>OX101752.1:166669021-167987550 GCA_944452675.1 Tachina lurida | reverse complement strand
GAAAAACTCGAGTTGAATAAACAAGATAATTTTATGAAATTTTTACAAAATATGAAGAACGATATGAGGATCAATTCTGCATCACTAACTCAGAAATTTAATTTTTTGAGTTATGATGTTGTTTGAGTACAAGAGCGATTTGTAATACTATAGGCACTTTAGCCTTTGCCCTTCTTTAGTTTTGACGACCTCGACGACGCCAATCACAATAAGGGGGATTATGATGGGAACACTTTCTATAAAACATTACTATTAATTTTAATTTGCATTAAAATTCAGCTTTCCTTTTGTACTGCAACATGGAATATCGCATTTCACACATTAACAATTAACCAAATTTCAGCAGATCTATTGAAACTTTTAATACACAGACGTTAACTAACAATTGGGACTTTGTGGGGAAAGTTTGCTAATTGCACAGATTTAACACATTTTGTTCTTAAAATTATACGCTTGTATTTATTACTGAGATAACAGTCTTTTACAAAAAAAAAAAAAAAAAAAAACTTAATAATAATATTCGCTTTTTCACTGAAAAAAAGCTTTTGTAATGATTTCTTTCATTTGTTCCCAGCTAGCCAAAAGCTGTTTAATATGCGATGGTGTTTAATATACATCTCCTAAACGAATCTTCTGCTGATTATTTGGAGAGTGATATTGTAGCATTTCTGTTTAACTTTCTCTTATAAGTCTTGCAATGTTTAATCGACGATACATTTATCTAAAATATGTTTGTTCTTTTTATTTGCACACTTACTCTTAAAGACTGTTAGATTTTTTCTTCATGTCTTCGCTGATGCTTTCATTTGAGTTTTGAATAAGAATCTTGTCGATTATTTCAGGGGTATTTTTATTTTTTTGTAATAATTAAAGATATATTAAAGTGAAGTACATATTAATTTAATGTGTGTGGTATTTAACATCAAATATTTATTAAATTATTGGAGGTAAGGAAAAAGCTTTTAGAATTATCTAATTCTTTTAACTAATTGAATTTTCATAGATCTTTGCAACATAGTAATCATACATTTTCTACGTATACCCTCCAGTCAGCCTAGAACCATATGTCTCTATGTCAACACTATTTTCTCTAGCGACAACTGCACTAGTTGAAATGTTGACAACTTTCCTTTTATGCGCGATTAGAGATACATTAGATACATCAGTTCTAGTGTATTTCTGGAGACATTGTCATTGTTTGTTTTTCTTTTTTTATTATGCTATCCAATAATATTAAAAACTTACGTACATATGTATCTATGTATGTGTGTATTTAAGTTTATTGCCCCAACCCTTATAAAATTGTAGACAAGGGTCACTAAAATGTACTAGTGAATCTTTAGTTCAAATATCTCCATATGGTAGTAAAAGAATAGTAGTAAAGTCTACCGGTGGATTGTCAATGACAACTCTATGTTATATGTCAATAGGCGATTATATTGGCTGGTGTACACCTGGTCAGTAGTAATACTGACAATGTCACTAGTAAATCACTATTGACATCGAGCGAGGAAATATCAATATTGTAGACTAGAGCCCCTAAAACTTACTAGTGAATCTTTGGTGCCAATATCTCCATGTGGTCCCAAAAGAACTTCTAAATCAGTAGTGCTACAGTCTAGTGGTGGATTTTCAATGACAAGCTAACATTAAATGTCAATAGATGATTACATTGGCTGTGGTACACCTGGTCAGTAGTAATACTGACAATGTCACTAGTAAATCACTACAATTTCACTATTTGCATTTCCTGCAGGACATAAATATATATATATATATACATATACATATATATAAATATATATATATATGTATGTGTGTGTGTTTAAGTTTGTTGTCCCAATCCTTATAAAATTGTTGACCAGGGTCAGTAAAATGTATTAGTGAATCTTTGATTCAAATTTCTCCATATGGTCGTAAAGGAATACTGCTGAAGTCTACTGGTAGATTTTCAATGACAACCCTATGTTGTATGTCAACAGGCGATTATATTGGCTGGGTATACCTCGTATTGCTATTGACAATGTCACTAGTAAATTACTACAATTTTACTATTGACATCGATCGATGGAATACCAATATTGTAGACTAGAGCCCCTAAAATTTACTAGTGAATCGTTGGTTCAAATGACTCCATATGAACCCGAAAGAATTACTTAATCAGTAGTGCTACAGTCTAGTGGTGGATTTTCAATGACAAGCTAATGTTAGAGGTCAATAGATGAGTACATTTACTGCGGTACACCTGGTCAGTAGTACTACTGACATTGTCACTAGTAAATTAGTACAGTTTGGCTATTCGCATTTCCTGCAGGGTAGAGACTGGTTGCATTTACATACATATGTACATAAAATAGTCTTTAATCAATTAATGAAGAAAAGTTTTTTATTAATAAGTACTAAGCAATTGAATTTGGTTTTTTTTTCATATTTAACTTGTAAAATAAAAATCATACTGAGTATTGTACGATTCCCCAAATCATTATCGAATAATTCTTTTATAACTCTCCCCATGTCTTATACAAGAGTAACGTTGAAGAGCCCCATACGATTCTTAATGTTCTTCAAAAAAGAGTTGTAAGATAATCTCAAGATAAATCTGAAATTATTGAATCTACGACTAATAAAAGCGCCTACGAATCGTCTTCGGTAACAGTTTCTCCCAAGCGAAGCATCTTCCACGATTAAAACATAAGCTCGCCTGCGATTGAAAATGCTCTGCATACGATTCCCAATAGACTCTTGTGCGATTGAAAAGGCTAGCTGGGTTATTTTGTTTCACCTTAAATTTTGCCTTTTATTTTGCTAACTTGGCTTAAATGTAGGTCAGTCAGCATTATCGCATTAACAAGACAGCTTGTTAAAATACAAAATAAATAAATTTAGGATTTTCTGCTAACTCAACTGCTTTTTCAAGTATGTACTCAAACTTGCTGACTAAAGTTCTTGGTCTTGGCCATAGCAGGGGTTTTATGAATATAATTCAAGAGCGGAAAACAGACAAACACACACACACACACACACACGCAAACAGACACCAAAGCCAACCCTACAAGCAAAGTAATACGAAAATGATTCGAAATCGTATTGCTTGGAAGAAAAATATTATTGCGGCAACAATCATATTCGTATTGCGGAAGTTTCCCCCTTCGGGAGAGGTTGTACGGCCAGGGCGATACTTCCAAGAAATACGAATGCAATACTTCTAGAAGATAAAACAATGATATTGCTAGATAATCATCTAACTGAACTATTTATGATATTGCCAGATTATCTTGAGGAAGATAAATTATTTATAACGATAGATTATCTCCCAAAATACAATTTTACAATTTTGCTAAATTATCTGAAGAAGAAGAAATATATATACTATATACATATGTATGTATGTATATGTACATAAAACTACCATTAATTTAAATTTAATGCATTTTTTTTAAGTCAACTAAATTCAATTTATCCTCACAGGAGTCATCATATTTTTATTATTAAAAGGAATTTCCTGAGCTAATGTTTTGAAAATTTTCTGATTGTTTTTATTTCAATTTCAAATGTTTTGAAAATTTTCTGATTGTTTTTATTTCAAATTATTTTTTTATCTTCTAGTTAAAAACATATTGATATTATAAATTTATTGCGCATGTGATAAAACACCAGGCTGAACAAAAAGCAACATTTTAATAACACAAAATACTTTGTTAAACGAAAAAATAAATAGTCAATACATTTTGAACTGTTCATTCAAAATGTTTCACTAAAATGAAAATATTTTAATATCAAAAAAGTATTGCTTTGATGATTTTCTTCTAAATGATAAAAATAAGATATTGTATTTATATCTTCTGGGCAATATATCTTCCAAATGTTTGTAGGGAAACAAACAAAAAAAAAGTCAAATTACCTCGTTAATGACAATTGAAAATAAAAACGTTAATAAAAAAGTCATAAAAAATTATTATTTATAAAAAAGCAAGTGTTTGATTACAACAAGGCATTTTTTTTTGTGAAAAGTAAGAATTTTTATTAAAAATAAAATATTTACAAACATACAAGCATATCGATGGCTTAATTATAAGAAAGGTGGAACTCGAATTTTCGATATTTTATAGGGGAAGCAAAAAACTGAAGAAAAATTAAAGGATTTACATGCAGAAATAATATTTTAGGTAGTGTACTAGGATCCTCAAGGAGGATGCAATTATATGTTGCCTCCCAGAAAACGTTAAAAACAAGAGTTCGAAAAAAAATGAGATACGCCCTTTTTAAATTAAGCCATCGATATGTATGTATGTATGTAAGTATTGAAAATAAATATTGAAGAAATTATAAATCTTTTAGGTGCTAGCAAACGTTGTATTTTAATTGTCGTTTTTTGCCATGCATCTCTTTGAACTTTTTTTGTTGTTTTTGTTTCGTAAAATTACGAGTATTTCCTTATACGCTTGTTACAACGAAAAACCGTTGTATTTTTCCGTTTGTATGTATCTTTATTCTTGGTCGGTTGTTGTTGTTGTTATTGTGCCTGTTGTTATCAGGTTTTTTAAAACCGCAAAACAAGTTCGAGTGACCTAAATACAGGTCAATACCAGGAAGACATGATAAACTATGATGAGCCTTCTTTCTCTTTTCTGCAGTTGTAATTTTCGTTTACATACTCGTATTTTTTCTTCTTTGTTTCTTTATGTTAATTCGCAGTCTTTGTAGCGTCTTACGTTGCAATTTCTATATTCTTTACCTCACGACATTCATGGTAAGTTTGTGGCAGCAAATAAAATTTTGAATACAATCAAACTTAATTGTAAAACTCTTGGTCAGGCAATTGGGCTGCAAAGGAGACAGTTTCTTGGAATTCTTATTGTTTCGGTTGGACAAGAAAAATTCTTATATACATATTAATATATATAAGGACTCCAATATATATATATACATACATACATATGTAGATACATATGTACATATACACATACCCTGTCGGAAATTTGGCTAAATTTAAACTAACTTTAAGCTAACTATTTCGCAACTAGTACTGACTGACACTTGGATTAATTTGCAATGTAATCAACTGACTATTTTAACATTGCGCTGTTCTAGGCGTGTTGGTCTTGCTGTCAGATACTTGAACAAACCGTGGACACCGACAATATTTTGCAATAGTTGCAGAACTGGTTTATGCAATAAAGTCCTGCACAAGACCATTTATCAGAACTTTCAAGACATGAGAGATTTTTCAAATGCTTCACTACAGCGAAATATTCTAAAGCAAATGCTAAACAACACAGTTGGCAAGACATTTTTTTCAGTTGTTTGTCTTGCCAACGTGTTTTAGCGTTTGTTTTAGAATATAGTATGATTCGAATTCAGCCTACCAAATTACCTTAGGAACGATGTTTGGTTGCTCCAGTCCAAAACATTGTTGGCTAGTGTAATTAATGTTACAAAATTAAATCAAAACATTTTGAAGGAATACCTGAACTTGATTTACTACTTTTTCAAAATTACTCGAATTAAAGAAGATTTAATTACGCAACTGATCGATCAGCTGTTTCCTACCGTTTCAGTTACATTCCATTACAGTTGGCTAACTGAGCCTTAAAAGGCTCATGGTAGAGTTAGTCGATTCGTGAAGTGGTCGTATCGTTTAATTCTGGATGTTAGTTAGTGAAAACGTGAGGTTGCCAGCCAACGTGTCAGCTGTTAATTCTCTTTGCTTCGTACATGTGTGTAAATGTATATAAGAGAGAAATTGACGTACAAATCTATTTTCTGTACATTTCTGCCTCACAAACGTTACGATACATATTAAATAAACAGCAAACATGTTTTATTTATGTTACAGATTTTGTCAGCTGATCCGTCAACTCACGATACGAATCTACTAACTCTACAATCAGCGAGGCTGCCAGCGAATGTGTCAGCTGTTAGTGTACTTCTTTTTGCTTTATACGGGTGTGTGTGTGTGTGCATGTATGTAAAGGCTGGGGCACAATGAATCCGTCATACCCCTGTCGGAGAATGTGTGGTTGACTACAAAAATAGTTAACTTATAGTTAGCTTTTTTTAGACTGACTAAAAGCTAACTGCAAAGTCATCCAGAACAAACCCAAAATTACTTCTTAAGTTGAGTATGTAATCAAATTTGATGAGAGCCAACAAATTTATTCTCAGCTACTGTAAAACTCATTTCAGTTTTATATTAACATTTTGCTGTTGTTATTTTAGATGGCAGCTTAGCCGAGTGGTAGCGCGTTGAGTACACAATGTGTGACGTTACATGTTCGGACCCAAAAAAAAATTTTTTTATTTACTGACTACCAAGTGATTTAAAAAAGTCAACTTTAAGTTAGCTGAGTGAGACAATTGACTACCACCTAGGACATCGCAATGTTAAAATAGTCAGTTGATTACATTGCAAGGTAATCCAAGTGACAGTCAGTACTAGTTGCGAAATAGTTAGCTAAAAGTTAGTTTAAAGTTAGCCAATTTTCCGATAGGGACGTTAAACTTCTCATTTTTCAACTGACATTAACGCAACGGCGGAAAATGTTGGCACCATGAGTACTTTATTGACAGAAGAATTTTACAAGGTCGATTCTCAATTTTATTTATTATATTCAACTTTTTGTATTTATTTCGTTTATATCTTTTGTTTAATTTTATTTTTTGCTGCCACAAAACACAAAAATCTAAATCAGAACATTTCAAAAAATGAACCAACAATATCTGTCAAACCACTCAACGTATGCAAAAAGTTAATAGTTGACCAAATTTTATACTTTGCGTTGATGGACACGTACTGAATGTAACCCGACCTTGTATTTCAACTTAGCTGTCAGTTGGAAAAGGCGAAGTTTAACGCATGACGGATTCATTGTGCGCCGGCCTTAAGTCAGAAGTTGAAGTACGTTTACCACGCAGATTTTTACGTAAAAAAACTTTGCCCATACATTTTCAATAAGCATCAAAATGTCTATTAAATGTCAGGGATTTTGTCAGCTGATACGCCATAGCAGGATAAGATTTGACTGATTCTTCTTCTTGCTTTAATGTCAGCTGTGAAAAGGCGAAGTATTCCATGTACAACGGCCTTAATGGTTTAGATAAGAGGTGAATAGATAATCACGTTTTCCGCAAAACATATTAACCATAAACGTGCACATATGCTTGAAACATATGTTTTTTTTTCTAACCAAACTCCCTTTTCCCTAACTTAATTGCAAATTTTTAAAAAGTTCATAATATCAATATGCCACCGGATGCTGTGAAAAGGAGGGAAAACATAATGTTTCTTTAAGTAATTGTTAACTAGTTTTCACTTTTGTTTATTAAATAAAACACCTTGTGTTTGCCCCACCACAGCAAATACTCATACATACATGTCAAACAAGCAACTACTGCTATTTTCACTAAAAATTTGATATCCTTAATAGTTCATTGTTCCCCACAAAAAAAAAAAAAAAAAAAAAAACACATAAAAAAATCTTAATTCATTACAAACTTTTGTTTGTCGACAACATTTAAATCGCATAAAAAACACAAACATATTGAAAAAAAGAAATGAATGAATGAATGAATGAGTCTCTCAATATTTATTGACCGTATCCAAACTAGAACATATGAAATTTTCAAGGCACGTGTTATTTGTTCAAGACTCACTTACGACTTCAAAAAAGTAATAATAATAAAGTAAAAACTCGATTATAGAAAAAAAAACAACTGCTGGCATTGTAGGTTTTACCTTTAAAAATTAATTTGTGGGTAATCTGATACGAGAGTTTCAAAGACAGCAAACAACAAATAGAAAAGAAAGAAAATAAAAAAGAAAATTTTATAAATTCGCTTTCATATATTCGAAAAATGAAATGCATAGAATTTTAGTTTTCTTAATGAATTTTTAATTTTTTTTATTATTTCGATAACGCAATGTGTTAAACTGATGATGATGCAAGATGAGCTAATGAGATAGAAAGTTTGTTTGTTGTTTAGCATAGATATCTTAGGAACTTGTTAAGGAAATGCTATAACAGTTTTTTTTTAAGGTGAGTGAGTGAGTGAGTGAGTAACAGGAAAAGTGTGTGTTATTTTCTGCACGCAAATATGAAGAAATTTGATATACAAATGCAAGCATGCACATTTTTTTTAAATAAACATAAGTACAGTTAGGTTTTTGTAAAATATAATTTTAAAATTTTCACAATGGTCATTGCACTCAAAAGAAAATGAGGGGATTATTTAAAATTTAATAAAATTTTCTACTTTTCTATTGCTTCCTTGACAACATTTTCCCCCAAAATATGGCAGATTGTAGTTATAGGTATTGTGATAGGGAAGGACTTCCTCATTGCTAATTTGTATCTCACTAGTGTTAATGGCCGAAGTTTTAGATAGGAACTTGGCCTTTTTCACATTTATGACCTTGTGAGGTTCTGACTACTTTTTGAAAAATTCTATATAATAAAATTTGCAGTGTGTTTTATTATTATTCATGATCACTGCGCCAGTTAAAAAGGGCAGAGTTACATAAAATAGTGCAATATAGCGTGATGGTTGTAAAAATTCACTATTGCTCATACAGGAGCCGCCAGTATGTACAAAATTTCTTAATAGTCGTCTTAATAGAAATACGTAAAATATAGCGTTAATTTTATTGGGCGTGACCCCGCCTACTTTTCTAAACATATTAATATATTAAAGTCTGTTAAGCTTAAAGTACATAAAACAGAAGGATGTGCCCAGTTTTGAAAATGCAAAATTATAGCCTTGCATGAGTGGAATGTGCCTGCAAAGTTTCAATAGAGTAGCTGGTGCTTTAATGTTTGGGGTTTCCAATTTTTCTAACCTGGCCCCACCCATTTTTCTATCTCATGATTATGCTATAGCTAGTGGTTATGGTTCATGTAACTAGCGGTCTCCACCAGCCATGAACTTGGTATGGGCCTCATGTCGGACATCACAAATTGCTAATGGAGACCGCTCATGTCTAACTTTCGTCCATGCTCTGACATGGATGCCCGAACATATGTCTGACCATCAATGTTAGCCATGAGATTCTCAGTCCGCAACCATTTGCAATAAAGAGAAAAGATACAGAATAAAATTGGTAAATATTCCATCTTTATTGCACTAGCGCAAAATGCTTTGATATGGACTACGCACGTATCCACCACAACAAAGAAGTTGCTGATGATGATTTTTTCACAATTGCTCTGCCGGCATCATGTTCATGTCATGTCCAAGTCGATGGCTAGTGGAGACGTAGGGTAAAGTTTCGAAGGAAAAGACTTATGACAATGAATTAAGTAATAGACATGAAAGAGAAAACTAAGATTTATGGATGCAGCAACTGCTACTTTTCAAAAGCAAAAGATAACTGCAATTTGTATGAAAAGTTTCAATAAAATGTATCTTCATTTTGAGTTAAAATGCTTGTCCCCTCCCCCTGATTGATACTTGCAGGATCTTAGACTTTTCTTAGTGATCTCTGATCTAGATTTATTTGTATATCCAATGTCAGCTCTCAAGAATGAATTTGAGTTTTAAGGGCGTGGCCCCACCACCCACCAGATAGAACGTCTAGGTTTCAACATTTTACCATTGGCTCACTCGCCTACACTTACTTGTGTATAAAATTTCAGCTCTCTAGAGCGACTTTTACCTTTTAAATTTTATGGGCTTTAAGCTTAAATTAGACGTGCCATAGTCATAATGCCATGGTTATGGTTATGTCACGTCTAGTTTAAGCTTTAACCCACCCACTTTCTTAAACCCAAGATTTTGATGTGAGCAGCTCTTATCACTCATGCTGATTTGCGTAGTAAACGTTTGATACGAAAAAATTTAAAATTGCTAGACTGAAGTAGATGAAACACAAGGCTAACATTTTATGGGCGTGATCGCGCCCATTTTTTAAAATTATAGATTAAAACCTTGCATAACCAAATAAATAAAAAAAAAATGCTTAATTAACAAAGAAAAAAAATAGTTTTATGAAGTTACTTACATACATATATACACCAAAAAAAAGCTTAAAATTTTCCAGCTCTGGAGCTGTTTTATATTTCTAAAATTATTTATTCCAAATTCTTTCCTTTTAGAAAATAAAATATATTTAATTTCTAAGGAAAAAAAAAAATTCATTTGACCTAATTACTTTTATATAAAAAAGTCTAAATTTTCCAACCCTGGAATCATTTTTATTATTTTTAATGCCGATTTTATTCTTACTAAATTATAAAATGTGTTTATTTAACCAAAAAAAAAAAAAACAAACAAAAATTGTTTTAGCTAGTTGCTTATACATGGCAAAATAAAGTTTTAATTTTCCAGCTCTGAAACCGTCCTTGCGATTTTAATGATTTTTAATACCAATATATCTTGGACCATTTCTGACACACAAGCTCCATATCTAAGTCTCCAGCTTTTTTGGGAGTGTCGGAAAACTGATTTGACGTACAAACAGACAGATGGACGGACAGACGGACATTGCTTATTCATTTTCCCTATTTATAAGGATCCAGAATATATATAGTTTATGAGTCGCACGTGAATATTGTGGAAATAACACACGGAATGACAAGCCTACATAAATAACTAATATTCTACTGAACAATTAAAATATTAATTTTGGAAAAAACTACGATAAAAAATTAAGCTTATGCCCATAATTTGTAGGTATTAACCTACAAATTTGACTTTTAAAATTTAACTTACAGGATAGATATCTGTATACTAATAGATATCTATGATTAGAAATAATGGGCATTATTAATAATATAATATTTTAATTGAATATTGTTTCAAAATCCATCGAATAGTTAATGTTTTTGATGTGTAAGCATCTATACGCTAGCTAGGGGGGTAAAAATTTTTTTCACAATACAAAATTTTGAGTAAGATGGTAAGGCGTTATCAAATCGGTGTGAGCTATGTATGAGTGTATTAGTGTAATCATACGGACAACAAGAAGTACAGAGAAACTTAGCAGCTGCATAGAAATCCACTCAAGCGAATTTTAAAGTATACCAACAGGAGCAATGTTAATTTCAATAGAAATTGCTTGTGAAGTGTAAGAGTGTTGCCAGTGGGGATAATTTTGTTAAAAAGTTGAAAAATATAAAATAAATAAAATAAATATAAAGTTTAAAAAAAAAGAGCGTTTTAAATGTCAAATATTTGCTTAAAAAGATATATACCAGTCTTTATAAAGAATTTATAATTTTATATTATAACATATCTTCATAACGTACTGTTGCTGGTGCACGACAATTGGGTAACAATCTCCATATCATGCCAATTATTATGGGTGTAGATTTTAATACAAATTTTTCAAATCCACAGTCACAAGCTTTATCAACATTTTTATTTGACGTTTTCCACTTGCATATGAGCAATTCTCCACAAACCCCCACAACTAATAATTCCACTACTATAGATGCAGTTTTCCATAGATTTTTAAATACAGTAGAGTCAAAAATGTATATATCTTATTTTAGTTACCATAAGCCAATATTAAAAAAAATTCATTACTAGATGTTTACACATCCCCCCTGTAATCGGACTCACATTGCTTTTTTTATTGCAGAAACGTATATAGGTTTTTCCAGTTTAGAACATGATTTAATTTAAATAAGAAATTAAATTCTTCATTATGATTTTATCTCGATTTTCTACACATCTAGGATAATTTTCCTTGCAAGTTGAACTCCGCAGAAAAAGCCAAGATTTTATTCAAATGGACATTTCATTTCTTTCTTAAGCATTAAATGCATTTAATTTTGGTAAGCGGTCATCTGATTTTATATACTTTTTTTAGTCTTCATATTAAAGGAACAATAAAGTTATACTCGTAAAGCTGTTTAACCTTCGCTCATACAAAAGCACACCCACGACCACGCATGTAAATACATCATAGTTCTCTAATAATGCCAACCACCTTTAAAATTATTTAATCATAACGACCATATAATCTTTAAAATAATCAAGACATTACTTTTAATTTAAAAACACCATACAAAAAATATGTAAAATCTCTAATACAATTTACTTATCTATTTCTACTTGCAGCGCTCGACTGTCACCATTTGGTAAGTTTTTCGAAATGCATTTTTAATTTGGAATAGATTTTTAACGAAATTTATTAAAGCTTGATTTCTCTACAATATTATTTTACAATTCTAATTCATTTTATGCAACGCATCGATTCGTTCCTTCGCTTGCAATTTATTATATTATAAGTATATGCAAGTTTATACGTCTTGAACTAATGCTTCATACTGAGAGACCGCTAGAAAATATTTAATGTAAATGGCTTTAATAGTTTGTTTTTTTGCTGATTTTTTTGTGTTCAAAAAAGATGCAACAGATCTAATTCAACAATGATGGATGATAAGTTAAGAATTTAAGAAGCAAAAATTTTCAGTGTAAAAATTTTCTTTACCATTGTTTATAACAAGGGAAACCGCAAATATGTAATTGCATATTTTTTTATTTGTGTGATGTATTAATGCGGCGACAAGATATTTATTAGTTTCAGTACTTTTATGAATTTTTGCATATTTTGCATATTTTGCATATTTTTGCATATTTTACACTTTAAAGCATGTTTTTGCATATTAAAGTCTTACAGACATATTTTTTAGCATATATCCTACTTTTTAGAGCATTACTTATGCCTTTAGCGCACATTTTGATACTTGATAGATTTATCATTATTTTAATATGCTTACAAGCTTATGCCATCTAAATCTCATTTCCAATGTTTCATGTAGTTTATTAATTTTTCCTATACATCACGCAGTTATTACGAACATTAGAATCAATAAAAATTCGGTTTTGCTATTTGTGATGGACCGAGTAGACATTGAAGTTACATTATCAATGTATAAAAGTTTATTTAGATGTGACAGGCTACGATTTTTTTTTTAAATCTGGGTCAATATTTTGTTGTTTATTGCAATAAAAATTTTAAATAAAAATCTTGTCTTGTTTATCCAAAATACATTTCCAAAGTTTTAATTCTGATATCGTGATCTCTTTTGAAATTGAACTTAAATTTTTACGAGAGTATCCAAAATAAATTAATTTGTATTAATTTCTTAAGTCAAAATTTTTATAACAATTTTGTTTTAATTTGAATTTGAATTTGTTAATTTTTTATTGTTTCCTTTTTTTGTTTATATAATTTTTGTCTTGTTTTATATACAAACTAGCTGGGCCCGGCAAACGTTGTCCTACCACCAATTATTTTTTTAACTAAAAATTACTCTACACTGTGATCACTTGTTGGGTCAAAAATAAAACGAAAACCTACCGGGTATACAACAGAACATCTGTTAAAAATTTCAGCTCCTCAGCTGTTATAGTTCCAGAGATCATAGAAATAATTCCCTTACAATGACGCCATTGTCAGATGCATAAATTTCGTGCATCTGACAATATTAAAATGTCTGACAAATATCTGGCAATAATTTTACAATTTGTTCGCACGATTGTAAGATATCTGACAATTTGTTATCAGCTGCTAGTCTTATAATGGATTAACAATGCTTTTTTTTGTCAACAACGTCTGACAAAAATTGCCACTTCACACGGTTGTAAGAAATCTTGAGCACATTTTACTGACAATATTGTAAGATCTGACAACCTTCTGTACATACCCTATCGGAAATTTGGCTAACTTTAAACTAACTTTAAGCTAACTATTTCGCAACTAGTACTGACTGACACTTGGATTACCTTGCAATGTAATCAACTGACTATTTTAACATTGCGATGTCCTAGGCGGTAGTCAATTGTCTCACTCTGCACTACTTTCAGCTAACTTAAAGTTGACTTTTTTTAAATCACCTGGTAGTCAGTAAATTAAAAAAAATATTAATATAAAACTGAAATGAGTTTTAAAGCAGCTGAGAATAAATTTGTTGGCTCTCATCAAATTCGATTACGTACTCAACTTAAGAATTAATTTTGGGTTTGTTCTGGATGACTTTGCAGCTAGATTTTAGTCAGTCTAAGAAAAGTTAACTATAAGTTAACTATTTTTGTAGTCAACCACACATTCTCCGACATGAATAGAGTTTTATTTTACATATATGTTACTATTCCTTTTTTTCATTCAAAAGTAAAAATGTTGTATATCTGAATACTTGAATGAATTCGTTACTGCTAAATAAATTATTATTGAATTATTATTTCTATGTTAATTTTCCTTAAATAAAAAAAAATTGATATCCTACCATATGTACATATATATTGGACTCAATTAAATTTCTTACTTTGTCTTAACACACAATTTGTTTATATTTACTTCAGTGTGTTAAAATTTACGGTCAACGTTCTAAGAAAGTGGTGCTCTTAACTTGTGCCATTATTCTATTCGCAGGCATGATATCAATCACGTACACATTTTTTTACAAACTTGCTGGCTTTTATTCTAAGTTTGTTGAAAAGAGCGATATTTCTTTTTTCAGTTACGTAAAAATTTGTTTGCATTATTGAGTGCCAACCAGGGCAAATTTTATGAAATTATATGGGTATTTGGAATAATTAGAGTTTTACATACATAAAATTTCATTGAATGAAAAGGATTAGCATTTTATGGACATAGAGTTTGTAGGCATTTAAAGAAATTTTCAAAATGAAGTTGTTTTGCGGTTAAAAAAAACTTGCAAATTATTTTGTTTAGTTGGTGGATGAGACTTTTGTCAAATACTTTTAACTGGATCCAGCAATAATGAATTTCAATGTATTTTTAATAAAAAAAATTGTTTACTGAGGCCCTGTTATTCAAATATCAATTCGTATTTAAAAGTAATTTTTCATTTATTTGATTATGAATTGATATTTTTAACCCGTTACAAACATATTATTAATTCTCTATAAAAACTATTAATTAAATGTAATTATTAATTTTATTTCAACTTATTAACTTTGGTATAATATCTTTTTTCAAACTGTGAAATTCATTCTTAATAAAAAATTGTATCTGCTGTAGCAGAAAAGTTTAAACTTTAAAGTAAACCTTATGCTTTTACTAAATCAATGTTGCCGTTGTGCAGTTTTTAGCAAAAAATATATTTTTGGTGTTTTACTTCATTAAATTTTAAATATTTTTAGAAAATGTTTTTAAAATATTGTTTGTGAAATGATTTTTAATTTGAAGCCTTTTACATCCAACATATTTGGCGTTCTTTACACATCCTTCTTAACCCATTTTGACCACAAAAAACTAAACTAAAAAAAATTGTAAAAGAAATATATGTTTTTTTTTTATTAATAACAACGTATGCTATATATTTGTTGTTTCGAGCTTTTTAGAAAGTTCTAGGAAATTTTCGAAAAATCTAGACGCTTGAAAAATAACTTTTTCTGGCTCTACTTAGGAAGTTTGATTTTTGGACATACGCTGTTATTAATGAAAACCACAGAAATGTTCTTACATATGCTACGGTCTCTTGAAATCTGTTAAATAAAAATAGTTTCACGATGTTCAGTCAAGGGTTAAATAGCACTGGTGTAATAGGCTCTGTAATTGGATTCAGTAACTTTTATTAAGATAATCGTCCTCGAAAATTTGTCCTCTTTGTTATTCAGTAACATATTTTAACGATATTCGCTGTGGTTTGGAGAAAATTAAATTGCAAGATCAAATTCATAGAGTTTTTCTTTATTATTCTTTGTGCTTTTCGCTTATTTTTACATTTTCTATACAGAGATACCACACAATATTGAATTAAATGTTGAGTAAGGTAAAGCTGGTTTTTAAAGTAGGAGAATTATTATACAAAAGTTCATGTAAATACTACAAAACAATACGAAAACTAAAGGTAAAACATAAAATTTAATTATGTATGTATGTATGTATGTATAGTACATATTGTTACGTTTTTATTCTCTGTTAAAAACGCTTTTCCGTAGATTCGAAGATTTGCAATAAATAAAAGACCCCAGTGTACTAATTAGGGTTAAGAATGATACAATCTTTATTTACTAATAAATACCACTAATCTAAATTCAATTCAAGAGCTTAAATACAAACACATAGATACTTCAATATTCACAACTGGTTACCACTACACCTTCTTTGCTGTTGTATATACACGTCTCAGACCACTGGCTGCGCTAGTGTTGACACAATTCTGCTTTCTCTGTTGCTCGTCACACACAAGACTCACTCTGCCGACACTTCCAGTTGATACACCAATAACAACTATATGGCAGACTCTCACAGTTGATACACTAATCAGGACTCGCTGGCTTCACTTACACACGTTTATCAGCTTCCACTGCTCCCTTACTCTTTACTCAAGGGACTCCACAATAAACTCAAATCACGACAGACTCTAACTGTCACTATAGACTGTACTATAGTCTCTTCAATTTCCAACTCACGTATTGTAAAGCACAGACTCAAATATCAACTCACGTTGTATCACAAATCACGGACTGCGCACAACTTAATTGTCAACTCACTTGATTAACAACAGAATTCTTATTAGCAACTGAGCTTCTTCGCAACTGACTTATTCCCAACTAACTTTTGATCGCCACTGAACTGCTGTTGGATGCGTCAACCCCTTTTTATACTTCGCACAACAACCACTAGAATTTTCATGCAAAGTCTAGACCGAATGATCATTATCTTCAATGTTGTTTACAAAGCGCGTAATTAAGTTCATGTGGTAACTATGTACATACGTGTGTATATGCATACATCATTAAGTGGTTGTTTACTTTTATTTCTGCCTTTAGTTGGAATTGTCAGGCATGTATGTATGTATGCATGTAGCTATGTATACCTTCTTAATAAGCAGACCCTTGTAGTTGTTGTTGCTTGTTTACGTTTAATCACGTATGTATGTGCTACGCATGTGTATATAGTTGTTTGCTATAGTGCTTGTATGTGAATACGAGTGTACGTTTAGTTATCTATTTAAATACTTCTGGATGTTTCTTTATATTGGCCATGTTCGAATATTCTTGCGTAACACTTATGTTAACTCGACGGCCATTTCCGTAACAATATGTATATCTGTGGCAAAAAGGAAAAAGTGCTTAAGTCGAGATAAGCTGATTTTTAGTTAATGGTACCTCTGTAATCTGCATATTCGAGAGTACTCCTGGTCAAAATCTTAATTAATTTGTGTGATTTTTCAGGAAGTTATAGCAAAATTACTTGCGACTTATATTTTTTAGACTTCTAATCTCATTTGGAATAATAGCTTAATTAAGGTTATAGTTTGGTATATTTCAACTTAAATATATTATTTACAGTGTAAAGAACGATGTTTGTTTAAAAAAAAAATAAATTTAACTGTAAAAGAAATAAATTTCTGACTTGAGCTCGCAAGAGAGGTGTTCTGCAAATCGCAATCGCCAGACTCTTGGCGAGTTCAAATCGCAAGAGTATACTGAAGTGAACTGATGAATTTAGCCCAAACAAAACTTCAAAGACACTAAAATGGTTAATAAATGAAATTTAATATGTTTTCTTTTGATTTTAATCAGAAATATTAATAGTGTCCAAAATTTTTATTACAAAATTGAAATTTATAAAATGTTATTTTGTTTTTGTTAATTTTGTCTTTGCATTGTTTACTTATACACTGACAACTTTAACAAACAGCTGACCTAAATCAATATAGCAAGTCTCGCAAGCAAAACGAGTGAGTGATTTGCAACTCGCATGCGATTTGAAAACAATGCGATGTGTCAGAGCATACCTGATAATAATGGGTGTTTTTTATTGAGGTATAGAACTTTAAGTTGGCATCACTTTTTTAACTGGCGGCCATTTTGTCAGCTGTCAAGTGATTAATATTTAGTTTGGTTTGCCATTTCATCATGAACAGGTTGACAAAAGAACAACGCTTGCAAATCGTGCAAATTTATTTCGAAAATAATGGTTCAGTTCGCGAAGTTTACCGCAAGCTCCGTCCATTTTATGGTCGATATAATCGTCCATCAGAGCAATTAATTCGGTTAACCATGGATCGTTTTCGCACTACGTTTACTCTATGTGATAATACGCGTCCGCAGAGACGTCGAACAGTGCGCACCGAAGAAACAATTGCCGCTGTAGAGCAAAGTGTTGAAGAGGACCCGAATGAATCGATTCGCCACCGTGCACAGCAATTGGAGCTTTGTCGATCAACTTTATGGAAGATTTTGAAGATTTTGAATGTAGATGAGTTGTGGTTCCAACAAGACGGCGTTATATGCCACACAGCGCACGTCACAATCGATTTATTGAAGGAAACATTCGATGAGCGCATAATTTCGCGGAATGGACCTGTCAATTGGCCACCAAGATCGTGTGATTTGACGCCATTGGATTATTTTCTTTATGGATATGTGAAGTCGCTCGTCTACGCCAACAAACCAGAAACTTTAGGGGACTTGGAAGCCAACATTCGTGGCGTTATTGCCAACATACGGCCCCATATGCTCGAAAAAGTGGTTGAAAATTGGACCTGTAGAATTGGCTTTATTCGAGCCAGCCGCGGCGGCCACATGCCCGAAATCATATTTAAACATTAATGACATAAAATATCCTTCCAATAAAGCCAAATTGATGGACATTAAAACGATTTTCTAGTGTTTTATTTCAATTCGAAGTTCTATACCTCTAAAAAAAACACCCTGTATAATGTATAATATACATACATACATATATACGTGTACATATGAATGTATGGACGAGGTGGATATCTACCTCTAAATAAAATATGACGCAAAATGTCAACAAAACTAAAAAAACACATTTTGCAAATAGATTTTGACATCCACAAGGCCTCTGCTACCACCTCATAAAATAATTTGGCTTTAAAAATGCTTAGAACTTTTACACTGAAAAAAAAATACTTAGATAAATCAACAGAACACGTTGGTGTAAGTTTTAACATACATAGTAAAAACTAATTTTATTGCAAAATATACAAATCGAAAATTATTCGACTTAACCGGACTATTCGACATTCGAAAAATCAAAATTTTGAAAAAACCGACAACCGTATTGTGAAAAAACCGGGTTTTAAAACCGGTTGAAAAACCGACTCGATCACCCTAGTTGTGTATGAAGAGCTTTTAAATATTTTTTTCATTGTGTATGAGTTCTTAAATAAAACATTTAAACATGTTTATTTGGTGTAATTAATATCATCTTGCCTTTAGAAATTAAAGTACAATTTTAAACTAAATCTCATGTTCTTGGGCTTAATAAATAAATAAATATGTATATATGTATAATATATATATATATATATATATATATATATATATGTATATATATATATATATATATATATATACATATATATATATATATATCTTTTCAACTGACGCATGCCATTCAAGCCTTCCCAGTTAACGGCTTAATGAACACTGTGAAATGCGTATGAAAATATGTTACGTTACTGTTGTTGTTGTTGTTGTTCTTTTTGCTGTTCTTAATAACGGTTAACCTATATTTTTTATTTATAAATCCAAAGTGGTGATTATTATCAATAAAATATACACGCATTGCAACTATGATCCAGAGGTGGCAAAAATAAACTTGCAATGCACATACACACACATATATACATATATATACCCTCTAGTCAGCCCAGAACCATATGTCTCTATGTCAACACTCTTTTCTCTAGCGACCATTGCACTAGTTGAAATGTCGACAATTTTCCTTTTATGCGCGAGTAGAGAGACAACAGTGTATTTCTGGTGACATTGTCAATACGCGATTACATTGACTGGGGTACATCTAATCAATACACTGAAACTATCTTTAGTAAATCACTACAATTTTACTATTGACATCGAGCGAGAAAATATCGATAATGTGGACTAGAGCCCCTAAAATTTATTAGTGAATCTTTGGTGTCAATATCTCCATGTGGTCCCAAATGAACTATTTAGTCAGTAGTGCTACAGTCTAGTGGTGGATTTTCAATGACAAGCTAATGCTAAATGTCAATAGATGATTCCATTGGCTGGGGTACACCTGGTCAGTAGTACTACTGACAATGTCACTAGTAAACCACTACAATTTCACTATTCGCATTTCCTGCAGGGTACATATGGATATGCATATATGTGGATGTGTGTATGCAAAGTTTAAGGTCTTTGTGTTACCTACGCATGTGCAAATAAATACATTACGTTTATTGTTGCTGCTATTGAATGTTGCTGCTTTTGTTGTTGTCGCTCTTAAAATGCATCAGAATGCTTATAGGCATTCAGTCGGTCGTCGTAACCACTGTTGCCATATCTAACATATTTTTGAGTAACAAATGGGCGTAAAAAATGTTTATATCGTAGACTTGGGGAAGAGGGAACAAATGCATGTAAGGCTATTTCCTTAATGCAAACTGTTTATTTCGCTGGATATTAATTATCAGAACATTGAAAATAAAAAAGTGCTTATTATGAACACCTAAATCTGAGCTGCCCAAAATAGCACCAGACTACAAATACGCGAATACATTTCTCTCGGTGGCCAGCTCTGACGTAAATGCTCAAACCCATTATTTCCGAGCAACATTTTTCTCCGAACTAAATTTCTTTTATATGAAGTTTGACGTTTCTCTTCTTTAGAGAGAGATAGAGAGAGAAAGTGTGAGAGAGAGAGTGAGAGAAAAGAAGAGAACTAATTTTAATCGCAAAAATTTCAGCTTTTTATAAAGCACCGGATGATTACTGATTTAAGCTTAAATTAGACGTGACATAGCCATAATGTCATAGCCATAACCAAACCAAAATTCAATTGGTTTCTATGGTGAGAGTGAGAAAGACTCGTCATAACGCCATAACTCTCACCATAGAATGCAATTGAATTTTGGTTTGGTTATGGCTATGGCATTATGGCTATGCCACGTCTAATTTAAGCTTTAGTAAGAAATGTACAGCTTTGCATGTATTAGTGTTTTTTGTATTCATTTGAGGTCTCCCACTTGATCAAGACTTTCGTTAATGATATTGATTTCGAATACAAATATTTCGAACATTTATCGTGTAAAACTATCGAGAATGACACTAAAAAATTAATTAAAATCAATTTTGTTCTAGAAAACTTTTGGTTTCGTAGGCTCGCTAGCAATATCGAACGTAAGCCAATATTAAACTGATTTCGCAAAAAGGCAGCAGAAAAATTTAAAAAAAGTAATTTTATTTTTTACGGGACTGCGCAACGGAAAGAAGGGTATTGTGTTTATCAGTCTATCGCTGCAAATAACGCGACTACTCCATACATACATGTAAGGACTACTCCACAAAAGACCAGGACTAGTCCAAAACTAGTCCAAATGTGTGAATAAAATATGGTCAATTCAACATTGGGATGTCCTAGGGATGGAAACGACATGATCCATGGACCATGATGTAACTAGTCTGTTTATTGTAGATTGGACCACGCAGTCCAATATTATTTGCAGGGATGTATGTATGTGTGTGTATATGTATATATGTATGTGTTTTCTTTGCGGCACTATATAAACCGAACCCGAGAATTGATTTTCATGATTCTTACGTCAATCTATTTGTCTTAATCCCGCGAGTGTCACTAAAGAGATGTCAGTTGTCAAAATTCAAAATGGCGGCCAACAGACGCAATTTTGTAAATAAGAAAAAAAAAATAAAAAGTCGGTTAACTATGGGTATCATTCGACATTAAAATCATCTTTAGGTTTCTTTTATGGTTTTTCATTTCGAATGACCGTTTAGGATATGTAACGGTTCAAAGTTGGTCGCAGACGAGTTTTTTTGATTTTTTGTATAAATACTTGTTCATTTCGATTTTAATTCTTTAACTTGCGCTGCAGCATTTGAAGACGGTACCTCCATTCTAACAGACTAGCACACATCCACTACGCCATCGTGGCAAAAAAATGTTCTGTTCAATTATTGCGCATATGTAAGTATGAGCTTTTTTATTTACCCTGAAGGAAATGTCGATGGTGAAAATGTACTGAATCGCTTTTGACTTTGTCACCAGTACTACTCTCTAATTATTCCCCATACAATACTTTAAGCTATAGACATTTAGCATGTGCTTGTCATTGAAAATCTACTAGTAACACTAGGTAGTGACTACGTAGTTCTTATGGGAACATGGAGACATACCAACTAGACATTTACTGGTGCATTTCTATACCTTACGTACATACAAATTTACTTATATTGACAAGTTGTTGCAAAATCGACCGGAAATACACCACGTCTGTTTTCTCTCCTTCTTTTATACTGACGAATAGAAGACAAATTGTAGACAATGTAACTACTACTAGAATTTTAGTGTTGACATAAAGACACTTGGCCCCAGTTTTACTGCAGGGTACTTAACTTACGTTGCAGTGATAGCACGAACTCGGTACCTCTAGATCAGCTACGTCCATTCCATATGCACAATGTGCAATTTTTTATAAAGAGCTTTTTGTGCTTTCACACCGGCGAGAGTACAACATCCCCAGCAACAACACGGCAGACACCAATGCTTGCTCTTACATTGCAAAGAAACAAGAACAAATTTAAGAGCTTTCAAAGCTGTTTACCTCAAATGCAAATATCAGTGTATAAGTGTTTGGACGTAGCTGCTGTAGATTAACAAACTATCACACATTCACTAGGCTATCGTCACACATTCGAGCAACTATCGAGAGGAGTTCGCTTTAGCGAACATTCGAATTGTTTTAAATTCACGAGCAAATATCGAACAATTTTGTTTCGAAATGTCTTCACTTTAGTGTGCATTAGCTTATATCGAATCTCAGGTCAAGTGGGATGCCTCTTTTTAGAAGAGTATGTGCATGTATTGGTTTTGTGCTGCTAATGCGGGGTTGTAGCCGGTTGAAACTTTATGCTAACAGAAAACCAATCTCTTTGCCCCTGTCACCAACAAACTGTCATGTTATGCCGGCGCAATTGTTCTCGTTGGTGAAGGCTCAATTGGTTTAATTTTAATTCTTGTCCGGACAAAAATGAACTGGGGTCTAATGGTCGCTTTCGATAACGATCTGATTTGATCACGTTTTTTCAGTTTGAAACTATAGCATTCGATATCGTACCATATTACTAAATTTTTCGATAGCGAAGTCATAATCGCTAACTGAAATAAGTGATAGAATCAGCTCGTTATCGAAAGCGATGATTAGACCCCTGGGCTGTCAACTATTTAATTTTTAAGCCAAAGTTGAACTAAGCTGCCACATCATATTATACAATAATAAAAGCACAGAGTGAACTTGTAGCAAAAATTTTACATTTACTGTTTTTGGTGCATTTTTTTTTTTGTAATTTATAATTTGCTCATTAAACAAATTAAAAAAAATTTTGAATTAAGCTAAAAAAAATTACATACATATCTTTATCGAAAGACTCTCAATATATTATTGAGAATTACATACACAAACATAATAAGTTGCAAAGCTTCCAAGCAAAATCTTTACAGGCAAATATCTGTAATAAATTTTGAGTCAATTTTTAATTTTTCACCACCTGTTTGCAATTGCACATAACACATTAGCCCAATTCACAGTCTTGTGCAAATGGTCTTGCATCGTAGCAGGTGCAAAATGGTATGGCATATTGATACTTACCACTAAGAATTGTTAAGTGGTGAGTATCAATATACTACACCATTTTGCATATGCTACGATGCAAGACCATTTGCCACAAGATTGTGAATTGGGCTATTGTGAAAAGTTTCTTAAGCAGAAGCGAAATGGATATAGACGTTGCTTAACCAACAAAAAAAAAAGCTCAGTTCGATAGAAAGGGTATGCTTTAAGCAATATTCAGTTTAAGCTAAAAAATATTTCAGCTAATAAATTAATATTTAGTTAATTTTCTTACATCAGGTATGTGGCAACTGTGGTGGCAGTCAAAATTTGTTTTTAAGCCACATTTCTGGATTCTTTAAAGCTTCTCCTGTCCTAAAACGAAAAAAAAAAACATTCAACATTAAAACAACTATTTACTACACAACAACAAGCAATAACAGCTTTACAGCAAAAGGTGCGTTTTTGGCCACAAAAAAAAATTAAATATTTTTATGCATACATACTCGTATATTTTTACATTGTTGCTGTCTGTTTTTCTTTCTGGTTGTCGTGTTTTCTTTTATTTATTTAAGTGCATTTTAATTGCTTTTCTTTGGAATTTTATGCTTGACAAACATACACTCACACACGCACACTCATTCGCTCATTCGCTCACATTAACAGACACTTGATTATCACATTGTAATCGTGCTTTGTTTTAATAAACTACCGGGTTTAAGTAATTCTTGTTGTTGTTGTTGTTATTATTTTAGGCTTTCAAGCCTCAAAGTATGACAATTAACTTTTTTTCTTGCCTGTTGTTGACGCTGTTGTCGGTGGGTCTCAGTGAAAAAGAATTAATAGAAGAAAAAAAAATAATACTTATCAAAATTTTTTTTTAAAAAATGCACTGCAGACATGAATGAATGAAAGTTAGTTAAGTCACAATGCAACCGCATGTAATGAATGCAAATAAATTTCAAAGTTTGCTGTGAAAATGTCTCAGCAAAAGGCTTTCAAACATTTACTGGGTCAAGAATTAGAGGTCACGTTGCAATTGTGATAACTTAAGGAGTGTCTTAAAGAAATTCCTCAACTTTAATTAACGTTTCTAAAATATTACCGATTTTTATAAACAACATACCATCTACGATGCTAACATAATGAAAGCTTTATATTTGATGGGCTTGGTGTCATCGCTAATTAGCTGTTCCAAATATAATGGATCCGTTTGAAAGACAAACTGAACAAAAAACGTTCAGAATATGTTGTGAACGTTCAGATAAGACTGCGAAATTTTTCATAAAGGTATCAAATTATTCGACCTGTGAAGAACTGCTTGCGAAATAGTGGAGTTTGATTTCCTTTCAACTTGCCGTATAGTTCATATAGTTAGCTGAAATTTCAAAAGCTCTCTCTAGTCTATTTACTCTTCGTTTCATAGCAAAGTATCATTTTTAATATCTAAAAATTACAAGTAATTTCGAAATCGAGTCCATAAATTAATACAACGATATAAAAAGCCTTACACATTTTTTTATTTTTTATTACATGTTAAAGTGTAAAGGTACGGTCACACTTGGCAAATATTTGCAAATAAATAAAAATGAAACAACTTTTGATTCGGGTATGTTTTTATTAAGTTCAACTTTAAAATATCAAATACATGAAATTTTAGTCTTCTGCTCAGTATGACCATATTTTGAAATAACATTTAACTAAATCACGTTTAAAAATAGCTAAAATAAGCTAAAAAGTAAAATTTTATTCTATTATTTGTGTATTTCTTATTTGTCTATTCCTACGAAACCTTACATGAATCCTGAGTTGAGGCCAGAGCAAAATCTTGAGTTCGGTCACGAGGTTCATAAATCTCAGAATTAGCAATTAAAATTGAAGAGTTCAAACACAAGAAATTTGTCAGTTGAAATTTTGTACACATTGCAATTTCAAAAATGGGCGTGGTTAGGCCCATAAGGGTTTAACCCTCTGTTTATTGTACTTCGGCTTAGCAGTTTTCAATCTAATATTTATTTCTCATTATCCACTTCCTACGACACTTTTCATGAATAATAAGCACTGGCCACAGACAAATAAAAGAGAGTGCGGGGTCACGCCCATTTTGTGATAGAGTTTTGTAATTTTCTAGGTGAGTTACAAACATAATTTTCGATCTTAGTTTTTTCACCAAAATCAACTATTTACGAGCGCAAATATGTAATCAATTTTCGTTAAAAAAAAACGAGTTTCAAAAAACGTGTCAGTTAAGCTTTTTTGACGGTTATGGCTAGGGTAGAGTAATTCCGCGCATTTTTTTGGGCAGCCATATTTTGCAAATTTGCTATGATAAAATGTATTTAATTAAATACTTTTTATCATTTAAAGTTGTTGTAGAGAGGGAAGTGGAAAACTTGCAACTAAAATTGTACGTTGAAGAATTAAAAAAAAAAAACGCAAAAGTGATGTAACCCCAAATTATTTCATTACATATGTATATTATTTCTCTATTAATTTGGTATATTATGTTTTGTGTATAAATGGGTTGTCAGCTCCATCTGGTCTTTAATACCCAAAGGTGGCTTGCTCTACGTTTGTGGTTGTTGGTGGCGTAAGGAATGTATCTAACACCAGAACAGCAACCAATAAAAAAATGTGATTTACACCACTTTTGCGCTGGTGGCCTCCTCATAGATCGCCTATAATAGTTAAAGTATTAAGACTTAGTATGGGTTACTTTGAAGATGAATTTCGTATTAAGGCAGAAAATTAGAGAGAGAGAATGGTAACTTCATAAAGAAAAAAATTTTACACCGACAATCTAATATTCACATTTAAGGTAAACAGCTTTGAAAGCTCTTACGTTTGTTCTTGTTATTTTCAAAAGTTATATCAAGATCAAGCATTGTTGTCGCCGATAACTGATTGGCTGTTGTGAAGTCGTCGGTGTGAAAGCACAAAAGCTCTTTTGTAAAACTTGTCACATTGCATATACATAGTATATGTAGCTTGGTCTAGCGAATATTTTATTTTTCGATCTATTTCTAGTGCTCTAAATGCAATTTCGAGCTTGGGTATGTTAAGAGTATGAGCACGTGATATCTCCGTTTATGAATACTATTTTGTGCCCTTTTTCATAAAGTTCAAATAACAATACAGAGAAGAGCTCAGCGATTGAATATTTCCACAATAATGCCTTGAATGCATTTCGTGGCTTCATATGCCGATTCGCCGATTCTTTGCATTTCGAAAATAGTTTCTTTAACTACTGTGGTTGTAGTTTTGTAATTCTCAATTATTTATAGGGAGTTTGTCTGAAAGCATTAAAGGTTTTGTAAGCTTTTTTGAATTGTAGTTTCTTATACAAATGAATACACATAAGCGAATACATTCATCTCGTATTAATCTTGGTGAATAGCATTGATCTAGAACGAACAACAAGCAAAAAAATATATATTTGTATATCCTTTTGGTACAGTAATTTGAGAAAAATTGCCCAATCCCATTTAACGTAGTTGTGCGCCTTTAAAAATTAATATTCCTATACTCAAATTTTATGTTATAATAAATAATATAATTAGTCCTTCCGACTTCAAACACAAAAATTAACTTAAACATGTCCTCATTCATTAATTGGTTTATGTTTAAGACAAACAAAAATTAACACTTAACAATTCCAACTATGTAGTCGTATATGTATGTATATTGGGCAAAGCCAATTTCAATTATGCGGAAAAAGTGCAGCCAATAAAAAGCTCATTAAATTATAAAACAACAACTACAACAAACAAGCACACTTTTCTACTTACATGAATTATAGCAGGCTTTTGCATTAAAAAGGTTCATTCATTCTTTATTCATATATTCATTCATTCACCCGGTAGTAAAACTAGCAAATTTATAAATTTCACTCTATATTTTCATGCACTAACTTACAAACATACATACATTCATACACACATGAGTATGTGTGTATGTGTATTCATATCTTCAAATACATGTTTCTTCCCAGCAAACATTTGACTAAAAAGTCACCTTTTCGAAACTAAATACGGGATATGAGCATGTTTTTCAAATTTTGATCTTCTCTCCTCAATATTCTTAGAGAAAACGGAAGCTTGAATAGGTTACTAAAAGTACGGCAATACTTGGCAAAAAAAAAAAGATTTTCATTATTATTTTGTAGCTACACTTTTTTGGGCAAATGTTTGCCAGGTGTGACCGTTCCCTTCCCTGTAGTAAATAAAATAGTCAGTTGAGAAAAAACACTATCTTATAAATTAATTATTTTGCAAGTGACTACAAATTGGTTTAAATTACCTGCAGATATCAACCAAACATATTGAATAAGAAGCACACATAAGAAATAAATAAAAGCAAAATAAGTAAATGAAAAGAAAATAAAAAAATCAAAAGAAGCATGCCATGAAATCAAATGCCAAATGTTTGTGTTGACAAAAACTAAATAATTTCAATACTTAAAATGTATAATATTTTCTATGAGCGGTTCGTATGTATGGATATATGTATGTACATATGTAGGAATTTTTTACTTTTTGTCAATCTAATAATAATAAATATTTATATAGACATATGTATATGTATTTATATATTTACATAGATGTGTATATATGAATATATACATGTATGTATACATATATATAATATGTATATATAATATAAATATAAATATATCTTTTTTTTTTTGCTATAATATTAATTAACTACCAATTGGTTGAAAAATAATTAGTTAGTAGTCAATTTAAAAGTCATGCAGAGATGGCGAATTGACTACCGCCTATGACATGCCTATGTTAAAATAGTGAGTCGGCGACAACGAAAAAAGTCACTTAATCAACCAGTTGTGGTTATTAAAAAACCAGTTTGAAGTTACTTACAAATGGGTTTGAGTTCCTATAGGGTTAAAACAGAGCTGGGCCCAACTCCTTCAGTCGTTAATTTTTGACACAAACCTTTGATCAAACACATGTAATTTAAATGGGTTTGATCAAAGGTTTGTGTCAAAAATTAACGATTAAACGAGTTGGACCCAGCTCTACCTTAAAAGTTGATTTTGATTAGAGCTGGATCTAACTAGTTCAGTCTTTCATTTTACACACAAACTGATGTTCAAACCCATTAGACTTGGATCGAACTCATTCAGTTAATAGTTTTTAACATAAATCTATGAGCAAACACATTTAAATTACAAAGCTTTGATCATAGGATTGTGTCAAAAAACGATCGCCTAAATAAGTTCGACCCAAGTCTAATACAAACCTGTGATTAAAACCTATTTAAATTACATGGGTCTGATTATTGGTTTGCGACAAAAACCAGCTACTGAATGAGTTCGATCCAAGTCTAAACTCATGTAATTTAAATGTAGGTGAAGCTGTGCTTGTGTCAAAAACGAACTAGTGAACGACTTCGACCCAAGTCTAGCTTTTATATACATATGTATGTATTTCAATCTAATAAGAAACCGATATTTTTAAGGTACGCAAGATATAAGTAAATTTTCCAATAACAAAAATTAAAAATCTTAAAAACGCCCGATATATCTAGAAAAGATGTGACATCTTCTAAACGGCTGGACCGATTTTCTTCAAACATGGTTAAGAACCATCTCGATCAAGTCACCTTTCAAACAGAGAAAACTAAATCAAAATCGGTCCAGCCGTTTGGGATACGTGGACGTGGACACGGACAGACACACATATACACAGACACACACTACAAACTTATAACACCCCTTTTTTGATCGGGGGTTAAAAACAACCAAATTAATTTCTTAAAAAAAATATTTATAAGCTTCAATATGACATTAATACTTAATACACTATGATATGTTTAAGTCGCTAATTTTCTCCTGAGCGGTGACATTTCCACGACAATAAAAAGGTATTACCCCGAAGTTTTTATCATACTGGCTCGTTTTACGTTTGGGAGTTAATTTTCATGGAAAATGTTTGCAGGGTTGTTGTTTATAAACATTCATATATCAATTTCTTAATATGTGAGTTGAGATGGTGAGTAATTGTTCACTCACTTACAGGTATGCTCACCAAAAGAAAATAAAATAAAAATTTAGTTACTTGATTCTAGTATATTCTCAAGGTCGGTAAGCCGGCTAGAACTTACCGAGTACCGCTCGGGCCCGTCCACTTTTATACAGACAAGATTTTGTCATTGAGACAACACATGATATGAGCCGAATTTCTCAAGAATCATGTAAACAAAAGTGTTTGGGTGTGGCCCTGCCCAGATTCAAAATTGCAATAGTATATCATTAGAAAATATAAAAAATGAGTGTTAAATACATTTAAATGAATTGTCTGGATAAAACAGATAATATACAAACTTTTCCTTTTTTTTTAAGACAAGTAACACTCAGGCAATGAATGGCTACTACTATTGCTAGGAAAGGTATAGAGATAGGGAAGACAGGTGGAGGAAGATATAGAGGAAAGCTTCATTCGTTTCACAAATCCGCATTTTGCAGGTTTTTCTTTTTATTATGCAGTGTTGAAGCGCCTCTGGTGTTAAATGAGGCGTACTAATTTTTTTTTTTCAAAACTTTGTTTAGTTTAGTAGCCATTTTAATGGTTTTTTTTTACTTCGCCGATGATTCTGCTACACAACGAAGGAGGGCGCTCTCATGCTACATCAGGATTAGTATCTACTGAAGTCGTTATAATTCAGTGACCAGTGACTATGCATCATTAACTGAGAAGTCATATTTTTTGAGTTATAACATTGTTTTAGTAACTTTGTTTTAGGACATAAAGGCTCAAATCAAAATAATACCTCTTTTATGAAAACATACGATACTTATCTATTTCCACTTTTGTATTAACACAAAATAATACCTTTTTGGTGATATAATAGTGGCACTATCACAAAAGTAGTCTCAAATATGATTTTAGAGATGAAAGAGTAATCGGAATACGTTGAAATTTTTACAGTAGATAGTTATTGATTTTGTTAGTTGATTTCTTGAAAAAAGTGCAATTTTAAAAATTGTTGAAATAAATACCCTCTTCTTCTTCGCACATATCATTTCTTATGCATTAAACACATTCACCACAGCAGGCTACACAAACACACGTCTTTAAATGCCGCCAGCAGCATTTGTCGCCTCGTAGCCAGCTACTTAATTATTTTGGAGACGGCACCTGATATTCAAGTACAAATACATAGTTCAGTATTGCCACTTTCATATAGTTTGCATTTATAAAAATTAATTATTCTCTTCAAATGTACTTATTTCACGTAAGAGTACAAAAATGAATCAATTAATTCTTTACATCAACTTTTGGATATTGTTTCTGTTAAGTAATATGAAATAATTGTACGATATCATTTATTCAAAATTTTGCATTACACTGGCAACACAGCATTTGCTCATTGTAGCCAAAGAAATAGCAATTAGTTTAATTGGAGTACAACGACAAAATCAGCATAGACAACAACCTGCCGGCCTGTTGTCTTCAAAATAATCATTTTCATATAATCATGTGTATTCTATCCTTGAGATTTGGTAGTCGGTAGCTTGCTGTGGTCAATGTGTCTAATGCATTAAGCCCTTTTTTTTAATTTTAGTAAAGTGGGGTACAACGACAAAATCAGCATAGACAACAACCTATCGCCTTGTTGCCTTGCTGTATTCAAAAGAATCATTCTCATATAAACATGTGTATTATATCCTTGACATTTGGTAGTCGGTAGCTTGCTGTGGTGAATGTGTTTAATGCATTAAGCTCTTTTTCTGAAATTTTACTACAGTGGCTGATAATCAAGCAAAAAATTATATATAAATAAGAAACCATGATCACGCTGTACTCGCGAACGCTGCTGATCTCATATTTACAAAAGTATATATTTACATAAATACATACATATGTACATCTATACATACATACATACATACATACATACATAAGTATGTATGTATATGTCTTTATGATTGCTTTATCAAAATTAAATAAAAAGAAAAAATAAATATTTCATAAATTTATTTCTCATACTTGTTCGTATGGTAAATTGTAGTTTGTACTCGCTGTGTAGTACTCGTAGATGTTTTCACTTTGGAGCACGTGTAGACCGACAGAGTTCTTTGAACTTTTTCATGTAATACCATTACAAAGCAATACAAAAAATAAAAATAAATATCAAAATGATAATAAAAAAGAAATCACATATACATACATACATACATATGTATGTATATAGACATACTTACATACATATGTGTAGCAAACCCATAAAAGAATTATAAAAACACTTGAAAGATATCTGTGTTATAAAGTTATGCAAAGAGAGCTTTTTAAAATTAAATTATTAAAAGAGTTATAGGAAAAAGCTCTTAAAATTGGCAAAAGAGTGTATTTTTCATTGACATCATCGTATAATTTAATTACCTCGAATTTATAAATAAATGCGATAATTGCAGAAAATTCAGTCGATTGTAAATATATTGCTTGTATTATATTATTTATTTATTTTATTTGGGTTTTCTTGTAGTGCAGTGTAGGCAAAATTTGCATTCTTGGATCGGAAATGGTATTTGTAACAATTTCAGGAAATCGCTGGGGTTTTTTTGCATTTATGCCTAAGTTCATTCAAACATATATTTAAAAATATTGCATTTTATTTAGGCTTTAATATATTGGACGCTCAAAATATATCTACTTTGATTAAAAAAATTTTTATGGAATAAACAGATGGCAAAATGTTCCGCAAGTACAATCAAATATACCCGTACCTTACAAAATTCTACTGTTAGTTCGCCATTCAACTTAAACCGAGGCAATAAGTCCATAATTTTATTGAGTTTGATCTAGACTTGTATCCAACTCATTCAGTAGCTCATTTTTAACACAAACCTTTGGTCAAACGCATGTAATTTAAATGGGTGTGATAAAAATGGAACGATTGAACGAGTTGGACCCAGCTCTAGAGGAAATAAGTCAATATATTAAATAAACCCATGTAATTTTAATGGGTTTGATCTAGACTTGTATTGAAGTCATTCTGTAGCTCGTTTTTGACACAAACCAATGATCAAACAAATTTAATTTAAATGGGTCTGATCATAGGTTTGTGTCAAAAACCATCAACTGAATGAGTTCGATCCAAGTCTAGTTTAATAATAGGTTTGTGTCTAAAACGCCCGACTGAACGAGTTCGAACGAGTTGGACCCAGCTAGAGTTGTGTCCAACAACTTTTTTTGAATTAGCTTGAGAGCGTTCGAATCAAAAGTTGTGTCAAACCCATTTAATTTACATTGATGTTTTTGACCGGACTTGTGTCCAACAGAACTAGGGATGTAACGAATACCAGTTAGCGAATGCGAAAACGAATAATACATTTTAATTTTTGCGAAAGCGAATGCGAATGCGAATGCAAATATTACAATACGTTAAAAAATCACATGAAAATAAATTTATCTAAGAACATGAAGTTGTGTTGTATACATAGATCTACTTGAGTCTTGAATTCAGGAAATATTTATTAATTTATTAGAAATAAAAATTGTTAAACTGAAAGATATATGAAATCATATTAAAATAAATATAGATAATAATTAAAAATAAATTTACAAAATGTTAGGCAATCAACCCATTCGTACTTTGGCCCTAAGACCTTGTACTAAGTTCAACATTTCCTGTAAAATGCTACCAAAATACATATTAAGAAAAATTGGAATGAATTCTTCATGAAATTTTTTTCCAGAAGTAATACTCTGTTCATCTTGGGAAAAACATATGAAATATATTTTCAACATTTTAAGTTTCCATGCGAAATAATATGAGTGGCACTTGTTTCGCAAAAAATTTACAACAAAGAAAGAAAGTTAATATTTTTGCATTTAAAATTTTTTGAACGAAGTAATGATGTGCTTACCATTTTTCAAAAGTTCTAACAGACTAGTCTTAAGTAGAAAATATTTTCGCGCAATTCAAACACTGCCTTTTCTTTTTCGAAAACTGGAAAATATTTCCAATATTTTTGTCTTTAGTATTCGCTTTAAATATTCGCATATATTTTAGCGAATGCAAATAGCAAAAGTAAGCGAATTATTTGCGAATGCGAACATTCGTTACATCCCTAAACACAACGAACTAGTATAAAAAGATATGTTGAACGTAACTCTAGACACAGCTCTACAATTGAGGCTCAAAAGAACTATTTATTAGACTTGAATAGAACTCGTTCGCTAGTTTATTTCTGACACAAACCTATAATCAAACACATGTGTTTTAAAAGGTTGAGCTGGGTCCAACTCGTTCAGTTGTTAATTTTTGACACACACCCTTGATCAAACCCATTTAAATAACATGCGTTTGATCAAAGGTTTATGAAAAAGGGGTTCGAATATCGGTTTGTGTTAAAAAATTAACTACTGAATGAGTTCGACCCAAGTGTAGAAAATATGTTAAGTATTAACTAACAGAGACGAAAACCAAAGTTTTAATTAGAACCCATTCTGTAATTAGCGTAGCACTGTTAACAACTTAACAGTCATAGTAACATAGAAATGTAATAGAGTTGGGTCGAACTCATTCAGTCAGTCGGTTTTGACACAAACCTATGATTAGACTTTGGACGAACTCATTCAGTCGGTCGTTTTCGACAAACACCAGTTATCGAACCCATGTAATTTAAATGGGTTTGATCATTGGTTTGTGTCAAAAACGACCGACTAAATAAATTCGACCCAAGTCTATCTATGATCAATAGAGCTGGGTCCAACTCTTTCAGTCGTTAATTTTTGACACAAAACTTTTGATCAAACCCATTTAAATTACATGCGTTTGATCAAAGGTTTGTGTCAAAAATGAACGACTGAACGAGTTGGATCGAACCAATTCAGTCGGTCGTTTTTGACACAAACTTATGATCAACCTAATTTAAGCTGGCAAACCGGTTATCAAATCCATGTGTCAAAACGAGCTAATGATTGAGTTCCATACAAGTCTAATTTAAATAACATGGGTTTGATCACATAGCATTGAACGTAGCTGGGTTAAGGTATTCAATGAAAATATTTCTCAAAACATTTTACAGAACAGTGTCTCTTAACACGTTCGAAACTTGAAATGCAAAGCTTTAACGACTTCCAGTTTCTTTTCAACATAGCAATGTGCAAAAGATTTTCATATTAAGGGGAGCTTGAGGCGCAAGCCTTTGAAAACACGACATACCTACACATTTTTTATCTGCTTTGGCACAATCGGTCATTCGAACCTTGCAACACAGAAAAAAAGTTTTCTGCAATAAACAAGTTTAATTGGAAAAAAAACAAAAATCAATTAAAAATTTTATTGAGTCCAGTAAACTTTTGCTTTAAAATTTAATCTAAATAAAACTTTAAGTGACTCAATAAAATGTTTAATTGATTTTTGTTTTTTTTTTCAATTAAAAGTGTTTATTGTAGTAATTTTTTTTTTCTGTGTATTTTGATAAGAAATTGCCTTTGTTGTGCAGAGTTTTATTTGCCTGTTTCATTTGCAAGAAGTTGTGAGTACATTTCCTTAAAATTTTAGTCAGCAATACTTTGTTTTTTTTTGTAACATTAGAAGTATAATTTTACTCAAACAATAATAAAATTAAAAAACAATTTTAGCTACACTACAAATATGTACATTAGGGGCATAACCAATTTTTTGGGATAGTACTATTAGGTCAACCATATCCTAGTAACCACGAACATCATAATCTTTTGTAATTTTTCTCAAAAAAATTCACCCAGCAATTGGTTTTTCTAAACTAAAGAAAGACATTTTGGAACAGTTAAAGCACGGACTTGAACTAACAAAAATATTATTTTAGATAATCTAAAATTGTTTCGAGGCCTTCTTAATGCAATTTTGAATATTCATAATTTTATACGGTGTGATTTTTATTTATATTTTGTTTTAACTAAAAATATTATTATATTAACTCCATCGCGGTTGGTGTGTGAACTTTTTTGACCTTATATACGTTCCCTTATAGTTTCTTATGCTCTATAGGACTGTGCTATGTCAATTTTGATATTTTAAAAAAATTTTTAAAAAGTTATATCCCTAATGTACATATGTATTCATGTATGTACGCTAGGGCGGGTCGATTTAAAAATCACACAAATTACAAGGAAAATCGTATTCTAAGGATCAAAATGAGAAACTTTGCCGAAGGAACCATACCTCTTAAATATATTTTGATGTCCCGACTTTTGATCCGAAGGGTCAAATTTTCTTGAAGCGTCAAATTTTGAAAAATCTCACTTTGACCCATTTAGAGTTCCTCAATCGAGTCAAAATGTATAACCGACCCCCACTAATTTTGGAGGGCTGACCCACCTATGCCAGTGGCACACCCTCTGGAACCACCCCTGGGGGTTCCCCATACAAATATTTCAAAAAATCACAAATGTGACTTCAAAATTTGACCCTTCAAGAAAATTTGACGTTGCGGATCAAAAGTCGGGTCATCAAAATACATTTTAGAGGTATGGTTCCTTCGGCAAAGTTTCTTATTTTGATTCCTATAATACGATTTTCCTTGTAATTTGAGCGATTTTTTTGCCTCCATAGAAATCGGTCCGCCCTAATGTCCGCGCTGCGCTTATACATATGTACATATGTTCATTTTATTATATTTGTACTTAAGTTATTTTTCCATTATCGTTACCATTATCATTGTGATCATCATGAGGTTGGCTATCTTTCTTTTACTACTTTTCCATTTGCTAATTCTGGTTGTTGTTGTTTTTGTTGTTATTGTTTTGTTGAGTTGTCTTCCATGGAAGAAAAAAGTTCATTCAACCTCGCCCCAGTGAACTTAGCTGAGGTTATTTTTACACTAAGCCCCTGTGTGAGAAAGCCCCTTGTCACCATTATTATTTTTATCTTAAAAAAAACTTACTTTTACACCATTTCTCTATTTATTTTTTTCTTACCCCAATTAGAATTGCAACAATTTCTAAGGCATGGATGTTGCCATAACTGCACGCGTCAATGGTGTTAAGGGTTAGGCATTATTAAAATTGCCTAAAGGTTCATAATTCTTTCAAATTCCTTGAAAAGTTATCTCTTTTCTTTTTTTTGAAAATATCCTCCACGTGCAAATGGTGTAATAGACAACATCAACTATTTGCTAAATAGAAAAAAAAGTTGAAAAAAGCTTTGATTGTAAAAACTAGTAAATAACTTTGGAGCACCAAATCAACTTTCGAGATGTGGCAGGCAGACTAGCAGGCAAACCAGTCTGCCAGCAGCAGAAACAGCATCACAATGTTCCAACCAGCCAGTCTCTCAATTCACATGATGCGAGCAGGGTTGTCAGATGTTGCGATTTCTCGCCAAACGTGGCGTTTTTGCAACTTGTTTGGCGTCTAAATTTTTCATTTGGTGACATGGCGATAAATAAATTTGTTGGCGAGTTTTATGACTGTTCAAAATTTTTTTTTAATTCAAGAAAATTAGTTTGTTGAAGGCGTGATTCCAAAATAATCAATCCTACCGAAAATCCTCTGAAAGAAATTAAAATATATTATTTAAAGTAATTAATTCCTTTTTTGGCTGAGAAAAATTTACAAGACATAATTTTTGGCGATTTAATTTCTACTATTGGCGATTTTCGGAAAAATTTTTATACGATTATATAATAAAAATTTAAATTAGAAAAAGTGTTATATAAAAACAAATTTATTATCAAATATATGTATATAAGAAAAACTACATAAAATTGATTTTGGCGATTTTTAAAATAAATTTGACGAACTATATCGTACAAAATATGACAACCCTGGTTAGCGAATATTTCTCTTAACGCCGCCGTCATCATACATACTCGTACATGTGCATTGGACTATAATTCTTGGTTTAGGTTGGTTATTCGTTAATACTTGAAATGCACATTCAGTCAGTCATACACGTTTGAATTTACCTTTTCATATTTATTTTTTAATGCATTTTAGTTTAAAATATTTTGTTGGTTTACATTTTTTTTACTTGGTTTTTATTGCAATTAGGAATTTTATTTTTTAAAACAAAAATATTGAATGGAACAATTTTTATACCCTTTACCAACAAAAATGGTAAAAGGGTATATATAGGTTTGTCATTCCGTTTGTAATTTCTATAATATCAATAAGCGACCCATATAATATATATATTCTGGATCCTTATGCATAGGGAAGACGAATAAGCGATGTCCGTCTGTCCGTCTGTCCGTCTGTCCGTCTGTCCGTCTGTCCGTCTGTCCGTCTGTCCGTCTGTCTGTACGTGAAATCGGTTTTCCGAAGCTCCCAGAAGAGCTAGAGACTTCGTTCTTGGACTGGTGTGTCAGAAATTTTCCAAAATAGATTGGTATTGAAATTCAGCAAAATCGGGCAGACGATTGCAGAGCTGGAAAACTTAAACTTCATTTTACCATATAAAAGTAACTCCCGAAAACAAATTTTTATTTTTTTTTAATAAATGTACATATTTTACACTTCAGTACGACTAAAATTGGAATTTTAAATTAAAAAAATACAAAAAAATTAAAAAGACGTTTCCAGGGTTGGAAAACTTTAACTTTTTGTGTTATGTAAAATTAACTATGTCTAAAACTATATTAGTATTTTCTCGAGAACCGTAAGAGCTACAGACCTGAAATTTGGACACAGTGTGTAGACCTTTGGCCGCTACAACAACAAGTACATGATAATTGGAAATTAAAGGGTGTTCCAAAACGAGCAACGAAAAATTTTAAAATCTCATGTAGTATATATACAATTGTATGTATATACACTTGAAATTTGAGACTACAAAAATTAACACAAAAATTTAAAAAAATTTAAATTAAAGGGTGTTCCATCAGTTAATGCAATTTTGACTATGTAATTTTGACAATTTGCTGTATCTTGGAAACCGTAAGAGCAAAACTCTTGAAATTTTCAAAAACGGTAAAACTGAAAAAATAAAAAATTATAAAATCGCCAAACCGAAAAAAATCGCCAAAAACAAGAAAAAATCGCCAAAACGAAAAAAAGCACCAAATTAAAAAAAAATCCAAGACTAAAATAAATCGCAAAAAAAAAGGAAAAATTGCTAAAATGAAAACAAAAATCGCCAAAATGAAAGAAAATCGCCAAAATGAAAATCGCCATAATGAAAAAAATCACCAAAACGAAAAAAACCCAAAAAAAAACAGAAAAAATCGCCAAAATGAAAAAAAATCGCCAAAATGAAAAAAATCACCAAAACAGAAAAAAATCGCCAAAACGAAAAAAAACAAAAAAAAAATCGCCAAAATGAAAAAAAATCGCCAAAATGAAAAAAATCACCAAAACGAAAAAAACGCTAAAAAACAGAAAAAAATCGTCAAAATGAAAAAAAATCGCCAAAACGAAAAAAACCCTAAAAAACAGAACAAAATAGCCAAAATGAAAAAAAATCGCCAAAAAAAGAAAAAACCTAAATAACAGAAAAAAAATCGCCAAAACGAAAAAAAGCACCAAATTAAAAAAAAATTTCTAAGACTAAAATAAATCGCAAAAAAACGGAAAAATTGCTAAAATGAAAACAGAAATCGCCAAAATGAAAGAAAATCGCCAAAATGAAAAAAAAAATCGCCAAAATGAAAAAAAAAACACCAAAACGAAAAAAAAACCTAAAAACAGAAAAAATCGCCAAATTAATAAAAAAAATCGCCAAAATGAAAAAAATCACCAAAACGAAAAAAACAGAAAAAAATCGCCAAAATGAAAAAAAGCACTAAATTAAAAGAAAATTTCTAAGAGTAAAATAAATCGCAAAAAAACGAAAAAATTGCTAAAATGAAAAAAAAAATCGCCAAAATGAAAAATATCGCTAAAACGAAAAAAAAACCTAAAAAACAGAAAAAAATCGCCAAAATGAAAAAAAATCGCCAAAAAAAGAAAAAAGATCGCCAAAACGAAAAAAAAACTAAAAACAGAAAAAATTCGCCAAAATGAAAAAAAATCGCCAAAATGAAAAAAAAAATCGCCAAAATGAAAAAAATCACCAAAACGAAAAAAAAAAAAATTGCCAAAATGAAAAAAAAATCGCCAAAATGAAAAAAATCACCAAAACGAAAAAAAAACAAAAAAATCGCCAAAAAAATCGCGAAAAAAAACCCAAAAAAACAGAAAACATCGTCAAAATGAGAAAAATCTCCAAAATGAAGAAAAGCCCAACAACAGAAAAAATCGCCAAAATGAAAAAAACCTCCAAAAACAGACAAAATCGCCAAAACGAGAAAAAAGCGACAAAACTGAAAAAATCGTTTTAACTGAAAAAAACTTCAAAAAAGCAAAAAACCTTCCTTTCGTGCGCGATTCAAAGTCGCACTTAACTGATTTTTTTAATATTAAAGGAATTAAATGAAACTAAGTTTTTGCTTATTTCGTTCTTGCTTTTTTCACTTAACATATTTTATGTATTTTTTAAAGAACTAGATTGGTAACAATAATCAGAAAAATCCAAAATTATGACTCCAGGGTTGGAAAACTTACACTTTTTGTTTTTTTTTCTTTTTCTTTATAAATTGAATATATTTTATGCTTCTGAAAGAAAAGTTTGGTGTATGAAATTTGAAAAATGAAAATTATAGCTCCAAAGATGGAAACTTTAAAAAAATTATAAATTTTTTCACAAAACAAATATGTATGTACGTGTCTGTATACTATATATATGTACGTACGTTGGTAAAGGGTATAGAAGATTCGGCACAGCCGAATATAGCACTCTTACTTGTTTAAACTCTTCTCTTAATAGGACATAACCGGCTAAAAAAAAATTAGCGACATAACTTTCGAACTTGATATTTTTTTTATCAAAATCAATTATTTGCTATCGTAAATAATCGATTTTCGTTAAAAAAAAACGAGATCCACAAAATGTGTCCGTTAAGCTTTTTTGGTGGTTATGGCTCGATATAGTATATATCTAAGACATATTTATTTTAAAGGTTTTCTTTTTCACATTGTTACTCTCGGTACATTTTAGACCGATTGTAAAAATTCGTTTTTTATCTGAGCGGGGTATAGCGTCCAATTGGTCACATTGTAATAAAAGTGGGCGGGGATACGCTCACAAATTGTTTTATTTGATTTTATGATATTCTACTTATTTGAAACCCAGCAATCACCTTTGGTTCTTGTAATTACACAACTTTAAAGTTGAAAAAATGGGCGTAGCTATGCCCATTAAAATGTATTATTATATTTAACGTGGTTCTACTTAACCGATTTTTACGAAACTTACCATACACCCTTAGCCTTAAAATGGACACAATCTTTTATTTGAAAAAATGGTCAGATTTTTACAAAACTTAACACACACCCTGAGCTCTGAAAAACACACACAATCTTGCGTTTAAAGAATAGCCGGAGGCACGCCCATTAAAATTTAGTTTTAGATATCACGTATTTCTTCCTAACCAACAGATTTTCAAATTTCGTTTTCTTTCAATAAGTTTACTTCAAGTTTGGTCCCATACATTTTTTTTAAATGTTCTTTCCAATCCTTCCATTGAAGTCAGTTTTCTTTTTTTTTACAGAATTGTTGGTATTCAATTTGATTTTGTGCGTATTGTGAAAATATATTGCGTGAATGTTGGATATCTTGAAATATTTGTGTTTGGGTCGGGTCGTGTCGTGTAGTGTAGGAGATATTCTACACGCCCATCTTTAGCTGTATTCACTCCGAAATATTAATTACATTCAATTATTGTACAAAAAAAGACGCATCGATCATGGCCCTACGCCAATGCGCGGAATGGACTCATTGATGTCTTCCTCTATTCGAGTGAACTTAGCAGCAACAGCCTTGCGATACAGAGTGACTTATCGGAATATGCTGGTGGTCCTGTAGAGTAAAATTTGAGCAAAAATTATCCATTCTTTCTCAATTCAATTGTTCTGATTGAAGATTATGCCGATCTTTAGACGCCATGGGTAGTTGACTTATATCGAACTGTTAATTGATTTTCGTTCTTTTTCTCATTAATGCAATTGTTTGACACATTTAATGAAATCATTTAACTGAAAATGTACATACTTTTAAATAAATAAATTAATTGTGGAAAAAAAAATTATCATTTTCAAATATTTGCAATTCTGTCAATTCTAAGTTGTTTATTTTGATAAGATTTAGAAAATTTTTAGATTGGTTCAAGCATTTGCCGATTAAAACTATTTCCTAATTTTTTTCTTTTATCAATTAGTTCCATATTTTTTCTTATTCTTTACATTGCTTTGAGTTTGGGTTCAATGACAAATCTCATTTTTCAATTTACCACCTCAAAACTGCCACGTGAACAATAAATACTACATCGTCAGCTAAAATGCAAAAAGGCGTAACTAACAAAAAATTCAAAATCGAGTTTTTTAATTGATTATTATGAATGCCATTAAACTACATGTCTTGACAAAATATTTCACTTCTGCGATCAAAAATTACGCTTTTATTAACAAATAACAAGGGTACTTAACTACACGTTAATTCAGTTTTTTGTTTCCCCTGTAAAATTATATTTTTGTTAGTTACACCTTTTTGCATTTTAGCTAACGATATGTATCTTGCCACAATGTTACAAAATTCAGCGCTAGTTAAAAGACATTAGCTGTCCAATAACTAAGTAACTCATTCATTCCAAGTGTAAACAAACTTTTATCAAAAGGTTTTTGAACCCTACAGCACAACTTCCTCGCCTTATGAAGGAAAGCAACACGACTGTGTGTGTGTGTGTATGTGGCTGTTTACACGTATGGGTTAATATATTACTGCTGCTCAGAGGTGGGAAGTTCACTGCTAATGCAATTTTTTACAACTCTTATGCATATATTGTTAAAGCAGGAAAAGTAGATTTTAAGCAATCTTTAGATGTAATAATGCAACTGAGAAAGTCTCTCAATCAATCTGTTATTGGGACTACGACACATAATGGGGGCTGATTGTAAAATATTGGTATTAAATGTATATCTTTTAACACTACTGATCTGACTGTGAACTAATGTTGGAGCAAATTGTATAGGACTAAATACAACAAGTTTTCGCTGGATGCAGGATGTAACTAAAAAAAATGAAAGAGGACTAATATAAATATTATAAAAGCAAATAAGTTCTTAGCATATTCAACTCAATTTTTTTATTTATTTGTTCTCTCGAAATATTTTCCCTTTTTCCCCAATTCTAATAGTAAGTAATTTTCCTTAGAAATGTATTAAATTTTTTATTCCCCTTATCATGAATAATATTTCTTCAAGTAATTTTGTTCACTTTATTTTTGCTGGCGAACTGAATTCATACGCGGCGTAATATCAACATTTTCCTCCTAATTAAATAATAAAATTCATAAATATTTATTTTTAGAACATGATAAATAAATAAAATAAAATTCATCATTATCAATAATAATTCCCTGCAACCCTTTTTGCCTGGAGTAATTTATTTTGGTGATATGCTAAATATTTTTTTTCTACTGCATCTATAATATTTTAACAACAACTTAAAAACATTTCATTTGAAACCCACGATGTGAATATTTTGTTTTATTAAACTTAACATTTTTTGAGTTTCAATTAGTCTTTAAGCTTTATAAATATGTTCCCCATTTTTTACAATCACTACGCATGTATGGGATCAACGTAGGGTGGCCGTCCCTGGAGAAAAAGACGTATCTACATATCATACACAAGGTTCAAAGACTTGCATCCTTGTATATAACCAGTGCTCTTCGCACTACTCCTACGCATGCATTGTGGATGCTCCTTTACCTACTATCATTGAACCTAGTAGGGAAGGAATTGGCAACGACCTCGGCATTATAATTATACCTCTATGTGGAACGGAAATGGAACCGACCACTATAAAATAATCGATGACGAAGCTTGGTGATGGAGGATTGACTAAACCTCCCCTACTCTACTACACGAACGTCTTTATAAAACCTAGATACCATCCACAGAATTGTGGATGAATGGAAGTCCAGGTAGAAGAAAAAGTGTTGATTTTTATACGGAGACGGCTCCAAAACAAAAGAAGGTGTGGGTTATGGAATCTTTTAAGCGGCTTTAGGTATTCGTATTGCAAAACGACTTCCGGATTACTGCAGTGTCTTCAAGGCAGAGATCCTTGCTATAAGAGAAATTGCGAATTGGTTGAAAGTGAATGTCACTTCAACGACTTTGATTAACATATACGATAGTCGACCAGAAATTATGGCCCTCGAATCCCGGCTTCTAAGAACAACAACAGCCCTCGACTGCCGATCATCTCTAAATGAGATGGCAGAGCAGTTTGATACTAGCATCATCTGGATCCCGGGGCATAGAGGCTTTCAGGGGTATCCTAGGGCTGGTTAGCTTGCTAGAATTGGGACAACCTTACAGGTTCCACCGCATTTGGAATGTGTGGGCTTACCCCTACTCTCTTGCAAACCCAGATTTAGGCGCAAGAGAGAAGATGAAACAAACAGAGGATGAGTCACAAGAAATTATTGCAAAAGGCATTTATGGACTCATCTAAATAGGAAAATTACGGTTTCTTTAATCTTGAAGAATAGGAAACAAATCTTGCTTCTAGTGTCCGTGCTAAGCGGACACTGTCTCATAGGTATTCATGCACAAAGGTTAAAGGCAGAATACAACGATTTTTGCCGTAGCTGCCAGGATATCAATGAGGAAGAAAGTGTAGACCACTTTCTTTATCGCTGTCCTGGACTTGCAAGAACGAGATTGGCCACAATGGGCGCTCTTGAGTTCAGGGAACTTTCTGACGTTGCTAGTGTTGAATTTCAACGCATTAATAGCTTTATATGGAGCAATGGTTGGTTCGACGGTGGGGATTCCGCATAATCAGAGTCTCCGTGGTATCACAATGGACCAAAACGGTCTAAGTGAGTCTAGGCTTCTGACTACTACCCCTACCTAACCTAACCTAACCTAACCTACAATCACTACGTGTTGATAGCGGGAATAAACATTTTCCTGAAATTTGCAATATCAAATTTTCCAACCTATAATTTTAATAAGTGTGATCATAGGTTTATGTCTAAGATGACCGACTGAACGAGTTGGACCCAGCTCCATCAACCAGTCCGTGCACTGGTTGGTTGCGACCCTTCATACAAACAAAGTAATTCTTCATTGTAGCAATGAAATTCGTTGTTGAAAGTCAGCTACTGAAGCCTTTGATTGGATCAATGAAGAATGATTCATTGTATGTATGAACTTCATTATAGCGACCATGGCATAAATAAAAAGAAACTGTTTCAAAAGTCCTAAGGAACTGTTTCATAAATTAATTGTAATTTTTGTCATTATCATTGATTCTATAAAGTTTTTGCATACTATAAATGCAATTGACGCAATAATATTAATGAATATGTTTCATTCTCTGAATGAATGATACTCCTTTCAGTGTATAACCATGATATTGCATCCATAGCATCAGAGAGCTGCAACTAGGGCAATCGAGATGTCCTAGTCCCTAGAGCTAAATAACAAATACAATCCAATGTTGTATTGTTTGCGCAAGAATATCAAAATAATTTGCACTCAACATTGTTTTTGAAGCTTGAAACAGACTTGATTTTAATTGTAATATATAAGGCTTAATTAAAGTGTAGTTCAATGCTTGAAGTAAATTGTATTAAAATGGTTTAAAATATGATATTTCAAGATTTGAATTAAACTGTAATACAACCATAGCTGTTAAGTAATGATTAGCAATCGTAATGATTAGATTAGTAATTTGATTACTTTTTTTTAAAGGTGAAGTAATGATTAAATAACGATTATATTCAGTTTCGACCTATAACTAATAATGCAAAAGTAATCTGAATTACTTAAAATTACTAAAAATATTCAAAAAGAATCAAAAGTAATCAAAAAATAATCCGATTACGTCTAAGGATTACTTTTGATTATTTTTGATTATTTTTAGTAATTTTAAGTAATTCAGATTACTTTTCGATTATTAGTAATCGTAATCAATTATTTATCAGCAATTCTTTTGAAGGCAATTATATAATCATTACAACTCTTTTTAAAATGTAATCTAATTGATTACTAATTGTAATCGAGATTTAACAGATCTGAGTACAATTGAATTGTTCGAATTGAATTCAAGTTCCATTTTCACAAAATCAAAAGTTGAGCAAGAAAAACTGCCGAGTCTAAAACATGACATACTATTGAACGTAGACTCGGATTGAACTCATTCAGTAGGTGATTTTTGGTACAAATCTACACTCAGGGAAAAGCTGCAACTTAAAAATAAGAACGCGTAACATTAATTCAATAATTTTCAATATAATACAAAATGTAAATTAATATTTTTCCATATTGAAATAAGAAATTTCAACATGACTAGACTTTCGTTAATGTTTCTCATTAATTCAACATGATTTTTATTGATTTTAAGCTGTTTTTTCTCTGGGTGTATGATTAAACGCATTTAAATCACATGAACGAGTTCGATCCAAGCCTAATACAATATATGAGGTCATGTTCTGAAAACCATTTCCTTTTAAAACCGACGAAATGTAACAAAATAATCAACAAGAAAGTTCCCTTTTTCCAGCTTTTTAATTGTTTTTAAGCTTTTATATGCTTGAGATATTTTATCCGAACTTAAATTCAAATGCATTAAGTTATGCGATAAAAAGAACACTGTTTTCCGTTTTTGAAATTTTGCGATTTCAAAACGAAATGGTTTTCAAAACATGGGCGATGACTTGCAACTTTAGAATTGCTTATTATATATCGTACCATAAGTATAATCTTCAAACTAAATTTTTTACCAAAATCGATCACTTGAGATCATAAGCAATCGAATTTCTACAAAAAAAAAAAACGAGCTCCAAAAAATTTTGCGCTTATGGCCTCGATATGTACTCGTATTTTTCAAGCTGAGAGTACCAAGTTCACTATTTTTGGCTACTCCACTCTGCGCCTGTCGCGACATTTCATTGGTCTCTCTTTCCACAATGTATCAGCTAAAACTAGAAGTTCAGAAGAGACCATTTCAGCTTCAACCAATCGAAAATATTTAATGTCCTGTGGTGCGATTCAGTTACTCTTAACGATCCGACAACCGTAATTTTTGGCTATACATTTTGTCGCTTGCAAGATTTATTGTGTGATTCTGTAACTTTTTTTTTAACGATAGTACTCAGCTAATATTTTGTGTTGATTTTTGTTGATAAAGTTAACAGCACATAAATTATTGTCGCTTAAATAACGACATAGCTGACATTAACCTACAGCAAATATCGTTAAAAATATTACTGAATAACAAATTCGATAAATTTTCGTTATAATTGTCTTAACGATGCGATTATCGTTAAAAAAAAGTTAGTGAATCGCACTACTGGATTTTTTAGCCTCTTGCGAACCGAAAATCGTAATATCTATTGGCCTATTTTTCGCTTGCGGTAACGATAATGTGATTCCGTAATTACCTTTTAACGATACTCTCCAGCTTTATCTTACTCACCATTTATTTTAATATTATGTCGTATCTCTGTATACAAAATGTAAAAATAAGCGAAAAGCACACAGAGAAAAAACTGCCTCATAGAATCAAGAAGATTTTCTCTATGAACCGTTTTTAGGCTAAGGGTATCCCAGCAGAAAGAAGCGAAGATTTTTTCATTGAGATTCTTTATTGTTTTTATGTGGTAAATCTTATTAATTTTATCAGGAAAAAAGCCACATAAAATCAAGAAGAAATCTTATTATTCACAACTTGTTTTACTCAATTTCCGTTATTTTTGGCACCAAAAAATAGTCCAGAGAGAAAAACTTCTTGATTCTATTAGGTTTTCTTATAAATTGTAAATTATAGGGATTTCTTATTGATTTTATTAGGTTGCCTTCTTAATTTTTTTTAAAAAGGTTTTCTTCTTGATTTTATTAGGTTGCCTTATTGATTTTTTTAATAAGGTTTTCTTCTTGATTTTAGTAGGTTCCTATATGAGTATGTGTAAGGCATCTTATTGATTTTTTTACTAAGGAAATCTTCTTGATTTTATGAGGTGTCTTCTTATTTCATATCTATAAATAGACATAGAGACAATTTCTTTCATGATCTTTTTAATTTTTGTATAAGAATGTTTGCACAATAATTTCAATGGTTATTCAGGCTGCTTGTTAGCATATTGGTTGGAGTGCTTGGTCTATCAGGTAGAAGTTTGCTGGTTCAATACTTGGTGAGTAAGTTAGTTAAGCATATAACCTAATGTGTATGTATGTATGTATAAATATATAACATCTACAACATACTACATACATACATACATACATATGTATATGGTATAGAATTTAAATGAAAATACATAAGAACAAATCAATAAGATGATATCATAAAACTACAAGATTTTTTCTTGATATTTTCAAAAAGGTTTTCTCTATGATTTTAATAAGATTTCCTTGTTGAAAAAAAAACCATAAAGATTTCTTATTAATTTTGTTCTATTTTATGAGGTATTTAGTATGCACTGTTTTCTCTGTGCATATGATAAAGGAAAACTCAATGAATTTGAGCTTGTGACTTTATTTTATTTTTCTTCAACCGACAGTTACTGAATTTGCTAGTCGATAAATGTTCGCTATATATATTATAGCGATACGATTATCGCAATAAAAGTTACTGAATCCAGGTACTGGGGTACATAGTTCTACCAAATTAGATCTCCACAAGAGATGCGAGTGACAATGCCTCTTTTTAATGGGCTTTCAAAGCGGAAGACTTGCATTTCCTCCCTTTTTCCACTCTTTTTCACTCTCAATATGCTGCTTATTTACAAAAATATCAAAAGGTACTTTTCAAGTTGAAGGTTATTAATAACAATTAAGTGTCCATGTTATCCATGCCTGCAACTGATTATACATACGTGTTGTCGTTAGTTAATGTAAACGTTGTTGCTTGTTGTCTTCAGAAGCTGAAAACGAAAGTGAAAGTTTTGAAACTTAATTCAAAACGTTTAAAACATTCAAAACAAACTAAGCAACAACAACAACCACAACATGGAAGTGGTAGTCAAGTTTTGGCTAGCAGTCACTTAATGTACAAAAAATATATATTCCTACATTAATCTATACAAACGTACGTATGTATGTATGTACATAAGTATGTATTTAACTAAGTACTTAATGTGAATATATGTATGTATATTTTAGCTGTTGGCATGTCAACTATTTTCCTTGCCAGCAGCTAAGTGAATCAGAGTATGTTGACTACTTTATAATCATGTTCATACCTCTTAAGCTGGCATGTTTGAATGAGAAATAATTTCTTTCTTTCTAATTTTTTATTGTTAATTTTTTTTTTTGCAAGTGTAGAATGGCTCATAAAAACTAAAGACAACATTTAAAATTATTACTCTAAAAGCCACTAAAAGCAGAACGAAAATATCTGGCAAAAAAATTGACTTTTGTCTATGAAATTGTTAAGGAAGAGCAGCAACTTAAACTAAAAATTGCACAATTAGATTAAGGTTGAAAGAAAATATACGAGTAAAGAAAACTTATTCTAAGATTTTCTAACTATTATCATGCACATTATGTACATATATATTTTTTAGAATAGTGATTTTGTTATTGTTATTCTTAAATTATAATCTTGGCGCTTAGCACGCGATCATCATCAGCATTCTTCTTTTAGTGCTGATATTATAAATCATTCGACATGCAGTTCCATCATCCAAAAGTGTTTAAAATAATGCAATCGTTTTCTGAGACGCCAATAGTGCATTTACACTGTCTCGAAATCTAGTACTTTCGAGATTTCGAGCTAAATCAAGCTGCTTTTTCTTACAGATTTCCCATACAAAACGAAATCTAATTTTTCAGTAGATTTGTAGTAAATCTAATAAAAATTTAATGTTTTTATATATTCTTTACTACCCTGTACAACAAAAGGTTTGTGAATTAGCTACGTCTGCTTAAGAAAGTGTGTGAATTGGCTACAATCAAAGAATATAAATCATATAGAATGCGCATCTCATACAAGCTAAAATTTTCTATGCGGGTATTTCCAGTAGAACCCGTCAGCATACGTGCTCTCATTTCTTTCTGCAGTGTATGCTGCGTTTGCATTGCTGAGAGCGAAAGCATGTGTGTATTTATGTTTGATTTTTATTATTTTGCTTTTTTACAGTCTCGTAGACAGCGTATGCAATGATCAGCGTTGCCGTTTTAGTTTCTTGTAACCAAAATTGGTTACTTTTTTTCCAATGTGTACTTGTGTACTTTTTTCCATTTTGGTTACTTTTTTTAACACAAATTTAACAATTTTTATATGGTATTTAAATTAGAAGAGAAGATTATTTTTATAATATTCAAATTTGTTTCACATAATTAATTTTCGCTTATGATAAAATTTTACAGCCTGTACTCGTATCTTAAAAGTTATAAAATTTTTGGCATTTTGATAATCCTTAACTATGGATAGGCCCATAAAATTTTAATTTAAATAAAAAGGTCTATTTTCAATTAAATCTCACTTACGATAAATATCGAAAATAAAGCTCAATACAAATATGAAACTGAATTACAAATTTAAATGTAATAGCTTAAAAACATTGCATCCTAAACAAAAAATGTGTGTATTTCTCACTATCAAACATAAATTTGTTTTATTTTCTTCCCGTTTTTTACATTCACTACGAATCAATAGCGGGAACAAACGTTCCCATGAAGTTCCCGATAGCAAATTTCCCCTCATGGGGAATGAAAATTTCATGGGTTCAAAAATTTCACATTTTATTCACGATAGGGGTGAATGTTTACAACGTCAAGCACTGGTGCCAGAAAATTTTACAAAAAATCTGGAAAAATTGCCTAAAAAATCTGCAAAATTATTTTAAAAAATCGGAAAAAAAATCTGCAACAATAAAAACACCTATATTTAGAACTGTTTTTCATTTTGTTTTCGAATTATTAACCGTCTTCAATTAAGGAGGAGGTTATATGTTTGTCATGTACGCATTTTTTATTTAATTTGCGAATTAAGATAAATTATCTTGCTGTATAAAAACATATACCGATATTACAAATTCTTTAAAATAATGGCACATATGCGTGACTGTTTATGATTTAGAGTGCGATATGTTTATATGTATGTATATTCATACATCTTTGCACAGATTAGCTAGTTTCTTTTTACCATTGTTATGTTGGTGGTATGGTTACTGCAAAATTAAACGTCAAACACTACTTATTTGTTAGTGTTTCTTATGTGTATATTTCTGACAGTGACATCATGGTTATTTCTGTTACGGAGTAAAGAAAAACATGAAATATTGATGTTACACAAGCATTTCAGAAAATCTGCAAATTTCATTTTATAATTTTTTCAATGAAAAATCAGCAAAATGCAGAGAAATCTGCAAAACTGGCAACAGTGACGACAAGCTGTAGCAGAACTCGAAGCTCTGTCGCTGTATCGTACAGTGTGACCGTTTGATCGACTGCAGTGGCAAATTGCCACTTTTACGATTGCCTTCCCTCTTTTTGTCCCCCTTTTTCTAAAGTAAATTATATAATAATACATTAAAAATAAGAACTTTAATGTAGTTGTGTCGATTTTTTTAATGTTGCCCCTTTTTTTTGATAAATCCTCCCCTATTTGGTGCAACTTTTTGAAAAATTCCATCGGTCACCCTGGAAGCAAATGGTCTCTCTCTGCGTGTTTGCTTGCGCTTTATACTTTCCCCACGCATCGATAACGAAATCAAAAAATGTTTAATTTTTTAGCTCAGATGCGCATTCTATATAATTTATATTCTTTGCTACAATGCAGTTGCTTGGTTGTAGTTTTGGAAACAAATCACTTAAGGGGTTTTGTTTTGGATAAAAAAAAAGCTGGTGTAAACGGTATAGATTTTCATAAAGATTTTAATCAAAATATGCTAGATTTTGTGATTATGTAAATGCCCTATAATAAATAAATCTTATAAAATAATATTAGATACCTCTACTTAGTTTTACGGTAGAATTTACTGAAGTCCTGCGAAAGAAAGGACTCAAATAAAAGTAAGACCGTACTGAGCGATGCAACATGATGCCGCAAAATATTACTTGCATTGATAGCTATGGAAGATAATGCAATAAATGGCAATTAAAATTCGCGAGAAAGTTCTGCAACTACGCCCAAGATGCAGCGTCGCCTAGCGTCCCCTAGTTCAGTTTGTGACCTAATGCGATATGCTCTATAAAGACATAGAAGAAATTGTTCACCAATTAATATTTTCAATTATGAGTTTAATTGATCCAATTCGTGCAGTAAAATATTTGATTACGTTAACTTATTCGAGTGGAAAACTTAATTAATAAAGGGTGTTTTTTTTGAGCTGGCATTACTGCTTTATTTGAGCACCCATTTAACAGCTGATAGTTGCTTTGTATTGAGTTTGCTTTTAAAATTCATTATGAACCGATTAACACCAGAGCAACGCGTTATAGACATTTTTAATCAAAATTTATTATATTCGTCCCACTCATCGTGCACTTCTTCCATTTTAAGATGAAGCCCATTTCTGCTTGAATGCGCACTTAAATAAGCAGAATAGTCGCATTTAAAGATTTCCAAGCTTTTGTCAAAACACCATTACATCCACAGAAAATTCTGTTTGATGCGCTTTTTGGGCTGGCAGAGTCATTGGCCAACATGTCTTCAAAAACGATGATGGTCAGAATGTTTACTGTCAATGGTGAACGATATAGGAACATGATTCGGAATTTTTGTGTACCTGAATTACACGGCAGTAATCTTGCTAATATGTGGTTCCAACAGAACGGATCCACATGCTACACAGCGGGCGCTACAATTGATTTACTCAAAGAAACTTTTGACGAAAATATAATTTCACGTAATGGCCCAATTAATTGGCCACCAAAATCGTGTGATTTAACTTCATTCCATTATTTTCTTTGGGGTTATGTTAAGTCACTTTGTCTACGTCGATAAATCACAAACAATTTAACATCTGGAAATAAAAATTCAAAGAGTTATCAGCGAAATACGGTCGCAAATGCTGCAAAAAGTTGTTGAAAATTGGTGTTCCAGATTGCGCCTTCTACCCGCCAGCCATGGCGCCCACATGGCAGAAATCATATTTAAACATTAATTGCATAAAATTTTCTTTCCAATAAAGCACGTTTCATTGATATTAGAAATATATTTCTTTGTTTTATTATGATTTAAGCTTGTGTCACTCTATAAAAAAAACACCCTTTATAATCAAATTGTTTACAGGTTAAAATTTCATTAAGTTTTAGGGTTCCGTACTCCAAAGGTGAAAAGGAACCCTATTATTTTCGCTACGCTGTCCGTCTGTCCGTCACAGGTTCTTCTCTAGAGAACCGTAAGAACTACGGCCCTGAAATTTTTACAGAATTTGTAGAGCTTTGGCCTAATTTTTAACTGCCATGTATTATTTTTTCACCTTTAGTGGACGTTACCCTAAAAATGTGCAAATGATTTACCCGGTCAATGGCATCAAAATTCATGTGTAGTTTTGAAAAATCAATCGAAGGGCAATTAATGTATCCCTATCTTCGAAACATTTAAATTGAATGATCTTTGAATTAATTCTTTTACAACACTGAATTTGGTTATCTAAGTGCTGTATGTATGTATGTATGTATGCATCTATGCATGTGCGATTAACATTTGTATGTATGTATGTGTATGAACTATAACTTATAATTTTTAAATGCTTTATTTAATTTTTTTATATACAGACATACACTCATATAAATTTTTTTTATATATTTTTCATTGTTTTTATTATCACTTATTGTTTAAGTTCATTGTTGTTTTTCACTACTCTTGGTTCGTTATACTTGATTTTCACAATATTGTTTTTCTTTTTATTTTTTGTTGCTGTTTGCAAACTTATCAAAAAAAAAAAAATAAATAAATAAATAAATAACTTCTAACAATTCCTAAGAAATCATATCATGCTGCAACTTACCAGTCAGTTTCTATATTTTAATCTAATGATTTTATTATACACACATTAAGTTTTTTTATATTTTTTATTTTTTGCTTATTCCTATTTATATGGTTGTTGATTCCGCAACATATTCGGGGGACTCAATTAAAAAATAAATGATATCAGAGGCAGCGTTACCGTTGTGCGACTAAAGTCGCATTTTGCCCCTTTTTCGAATGCCTTGCCACTTTTTATGCCCCTTAGTTTTAAATCCCCTTTTAGTATCATTTGCAGTATTTTGTGCCCCTTTTTGCCCCTTTTTGTTTAAAGTGAACTTTAATTTTTGTTTTCTACCGAATTCGACAACAAGATTTTATTTGCTATGTGTATATATGAAAAAATAAATTTTTTTGGGAAATTGACAGTATGGCGCAATATTATTTTATGTCGGAGTATATGGTGTTAAAAAGCTTTGGTACGAATCTTTTCATTTGTTTAAAATTCTTAAATATGAAATTACATACAGTAATTCATAAATAATTCTAACTGTATTTTCCGCAGCCAAATTTGATTTGAAAGCCAAATTTGATAAAAGCACATAATTTTAAAAGGTGAAAAACTTTATGCTAAGGGAAATAATATTGTATGAAAATACCACACTGAATTGCTATCATCAAATAATGCTTTTGATTTAATGAAATTAGTTCATCATGTGACCCTATTATCTTGGAAAAACCAGTAAAAAAGAAAACAGCAACACGAAAGTATTCCAATGATTAGGAGAGAGGGCATAAATGGGTTCAGATGGATGCAGATACCAAAAAACCCATTTGTGTTTTCTGCAATCAGTTGCTTATCTGCCGAATGAATCATCGAATGTCATGTTTAAACAGCCAAACACCTGGCCAGTTCCAAAAAACAAATGATGTAAAAATATCCGAGCTTTTACCACAAGAAAACACCGATTTTCGGAGGAAAGTTGATATTGCTGAAAATATGAATGAATGAAGCTTGTTTTAAGGATGATAAGATGAAACCGTTTAAGCAAATGGACACATTGGCAAAAATGTATCCAGATTCGCCAGTTGCAAAGTCTGCGAGTTACGCCTTATTTCTTTGTCTATATAAAGTAAAATTAAAAGAAATATATAAAGCATAAACATAAATAAACACTCTTATTACTAAAAAAATATCAAATAGACTAAAAGTAGACACTTGTCAGTCCATGCTGTCTCCTTTAAATTTATTTCAAAACGGTTTGGAAAAATGGATTCCAAAAAAAGCTTATTAATACATACAAATATACCATTTCAAAAGAAAGGGTATTTAAGGTATTTAATAACTATACATAATGCCTAAAAAGAATAATATTATCCTCTTCAGAATCGAATTTTACAATTTTTATCAAAACTTTATATGGTTAAATAAATTTATTGAATTATGCTGCTTTTTAAGTAAATAAGTGATATGAACCATGTCCCAAATATGAAAAAATTTTTTTTTTAATTTTTTTAATTTATGTATTCCTTAATTTTTTGTATATCTTAAGAATTGGGGCCAATTACTGCATTCGATATCCAACGAAATTTTCATTTATTTTCTGTTGGAATTTCGATTGATATCAAATGCAGCAATTTGACTACTGTTTTATTATTAACATAGATTTTATATTTTTTTTTATATCATAGCTATCTATACTACGTTTATACTGGTCTTATTTGCAAATAGAAGCATATATGAAGACTGTGAGTAAAATAAGCAATTATTAAACTAAACATTTATTTTTCTGTATACATACATCTCATTACCAGCAATAAGTAATTGTTCTCGTGAATTAGTAAGTTACAATTTTTACTTGCAAATAACACGTGCGTATAAACGTAGTATATGAGTTCTCACAAAATTAATGTTTTTGTACTTCTTATACATGAGAAATTGTTGTTGTTTGTTTTATATAAAAATAACTTAATAAATGTGCTTGTTTCTTAAATTTTTCTCGATTTTGAAGTTGCCTCTTTTTTTCTTTGAAATCCCCTTTTTGTGCCACTTTTTTTTGGAAAATCCCCTTTTTGTGCCCCTTTTTGAAATTTGTAAGCGGTAACGCTGATCAGAGGTCTTAAATATGAGATTTGTTATGTTCATGTTTTTTTATGTGGTAAATTAATACTAAAAGCCTTTTATTGTCTTAAATGATTTTTATCGCCCATTTTAAAATGGCTCAAAAAAAATTTTAAAGATGTTTATTTTTGCTAAAATAGTTCGGCATAAAGTTAAAAAAAAAAAAAATACATCCCGTAATATACCGAATTAGTTAATACTATACACACTACCCACTATACAAATGTGTCAGCAAGCATGTCAAAAATCTATATTGTTTTGATTTTCCATCAAGCGTTGTCGGTGTCACACATACTAACAAAATATGCACTCATATTATAAACATGCTTGTTTAGCATTTTGATCGTGTCAAAGGTCCTTTAAATTTTTTTGGGGTTTTTTTTCGTTCAAAAACAAAAACTTTGAAATTTCAAATAAAATGCCTGGTAAAGTCTAACAATTAAAGCAAGTGAGGTGTAAAAGAGGTGCTCTACTCTAGGCATTTGTGGCGTCTTTCTCTTTTGGCATATTAAGTGTAAAGTTAAAATTTTATAGCTCAGTTAATAGTAATAGCTTAAGCTTAGCTTAAGCTAGTTTAGTTTGATCTAAATTTGATGAAACGTTTAGAAACTGCTGACTTAAGAAAACAATTTATACTCGTAATTCGGATCTATCACACTGTTTAATGAACATGGAACGTGTTCACGGTAAACTTGCCCATCTTATTTATCAAAAATTTATTGGCATGTATAAACAGATGTTTATTTTCAATTTCAATATTGAAAATATTTAGTTTTGATAAAAAAAAACTGATTCATTAAAGTGCGAGTTTTACTCGCACACAGAGTGTTCCGTACGGACGCTACATATGTATGTAATAATATAACGTGACTTAGCCTATGCAATCGAAGATCTTATCTGATGTAGACATTTTAAAAAACAAATTTAAGTACCCGGTAAACTTTTATTCGGTTTTTGGCGATTTTTTATAGTTTTGGTACTTTTTCTTATTTTTGCTCTTGGGATTTTTTTTCGGTTTCTGACGCTGTACTTGGCGATTTTTTCGTTTCGGCCATTTTCTTAAATCTTTGGCGATTTTTTAGGGTTCCGTACACCAAAGGTGAAAAGGAACCCTATTGTTTCCTTCTGTCCGTCACAGGCTATTTTCTCGAGAACCGTAAGAGCAACGGACCTGAAATTTGGACAGAGTGTGTAGACCTTTGGCCGCTATATGAGAAATAAAATTAAAGGGAAATGAGAAATAAAAATTAAAGGGTGTTCCAAAACGAGCAACGAAAAATGTTAAAATCCCATGTAATATACATACAATTGTATGTATATACAGTTGAAATTTGTAAGAATAATGTATTTTTATACAGACTACAACAATTAGCACTAAAATTTCAAAAAAATTTAAATTAAAGGTTGTTGCATCGGTTAATGCAATTTTGACTATGTAATTTTGACAACTTGCTGTATCTTGGAAACCGTAGAGCTAAACTCTTGAAATTTTCAAAAACGGTAAAACAAAAAAATCCCAAAATTATAAAATTGCCAAAAACAAAAAAAAAAATCTCCAAAAACGAAAAAAATCGCCAAAACGATAAAATTAGCCAATTAAAAAAAATTTCTTAAACGAAAATAAATCGCAAATAAACCGAAAAATCGCCAAAATGAAAAAATCGCCAAAATGAAAAAAATCGCCATATTAGAAAAAAAAACGCCAAAAACTGAAAAAAGTCGCCAAAACGAGAAAACAGAGAAAACAAACAAAAAAATTCATTTCAGCTGAAAAAACGTCAAAAACGCCATATTAAAAAAATGCTCAAAGCCCAACGTACGGAACCCTTCGTGCGCGAGTCAAAGTCGCACTTTACTGAATTTATTTAGTTTTGGCGTTTTTTTTTCGTTTCTTGGCGATTTTTATTTTTGGCGATTTGTTTATTTTGGAATTTTTTAGTAGAAGTTTTTTAGTCCAAGATACAGCAAGTTGCAATAATTACACTGATAGAATACCCTTTAATTTAAATTTTTTATATTTCAGTGTCAATTGGTGTAATTAGTCTGAAAATTTCAAGTTTCTATATATATTTTTCTGTATATTACATAAGGATTTCAACATTTCTTTGCTCGCGGCCAAATTTTTACACATTCTGTGAAAATTTCACTTCCGTAGCTCTTAGGATTCTCAAGAAAACAACCTGTGACGGACAGACGGACATCACCTTTAGTTTACGGAACCCTAAAAACGGTGCCTACAAATTGAAACTGGTTGTTATTTTTCTGAGATGATAAGTGTGTTCATATTTTATATATGTATATATATATTTTTTTTTATACTTTTTTCCAACGTACTTATTCCGTTAATTCAATTGAACTACAAGATTTCCAATTATTTCGTAATAAATTTGTGTCCTCTGTGTACACTTTACATTATGCTCGTATTCGATTTTATTTCAAGTTTTTCTATATCTTAAACTTAAAATCTATTAAAAACAATCATTAATAAGGAATTTTCTTCACTGCTTATAGGAAAAATCAAAATAAAAGAGCTTACTGCCTGGCTCACGATGTCGACAAGAAATTTTCGTTCAGTTATTTATATTGAAAACAAAAACAAAATAAGAAAATTTGTTTTTGTTTTCAATATAAATAAGCGAAAGAAAATTTCTTGACGACATCGTGAGCCAGGCAGTTATACTCATACCTTTATTACATGCGTGCGATAGCACATTTACTTACAACAAGTCTGTAATTCATACAGACGCGTATAAAAATAATGGCCCACACCTTAAGGGCTTTAAAAACTGGTGTTGTCCAGTGAATAACTTTCAAATATACTTATACAATACATATACATACATACATACATACATATGTACATATGTATATATTTTTAATAATAAACTTTAAGAATTTGTTCATCGTTAATTTGTTGCTATTAAAATGAAAATTTCTTTTAAATGAACGCAACCAGTCAATTATAGAACTACAAGCATATGATTAATTAAATTGTGGAGGGGAAGCAATAATTTTCTTTTAAATACAAAAAAAAATATCTTGAATCATTATAATCATCTTGATGGACAAATATTAAACTTTGTAAAGAACTCAGTTCGCTGAGGTTGTCCGTAATTAATTATCGTCATGATTTGCAAAATTAAAGAAGAGATAAAATAAAATAAAATACAAATAAAAAAGTTATATTTAATCTTGTAAAGCAGGGTATTTCAGAGTAGAGAAGTGATATGGTGCATTATGAGCAGCATGTGAGGAAGGAAATGAAACAATACTTGTACTTGTACTTGTACTTGTACTTGTACTTGTACTTGTACTTGCACTTGTACTTGTACTTGTACTTGTACTTGTACTTGTACTTGTACTTGTACTTGTACTTGTACTTGTACTTGTACTTGTACTTGTACTTGTACTTGTACTTGTACTTGTACTTGTACTTGTACTTGTACTTGTACTTGTACTTGTACTTGCACTTGTACTTGTACTTGTACTTGTACTTGTACTTGTACTTGTACTTGTACTTGTACTTGTACTTGTACTTGTACTTGTACTTGTACTTGTACTTGTACTTGTACTTGTACTTGTACTTGTACTTGTACTTGTACTTGTACTTGTACTTGTACTTGTACTTGTACTTGTACTTGTACTTGTACTTGTACTTGTACTTGTACTTGTACTTGTACTTGTACTTGTACTTGTACTTGTACTTGTACTTGTACTTGTACTTGTACTTGTACTTGTACTTGTACTTGTACTTGTACTTGTACTTGTACTTGTACTTGTACTTGTACTTGTACTTGTACTTGTACTTGTACTTGTACTTGTACTTGTACTTGTACTTGTACTTGTACTTGTACTTGTACTTGTACTTGTACTTGTACTTGTACTTGTACTTGTACTTGTACTTGTACTTGTACTTGTACTTGTGTCAATGTCTCGCGTTCGGTAAACGACAAATTTTACACAGGAACAATATATGTACGAGTAGGGATTCATACTGTGGAAAAGAGAAGATAATTGGTTCTTACCCTAGTCAAATTATTAAATGGATTTATAAATGTCTTCGAAATATCTCCTATTGTTTGCTTTTAAATAGAGCGCACAATATGTACTTCCCTTATGGGATTGCGTCTGTTGTGGTTGCACTAATTAAGGGGATCTTTATGTTATCTTTAAAAATGCGATTATAATCTCTCTTTGGAAAAAAATATATTTAGTTTAGTAACTTTTGTATTAATTTTAAAATATCAATCAATTTCAAATAAAGGATGTTTTTTATAGAGTGACACATGTTTAAACCATAATAAAACAAGGAAATATATTTTCAATATCAATGAAACGAGCTTTATTTGAAAGAAAATTTTATGAAATTAATGTTTAAATATGATTTCTGCCATGTGGCTACCACGTCTGGCTCGTAGAAGGCGCAATCTGGAATACAAATTTTCAAAAACTTTTCGCAGCACTTGCGGCAGTATTTCGCCGATAACTCTTAGAATATTGATTTCCAGATGTTTAATTGTTTGTGGTTTAGGGACGTAGACAAGTGAGTTAACATACCCCTAAATAAAATAATCCAATGGGGCTAAATCACGTTATCTTGGTGGTTAATTAATTCAGCCATTATGTGAAATTATTTTTTGATCAAAAGTTTTTTAAGTAAGTAAATTGTAGCGCCCGCTGTGTGGCATGTCGCTCCGTCCTGTTGCAACCACATATCGGCAAGATTAATGCCACGTAATTGAGGTACGTTCACCATTGCCAGAAACATTCTGACCATCATAGTTTTTAAGATATGGCGGGTAGACTTGTGTCCAACAGTTCTTTTTGAACTAGTTCGTTCAGTTGGACACAAGTTCGGCCAAAAACATCAATGTAAATTAAATGGGTTTGAAACAACTTTTGATTCAAACGCTCTCAAACTAGTTCAAAAAGAACTGTTGGACACAAGTCTAATGGCGGGTCAATGACTCCGCTAGCCCATAAAGCGTACCAAACATTAATTTTCTGTAGATGTAATGGTGTTTCGACAAAAGCATGTGAATCCTACTCACTCCAAATGCGATAATTCTGCTTATTTACGTACCCACTCAACTAGAAATGGGCTTCATCTGAAAATAAAATTGTTAAATTGTTTCAAATTTCGACAATTTGCACTCGTTTGATGTAAGTCGATTCATAATGAAATTTTAAAGCAAACTAAACCAAAAGTAACTATCAGCTGTTAAATGGGTGCTCAAAGAAAGAATTGATGCCAACTCAAAGTTGTGACACTGTGAAAAAAATACGCTTTAGAAGCATGAGAAAATGCTAAAATATATGTAGGTAGGGCAAATTTAAAGTTTTTTGAAGAACTCCTGAAAATTCGGAACTTCAAGAAATTCTGAGTATGCACGTTTTTAGAAGACCAATATTATCCGCCAACGTTGACTCAGAAAATGCCAAGTTAAAAACTTGCCAATCGGCCCTGTCCTGTAAACCGAATCCGGGTAAATTTATCGTTTTCAAAAAATTAATAATGGTCCTTCAGACGTGTTTAAAATCGTACACAATAATTTTCTTTCCAAAAAAATTTTTAAAAATCCTATAAAATACTTCTATTGTCGGAATTAGTTTTCTAAAATAGTGCGGTTTCAAATTGATCGGTTCACAGAACAGGGTCGAATGTCTAGTTCAAATTCAGAAACGATTCATGGGCAATAATAAAGTAGAAGGAGGAGCACCTTATCAATAAATTTTCATTACTTTTTTCTGCCTCGGTTGCCTCGTTTATTGCAAAAGTCCTTTCGAAATGCATTATAGCTTAACAGAGCTCTGTTAGGACACTAATAGAGTTCTGTTAAAGCGCAAGGTTTGTGTCAAAGGTTATAAATCTATACAATCACCAGTGATGCCAATTTAGCGCGTTTCGCACTAGATTTGGTGCATTTTAACTACGCCAAACGCGCTTTTTTTCGTCTTAGCGCGTTTAATAAAAAAAGCGCTAACTTAGCGCGTTTTGGATAAAGTCAGTAACATCATTTTAGTTAATTTTTTTTTTTTTGTATAAATTTACCAATTTTCTAGTATCCAAAACTCTGATAAATTTTTTTTAATTTCGTTAATGATTCAGCTGTTGCAAATAAAATTCTCTTGCCTGTGATTAGAATTAATCTGTAAATGGCAAATATCTTTAAATTTCACAAGTACAAATATGTAGTCGTGACCAAAAAATATATATAACTTATCAAGCATCTATTATAGCTGAAGTACAAAAATCGTTTGAATCGCAAAACTTTCCACATTGTATACGAGTATGTTGTTACTGGTACAAAGTTTGTTAAAGAGAATTAAAATAAAAACTAAGGATTTCAATTATTTCGATTCTGTATTAAATTATTTTAGTTATTTAGGATATAATTTCAAAGAAGCAACATTGCAAAATCTGAAAAAGAGTTGCTAAAAAAGTATATTTACTAATACATACAACGACTTTTCTTAAAATTTTATTTAGCGCGCAGAAAAATAGCGCGTTTTAGCTTTAAATAGTTGACAATGCTGTAACTCAGCGCGTTCTAGCGCGTTTGGGTTGGAAATAGTTGGCATCACTGACAGTCACAAACTTGAAATTCGGACGATTCCGACAGAAAATAATGCAGTGATAATTTTGAAACTCTTCATGACATGTTAATAATGAGAATTGTATTCTACAAATTAGCTGCACCACAAGCGTGACACTTCATCTCAAAGCGGGTGTAACGAAGAACACAGGGATTTACATAGTTAAGCAATAACTACACTTAAAAAATATTTGGATTGAATTTTTATCACTTACATTTAAATAAAAATCTAATAAGAGATTGGAAATTTCAAAAATGGGATGTCTGGTCGGGTTACCTACCCGTAACTGAACTCCGTAGCACCATAAAGGTTTCAAAAGTATATCAAAAGCTTACCATCTAGACTGAGAATTTAATTTTAGCTAATCAGCCAATGTTGTATCTGAGTTAATTTAAGTTTCGTTTGTGTGAAGCCGTCGATCAAGGTGTCTACCAAACTATTTCACTTGTGAATGTTGAGGAACAACTCTCTCTCTGGCTCTCTCTCTCTCTCTCTCTATGTCACTTCATAGGGTAAATGTTACCTGAACACACTTTTGTTCGTTCACTTCCATAACTTCTTCCATAGTTCAATAGGATACTATGTATTACGAATATTATATATTATATGTACTACGAATATTTTTTTTTTGTAGTTTGTCTATATAAGAAACACTCAGCTGGGGCATGAATTATGTATTACGAATATTTTTTTTTTTTTTGGTTGAGTATATATATAAGAAAGACTTCGCTGGGACATCTGTTCACTGTGAAGGTTCAACAATGAATCAGTATAAATAGACTGCCAAGTCACTCTGGAACAAGTCCCGTAACTATACTTAGATATTAACCTAAGCTTATCTGGTACTTATTTATACTTTTGAAATATGATTGCCCCTATGATCGGGTAGGTAGTGTGCTAGTCTGCCATGCCGTAGGTTGATAGTTTGAATATAAAAATTTTTTTATTGAAAATTAAAAATAATAAAAAAAAGTTCAAGTTTGCGTTGTTACTGTTACATAAATGTCGGAATGACAAGGTGCATACAAAGTATTAACTAACCCCATCCTAGGCCATCCCCATGGAAAAGTGATTGGTCCACTTCACAGGAAGTGTTATAACTCGGACTGGTAACTATCACCTGGGGATCGGTCACGTGGCTAGTATTGTGTCAGTTCCATTTCCTGCAAGGAATATTTCTCTAGAAAATATTATAAAAAATTAATGGGAAAAAATGGAGTTTTCAACTGCAAAAAAAATTAATACGTATCGAAAATGGAGTAATAAAATAGAAAAATATTTCTTGCAAATTTTTGACAACGATATCTCTCGAATCATTTTACAGATTTTGGTAAAATTTGCGTTAGCCGTAACTTTTTTAAGTTTATAAAAATAAGTGAACATCTTAAATCGATTTAGCAAAGACTTAAAGTTACGAGTATTAGAAAAAAAAATATTCTCCCGAAATGTTTCGTCAACGTTATCTCTCGAACGAAACATTCTTATCGAATGATTCTTGTCACATTGGAAGCAATCAAGCGACTTATCTTTTGTGGTTAAGATTACATTTTGAGGTGGATCGGCTTATTAGTTTAAAATTAGAAAAAAAGGCTTTGTGAAAATTTTATATTCAAAAGTTTTCGAAATCTACCGAAACGAATCAATTCACTATCCGATGGCACATAAAAGATCGTATGCGACGAATTTGCACCCGAGCTGTTGGCCCGCTCTTAAGTTATAAGATACTCACATACATACATATCGTCACCTTAAATGCAAACGGATGTAACTACACAAAAATTCGAAATCGAGATTTTGATTGATTATGGTTCATTTTATCACGCAAATATTTAGACCAGTTCGATCAGAAATGGCGACTTTATTAAAGAAATTCTAACGAACGTAACTACGAATGAATCCATTTTTTATTGCAAAGAACGTAGCTAACGTAAAAGCTTAAATATATATAAAAAGGAAATAAATGTCTATAAATATATATATGTAAGTATCCATACTACAAGTAAATTTCGAAGAAAATTTTCAAGACCAAGTTATTATTATTGATTTTGAAACGTTTTTTGTTTCTCCTGGAAAAAATATAAAAGTGTAGTTACGTCCGTTTGCATTTAAGGTGACGATATGTACATGCAAACAAACACTCATACACACACATACATACACAGTTGGCCAGCTTGTCGCCGAGGACACTTCCACTGGTGATTATTTGTATATTTCTAGGAACTTTGTCCATATTTGTTTTGCGCTCATTTCTTGTTGTGAACTCTTAAAAAATCTCGAAACAACTGAGCGTTTGCAACATACACTACACAACTTCACTGTACAGTTTTCAAACTAGAGCAAATATCAAAATCATTTTGATATTTACTCAGTTAACTGCGTAAATAGCACAACCACCCCATACACTACACAAACGCACTGCACAGTGCCAGACTTGTGCAGTGAACTTATGTAGTGTATGGCCGGCATTAGGGAAATTTCGGCATTTGTATTCTACAGTGATGAGAAAAATATGAGCGAAAGTGTCGCTTTTGTTATCACGTTTGAACTAAGCGGCCTTTTTTCGAAAATTTCCTAAATGATCTACTTGAGCTGTAAGCAACAGGTCCTCCACGCTTTAACACATTGTCTTGCAAGATATTAGACAACTGTGCACATCCATACGGACATCAACGCGAAAACAGTCAGAGTCGACTCCCAAGACTTGAAAACGTTGAAATAAGTATGAAAATTATATTTTAAAAATCGGGGTAAAATTAGTAACTTTAAACTTAAACCATTCAAGCAAATTAAAAATTGGCAAAGTTGAAATACATATTTTTAACAAAAAATTCAATTAAAAAATTGTGCATGCAAGGGCATACACCAGCAAAGTGGCAAGGACAATATTTGCAAAATATAAATAAAAGATTGCAGTTTTTACAAAACTACGAAACTAGAAGAGACATTTCCTTAAAAGTGAATATAACAACACGTGCCATAATCGCCAAAAAAAAAGCTTACGCGACATAATTTTCAAACATAACTTTTTTACCAAAATCGATTGTTTGCGATCCTAAATAATCAATTTTAGTCAGAAAACCGAGTTCCAAAAAATTTGTCCCTTAAGGTTTTTTTGGAGGTTAAAACTCGAATATGTGAGGAGTTATAATTTTACAATTTCAACACTAACAGCGCTCCAGTGGGCAAATTAATTGGAAAAATATCATTTTTCATATTTGGAAATTTGAACCGAATTAATTTTTAGACTTTGGTAAAAAAAGATAATGAATGCCCTCAAATGATAACATTCAAAAAATGCTAAAGAAAATTTTTTTCTCTAAAATTTATTGCAATTTTTAAAATTCTTCCCCCATTTGGAAGGAATTCAATATTACTTTGATGCCAATAAGTTTAAATTTAAAAATAAAACAAAAAATAATTAATGTTTCAAACAAATTTTACAAAAATATGTTTCAAAATTTAAAAAAATTTGGAAAAAAAAGTTTTATTAATTTTTGCATCACATTTTTTTTTAAGATATGTTGATTTAAAATTTTTTATATGCACGTTAAAGATTTACGCCCATATGTACGTTAAAACAAAATTTCCATACAAAAACTGGTTTTAACGTACACTTGAAGCACACGTTAATTTTTATGCATATGAGGCTTATGCTTTAATTTTTTAATACCGCTTGAAACTTTTCTGTCAAGGCAAAAATTACGTTGCTAAAAATATTTTTGACTCAACAAATGGTATTTTATCGATAACTTGCGGGTGGATGTTTTACAAATGTAATACTTCTTCTTCTTCTTCATACTGTACTACTTCTTTTAAAAATTATGTAAATTTTCATGTGTGTGAATTTAAATTCATAAAATTTAAAATCAGTTTGTAATGTATTTTATTTAAAATTTTTCATACAAAATTTTCTTAAAATGGATTTCAAACACATTTTATTTTTTTTATAAACATGGAGGTATACATATTTATAACCCTTGACACAAACCTTGTGGCTTAACAGAGCTCTGTTAGCGTGTTAACAGGGCTGTGTTAAGCTTTAAAAATTTAATAAATACCATTCAAAAGGTATTTTCTTATTTCCTTATTCTATACATTTCGCTATTAAATAAATCTTTTTGAATGCTTATTTGTTCTTTTGCCCCACAGTGTGTACACTTAACGCAAACGATTCGTTAGATATGTTTATCAATCATGTCTTTTATTGAGACTACTTTTTTCACTTTTATAATTTTTATTTTATTTATCTGTCGTACAAGAAAAATTTGTCTTTAAGATCTTGTTCTTAAATTAGGAAGGAAGCGGTTCAGTAAAGTAAAAAGAGCAAAAAACAAATAAATAAATAAATAAATGAATGAATTGATTGTCAAATAAAAAGAAAAAAAAATATTTAAACATGTTTGTTGTACTCGTACAATTACTAAATGCACTGGCAATTATAATTTTCCTTTATATTATTTTTTTGCTGTTACACTTTTAGTTGTTGCCAGGCTTCATTTCCTCATTTACCAATGAGTTGAGCGCGTAGACATACAATTTTGCGTTTTTCTTTTAATTTTTTTTTCTTTTTCTTTAATTCATGTGACAAACAAAATGAAGCAAGTGGGCAGTTTGTTGTGAATCTTATTATCCGGAAATGTGTGATAAATTAATTAGAATCTACTGTCTGATGTTATTGATGCTTCAAATTTTCGCAATGAACATTAAATGTTTTTGTTTAGAACTCATACTACTGCAAGTGTCTGCAGATGTACAATACGAATGAACTAATGAAATTCATTCATAAGAATTGTAATTTAACTCTAAAATTTAATGAAAGTGGAAACCACTGAAAGCTGCATTACTTAAATTTAATAATGATTCGATCAGGCGTAAGCCAAACTACAATGTAATGATTTTTTAAGGAACAAATTGCACTAAGGACAAACTGTAAGTTATTATAGCAAACACTGGCGGAACGGAACACCATGGTATTTTCGAAGGCCACTACACCTTCATCATTAATGTTCTTGTGTTTGGTCTACTGTGTGTGGTGTAAATTTTAGCTCTATATACATATTTCTCAATGCAAATGGAATATGTGAATTGTTTGATTGACTGTACTGCAAATTGTTGAAAGCTTTTAATGTAATAAAAGCCCAAGTTTAACTTTGCTAATTTTCAAACAGACTTAGTTGTTGGTTGTATTGGTTGTTCTTTACTAATCAAGCACATGTTATACTTTCAACAAATTTTAATACGATGAATGAAAATAATTCACATAATCCATTTGCACTAAAAAATTAGAAATACAAAAACGCCGATGAGAAGTTCTTCAAAAGCAGCATGTTGTTACATTCTGCTAGGTTTTGCCATAATAATTTACAATTTCTATTTAGTTCAATTTGTTCCTTAAACAAAATCTACACCGAAAGAATTTTGCTTCATAAGTCCAATGAAACAATTTCATTAAAATTTTTTCACAAATCTAATGATAATTTCACAAATTCAATGAAAATTTAATGAATATTGTGAAAGAATTTCATTGGAATTGCATCGTTTGTATTCTGGTTTCGTAACAATATTTTATTGGATTTATGACAACAATATTTTCTAATTATTAAGAAACCCCTTTATATTTAAGTTATTTCATTCTTCTCATGAAATTATTTTATTGCTTCAATGAAGTTATAGCACTGCATTAATTACACTGTTAAATAAATTTGATGAAGTTTTCAATAAAATAATTTTGACGAAACTGGTTACATTAATCGAACGAAGCGTGACGTTGGTTGAATTTTAATGAATTTTTCATTAGATTAATGTCGAAATTCATAAAATTTTTGCCGAAAAGTCTTTCAGTGTAGGTTGATAAAATATCTTACAAGTCGCTTTGCTATATTTTAATTTACTTATTCCTTATGGTGTCAGAAAAGAGGAAATAATATTTTTTTTAACATTCATTGCTTTAATATAAACAATTTTCAGATATCAGCAAATCGTATCTTTAACTGAAAATTAACCGCGAATAACGCTGTAAGTGACAAAATAATAATTTTTCAGGGGAGCCAAAAAATGTATTTTATAGCAAGATTGTTTTGTCGTTTAATTTTTTTTTAGCTCATCAAAAATTACGATAATTAGCATTTACTTTTCTTTTTGCATCTCTGTTACATTTATCAATTATTTGCGAGAATTTCGTTTGACTGATTCTGTCAGTTACTTAGAAAGTTCTTCCACTGACTGACTGATTGTAATTATATTTTGACGGCGATAAGATGCATATCGCAACAACGCAAGAGGGTAATGTTAACGATAATCTGTAAGAAAACTGGTTTTTTTTAATTGTCTTTTAAAAAGTTATTCGTGGCTATGCTTCAACTGTGTACCGCACCTATTGTGCTTAGAATTCTCATATAGTTAATATAGTTATAAGCAGGCACAAACACTTCATGTATTTAAAAAAGTTATTTTATGCGCCTAAAATATGATATCAAAAACGAAAATAAGCACTAAAAACAATAAAATATGCATATATTAAAAAAAAATTATTTTAATTTCAAATTTATTTGCTGGTAGATCCCTGGACTGGCAAGAAAGAGAATGGCCACAATGGGTGGTCCTGAGTTCAGGGAATATTCTGACGTTGCTGGTGTCGAGCTGCAACCTATTAGTAGCTCTCTATTGAGCTCTGGCTGGTTCGACGGTTGGGTCTCCGCATATCCACAGTCCCCGTGGTATCCCAAGGGACCAAAACGGTCTAAGTGACTCCGGGTTTCTGACTGCAACCCCTACCTAACCTAACCTAGTGTGGAAATCGTTGAAAGATTGATTCTTTGGTGAAGCCTTTATTACTTGTTAAAACTGCGTTTTTGCATAAATAAGTTCCGAGAGAAAATGGCTTTAAATTTAATTAAAGAGAAAAAGTTTTTTTTAAGGCTTGCACTTGTAAAGATTGTAACCAAAAAGAATTACCTCCTGCTCTAACCCGGTTGATGCACTAATCGGTGTTTGCGCATATCGAGCTTGCACTGAACGTGTATATCTGTGTAAATATTTACCTCAATATACAATATTTACACATGCATGCATAGTACTCGTATGTGTACAAATAGGAGAATTTTTCTTTTGTGTATTAGGCGAAAAAAAATTTATGTAGGTGTGTTTCCTTTTTGTATACATATATGCATTCTACATTTAAAAAAATATGGAATACAATGCCATGAATGATGTTATGTATCATTATATTAAATAATATGCTTTAAGAGTATCGTTTACATATTGTAAAAAAAACATATTTATAAATTTGTAAAAGTATGCTGTACATATTTCCACACAAATACTTTACAAATAAACGCACACAAACATTTAAATTCGCTAATGCAGGTGCGGGTGGGTGTGAGTGTGTATATGTACATACAAAAGCTTACACATGTATACACGTAAGTATATGAGATATGAATAGGCTGACAGGATATTTAGCAGGATGCCAAAACAATTGCATCACATAACTCACTTCAAGCGTGTAAACATATTTAGTACATTTATATTGCATATCCACACACACACACACACACATACCCGCCTACATTTACTGTTACATTAAAACAACTACAATATGTTTAAATAAAAATAATATAATAGCTTTTTTTCTGTGTTGTTTTTGTATAGCAACGTAGGAGTGAATTACAAGACAGACTTACACGCACATACAAACACACACACACACACACACATGCTGTTTTCCATTTTTTTCTCTCACTTACATATGTTTTTATATATTTGTGATGGAAACCGGAGATGTTCGTTTGTTTAGAGGACTTCAATAGAATTTACACGTACTTCAATGCTTTTTATAATATTGCAAAAGTATGAGTGTGCTTAGATTTCATCAAAACATGTCCTTCTTTATGTAAATATCTATACAAACATACCTACATACATACATACGAGTATGTATGTTGATGCCATACAGCTTATGTTTTTATGTAATGAGTGAGTATAATATTTGTAGTAGCATACTTATATGTATATGTCTGTACTATATTCTATTTTTTTGGATGCCTGAGATGTGCTCCTGTTTCAAATCACAACTAATATTATTACAATAAGAATTAGAAGCAGGTATTTTGCGAATGCCGAAGCGATTTACTTGAAGATGATACACCTGTGATGTAAAAAAATATATAGAAAAATATAGAAGAATAATCCTACAAATGATGTGACTGGACCATATCCTTATTAAAAAAAAGTACGCTCCTTAAAGGACAAGGAATGTTTAAGAAAACCACCCAGTATACCCTGCAGAAAATGCGAATAGTGAAATTGTAGTGATTTACTAGTGACATTGTCAGTAGTACTACTGACCAGGTGTACCCCAGCCAATGTAATTATCTATTGACATTTAACATTAGCTTGTCATTGAAAATCCACCACTAGACTGTAGCAATACTGACTAAGTAGTTCTTTTGGGACCACATGGAGACATTGGCACCAAATATTCACTAGTAAATTTTAGGGGCTCTAGTCTACAATATCTATATTTCCTCGCTCAATGTCAATAGTAAAATTGTAGTTATTTATTAGTGACATTGTCAATAGTACAACTGGATAGGTGTACCTCAGCCAATGTAATCGCCTATTGACATATAACATAGGGTTGTCATTGAAAATCTACCAGTAGACTTTAGCACTATTCTTTTACAACCATATGGAGAATTTGAACTAAAGATTCAATAGTAAATTTTAGTGACCCTCGTCTACCATTTTATAAGGGTTGGGGCAACAAACTTAAATACATACATGCATATGTACGTAAGTTTTTAACATTATTGGATAGCATAATGAAAAAAGAACAACAAACTATTGACGCATTCATTGACAATGTCACCAGAAATATGCTAGAACTGTTGTCTCTAACGTATCTCTACCCGCTCATAAAAGGAAAGTTGTCGACATTTCAACTAGTGCAATTGTCGCTAGAGAAAAGAGTGTTGACATAGAGGCATATTGTTCTAGGATGACTAAAGGGTATACATGAAGCAAATATGGTACATTTACCACTACAGTAGTAATGGTGTGTTGGGGAGAGAGAGACATTAGGTCTTCGTGGATACCAGGCAGAGATCCCTGCTACAAAGGAAGTTGATTGAAAGTGAATGTCATCTCTAATTGAGATTGCAGAGCAGTTTAATTCTAGGATCATCTCGATCCCAGATTATAGGAACTTTCAAAGGAACTCCAACACTCAGCTTGGACTATATGGACTTATCTCTACTCTCTTGCAAACTTACACTTAGACAAGACAAAAAATTAAATAAGTAAAAGGTGACCAAAAAAAAAAATAATTGCGTGATCATCATGCAGTTAAGCACTCATCTAAATAAGAAAAAATACAGCTTTTTGAGTTTAAGAAATATGAAACAAATCCGTGCTAAGTGGACAATGTCTCATAGGTAAGTATGCACAAAGGTTAAAGGTCGAACACAATTACTTTTGCCGTAGCTGCCAACATATCGATGAAGAGGAAGGATAGTCCTGGACTAGCAAGAAAGAAAATAGTCACAATGGGCCCTCTTGAGTTCCGGAAACTTTCTGACGTTGCCATGGACGAACTGCAACGTAAAAGTATTTTTTAAGCTACTTCGACGGTGCGTGTTCTCACAAATGATCAAAAATAGTATCTTAAAGATGTTTGTATGGACTGGCGATGTTTCACCGCAATTAATTAAATTTTTTATCTGGATTCGTAATCATAGATGAGACATGGGACCACCACTTCGCACCTGAAACAAAGGAACATTCAAAGCAGTAAATTGGTATGGGAAAATCGTGTCCAAAGGACACGAAGACAGTTCCATCTACAGGCGAAGTCATGGCGTCTGTTGTTTGCGTTGCATCTGGGATTGCTTGTCTGCAACCAGGAAACAAATCAACGGCTAGTATCATACTAAATTATTGTAGCGTTTAAATGATGTAAGTGGGCCACATTTTCCAAAAAAGGAAATGGTGATTTTCCTATTAACAGCCTTAATTGAAAATAATACAAATAACCAATTAAAAATTTAGTAAAGTTAATTAAACTTTTGTTTAAAAATTTAATTGATTAAGAGTAAACGTTTTAACTTTTTTTTTAATTCAAAGTTTAATTGAAACAATGAAATTTTTAATTGATTATTTGTAATATTTTTTTTTCCAATCAAAAAAAGGTGAAAATTTTTTTCTGTGTACATGATTTGGCCTTCTAAGAACTCAACTCTGGCGTTGCACATTTTTTTAAATGGAATTAACATTCAGATAATGAATGCCTTTTACCACTGCTAGGTGTTATCTTCTTTAGGAAGATTTTACAAACCTGCTTTGATAAGGTGAATCAATATAGGAAACCATGAAACGCTTGCATTTGAGGTGTAGGCTGTCTTTGGCGCTTTTAAGTAAAATCGCAGAGGAAGTATTTTTGTGTGGCACTCTAACTATTTTCTGTATGGGTCTTTTTTTTGTTCGTTTCGAAAAATGTTTAAAAAGTGTCGTGAAGCGTTAATAATGGGTTAAAATTAAAAAAAAAATATTTTGCTTTTCTTTGAACGCAGCATAGCAAAGGAATTTAACCTAAGCACCCAAATTATACTCGTAATAGTTAAAATGTTCCATACGTTCGAAGTTCAAACTTGGCGTTCGTAACTGCCTGGGCAGCACTATTGAAATATTTATTTTTTAACCAAGTTCAAAGAAAAGAGTAGGTTACATTTAATTACAAAATAAATTGACTATACGAGTATAACAAATTAAAACTAACTTAGGTTGGCGGCGTTGATGGTGTCGTTGGCTGAAGTAGTTAGCACGTTAAGTACAAGACCGAAGGTCCTGGGTTCAAACCCTGTCTCCGACATTCATTAAAATAAAATTTTTCTGATGTACATTAGTGTCCTTTGTATCAGTTGTTTTGGGAAAAGTTCCAGTGATGCAGGCATAAGGCACTGGTCACTAAAACTACACCGGCTTCAGCGGATGCTAATCCTAATGTAACATCAGAGCGTCCTCCTTCGTCGGTATTGTGTAGCAGAATCATCGGCGATGTAAAATAACAGTAAAATGGCTACTAAGCACAACTTCAAAATTTAATACGCCTCATTCACCACCAGAGGCGCTGCAACACTGCAAATAAGCGTGCAAAAAAAAAGCAGAGTTGTAAAAGAATGAAGCTTTCCTCTATCTCTTCCTTCACCACCTGTCTTCTCTATCACTATCCCTGCTTCCCTACCACCCTCTCTCACTATCTTCTCTTCACCACACAGGTACCACAAAGGGATCATTGTATTGGACCCAAGTGAGCTGGACTCTAAATTTCACCCTTCCTTAACAGCAGCCTGCTAACCTAACCTAACCTAGGTTGCTGGCGGAGGCGGTGTAGGGGAAGATGGACGGGCCGAATTTCTAGCAGATGGAAGTTCAAATATTTGTTTACTAAGTTTATATTATTTTTTTGCTATTAATATACATATATGTATATTAGGGATGTAACGAATGTTCGCATTCGCTTTTGCATTCGCAAATAATTCGCTTACTTTTGCTATTTGCATTCGCTTTTGCATTCGCTAAAATGTATGCGAATATTTAAAGCGAATACTAAAGACAAAATATTGGAAATATTTTCCAGTTTTCGAAAAAGAAAAGGCAGTGTTTGAATTGCGCGAAAATATTTTCTACTTAAGACTAGTCTGTTAGAACTTTTGAAAAATGGTAAGCACATCATTACTTCGTTCAAAAAATTTTAAATGCAAAAATATTAACTATTCCTTCTTTGTTGTAAATTTTTTGCGAAACAAGTGCCACTCATATTATTTCGCATGTAAACTTAAAATGTTGAAGATATATTTCATATGTTTTTCCCAAGATGAACAGAGTACTACTTCTGGAAAAAATTTTCATGAACAATTCATTCCAATTTTTCTTAATATGTATTTTGGTAGCATTTTACGGGAAATGTTGAACTTAGTACAAGGTCTTAGGGCCAAAGTACGAATGGGTTGATTGCCTAACATTTTGTAAATTTATTTTTAATTATTATCTATATATATTTTAATATGATTTCATATATCTTTCAGTTTAACAATTTTTATTTCTAATAACTTAATAGACTTGGGTCGAACTCGTTCACTAGTTCATTTTTGCCACAAACCAATGATCAAACCCATTTAAATTACATGGGTTTGATCATTGGTTTGTGGCAAAAATGAACTAGTGAACGAGTTCGACCCAAGTCTATAAATTAATAAATATTTGCTGAATTCAAGACTCAAGTAGATCTATGTATACAATACAACTTCATGTTCTTAGATAAATTTATTTTCATGTGATTTTTTTAACGTATTGTATTTCGCAAAAATTAAAATGTATTATTCGTTTTCGCATTCGCATTCGCTAAAGTGGTATTCGTTACATCCCTAATATATATGTATGTCCTATCCAATTTTCATATTGTACCACCAATGCCATATATATGTATGTATATATAATTTTTTTTTGCGGGGCGGGGGGAGGGGTAGCGAAGCACACCGGGTTAAGCTAATTAAATATATAATAACAAAAATGTGGAGTTCATAACTCCACCCTCTTGACTGTTAATTTAAAATTTTGTTGATACATCTTGTTTGCCATGAATAATGAGTTTACATTTCTGATTAAACTGGAAACATATTTTGATGTACGTACATATTATTGTATGTATGTATGTGTGTATGTATGTGTGCAAACATATTCCCTTGTACACACGAGTAGGTTTGTGTATGTATGCATGTATGTATGTATTTTGCATAAATTAAATTTATATCTGCCTTGTGATTATATGTATATTTTGTATTTTATTAAATTATATAAATTAGTTTTATAAAATCTTGTTTCATTTATTTTGTTGTTCGTTTTATTTTGTTTCAAAAATTCATGGAGTTTCTCAAACTGTTGCCCTGTTATTTTATCCTTTAAATTTAACTTTCAAAAATTTTAAATATAAAAACAACAAAAAACTCTAGTAAAATTCTCCTTAAAACAACAACAACAAGGCTCTTAAAGTTTCTTTTTGTTATGGAATATTCTAAAAGTTTGTTTTTCCTTTTAAATATTTTTACAATCATTTAAAATACAATAACCAACAACTTTGAGTATAGTGTATGTGGGTGTGTGTGTGTGTGAATGTGTGTGAGGGAATTTGTAGGAGTGTGTGAAAAAAGTTGAGGTTAATTTTTTTATTACATTTCTCCATAGCAACTTGCAGACATTAAGGCTTTCGAAAATTTCTTGGAACAGGATGTCAGTTTCGATGGAAAGATAATTTTTAAAAGTTCAAACTAAACTGGAATGTATTGCAATTTTTGTATTTTCCGCTAATATTGAACAGTTTTAGTGTGTTAAAAATTTGCTCTTGATAAAAAAATATTGCAATTTACGTATTGCGGGAATATATAAGGGCACATCTTACTCACAAGTGAATGCGAAAATTTGCAGCGAAAATTAATAAACTTTAAAGCGAACTTTTTGTAATTCAATGAATAATTTCAATTCGACTTAAATTGATAATACGTGATAAATTTAATATTTTGTTTTTAAAATTGACTTCAAATCTTTTCTGGCAAAGAAGGAGTGTGCCCGAGCAGCTCACTGGTGTAATTTGTTTTTGTTTCAATTGATCATCCTTTTCTAGTTTCGATAAAAATTCTCATCTTCTTAAATAATTGTTCATTTCCTAGCGCGCAAAAGTGCTTTCAACACAATAATACGAACGATAGATAATCAATATCAATGACTTATGTATGCATTACGTCTCTGTAAGAAGTATTCTTTAATAAAACCTACAACATCTAGAAAAAAAAAGAAAATTATCTCTTTAACCCACTCACTTTAGTTTTGTTAGAACTTTCTCTTCTAAGCTTTTGACTTAGTTACATATTGTAGATACAGATATATTTACATATAAGTATTTACAGTTACAATGAATTCACCTTTTTCTATAACAAAAAAAAATTAAATCTTGTAATATTTAATGTTTTTGCAACAATGTTGTAAGTTTACAATAATTTTTAGTAAAAAATGTCTGTAAATCTCATTGGGGCAGCAGAAACTTTTAGCAGGGCTTTGGAAGCCCAATTTACTTACAAAGTGTATAAATTTTTAAGCACGTACTGGGTTAGAGAATGTTGTAGTCAAAATATTTTATATTAAACACATGCACTTGTGCAAAGTGTAATATGCGAGTAGTGTCATGTCTCCAAATGGGGTAAGATATTTAGGCTAAAAAAAATATACAACGAAAAAACAGAAATACAGTAAATTCAATGGCCTCATGTGAAATTTTTAAATACATACAAATAAACAAATTGAGCCTTTGCTTCAAAAGAGTCATAAGTCCAAAAAACAAGTTTGCAGCTTTCAATTTACTAACTTAACTTAAAGTAAATAAAAGATTGTATTCTTCTCGCAAAAGCTTGAGTATACAAGATATTTGTATGAAATTTAAACAAAAATATGAAGATTGATATGGGGATTAATTCTGCATTATTAACTTAAAAATCACGTTCTTTGAGTTATGACTGTATTGCAGCAAAGGCTCGAAATGTTCTCTGCGCAGGGCATACCACAAATTATACAAATGCATAAATATGTACTCTCTAGTATTGAAACCAAATATTCAACCAAAACAACCTTTTTATGGTAATTGAAGCAGACTTGTGCCACATCTGAAGTTAATGCTCGTTACAAAATTGAATTGAAGTAACTGCAGCAGGGTTAGCAGCAAAGTTAAGGAAGTTTATTTTCTTTATCATTTAAAAGTAGTGACCCTTTCATATAAATATGTGCGTAAGTACATCTGTGTGCCTTAAAAAGTTCAGAATTTCAAGGGCACCAGAAATGTAAATGTGCTGTAAAACTTGTAGAGAAACTTGCAGTGATTATATCATTCAGTTGCGTGGAATGGGCCACTGTAACGCCGCACAGTGCTAGCTAGCTTTCACTACAATAAGAACAATAATATTTTGTTTTAAAGGGCGATATAAGCCAGCGTATGTGTGTTATATTTTATAAAGTGTATAATGCTCATACGAGGGCTGTTATAGGGTATTTTTTTTAGAGTGTCACAACTTTGAGTTGGCATCACTGCTTTATTTGAACACCCATTTAACAGCTGATAGTTGCTTTTTGCTTAGTTTGCTTTGAAATTTCCTTATGAATCGACTTCCACCAGAGCAACCGGTGCAAATTCATGAATTTTTGAAAATTTTTAAAAATTTCAAAATTTAATTTTCCGATAAAGGCCATTTCAGGTTGAAAGGGTACGTAAATAAGCAGAATTGTCCACAAGCTTTTGTCGAAACACCATTACATCCACATAAAATTACTGTTTGGCACGCTTTATGGGCTGGCGGAGTCATTGGCCCATATGTCTTCAAAAACGATGATGGACAGAATGTTACTGTCAATGGTGGACTTTATAGGAGCATGATTCGAAATTTTTTCGTACCTCAATTAATTGGCATTAATCTCCAACAGGACGGAGCCAGATGTGTTTCAGATTATGGTGAGTACCTGCCATTACGGCTTAATCTCGCGGGTGGTCTAAACAACGGGTGTAGTTAAGACGCCATACCATTGCCCCCATGCATCCTTTAGAATGAACAAGGCACATAGGTTGCAATCTTCGATCATAGTAGTTATCCCTGTACTACGTCAAGCACCTTGCTGGGGTACTCAGAGCTATCTAAACTCTTTGCCGTAATGACTTTGTCAAAACAGTGCTATCTGTTGTATGGCAACAGCACCTAGAATAGTACCTGGCTGGAGGGACCGCGTCACACCAACCAGTAGCATTGGTCTAACACTAGAAAGCCAAGATTATTCTCACATCGACTAACAGCGACCACGTACTATTCTTCAAGTTCTCACTTCACGAGTGTAGTTGCTTACACTCACAGCGAGATCTCTAAGAGAATACCTCACCATTGCCGGCATAGCTGGACCACTCCACCACGCCGAACGCATGGCTGTGCTGCCAACAATCCAGCGCCTACTCCATACTGCTCAACATCAATCCATTTAACCCCGTGGGGTAGGATGAACTCGACTTTTTAGCAAAGGATCTTGACGATCGCTACATACACCCAAACTACTATAGCAGCTTTACTGTCGTGCAACCGGCACCCATGGTACCAGAGACAAGCATCTGGTGATACCTCGAAGTTCCACTCCGAAAGGCTTCACCTCTATCGTCTTTTGAACTCAGGGAAGTTCCAGATGACGCTGCACCTGATTGGCATAACAGACCTGTTTCCTAAATATGTGCACATCCATTACTCTGTTGCCAGAGATTGGGTAGTAACACATACATTCTATGGGTAATGTACCAAAAGGTACGTCAACGGAAAAAGCCTCATCATCCCAGTTGGGGCCCCGGGAATGCCAATACTCGTAATCAAAAATAAACCCCCTGGGGGACAGGATGGAACCACATGCCACACAGCGGGCGCTACAGTTGATTTACTCAAATAAACTATTGATGAAAAAATAATTTCACGTAATGGCCCAATTAATTGGCCACCAAGATCATGTGATTTAACTCCAGTGTATTTTTTTGTTTGGGGTTGTGTTAAGTCACTTGTCTACGTCGATAAACCACAAACAATTGAACACCTGGAAATCAGCATTCGAAGAGTTATCAGCGAAATACGGCCGCAAATGCTGTGAAAGGCTATTGAAAATTTGTGTTCCACGCTACAGCCATGGCAGCCACATGACAGAAATCATATTTAAACATTAATTTCATAAAATTTTCTTTCCAATAAAGCCCCTTTCATTGATATTAAAAATATATTTCCTTTTTTCATTATGATTTAAACTTGTGTCACTCTATAAAAATAATATTGTTTTTCGAAATACATAATTCCCTTGATGATCAATATACTTTTGCATTCGTTCAAACCATTTGTCATAGCAGTTTTGCATTCCTCTTGAGACATCTCCAAAACATGGCTTTTGAACGCTTGAACTGCTTGTTCGTCTCTGGGAAATCGTTGACCACGCAGCTAACATTTGATATTCAGGAAAAAGAAGAAGTCATTGGATACAAAGTCAGGACTGTACGGAGAATGAGTCATCAATTTGATATTTTCAATGTTCAAAAATTCACTTGTTTGACGAGATGTGTGAGAGCTCGCATTGTCATGATGAAGAATGATTCGTCTTCGGTGATTAGTTTTAGGAATTTCTCAGAAGAGTTCCGGCAAACAAATGATCGTGTACCACTCAGAGTTCATAACAGGTTTACAGTTTTACATTGCTCAAGCGGAATAGTGGCCACATGACTAATTCGGTCAAAGAAACAGGTGACCGTTTGCTTCTCTGGGCTTTTTCCACAAACAATTTTTGTTGCATTTAGCTCGTTTTGGAATATCCACACGGTCACAATTTTATACAAGTCTTTTGAAGCACTACGATTGAACTTTTTAATCATTTCCGTCATCCAAAATCGAATGTATTGAAGTGGAACTAATGTGCAAGGATTCCTCTGTCTCAAAATATGTCACATGACCACCTTGCATTATCAGTTCGCGCACTGCATCGATGTTTTGCGGCAAAACAAACGATTCTTATTTTTTAAGAAGAATGATTCGTCTTCGGTGATTAGTTTTACGAATTTCCCCGAAGAGTTCCGACAAACAAATGATCGTGTACCACTCAGAATTATAACAGGTTTACAGTTTTACGTTGCTCAAGCGGAACAGTGGCCACATGACTCACTCGGTCAAAGAAACAGGTGACCATTTGCTTCTCTGGTCTTTTTCCACAAACAATTTTTGTTGCATTTAGCTCGTCTTGGAATATCCACACGGTCACAATTTTATACACGTCTTTTGAAGCACTACCACACTCAGGTAATGAATGCCTACTACTATTACTAGGTGGTTTCTTTTTTAGGAAAGGGATAGTGATAGAAGACAGTTGGTGAAGGAAGAGATAGGGAAAGTTTCATTCTTTTGCAGCGCCTCTGGTGTCAATGAGGCTTATTAAAGAACCGATTTTGGACCACGATTGAATTGACTATACCAGCTTCACTATATACTGTGGTTTTTGATGGTGCTTTATCGATATACAAAGAACTGAGTTCGCCGAAACATTCCTGTGAGATAATCCACGTCGAAAGTTGTGAAAAATAATCGTATTCCAACGAAAACCTTCTCTTGAAATTTAAATTTTTTTATCAAATTAATTTTGTGAACTCACAACAAATAGCACTTGTACAACAAAACACTGTGAGTACGTTAATGCTAAAAAAAATTTAAACTTTATTATGATGTTGCCAAATTTGAGCTATTGACATTAGTGTGGCCAGTTCCTGAAACATAAATAGTTCCCCTCGTATATCAGTAGTCTAATAACTGAAAAATACAAACAGTATTGACCGATTTTTATCATTGGTTTCTTGCATTCGAACAAAAGCTATATTCTCATTTAATATACATAGATACTTTCTCAAGTTCAACAACGTTGAGCTTTTTTTTTTTAATTTCTCTATTTTTCTAATACGTAAACCACCACAATCTGCAACATTAACAAACAACGAGACTTTCTTTCACACGTGCTTCAATGTGGGGATGATTTAAGCGAATGCATTCATATGCCATAAAAACGCTTGCTAACATTTATGTTTTCCTATGAAATGAATCTACAGATATTATTTTTCTCTATGGCATTTGAACGCCCACGCAAATTGGATTGGTTGGATACATTTTAAAAGTTCAAGGATTGTTTAATTTTTCTATTATGTTTTCTTTCGTTCTATGATATGAATGTTTTTATAAACATACACTGTGTTGTTATTTTTTTATACAGCCACTGATAAGATATTCGAGAATTGTAGAGAATAACTTATACTCGTATTGAAAATCTTATCGATATCATAACTCTACTGGGATCACAAATTTATTAAGTAAGCAGTGGTAGGGGGAATTTTTTTATATGCTAGATAAAAAGTTAAGGTAAAAAACTGTTGCTAAAAAATAAAGGAAAAATTCCTTAACATTTGTTATTTTTGTAAAATTATTGTATGCGGTTACGAAGTTCGTGTGATGTGATGTGGGCGCTGCTTTCATATTGATTTTTTTTTTTTTTGTATGAACACAACCCCCAAGTTTGCATTTGAATTTGAAATGCGCAGGATCCTAAATACGAGTATTCATATTATATATATATATATATATATTAAGCTAAACAGGACGCTGTCATATTAATTTCTTTATAATTTTGGTAACAAGTAAGAAAAATTGTGAGCACTGCACTCAATTTCAAATTAAAGCGTTCGATATACAGCGAAATTTCAAAATTTATAGACCGAGTCACATAGAATCCGTTGTAAACTTTGCCTTTTTTTCAATATTTTCGGCTGTAAATGCTCGTTAAGCTGAAAAATAATGTAATTAGTACACAAAAAGTAAGAACAAATAGACTTTTGAGATCCCGGCAATTCCCAAAAAAAAAATCAAAAATCCCATCTGAGCCGCGCTCAGATAATATTTTTGGAAATATTTATAAACATTTTATGTCTTAAAGTGGTGTGATGAATTATTTGGTTCCAGCTTTGGGATTTGAGAGAAAAAAGGCCTTAAATTTGATATTTCTAACAAAAATAGGTATTTTTCGAAACCATCTGGTTCCTTCACTAACAAAATTTTTTAACAAGAAATTTCTTTGTAACATTTCTTATAGTATTACCTTTTGAATAAGTAAAAATATGGGATTGGTGTCTTTGCAAAAAAAATTTTTTTAAAGCGAAATAATTAACCCACTTTTTCTAAAAAAAACGGCAAAATTTTAATTAAAATTGCGTATAAATTTTGTTTAAATATGGTTTTGATAACAATTTTTTTTTAATTTTAAAAACTTTGTTTTTAATTCATAATAAGTTTGTTTGTCTAAATCGAACAAAATTTGTTTGACTTCTCCATTAGCAGAACAGTGGGCCAAGATTGATAAAAAAGCCAAAAAAAAATTTTCTCGATTATTTCCTAAGCTGTAAGCGAAAACCCATAAATGTAGCAGACTTTTCTTATCTCTTAGATAGAAAAAATATTTTTTTTTATCAGTTCCAAGTAGCCCACCTTGCGGACTTTGTGGCTGCCCCCCCCCCCTTTAATTCAAAACTGTGACACCTTTTCCAATGCTTTATGAAATATCATAACAATCAAAAGATCCTATTAGAAGCTGCAGAATTATTTTAATTTTTTTAACAAAATCCCTCACTGTGGCACCAGAAGGCACAATCGGATCGAACTAAGAAATTAAGACCGCATTTATGACATTAAACCTCATATTTTAGTTTCAAAAAATTCACATTAAGCCGTGTTTACAAAATGCCGTGTTCACGTTCTTGCGAGTGCACTGTATTTACATACAACATTTTTTCCTCATCTGATTTAGTTCGAAAATTGTTATTTTTGTTAAGTTAACGTTATGTTTATCAATAAAATCTTAAAATAATGAATAATTTATATATTTTCAAAAAAAAAAAAAAAGGAGAAGGTTCCCAATTCGTCCGTATTTTTTTTCTTCACACTGTTAATTCATAACTCGATTCATTTTAGACCGATTATAAAAATTATTTTTTTTTTTGCATCAGAGGGTATAGTTTCCAATTGGTACCATTGTAATAAAAGTGGGCAGGAAAACGCCCAAAAATTTTTTTATTTGGTTTTATGATATTCTACTTATTTGATTGCTGCGAAACCTAGAAAACACCTTCACTTCTTGTAATTACAAAATTTTAAAAATTAAAAAATGGGCGGGGCTACGCCCATCAAAATTCATTATTATATATTACGTGGTTCTACTTAACAGATTTTTAAGAAACTTACCACACACCTTAATCTCTAAGGTAGACGCAATCTTCCATTTTAAAAAATGGGCGTAGTTTGCCCATTAAAATTTAATATTTATATTATTTTAATTACTTCTACTTTACCGATTTTTAGAAAACCTAACACACACCCTTACCTATTAAAAACACAAAATCTAGCAATTAAAAAGTGGACGGAGGTACGCCCATTAAAAGTTAATTTTATATCCCCTGAATTTTTTTCGAAAATTTTGTATTAGATCTTTGGATTAAACTCGGTATTTTTGCCAGAATTAATATTTTTAAAATTAATAGATTTATAAAAATTGTTTTTAATCGATTAACCGATTAAAATAAAATACCCCCTATTATCAATGTAGTCTAACAGTAGAGGACATAATCATAAAGGATTTGAATTGCTTTCAGATCTTCCTTCTCTTCATTGGAAATTTTAAAACTTAAACATAATTTAGCTGGAGTAATCATCTTAATAATAAGTAATTTAAAAAAAAAAAATTTACTTAACAATTTTGATTGTAGGACATACATTTTTTTATATTTGAAGATTTTCGTAAATCACTCTTCGTTGCATCTCAGCAACTTTAGACTATTTATATGCAATTACTTTCCGCTACAAAGCATGAGTGTTGTTTTTTTTTTTTGCTATTTGCAATAGCAGTTTGCACTGTGTTCAGCAGCTCATTTGTTGTAATCATATTTTTGATAACTTTTAGGTAAATGCAGACAGTTTTCACATGCAGCGATAATTTAAATTTCAGTTGCGTTGCCAGTTGATAACGCAACTGAAGTTCAGTTGCCATCTATGAACGAGCCTTAAATGAAAGCCAATTTCAATTTTAACAAGCTATTATCTATACACCTCTACACAAGCTGATGAACAGTTTTCTCGTTGTTTTCTTAAGCATATTTTAGCGTTCTTGGAAGTCGACCCTTACCGCCTAAGTCCTGTTGTGTAAACAATATGTGTGTGAGTGTGTGTATGTTAAAGGCATTTGACTGTTTGACGTTTTTGTGAAAACATTTGAAAAATTCTTTCACCTCTAGCTGCAAAATATGATGGGGTCCTGTTAAAAATCGACGTCGTGAGTTGACTGTTTTCCCATTAAAATAAAAAATTTATTACTTTTGCTCTTAGTTTGATTAATATACCATACTACTAACTAACTCTCTACTGGCATTATATGTTGTTATTCCTTATGAAAGAAAAGATTTTATTTATTATTATCATTTTGCCAGACACTTTTATGGCCCCTTAACTGCACACGTACCCCACCCTGCTGTGCTAATGTTAAAACATTTTCTGTACGGCTATTGCAAAGAAAAGTTTTTGTTCAAAATGAACTCTCTCTAAAAATAAAAAAAAAATACTTTCTTTATTCTAAATTTCTTTCTAATGATTATAATTCTCGTTAAAAAGATTTGGAGCTGAGCTGCTTTATTATTTTTATTTTCTAATCCTGAGTGAGTTTAGTTCAAAAAATTTCTCAGCGAATATCTTTTAACTGGGCGAACAGCCAACACCAGCAGTTGTTTGTTCTATTTTAAATTCTCCTTTTATCTAGCTCTGACATTCCATAAAAAAGCTTTTTATTATGCTCCTGCAAATTCACTCAATTGCATGCAAGCCATAACGAATTCTATGTGGTGTCCTTTCGTAAATAATGTTCTCCTATTCCTTTTCTTACAAAAATGGAAATTTTTTAATAACACATGTTTTTTAACTCTAAGTGGATGGATGGATGTGTTGTCTGTCAATGCCATATGAATAAATTTTTTTTGTTTTCCTTTATGCTATTTTATAATAAAAGTTTTTAAAGTTTTTATTTGACTATTTCACTGTTGTTTTTGTAGTTTGGGGTCTTGCTTTGGGGTGGCTGCATGTAAACTTTTGTTGTAAACCTTTTCTTTTTTTTTTGGCGGGCTTTACTTGCGTTTGGCTGCTGCTGGCCTAGTAAAAAACATGAAAAGATTGATGACTTGACATTTTAATGACGCTTTTAATAGTCAGTCTATTATTATTATTATTATTATTGTTATTAAACTGTCAGCAAGCATATAATAAAAGTTGCAGCAACCGGCTAAAGGAAAATAAAAATTTACTCTTCTTTTCTTTCTTAACCCGTTGCTATAACTTGCAGCAAATATGCCACCAAGCGAAGCAGTAGTATTTTTTTAATGAATTAGTGCTTAGTAAATTTAAACCCAAACGAACGCAAATGATAAGGAATCGCATTCGCTACTGCACTGTTAGTTTTCTACATTTATGATTTGATTAGGCTAAGGTTCGTATCGCCCTGCAAGCCAAATTAATATTGATTTTCGTCGAACTGTCTAAATTTTATTTCAGTATCAAACTCGCGTTGTTTTAACTTGACATAACTTTAAATCAACATGATTCTTCATTTACTGCAAATCATTTTGAATTAACATGAAACACATATGAAGCAAAATCGATGCCAAAAAATTTTCAATTAACCTTTTTTCATAGATTTTAATATGAAATATTTCTGTTTCTAGGATGGAGCCACTGCCCGGGCTACAGTGGCACTTTTAAATCCAATTTTTTAGTTTAATTTTAATTTTTAATTTATTTTTTTTTTCTCTGCAGAAATAAAATATAAGAATTACGATTTCAAGCAAAATTGCTTATTGCAAGATAATATATAGAATGATTATAATTTTTGCTACAAAGGTTGTTTTTTATAGAGTGATCATAATAAAACAAGAAAATATATTTTTCATATCAATGAAAGGGGCTTTATTGGAAAGAAAATTTTATGAAATTAATGTTTAAATATTATTTCTGCTATGTGGCCGTCACGGCTGGAGCGTAGAAGGCGCCAGCTGGAACACCAAATTTCAACAAATTTTCGCAGCATTGGCAGACGTATTGCGCTGATAACTCTTCGAATGTTGATTCCAAGTTGTTCAATTGTCTGTGGTTTATCGACGTAGACAAGTGACTTAACATAACCCCAAAGAAAACATTACCATGGGGTTAAATCACACGATCTTGATGGCAAATTAGTTGGGTCATTACGTAAAATTTTTTTTCCTCAAAAGTTTCTTTGAGTAAATCAATTTTAGCGCCGGCTGTGTGAAACCGCACATCTGCACGATTATTGCCACGTAATTGAGGTACAAAAAAATTTCCAATCATGTTCCTATACCGTTCACCATTGACAGTAACATGCTAACCATCATCGTTTTTGAAGACATATGGGCCAATGACTCTGCCAGCCCATAAAGAGTACCAAACAGTAATTTGCTGTGGATATGATGGTGTTTCGACAAAACCTTGAGTTTTCTCCTCACTCCAAATGCACCAATTCGGCTTATTTACGTAGCCATTCAACCGGAAATGGGCTTCATCGGAAAATGCAAGAAGTGCACTATCAATTTGACGAGTAGAACAATTATTTTGATTAAAAATTTCAACAATTTGCACGCGTTGCTCTGGTGTAAGTCGATTTATAAGGAAATTTCAAAGCAAACTAAACAAAAAGCAACTATCAGCTGTTAAATGGGTGCTCAAATAAAACAGTGATGCCAACTCAAAGTTGTAACACTCTAACAAAAACACTCCCTTTATATTTTTGTCGGCAATTTTTAAAAAATAACTGATGAATTTTGTGTTATTTAAAACACACAAAAATATATTTTAATAAGTACCTAAAGGTGCCATACCATAATACCATACCCATATGCATAAATATATTTGCTTCACCTATTATTGCTGTCATAACAAGAAACAGCAGTTTATGCTTTCATTTCTTTATTCATTCCTTCAAAATTGCAACAACATCTGGGGCAAAAGGGAAAAAGTGCTTAAGTCCAGTTAATGGCACCTCTGTAATCTCCATATTCAAAAGTACCTCTGACAAAAATTTCTATTACTTTGTGCTATTTTTTCAGGAAGTTATAGCGCAATAAATTGGTGCTTATCTTTTTTCGCATTATAATGTCGTACGGTATAATAGCTTCATTTCGCTTACACTTTTATATATGTAATTGCAAATTGAATTTATTAGTTGCAGTATGTAGAACGATGTTTTTGTAAAAAAAAATTCAAGTGAATCCCGAATTTCCAACTTTAACTGCAAAAGAAGTAAATTTCTGAAAATCGACTTGAAAGCTTAAAACTGCTCTGCCCTGCAAAACAGTAAAGTAAGACTTAAGCACTTTTTCCTTATTGCCACAGAAATATGTCTAACCATGAAACAGCTGTTTATGCTTACGGTGAAAAACTAAAATTTAATTGGTTTCTATGATTATAGTAAGGCGAATTCACATCAGGTGATCTCTCATTTGATCTCTGCTGTCAAATCAAAGCAAAAAAAAAAGTAAGACTCAAGCACTTTTTCCTTATTGCCACAGAAATATGTCTAACCATGAAACAGCTGTTTATGCTTACGGTGAAAAACTAAAATTTAATTGGTTTCTATGATTATAGCAAGGCGAATTCACATCAGGTGATCTCTCATTTGATCTCTGCTGTCAAATCAAAGCAAAAAAAAAAAAAGTAAGACTCAAGCACTTTTTCCTTATTGCCACAGAAATATGTCTAACCCCCAAACAGCTGTTTATCTTTACGGTGAAAAACTAAAATGCAATTGGTTGCTATGGCTATAGCAAGGCGAATTCACCTCAGGTGATCTCAATTCACCAGTAGACTATCAGCTGATAATTTCTCTGCTGTCAAATCACAGCAAAACGTTGGGAAATATTTTGACAGCAGGAAATTTTACACTAACAAATATACAAGGCGAATATGCAGAGTTACAAATCGAAACTACTTGGTATCAATTCACCTTGGGTTATAGTTATGGCTGTGTCGTTATGGCGAGTCACCTACAATCAAATACAGTGCTGCCCATAAGTTTGGTTCGTGCAGCTATTTTTTATAGTTCTGGTTGTGACCTTAATTTGCATTACGCATTTATTTCATCAAACTATTTGCATGAAAATTGTTCCATTTGCCAATATGAGGGCCTGGAGAAGCAAGTTACCTTAAAAAAATTGCCATAAACTCTTCAGAGATTCAGGCTACGTCATTGTTCTTCATTTATAGAAAAAGTTTCGTGCCACAAACTTCATGATAAAAAGCATAAGCAAATTAGGTCAAACTTTTTTTTAACTATTTCGATGTTACACGTGGCGCTTTCAACTGAAGTTTTGTAATAGGAATTGAGAAAATCGAGTACGGATTTTGTAAACAAAACATACACTTTTATACAAACCAAATATTTTCATGAAAAAAATTTAAAAAAAAAACAACAGCAATAAAATAAACTTAATTTAAAAATATGCCACAATTATTGGATTCCTTTTACGGAACTAACGAATTTTCGTTTAACAGGTCACCATCAAATGCGGCAAGTGAAACCGGAAGTGGATACATTAACAAGAAAAAAATAAAACAAAACAAAAAGAACTATTAAAGGGAAATGCTTCAACAGTAAACATAAACTACTTGGAAATTAAACGAAACGCCAGCCAATCGATTCTTGTTTGGGGGTGGTGATTGCAACCGGTATTAGTTACCCCCAGTAAAATAAGTGAAATCACATACATACATACATACACATTTGTATAAGCATATGTACGAGTATTTGTATATAAATTGTCTGTATCATGCCTGGTTTCTTTTATATATTGCCAACTTAAGAAATTACTTTTTGACGGCGTAAAATTTCTGCCAGCCTAATGAAAAACTGTTTTGTATGTTGATGTCTAGTCATTTATTTTCAAATAATTCAAACTTTTATAATCTAAAGCCCCCCCCCCCCCAAACAACTAGCAAAATTATAAACATGCATACATATGTATTTTTATCAACTTTGTTATCTAACGATTTTTTTTGTTAACTTTCACCGTCAATTCTATCTAATATTCATATGCTGTGTTATTTTTTTGTATTAACCTGTGAAATTATTAGAAATTGTATCTATTGGTGTGTTGACAATGAATGTTTAACTAAACGGTGTTTTCATTTGCTGTTGCCCTAATGTCGGTATTTCTCCAAAAATTCTAACCGCTTCTTTTGACACCGAATCCATGATGTGCAAACGTACGTACGTGAGTCGTGAGAATTGTATTTGAATTATCTTTTGTTCTTGTTTAAGGGTTATTATTATTTTAAGCTTAGAGCTCCAAATAAGCTCAATAATTTTTAACCCCCTATTTTAAGGGTTGCATTCGCTTCTTTTTTTCCCAGATTTTGAACAGCGTTCATTCATGTAAGTTTCGAAACGTACTAAGAATTCTATGCTCCCAACTGTTGGTGTCAGAAGGGGTAACTTTTGTTAAAATTGCTTACTTTTGCACTTTTTTCGAAAAACAACAACAATTTATTTTGGTGGTGGTTTTTGCACATATTTTTTTTAGGTTCCACAGAGGGTAGAATTCCAAAATACAAACAGCATACATGTATTTACTATACCATCAATAAGATTTTTTCCCCAATATTTGCCTTCAGCTTGGCCTCAGAAATTAAAATACTCTTTTTCCAAATTCTATCACAAAATCGCACATCTCATACTTTTGGTCAAAACCTGTTTCTCTAAGAGTGATGTACAGGGTTTTGAATAAGATAAAAAAGCAAAAAATTGTATATGATATATAAAAAAATTTTTATATTCTCCAGAGATGCGTGTACAAGCCTTTTAAAGGGTGGTTTTTTAGCAAATTTCTTTTTGGCAACACTGTGTTAGGCAACTCAGCTGTTTTCGTGTAACATGCTACTTCTAAACATGTTCAGTTTGGTCTATAATTTAACCGTGAATCGACTTACAAATGAACTACGCTTACAGATTATTAAATTTTATTATCAAAATTCATGCTCGGTTAAAGGCTCAATCAGACGTAACATAACCATAGACATAGAAAACAGCCGTTCGAACCAAAGTAATGGGCAACACTGTATTTGATTATGTGTAACTCGCCATAACGCCATAACTCTCACCATAGAAACCAATTGAATTTTGGTTTGGTTATGGCTATGTCACGTCTAATTTAAGCTTAAGAAAGTGCATCGTGCACTTGTTCCATTTTAGGGTCAGTTTGTGCGACCACTTGAGGAGGCTATTCACAATCTTGTGACAAAAATTTCGCACCAAAATTACCTTATTGAACATTAAACCACCAATACGCAGACGTAGAGTGCGAACAGAGGAAATTATAGCAGCTGTATCCGTCAGTGTTGTTGATGGCCGTGGATTATCAATTCAGCGCCATTCATGTCTATAGGGACAAGCTCGCAACAGTTGATGCACTGGAAGACAATATTGAAAAATTTATTCGTAAGATACCGTGCGATATGTTGGAGAGAGTATGCCTTAATTGGACCCACAGTATGAACCATTTCAGACGCAGGCGCGGTTAAACCTTCGTTTATACTGCAATTAGATATCCATAAAAAATTTAACATATATGAAACAATCTTGAGTAATGATCTTCCTAAAACATAAAATATGTTTAACTGAAAAAGAAAAATTATTTATGCTATTTTTTTAGCCCAACACTTTTTTCAATTTTCAACCCTGGAGACATAATTTGTATTTTTCTGGTTTTTACTATTAATTTCTTTTTTTCTAAAATATAGAATTTATTTAATTACCAAAGAAATAATTAGTTTTATATACCAGAAAAAGTTTAGGCTTTCCAGGTCTGGAGCTATGTCTTGTGTTTTTCTAATTTTTATACCTAAAACATCAAGTATATAATTTGTAAGCATAAAGAGAAAAAAATAATAAAAATAATGATAATAATATATAATAATAATAATATATAAAATATAATAATAATAATAATATATAAAATATACAAAAAAATTAAATTCCCAACCCTGGAGTCATCCTTTTGTATTTTCCTGATTCCTTATACCAATGTTGTTCTTGGAAAATGTGTTAAGTTAGTTAAAAAGGAAATAAGAAAAAAATTCGTTTTTTTAGTTAATTTAATATGAAAAAAAAATTTAAATTTTCCAGCTCTGTAGCGGCGGTTTTAATTTTTTAAATTTTCTATAACAAACTTTTCTTTTCAAAACTTGAAAAAAATTGGTTAGACCTAGTTACTTTTATATAACACAAAAATTGTAAGTTTCCCAACCCTGGAATCATCATTTTAGATTTTTCTAATTTCTTACAGCAATCAATTTTTTTAAGAATGCAAGTTATGTTTAATTTATGGAGAAAAAATAAAAATTAGTTTTAGTAGGTTACTTTTAATTAGCAAAGAAAGTTAAAGTTTTCCAACCTTGCAAACGTTGTTTTGATTTTTTTAATTTTTTATATTTAATACCAATTTTCTTCGTACGGAATTATAAAATTAGTTTATTTAAAAAAATTAAAGAAATTAATTTTAGCTAGTTACTTTTATACGGCAAAATCAAGTTTAAGTTTTCCAGCTCTGAAGCCTGATTTTCACTACTAATCTATTTTGGACCATTTCTGACAAACCAGTTCAAAGCCTCTAGCTTTTCTGGGAGCTTCGGAAAAGCGACTTCACGTACATCAGACTGACGGACGGACAGATAGACGGACATATATAGTAGAATCCCGATTGTCCAGATCAAATAAAACCAGGGGTATTCCGTATAATCGAAAATCCGGATAATCGATTTGAAAGCAAGTCAAATCAAAAAATCAATTTACATACATTTAAATTTGTCATGTTTGTCATTTGTCAATTTTTATTTAAATTTTAGTCGTTTAGATAATACGTTATACAAAAAACGAGCTATAACGAAAGATAGTGAATTACATAATACCTATGTAAGGCAATTAGACAATTAGAGCTGAGACGAATGATGAGTCCGGATAATCGGATATCCGGATAATCGGTGTTCGGATAATCGGGATTCTACTGTGTATACTTTATGGGTCGCATATGAATATTATGGAAATTACACACGCACCGACAAACTTATATACACTTTAGCATTTTTGGTAAAGGGTATAAAAATCTATTGGGTATATTTTGAGAAAACTTCATGTAAGTAAGTAAAGCTTCTTTGTAGTTTTACTCCCAACCAAAAATGAGCTCTCCTAGGGTCTACCAAAATTTTATTAACTAGAAAAATATCGCAGAAATCTAATTTTGTAACGGATTTGAAATCTAATCATCATGTACAAATAAGTTAACGACTTTTTTTTATGTAATAACATTATGAATTTTGTAAACAATTTAAAAAAAATAATATTGTGTACCATCAATCACAAAGAATTGCCTTGCAAATGTTTTTAAAGTTTTACCTCACTAATTTCCTAATTATGTTAAAATATTTCTGGAATACTACAAAAAAAAAACTCTCCCTCCATGTGTTTGTAACAACAAAATTCGAAACATTCAAATACTCGTATTTACTAAACGAAATATTTGTTACAAGCAAGACCCATAAAGTGTGTAAGCTCTAGTTTATTGTCCTTTGAAATGTAACAAATGTATTTTCATGTAAAATTGTCAGATTTTTAACAGGAATTCACGTTATCACTTGCTGGCAAAGCAGGTCATTTACAACATTCTTTTGCCACAATTTTACACAAGCCAGACAACAAGACGACATACCCTAAATGCACAACCAACATTAAAAACATGCTGAAGCTCAAAGGAATTCCTGCAAAAAAAAAAAAAAAAAAAAAAAAAAAAAAGAATAATGTGTGGGTGTCAAATGCGCATGTTGCGCTCATCTTTTTGGGTCACAATTACAAAGTGTATATGTATATAATTTTTTTTTTCCAGTATCCAACAAATATTTTTCTCAAATTATTTCTAATGCCATCGTATGCTAACATTGCTTTATGAACGCCTGATGACTTCTAATAACAAAATTCCTAATACCGTTAGTGATTAGAAATATCTAAGTTTCATATATTTGTCATTAGAGAGAGAGAGAGAAAATCGTGTTTGGGGAAAATGAATTTAAACGTTAACAAAAAGCAAATGAAAGTTTGTTAGAAAATGGAGGGTAGTAAAAAATTAAAACATGGCTGCCTGCTGTTGTTTGCAAGGCGGAAGTGTGTGTGTTTTCTTTTTTTTTTATTATTATTTGACACAAGAGTTTTGGGTTAATAGGGAACATATGTGCACGCCTCGTAGGATTTTACTTTAAAAAGTATCGCGCTGTTGCTTAATATTCTGCTGTCCTAGTCAATACAGGTAAATTATGCAATCTTTATCAAAATACCTTTATCTTATAAATTGATTATTGAGTCACCTGATGAATGAAAGTCATTTTGCTTGAAATTCTCAGGTGTAAAGGGCACTTTGTCTTTTTAGCTTAAACACCTACAAAAATGCTTTATAACCGCAATACATAAGTATGTAAAGCACTTCCTTGACACTTAAACAAAAATACCTTTCTTAATTCAACTTCAACGGTGAGTGAAAATGTTTCCAATGAATGTCTTATACATATTTACGAGTAGTTTGTATGTCATGTACTGCTATTGTTTGTATCCACTAACTTTTGTGTGAAAAAGTAACATTTAAATCTTTTATTTTATTTTTATCAGGAGTTCAGCATGTCAACATTTGCTCACAAATCATGACATGGTCAACAGAATTTTGTGAAAGGCTTTTAATATTTTAATTTTTATTTGTTCAACTCATTTAGTTTCTCTATTATATTTTAATGTAATTTTTCAAGTTTAGACAACAGTTTTATTGGGCAAGCGGATGTAATCAATTTGCTAAAATAATTATTAACTCTTAGGGATATTTTCACAACTCGCCTTTAGTTAAAGGTGGGATTTTGTCTCCGCGATAAATATCTTTGCATTATTACAACTTAAATTTTGTATTCTTATTTTATTAAATAATAGTAATATTGAATGAATAGAAAAATAACAAATGAAGGTTTTATAATGCAAAGCCATTTATCGGGCAGACAATATCCTGCCTTTAGCTTAAGGCAAGTTGTGAAAATGGCCCTAACAATAATAACATATACACATACAGTGAAACTTCGATATAGCGAATTCCAAGGGGATCCTAAAATACTTCGTTATAGCTATTAATTCGCTATAAATATAATCAGAAAAACCTTGATGCAACGAAATTTGAAAAAATACGAAAAAAATTTGTTATAACTATAGTTTTCTTTATTCAAATTCTATTTAATATGAGAATGCTAATAAAAGCTTATATTTCATGAGGTAGATAAAACAGCACACACATTAAGAATCACATTAAGAATTCGTTCTTTTGATAAGTGGACCTTATCATTTTGATATACATAATTTTATTCTTACTTCGTTGTATAGAGGCTTTTGTACGAGTACTTCGTTGTATAGAGGCTTTACAAATGCGCTTGTAAATACATTTATACTTTGCTGTTTTTATAACGGGACTTTACCATTTAGGATTTATTCTGATTTCGTTATATTGAGGCATTTGAAGGAATATTTCGGTATGAAGAGGCTTTTTTGCTCAGAATTTGTTCGTTATAGCTATAGTGTATTTTTGTATGAAAAACGTTGCAATAAAGAGGTTTTCTCAAGGGACTTAATAAAACATACGTTATATTAAGTTTTCCGTTATAAAGAAGTTCGTTATAACGAAGTTTCACTGTATATGTATGTATGTATGTTTTTGTAAATTGTAAAGAATACAGATATCACAATTGTGTTGATCAGGCACAATGCAACATTTTATTATATGCTCACGATTGTGTTATCTGATGTTGACCTCAGCGTCGATGATAATGCTGCTAACAAAACTTGGATCCCTTTGGATGCAAATGCAGGAGCAGAAAGTAATGAAAGAAAGCATTGAAAGTATTTACATGTTTGAGTCTACCAATAACAAGCCAGACAGACCGACTGAACAATCAAACTCCTCAGATATAACAGAGTGTTTCATTCTTGAGTATTGATCTTCCGATATCTTCGGGTTATCATCAAGAAATCACCAAGACAACTCCGCTAGAATATCTAAATAAATATTTTCTAAAAACTCATTATGAAGACGTTACTAAGTATACTTAAATGTATATAATGAGTATTAATGAGTACTGCCTACCACCACTTCCTGAGTGTGCTATATACCTTCGGTCATTAAACGGTTCTATGGATGCACGATCGTAGTGGGGTGGCACGTTCACCCGGCGATTAAGATGTACTGGTCCAACGAATATAGGGTTCCCACCTTATTTAACTCCATGTCCAATGATAACTTCCTGTAACTTCAACCGCACATGCTTTTTTCAAGCTATTCCTAACCAGACTCAGCAAATAAACGATGTATGGAGAGTTCTATTAGTCATCGAAATGGTTAAAAAATGGTATGAAATATGGTCCACATAATGAAACTGACGATATTAGATTTGATCGCTACAATCAGCATTTGATCTGACGATCCACCAAAGGTATATCGCAAAAGTAGTGGCTGTTGATCCAGAGGACAATTGTTTGTTTTTAATTAATCAGTTTTTCTAACGTACTTTCATTTAATTTATTTAATATTTTTTTATGCAATGAAGTCTCTGAATACTTCTAAGCTCAAAAATTCACATTAGATAATAAAACGTGGAATAAAATATTTTTAAAATAATTGAGAACATCTTTTACATGTTATGACCGAGCTAACACAATTGTGCAATGTCCTTTTCACAAACAAGGACCTTTAAAAACGGTTATGTAGGCAAACCTTAAAGTAAAAGTTAAAGAATTATTTTGATATTGATGATTCAAAGCAATTTATACACAATATAATGTTCAGGTCTGAAAGGAATACGTGGAAATTTCTTATCGAGGGATTAGCTGGATCCTATGCACAGAAAAATTTCAATTTAAAATCTACGTAAACAAGGTTAATTTAAAATTTTTTGGCAACGATCTGGCTTCATATCCGTTTCATATTGATCTAACATGATTTACAGTAATCTTTAAAGTTATTTCCTTTTGAAATAATTTTATTTCACGTTGATATAACGTTCATGTACTTTTAGATCAGAATGAAGAATCATGTTGAATCAAAGTTATTTCAAATTGGAACAACATAAATCGGTACTGAGATAATTGGAAGAATATTTTGAAGGACTGTGAAGCGTTATGCCACAGAAGATATAGCCAATAGGGCAAGCACCTATTGGAGGATTGGGAACTGCCAACTCTGGACGCACTGGCAATCCCGAGATTCATCAGGAGGGTAGGTCTAGATACGTGCTCTTGCACCTGGCAGGGGATACAAAGATCTACTTTGGTCGCAGTGTTCTGTGCTTTCCATTTGACTTAATGCATTCATTCATTTAACTGGAAGAAGCATGTTGAATCAAAGTTATTGATACAAATTGAAACAACAAAAATTTAATTTATTGTAGTCACCGAATTTTATTAATTATTTAACTTACGTGCGTATATTGCCGCAGGCATCACAAATATCTTTGCAGCATGTACAGGGTGGGCCAAAAGTCACGCCTGCGTGTAAAAATTGAATAACTATTTTACTTATTATTATTTTTTATTGTTTTTTAGATTTTATGCATCAAACCGTGTTACAACACCATGCAAAATTTAACGACCGAGCAATAAACTAAGATGGTAGAGTTGTACTTTACCAAGGGGCATTAAATGTTACACGCAGGCGTGAATTTTGGCCCACCCTGTGTATTTGAAAAGTTATAGTTAAAAAATACTAACTGCGAGGCTAGTATGACTTGTCTCCAGGATTAAATCACACACCAGAGTTTTAAGTACATTTAGGTAGAGATATCCATGTCACAATAATAACAGATATACTATATATATATTTTTTTTTTCTATCAAATCTCCTTGTTTTTATAGAAATGAAAGGGATTTAGAAGAAACAGAGAGGTGTTATTTTTTTCTAATACACAATTTTAATATCCGCTAAATAACAGTCATTGTGTCCGTCTGTTTGTGGCTTTTATCATAAAACTAAAACTATAAACTAGTGAAAGTAGTGTTTCAAAACTAATATATTACCATAACTAAGTATTAGGCAAACAGAAATTTTAATACGCTTCGTTCAACTATCATAAAACTATCAAATGTTTTCTAATACAAATACAACCCAAACCCCCTAAAAGCAGCAGCCGTAAAAAGGTTGTTTCTAAATGAATAGAAACAAAAATATACATATGAACATACATACATACATGCATATGTAAGCCTAAACATTCACAATTTTGTGTATAAATTAACATATGTATCTGCTTAGATATATATATATATATTTAGGTATACAACAACTAGAATAATTTTATTTTTTTTTTTTTGGATTTCTCCCTCTCTAATCCTCCCACATAATTTGTTAAGGAAGTATCCATTTAGTGAAAGTGAAAGTATTGTGCGCGTGTCTACTTTACCTTCTTATGGGGGGCGATTTCTATTTATCTATGCTCACATGGGACACACGTACACCAGCACTGACATGTGAGTGTCACAATGACGTTAAATTATAGTTAAATTTTGTAAAATTTTCAAAACTTCTTGGTAATAAATTAATAACAAAAGCAAACTTTTTACAAATTTTCCCTAGAGGAAAATACTATAATATTATATTATATACATATTATAATAATAATCGCTTAACATTCATAATAACACAAAACTTCTAATCGGTTCAATTTGTTCTAACCAGAGTGATCCTTATTAATTATATTTCAAGTCGGCTCACGAACCTCCTCGTGGTGGCCCCTGGGCGATGTTCTTGACAACCGTCAATTCGTGAGAGGCGATTGCAGCGTCTCATCACCCAGTTGAAGCGGTTGCAAGCGGAGTCTGTTCCTATAATAAGCGGTTCGCTATATAAATGTGATACTTACTCAACCAGTCTGTTGGCTTAGATGGCAGTCCCATCATCAGAATAGGACACAGTAGGCTAATCACTTGCTTATCTGAAACTAGTTGATTAATGAAACCTTAAATTATCTTGTGAGGCCCGTTCCTGTAGGAACGACGGAAACCTATATAAATAAATTTGAGCTTGTGATTTTACTTTTTTCAGGGTAGGAAAAAGTTCAGCTCGCAAATGCTATTTTATTTTTTTCGTTCGTCTTAAAATTTGTTTTCGGAATTTTAAAATAAAATTCGGAAAAGAATTCTATTTTAAATTCTTGGTTTTTTTCGATCGAACGATTAAAATAAACAAAAGTTGATTTAATTGGTTTTCGAGAAGAACGAAAAAAAACAAGAATTCAAAATAGAATTATTTTCCGAATATTATTTTATAATTCCAAAGAACGAATGTAAAAGAATTATTCGTATAAATATTTAAGTTAGACAGCAAATTGAGTTCTTTTTGACATATCATCCCCTAGCCCAAACCACTACAGCTATAGAGTTGAAATTTGATGTGTAGGTTCCCCTTCCGATATATATGGATCCACTAAGAAGGGATTTTTGGAAACTCGAACGCGAAAAGGACAAAAAGGGGCAAAAAAGAGTTAAATCGGTATCATTATATCTTAGAAACTACGTTGGATAGACTAAAAATCCTAAAATTCTGCTCAAAAAAAATAAGACGACACGTGCTTAGTACTTTTAGCGGTTATAAGGGGGTAAAAACTGAATTTTTGCACCTTTCTAAATTATTGAACGTAGCAAAAAGCTTTTTGGAGCGTTCATTTCTTTTGGACAGAATCTTGAATGGGTTTGACACTTTCTGAAAATTTGCACCTATCAGGGATAAAATTAAAAAGTGGACACTTATGTCCATTTATCATGATGTGTATCATTGTGTGAAGTTAAATATAAATATTGGAAATCTAATATCTAATTCTGGCAAATAAGATCTAAAAGTGTATATGTATAGGGTCTTACAGGAATTTTGATATGTGATTGATATGCGATATGTCAAAATGCCGACCTTGTGCAACGAATTACATCTTGGAGGACTTGAATCGATTTTGGCCCATTGGTCTTATCAACATATCACGTAGCAGTCCAAAAAAAAAGTATAAAGTATAAGGAATATACTAGGAGTGAGCGCAAGCCGTGAAAAAGTGCACAGTATTGTATTTTTTTGAAGAGCGAATATTGTTTGTAGTGGTGATCGCAACTGAGTGTAAAGCAAAAATAGAGAACAAGGAAATAAAAAGTACACACAAATACACATGTACAACACTTGAATAGACAATTGTGTCAAGTCTACAATATTTTTATTGTACAATTCATAGTGCACAATACTTCATTTCACAAACTCAAAATTTCATAAAATATTAAGTGATAATAAAACTTTTTACAATTATATACATTGTGAAAGATATTATTTTTATTTTATTTTTTAATCTTAAATTAATAAATTATAAAACTTGGAACAGTATCGCATGCGAACTAACACTCTCAAATAATCTACGTTTTTTAGTTTTTCTTTTACACATAAAAATATTTTTACACTTGTGTGCTAATTTTACAATTTTCATTCGGCGTGCAATAGTGAAATATGCTTCTACACTACAATAACTAATCCCTTCGCTTGGCAGAAAAGAAATCCTTTTGGTAAAATTGAATACCAGTTTTAGTGTTCTCGTAACATCAAGAGCACTAAAGAGAGAACAATTCAGTACTGTACATCATGAAGATTAAGCAAGCAAACATCTTGTGCTCAGCTCTAGTATATGCCAATGGCCCTTACTGCCAAATTCCAACTGTAGTTAAGGTTTATTGGTTTTAGAAATATTACTTCAGGGGCGCTGTAACGATGTTTTAAAAATTTACACAATGTTAAACGAGCTAAATAAATTAATACTTCAACATCCTAAAGAAGGTAAAATTCGTTGATATATACATATATTGAAAGGCGTAATAATTGCTTGAGTTTTACCTCTCCTTAAAAAAAACTGCGAAAAATTAGACAGCTGACTACGAAAAGTCAGAATTCTCCTCATTATAATTCATCTCACCATTGGCTTCTAATAAAAGGATTTTATTTTTATTAAAAATTTAATTCCCAGAAATCAGCACTGGTTGCAATGATGTCAACACAACGTTTTGCATGCTCTTAGCTCGCTTTAAATAACTAAATTGGCACTTTCTGATTTTATTTTTATTTTAGCCGCTCTTTTGTCACAAGTACGAGTATTTTGCATGCAATTTTTTTTAAATTATATATACAAAAAATCGATCATGCACCCCTAACAGCTCGTGCTATAGTTTATGCCACACAAACCCCTAAAAAAAATTAAACCAAAAATCTTTAACTGGTGGCACGATCGATCCTCATGTCAAATGACAGCTTGTTCACTCCTAGATTTAAAAATATGTATGAATCAAATTAAAGCATTTGTCAAATGTATTCACTATGACTACAATCAAGAAATGTTTTTGCAGCAAAAAATAATAAAAAATTCCAAAAAAAAAACGTGTGGACTAGCCTTTCTTCCGTTGTTTCTGCAACATCTAAATGTCTTCAGAAATAAAAACTACAATGAAAAAAAAAATTAAAAGAATACCATATAATCTTAAAGGTTTTTTATTAAATTTGTTCGTTTTTTTTTATAAATGAAATGAAAGTGAAAATGTGTGGCAGCAGTCTTCTGTTATTTTATCTACTCGGAACGGAACAACTTACGAGTATTACGGCACCCTTAAATAAATGATTGTTAAACATCTTGTGTAACATCAGCTCGAGTGTCCTAGACAAAAAAAAGTATCTAGACAATATAAAAAAATCATAAAAAATGTATTCAATAGCATGGAATAAACGTACGCATGCCACAAGATGTTGAAAGTGAAAGCATCTTGTTCTTTCACTTTTTTGTTTTTTTGGTTTTTTTTTCGTTCTTTTGTTTAGCTTCATTTAACTAGATTTGGTTTTTTTTTAATTTTCATTGAGTTTTTTAACTTTTTTGTGCATGCATATGGCGATATTATCGCGTAAATGTTTTTTTTATAATTTCTTTTTTAAAGATCTTTCCTTGCCATTGGGAATGAGGGTGCCTTATTTTTTTGCGCATATGCATGATTTTTTTTCTTCTTCAAGTTTTTAAGGACTTCCTTGCTTGCCTTCCTTGCTTTATGTTAAGATGTTGTGGCATGTGGTTTTTTTTATATATTTAAAATTTTGTCCCCCACATTATAATTTTGTGGTTACTCTCAATGAAATAAGGCGGACACGTTAATGATTGTTTTTGTATTCTCTTGGTTGATTCGGTTTTTTTTTATTCTTTTAAAGGTAAAAAGCAGCTTGTTAAATTTTTAATGCCGGATGTTTTGAAAATTAATGTTTAATGTGCCATAAATAGTTATATTAATAAAATTTATTTGATATAAAATTCATATTTTTTAAATGGTTTTAAATAAATTTCACAGAAAGCCAAGCATGTAAGCGGACTTAAAATTCCACATATCAATTTGGAAAGAATTTATATAGACACATAGCCGCGAGCAGTCTCACTAACTAACTGGATGTTGTTCGAAATTGAAAGTGTGTGGTTAATGTCCACTTTGTTGTATCCAAAACAGATCTGTTAAATTTCGATTACGATTAGTAATCAATTAGATTACATTTTAAAAAGAATTGTAATGATTATATAATTGCCTTCAAAAGAATTGCTGATAAATAATTGATTACGATTACTAATAATCGAAAAGTCATCTGAATTACTTAAAATTACTAAAAATAATCAAAAAGAATCAAAAGTAATCAAAAAGTAATCCGACTACTTTCAAAGATTACTTTTGATTCTTAATAAATAATCAAAAATAATCAAAAGTAATCCTTAGAAGTAATCGGATTACTATTTGATTACTTTTGTTTCTTTTTTATTATTTCTAGTAATTTTAAGTAATTCAGATTATATTTCCATTATTAGTAATCGTAATCAATTAGTAATCTTGCGAAACTGAATATAATCCTTTACAAAAAAGTAATCAAATTAGTCATCATTACGATTACTAATCATTACTAAACAGCCATGGTCATATTTACACATGCAGTAACAATTCGGAGGGCATTCCTCTAGGTTGTTTGCAATACTCGCCACTGGGTGTCACTTAAGAGCAGGTCCCCGATTTTGGTGACCAATTTTTTTATGGGCCTCCAAAGATTTCGAAACTCAGTGCGCCTTAAAAAAAGTAGTATCTTCAGTTTTTGGCCAACACCTTGTTCAGACTTGATGATAGCTCTAAACTATATATTGCAATAATGTAGCTAAGAGTCTATCGCACAAATCTTGTCAATCTAATGCCAAACAAATAATTTTTACGTGCACATTTTTGTTGCAAAAATTAAGGAAAAATTTTTTTTTCGGTTTTTTCAGAATAACTTTCAGGGACTTTTAATTTTTTGCTAACAATAATTGGCAAAGTTGTAGCTACGATAAAGTTAAACAAGTTTTGGAAACACATCCATATAATCTGAACGTATCTAGGCACCCTAAATACCTCATTAGGCCCACTTAGTACTTGTAGCTTAAAAGTTTTCGTTGGTTGATGGACCATTATGAATAGCATAAGGTGAACGAAGTTTGCCAAACACTACCATTGATAGAACATTTCAATAAGTTGCAACAGTTGCTCTCCTACATACATACTTACTTATGTATATGCCTATCAATGATGATGGTAGGTGCAGACATTGCAACTTGCTTACGCAACACATTTTCGAATATTTTGAGACAGACACTGCAACCGGCAATGCAACCCATAAACATCAAAACATTTTGATATTTTCGAAACTTCGAATGCAACTTCGAACGAAACCATAAACAAGACTACAGACTATGCGACCGACAATGCAACCTGATTGGTTGCATAAACACGTTGCTAAGTCTGTACCTACCATGAAATGGTAAACAAAAAAAGCTGTCAGCTGTTAATTCTACCAACTCTCCAAACTGTGAACTTGAAAAAAATAAACCAAATTTACTCTCAACATGTAACACCCAGTTGAAAAAATATTGATATGCCGAAACCCGGGATTGAACCGGGGACCTTTAGATCTTCAGTCTAACGCTCTCCCAACTGAGCTATTTCGGCATATAAGTAGAATTGTTGATATTTTACGTTTACTTCCTACAGCTTCTTATTTTCGGAAAAGTGTCTTTTAAAATTTAATATACGCGTGCATATTACAGATGATCGAATTCAGAACAAAAAAATTCCTTAAAAACTATTTTTGGATTTTCCATTCTAGTTCTAGGAATTGTAACAGAAAATTTTAATTTCTGAGGGTTAAGGAGTCAGCTTCAATCGATGGTTTCTTGGCGAAAGTTTTTAAGAAATGTTCCTAGATTAAATTTGTGTTATATGCTTATACTGAGCAGTAAAAAGCCACCGACCATAACGTGTAGATATGAGGTGGCATTGTTTTGCGATAACTTTCGATATATCTACATAAGAGTTGTTATAGATAAGATCAAGGCAAGTTTAAAGGTATCGCAAGGTTCCGTTCTTTCATCAACCCTATTCCTTATTTTTCTAAATAACCTTCTATGTCAAACTTTCAATCATATCTATTCTTACACGGATGACAGCAGCATCTGCCATTCTTTCTCATTCAGGAATATACCAAACCTGCGACAAATTATGAATAAAAAAAATTTGTGAATGGTTTTATGCAAGTAGGTTCAATTTTAACGCTCGTAAGACCCAATATTGTATGATTAGTCATAGCATAGCTGTTAAGTAATGATTAGTAATCGTAATGATTACTCTTTAAGGTGAAGTAATGATTAAATTACTATTATATTCAGTTTCGCACGATTACTAATTGATTACGATTACTAATAATGAAAAAGTAGTCTCAATTACTTAAAATTACTAGAAATAATAAAAAAAGAATCAAACGTTATCAAAAAATAACCCGATTACTTCTAAGGATTACTTTTGTTTATTTTGGATTATTTATTAAGAATCAAAAGTAATCTTTGAAAGTAGTCGGATTACTTTTTGATTACTTTTGATTATTTTTGATTATTTTTAGTAATTTTAAGTAATTCAGATTACTTTTCGATTATTAGTAATCGTAATCAATTATTTATTAGCAATTCTTTTGAAGGCAATTATATAATCATTATAATTCTTTTTAAAATGTAATCTAATTGATTACTAATCGTAATCGAAACTTAACAGCTTTGACTCATAGACATATGACCGAAAATGCTTCTGCATCTGTAACTATTGGGGGTATAAATATTAAGGATTCAAAAGCTCTTGATGTTCTTGGCATGAAAATTCAGTATGATGTTCGATGAAATTAACACATTTTTTAAGTCTCAAAAGAAGCATTTAAGTGCCCAGGATCTGATCTCCTCTTACCACTTACATATATCCGACCGGAAATGGAATACAACTCTTATGTATGGGCCGGCGCTTCAAAGTCTATTTTGTGGCTGCTCGACAGCGTACAGAAGAGGGTGAAGAAGCTCATCGCTGACAGTAGGGTATTCAACTCTATCGATTAATTGGAGTATCGACACAATTTGGGATGCATTTCCTTGTTCTATCGTTACTACAATGGAATGTCTTCTAACGAAATTAGGTAGCTTATTCCTGAAACCCGCACATTGGTACGCTCAGCGCATGCTTTATTCAGAGCACATCCTTTTGTGTTCGATTGTCCAATAAATCACACTACGCATTACAGCTAGAATTCCTTTTTTAGCCGAACTGTTCGTATGTTGAACCAATAGGAAGTCTTTCCTGTGACTTTCAACGTGAAAAAGTTTAAATCAAATATCCACAGACACAACTCCCTTATCCTCCTCTCCATAACCTATTTTCCTAGTTCTAGCACAATGCATTGCATGAGCAGGAGCATAGCTGTTCAGTAATGATTAGTAATCGTAATGATTACTAATTTGATTACTTATTTTTTTAAGGTGAAGTAATGATTAAATTACTATTATATTCAGTTTCGCACGATAACTAATTCATTACGATTACTAATTATGGAAAAGTAATTTGAATTACTTAAAATTACTAAAAAGAATTAAAAGTAAGTAAGGATTACTTTTGATTATTTTTGATTATTTATTAAGAATCAAAAGTAATCTTTGAAAGTAGTCGGATTACTTTTTGATTATTTTTGACTCTTTGATTATTTTTAGTAATTTTAAGTAATTCGGATTACTTTTCGATTATTAGTATCCGTAATCAATTATTTATTAGCAATTCTTTTGAAGGCAATTATATAATCATTACAATTCTTTTTAAAATGTAATCCAATTGATTACTAATCGCAATCGAAATTTAACAGCTTTGAGTAGGAGTTATCCCCTGAGTGCTGGTCCTATTAAGCAAAAAAATAACAAAGCACCGTGATATTGGCGCCATCTGCCATTACTTTTATGCCACCTTGCTCAGACATACTTACATATACAATGTACATATACTGTCTTGAATTAATATTTCTTTAAAATTTAAACTATGCATAAAACATATGCCACACTTAACCTTTTTGTTAATTAAAACAATTAACCAGTCTTTTCTGCTATTTATTCACGTGTCAATGACAAACTTGGTCATCTGTCAATTGCGACCATAATCTCATACAAATTTAAATATGTATGCATATAGATGACATACTGCACATGGCCAATATTAATGGGTCTTAAGGCAAAATGACCATTTAAACAAACAAAGCAAATGGCCAACACAAAGAGAATTCACAACAATACCATTTCTTCTAGAAATATACTCGTACATATTTAAAATACAAAAGAAATTATAAGTTTCTAAAGGTATAAATCAAAGGGAATATGGTAAATCCTAAAGCAGACACATATGAAACATATTTGCAGTACGTGTGTGTGTCAGTTTGTTTTTATCAATGCCCATAGTGCTGACATATTTTCATAATGCATGAATATGTTGCACATTTTCCAATAGGAAAAGTATACAATTTGAAATAAATTATGCATAAGAACTATAACCATCGATACACACAAAGAATAGCCAATTCAAATGGGACCATCAATGCAAAAATATTTAGTTGAATGGTTGGCAGACATTCTGACGGACAAACGGACGGACAGCTTACCAAGACATTTGGTTAGAGGCAAAAAAAAAAAAAAAGAAACCACGTCAATTGATGAAATTCATTTGAAGACCAAAACGTTTAATCAACCATATTCATTCATACAAATTACAATTGTTCAGACACTGACAATAATTGTCCACTTTAATACCTTCATTGTTGTCATCTTAATAAAAATGTTTATTAATAAGTTGTTGTTTGTCCTATTGAACTATTTTTTTTTCTTTTCATTCTCTTTTTTTGCAATCTCCTCGGCCAGCAGGTAATACCTATATTGAAGGCCTTTTATAACTTGCGATTAATGTAGCGAATGTGCTTAATTTCTTGTACACCAATTCAAGGTGTGTTCCTTGCCCATAAGCCCTTCTTAGTTTGTTTTCCTGTTTTTTAATCCTTTTGTATTAATTTAATAATCTTTCAAAGGTGCTCAGGGATTATACGGTAGTAAATCATAAAAATTGTGGTCAATGAAATATTTCAAATCAAAGAGAGAAAACAAACAATACTCAAGGTGTTTTAATTGAATTAATACCCTGTTTCCAGAAGTCAGGCAGACAGAACGTCTAGAAAATTTGTATGAAAATCACTCAAAAAAATTTGTGCTTTTCATATCAAAATTGTACTCAAGTCAACCCCCTGGATTGTAGAAACAGGGGATAATTTTTTGCCACACACTTTTAGGCAATTTACATTAATAAACTTTTTCTAAATGCCAAATGCAGCACTATAGAGCAGAGTAACATCTGAGCAAAAACTCTTTAAAATTTTTAATGGGTATGGCTTATGGCTTTTATCTAATTTATATGATTAATAATGGCTTCCCCGTAATGCATAATAGAAGCACTTATTTATGTGCTTATTTTAGTTATTTCCACTTATTAATGATTAAATTAAGGGCCTGTCCCACGATGTCGACAGCGTTCGACTTGTCGCACACTTACATTCAAAACAAAAAGCAAATTTTTAAATTTTGTTGTTGTTCCCAATGTAAATGTGCGACAAGTCGAAAGTTGTCGATATCACTAAATTATTCTATCGTGCAAATAAACTTTGAATATGAAGAAAATTCATAATTTAGTTTTCTGTAAATTAAATTTGATTTTAATATGTAAAGGGTGTTTTTTTATAGAGTGACACAAGCTTAAATCATAATTAAACAAGGAAATATATTTTTAATATCAATGAAACGGGCTTTATGGGAAAGAAAATTTTATTAAATTAATTTTTAAATGTGAAAACCATCTGGAACACCAATTTTCAACAACTTTTTGCAGCGTTTGCGGCCGTATTTCGCCGACAACTCCTCGAATGTTGATTTCCAGGTGATATATCGACATAGACAAAGAAAATACTCCAATGGGGTTAAATCACACGATCTTGGTGGCCAATTAATTGGGCCATTACGTGAAATTATTTATTTAATCAAAAGTTTCTTTGAGTAAACCAATTGTAGCGCCCGCTGTGTGGCATGTGGTTCCATCCTGTTGAATTAATGGCACGGAATTGAGGTACAAAAATTTCGAATCATGTTCCTATACCGTTCACCACTGACAGTAGTAACCTTCTGACCATCATCGTTTTTGAAGACATATGGACCAATGACTCCGCCAGCCCATAAAGCGCAGCAAACATTAATTTTCTGTGGATATGATGCTGTTTCGACAAGAGCTTGTGGATTCTCCTCACTCCAAATGTGACAATTCTGCTTATTTACGTACCCATTCAACCAGAAATGGACTTTATTAGTTTGACGAATAGAACAATTATTTTTAATTTAAAATTTTCAACAAATTGCACGCGTTGCTCTGGTGTAGATCGATTCATAATGAAATTTCAAAGCAAGCTAAACAAAAAGCAACTATCAGCTGTTAAATGGGTGCTCAAATAAAACAGTGATGCCAACACAAGGTTGTGACACTCTAAAGAAACACCCTTTAGCTAAAAAGTGATCCAAAAATAGTTAGAATTACTTAGATAGTTGAAATAATTTGTTTAACATATCAAATTAAACGAATTTATTATTCAATCCAATTGTAAGTACTTACGGCTGAAAAGATTTTACTTGGAAGGATCTCTCAAGAGCTTTTGGCACGTTTTTTTTATATGATTTTTCCACCTACTGGCAAACATAAAAAGTCTACCGTAACTTACATCACGAAAGTTCATAACGTCACACAGTGATTCCAAATTGAAAAAAAGGGTAATAAATTTGTATCTGTTAAACTTACGATGCGATAACAAAATGTAGAAATAATAGAGGAAGACCTGAACTTTAAGAAAACGGTGATCTACCGGGTATCAAAGTAAGCAACCTCAGTCATGAAAAACCTTGTTCACTTCGTAACTTTTTTTGAATATCATCTGATTTCAATGGCTTTAAGTTTGTTGCCAAGTTTTTAATTATGCCAAGAAAATGCAGGTTATATTATAGAGATATCTTAAATAGTTTCAAAGATATTTGGCTTTGAATTTTTAAATTTTGGTTTTTGGACTAGACCTGATTTCGTTAATAGCTCCGGTAGTAGCAAAGACAAAATTAAAAAAAAATTATTTATGATTTTCAATAAAATAAGAAATTCTTGAGGTGTCTCAATTTGTATAGCCGTGAAAAAAATCAAAATCAAAAATTTTAAATGAGAATTTTCTCAAAAATATTTTCAACTAAAAATTTCCTCTTTCAATAATCCAAAAGAAAATATTTACAGAAAAAAGTACTGACTCGTCAATTCAATCTTTCTAATTGTATTTCAATTAAATAACAAAAGATTTATTGTTTGCCGAAACCCGGGATTGAACCGGGGACCTTTAGATCTTCAGTCTAACGCTCTCCCAACTGAGCTATTTCGGCAGATATTGGAATGAAAATTTCCGTATTCTAATAAGTAAATACTTAAGGTTAAAATACTAAAGGTACATTCATAATTGAACAAAAAAAGTGTAACCACTAAATACTAATGAAAACCCTTCTGATTCAGTTACGTGCTTATTAAGTTAAACTGTTTACAATAATGTTGCATTTTATAGCAATGTCTATTAGTTATATATTTAATTGTTGGATTTAATAAAACAATGTCTGAGCCAAAAGGTCTTTCATTAGTATTTTGTGGTTACCCTGTTTTGTTCAAATGAACGTACGTAGTAAAAAACAAACGACAATGGCAGGACTGTTGTAAATTTAGAGATGGTAAAATTGAGCTTTCATTACAAAAAAGCTTTCAGCAAATTGAATACGATGAATCAAAACAACTCACATATTTCATTTGCAATAATGGCTGAGTATATAAAGCAGAAATATGCATCAACTGACACCACACACAGTGGAGCAAACACAAATAAATTCAGTAAAGTGCGACTTTGACTCGCGCACGAAGGGTTCCGTACGTTGGGCTTTGAGCATTTTTTAATACAGTGTTTTTTACGTTTTTTCAGCTGAAATAGTGTTTTTTTTTTATTTTTCTCTTTTTTCTCGTTTTAACGATTTTTTAAATTTTGGCGATTTTTTTTAATTTTGGCGATTTTATTTTAATTTTGACAATTTTTTTCATTTTGGCGATTTTTTTTTTCATTTTGGCGGTTTTTTTCATTTTGGCGGTTTTTTTCATTTTGGCGATTGTTTTTTCATTTTGGCGATTTTTTCATTTAGGCGATTTTTTTTCATTTTGGCGATTTTTTCATTTTGGCGATTTTTTCGGTTTTTCGCGATTTATTTTCGATTTAGAAATTTTTTTTAATTTGGTGCTTATTTTCGTTTTGCCAATTTTTTTTTTTTTGATTTTAACGATTTTTTTTCGGTTTGGCGATTTTATAATTTTGAGATTTTTTTGTTTTACCGTTTTTGAAAATTTCAGGAAGTTTGCTCTTACGGTTTCCAAGATACAGCAAGTTTTCAAAATTACATAGTCGAAATTACATTAACTGATGGTACACCCTTTAATTAATTTTTTTTAAATTTTAGTGTTAGTTGTTGTAGTCTGTATAAAAATACGCGAACTTTACAAATTTCAAGTGCATATACATACAATTGTGTGTATATTATATAGGATTTTAAAATTTTTCGTTGCTCGTTTTGGCACACCCTTTAATTTCCAACTCTCATGTATTTGTTGTTGTAGCAGCCAAGGGTCCCATGTAATATACATACATATAATTGTATGTATATTACATGGGATTTTAACATTTTTCGTTGCTCGTTTTGGCACACCCTTTAATTTCCAACTCTCATGTATTTGTTGTTGTAGCGGCCAAGGGTCCCATGTAATATACATACATACATACAATTGTATGTATATTACATGGGATTTTAAAATTTTTCGTTGCTCGTTTTGGCACACCCTTTAATTTCCAACTCTCATGTATTTGTTGTTGTAGCGGCCAAGGGTCCCATGTAATATACATACATACAATTGTATGTATATTACATGGGATTTTAAAATTTTTCGTTGCTCGTTTTGGCACACCCTTTAATTTCCAACTCTCATGTATTTGTTGTTGTAGCGGCCAAGGGTCCCATGTAATATACATACATACAATTGTATGTATATTACATGGGATTTTAACATTTTTCGTTGCTCGTTTTGGCACACCCTTTAATTTCCAACTCTCATGTATTTGTTGTTGTAGCGGCCAAGGGTCTACACACTCTGTCCAAATTTCAGGTCCGTAGCTCTTACGGTTCTCGAGAAAATACCCTGTGACGGATAGACGGACAGACGGACAGACGGACAGACGGACAGACGGACAGACGGCCAGACGGACAGACGGACAGACGGACAGCGTAGCGAAAACAATAGGGTTCCTTTTTCACCTTTGGTGTACGGAACCCTAAAAACACTTATTATGAAGATATAGTGGCCTTCGAAAACAGCTAGTTGTTCCGTTCTAATACGTTTTTATCAGAATATTTAGAATTAACTTTGGTATTATTTGTTCATTAATAATTATCACATGTAATTTGGCTTTCAAAGCGGTACGAACTTTAGCCGGATCAAATCATAAATATAGAAACAAATGAATTTCGAATAATAATAATTAAAATTAACTAAGAATGTACCGTATGTTTAAAATCTTTTGCAATATGTGACCTTCTCCGAAAGAAGGGACCTAGTGTGTCAAAAAACGGTTGTGTCTCAAAATCGATAAAAATGAGTAACACACTAAAATTTTATTTTTTAAATGCGTTTTTCTCAAAACTTCATTTTCACACACTAGGTCCCTTTTCTCGGAGAAGGTCACATGTGCGAATTTCCCGTAAGGAAATTTTAAAAACCTCACTAAAATTTAAAAAAAAAAAAATTATAATTGTTATGTAGTTGAATGGGTAAAAAATAAGGTTCTGCCGAAACCCGGGATTGAACCGGGGACCTTTAGATCTTCAGTCTAACGCTCTCCCAACTGAGCTATTTCGGCTGATAACGACATCCGCCTAACATGAAAAGTAAGAAGTTTCTAACGACTCATTCTGACACAGAAGATGAAAACAATTAGACATACATATTTGCTTGCGCAGACATTTTATAAACCTTACTACTCCCCATTATAAAAGGGGTTAAAAATTTCTCTTTCATGGAACATAAAATATGTATGTATATTTTGTGACTGTGTCGCTTAAATAAAATCACATTCCATTCACACTAGAATGTTAGACTTGCCACAGATGTTTATTTTATTTACCAACAATAGGCCAAGGCGAATCCAGTATCAGGTGACCTTATCGCTACAACAATTTTACAACACAAAAAACAACACGTAGTTTGCTATGCTACAAAACCAATCTGTCAGAAGATTTCTAAGCAAATTTTGACGTTTTGGTTCAAAATGCTCAATTTGGTAGCAACAGCTGATAATCAGCCGGGCTGATAAGGTCACCTGATACTGAATTCGCCTTGCAATAGGCGATGACAACTTATTTCAATAGCCCAATTGACAAGTTTGCACAAATGGTTTTGCATCATGGCATGCGCAAAATAGTATATTATATTGATACTCACCACTAAGAAATGTTAAGTGGTGAGTATCAGTATACTATACATTTTGCACATGCTACGACCGACATTTCCACAAGATTGTGAATTGGGCTTATGTATTTCAAGAATCAGATATTTTATATGCATCAGGAATTTAATCTAACCACGAAGTCTGAACTGAAACACAATAACATTTCGCGGCTAAACCCAATTGCATTTTAGTGCAATTTATATTAATTTTGATAAGAAAATGCTACATAATATACCGATACAAGTGGTGGGTCGGTGAAAGTGAGAGGTGATGATGTGATTTGATTGATAATTATTTATCTGATAAGCGTCTTGAGCTTTTGTTTAAAAACTATATTTACTTGCCGAAACCCGGGATTGAACCGGGGACCTTTAGATCTTCAGTCTAACGCTCTCCCAACTGAGCTATTTCGGCTTATACATATAAATTAAATTTATATTTTATGACCTACAAATTTGTTAGGTTATGGCAAAATAAGTTAAGAAATTTCCCAAAATAATTCGCTACTATTTGATTTGAAAAAAAAATATGTTACCAGGCTTTGAAAACAATCTACCTACATACATACATACTACTTGCACTTTTTAGTGTTTTAAAAAAAAAAATCGAGTTATGCCGAAACCCGGGATCGAACCGGGGACCTTTAGATCTTCAGTCTAACGCTCTCCCAACTGAGCTATTTCGGCTCATGCATATAAATTAAATATATATTTATATGATCTGATAATATATTAGGTATGGTAAATTAACGGCCTGTCCCACGATATCACCAGAAATTATTCTATCGAATACTTATATTGAAAGCAACAACAAATTTTCAAATGTTATTGTTGTTTGCAACACAAGTTGTCGATCGAACGATTTCTGGTGACATCGTGGGACAGGCCGTAAGTTAAGAATTTATAGAACTTGCCAAAAGAATTAACAGGATAAATATAGTCATTTGTGTTTGAAAAAAAATTACAATTTTCATTACAAAAAAAAAACAGTTCGAATGCCGAAACCCGGGATTGAACCGGGGACCCTTAGATCTTCAGTCTAACGCTCTCCCAACTGATATATTTCGGCAGCGAGATAACTGTGTGTGCATGTATACTTCTCATATACTATTTTGTTTAATATTTTTAAATAATTCCTGCGTATACATATCTAGTGAAATGAAAAATATTTTGACTTCATTAAAAATTAATTTTTTAATATCTCATAATTTAAAATAGTTCTCCAAAGACGAGGTATGTTTGTGTAACATTTTATTTGCTTCAATTCAGAAAAGTAAAAAAGCTCTAAGGATCAATTATAAGATGCTTTTTTCACAGTCAATAAAACTTTAATTAACATCTACTCCATTATAGGAATTCCAACTTGTTTATTTTTAATAAAAAAAAAGTGGCAAATAAGTTAACAGAAATAACACAACAACATTTAAATTCATGCAGAATGTAAAGTATAAAATGCCAACAGTGTTTTATTACATTTTACATTACCTTCCGTTTGCAGCCAACTTGCGCTCGTATTTATTGCTTGAATGCTTTTAGCCTGTATTGGCAGCAAAGACGCTTGGCCAATCCCTGCAGGAAATGTCAATAGTAAACTTATACTGATTATCTATTGACGATGTCACCAGTACTACTGACAAATTATACCCCAACTAACGCTATCTACTTTTGACATTTAACACAGGCTTGTCCTACGAAATCTACCAGTAGACTTCGTCAACACTGACTAGGTAGTTCTTGTGGGACCATATGGCGAAAATGTCAGTAGTAAGATTGTACTGACTTACTGTTGACGATATCACCACACTGTGGGAAATGTCCGTAGTAAAACTGTATTGATTCACTATGGACGCTGTCACCACCTGCAGGAAATGTCAATAGAAAAATTATACTGATTACTTAAGGATGGATCTGAAAGTGTGACAAATCCTTAACTGATCGCACAAAATCTTCCTAAGGGTCAAAAAAGATTCGATAATTAGCACTTTCACTGGAAATTTTTTAATGTTCTATTTTTATACAATATGGATTGTTATTTTATTTGTTTTTTTTTTTTTGTAATTTCTTTTATATAAATATTTTTTTAATTATTGTTCAATACACCTTTATTAACCTTTTAATTTGATTTCTTAAGCTTATTTTTATTAACACTTAAATTTTGTTTGACGCCACTTTTATTTTCAACAAACCAATAAAACATTAAGAAGAAGCATAGTTGTGTGTATCTGAAAAATTGTTTTCTACGCATCAAAAACAATATTAATATGTAGACGCTCCGTTGACAATGTCACCAAAATAGTTTACAAAAGTGGTGACTTGGGTACACTTAACCCCACGTTTCCTTCGGGGATGATACAAATAATGCACACATACACACACGCACACACACAGTGTGCCATAATCGTACGTATGAATGTGTTCAAAATCTCATTGTTAACTGGCCTACAGACAGACAAACATCTTGCAAACAAATCTCTTGAACTGAGAATACTTCAATACTCATACTTGTAATAACAAATAAAATTAAATCAATAAAATAAAAATAAAACGTGAAAGAAAAAATCACACTTATGTGAAAGCAATGAGAAACCAGAAATAAAGTTAAAATATCTCGGGGCGCAGTTGTACTGTGCAACGCAGATGAGAAAGTTGGTACTAAATTAATTAGAACTCGTTCTCTAGTTCATTTTTGCCACAAACCAATGATCAAACCCATTTAAATTACATGGGTTTGATCATTAGTTTGTGGCAAAAATGAACTAGTGAACGAGTTTAACCCAAGTCTAAAATTAATGTATATCATCCAGGGTTTGAACTACAGTTGTGTCCAACAGCTCTTTTTAAATGGGTTTGAAACAACTTTTGATTCGAACACTCTCAAACTAGTTCAAAAAAAGCTGTTGGACACAACTGTAGTTTGAAGTCGAAAATTTTCCCTGACTGATGAAATAGGGTTGAGGCTCAGTTACCCGACTGTAATGTAATGTAACCGCAACGTAGGAAACAGCTGATCGATATTTTTATATGAAAAGTAGGTTAGGTTACATTATATCTCTATAACCATTTGCATTACTTTTCACATAACAATATCGATCAGCTGTTTCCTAGTGTTGCAGTTACTTTACATTACAGTCGGCTAACTGAGCCTTTAGTGTTTGTTTTGTTTTTCACATTACATTTAAGGGGAAAACTCATGTTTCTCGTATTGTTTTTCCAGAAGGAAAATTATTTTAAAGTTTGAATAAAATAAACTTTTTTATTTACAATTAATATTAGTTAATTAATATATTTAAATTTTTTAAGACTAAGGGCTCAGTTACCCGACTGTAATGTAATGTAACTGCAATAGTAGGAAACAGCTGATCGATATTGTTATGTGAAAAGTAATGAAAATGGTTATAGAGATGTAATGTAACGTAACTTACTTTTCATATAAAAATATCGATAAGCTGTTGCCTACGTTGCAGTTACATTACATTACCGTCGGGTAACTGAGCCTTAATGCATAATATATACATATATATATTTATGTTTCAAAATCTTTATAAAACAAATTCGGTATGAAGATATGTATGTTTTATAAAACTTTTATAAATCATAAATATTTTTTTTTTTTTCTATAAATAAGACTTTGTAAAAAGTACCATTCATTTTCTATTGTATCAGGTACTATTTGCAATTTGCATTTTGCTGCTCCGCCAAGCAGTGAGTGAATCAAATAAATCGAGTTGTATGACTGGTGGATTTGTGTAAAGTGATATCTTCTCGTTTGTTTTGCAGTCAGCTGTAACTAAACGAGCAAAGAATCTCTAGTCGTGGTGGTTGGGAAGAAAATAAACTTACATTAAAAGAAAATCAACAACAATAACAACAAGTAGAAAACAAACAAACAAAAAACACACAGATAAAAGTTAAAATCCAATGTTCGTTTGTTGGTAACGTGACTGATCACGGCTAGTGGCTTTACAAAAGCTGCTGCTAATGCTGTTTAGATAGACTAACTAATTCCACTGTCTCAGCTGTTGCTGCTGTTACTGCTGCTGCTGCTGTTACTGCTGTGTTGTATGTTGCTGTAGATATTGTTGACGATGATGATGATGATTATGATGGTGCTGTGCGGTCATTGCCCTCTTGTGACGTCACCGGTTCAATGGCAAATTGTGACCCAGATTGTCTGAGCTGCACGATTCAGTGATTGCTGTTTTTATTTTTGTTTATTTCTTATTTTTGCCTTAACTTTGTTAACAAAAAGCAAACTAACAACTACATTTACAAAAGAGATTACAAGAGAGTTCCGTTTTTTTTATATTTGAAAGAGATTTTAGGCCTTAAGAGCAAGAATTTAAGACTAACATAACTCCAGCGCCGGCTTAATGCTCTTCAATGTTCATGTTCAAGTTCTTGAGATTTGCTGTGTTTTGGTTATAAGATTCCCCTGTGCCTTGCTGTTTTTTTTAGATGAAGGGAAATATATGTATATTTATTTGCAAAATATTTATATTAAGTCCCACTCAAGTTGCCATTGGCTTTATTTATGTATGGGAGTATTTTTTTATATTTTTATTCTACAACAGTGGCTTAAATGATGCGGCATTTTTTTTTTTTGCTTCGCTACTACTTCTTGGGCTAGCCCAACCTGACATGGTCTGGCTTAGCTTGTCTTCTCGTCTTTAGTTAATTATTATTACATTGTTACCATAGTTGGTGACTGACTATAAATTGCTAATAAAATGGCTAATGAACTTCTAATGGTCTCAGATACACACATACATACACACTATCTACATATATGTATATACATATGTATGTGTTATGTTGGCCAAATTTAGCTTTTTTAACGTCTAAATTAATATTTTTATGATTATTTTTCCTATTTTTAACCCCCGACCAAAAAAAGGGGTGTTATAGGATTGTAGTGTGTGTCTGTGTATCTATGTATCTGTGTGTCTGTCCGTGTCCACGTACAGCCCGAACGGCTGGACCGATTTTGATTTAGTTTTCTCTGTTTGAAAGGTGACTTGATCGAGATGGTTCTTAACCGTGTTTGAAGAAAATCGGTCCATCGGTCACATCTTTTCTAGATATATTGGGGGTTTTTAAGATTTTTAATTTTTGTTATTAACTTTATGTATTATTTATTTAGCATTATTATTCTAAAATTTATTATTAGCTTGTTTGGGTAATAATTCCTTAATTTAATAGTTCTCTGTAACTAATTGAGGTGAGTTTCTTCCAATTATGGCGAATTGTATCGGAAGAACTGCGAGAGTATATCAAAAAACAAATAGATTCAGCTAGAAATCTCGTAAGTACTAGATTTCGAGACAATGTAAATACCCTCAATTGAAAACCAAAAATAAAGTACATAAATAAAAAAAATTAATAAATTCCAAATAAAAATTAAATTCGTCCCAAACATAATGAAATAAATAGTTTTCACACGAAAAGATAAAATAACTTCAGTAAAGTGCGACTTTGAGTCGCACACGAAGGGTGTCGCACGGATATTTTGTTGCTTTTTCTTAGTTTTGACGCTTCTTATGTTTTTGGAATTCTTTTTGGTTTATGTTTTTTTTAGTTTTAGCGGAACCTTTTGGACATTTTGGACGGACATTTTGTTGCTTTTTCTTAGTTTTGACGCTTCTTATGTTTTTGGAATTTTTTTTTTGGTTTATGTTTTTTTTTAGTTTTGGTGGAACCTTTGGCTTACGGAACTCTAAAAAGTTCCAATTTAATTACAAAATGCTTTAGCTGCTGTTCAGAGTATAAAAAAGTAAAACATTTTCGCGCGATTTTCGAACATAGAAGATAATAACTACGTCCTTATAAATCATTTGGAAAATACCGTGTTAAACCTCAAAGTAGAAAATTTTATATATTTTCTAAGAGGAATTATTAAATTATAGAATATAAAATAAGAAAAGATAATGTCTCACCTGAGGACTGATCACTGGATCTATCACTTGATCCATATCCAGAGTAGTATGGTTTCTATAAAAAAAAATCTCATGATTCTCTTTGATTGCTTGTAGGTAGCAAGCAGCCATGTAAACCAACAAATCAACCAAACAATAATATCTTGTAGAGAAATTGTGTCCGAGCACTATGGTATATTGATAGAAAATCAAGTGATCAATCAGTCCCTGGCCATACTCAATCAAATCAGCATCAATAGATGCGTATCACACAAGGTTGGAAACCGAAACAAATAACGGTATCGGTATTGATACCGGTACAATTATTTTTTAAATTTCGGTATCGGTAGCGGTATCGGTATTTTTTTTATTTCGGTATCGGTATTACCGGTACATACCGTTATCGAGTTTATAATACCGGTATACCGATATTACTGACAAATTTATTATTTCAGGCAGTGGACATAGCAAAAAAACTTTTTTTTATTAAATTACTTCAAAAAGGGAGTATTTTTACATTAACATATGTATGTATAAAAGCATATAAACTTATTTGTTTCTATATATGATTTTATACTATTACTAAACAATAATTTATTAAAAAAGTGAAACAAGGAGAGTTCAAACTTTATATACATATATAAAGTCTATACTGATAAATTATACTGTGTGACAAATTTTAATGAAATCGAAATACCTGCGAAGTGTTACTATTTTTCTGCTAGGTATTGTGAAGTATAAAAATTTTCCAGACTCTCCAAAATCTTGAGTTAAGCCTGGTACTCTGTTCACAATTTCGTGCGAAATGCTGTCAAACTACATATAAAAGTATGTATTTGGTATGAAATACTTGCGAAATAAATTCGCAAGAGTAGTAAGTACTCTGTTCTTGGTGTGAAAAACACGGAAAATCATGTCTTTCCATGCAAAATTAATCTGGTATCATTTTAGTTTCGCTGCGAAACAACATGCGCAGAGCTTTTTTCGCACGGAATTTTAGCAATGTTGCATACTTACAAGCAAAAAAATGCGAGAAATTTATTAAAACAACCGCGAGTTGGGCTACATTTAGTACATGTCAAATTTTTCACGCGAAATAACCAATTGCACTGAAAATTTTTCTCAACTTCGAACTGAGTACCATCCTTTACGGGTAAAAACCCGCTTTTTCGTACCCGTAGGCACTTATCAACCTCTAACTAAGTTAGATATCAACTGATTTTAAATTTATAAACGGATACAGAAAGAAGAGACTAAGGCCTTTTGAACCATATATGTACATATGTATATCTTGTTTCAGTAAATTTCAAATACTCGTATATGTCCGTATTTTTCACCAAATATAATTTTTTTGGGTTTTTTTTTCGACACTTTTATATTTTGGGCACGTTCTTAGGCAATATTTTTGTACTGGACCCATATTTTTTATAACTTTCTCGCCAAATTCAGACGAAACGAACATTGGAATATTTCAATTCAAAGAATAAATAAAATTCTTTCAGCCAGCTTAAAAACAAAGGAAACAATCTTCTTGTACAATTAACATTTAAAAATTTAAAGCAGGCACTTTTCTTCACCTCAAGAGAGGAATCTTTAACTTCAAATATAAAAGTTTAGAAGTTTTTTCTCTAAGCCAAAGAAAGAAAGTTAATTGATATATATTTTTGCAATTTTTGCCCATATTACGGTTTACAGCTCAACTAAGTTGGATTGAAACTGAAACAACTTAACTTTATTCCGAATAAAAACTAATTTTAGTTGTCTTCGAATAAATGCTCGAAAAACAAAGGTTCTTATCTATGCTATGTTTTTTGAAACCATAGTATCTATCACAAAACATTTTAAATATTTTTAGTTCTGGCTTTGCTCTTTTTTTTGAGATTCTATGTTTTATAAACGTGGCAATAATATTGGCTGACAAATGGGATTGGAATAATAAAGCAAACGAATGTAATGGTCGAAATCTAAACCAAAATGTCTCATGGTGAAAAAAGTTGTAATACATAATAAAAATTTGGCAACTACAACTCACTTATAATTTATTTTTTGGCCGGAATCGGTATACCGGTACGTACCGGTATAGACGTAAACGGTAGTCTGGATACCGGTATTTTCTAACCGAAATGGATTTCGGTATCGGTAATGATACCGGTATCTAATTATAGCGGTATTTGAATCGGTACCGGTATTTTTACGATACCGTTTGCCAACCTTGGTATCACAGCATCGTCCTTCATCACTATTTGTAACAATGGACCGTCGGCAAAGTAAAAAAGCTTATAATGTAGCATCATATCTCAAAGTAATGCAGCTAGTCCCCACCAGAGGCGCTGCAATGATGTTTAAAAAATTAACACATTTAAGACAATAGCAGAGTTGTTAGAGGAGATAAGCTTGATAATTTAATACTTAAGTAGTTAGATGAACTTTAATTTTTTTTAAGATTCAAATAGCACCACCGTAACTGCAAATGGTGAGCATTACACGTTACGTATTTTATAAAATTACTTTTGCGTCATATTATTTTACATCTCCCAATACTTTTCTTCATTACTGTTTAGCAATAACAGTTTGCCAAGTCTTTCACCATTCAATCTTTTAGACGGAACAGCTGCTCATAAGCAAAATCGGCGGCGGTGGCTGGTCAAAACTATTCGGCGGCTCGGCTTAGCCGGCTCTAATCTGATTGTTTGTTGGAAGTAAAGATACTAGACACGTGCTTATTCGCCGCTAATAATAGTGTTGCCAGTTGTTCACATACCATTTACCACGTTTACATGTACAAACTTGAATCATACCAACACATACAGATATATATATACACGCTTTTATATCAATCTATACGTTCTGTATACAATTAATAATTTCGATGCATCGAAATAGAATATCGATATTTTCCGATTGTTTACAAGCAAAAACAAAACATCGGATTATATCGACACAATTCACCGAATGTTTTTAAGACATCGATGTTTTTTTTTTGTCCATCCCTAATCCACGCAAGCGAGTCAGGAAGCACTACAAAAAAATTTGAGTATTTGAGTATAAACAGCCGACCAAACTTTTTGCTTAATTTGTTCAATCCTCGTAAAGGCTCAGTTAGCCGACTATAAAGGCTCAATTACTGGACTGTAATGTAAAGTAACTGAAACGTAGGAAACAGCTTATCGTAATTTTTGTATGAAAAGTAGGTTACGTTACATTACATCTCTATAAAGGCTGTAATGTAAATTAACTGGAACAGTAGGAAACAGCTGATCGATATTGTTATTTGAAAAGTAATGCAAATGGTTATAGAGATGTAATGTAACCTAGTTTTCATATAAAAATATCGATCAGCTGTTTCATAAGTTACTTTTACATTACATTACAGTCGGGTAACTGAGCCTTAATGTAAGGTAACTGCAATAGCAGGAAACAGCTGATCGATATTGTTATGTGAAAAGTAATGAAAATGGTTATAGAGATGTAATGTAACGTAACCTACTTTTCAAATTAAAAAGTTCGATCAGCTGTTTCCTACGTTGCAGTTACTTTACATTACCCAGCGGCGCGAAAATGTCGATTACAGAAGCGATGATTCGATGCACACATGTAAGACAGTAATGCACACCACCTCATATACGTACCTAGTATACATCTTCAAATGCATTGCCGCATTTGTGGAGTGAATGCCTTTCACTTGCACACAAAGTAAGCGAGATACGGAAGTGTTCATCCAATCAACATAAAAGCTCAGTATTGCCTAACATACATTGTAAGTTGGCAGTGGGCAGTTCGAATACAATCTACCTTACTTTCGTACACTTTGTAAGCTAGCATTCATTGAACACAAAGTATGACAAACATCATTAAAGAGATGTGATGTGGTATGCAGTGTTCGCCGCTGGGTACAGTCGGGTAACTGACTCTCAATGCAGAGCGGATACACTGTGTGCTTTTCGGCATCTCCTAAGAGCTTCTTTTTGTCTCAGTGCTTAGTTGTACCAAAAACAAAATATGTATTGCTAAAATCTTAACATCATCAAATTGAGAGCAAGCGCGCTTGGCTGACTTTTCACAATGAATAGAGTCAATTTCGGTGTTTTTCTGGCCGAGTTTTGCCTCTATATTTCTTATCAAGTTAAACGTTACATGTCACTGAGCAAACTATTTTCTTACAATAATCTAAATTTCGAGATCTGAGAATAAAGTCGGGGCAAGTTTTTTGAACTCCTACGATCACTTTGCTAAATAATGAAATCAGTTAATCATTTTTGTGGTCAATTTGTTACCTAGATCTGTCCACTTAAAATTTTTAAAAAGTATAAAGCAGGAAGTAATATGAGTACACCAAGCAGATATCATGAAACCATGTTAAAAAGTTTTACAAAAAAAAAACAAGTTAATCTTTTATCCAGTATAACACTCATATGAGCAACAAAGAACAAAGAAGTAAAAAAAACAACAACAACAAAAATACCTCAATATACAGATCGTGTAACCAGTGTTGCATGTAATTTGTTATTTTATTTTATTGTTATTATACGAAATGCATGCGAGGCACAAAAGACATTATCTGTATTTTATTATATGGTGCATGACTTCTTCCCATGCTGCAAAAGTTCTGAAGAACAAAAACTGCAGCAGAACAAAAATTATAAAGAGCAAAAAAAAAAAATACTGATTTTTACACACAAAAACATATAAAAATCATGACAAATTTTTTTGTTTTAAATAAAAATTCTTGTTAAAGACCAAAATTTCATCGGCTCATGAATTTTTGAATTATTTATTTTTTTATATTTTATTTTCTTGTTTATTTTGCATGATGATTAGAGTTTTTCTTTTCCCGGACTTTTTCATTTCCCGGGAAAGCGGGAAAGATTTTTCGGTTTCCCGGGAAATCCCGGGAATTCCCGCCCAGTACAAAACAATACAAAATATTTTTAAATTTACTTTATTTCAACAAAAACAAATTATAATTCATGAGATCGATTAAATAATAACGTTTTATACGCACATTATTCAAAAAATAATACCGTTTCCGTTCTTTATATAATAAAAATACATATATACCAATATTATAAAAAAGAAATTATACGAGTATTATTAAAAAAATATTACAAAATATCCCCCTTATGAAAAAATCATTGTTAAACTTAAAATTGGTTTAACAAACGAATTTTGTATGGCAAAACCAGTTTTAACGCATGCTTTATCTTTAACAATCGTTTTTGCATAAGGGCATATTTCTTTGGAAATAGGACTTTAGTACAGAATAAGCTGTTAATGATGTTAACCGTACTATTTACCAAAGATAATCTGTAATTATTTGTAATTTTCTTTTATTTCCTTGCTCATTTCTGTTTTTTACTTTTATGAATTGTTGTAGAATTAAATAGTGATAGTCGCGTTCTATTTTTTTCACATAAATGCAAAGTCTCAGAATGCGTGTGTACCAGAGTAAACTCGGCCTTAGTTGTTGTAAAGCTTTAGCTATTGTGATATTGCCATCACCTTATTATTGCACCGTCGCATTAATAAAGTGAATAACGACACTCATCAAGGAATGTGTACATACAAATTAAGTTGCCATAACAAAATCAAAAAATCCCGGGAATTCCCGCACAAATTTCCCGGGATTTCTTTCCCGGAAAATGTGCGGGATCCCGGGAAATCCCGTATGAAAAACACTAATGATGATGTATCTACATCTTTAATTCGAAACGCCATGTTAAGTTACAATGTTTATATGCTGAGCAAATTGTCAACGAGTGACGTATGTACGAGTATGTATAGTGAGGCAGAGCAGAATACAGGAGTCATCATGCTAATAAAACTTACTAAATTATACTAATGAATTGTTCAGATGAAAGTATACACCCTTTAATTAATTATTGCTGATTACATGTTTGCCAGTCATGTTTATTTTTAGTAATTGCTGCAACTTCGTTCTTTAACTTTAAAGTGTTTATTCATTGTTATGTGATTGTTAAAGTGATAACCATGATTTCATTTGACTTATGCTTATTTTATTTTTTTTGTTTCATTCATTTTCAATCCATTTATAATTGATTCAACTATTCTTTTAACTTAACAAGGCAAAGTTAACAGGTTGCTGAGGATAGAGAAAAGTGTTCGGCTCATTTGGATCCATTTAATTTAGGTCCCATTGATTTTAATAAAATAATATTTTTTTTTTTTTTTCAATAACTCTGTTAGTTAACTTTGAACTAATGTTAAATCAAAATGTTAATCAATTGAATCTTTCAACGCTTGTCAAATGAACCATAATAAAATATGAAGTGAAGTTTTTTAATTCGTTTTCAGTTCGTTCGCTCTTCCAAGAAGAGGATTTTGAAAAGAAGAGGGAAAGCCGTTAATAAAGGAAACAAATGTGCGTCACGGTTGCGGTTAAATTTTCCATCACCAATTCGGACTGAGGCTCTATTTTTTCGATAACTTCACGAATTGTATCTTTGAGGTCTGGAATCGATTGTGGGCCATTGATATAGACGGTCTCCCCACCCCCAACTAATGCAAAAACTATTGTCAAACTTAAAGTTGGTTTAATCAATGAATTTTGTATGTCAAATCATGCTTTAACTTTAACAATCGTTTTTGCATAAGAGGGAAGACCCGCTTATCTTTTGCGTAACTTAAGAGAAAAAAGTGTAAAGTTGTTAAATCACAAGAACTGGGTTGTCAATTGTAATCCCTTTTTGGAGAAATCAAACGGCAGGTAGCGCCATAAATCCATTAGTCATCGTTCGATAGCTCAATCTCTTCGCCGGAACAATTGCTCCAGCCTCAGTTTCAAAAAATCAATGTGCAATAACCACGCCAGATAAGAACCGCATCAGACAGTTAGACATTTAGAATGGAGAGGCCTTTCAACAATAATTTCGGGGTTTTGCGAGCGCAGGGTGCCCCTGTGGCTGAGTGGTAGCGATGGCAGCGATGCTAGCCTCTCAGTCCAGAGGTCGTGGGTTCGATTCCCGCCATAGACGCTGGGTATTTTCCGCAGACAAGCTTATCGCTTCGCGAGTTGTGTTTGTTTATAAAAAAATGCGACAATTATGCTTCCTAGTGAAAAAAAAATTTTAAGTAATTATTCAGGAAGTAATTTTTCTCTACTGCCAAAGTATCAATGAAGGTATATTTTTGACAGTAACAGCATCCAGATAATTATTAAGAAGCTATTTAACTTATGCAAAATTGTAGATCATTTATCTACCCAGGTGAACTGGCACTACTTCTGGATTACAAATTCAGGATCCTATTGACTTCCTAGGAAGTTTTTTTTCACTGGATCACTGGATTGTTAACCGAAAAGAGAGTGCTTTTTTTATTTATTTTTTTATTTATTTTTGGTTTTATTTTCAATTAAAGTTGTTGACTGCAGGAACATATTTTTATTGTCATCTATCAAGTAGTTACAGCGGAAAAATGGGGACAAAATCGCGAATTCTAGCTGCTTTTAACCAAGTTTTCAATCTTAATTATTTATTAAGAAGAGCTAACCAAAAAAATCTGTTACCACCGTTGACTTGAACCTTTTCTTTATTAATTCAAAACCTTGTTTTAATTTTTTTCTGTACCTAGCTCGTCTATATGTTTTTCGTTAATGTTTACATAAAGTCAAAGCCAATTTTTTCTTTTTTTTTTGGAAGAGAAGTAAACTCAGGCAATGAATGCCGACTACTATTATTAGGTGTTACCTTTTTCAGGAAAAGGAGAGTGATAGAGCAGACATTTGGTGAAGGAAGAGATAGGGGAAAGCTTCATTTGTTTACAAATCAATTTTTTGCACGTTTTTAATAATGCAGTATTGCAGCGCCCCTGGTGTTAAATGAGGCGTATTAAATTTTTTTTGAAGCTGTGTTTAGTAGCCTCGCCGATGATTCTGCTACACAACGAAAGAGAACGCTCTGATATTGCATTAGGATTAGTATCTGCTTAAGTCTGTATAGTTCAGTAACCAGTGACCAGTGTTGTTAGATATGGCAATATCTCGCCAAACGTGGCGACAAAAATTTGGTTTTGGCGATGAAAATTTTGAAATGGCGATTGGCGATTTAGTTGGAGATATTTGAACTCCTTGGCGATATTTTTGGCTATATTTTTAAGATTTCAATAAAATACAATAATGTTAAAAAATATGCATATAAAGCAATTTTTTCTCCAACATAAAATATTTCGTGCAAAAAATTCTAAATGTTGTGACTCTTTATCTGAAACTCAAGAAGTTAAAAAAAATATGGAACAAAAAATCTCATTTGATGTTTATACAACACAGAGAAAACTTCCTTTTATAAATTGGAAAAGGGAAAAGGCTGAAAGAGTTCTCGCCTAAATTGTATTATTATGACCATGATACAATTATACAGGTAACCGCAAATCGACAACAAATTTACAGCAAATAAAACAACAGGGCTTTTTGTTGCTAGTTTCTGGTGCCAACTGTCATAGAGCAATGAAAGATACACAGCGTGTGTGTGTGTTTGTAAAACATAAACAACATTTGGCAGAGTGCACCACGAAACAAGCAAAACAGCTGGCGCTTCGCGGTTACCTGTATAATTGTATCATGATTATGACGATGCTGCTGGCACTTACTACTTCAAGGATATGATATGTGTACTTTAACACACATTTAAGTGAACGTTAATTCCGTTTTATCACAAGATTTAAATAATAATTTTGATCTTGGTGTTCAAGTTCAATTTATCCTATTAAGATTGATTTTTGCAATAAGTTATTTTTAAGTCTTTTATACGCCAGTACTTTTTATATGTTAATTTAAATACTTTGCAATATTATTGCAAAGAAAATATTGCCCAATATTCCTGACATTGAAAAAGTAAACAACATTGAAAAATGTTGCCACCACATTACACAATTCCCTTGATTGTACATACAATAAAAATCAGAAGTCTTTTGATATTTGCCAATGTGTATATTGTGTTACCTTCGAATATGACATACACATTGGCGATATTATTGTACAATACGAAAAATTGCACAATTACATATCTGTGGCAATAAGGAAAAAGTGCTTAAGTCATATTGTACTCTTTTACAGGAGAGCACTTTTAATGTTTCAAGTCGATTTTTAGAAATTTATTCCTTTTACATATAAATTAGGAAATTTTCTGTTAACCTTTATTTTTTTAACCAATCATCGTTTTACACACTATAAGTAAGACATTTGAGTTGAAATATACCATATTATAACCGTAATTAAGATATTATTCCAAATGAGATTAGAAGTCTAAAAAAATAAGTCGAAGTCATAGTGCTATAACTTCATGAAAAATCACACTAATAAATTGAGATTTTGACCAGTGATACTTTCAAATATGCAGATTACGGACGTACCATTAACTCAAAATTTGCTTATCTCGACTTAAGCACTTTTTCCTTTTTGCCACAGATATATTGCAACTGGGTGCGCCGCTTTAAACATCATATTTTTTATGTTTTACGATAGACATTACCTACTGAATTTAAAATTTAACGATATTTGCAATGGAATTACATAATAAAAATATTTTTGTAGCTAAAATTTAATGTTTTATTATATTGGCGATATTTGGCGATATTCGACAAGTCATTTGGCGAGGAGGCTGAAAATAAATCTGACAACACTGCCAGTGACTATGCCTTCATCACTTGAACTTTTCCTACTACAACTGATACAAAGGGACACTAATGCAAATGAGAAAAACGCGTGATATTGTTATTAAAGGGCTTTTGGATACCGGGATCGATCCCAGGACCTTTGGTTTTGTAGTCAACTTGCTAACTACTTCAGCCAATGCTATCCACTAATTAATATCAGTTGACATCAATTCACCAGCTGATGATCAGCTGTTAATTTCTCTTATGTCAAATCAAAGCAAAACGTTCGGAAATTTTCAGACAGCAAGAAATTTTACAAGGCAAATGTGCAGTGTTTCAAATCGAGACTGCATGTTATCAATTCGCCTTGCATTAAGTGTATAGTAAACCTTAAACGATATTCGAAAAAAAAAAGTCGTAAAGATTTTAATAAAGGTCGGCATGGAATAAAGCTTACTTTTGAAAATATCATTAACAACTCTTCAGTTCTTTAGCGATGAGTGACTTTTTTATTTATATATTTCAAGCATAGCTGTTAAGTAATGATTAGTAATCGTAATTTTTACTAATTTGATTACTTTTTTTTAAAGGTGAAGTAATAATTAAATTACGATTATATTCAGTTTCGCACGATTACTAATTGATTACGATTACTAATAATTGAAAAGTAATCTGAATTACTTAAAATTACTACAAATAATCAAAAAGAATCAAAAGTAATCAAAAAATAATTCGATTACTTCTAAGGATTACTTTTGATTCTTTTTGATTATTTATTAAGAATCAAAAGTAATCTTTGAAAGTAGTCGGATTACTTTTTGATTACTTTTGATTATTTTTGATTATTTTTAGTAATTTTAAGTAATTCAGATTGCTTTTCGATTATTAGTAATCGTAATCCATTATTTATTAGCAATTCTTTTGAAGGCAATTATATAATCATTACAATTCTTTTTAAAATGTAATCTAATTGATTACTAATTGTAATCGAAATTTAACACCTCTGACTTCAAGCCATCCGACCCACTGCAATGTACATACATATATACGAGTACATATTGCTCATTTACTGGAATAGTATCATAACTCAAAAAAAAAGTTTTGTTTCCATACAACTCAATGAAGACATGAAAAGATATTCTTCTCTCAGGAGGTGATGATACAAGATATTTATATAAAATTTTTATATGAGACAAAATACGAAATGCCGCATCAAAAATGAGTTATGACACTATTCAAGTAAATGAGCGATATGTACGTATTTACATCTCTCAAACCTTAATCTCTGTTTCGATTGAATCAGCTGTTTATTAATAACGCGTTCTCTTTAAATCAAAAAAGTTCTTTGAATAAAAATAAAAACAATATAAATAAATAAATGTGGTTTAAGCAAGTTTTTGCGCTGAGTACGTGTGTGGTTATTACTCACAAGCAAACGAAGTTATACTTTTCATATAAGAAACAAAAATCGCAAACTTTAAATTTATTCTAAAAGCATTTGTTGAACTCAGCTGTATAAGTTTACTCAGAGCTCAATACTCACTCACAAGCCTTAAGTCGTCGTCACATCAGCTACAAAATGCAATTGATGCCAGCAATTGCATAAACACAATACACACATACATACACAATTTCTGAAGAGACTAGAAGCCAAAGAGCAGGGATTTGGTTTAGTGCAGTGCCATGGTTTGGTTAGTAAGTATGTATACTTGTGGATATGGCCAAAGTCGAAGATGCAGCGTTTTACCACAACCATAAGAGCCTGCCTACCTAACAAACACACTGCATTTGTTAGCAGCAGCAACAAACTCCAACATCAACAACATCATGCAACAACATGCATGCTTCTTTAGTGCATTGGAGTCTACAAGAATAATGCGGAAGTGATATTGCATCCGTAATCATGTAACCAAACATGTGACTTTGTTTTTTATTATTATTTTATATTTTTTATTTTTTTATTTTGCATTTTCATTTTTGCTCTCTGTTGTTGCATGTATTTCGTTTACGACGACTTTGCTGCCTGCTGCCATTTGTTTGTGTGTTAATGTTTTCCTCTTCTATTTTCGGTTTGTTTTTATTATTTTTGTTTTGTTATTTCGATTGTGAGCGTGCGAGCTTAACAAAGTTCTCACACGTTCAGATTTAAAGTGACTAAACTGGTTCAAAATAAATATTGTTGGTTATGAATATGTACGTTTAATCGAAACCCATAAGTGAATTTCATGTACGAGGGTGTTTTGAATGTTCAAGAAATTATAAGGAAGTAATATAACAAAGAGTTCAATTGTTACTTACTTAGTCCTAGTTTACACTATGCAAGTCTTATTGCTAAGCTGATTAATTTGACTTGGGAGAGAGAGACGAAGGGAAAAGAAACGTTTCTGTTCCCCCGTCTCTCTCTCACTCTCTCCCCCTCAAACTAATCAGCTTAACAATAACACTTGCATAGTGTAAACTAGGACTTAGTAAAATTGTCCGCCCCTTATAGAGGGTGTAGTATTTTTAAGCCTAATAGAACTTGCGAAAGGGCTAGCTGTTAAACGAACTGTCGTAAAATTAGTAAATACAAGCAATTTTTAGGGTTCCGTACACCAAAGGTGAAAGGTGAAACCGTATGAGCTACGGACCTGAAATTTGGACACAGTGTGTAGACCTTTGGCCGCTACAACAACAAATACATGAGAGTTCAAAATTTAAGGGTGTTCCAAAACGAGCAAAGAAAAATATTAAAATCCCATGTAGTATACATACAATTGTATATACACTTGAAATTTGTAAAGTTTTTGTATTTTTATACAGACTACAAAAATTAACACTAAAATTTTAAAAAATTTAAATTAAAGGGTGTTCCATCAGTTAATTCAATTTTGACTATGTAATTTTGACAACTTGCTGTATCTTCGAAACTGTAAGAGCAAAACTCTTGAAATTTTCAAAAATGGTAAAACTAAAAAAAATCAAAAAATTATCGCTAGACCGAAAAAATCGCCAAAACAAAAAAAGCACCAAATTAAAAAATTTTTAAGACTAGAATAAATCGCGAAAAACTGGAAAAATAGCTAAAATGAAAAATTCGCAAAAATGAGAAAAACCCCAAAAACAGAAAAAAATCGGCAAAATGAAAAAAAATCGCCAAAATGAAAAAAATCCAAAAACAAAAAAAATCGCCAAAATGAAAAAAAAAACGCTAAAATGAAAATAATCGCTAAAGTGAAAAAACCCAAAAATAGCAAAATCGCCAAAATTAAAAAAATCTCCAAAATGAAAAAAATCGCCAAAATTATAAAAAACCCAAAAACAGAAAAAAATCACCAAAACGAGAAAAAAGCGACAAAACGGATAAAAAAAAACGTTTAAACTAAAAAATACTTCAAAAAAGCCACATTAAAAAAATGCCCAAAACCGAATGTACGGAAGCCTTCGTGCGCCAGTCAAAGTCGCAATGCTATTCAATGGTCTTTCTACGCCTAGTTTTTCGTACCACATTTCTACAATTATAGTAAAACTGCATTGGACAACGCAATGCAATACAGCCACTGAATTATACCACAAACTTGATCAGTTTTCACATTAGTGTGAGCATATCAGAAAGTCTATGTTTCTTCATAACTCGACTTTGAAATGTAATTTTCAGAACAGGGCTGTACATTAGACTGTCCCGCCTTACAGGCAAAAAATAAATGGTCCCAGTACTCCAGCGAATATAAAGTATTGTTGCAAGGCAGTTTCGAACAAAAATTGTTTATATTTTTTTTTGCCGAACGTAGGGCTTGCCAAAATAAATTTTTCATTATATCTTCTGCACTTACTGTCGTATCTCAAAGTGTGATATATTTAATAGCCATTGACCTCAAATATCGCGTTCTAGTATTTACCCACCAGACCTCAGTTCCTATAACCCTAAACTAAAAGCTTTCGAAAAATCATTAAAGTCTTGCTAAGGAAGTATTTCGATAATTCCAGCAGAACTATTATAAAAATGTTTTAAAGTTTTTTTTGCCGAATGTAGGGGTTGCTTTTCTTAATTTTTTGTCATATCTTCAGTACTTACCTCAAGGCAAAAATATCGATATATCACACTCCAGAATACGACTGCAAATGCATATCTACGGCAGCGAAAAATTTATTTTGGCGAACCCTACGTTCGGCATTTTTTTTTCGTAATTGCCTTGAAACAATACTTTATATTCGGTGGTGTACGAATTATTTTTTTTATTTGAACTTAATTCTTATCCACAAAAAATCAATAGAACACAGAAACATTTAAACCTTAAACAGCTTACAACGAAAAAGTGCTACCCTCGTTAATTTGTCCTCGTATGTGCGTTTGTATGCGACTGTATTTGATTTGATACGTTAAATAAGACTGCACTAATGTTTGTCAGTTTGTGTACTGTATGCTTGAAGTAAACTTAATGTAATAAATCTTATTATAAATTATGGAAGAAATGTTTGTTTAGCTCGTTTTATTAGAATTATACTGCACCCTACATTCTCTATATTAACGTGAAGGTCACGTGTAGCCAAAATAATAATATTTAATATGAGACAAATTTGTGTACAATGGTACAATGGTTAACTTATCATATGAATTTTGGTTTAAAAAATTTGCACAGTTTGATGGAAAAGAGAATATAGAGTGCAGGCAGGTGGCAGTGCACAGCGGCAAGGTAAATAGCTGTTGCTTAAAGTATCAATAGATCAGAAGAGAAGCTGCTTAAGTAGGGAAGACACTTTCGGTTGCCATCACAACTTTTTTATATGAAGTTAGGAAACTTTTTACTTTTCAAGTGTATTAAAATAACATAATTTTAAAATGCATATGTATCTATATTTGAGCAAGCTTAAAAAATAATTTTAGTTGGAAAAAAATTTTAAAATATGCATATTCGCATGTACAAGGATCGACGCTTGAATTGCCACAAATTAAATGTGATGCACTTTTTTTAATTTCCATTTTTCATTTCCAAACTTCTTAAAAACATTTCAAGTTTTAAGAAAATTGTGTTATTATACGAGCCGCATTTAGAAGGGTCCATAGGCCTAATGCACATAGATATATACATATGTTTAGGTATTTATAGGTTAATTCAAGCAATATCGGCGATTGAAATGATATCAATCACTGAAATTAATTAAACCAAGCACAGTGAAGCGCTTAAACAAAATCTAATCGACAAATTTGTTATAGAACAAACTCTGCGATTGTGTATACGAATATATAAAAAAACAATTAAGAGTGCTTTATTGTGCCATAATGGCCGAAAAAGCTTACCCGATATATGTATATTTGGACCTCGCAGATAATTGATTTTGGTGAAAAAATTAAGTTCGAAAATTATGTCGCCTAAACTTTTTTGACGGTTTTGTTTTGTGTTGCCCAATATTGCCACATTTAAAATATAAACAATCAAATCGCCGCTTTTTCGAACAAAAGTTATCGAAATCTGGAGAAGATAAAACTAGATCGAACGAAATAAAAATTCGTAATCAAAATATTTTCGATCGATTTCTGTGGCAGGCCTGGATATTCATTAATTTTACTAAGACTGTTAAATATTTAACAGTGCGCTATTAACTGCAAAATGGGCTCTGCTAAATATGTTGGTTCTTGTCTCTGCTAATTAAGTTTACATTTATGTTCACATGCATAAGAAACTTGTCAACCGAGTGCATTAGACATTATTATTATTATTATTATTATTTGATATTATAATTTTTTTTTTGTACCATAGTGCAATTGATTTACTTGATGCATTAATCGATAATATCTTGATTTTTTTCTCTTTCCAGGTAATTTTTTGAAGTGTTGTGGTGAGTACGTCTTAATTTTATTATAAAATTTTAGCTTTTGGATAAATATCTGGTAGCTGTTTGTAGTACGAGTACATTTCTTGAAAGAAACATTTTGTAATGAATATAATAGTTTTTCGATTTTCACCATTTGCTAGCTAAGATTAGAAAATGGTATATTTTACATGCTAATAAAAAATTTAAATTTATTTGCTGCTGGTTAATAATAAATTTCTTAAATGTTGATCAAAAAAAATAATTAGAAAATTGCTGGATTACGTGATATATTTTTAAGTGACTTTTAATTAAGTTTTAATAACTTCATATTATTTTAGCATTATCATAAAAGTATGTGCGTGCACATTAACATTGAAGTGCACTTGAAAATCTCTTAAATTAAACACAAACAATCTCTTATGAACTGGCACCAGTTTGGTTTAAATTTTTTATACAAAAAAAAAATTACAACATCGAAAGCTCCAAAAACTTAAGAAGTTGCAAGAAAAAACATTTAAGTAATTGTATGAGTTTACAATGAAGAAAAAAAATAAATAACCCGCGGTTATAGCTGTCCAAAAATACCAAATCCAAAAAGAATACAAACGGCCAGGAAGACATTCTTGCTGCTTAATGTACAACACATCAGCCAGCATTATTACAAGGGACAAGTATTTATGAAAAAAAAAACGTAATAAAAATGCCTACCATCGTTTTAAAATAAAAGAAAATGTTTAAGAAATATCGTACCTGAGTTTATTTCGGACTCAAGTGATTTAAGAAGGCTCTTTGGATGATTGGATGAATGATCATCATCATTTCATTCCTCATTACATATGCACACAAAATAAGAAGCACGAAAGAAAAAACAAGACAATAAGGTTAACAAGGGACAGAAAATTAAGCTGCTAATGGAAATAAGAAAGGGAAAGAAATATTTTGGACAAATAATATAAGAAAGAGGGGAGGGAAAAAGTCAAATGTTATTTATTTACAGATAAGCTGACAATAATGCTTCAGGGTGTAGAGAATCTTATGACTGGAGAAGATTTTTTTTTAGATCTATGGCGGTGAGGGGGCGTAAGTTACATACATTTCGAAATAGAAAAATATTACTTATCCAAAATATTTTTAGTACTAAACGTATATATTTTGTTTGCTTGATGGGGCTGTGCTACGAATTATGCACAACTGTGTTTAAAGATAATCATCGGCAATCAGCTGAGTACAAAATGAAACATTACAACATTTCGTGATGTATTGACCTTAATAAAGTTTACAAAACTTGAAGTGAAACTTTTGTGGGGTGCAAGGAGGGGGCCTATGAGTTTGGCCAGTGAGTGAGTGGCAAAGTAGTTTCAGTGGATGAAGCAAAAGTCAATGTTTCCCATAAATTTTCGTATTTTTTTGGCTTTCAACTAACGCATCTTTTGTTCTTCCTTTTAGAAAATTTATTTCAAGTTTTCACAAATGTAACGACGATCGTGGTTAATGCTGTAATATAGTTCATGCCCAGTTTGTATTTTTTTTTGGTTTTTTCGAATTGGCGTCTTTGTGTACGCACAATTTTATTGCGATGCAAGCTTGGTTTTATTTTATCTGCTTTATGCCTAAAATTCGTCCTGCTCAGTTATGGATTCTGGGTTCTTTTCGGTTTAATATACATACATACATACAGTAGTTCTTATGCAAAAGTATTTACACTCTTTACACAATATACATAGAGTATGTCAAGAAAATGTTTTGACATAGTTAAAATCGTTATAAATTTTGATTTTTATCATAAATATTTTTATTTTTCTTTGCATTACGAAATTTTTAGTTATGGATTTCATTTTATTTACATCTAAGTGAACAAATAGTAGTAAGTTATACGCAAAATTAAAAAGTGAGAGCATAAAAATTACATGAAAGCTAAAAAAACTCAAAAATTTCTCTGTCAAGAAAATGTTTTTACATCCTTGTATTATATAGTAAGAAAATAGGAAAGATTTTAAGGTGTACAAAAATAATTTTTTTTGGCTCCATTGGCATTAAATCGGCTTGTAAGACGACTTCTCATGGAAAAAAATTTTCTTTTCCAAATATTCCGCCGAAATTTCTCATATTCCCCTCGTATTACTGTTTTAAACTCCATTTACTTCTTGAAATACCCTTTGGAAATACTATTTTTCAAATAAACCCATAAATTTTGAATAGGGTATAGATCTGGACCTTGAGATGGAGTATCCACAACCTTATCGCAATTGAAAGGACACCATGTTCTTACCCAAAGTGCCTCATGTTTGAGGTCAATACATTAATAAAAATTTAAAACTTCCATATTTACCAGCTATAAAGCCAACCTTACTCGCGCTGTCAACGAAAAACCATTTCAACGTATTGATGTACCACTCACACAGTTTCCCATGAGACAAAGGCAATTGCTCAAAAGAATCGAATGTACTTCAATAAATGGTCGGAAATCCCCGCTTAATAGAGTGTAGCCCAAACAGCAACAATTGTCTTTTGTGATAACGCATACTTACAAGCTTGATGGCTTCTACGATAATGTGATTTTCGGCGACGAAACCAAACTTCTGCTTTATTAGAATGATGGATCTAACAAAGTATGGAGGGAAAAAAATCTTTAAAAATATTGGAAAGTGAAACCGTAAACCCATCTGTAAAACTTAAAAGAGGTTGGTTGATGGATTGGAGGTATATATACATACATATGTATATATATGGTGTAAAACGTGGGATAAATTTGCTTTATTGAGAACACCATGAATGCGGGGCAGTGCCTTAATATATTGAAGCATTTTTTTGGATGACAGCTCGAGTAAATTTGGGTTTATTGCTGGAAAACATGCAAGTTTCCAGTTGTTATCAATCTAATGACACCAAACACAAGGCACTTTCGGTAAGAACATGGTGTCTTTTCAATTGCGGCAAAGCTGTGGATACTCCATCTCAAGGTCCAGATCTATGCCCTATTCAAAATTTATGGATTTATTTGAAAAATAGTATTTCCAAAGGGTATTTCAAGAAGTAAATGGAGTTTAAAACAGTAATACGAGGGGAATATGAGAAATTTTGGCGGAATATTTGGAAAAGAAAATTTTTTTCAATGAGAAGTCGTCTTACAAGCCGATTTAATGCCAATGGAGCCAAAAAAAAAATTATTTTTGTACACCTTAAAATCTTTCCTATTTTCTTACTATATAATACAAGGATGTAAAAACATTTTCTTGACAGAGAAATTTTTGAGTTTTTTTAGCTTTCATGTAATTTTTATGCTCTCACTTTTTAATTTTGCGTATAACTTACTACTATTTGTTCACTTAGATGTAAATAAAATGAAATCCATAACCAAAAATTTCATAATGCAAAGAAAAATAAAAATATTTATGATAAAAATCAAAATTTATAACGATTTTAACTATGTCAAAACATTTTCTTGACATACTGTATGTATATTTACCCTGATGTCCTTACATACATACATATTCGTATTTGCTTATAAATAAGTGTTTATATGAAAGTATGTACTAATGTGCATTTTACTTATTTTTTTCGGCAGGTTATTGGCCTGTATACGGGTATATAAACGTTTTCAAAGAAATTACGCACATAACTAAAGCTACGGTCATACTTGACAAACATTTGCCCAAAAAAGCATAACCAGTATATACTAATGAGAAATCTTTTGATTCAGACACGTGTTTATTAAGTTAATTAGTTTCGTATGTAAGAAATAGGCAAGGTTATAGAATACAATATTATTGGAAACTATTGAACTTAATAAACACGTGTCTGAATCAAAAGATTTCTCATTAGTATATACTGGTTATGCTTTTTTGGGCAAATGTTTGTCAAGTGTGACCGTATCTTTACTGAAGGCTATAAATATATATTTTTTACATGCCACAGCAATAAATTTAGGCCTTTTTCGTCATTATTGTTGCGGCTCTTGCTCATACTGTCATTCAATCAGTGAAAATTAGCGTTCAATCGTTCGTGTATTCATTCATAAATTTAAAATTTATGTTTGAGTACAAGTGTGGCCCGCGAGTGCTGGTTTTGGTTTATTTTGTCAAATATTTTAATATGTGCGGTGTTCATGTGCATGAAGATAAGTTTTAAAGTTTATAATAACCCTAGACACAAACCGTCGCACAGTGCTCAGTGGGAATAAATCAAAAAATTTTAGATTACAAAATCTAACAAATTATATATCAAATGATAGATAAGACTTTCATTAAGAAGAATCCAAATTTTCACTGCATTATAAGAAGTTTTGAATAAGCTACAGCTTTTTAAAGTTCAAACTTTTTATGAGTTTTTTTTTGTAAACTTTTCGATTTTGTGCATCATCCAAAAAAATTAATGCTTTAAGCACATTTTTTGCACTATTCAAGTAATTTTTTTAAGCTTTTAAAATCATAGTAAAGAAAGATTGTTTATTAAAATTGTTGACAAATAAATTGAAATTATTTATAAAAAAAATATGTTAATATGATCAAAAAATTATGAAAAAACATGAAAAATGTTTTGTTTTGACCGTCAAGAAAAAAAAAATGCCCAAATATGTCCAGTTTCATTTAAACATTTTGTTTTTGTATGATTTGTTATCTTTTAGAATCTTATTTCACTTCATCCGACTTTTTCCGATTCTTCGAGATATCGCGTTTTGAAAAATGTTCCAAAATTATATTTTGCAAGTTATTTTTTTAAAATATAGATTAAAAACGCGCATATTCATATAAAATGAGCTAAATTTATTTATTTTGGTTTTCTTTTATTTTATTTTTTTAGCTTAGTTAAACTTCAACAATACAAATATTTTTTTTTCAACACATTTTTAATTAAAATGCTACATTTTGATAGAAAAAGTGCATAGACAATTATATGTACATATATCTTAAAAAAAACAAAGATATTGACAAACGGTTTGCAATATTAAAAATTTAAAGCTTCCTTCTTGCAAAACCAATTTTTCTTTTGTTTTTTTTTTTTACTAGTTTTAATACTTTAAAATTAAACTTAAAACGAAAAATATTCATATACATATATATTTAATTTGGACTCTTATTTTAAGCGCAAATAATTGAGTTACGTAAAATCCAATTTGATTTTTGAAATCAGTGACCCAGATTTTATAATCATGCAAAATTTCAAAACAATCGGACGACTCCTTGTATTTTTGCCTCACTTTTGTATGGGTTCACCGCACTGTGCGTCGTATTTAACAGAGCTCTGCTAACAAAAAATAAAGACTTCTGTTAAATAATATAAATTAGTTTTTTCTCACAAAATAAACTTGATACCCATTTTTTTAAGCAAAATGAACCCGAAAATTCAGGCCGAGTTCCTTCTCTAGCATGCTCTATTAAGATATAACATTTACTTGGCAGTAAAGAACTCAAATTAGTTTTAGTTTTTAAAATACGCCTGTCTTCTCTATCACTATCCCTTTCCTAAAGAAGGTAACACCTAGCAATAGCAGTAGGCATTCATTGCCTGAGTGTTACTTCCCTTTAAAAAAAATCTGAGTAAATAGGCAGACGATAATTTTTACATGACTTCTATAAACTGGCAGTTAATACCTCTAGCGACACTGAGCGTTCTTATCTTAACCCAAAGTTATAATATTGAAGAATTTTGTAAATTTTTGAAGAACCTTAGGAGATGGGGAGAAAGTCATAAGAGCCTATTTTTTTGAAATTGCAACACAATTTAAAAAAAAATTTATATGAAAAAACTATTTTCGTAATTTTTTATTAACCCCTAGGAGACGGGTAGAAAAATAATATTGAAGGAGACTTCTCTAAGGAAACCACGAAAACTTACTTTTCCACACAAACTCTGTATGTAATGAATGCAAAGTAATGCATGATGTTAAAGAAGAGTGGGTACTTAGGTTAGATTAGGTTAGGCTTCTGGCAAGGAAGCGTGAAATTTAGAGTCCAGCTCACTTGGGTCCAATACAATGATAAATTTGTGCTACCTGTGATTTGAAGAGAGGATAGTGAGAGAGGGTGATAGGAAAAGTACAGTGATAGAGAAAGACAGGTGGTGAGGGATGACTTAGAGGAAAGCTTCTTCCATCTTACAATTCTGCTTTTTGCACGTTTTTATTTTAATAATGCAGCGTTGCAGCGCCTCTGGTGTCGATGAGGCGTATTAAATTTTGTAGGCTGTGCTTAGTAGCCATTTCATTGGTTATTTCACTTTGTCGATGATTCTACTACACAATACCGACAAGTAGGGCACTCTGATGTTACATTAGGATTAGCATTCGCTGAAGCCGCTGTAGTTTTAGTGACTAATGCCTTAAGCTACGGTCACACTTGACAAACATTTGCCCAAAAAAGCGTAACCAATAAATAGTAATGCAAAATTTTTTGCTTCAGAAAATTTCTCATTAGTATATACTGGTTACGCTTTTTTGGGTAAATGTTTGTCAAGTGTGAACGTACCTTTATGCCTGCATAATTAGAACTTTTCCCACAACAACTGATAAAAAAAGGTCACTAATGCACATCAGAAAAATGTTATTTAATAACTTTTGGAGACCGTGCTCGAACCTTCGATTTTATAGTCAACGTGTTAACTACTTCAGCCAACGCCTTCAGCCACACTTATCATGCCGTTAAATCAGTTGAAGTCTACTAATGAGTTGCTGAAGCAGCAATGAAATTCATCTGGACATGCTTAACCAACAACAAATAAATGTTTTTAAATTCTTATTTCAATTGAATTTTTTTTTAATTTTTAATTAATAGTTTAATTAGTTTTTAATTGAATGTATGGACATATTTCAATTATTTGATTAATTGCATTTTTGAAAACATTTCATTTAAATTTTTGTGGAATTTAAAAACAATTCTATACAATTTGTAGTTATAGAGTAATGACATCTGATCAAAATCTAGTAATTAAAAGATTTCGATTATATATTTCATCATATGAAAATATGTGCTATATTTATTGTATATTTGCGAAAATTAAACGAAATTCTTTTTAATACGACCTCATGATGTTCATGTACATGTTTTCAATAAACTCAAACACCCGCAAAAACATATGGTATGCTCGTAAAACTTAAGTATGATTTAAATACACAAGGTTGGTCAGTTAAATGTCTCTCAACTTTGTACTGAAAAAATGAATTCGGTACCTAAATGACACTTAAAAATAAATGATACTTAATTGGGCCGTTAGTAATCGTATATTAGAGTATATGAGGAATTTGGTCAACGTAACGCGTAAACAGTCAGCGAGTAAGGTTCAGTGTGAAGCTCAAGATAATAAATCATTTTCTTAAATACACTTGTAATTTATAATAAATTATTTGTTTTGATAACTCTTTAAGGGATACATACTTAATAATTTTAACGCTGAAGCAATGTAATTTTATATACAGTGCCTTTCGTAAATAAGTTTGATGTTTCAATAAAAGTAAAATTAAGCATTATTAAATGTTATTTGAAGCCAATTTTTAGCTTTAATAAATATGAATATGAATAAGTAAAGTAATAATTTGGGATTATTAGTGCGTTAACAAAAGTTAATTAAAAATAAATATTTCATTTGAAAATAAATTCAGTAAAGTACGGACACTACATATGTACTACTATACGAACTTTAGCCTTTATAATCAAATATTTTACCTGGGGGCAAATTGCGGCACTCATTATCGAACGAAATTACGTAATATTTCAATAGAGTTTATATGGAAATATATTAAAATTTCAAAGCATATCGAATGCCGTAATTCACCCCCTAATGTAGGCATTTAAAAAAAATTAAGTTCAGTTTCACTTGTTAGCGATTTTTATAGCTATGCTATTTATGGTGCGATACAGTAGTTAGAACGTGATTTTTGTAACAAAAATAATCGACACTATTACAGCTATAAATTTATTTTTGTTTTGATTTCTTTGTACTTAAAAGCAGAGTACGAAAATAAACGAAACAAGTGAGTGAAATAAAAACAATGAGAAGAATTGCTCAATTTGTTTTTGCACATGAGCACAAACTAGAGACCACAGCCGATTAGCTGTAAGCACAAACAATACATCAATCTAATCGTACGCCGCTAGAAAAGAAAATGGAAAATAAATGTTGAACGTATTGTTATTTAACATTTATTAAAAACAAAATTTGAGTGCTTTGTTTTTGTTTTCAATATAAATAGGCAGACGAGAATTTTTACATGGTTTCTATAAACTGGCAGTAAGTTTGTTTTATATAGCTAAGCAGCATAGCTATAACCCGGTGGCCTAGGAAACTTAGCTTCGTATTTTAGTTTTAGCGGTTTTTCTTATTTTTGGTGCTTTTTTTGCTCTTGGGGTTCTTCGGTTCTTGGCTTTTAGTTTTGGTGTTTTTTTAAATTTGGCGATTTATTTTAGCTTTAGAGACTTTTCTATCTTGGCGCTTTTTTTCATTTTGGCGATTTTTTCGCTTTGGCGATTTTTTAATTTCGGAATTTTTTAGTTTTAGCGTTTTTGAAAATTCCAAGAGTTTGCCTCAAGATACAGCAAATTGTCAAAATTACATTAACTGATACCCTTTAGTTTTGATTCTTTTTTAATTTTAGTGTTGTTGTTGTTGTTGTTGATGTTGTTGTTGTTGTTGTAGTCTGTATAAAAATACACTAACTTTGCAAATTTCAAGTGTCTATATATAATTTTATGTATATTACATGAGATTTTTACATTTTTGGAACACACCAAACTTCTACATATTCTGTTAAAATTTCAGGTACGTAGCTCTTACGGTTGTCGAGAAAACAGCCTGTGACGGACAGCGTAGCGAAAACAATAGGGTTCCTTTTCAACTTTGGTACACGGAACCCTAAAAATAGTGAAAAAGTAATATATTACTACAGGACTATTCACATGTTACGTAATGCTCCAGTGGAGGGTTACAAATTTGTTACGGTTTGAAAAATTTACACTGAAAATTTTATAAAAAGTGCTACGAAGGGGTAGGGGTACAAAAACTCCTAAAATAGCGTTACATAATATGTGAATAGCTCCTAAGCATAGTAACTCAAAATCTATATATGTATTATACAACTTAAAAAAGTTAACAAGTTAAAGTGGCGTTGGCTGAAGTAGTTAGCACGTTGACTACAAAACCGAAGGTCCTGGGTTCGATCCCTGTATCCAACAGTCATTAAATAATAATACCACGCATTTTTTCTGATGTGCATTAGTGTCGCTTTGTATCAGTTGTTGTAGGAAAGTTCAAGTGATGAAGGCATAGTCACTGGTCAGTGAACTATATCGACTTCAGCAGATCCTAATCCTAATGTAGCATCAGAGCGCCCTCCTTCGTTGTGTAGCAGAATTATCGGCGAAGTAAAATAATCAATAAAATGGCTACAAAACACAGCTTCAAAAAATTAATACGCCTCATTTAACATCAGAGAGGCGCTGCAACACTGCATTAATACAAACGTGCAAAAGAGTTGTAAAAGAATGAAGCTTTCCTCTATATCTCCCTTCACCACCAGTCTTCTCTATCACTATCCCTTTCCTAAGGAAGGTAACACCTAGTAATAGTAGTAGGCATTAATTGCCTGAGTGTTACTTCTCTTTAAAAAAGAAAAAATAAAAAGTTAACCACGTTTCATATCTCAATTGACCCAATATGGCTTCAGAAATAAGATAAAATTCCTCACGATAAGATTTCGCGTCACATATAAATTCTACATTTCAAGTTGAATATCAAATCAGCTGATAAAAAAATTGGCGCATAGTCATAGTCAAAACAAAATATACTTTATGAGTTTAAAACCAGTATTTTGTATGGCAATACAGGTTTTAAACTCTTAAAGTGTACTTTGTTTATGACTATGACTATGCGCCAATGCGTTTAAATGGATAAATATATTTTACTATCAAAAACAAAATGATCTCAGCAGTTGGAAAACTTGTGCTAGCCACTGTATGCCATACGAACAAAATCAATTTGACCAAAACAAAAATTCTTCTCACGTGTTCTAGTGAAATCGACTTGTGTCTTTTTTCCAACAAGACCTAAGAAACAGCTGAAAGAGTTAAACGAATGAGTGAAAAAAAACAACGTCCAAATATTTTTATGCATTCTTAGACAAAGTGTCAATGATCTCGCGCGCCACCAACTGACTGACGACTACCAACAACAGCAAAGATAAACAGCCAACAAATTTACAAGATCTAATAACTACTGCCACAACGACGAACCAAAAAAAAACTTAAAATCAAAACTATAAACATAGATCACATTTGTACGTTTATTCCAAAAAAAAAAAAAATGAATTGGAAAAAAGCTAAAAAAAAGTATATGAGCAACAAGTTCAGTAACCCTTTTCAAATTTTTTTTCCTACGATATTTCATCATCAAATCGTGTCGCTCTTCTTCCGATGGTCGCAGAAGCATTAATTACTCGTCATTGCCGAGCTGTTTAGCTAAATTTGACTTTAACCCTTAAGGGACGCTTGAGGTTTATTTTTGCACAACTCGCAACGTTTTAGAATATCAATAAAACGCTATAGAAATGTAAGCTAAAAATGATTTCTAATCCTGTGAATATTTTTTGTTAACCAAGCTTTTTTATTTAGGGTTAAACTGCTCGATATTAAAATACAACGTGAATTTGATATTTTATTTGATATTTGAATAGACAACTAACTTCACACAGTATGAGTAGGAGTAAAAAGCAACAAATCGTTGAAAAGAATGAGTATTAAATATAAATTAATATGGTCAGCATGTCATGGACGTGTGGTGGCTTTCTTTTAATTTGCACTTTATTTTAATGGATGAATTTTTTGTTTGTTCTCTTTCTGTTTAGCAACAAACTTTTGAAGTTCACTTTAATCTGGTTGGGTTGGCAAACTTTCACGCAATTGGTACATTCAACCCAAACTTCGTTTAAAACTCTAAAAAAAAGAAGCTAGTGTGATTTTTGATGGCAATTTAAAAGATGGAAGCGGAGTCTTGTGGATTTTTAATTAGTTATACACGGGTTTGGCTATACCCTACACAATATATATGAGTTGATGCTCAAAGAATGAAAGCTCAAATAATTTTTTCAACAACTGAATTTTCTTATAAAAAAAACTCTTTGATATATATTATTGTGTTCGTTACGTTTAATGGATTCTGAAATAAAAGGATTTAAATAATTTATTTATACTAAAATATTTTGTGTTGAATGTTTGCTTTCATTGACAAGCCTTGAGATCTTTTTAATGTTGTTTTTACGTAGAGTTTTACTCAGGAGGCTGATTCCCGCATTCGTGATCGAAATTGTATTGGATATCAATGTTGTCAAGTTAGCAAACTTTTTAAATTTAAAGTTTCGAGTCTGTTAGATTTCACTTCATGATGAATGTGTCAATTGGAGGGAGTGAGTAACCTTGTCCTTTAGGGCAAAAATACTATCAAAATTTTACGGCATGCAGGCTAATTATTTTTGTAAGTGCAACTAAAATTTTTACATGTCGTGTATTATAGGCTCAAATATAAAGTCAAATTACAAAGAAAAATTAATTTTTAAAGTCTACTAAACCAATGTGGTTTGAGGGTGGCGTTGGCTGAAGTAGTTAGCACGTTGACTACAAAACCGAAGGTCCTGGGTTCAATCCCTGTATCGAACAGTCATTAAATAACAACACCACGCATTTTTCTGATGTGCATTAGTGTTCCTTTGTATCAGTTGTTGTAGGAAAGTTCAAGTGATGAAGGCATAGTCACTGGTCACTGAACTATACCGACTTCAGGAGATACTAATCCTAATGTAACATCAGAGCGCCCTCCTTCGTTGTGTAACAGAATCATGGGCGAAGTAAAATAATCAATGAAATGGCTACAAAACACAGCTTCAAAAAAATAATACGCCTCATTTAACATCAGAGAGGCGCTGCAACACTGCATTTTTAAAAACGTGCAAAAAAGCAGAGTTGTAAAAGAATGAAGCTTTCTTCTATCTCTCCCTTCACCACCTGTCTTCTCTACCTCTATCCCTTTCCTAAAGAAGGCAACACCTAGTAATAGCAGTAGGCATTAATTGCCTGAGTGTTACTTCTCTTTAAAAAGAAAAAAAAAAAAAAATGTACATATACAAAATAAAAGGTTAAATTTTCAATTTTAAAGGCACGGTCACGCATACTTTTTGAAGCCCATAATCATAGCCATAAGTAAGTGCAATGTGCACGCAAAGTTTCAATAGAATAGCTCGTGTTGCAAACCGTTAATTTAATTTATAATTCTGAGTAATGGACACGGCCCCCTCCCCATATTAAAATTTTGGGGTTATTCCTACTACTTATGTACCAAATTCAAGTTCTCTCCAGTAGAATATAATGTGCCTGTAACAACAAACCATCTTATAGAATTTTTCTAGTTCTTAGAACATTTAGACTTACTTGTGCCACCTCAATACATAGCGTATAGTTTTTATGGGTCTGACCCGCCCACTTTTTTAAGCCCAACAGCTCGCTGTGGCCAGTGTTTATAATTCATATAAAGTTTCGTACAAAGCGATCAATATATTAAAATCTGCTAACTCGAAATACATTAAACAGAAAATCAATGCACAAAATATAACTTTAAATTTTTATGGGCGTAACCACGGCCACTTTTTTAAAATTAAGATTATGCTGTGTCCAGAGCTCATGATTCATGTAAAGTGTCGTAGGAACAGACTAATTAGAAACATACAAATAAACAGAATAAAAACTGCTACTCCAAAGCAAGAGGCTAACTATTTATAGAGGTGGTAACGCCCACTTTTACAAAAAAAAAATTAAGCCTTGCATAAGTGCAATGTCTATAAGGGCGTGTCCCCGCCCCTTCAGTAAAATATTCACATTCTCACAGCCTTAAAACGATTTTGATTATACGCACCAGTCATTAGCTTTGATTGCTTCATTCGAGAGAGATTGAACCAGAGGTATTTGTTTCCTGATGTTCGTAATCACTATCAATATATCTTATCAGATTATATACGATCTGAGTGAGTCCTTAAAACAATTCCAGTACATAGGTATGCTAGCCTCACTCCTGGCTAGTTTGTGTGCTTTCCTTTCACTCAAACGTGTCCGGACCCAACAGAGTTGGGTGGTTGGTTGGTTTACGTGGCTGCCCGCTACACGCAGGCATTCAAGTAGAATCTAAATGATTCCTTTTTGAAAGGACCACTACACTCATCGGTGTCAACCTATGTAGAACCGTATCTAAGTATACTGATACGTTGATAGTTACTAGATCCAACCTTTCTTCACGACAACTCCGGCAGAACTCATTATAGGACAGGCCTATCCTACTAGCATGTCTGCCGACCGTCCAGTGCCCCGTAATGATTTGTTAGTTATATTGAGCGCCTATTATTATAGCGAGGCCACATTTTATTAGCAACCTTACACGTCTCTATGTTGCGCCATCTGCATTCATCCTTATAGATATAGTGCTGGAATGCACCGCTTCTAATATCACCAAACTGCATGGCTACAGATTCGGCATTGGAGGCATTCATAGCAGAGCCAGCTCTAGCAAGCTCGTCTGCCCGTTCATTACCTAAAAAATTGCTATGTGCTGGAACTCAGATGAGGGTAAGGTCAGCCTGATCATCCAGTCTAGATAGCAAACTCTTGCGCTGCCCGACTAGAATGGACGGACTGATAAATGATCTTAGGCATAAAAGCGCCGCCTGGCTGTCGATAAAGCTACCTTCCTATCAATCAGCACTCTAGCCGCTTCCCTTACCGCCAAAATTTCAGCCTGAAATACAGTGGCTTCGTTAGGGAGACGAAAGGAGCATTCTATACCAAGATCACTTGAAAATACTGCAGAACCTACACCGCAGACCATTCTTGATCCATCAGTGTAAACTCTGACGTCATATTCTCTTACCATTGTGCCTCGCTTCCACCCCCGTCTCGATAGAATCAGAACTTTGAACACCTTGTCAAAGTCCAGATGGGGCACCATGTAATCAGTAAATTCCCTCAGCGAAAGGAGTAAATGATCAAGGACTCTGGCTTTGCCATAGGACCTTGATCTCCACCACCCAGATGCCGCTAATCTTGCCGCACTGCTTTAGGATACCGCCAATATATGAAGGTCGATCGAAATAAGGTTTAGTATAGCATTCCTTGGGTGCCCCTGTGGCTGAGTGGCAGCGATGCTAGCCTCTCAGTCCAGAGGTCGTGGGTTCGATTCCCACCATAGACCCTGGGTGTTTTCCGCAGACAAGCTAATCGCTTTGCGGGTTGTGTTTTGTGTTTGTTTTTTAATTCAGAGCCTCCGAAGGACTAGTACGTAAACATCCTGTTATTCCATTGCAAGCCGATCTCTGTATTCTACAGAGTTGATCTACCACGTATTTCTTGCCTGTGGCAGGCCACCATACTGCAGAACCGTAAGTCAGTATTGGACGCACGATTGCTGTATACATCCATTTAAGCATTTTGGGGTTTAGGCCCCAACAGAGTTACTTTCTTCGTGCTGCTTTCAACTAGACTTATTCTTATGCAGCATTCCCAAGTTAACTTAGTAGTATACTCATGTGAATTAAGTGCCATAATGCCAGACTGACTGTTCGATAAGCCGGCTATTTCTTTTCCTCTGTAACCCTTTTCGAGAATAAATATTGCGCCTCTCTCAATGCCATAAACTCCCTATTGAACGATAGTAGGGATTTTTCCCAAACACCCATAGTTGTTTATCCTTGGTCGTACAGCCCCTGAACCAGAACCTTCCCGCTTATTATTATAAAGGCTTACTGAGGTACCATCAGCCCGCATTTCTTTCTGTTGACCGATATATATACACATTCTAAAGAAAATAAAGCTTTCGCACAACGTTTGTTATAACAAATATTACCACCTCAATTGTATAAACCTCATGCTGAATTGCTTTTTAAGCCAAAATCCACAGCTGATTTATAGTTTTTTTATTATTATTTTTTTGCAAGTAAAAAAGGGTTTAAAGACCTATAATATAAATATAAAGACAACATACTAATACATATGTACATATGTTTGTGTGTGAATACATATGTGTGCATGTATGTAGTTATAATAACTTCCCTGTAGGAATTTTGAAACAGCACAGTACAGAATTATACAAGAGGCAAAAATCTACTACTGACATTAATACTATTTACTAGATAGTTGTCTTGTGACCATAGTTATGTAGGCATTGGAAATAGAAGAGACACACTAGTACAGGGTGTTTTTTAGAGGTATAGAACTTCGAATTGAAATAAAACACAAGAAAATCGTTTTAATGTCCATCAATTTGGCTTTATTGGAAGGATAATTTTATGCCATTAATGTTTAAATATGATTTCGGGCATGTGGCCGCCGCGGCTGGCTCGAATAAAGCCAATTCTACAGGTCCAATTTTCAACCACTTTTTCGAGCATATGGGGCCGTATGTTGGCAATAACGCCACGAATGTTGGCTTCCAAGTCCCCTAACGTTTCTGGTTTGTTGGCGTAGACGAGCGACTTCACATATCCCCAAAGAAAATAATCCAATGGTGTCAAATCACACGATCTTGGTGGCCAATTGACAGGTCCATTCCGCGAAATTATGCGCTCATCGAATGTTTCCTTCAATAAATCGATTGTGACGTGCGCTGTGTGGCATGTAGCGCCGTCTTGTTGGAACCACAACTCATCCACATTCAAAATCTTCAAAATCTTCCATAAAGTTGATGGACAAAGCTCCAATTGCTGTGCACGGTGGCGAATCGATTCATTCGGGTCCTCTTCAACACTTTGCTCTACAGCTGCAATTGTTTCTTCGGTGCGCACTGTTCGACGTCTCTGCGGATGCGTATTATCACATAGAGTAAACGTAGTGCGAAAACGATCCATGGTTAACCGAATTAATTGCTCTGATGGACGATTATGTCGACCATAAAATGGACGGAGCTTGCGGTAAACTTCGCGAACTGAACCATTATTTTCGAAATAAATTTGCACGATTTGCAAGCGTTGTTCTTTTGTCAACCTGTTCATGATGAAATGGCAAACCAAACTAAATATTAATCACTTGACAGCTGACAAAATGGCCGCCAGTTAAAAAAGTGATGCCAACTTAAAGTTCTATACCTCAATAAAAAAACACCCATTATATTTTGGTAACTGTAGACTACACTACTGATGTTGGTGTATTGAGCAGTAAATTATTACTTACATAGCTGCCGCCGTCTTGAGCATGTATCAAAAAAATTTTCTCCAATAAATTAAAACAGTCGACAATCTTCCTACAGGGTTCGAACACATGCAATATATATTTATAATAAAAATAAAGAATTTATGATGAATAAATAACAAACACGTACGTATATTTAAGACTATTTTAGAAGTGTAAATTAAATTTGTTGATAAAACAAATAGATTGTTGCATAATTAATTTAATAATTAACGATGATGAATAGAATTTTAATAAAATATTGTTTTAAGACAACAAACAAATAAAGGCAAAATATTCAAAAATTGAGAACAATATAATAAATTATGGTCTTCTAACATATTTTTAGTTCGTTTTTGGAAATTATCATAATAGTGATTATGCTGATAGTTTTTGTCGTAAATATTTCATTTACAAAATGCTGTAGAATCAGTTGTAATCTCACCAAACTCCGAAAGTACAATCATATATCAAATTCGTTTAGTAAGTTTAATTTTTTTTTTTCGAAGTTTATTTGTTTGATTTTGATTGGACTAAAGTTAGAAAGTCAAATTACATGCGATAATTTTCAAGGAACAAATAACACCAAAGTTATTAGTAAATTTTCTGACAAACACTAGCAGAACGGAACAATATATGTGTATATGGGCCCTTAATTGTGAAACTGGTCATGTATATTTCTTTGGTCAAGATATTTTGTAGATTGCATCTGCACAAATCAAAAAATATTTTATACTATGCTACATTTCAATTTAGAGTTTCACTAGTCTCAATAAATATAAGTGGACAATGAAGGCGCTTTCAATAATGTCTCTACGGATGTAATTATGGAAAGTGTAAATCGTTCCGGTACTAACTTACTTACTGGTCAAGAGCTGGGTTGGCAAACTCTTAAAGTGTAGAATAATATCTGCAGAATTTGGCAATGCAATGTACATAAGGAAGCTCATGGAAGAACTCCCCTTGTTTCACCACTACTTTGGATGCTGGTTGTCAATGACATTCTCATGGAATTCGGGGGTAAAGCAGCTAGGGTATGTAGACAACAACGCTGTTGCCATAACTGGTAAGCTCCTCGTTACAATTAGTTCCGTCATGTAGTCCTCGTTAAAGGATATTCATGGATGGGCAGCCAAGGGTAGTTCTGAACTTGAACCCTATAAAAACTGACCTTGTGCTTTTTACTAAAAGGAAAGTCAGGGAATGGAGACCACCAAAACTGAGATGGTATATTGCTCTTACCCAAAATACATACAAAATACCTGGGGGTTATTTTGGATAGTAAACTGACGTGGAAACCCAATACAGAAGATAGAGTTAAAAAGTCCACCATAGCTCTATGAGCATGTAAAAAGATTCTGGGCAAGACATGAGGCCTTTCGCCTAATCGTACATATTTCACCTAAACAGCGGTAGCTAGACCAATTGTACTCTGCGGAATGATTGTATGGTGGAGGGTGACTGAGACAAAGGCATACCTAAAAAAGTAAGAAACTATCCAGAGATTAGCAGAACTCTGCATCACTGGAGCTCTAAAAAGCACACGTACTGCAGCTTTAGACGTTGTCTTGAAACTTAAACCAATTAAACTAACTGCCCTGATGATGCGACATGCAAATCCGTTATCCTACTCAGGACAACAGAACAAATGTAGTGCAATCCATTTGGTCACGGTAAATTGCTGAAAGACATGGAGTGTAGCTCGGACTACATCATTCAATTAACGAACTTCATTGCCAAACCACAGATCACTATAAGGGAAGAAGGCTATCTCGCAGGTCTTAACTATAGTGGTAATAGTTTTATTTTTTTCACTGATGGTTCAAAGATGTTTGGAGGGGTGGGAGCTGCGTTTTACTGCCTGGAGCTCGGTATAGAGGAATCTTATAAAATTCTTGATTACTGTAGCCTCTTCCAGAGGGGAAATCTATGCAGCCAAAATGGTTGCAGAGTTAGCTTTCAACCCTTAAACCATAAATGGGCGTGTGAATATATATACAGAGACAGTCAAGCAGCAATTGAGGGAATTGCAGCAGAATGCAATTTCACTAAATATGTTATGTGCTGGTAGACAAGTACATATATTTTGGGTTTGGAGACACTTGGGAATTGAGGGAAACGAAGTGGCCGATATATTGGCCAAAAGGGGAATTTAATTACCAGTGGAGGGAACGGTATATGTCCGGAAACCAATTCAACACCTGAAGGGGATAATAGACTCTAAGATGAAGGAAGAAGCGGAGAAGGGTTGGCGTACAACGAAAACTTTGCAAAACTTCTAAAATCATGTGGAGCTCCTATCGACTAAATTTCTTTTATCACTAACTAGAATTAACTATAGACTTCTAGTAAGGGTATTAACTGGACGCTGCTGGACGGCTTCGTAAGCCGTCAAAATAGCACAAATACTTGACGGTATCTGAAGGATATGACTGGCTTGGTGATCACACTTTTCCGAGTCTTGCACTTGTATCGGTAGTGGAACTGTGTAGATTACTAAGGTTTATTAAATCTGTGTGGGAGTCACTCGATACAGGCACCACAAACTAGGCTGCAATACTTACAGGTATTTTTGTAATCGCAGAGGTGCATTTCGCGTAAAATTAGTATTTCCAACATTTTATATTAAACGGTTGCTATTATTAATCCGCGTTATGTCGAAATCGCATAAATGAAATACCTGTTAGGGTTACCTGTATTTTCCAAATTTCAAACTAAACAGGTGTAGAAAAATCACACAAAATATTTGTGATTTGTCCCAGTGGTATTTACGAATATGAAGATTATAGGAGTGTCAGTAACTCAAAATTAGCTTAACTCGACTTTAAATAATTTGCCTGTTTTCCACAGATATTTTAAATATATTACATATGTGTTGGACTATGATCATAACTAAAACTGAAAACTTTTGCTATTGATCTTCAAAATATTGTTGATATCCCATCCAACCACTTCTTCCAAAGAATGGCAAATAATTTTATATCAAAAATTAAATTTTATTCAAATACCTACATACATAATAATAATTAAGCTTAAATTAGACGTGACATACATAGCCATAATGTCATAGCTATAACCAAACCAAAATTCAATTGGTTTCTATGGTGAGAGTTATGACGTTATGGCGAGTCACCTATAATCAAATACAGTGTTGTCCATTAGTTTGGTTCGAACGGCTGATTTCTATGGCTATGGTTATGTCACGTCTGATTGAGCCTTTAAAACCTTCCCTGCATAATTAAATATCCTCTTCAAAAGTAGTTTTCGATCAAACTACTTAATACACAAAATAACATGTAATTGGATCAAAGTCATAAATATTGAATGCTCTCTTAAGCTCTTTTTTCAATCGAAAGAGTCTATTTATAGAAACTATAAAACTATAATATTTCTGCTCGCAAACCTACAAAAAGCGACAAGTAAAATTAAAACGAAAATAACCACAAATCCCATCAACACGGAAATACATTATAATGCATGCTCACTGAATCACTAGAAGAAAAAAAAGTGAATAAAAAATCAAAAGAAAATACGAATACTACAAAAAAAGTATACAAAACTAAATAAAAATAAAACATTTATTGGTGTATAATCACTGCTGCAGCCAGCACACAGCCTTAAAATTTAAAGAAGAAAAGAATACCAACCAAGTTTTCCCAGCAATGTATCACATGCAATGAAGATGATCCTCTACTTGATACTAAAAGAACGTATGGAGACGACAACCGAACAAGAAAACCCGGCAAAAAAAAAAGTCACTGAGGCAGTCGGGCGGGCAAACAAGAAGGCATCCATCCTAAGGCGGCATAAAATTACAGTGTACTTAATATATGTATGGATGTAGTATGTATGTTTGTGTGTAAGATCAACCTATAGCCAAAACAATTTACTTGCCCAACCATTCAAGATGACTGACGGACGAATTGTCTAACTGGCTGTGAGTTGCTTATGCCGGCTGACTGCCTCAATGGCTGGATGGTTTGGTTTGGTTTGGTTTGGTTTAGTTTGGTTGGTTGTTCGGTTGCTCGGTTCCTCGGTTGCTCGATTGCCGGCTGATAGCTGTTTGCTTTAACACAACTGGTCATACCATATATACTTCCATACTTCCCAGCTAGCATTTGGGTGATCATTTTTGGCAGAAATATCTTATATGATTCTCTACAGATCGCTTTTGATGATTAAAAAGTGATTTATCACTTGGGCGATTGAAAGAGGATTCACTTATGATTCATCTATATGATCAAATAATGATTTCTTGAAAATAGAGAAACATCATGCAAACCGCAAAAAGGTGATTTAAATAATTTAATATGAAAATTGCTCAAAAATAATCAGCAAATCGTATTATAACTGATTCTTTGGTATGATTCATCTCTAGGGTACCATTTTCTCACAATGGGAGTATCATTTATGATCGAAAAATTAGCTCATATACGGTTATTTTTCTCGTCAAGCTGATTCGGAAACGATTGGATTATGGTACAAAATGCTACCTGGGTTCTTACATATATATTTACATATATGTATGGTATGTATGTATGTATTTGTATAAAAAGAACAAATAAAAACAAAAACAAAAAAAGAATACCATCCATCCATCCATTTCATCCTACCAACCCAAAACAAAACCAGGCACTCAATTCTTCTTTTTTCCATACTCTCGGCGTTACAACGAACGATCCAGGAAAAAAAAGTCAACTTACAACAAACATACATACACACCTATGTATGTATGCATGTATGTACAAAGAGACACAGATACACAGGCTATTTTCCATCCATCCATCTATCCATCCATCCGTCCATGCATACAAATGTACCCGTTCCTGAAAGCAAGAAGTAGCAATAACAATATGTTTACGATATTGTGGATCATCATAATCATGATTATCGTCGTCGTTGTCGTTGTCGTTGTCGTTGTCGTTGTCGTTGTCGTTGTCGTCGTCATTACCATGAATTTTCTTGTTGCTGTCTTATTGTTGTATGTATTTTCTCATCTTTCAGCTCTTCCACTACATCTTTTCTTGCTGTCGGTCTCTGTTGTAGTTGTCGTTGTCGTTGTTGACGACGCAGTCCCCCAGTCATGTGCTTGTGGTTGTTTTGTATAAATTTAGAAACAACCAATCCAACCATACTAAACTTAACGAACAAGCGGTCAATGACCGTACAAATAGTGACCCACTAACATCCGCGAGTGCGTTCACCTTAAAAAAATTCATGTGACGTATAAACAAAAAATATATATGTACATATGTAACGTATGTATGTATGTATGTATCAATTGGTTGGATGTATTGGCTTGTCTGTTGGTATGACCGTAAAGGTACAAACAAACGAAGTTAACAACAAACATACTTCTGCATATACCAGCCAACTATTTCGCCAACCAAACAACCAACCAGCCTGGCAGCCAGTTATGAAAACAAACAACCTTCAGCACCACCACGTTTGATCTCTTTGGGTGCTCGATCGTATTTTCTGTTTCTCTTATTTCGGCTGCAAAGATATCTTCCGGGGAGGCTTGGTTTTATTTGCCTTTTTTTTTTTTTTTTGGTTGTCATTCTTTAAACTTTTATTGGCTTTAAGAGCGTGCTAAGAGTATGAATATTATTTTTTCTTTAAATGATTTAGTGTTGGTTCGTGTAAGGTTTGTTAAAGTTTAAAGAAGGTTTCATACCTCGTTGCATTTTCATTTAGTGTTTTGATGTAATGACGTTATAACAAGTTTCCTGATTTCAATGAAAGGCTTTTTTAATGAGCTTTAATTTTGATCTCCGATCCTAATTAAGTATGGCTTATATAGAATCGGTTATATATTTATCAACGCAAAGTAAGATCTGCAGTAAGACCATACAAATTTTCCACGAAAGATCTAATCATCGTCTAAATCCTGAGACTTCCAGGAGTCTCTTACAATATGCTTGTTCTCCCCATCTCCTAAGATTTAAAAAAAAAAATTACCAAAATCCTTACTTGAAATTTGTTTTCCCCATGTCCTACGATTAAAAAAGTAGTAGTAGAAGTATTTAATGTTATATCGAAATAAAATAAGTATAGAGAAGAAATTTGGAATAAATTTTCTGGTTCATTTTGCTTAAAATATAGGGTATCAATTCCATTTTATGAGAAAACCCCAATTTTTATTATTTAACAGATTTCTGTTTTTTTTTTTGTTAACAGAGCTCTGTTAAACACGTTAGTTTATGTCTAGGGAGGGAAGTGTAAACTAGAGGACATCAGGGGCTTCATCGTGGAAATTCGGTGGCTCAATGGTGGATAATAGGGTCACTTCTGGTTACAAAGGGGGAGGGGAGAGTAAATATAACTTTTTTTGAGCAACAGAAGGGAGTCACAATAGACTTAATTGGGTCTCCAAGTGGAGGTGCGGTATAGCACCATCCTTCCTAACCTAATCTAACCTTGATTGAACATCACACATATGTTGACGTACAAGTCCTGAATATTGTAGTTGGCAGCATTATTATAGACCTACACATAATGGCCACAGCCATAAGCAGTGCTGTAAGTTTGGCGGCATTTGGCTAATGAAGGTTAAGAACGTACGTAAACGAACAGATCTTAAGACTCTTCGATGGCGCCATTCTCAAATCAGGTCAAGATAGATGGCGTAAGGAGCCCACCTGCTTGATAGCGAGAACCCTTTGGCTTCGACTAACACCCCACTGAACTAAAAATCTCATGAAAGTTACTAGGAAGAAAATTAGAAATCTCTTGGCCACACTAACCAGCCACTGCACTTCCGGAACCCATGCTAAACGTATGAGTCTCCCGTACCATGGTTACTGCACCAGTTGTTATCACAAAGGAGAGGAGGAAACTATCTCACATCTGCTCTGTTTCTATCCTGTTCTGGAAAATCTCCATCGACACTTCCTTACACGAGTTATCGGCAATAGGACTTAAAAAATGGTTCTTTATATTAGGAACAGCGGTTCATCCTGATCCACTCTCTTCAATTCTCTAGCAACTATCACCTATATCTGCCTCTTTCATCTTTATCCTCCCTTTACCTACTTCTATATACTGTCCAACTTATAGGTAGCACTAGGGATCATTGTATTGTATGGAAGTAAGCTGGACCCTTAACTTTCATCTCTCACCAGCAACCTGCTAACCTAACCTAACCTAACCTAACTCCAGAACTAATAATATATTAGGGGGAAGATTTGGTCCAAATACCGGTACTGCGACACCTGATGGATATTTAATACCAGACCTAAGAGTAGCTTCCGATTATTTAGAACCCAAAACGGAATTTTTTCAAAGCCCTTCTCCCATCCAGAAAGCAATGGAAAAACTATGAAATAGTAAATGCTTATGACACCAGAGACTACACTGACGGATCTGAAATGAAAGGATGTGTTGGGTCCGGAGTTTTCTTAATTTATGTGGGTGAAAGTATTTTTAAGGCTGAAATACTGGCCATAAGAGAGAGGTAGTGTAAAAAACATGTTCATGGGAAAATCAACTCAACTTTAATTAATAAATATAAGGATATGTTATAAAGACTGTCATCAGACCACTCTTATCTAGGTTCCTGCACATAGCAACTTCCGTCAACAATGAAAGGACGGATGAACTTTCCAGTGCTGGAATCGTTATAGACGCCTTTAAAAATAATATCCTCAAACACTTCTCCAAAAGCAGATAGAACAGTCTGAGTAGGTATAGATCAGATGCTCAGACCAAATAGTAAACAAAACTAGGAAGAGCATGTCGTGGTTGATCGTGCAATTAACTTGTCACTAAGCAATTGGCGGATATCTTGGTAGGCTAGATGTTCCCTGTAAGGAACAAGACAAAGTAGAGTCCGTTTCTCACCTGCTCTGATACTACGCCATACAAATTTCTAGCAAAAGATAATCTAGACGACCTGAAGTAGTAAATCCACCCCACGGAGTAGATCTGGATCACTGGATCTAGCATTGGATCCAGGGATTTAAAACGGAGTATGACGATTCTACTTGACTGCTTGCAGGTAACTAGAACATAGTAGGGATGAAACGATACGAGTAAATACAAGTAACTACTCGATACTTTTTCTTAAACACCAAGTACTTTTGGTATCGATACTTTACTATCGAGTACCGAGTAGGTATCGGTAAAAAATACTTGTATCAGTCAAAAATACTCATTTTTTATTGGTCGCAACAATGTTGAAAAATACGCCAGTTTAACAAAATTTGATTTGCTTGTATTAAATGTAAAATTATATTTAGTTTATAATGAAAGTGGTCTAAGTGATATATTTCTCTGGCCGAGATATTCAGTAGATTACGTTTGGACAAACCAAAATATATTTTTTTATTATGCTGCACCTTAATTTAGAGTTTTAGTAGTCTCGGCTAATATAAAAATATTCAATATTTTTTAAATATTTAGTATAGTTTGTTTAAGATTTATTTAATATTTCGATGCAAAAAAGCACATGACTTAGAGCACTTTCATAATTAAGGGCACATATATTAACGTTAGTTCGCGAAATCAGGCCTTATTAAAGGCCTGCTTAGTGTGTTTTATTCAATTACTATTCTTATGTCCTGATTCACACACATCAGGTTACCTGATCAGTTTTTGATCACTTTTCTTTTGAACCTGCACTTGCGTTCATACACACCGTCAAGTTTATTTAATCAAATCTCATCAACTTGCGTTGTGGTAGAGTATTACGAATGAAACAAAACAAAATGAAAAAGCAAACTTGACTGGTACGGTCAAGTCTGTACCCCTTTCCATTCTCTTTTCCTCTCTCTCATAAAAATTCAAAATATAACGACTCAGGCCTGACGTGTGTGACTCAGGACTATCTAACTACTAAAGAATCTCTTATAGAAGGCCTTGACTCTTTCGTATAAAAGATAAGATATACAGTCCAAATACAATTCTATGAGAATGAAAAAGAGAAGGAGTAACATGTTTGGTTTTATTTTTCTTAACAAATCAAAAAATTTCAAGGCCTTTCAGAACTGCTGGCGCAAGAAGTGAGAGTGGAAGTCCTATCTCCCAATGAAAACGCATGCAAAAAATATATGAGCATGAAATGTAGCGATATGGCCTTGTAAATCCACAAGAAAGAGTACAAAGGCCTTTACAAGGGATCCTTACTCCTTCTTTTTCCCGCTGGGTACTGATCCTGACGACAAAAATATTTCAAAGTAAGTCCATACATACATACATACACTCATATGTGTGTGTGCTGTTTACATTTACTTTTGTTTTCAATATTTGAAATCATATGAAGAACTTGACCGATACAAGTAAGTATCGATACTTTTTATTCGATACTAAGGAGGTATCGATTCTTTTGAACCGATACCGTATCAGGTAAAAGTATCGATACCTTAGTGGTATCGTTTCATCCCTAGAACATAGCAAGAGCCCACTGGTTATAAGACCAGGGGGTTACTCTCTATTGCGATGCGAAAGCCATTACGATGCGAAAGCTAAATGCGTTGATATGCAAATTTGGTACTCTCTATTACTTTCGCAAAACCTTTCGCAAAATTGTTTGAAAAAGTGGCAACACGGACATTGCAAAAGAAAATATGGCAAAGGTTGGCAGTACTGAAATGTCAAAATATGTATAAAAAACGAAATTTAAAATCAAAATTGAAGAAAAAGTGAAGTGTAACAGCCTTTTGCTAGGAACACAATTGGGACGAACGACGAATTTCGTCCACGTCGACGAATTCGTCGATATGAGTTCGCTGCGTAAATTCGTCGTGTGAAGCACAACAACGACGAATTTACGCAGCGAATTCCTCTCTTATATTTGATAAAGTTGATTGTTTTGTGTACAAAGACAGAGAGTGAGAGAGAGAAAATTGTTTTTTCGTCGTTCGTCGGCGTACAAATTAGAAATAAATCTATCTCAGAATTCGTCACACACGACGAATTTCGTTGTACGGTGGTGTTGTGTTCATTTTCATATGCACTCATGTGTTTTATTTTTTATGACGAAAGTTCGCACCGAAAAATTCGTCGTTCGTCCCAGTTGTGTTCCTAGCATTTAATTGAAAATAAAGTCATGGATTCTGTAGCGTTTGGTTTTATGAAGAAAACGTCCATGTATAACGAGTTGCAAGACTAGTCTTAAAGGTTCAATTAGACGTGACATAACCATAGCCATAGAAAACAACCTTAACGCCATAATTCGCACCATAGAAACCAATTGAATTTTGGTTTGGTTATGGCTATGGCACTATGGCTATGCCACTTCTAATTTAAGCTTAAGAGATAGTTCCGGTATACTTTCCTTAAATGACCGCAGGTAAGAAAAAATCTGTAGCGGAATATGTTATTAAATACATATTGCTTTATTTTAACTTTGTACAAAATTTGAGTTTCTGTATGTATGGCCAGGACCATAGGAATATAGCAGCATTCAATGTCCCGTCGCTTAAAAGAGCTCTACGTAGCAATTGAGAAAATACAAAACTGAGAGGGACCATCACCTGTGCTGGAAATGCTTAATTTATTTTTACGCATTTTCACTTGGTGTGATTTTTTAAATCAAATATGAATACATACATACATACATACAAACATACATGTGTAATCTTATAAGTACTATTAGTGTCACATTTCATTATAAGCAACCAGCTATATCCCTTACAGGAGATCCATTAGAATTTAGGTCGTCTGTCAATTTTGTCCACAAATGATTTGCGGCTTATTTGCCATTTGCTCACATGCAATCCACTAAAATTTCAAACTGCCGGTGTTTTGTTTGTAATATTTTGGCTTTTTCCCTAAAAACTACGATTTAAATATAAATATTTTGGTTTTATAAAAGGCTTATGAATATAATTTCCATAGAAAATTTGTTTAATAAACCTCTTATAAAACAAAAATATTTTTTATGAATAAGACAGTCAATATATAAATATTTTTTTCAACGTACTTACATGTTTTTCTCACTTTCCGTTTGGTATTTAGCTAACGCAAGATATTTGCGCTTATCGAGCGATTTTGACAGGCGCTTTCGCATTGTAGAGTACGGTGATACCAGACTTGCGAAACGGAAAATAAAAGATGCGAAAGCTAAATGCGCAAACACATTAGAGAGTCGCGACCTTAGGACAACAAGGTTCTAACTTACATTTATTTCAAAAATGAGTTATATAACGCATCGCTCTAAAGCGGCTACGCTCTTTCGATTGGCGTTCTCAGTTTTTTTCTATCTCTTACAGTTTCTGAGATATTCAATACAACTATGTTCTAACTACGCGTTTTTGGTTTGAGATTCAGTTAACATGGTTCTAACAGACTGATAGAACCTTGTTAACCGAGAAAGCCTATATTATTTTGCAGATAGAACCATGGGGAAACTTTAATTGCAAATAGAACCATCTGCAATGTGAAATATATGTTTTAAGCAGAGCTCGCAAAATATGTTCAACCAAATGTTTATGCGCTGTCCTGTCCTGTCTTTTTATATGTGAGATATTCGAATTTAAGTTCCTTTTATGTCTAATCATAATATAGGTTAACTTAATTTACTAAAAACAATAATATTTATGAATTTAAAAATGTGACTAAGTCTGATTTTTTTTTAATTAATAGGAAAACTATTTATTTTAAACACCTTTTTTAAAAATACAAAATAAAACCATAAAATTTATTAAAAAAATATTGACACTTCTATTTCATTATCCTTATGTTTATTACTTTTTTTATCATTTATAATTAGACACATGGTTCTATCTGCAAAAAAATATTTCTTACCGTCACACAAAGTTCTATTAGGTACTTAGAACCATATTGTCCTACATTCATGTGCCTCATCGTTGAGCATCAGAGTTCTATCTGTTTTTTTACACTCAAATTGTGGCAAAACTAATATAGTAGCTTGGATATTTTTAAAAACATAATAATATTTCAGGTCTAAATTAAAATTTTTCAAAAACAGTTTTTAAGTTAAGTGGAAATGGACTAAGTAAAACGATTAACAATATTCAACTTTAGTTCCCTCAAAAGTAATGTTGGTGCAAATAGAACCTTTATGTCCTAAGGTCGCGGAGTATCAATCGTTCGATTTCATACCATTTTTCTTTCGCATCGTAATAGAGAGTAACCCGCCAGCCTTTAAGCTTTTTCTCGAACATGGTTAAGTTCGAAAAACTCATCGCATCTTCGTTTGGCTTACACTCGGCGTAACAATGGATTCAATCGGTTTTGCTCGACTTGCACTCTACCAGAAGTCGTACTGTGCGTACCAAAGTAGCTGTTGCAGGTATCGAGAAAGAAGAAAAGAAAAAAGAAAAGAACCTGTAAGTTGCCCTTCAAATTATGCGATTTAGCACCGCTTCTTTCTTGAGGGGATACGTGATTAACTGTAGATGATTAACGCTATGACTGATATCCCTTATTTCTGATAAAGTGATCGAAAATTGGACTTCATCTGAGTCACACAAAAATCATACACAAATAAAAATTAAAATAAATTATATCGAATAAGGATACAGCAATAATTCTAAAAAATTTGTGAATAAAAAAGCAATGATTTTCAACACAACGATATCGTGCGTTTCTTACTTCTTCATATGCTGGATTATAATATCGAAATGTGTGTGCAAGTGCAGTCAAAGCAAAAAGAAGTCTAACTCCATAGACAAGTACATATGTATGTATGGATGTATGTTTGTAGCTGCTACAAATGAATAAATTAAATAATTTAATTGAAAGACGATAAATCTTATGTAAATTAAAAGAACCATTATAGCAAAGTTAAAAAAAGCAAATAAATAAATTATCAAATTATAGCACAAGTTGCAAATGGTAAGTGTGTACCTATCGCTCATTTACTCAAACAAAGTGATAACTCCAAAAAAACTAGTTTGCCAGAAAACGAGCTTGAATGAAAAAAGAAAATTTTATTTTTCTCTCAAAGGTTGAGTAAACATGATACTTGTAAGAATTTTTTTTTTACACAATATCAGGAAGATTAATTCTGCAAAAATTCCATTTTTTGAGTTATGGCGTTCTTTGAGTAAATGAGAGATATGCATGTAGTCTGTATATAAGAAACAGCTGCAGAAAGTAAGCATTTTTGAGTGAATGTCTTCAGTGGGACATGGATAAAGTGTGTAAAACACTACACGAGGCATTAAGATGATATTTTTCAAACAATCTTAAGATTAATTAGTATTGCTTTGTGCTTGAACTTTAAGCATTTGAAAATTGAAGAGATCTTAAGCTTCGGCAAATCATTAAAAAGCACGCTCTCAGATATTTTCTTCTGGTTACTATAGACGTTAGATCCAGTTAGCTAGTTACGCCATATGAAATGGAATTTTATAACATTTCATTTAAGACTGTATGAATGAGAATCTTTTAAAATTTTGACAGGTACATATTAGATGCAGTAGCTTTCACCCGGCGGGTGCTGGAGCTTTGAGAACATCTCGAATAGTTTTTGCAGTCGCAGAACTTAATTAATAGTGTTTTCACACTGACATGGTTTTAATAAAAGTTGGTTTTAACGTTAAAACCAACTCGTTAAAACCTGGTTTTTGTAAAAATCAACTTAAAACCATTTTTAAATGGGTTTGAAGTTAGTTTTATGAAATGCAACCTTGTTTTTAGCTATGCTAACTTTAGTGCTGCCAAGTTAAAATAACCAAAAGCAGCTGATAGTGTTTAAGCCAGTGAATAGATGTCGCTTGAAAGATTTTTAACTTAAAAATGGATGCAGCAGCAACAAAAATCCAAAAATAAATTCAGTAAAGTGCGATTTGGACTCGCGCACGAAGGGTTCCGTACGTTGGGCTTTGAGCACTTTTTTAATACAGTTTTTTACGTTTTTTCAGCTGAAATAATTTTTTTTGATTATTTTTCACTTTTTTCTCGTTTTTGCGATTTTTTAAATTTTGGCGATTTTTTTTTAATTTTGGCGATTTTTTTAGTTTTAACGATTCTTTTAATTTTGGCGATTTTTTTAATTTTGGCGATTTTTTTCATTTTGGCGATTTTTTTTTTTATTTTGGCGTTTTTTTTCATTTTGGCGATTTTTTTTCATTTTGGCGGTTTTTTTCATTTTGGCGATTTTTTTTCATTTTGGCGATTTTTTCATTTAAGCGATTTTTTTTCATTTTGGCGATTTTTTCATTTTGGCGATTTTTTCGGTTTTTCGCGATTTATTTTCGATTTAGAAATTTTTTTTAATTTGGTGCTTTTTTTCGTTTTGGCGATTTGTTTTTTTGATTTTAACGATTTTTTTTCGGTTTGGCGATTTTATAATTTTGAGATTTTTTTGTTTTACCGTTTTTGAAAATTTCAGGAAGTTTGCTCTTACGGTTTCCAAAATACAGCAAGTTTTCAAAATTACATAGTCGAAATTACAATAACTGATGGTACACCCTTTAATTAAATTTTTTTAAATTTTAGTGTTAGTTGTTGTAGTCTGTATAAAAATACACGAACTTTACAAATTTCAAGTGCATATACATCCAATTGTGTGTATATTAGATGAAATTTTAAAATTTTTCGTTGCTCGTTTTGGCACACCCTTTAATTTCCAACTCTCATGTATTTGTTGTTGTAGCGGCCAAGGGTCTACACACTCTGTCCAAATTTCAGGTCCGTAGCTCTTACGGTTCTCGAGAAAATACCCTGTGACGGACAGACGGACAGACGGACAGACGCCAGACGGACAGACGGACAGACGGCCAGACGGACAGACGGACAGCGTAGCGAAAACAATAGGGTTCCTTTTTCACCTTTGGTGTACGGAACCCTAATTATGGGGAAAAGAAAAGAGTTTTTTGGAAGGAAAACAACGAAAATATTTTCATTGATATCTGGGAAGTGAAAATAGACGATATGACTGACATTGATCCGCCGACAAAAAACGTTTTATTTTGTGATGTATTTGTGCATTTTGTATATACAAAACAACTTGATTTCCAAGCACTTCTACAATTTGTATTACTAGTTCCATAATTTTAAAATACTTATGTATTTACAAAATATAAAATAATTTTCATTTTATAACGCATTGTAAAATTTTCGAGTTTTTCATACAAACAAACAGTTGTTGTACATTTTGTCAAAGAAGTGTTATAAAAATAAGAAAAAAAATACAGCAACAAATACACGCAACGCATTTCTGCAGGATATATATTTTATTTTGAACAAAGTTGCTAGACAGCCTGTGAGTTAAAACCTGAATTTATCAAACTTGCAGTTCGAATGCAACCAGGCTTTAACTTTCAGTGTGAAAACACTACAGCACTTCAACTGATTTAAAATTTAAACTTATTATTATTACTTATTATATGTTTATACTAGAACTTTTTGACAAATATTTTTGTTCAACATTTAACCAAAGCTGTTAAATTTCGATTACGATTAGTAATCAATTAGATTACATTTTAAAAAGAATTGTAATGATTATATAATTGCCTTCAAAGAATTGCTGATAAATAATTGATTACGATTACCAATAATCGAAAAGTAATCTGAATTACTTAAAATTACTAAAAGTAGTCAAAAAGAATCAAAAGTAATCAAAAAGTAATCCAACTACTTTCAAAGATTACTTTTGATTCTTTTTGATTATTTTTAGTAATTTTAAGTAATTCAGATTAGGGATGGGCAAAAAATATCGATATATCGAAATATCGATATTTGAGAAAATAAATATCGATATATATCGCCGATATTTCAAAATCCGATATATCGATACATCGATCCTAATTTACGAGTATCGGGTTTCGATACTTTTAAGAGCTATAGCCGTTTTTTCACTGTACGATGTTGACATCACTACTAGTGATGCGAAGAGAAAAAGAGAAATTTCATAATAGCATCCCAGCCGAATTTATAAGGTGACCCAACTAAGGCAGGTGACTTTTTGGATTGTGTGGGTATAAGCCTAAAGGCAGAATTTGTTTTTACTTTCTGTACTGCTGCGAATCAGCTGACTCTTTTTGGTTTATAGAAATCATATACAAGCCGTTAGTTTTTCTTTTTCATTCTGTTATGTTTCGGTTCAACATGTGAAAATAAAAAAAACTGTTAACTAATTGTAAGTGGCAGCATAAACAAAATAAAAACATTTCGAAATAAACTGTCATTGTGCTTTAAGAATTTAAAAAAATTTAATTTTTACCAGAAAAACATAAAATTATATTGAAACATAACAATTCGTGTTTTTCATACGGGATTTCCCGGGATCCCGCACATTTTCCTGGAAAGAAATCCCGGGAAATTTGTGCGGGCAATTTTAGTTGGTACAAATGTACACATTCCTCGATGAATGTCGTTATTCACTTTATGAATGCGATGGTACAATAATAAGGTGATGGCAGTAGAACTATAGCTAAAACTTTACAACAATTTTTTTGACTAATGCGTTTATAAAACGTTATTTCCCGGGAAATGAAAAAGTCCGGGAAAAGAAAAACTCTAATAAGAATGGACGATGCAAACCTCATCACTTTAGTGGAATACTGTGACCGTTGTGCGAAACAGCAACAGAAAGTAAAGACTAATGAAGTCTTAAGGAGCTACAGTAGGTTACGTATAACTTAACATAAATAGTTTTTTTGTATTAAATTTCTTAAAGTGACTACTTGTGCATTCGAAATTAATGCAGCAAAAAATATCGATATATCGAAATATCGATGTTTTCAAAAAATATATATCGATACTGTTCAAAAATATCGATACGATATATATCGATAAATTTTTTTCATTTGCCCATCCCTAATTCAGATTACTTTTCCATAATTAGTAATCGTAATAAATTAGTAATCGTGCGAAACTGAATATAGTCGTAATTTAATGATTACTTCACCTTTAAAAAAAAAGTAGTCAAATTAGTAATCATTACGATTACTAATCATTACTTAACAGCTATACATTTAACCCACTTTTTACGGACAAAAAACAATTATACGCATCGACAGCATCAAATTTCCCTAACAAGATTTTACGCCAAAGTACTGAAGACATTATTTACATACCTCGGAAAATCATAAGAAATCTCGCAAGTCGGGGGATATGTGTAAGAAAAATATCATCCACATTATAGCTGATATATTGAGCGCTTATAACTATTATTGTTACCATTTGTTTGTTGTTTGATTTTGGATTTTGTTTTACATGTTTGTTCATTTCAACTTATTGCAATAAAACAAGGAAAGAAATTAACAAAAAAAAAAAAGCAGTTGAGATCCATGCTTTTGATGCAGCTTCTCCAGATACGAGTGTTTACTCGATCAGCAGCATAAAACAATGAACAGAAATCCATGTGTATCATTTGCAATTTTTTTTTTTTTCAATTCGAAAAAATGATGTAAAACATAAAACAAAAGTGCAACATGCACTTTAAAACTGATTATCTGTTTAGTTTTTATTTTATTTTTTTAAATTAATTTTACTAAAGCAGGAACAAAAACTGAAATGATATGCTGACTATGGGATATTTTTTGCAAGTGGATTTTTCATAACAAAAAGTATATTGTGAGTTGATTTGATTTGAGTTGAGTTGAGTTGAGTTGACCGCTTTTCGCAGGTGTGTTACACTGTTTGCTTTTGGTGCCTCATATTAATTATCCCGAACAAAATGTGGATATTTATTTCTGCGTTTTTAATGAAATTTTATAATCCTGCAAGAAAAATTAGAATGCATGGTATGGACTTAAGCTGAAAGTAAAATGTATAAAATGCATAGAATGCGCATGCGCGAAATTTCCTTGTGTGCATTTGCAGCTTTAGTGTTATTCGTTTTTAAATTTTTAAGCATGACTTGTTGTTAAACTAACAATTCTTTCTGCCAAAAAAAAAGCCGACTTTAATTCAAAGATCTAAAAGAAGACGTGAAATATAAAATTAAATTTTAATGGGCGTGCCTCCGCCCACTTTTTAAATGCAAGATTGTGTGTTTTTCAGAGCTTAAGAGTGTGTGTTAAGTTTTTTAAAAATCAGTAAGGTAGAGCCACATAAAATAAAATATAAAATTTAAATGGGCGTGACTCCGCCCCATTTTTTTAACTCTTAAACTGTGTAATTACAAGAACCAAAGGTGTTTTATAGGTTTCACAGCAATCAAATAAGTAGAATACCATAAAACTATGTACAAAAAAATTGTGGGCCAATAGGACCAATGGGAAGCTATACCCTCTGTTCAAACGAGAAAAAAAGAAAGGTTTTTATAATTTTTTCTTATTGCATAATTAATTATTTATACGGGCATTCCCATCTTTGCATTCATTGTGAATATGTAGGTTAACTTTTGAACTCTTTTGTTCGTTAATTTTTCCTGTTTTTTTTTTTAGCGATTAGTCATTACATTCTAAATCTTACCACGAGAGAAAGAAGACGTCCTGGGGCTCCTGCATTCCATTTTTTTATAAGTATTTTTACCAATATAAATTGTAATTGATTTGTGTTCAATAAAACCCAAAATATGTAAGTACTGAATTGAAAGAATATAAGTCCTGTTATTAAAAGAGTGATCCAGGTATCCCGTCCTGCCCTTCATTCAAGTAGGCCTGCTTATCTGAGAGGCAACTTAAACCCTCATCTCCTCAGGAATCCTCTCCTGTTCCTTCTTTCCCTGAAACGCACACCTCGGTGTACTTTCCCATTTCTCTAACGATTGAATTGTGGTGGAATTTATTTCCCAAAGTCAATAACTATTTATGCGGGCATTTTATAGCTCCACGTATAAACACCCTCTCAGACAAAAAAAGAAATTTTACAATCGGCCTCAAATGTACCGAGTTATGAAGTTACACACCTAAAAAAGTCGGTTAAAAAGAAAATTAGTAAAAAATCATTTTCATCTTCTGATATATTCAACGAATTTGAAATTCTTTTAACATCCAATAAAAATATTTCGATGTACTGAGACAGCATATTTATAATTCGTATTTTCTTCCCATAACACTACATTTTTATTGATTTTCCTTTGAAGATCAAAACCTCCTTTTGAGCTACAAAAATTCTATTTAATAATCTCGATAATTTTATTTCGTTATCAATTTTATTGTTCCTTGAAATCATAAAACATATGTACATACATACATATGCTTGCCGCCATAATTTATAGAAAAGGTTAGAAAAAAATCATAATTTTATGCAACTTCTAATATTGTTCTTACCTATGTTACTCATACCTTAAATTTTTAGCAAAATATTAAATTGCACCTTGTTCTTATCTTATCGCAAAGGACCATCTTAAATGTAATAAAATAAATGAAAGCAATAAAACGCAGTGTGACCTTATGCAACAACAACCAACAACAATCAACAACGATTGTGTGGCCATAATGTTCTCATCTCAAAGGTGTCATAATACTCGTTTTCTGTATTTATGATTTTTTTAAGAAAACAAAAATAAACTGATAAGCTTCTACAAATTCTCGGGCAACCCTTATTAAATACTGAAGCCGACCTTACGTGCAAATGGACTTAAGTGCAGCAAATGTGTTGACACTTCGGCAAAATACTCGTACATACACATAAAGCGGGAACATTGAACATAATGACAATTGAAAATATGGACCACCTTTCAAGCCTCAAAACGAAAAATTACAAAGTAGAATATACACATATACCGCCGCCAACATATGTCATATAAAAAGAAAGAAAGAAAGAAGTTCCTTCTTAGCGTGTGGGCTTGTTTTTGTACCTCTATGACGATAAAAAGAGTTTCGTTTGTAACAGGATTGCATTAACCTTTAGGTTCAACTTTAGCAACCTCATTCACTCTTACCTTGTGCTAGTATAACGCTGATTTTCAAAGAATGCAATCGTTTTGAAGGTCACTCGTTTAAGTAACCATTTTCGGCTAACATTTTAGCTTACTTTGGGCTTAGCAATTAATGTGTGTTTGATCATATACGACTTCAGTCCGTTCAACACTGCATTTACTTTTGAAAAATTAGTTTTGGTAAACAATTAAGCTTTCATTACAAAAAAAAACATTCAGCAAATTGTAAAACATTTCACATATTCTATTTGCATTGAAAAATGTGTAATATAAAGCTGAAATTTACATCGACTGACACCACCACATTGGCCTTCGAAAACAGCATGTTGTTCCGTTCTTCTAGTGTTCGTACAAATATTTACAATTAATTGTTAACGCTGATTGGCTAGACTATACCAGACACCGTTTCTAACATTAAGGCTCAACTTTTTGAGGTCGTTTTTCAATATCCTTCGGCAGCCTATCCGAGTTATCGGAAATCGACCTCAAAAAGTTGAGCCTTTATGTTAGGAACAGTGGCTGGTATAGCCACTAGCCAATTTTTGACACACTCAGACCTCCTTTAAGTTAACTATTATCTCTTTTTTACTTCTACCCTTCTCACCCTCTTCCCTGCTTCCTCTCTATCTTCTTTTCAACTTACAGGTAGCTCAAAGGGATCATTGTTATGTACCCAAGTGAGCTAATTTTCTTTTTCCTTGCCAGCAGCGTGCTAGCCTAACCTAGCTTAAATGAGATCGGCTTTAGCTATCAGAGATCTGTAACCCCTGCGGTTCACGGATTATAAGGTCGTTGAAATTGACTTTAGTAGAACACCAGGTAGGGATTATTGGGTCAAATCTGATAAGCTATAGGAGAGTAGTACGGTCTTTACAGACTGGTCAAAATTAGGGAAAGGCACAGAGGCTGGTGTCTATATCTTTGTAACTCTCTCAGTTTGCCGAGTGCATGCAGCGCTTTCCAAGCTGAGATCTTGGCGATCCTCGAAACTAGTGGCCAGTGAGAAGGTAATTTTCTACGTCAACAGCCAGGCAGCGCTAAAAGCCTAGAAAGGACACAATATCAATTCAAAACTTGTCAGTGACTATAAGAGAGCCCTCAACTTGCTTATGGACAGATATGATATATTATAGTGCCAGACTATGCTGGGTTCCTAGCCACAGTAGTGTTGAGGCAAATGAATTTGCCGATGAGCTAGCAAGAATAGGTTTGGCATTAGGTGAAGAAATGTGTGACAGATCGATGAAATTACCGTTACACCGAAAGAATTTTGCTTCCAATGAAATACTTTCATTAAAATTTTTTCACAAATCTAATGATAATTTCACACATCCAATGAAAATTTCATGAATATTGTGAAATAATTTCATTAGAATTGCTTCGTTGGTATTTTGGTTTCGTAAGAATATTTTATTGTATTTATGACACCAATATTTTCTAATTATTAAGAAACCCCTTTACATTTAATTTATTTCATTCTTTTCATGAAATTATTTTATTGTTTCGATGAAGTTATAGCACTGCATTAATTACACTGTTAAATAAATTTGATGAAGTTTTCAATAAAATAATTTTGACGTTGGTTGAATTTTAATGAATTTTTCATTAGATTAATGTCGAAATTCATAGAATTTATGCCGAAAATTCTCTCAGTGTACTACACAGATTTCAGTAATTGGGTGGATAGTAGGACTGGGTGGAGTCTCCAGGGCTATGTGGCCAAAACTTAACTCAGGGAGATCCAAGCTAGAGGTGGAAAACTATCCGATAGTCTCACTATCGAAAGTTTTCGATAGTTTAAAAAATTATCGAAAGTTAGAAAACCTATCGATACATCGACAATACTATTGTTTCAAGATTCAAGTATTAATCGATTACACTATCGATAGTATCGATAGTGCCATATATAGTTTTCCACCAGTAATCCAAACTGCTGCTGGATATGAATAGGGAGACTATGCGAGCCGTGAAAGGAGCATTTATTTGTAACTGCGCGGTCACAGCAAGAACCAGCATTTATGAAACTGACACTCCAGATTTCTGTAGGATGTGCTAGCATGAATAGGAACCATAAACCCTTAATGGCTGAGCAAACGTTTCCGTGAGAGCGTTAGTGATATCGCTAAGTGTAAGATGGAGAATATCAGGGGCTTCATCATGGAAATTCAGTGGTTTAGTGACAGGTAATTGGGGCACTTCTGGGTAGCAACGGGGGTTTGAAAATTATTATTATTAACGTGTATTAACAGAAGGGAATCACAATGGAGCCAACTCGGCCTACGAGTAGAGGTGTGTTATAGTACCAATCTTCCTAACCTAACCTTGGTTTTATTTGTTCCTTAAAAAATACGAAGCGATACGAACATTAGCCTGAATATACATACAAAATTATTTATTTCTTTAGCGTAGTATCAGGCGCCGCTTATTCGCTAATTAACCATAAAATAAGATTTAGCAAAGATAATCTTCTGACGTTCTCAATTGTTCAAGTATGTGACTACATACATTCATACATAAATACATTCATTAAGCATCTAATACGAACTTCCCGCCAACTACTTGGACTACTTGGTCCAATCTAAAGGGTGTTTTTTTAGAGGTATAGAACTTCGAATTGAAATAAAACACAAGAAAATCGTTTTAATGTCCATCAATTTGGCATATGGGGCCGTATGTTGGCAATAACGCCACGAATGTTGGCTTCCAAGTCCCCTAACGTTTCTGGTTTGTTGGCGTAGACGAGCGACTTCACATATCCCCAAAGAAAATAATCCAATGGTGTCAAATCACACGATCTTGGTGGCCAATTGACAGGTCCATTCCGCGAAATTATGCGCTCATCGAATGTTTCCTTCAATAAATCGATTGTGACGTGCGCTGTGTGGCATGTAGCGCCATCTTGTTGGAACCACAACTCATCCACATTCAAAATCTTCAAAATCTTCCATAAAGTTGATGGACAAAGCTCCAATTGCTGTGCACGGTGGCGAATCGATTCATTCGGGTCCTCTTCAACACTTTGCTCTACAGCGGCAATTGTTTCTTCGGTGCACACTGTTCGACGTCTCTGCGGATGCGTATTATCACATAGAGTAAACGTAGTGCGAAAACGATCCATGGTTAACCGAATTAATTGCTCTGATGGACGATTATGTCGACCATAAAATGGACGGAGCTTGCGGTAAACTTCGCGAACTGAACCATTATTTTCGAAATAAATTTGCACGATTTGCAAGCGTTGTTCTTTTGTCAACCTGTTCATGATGAAATGGCAAACCAAACTAAATATTAATCACTTGACAGCTGACAAAATGGCCGCCAGTTAAAAAAGTGATGCCAACTTAAAGTTCTATACCTCAATAAAAAACACCCATTACATGAAACAGACTAGTTACAACATGGGCCCATGTAATGCAGCCATGGATCATGTAGTTTTCGCACAAGCATTCAATGCTGTACGATATGTGTTCGTGTTTAAACGATTATGATTGAATTGTATGCGAGTAGTCTATAACTATTATATATTGGGTAGTTTTGGGGGTGGTCCGATGTAGTGCAAATTTGGACCATGCGGTACATCTCTAGGATATCGCAATGTTAAATCGACCATGTTTTATCCATAAATGTGAACTAGTTTTGTGCTAATCCTGGTCTCTTATAGAGTAATCCTTACATGCATGTATGGACTAGTCGCGTTATTTGCAGGGAAGTTACACTGTGTAATCTTAGAAAAAAGTTTCTTTTCGTTCTTTTAAGCCGCTGCATTAAAAGAAAATATTAAAAACTCAATATTAAATTAAAACTACTAACAATTTATAATAATATGTTGGTATAAGTATTTATAAAAATAATATACAATTTATTTAACTTATTGCCGCTCAAAGAGAAATTTAATGAAGACAAGGCCCCAAAGAAATGCTTTGTGGATTATTTACAAAAGGTATCGTGTGGTGAAAGTAAAAATCCATAATTTTCACATTTCGTAAAACAGTCATAAAAATGGCAAACCAAAAATTTTTTCTTAACTGCAAGTAAGTGCAGTTGCTGCAATACTCGTTATATGTGTGTATGTATGTATGTATGTACATATTATTTTTGGTAAAGGTACCTTGGCTTAAACATTGAATTTTCGTTAAGAGTATTTAGGTGTGTAAATAAATATGTTTATGTATGTAAGTATGTTTTTAAATGGATTTGGGAGCGAGGTTAATGTCAAAAACGGTCGTGCGACGGCAAAGACAGCGCGAGTGGGTTTTTGACATTCTTTTAATTTTATATTATTTTCAATAGATACTGCAGTTTTCATGAAAAGCAAGTAGGAAAAGAAAAGGAAAAGAGTAAGTGATATTTATTTGATTTTATTTTTCTTCTACCAACTTCATGAAAATAACCTCGAAAATATGCCAAAAGTTGAACTTAAATAGAAAAAAAATAACCAAACAAGTTTTGGCAATTTCTCCATGGAAACAAAAATGTATAGATAAATTTAAAATAATGCAGTGAAAGAAATTGTACAAATGTATAAAAACATATAGGCTGACCTCCAAAATTGCAATGGCTTTGTCTTCGAACAAAGTGTAGCGTTTGATAATGCCGCGATATAAATACATTATCGGAAATATATATAAACTTCGTATTGGTACCTTTTTTGAAGTCACCCACATTTTCAAAATACATAGATATTTTAAAAAAACTAATAGTGCGTTTACATTTGAGTAAAATGTAGTACTTATAAAACAAGATCTACTTCGTCTCTAGATTTGATGAAAATCTACTTAAAATCTAGTAGAACTTAATGATACAACTGTGCTTGTGTACTGGAAAAAGGTGTGTGAATTGGCTACATTGCAGTTGTTTGGTTGTAGTTTTGGAAATGTTCAATTAATGGGTTTTGTTTTGGATAAAAAAATCTTGATAAATGTCAAAAAAGAATCACATAACAAAAACAAAAAAACACTTGGTTATTACCAGGGAAACCGCGAATATGCAATTGCATGTTTTTTCTTGTATGACGTATTAAAACGGGAACAAGATATTTATCCATTTCAGAACTTTTTATGAATTTTGGCATCGATTTGTTAGTGCATATTTTTGCATATTTTACCCTTTAAAGCATGTTTCTGCATATATCAGTCTTACACGCATATTTTAAGCATATTTTAGAATTTTTAGAGCATAATTTACGCTTTTAGTGCATATTTTGACACTTAATAGAATTTTTTGATTTTCATATGCTTACAAGCTTATGTGTTTGACAAAATTTTATTTTTATTTTTCGCCATCTAAATTTCATTTTCAATATAGGGTATAAATTTTTTATTTCGGACTTTAGTTTCAATAAAAATCCAGTTTTGCTATTTGTGACGGACGCTGTGCCCCGATTAGACGTTGAAGGAACATTGTCAATGTATAAAAGTTTATTTAGAAATTAAAAATTAAAAATTTTGAGAAAAAATTTTGTCTTATTTATCCAAAACACAGTTCCAACGTTTTAATTCTGATATCGTGATCTCTTTTGAAATTGAAGTTAAAGTTTTACGAGAGTAATAAAAAAAATAACTTGTATTATTTGCTTTAGTCAAAATTTGTATGGCAATTTTGTTTTAACGTGAACTTCAAACCCAAATTATTTTTATTAATATTGTTTCCTTTTCTGGTTATTTTATTTCTGTCTTATTTTATATATATATTTTTTTTTTGACAAACACAACTCGAGAAACGATTAGCTTGTCTGCGGAAAACAGCCAGGGTCTATGGCGGGAATCGAACTCACGACCTCTTGATTGAGAGGCTAGCATCGCTACCACTCAGCCACAGGGGCACCAAATGCAAATGATGTTGAATTTTTGAATTCAAAATATATTTTCATTTACAAACAAACCAATTTATATTATTTTTAAGAGCATATATATATATATATTTAAAATTTTGAGTGCATATTTTCAAGTTTTAAGTGCATATTGAATGCGCATAAAACACTTTTTTTAGATCACATTTCTGGTTTCCCTGGTTATTACACAGAGAAAACAGTGCCTACTAAATACGTCATAAAATAGAACAAAATTAATTAGAAATCTCTTGGTTTTTTTTCCAATAAGGAAATCTTATTAATTTCATAGAGAAAACCTTTTTGAAAAAATCAAGAAGAAATCTTGAAGTTTTTATTAGGTTATCATATTGATTTTTTCAATAAAAAAAATTGCGTCTTTATTCTCTGTACTTATGTATTTTCATTTAAATTCTATACCATATACATATTTATGTATGTATGTAGTATGTTGTATATGTTATTTATTTATACATACTTACATACATACATACACATTAGGTTATATTCCTAACTAACTTACTCACCAAGTATTGAACCAGCAGACTTCTACCTGATAGACAAGCACTCTACTCAATATGCTAACAAGCAGCCTGAATAATCATAAAAATTATTGTGCAAACATTCTTATACAAAAATGAAAAAGATCATGAAAAAAATTGTCTCTATGTCTATTTATAGATATGAAATAAGAAGACACCTCATAAAATCAAGAAGATTTCCTTATTAAAAAAGCAATAAGATGCTTTACACATACTCATATAGGAACCTATTAAAATCAAGAAGAAAACTTTATTGAAAAAATCAAGAAGAAAACCTTATAAAATCAAGAAGAAACCCTTTTTAAAAAAATTAATAAGGCAACCTAATAAAATCAATAAGAAATCCCTATAGTTTACAATTTATAAGAAAACCTAATAGAATCAAAAAGTTATTCTCTATGGATTGTGTTTTTGGTGCCAAAAATAACGGAAATTGAGTAAAAAAAGTTGTGAATAATAATAATTCTTTTTGACAAAATTAATCAGATTTACCACATAAAAACAATAAGGAATCTCTATGAAAAAATCAACGCTTCTTTCTGCTGGGATACCCCTTAGCCTAAAAACGGTTCATAGAGAAAATCTTCCTGATTCAATGAGGCAGTTTTTTCTCTGTATAGAAGAGCAAACCAAAATACAAAAGTATATCAATCTTGTTTATTGAAGTTAAAAAAGTTTAAGAATTAGTATACACGAAATGTGTGGAATTGTAATGACTGAAGTTTTGAATGCCTATAGACGTCAAAACTTTGCCAGAAAATTGCTGTGAAGTGGATTGAGGGATGCTTCAGATCCATTTTCACATTCAAAGGCATTGTAAAGGCTGTTTCCTACAGAGTGACACAAGTTTAAATCATAATAAACCAAGGAAATATATTTTTAATATCAATGAAACGGGGTTTAATGGAAAGAAAATTTTACGAAATTAATTTATGAAAAATATGGTTGCTGCCATGTGGCTGGCGCGTAGAAGGGGCAATCTGCAACTGCAATTTTCAAGAACTTTTCGCAGCATTCTCGGACGTATTTCGCCGATAACTCTTCGAATGTTGATTTCCAGGTGTTGAATTGTTTGTGGTTTATCGACGTAGACAAGTAACTTAATACAACCCCAAAGAAAATAATCCAATGGGGTTACATCACACGATCTTGGTGGCCAATTAATTGCGACATTACGTTAAATTATTTATATCATTAAAAGTTTCTTTGAGCAAATCAAACAACTGTATTGTAGCCAATTCACACACTTTTTTAAGCAGACCGTAGCCACAAAGTAGACTATTCACTCACTAGCTAATTCACTCACCTTTTGTTTTACAGGGTAGTAAAGAATAAATAAAAACATTAGATTTTTATTCGATTTCCTACAAATCTACTGAAAAATTAGATTTCGTTTTGTATGAGAAATTTGGAAAAAAAAGAAGCTTGATTTAGCTCGAAATCCCGAAACTACTGGATTTCGAGACAGTGTAAATGCACTATTAAATAGATTTTTTTAGTTTACTGTACATACATAAAATGACAATTCCGTGTATTGAATTTAAAATGATTGCATTGCTACCAAATTCCTCCTTTTTCGTCTTTTGAAGAGCTTCATTATGAAATTGAAATCAATTTTGATGGAATTTGTTCTCTGTGACAGGCCTGTATATACATAATTTTTATTGAAGCGAGTTCAATTGATTATAATGATTAGGGAGGGGGACGCTGAGAGACGTTCGACAATGACACTCCTCTCTACTAGACGCTATTCTTAATATTTGCCACGTATGCTGGTATAAACTCAGCCTGTCCTTTTATTAGTTGTTTCACTTTCTTTTAATTACAATTAAATTATATAACTTTTATTGAGACGAATTCAATTGATTGTAACGATTGGCTGCGCTAAGTGGCGCTTCTCCTCTCCTCCAGACTCTATTCTTAATTTTTTGCTACGAATGTTATTCGAACCTAGTATGTAACTCCCTAAGTTTTCCAGGTGTACCCCACTGGAGAAAATTTTTTCAATCTTCCCCCTAAATTAGTGCCTTAGTTTCCCACTTCGGTATAATGCGTTTGTGGCCCGTCTCACTATTTTCCTATTCACTCACTTAATCTTCTGAACTATATTAGTCTGATTTCATTCACTTATTTCATTTACCGTCCTTTGTGACCACTTCTTTGTACTCTCACTTTCACTGCCGGTTGACTATGGGTTATAAGTTGAATACCGCTCTTCTGTACACGCTGCAATATTAGCCAATTCATTGATTTTTTGAAAGCAAATAGTTCTGCTTATAGGATGCTATATTCGTGTGGAAGTTTATTAGATATTTTAATATGGAGAGTTGTGCCGACCATCTCTAAGTTACAGTCGCAGATTCTGGATAAAGTTGTGGAAAATTGTTCTTGTTCACGAATTAAATGTTTTACAGCTTCGAGAATGTGAATTGTAGCATTGTCGTCCCGGTGGGTCCACGGTATGGGTCCAAATTGGGCAAATATGCCTTCGAATCGTAATATTCTTCTGCTCGATGATCTACTAATTTTTTCCGTTTTAAATACCAAGTCGATAGTGCCATAGCAGGATATGGTACCAGAACCCATCCTAAAAGCCGCAGTGTATATAAATTAAGAATAAGGTGATCTGCCATTGTCAGATATTCCAACGCTTTCCACAGACAAGTCCTAGCAACATCCCAGTTGGCCATGTCTTTCAAACATCTTGCAATACACATGCACGGCAATGTTTAAGCGTGGAGGATCTGTTGGCGACAGCTCAAACAAATCACTGAGGAAATTTTCAGACTCTTTCGTTTACATTTTCTATTTCTATAATTTCTATAATATTTTCATTAACGAATTTATACACAAGTTTATATTGAACGTTGCGAGCAAGGCAAATTCATTTCCAGGTAATATCAGGATTACAAAAACAATGAAAAAATACAACAATGAAAAAAACAACATGGGCTGTAGTTCATCCAAAACTTCAAACACTTCAAACATATAATTTCTTTAACATAATAATAATAAAAATTATTCATATAAATTTGAAAATATTTCTCCACGGCAGCTACCACTAACAAAATTTGCAACGTTTAGCACTTTTCACAATTTTTTAATAGTTTTTTCATATTTTTTAGATTTGTTTTCACAGAATTTTCTTAATAAAATATTTTTCATATTGAAATTTTTTTACATTTTCTTTTAATTTCTCTTTCGTAAAAAATTTTTGAAGTTTCGGATGAACTTTAATTTGAAAAAAAAAAATAGCTCAGCTGCATTTCCGCTACTACCTTGTGAATGTGCCTTGGTTGCGAGACTTGCTTGCTAGTTTGATGCATGATTAGTTGAGTAGTTTTTCTTTTACCAAGTCTTTGAGTATGATTTCAGTTGGATGGTCTTAAAAGAAACTATTTATAATCGACAAATATCGTGCATGAAAAATTTCGATAATTCCCTAATTCGTTGTTGCTGAAAGTGCCCTATGCGACGAATTGGCCAATTGGGATCCTTTAGCATTTATTTCCCGATCAATTTATTAATTGTGTTGTTCGTATGAGTCACATTAGTAAATATTTTTAAAAATTATTAGATTTTTTAAGTGTACGAACAATACCACCTAAATGGTAAATAATACCAAATAAAAGCAACTATTGTGTATTACCCATTCGCTGTACGCTCTCACACAGATACAAACAGAAAACACACACACACAAACACACACAAATTGATTGCTCAAACCCACAACAAAGTTGTTGTTAGTAAAATTTGTAATATGTATTTATTTTCTTTTTTTTTAAATTTTAAATGAAAATATCATAATTTATCTTTTTCCAATTCTCATACATTCATTCACCGATACCTATGTATGCTGGCCCCTAGGAATTCACATAAAAATAGAAATATTTTTTTAATTTATGACTTGTCAAATCATAAATGTATTTTGCTAAAATAACGTGAGCTGAATTGTTTGTGGTAGAAAGAAAATCTGCCTGCAACATAATTTAGGAAAAGAAAGAAATAGACAAACAGGACTTGAAGATTTTTAAAGTTCATGACCATGAGAGGAGAAAATTAAAAGGTGAAAGTGTTTTTCTAATGATAATGGCCATGAACACGGCTATTAGATATGTATTACTTATGTAGATACATGAAACTACTCACATACATACCTACATACATATGTATATGGGTATGTATGTATATCTGTAGTTAAATGTGTTCCTATTGTTATAATAATATTTCTTTTGTTCGCCAGGCGCCTCATTTATCCAGGTTCTGCTCATTTCCTCTTATTTCATATTTAATATTTATGAACTTATGCCGAATTTCTATATGTATCTTGGGTATATTGTATCTGTATCTTTTTACGTGTTAAAATATCTTAATTTTCCCTGCTGGTAAAAAAAAACTTTCTCATGTTGTTGTGTGGGCGTTTTTATATGTGTGTGATTTCTTTTTTTTTTTTTTTTGGTTTATGAATGAATTGATGTTTAATTATTTATGAAATATTATCCTCTGTTTAACTTTATGCTACTTTCAATATACAGGGTGGGCCAAAAGTTACCATGGGGCTTAAAAATTTAATAACTTTCGTTTATTATTATTTTTTTATTTTTTTTTCTCACATTATATAATATACTAAATGGAATTTTTTTAAAACTAAGTATGACCACCGTTTTCAGCTTCGCACTTATGGGCTCGATTTAGAGCATTTTCTGCAACAATGTTTGCCTTGAGTTCAAGGATTGTCCCTGGCTTGTTCACATACACTCGCTCCATCAAATAACGCCAAAGAAAATAGTCAAGAAGTGCAGTCAAATCTGGCGATCGCGCTGGCCAAATAATTTCCGAATTTCCGGGAAATTATTCGCTCTCCAAAAATTTCACTTAAAAGTGCCATTGTGTCTCGGGCAGTGTGGGCAGTCCCTTCGTCCTGCTGAAACCATATACCAGGTCTGTTTTCAAGAGCAGGACGCAAAAAAATTTCTATCATAAACCGATACCGCTCTCCATTTACGGTTACAGCACTTCCATCTTCATTCTCGAAGAAGTAAGGCCCAATGATATTTTCAGATGTGATCCCACACCATATTGTACACCTAATGGGTGTACAATGCAATTGACGTTGATGAATGGCTCTTGGATTTTCAGAACCCCACAGCCTACAGTTCTGCTTATTAACAAAGCTCTTCAAATGAAAATGAGCTTCATCACTCATAATCAAATTTTCAATAAAGTTGATTCTGTTTGATTCTATTATTCTGGTTCTTTATTCAGTTTTGAATTTCTCCATTATTTATTCTCCAAGTGTTATTTATTTAATTTAAAAAAAAAACATATATAAACGAAAAAGTTATTAAACGTTTAAACCTCATGGTAACTTTTGGCCCACCCTGTACGTACATACTAGTGTTGTACGAGTACATGCATTAAGAGTGTCCAAAGAATTCAGATATTGAGGAATTGTGTTGTTGTTTTTTTAGAAATTGTATTAATTTTCAGTCACCGGTAATATTAAGCAAAGGATTTTATAGTCTGTCCCGTGTTGATTATTTTTATTGAAAACAACAAAAAAAATTTCTTATTTTATTGTTGTTTTCAATACAAGTTGTCGATCGAACGTTTTCTGTCATTACCGTGGGCCAGGCCATTATTTATTTAAATTTTTTGGTCAGAATACTTCTGTCTGTGCGTCGCTTAAGCCTTTTCATCGATTTGTTACACAGTATTTTTGTTAAGCTTACTTTTATGGCCATGTATGGGCATTTCCACAGAAAAGTTTACCTTTTGTCATGCTAGGTTGCTTGGCAGTGATGGGAAATGAGATTTGCATTTCGGTATCAAAAAAAATTTTTTTTAGTACTTTTTTGATCCCGAGAGTACCAAAAATTATATTTTTTTATTTAAATTTTATTAACAAAAAGTTCACTCATAAAGAAATAATAACAAAAATTAAAAATTTTAAAAACCCCCGGTATATCTAGTAAAGATGTGATATCTTTCAAGCGTCTGGACCGATTTTCTTCAAACATAAGAACCTTCTCGATCAAGTCACCTTTCAAACAGAAAAAACTAAATCAAAATCGGTCCAGCCGTTTGGGCTGTACGTGGACACGGTCAGACACACAGATACACAGACACACACTAAAAACTTATAACACTCTTTTTTGTTGTCGGGGTTTAAAAAAAGGAAGACATAGATACAAATCGTAGGGTGGTTATTGGTTTGCCGCAGTAATAATGTATTTTTAATATACTGTGCGGAAAACCAGTAACCACCCGACGTAATGTTAAAGTTATAACAAGAAGAGCTTTTGTAGACTTCAATAAATCTTTGGCCTGAATTAGACTTGATAATGATGGAACATAAAACCTGTTCTTTTGTTTTGTTGTTATGAGATTTTGGTAAGAGAAAATCCTTTCGACATTTACAGAGGAGTGAGGTACGGACATAATTCCATAAGCTACTCTCGATTTATCAGGAAACATGCATTCGTCTACTGCGTTTTTAGTTTTAGCCACTGTAACCAGAAACTAAACTAACATTTCATTGTCAAAAATGGACTTTTCTCCTTACAACTTGAGAGTATTTAATATAAACTTTTTACAAATTTCTTTAAACTGTTCAACATTATTTGTGATTATAGTCATACTTTTTTGTAGACCAACTTCTGTGCCACAGAAGATATCATTAAGGGAGATATGGTTTCCGTTTATGTTTAATTATGAAAGGTTACAATTTTCTAAAATATCTTTACTTATAAGGTTTCGTTCCGTTTGTCGAAAAAGAAATTTAATTCTTGGCAAAAATATATTCACACGAGCGTCTTCTACCTGCATTTCAAATAGTATCAAACAAAGTACGATCGTACCAAATTTCGCATCGCTGTTGCTTGGTAACAGAGCTTGTTTTGCCAAGAAAAAAGTTATTTTTTATATAAAAATTGTTACATATTAGTGAAGTGTGTATTAGCTCTACATATAGTACAAAATTACAAACTTAAGGCTCAGTTACCCGACTGTAATGTAAAGTAACAGCAACAGTAGGAAACAGCTGATCGATATTGTTATGTGAGAAGTAGTGCAAATGGTTATAGAGATGTAATGTAACGTAACCTACTTTTCATATAAAAATATCGATGAGCTGTTTCCTACGTTGCAGTTACTTTACATTACAGTCGGCTAACTGAGCCTTTAATAGCTTGGTGACGTAACGTAACTGTAGATGTGCCCTTATGTAGCTCCTAAGTGACAAAAAAATTTCTTTGTGTAGCGTGTTTAAAAATTCGTCCATAATTACACTGCAATCCTTTCGCCCACAAGTGTTACAATATCCTTGACTTTAACACGTTATATTCCAGTTCATAAGATCCTTTCAATCTGAAAATTCGTCAACGGAACATATGGTACAGCTTCCCAAAACTAAGAGGAAAAAATTATATTGAGCTCCCAAAAAAAAAGTTAAAAAAAATTGTCTAAATTTAAACAATTGACTGAACAATTTTTGAACGTTATGGCCATACAAACAAATACTCGTATGCAGCATCTTTGTTCAAAACGATGAGAAAATTGCCAAAAAATTTCTTGTTAACAAGAGAATATCAAGTAACGAAATGTTTTTAAATGCACACAGACATTAAGGCAGGTGTTTTGAATATATTTATGTACAAAACTTTTGCTGGGACTCATTCATAAAGCAATGAGTAACTAACTATCTTTTAAAAAAAATATTCAAGCTTTTATGTATGCCCATGTAAATATGTACGTCAATAAAAAGCACACTTGCTCAGACTAAAATTAAAAATATTCACACGCTTCTCAATACCGAAAATAAAAATGTACAACCAAATCCATACATGCAATACAACATATTCACTAACAAAATTAATCAATTCGGAATAATTTTTTTATTTTTTTATTTTTTTTCTTATACATACATACATTCTTTGGCAGCGTTTTATTTAAAGAATTTATACTTTTTCTTATTCTTGTTGTTTGGTCATAATGATATAAATATCATACTCATAAGTATTTTATTCTGTAGGAAAATTAAATTGTAAATTGTTGTTAATTTAGCAGGGGTAGCGTGGCCGAGCGGTCTAAGGCGCTGGTTTAAGGCACCAGTCTCTTCGGAGGCGTGGGTTCGAATCCCACCGCTGCCACATAATATATATTTTTGTTATTCCTATAATTTTTTTTTAATAAACCTATTGGGAAGTACGATCTAACCTCGTTAATTTAATTAACTCTCGATAATTTGAAACTTTTTGTATCTTTGCATTTGGTTTTATTATCGCTTTACTGACTGCGCAAACAATAAATTTAAAAAAAAGAATTTTTTTATCAAAAAGAGATGATGCCGATTTATATCTCATCAGCATTTTAATTCGAAAACATTCGCATTCGAAATTTGAAACTGAGTGCTATCGAAATCTGAATTCAATTTTACACCGACAAAATTTTTAAAATTATGCAAAATTTTATGATATCGTGCCATAATCGCCTAAAAAGCATGGAGCAACATAATTTTCGAGCTTAATTTTTTTACGATCGTAGATAATCAATGTTTGTCAAAAAACGAATTTCAAACAATATGTCGCTTAAGCTTTTTTGGCGGTTATGGCTGGATATACACGCTTTTTATTCACACATATAGTTATATATAGTTATGTGACGCATCAATCAATATGATAGTTGTGGGGTGGCAGAATTCACCCTCCGCCCCTCTTTGTTATACCCTTTACCAAAAAAATGGTAAAAGGGTATATATAGGTTTGTCATTCCGTTTGTAATTTCTATAATATCAATAAGAGACCCATAAAATATATATATTCTGGATCCTTATGCATAGAGAAGACGAATAAGCGATGTCCGTCTGTCCGTCTGTCTGTACGTGAAATCGGTTTTCCGAAGCTCCCAGAAAAGCTAGAGACTTCGTTCTTGGACTGGTGTATCAGAAATTTTCCAAAATAGATTGGTATTGAAATTCAGCAAAATCGACCAGACGATTGCAGAGCTGGAAAACTTAAACTTTATTTTGCCATATAAAAGTAACTACCGAAAACAAATTTTTATTTTTTTTAATAAATAAACTTATTTTACACTTCAGTACGACTAAAATTGGTATTTTAAATTAAAAAAAATATAAAAAAAAATTAAAAAGACGTTTCCAGGGTTGGAAAACTTTAACTTTTTGTGTTATGTAAAATTAACTATGTCTAAAACTATATTTGTATTTTCTCGAGAACCGTAAGAGCTACAGACCTGAAATTTGGACACAGTGTGTAGACCTTTAGCCGCTACAACAACAAATACATGAGAATTGGAAATTAAAGGGTGTACCAAAACGAGCAACGAAAAATGTTAAAATCTTATTTAATATACATACAATTATATGTATATACACTTGAAATTTTGTAAGGTTAGTGTATTTTTATACAGACTACAAAAATTAACACTAAAATTTCAAAAAATTTAAATTAAAGGGTGTTTCATCAGTTAATGCAATTTTGACTATACAATTTTGACAACTTGCTGTATCTTGGAAACCGTAAGAGCAAAACTCTTGAAATTTTCAAAAACGGTAAAACTAAAAAAACAAAAAAATATAAAATCGCCAAACCGAAAAAAATCGCCAAAAACAAAAAAATCGCCAAAACGAAAAAAGCACCAAATTAAAAAAAAATTTCTAAGACTAAAATAAATCGCATAAAACGGAAAAATTGCTAAAATGAAAAAAAATCGCCAAAATGAAAGAAAATCGCCAAAATGAAAAAATCGCCAAAATGAAAAAAATCGCCAAAATGAAAAAAACCAAAAACAGAAAAAAATCGCCAAAATGAAAAAAAAAACAAAAAAAAAAAGAAAAAAATCGAAATAATGAAAAAAATCGCCAAAATGAAAAAAATCGCCAAAATGAAAAAAAAACCAAAATGAAAGAAAATCGCCAAAATGAAAAAAATCGCCAAAATGAAAAAAAAAACCAAAAACAGAAAAAAATCGCCAAAATGAAAAAAACCTAAAATACAGAAAAAAATCGCCAAAATGAAAAAAAATCGCCAAAATGAAAAAAATCGCCAAAATGAAAAAAAAAACCAAAAACAGAAAAAAGAATCACCAAAATGAAAAAAATCTTCAAAATGAAAATAAGCCCCAAAAACAGAAAAAATCGCCAAAATGAAAAAAACCGAAACTGAAAAAAAAACTTCAAAAAAGCCACATTAAAAAGTGCTCAGAACCGAATGTACGGAACCCTTCGTGCGCAAGTCAAAGTCGCACTTTACTGAATTTTTTAATATTAAAGGAATTAAATGAAACTAAGTTTTTTCTTATTTCGTTTTTGTTTCGTTCACTTAACAAATTTTATGTATTTTTTAAAAAACTAGATTGGTATCAATAATCAGAAAAATCCAAAATTATGACTCCAGGGTTGGAAAACTTACACTTTTTGTGTTATGTAAAATTAAATAGGTCTAATTTTTTTTTTAATTTTTCTTTATAAATTGAATATATTTTATGCTTCTGAAACAAAAGTTTGGCGTATGAAATTTGAAAAATGAAAATTACAGCTCCAAGGATGGAAACCTTAAAAAAATTATAAATTTTTTCACAAAACAAATATGTATGTATATGTCTGTATACTATATATATGTACATACGTTGGTAAAGGGTATATAAGATTCGGCACAGCCGAATATAGCACTCTTACTTGTTTTACTTTTAATTTTGCCAATATATAAAGCGTGCGTGTCCTTTTTTAAACGCCGATGTATCTATGTTTTGAATTTCATAAAAAATCGGGTGAATAGTTTCGGAGATGCAGAAATCGCCTGCGTGGTCCTAGTTTAAAAACTCTATGAGATCTGTGTAATTCCACTGAAATTTTTGAAACTGGCAGAATAAAAATAGCACCCCCAGCCGAGTATTGCCAAACAAAAGCATAAAAAGATTGCATAAATATCTTAAAATTAAATTAAAACGTTTGATAGAAAAGTTTGCTTGGATGCAAAAAGGCGTAATGACGGCCATACACTACACAAGTTCAGTGCTCAAGTCTAGCACTGCGTAGACTAAGCTTGTGACACACACTATACAAGTAAACTGTGCATTTTTTATTTTAATTCGCCATAATGCTGGTGATTATTTGTATATTTCTAGGAACTCTGTCCAGAATATTTGTTCTGCGCTCATTTTTTGTTGTAAGCTCTTAAAAAATCATGAAACAACTGAGCGTTTGTAACATACACTACACAAGTTCACTGTACAGTTTTCAAACTTGAGCAAATATCAAAATCATTTTAATATTTACTCAGTTCACTGCGTAAATAGCACAACCACCCCCATACACTACACAAACGCACTGTACAGTACCAAACTTGTGCAGTGAACTTGCGTAGTGTATGGCCGGCATAACAAACAAAACTATAATTTTACAGGAGAAGCATAAAACTAAAAAAAAAATTAAACAAAGCTGTAGTTAATTAAATCCCCTTATTTTTTAACCGACTTCAATAAAAAGAGAAGTTTAGCAATTCATTTAAATTTTTTTTTTTGGGGGGGGGGTTGTTACTTCATAGTTTGGTAAATTTTAGACCGATTTTAAAAATTCTTTTTTCGTCTGAGAGGGTATAGCTTTCCATTGGTACCATTTTATTTAATTGATTGATATTCGACTTATTTCATTGCTCCCTAAAATAGACACAACCTCCATTTAAAAAAATGGGCGGAGTTACGCCCACAATGTACTGGCAATCAAAAATTTACAGCACAAGGTAGATTGCCAGTTCACACGGTTGTATCCAATTTGTCTGAAAATCTAACAATTTATTGGCAGATGGTTGTATGACAAAATCGCCAGTCGAAAAAGTGTCAGTTCACATGGTTTTCATATGCAAAATTGTCAGATGTGTTGTTATGCGTTGCCAGACTCAAAACACTTGTTAGAAATCGTTAAATAGCAATCGTTTGTTTGTTGTGTTAAATGTAAAAAGTGAAAATATAAACTATTATGGACCATAAAGAAGCAATTGCAATGATTTTGCCTGCATATATTTTATTATATATTTTTTCTTTAAAATCAAGCGTGTGCAGTGTTGCCCATAGAAAGAATTATCTTACAATGACGCCATTGTCAGATGCATAAGCTTCACGCATCTGACAATATAAAAATGTCTGACAAATATCTGGCAATAATTTTACAATATATTCACACGATTGTAAGATGTATGACAATTTGTTATCAGCTGCTAGTCTTGCAATGGATTGACAATGCTTTTTCTGGCAACAACGTCTGACAAAAATTGCCGCTTCACACGGTTGTAAGAAATTTTGGGCACATTTTACTGACAATATTGTAAGATCTGACAACCGTCTGTACATGTTTGGTGGAATTTTTTCCACCGCCTCTCGGTCATTTCAATTACCACAGATTATTTTGAATAGGTGTTAATTTCATTTCCAATTATCGAGAGCAGGCTGTATGTGTGTCTATCTAATTTACGTGATCAATTGTTGCACAAATAAACATGCTTAATGTGCATTTAAATTCCATTGTTTATCAGTAGATGACCCTTGTTTGCTCTTCCAAAAAAAAAACTTTTCTATTAATAAACACTTGGTAAGACACATGCTTATCGGTTTTGTTATTCAAATTTTGTTTGGGTATTTTAAAGTAAAATATTGTGAATTTTTATGTTTTTAAATAGAGAAGATTTTTGATTTTTAATCTAATTATATTTTATATAACATATGTATTTATGTATTTGATTTGCAACCAATTCTTTGAATATTATTTTTTTCGACGCACTGTGTCACCAAACCACACTTATACTTACCGGGCATCATTAAATTTGGTATGCAGACTTTTTTCTAAAATTTTTCCACAACGCACTTGCTCCTCCTCTAAAGGGGGCCAACTCTAAATTTAAAAATTTTAATCATTCCTAACTAATTGTTTTTTTAATATGTGACCTTTTCCGAGAAAAGAGACCTAGTGTGTCAAAAACGGGTGTGTGTCAAAATCGATAAAAATGAGAAAAACATTAAAATTTTATTTTTTAAATGCGTTTTTCTCAAATCCTCATTTTCACACACTAGGTCCCTTTTCTCGGAGAAGGTCACATATAAAAAAATAAAACTGTAATTTTTTGGCGAAAGAGTAGAGAAATATAATTAAGACTATCAACAGTGGGTAGATATGACCACTGTATATAATTTTCTTGAGATAGGTGAAATTTACAAAATATCTCTAAACTAGACAGGTCAAACGTGACTGGTTTTCTGAATGCTAGAAAGAAAGAGGTGATAATATGTAAGAATTCAAACTTACATTTTAATCAAAAATATTTTGCATATTAGTAATTTATGGGATAAACAAGTTTATTTTTCGACTTATAACCCATTTTTACAAACAAATCCTAAAAAAATATATACATACTCGTAAATACTGTATAACTTGAAAGTTCGGGATACACAACGTATATGCAGTATATTTTGCACGTGGTTTGTGTTGTAATAAATTATATGACATTTCGTAATGGCCGTCTTTTATAGTGTTTTCACACTGACATGGTTTCAATAAAAGTTGATTCTAACGTTAAACCTGGTTTTACCAAGCAAAATGATTTTGTTAAGACCAACTTAAAACTATTTTTGAATTGGTTTTAAGTTGGTTTTATGAAATGCAACCTTGTTGTCGATGTGCTAAATTCAGTGCTGCCAAGTTAAAATCGCCGGAAGCAGCTGATAATAAATTAAACAAATGAGAAGCTCAACTAATATTATAGTTGAAACAAGAACTCAGTAATTAACATTAACACTATTTTTATTTTATTTTCTTACTTTTCGCAATTTTTCTTTATTTTACTTCATTTTCTTACTTTTCCAAAACAATATTTTACTGGTATGAAATTCATTAATTAAATAATTATTATAATTCATAATTATAGCAAATATCGAGAACACCTTGGACTCTCCTCAAAATTTTTCTTTTGGGACAATTGTTTCTCTTACAAAAATTACTCATTCGGACTTGGCTAATCTTTATTTCATGTTTGCCTTTGCTACAAATTTGCATAACTTTAAACTTATAACTAAATCATTTATTTTGTTTATGAATATTTTACTCAGCTGGAATATTGAAGGGTACCTTTGGTTTGTGCCCAACCAATGATATCCATAACAAATTAGAAATACGAATAATATGTATGAGTTCGTTGCTGCAAAGATTTCACTTGAAATTTTAGTTTTTCTTTTGTATAAATCTTGACTGCTTGTCTATTTTTTGTTGCTGTTGTCGTTGTCGTGGCCTAAGTTGCAGCAAGAACTGCAACAGAAGTTGTTACCACTAATGCAGCATCTGCAGCATCAATTACATTTAGCCATATTAGTAAAAAAAAAATTTGCTGCATGCTACACATGCTGCCCTCATAGCCAACGTGTTTGTCGTTCGTTGTTTTCAGCCATACTGTGGTACTCGTATTATTGAATGTGCAAAAACAACTAAGTTGTTTTAAAAAATAAAAAGAAATACAAAAAGAGTAACACAACGAAATTACAAACTAAGAAATAAACCTGGTTACGAAACCCTGAAGAAAAAAACTTCCGCATTCATTTAAGATCATTTCTGTCGTTTGTTGCAATTGAAGTTGCAGCAAGAGCAACTGCCACTGCAAGAGTTGCAAGCAAACTCTCTTGTTGTTTTTATATTCAATATTTTTTGTTCAGTCTTTGCTGCCTGCTGATCTTTTAATATGTTTATCTGTCTGACAAACTGACTGCCACATTTATTTTTCAACTTTAGTTTTTTGTTTCATATTTTTTTACAAACAAAAAAAAAATGTCATACTTAGAGATGGGATCGTGTAAAACTTTTTTAAAAACTAGGTACTGCAGGTAATAAGTAAATATTTTTAATTGCAAAGACCAATACTGGCCGTATAACCCCACCATTTCGATTTTGGCCGAAATTTTGAACACCAAAAAAAAATTTTTCAATATGTATATTAATATTTTTGTTCGAAAATGTTATAAAATAACTACTCTGTTAAGTTAACAGTGTCTGAGCGAGAGATATTTAAGGTAAGACAGGGATGCTAAAAACGAAGCTGACTTCACACTAGGGATGCCAAACGGGAAATCCCGAACCCGAAAATCCCGGGATTTGTAAAATTCAATCCCGGGATTTCATTTCCGGGATTTCTTAGCAATTTTTATATAAAAAATTTTATTAATTCAAATTTTCGTTTATTTTATGGCATTTTTTATAGTATTTAAAAGTCCCATACAATTTTATACGTACTGTTTTAACAATTTATTGACTATTCGTGACATATTTCTTATAAATTAACAATAAGTGCAAAATAAATAAACTACTTTCTTACGGTTATTTTCATCAAAGGTGCTAGAATACATGTACATTTTAGAATTATTTTGAAAACAGAAGACACCAATTAGCTTTGGAATCACAAATCATCATTTATATTCTTCACAATTTATATTCTTTGATACAAGGCAAGTGAAAACTTTTTGTTGTCGGGTTGACGGAAAAGCGAGTAATATTTACGGAATAATGCGGAGTATTTTGTCTAAAAAACTGCTCGAGTGTGTGTGTATGTTTTTTACATTATAGTTCAAAATTATTTTCTTTTACTTAAACCATTTAGGTAGTTTTTGACACAAACCTAAGATCAAACCCATTTAAATGACATGGGTTTGATAAATAGTTTTAGTCAAAAACGACCAACTGAATGATTTTGACTCAATTATAGTTTTATTCGAGTTGCAGAGTAAAAGGCCAGGACACTAATAAACCATACTCTTCTTGGCGAACATATGTATCTGTTGAACTTGTAGAAAACAACCTATGTATGAATTTAAAATTTTTCAGTAGAGCAAAAATACTGTTTAAGTGCTCAGGCAAACTTTTAATGTATCTGCCTATAAAAATGTGATCGTTAGACGTAATTAATCGAATTTGATTAGAATAGTGTATACATTTCTTTTAATTTTTCGACATGTTCAGCTTTGTTATCGTTGTCATAGTCGTAACGAAATCGATAAAAAATTATATAATGCTTGGTATACATACATACATATGTATGTATGTAACAAAAATGAAAGTGAATCTAAAAATGTTCGTAAGTCAACTTAAGCGGTAGTGATAAAAGTCCACAGATACATACATTCTTTTTGGTTTAGATTATAGTAAAACATTTATATTGAAAACAATACAATTAACAATATATTAAGTTATTGTTTTCACTATAAATTCTCTAACATCAAATGTGAATAAAGACAATTGTGGAATGATAAATTATGAACATAAAACCTTTTAAAATGCATTAAATTGTTATTAAAGTAATATTTATTTAAAAATATAATTTATTTTACGAAAAAAATTCGATCCCCAAATCTCGAAAATTCCGAGATCGGGATTACAAAATCCCGAATCCCGGGATTTCCAAAAATCGATCCCGATTGGCATCCCTACTTCACACACATGAAAGGCAGGGTTGTCAGATTTTTTCCGTGCTATTTCGCCAAAATTGATTTTATGTGGTTTTTCTTTATATATATATGATAATAAATTTGTTTTTATATAACACTTTTTTTAATATAAATTTTTAAAAATAATCGTATAAAAATTCAGCAGAAAATCGCCAAAAGCAGAAATAAAATCGCAAAAATTTTTTTTATTTATTTTATTAAATTCAAAACGCATTAGTAATTAATTAATATAAGAAAAATCATCAAAATCAAATTGCTTTACTCGGGTATGTTCTGCATTCCACACATTTAAATTTCACGTGGAATACAGAACATACCCGAATATCCTCCAGACGAGTTTTGGTAGGATCTATTTTTGAAACTACTAGTTTAACAAACTAATTTTTCTGAATTACTAAAATTTTCAAATTCAATTTGGTTAAAAAATAGCCATTAAATCGCCAACAAATTTATTTATCGCCAGAAAAATCGCCATGTCGCCAAATCAAAAATTTAGTTGCCAAACAAGTTGAAAAATCGCCACATTTGGCGAGAAATCACCGTATCTGACAACCCTGATGAAAGGCACTAACTCATTATTTTTTTGAAATCGTGATTTTTGTACTTCTCGATACATTAGATGATGCTCTTCTAGCGAAATATATAAAAATCCTGATTTCCAAAAAATAAAGAGTTAGGGGCTTTCTATATTAAGGTAACGATATGTATGTATATCTTTATTTTAATCACGACACTTTTAGGCAAAATTTTTACTTAAACCCAATCCCATAACTAAAAGACAAAGTCAGTCACTCACGTAAAGTTCACTCCAATTCCGTGAGCTTTGTTCATCAACAGTTAATTATCGAAAAAAAATTAGCTATATGTATATGTTTGCCTGCAACATGGGCATTTCAAATGAAACTATGTACATACTTAGTCATATGATTTGTCAAAAATAAGCAACACTGAATTGCAACAGAGAAAAGATAGAGCTAAATAGAGGCCCATATGCATAATTACTATGTAGCGGCTAGTGTAATCGAACTTGCAGAAGATTTTCAACGTTTAAATCACAAAGGTGATAGAAATGTGTCTAGAGCTTAAATTATCCTCCTCTCCATAACCTATTTTCCTAGTTCTAGCACAAGGCATTGCATGAGTAGTAGCCAAACCAAACCAAAATTCAATTGATTTCTATAGTAATGGCTATGGCGTTATGGCGAGTCACCTATAATCAAATATAGTGTTGTCCATAAGGTTGGTTCGAACAGCTGTTTTCTATGGTTATGGTTATGGCACGTCTGATTGAACCTTAAAACAGCTACGTCCAAGCCATAGGCTCAATGTGCCAACTTTTACAAAAGAGCTTTTGAGCTTTTACAACGACGAGCGCACAATAGCCAATCAGTAACTGGATTCTGAAAATCATAATATTTATCGACATATTTATTCGCTTGCGGTAACGATAATGTTATTCAGTAATTTCTTTTTTACGGTAGTCTGCAACTTTATTTTACTCACCAATTAAATGTAACATTATGTGGTATCTTTGTATAGAAAATGTGAAAAAAAGCGAAAAGCACAAAGAATAATAAATAAAAACTCAATGAATTTTATCTAGTGCCATAATTTTTATACCCTTTACCAAAAAAATGGTAAAAGGGTATATATAGGTTTGTCATTCCGTTTGTAATTTCTATAATATCAATAAGCGATCCATAAAATATATATATTCTGGATCCTTATGCATAGGGAAGACGAATAAGCGATGTCCGTCTGTCCGTCTGTCCGTCTGTCGGTCTGTCCGTCTGTCCGTCTGTCTGTACGTGAAATCGGTTTTCCGAAGCTCCCAGAAGAGCTAGAGACTTCGTTCTTGGACTGGTGTGTCAGAAATTTTCCAAAATAGATTGGTATTGAAATTCAGCAAAATCGGGCAGACGATTGCAGAGCTGGAAAACTTAAACTTCATTTTGCCATATAAAAGTAACTCCCGAAAACAAATTTTTATTTTTTTTTAATAAATGTACATATTTTACACTTCAGTACGACTAAAATTGGAATTTTAAATTAAAAAAATACAAAAAAATTAAAAAGACGTTTCCAGGGTTGGAAAACTTTAACTTTTTGTGTTATGTAAAATTAACTATGTCTAAAACTATATTAGTATTTTCTCGAGAACCGTAAGAGCTACAGACCTGAAATTTGGACACAGTATGTAGACCTTTGGCCGCTACAACAACAAATACATGAGAATTGGAAATTAAAGGGTGTTCCAAAACGAGCAACGAAAAATGTTAAAATCCCATGTAATATACATACAATTGTATGTATGTATGTATATACACTTGAAATGTGTAAGGTTAGTGTATTTTTATTCAGACTACAAAAATTAACACTAAAATTTAAAAAAATTTAAATTAAAGGGTGTTCCATCAGTTAATGCAATTTTGACTATGTAATTTTGACTATTTGCTGTATCTTGGAAACCGTAAGAGCAAAACTCTTGAAATTTTCAAAAACGGTAAAACTGAAAAAATAAAAAATTATAAAATCGCCAAACCGAAAAAAATCGCCAAAAACAAGAAAAAATCGCCAAAACGAAAAAAAGCACCAAATTAAAAAAAAATTCTAAGACTAAAATAAATCGCAAAAACAAACGGAAAAATTGCTAAAATGAAAACAAAAATCGCCAAAATGAAAGAAAATTGCCAAAATGAAAATCGCCATAATGAAAAAAATCACCAAAACGAAAAAAACCCTAAAAAACAGAAAAAATCGCCAAAATGAAAAAAAAAATCGCCAAAATGAAAAAAATCGCCAAAACGAAAAAAACCCCAAAAAACAAAAAATCGCCAAAATGAAAAAAAGCCAAAAACAGAAAAAAAAATCGCCAAAACGAAAAAAAGCACCAAATTAAAAAAAAATTTTAAAACTAAAATAAATCGCAAAAAACGGAAAAATTGCTAAAATGAAAAAAAATCGCCAAAACGAAAAAAAACCTAAAAAACAGAAAAAAATCGCCAAAATGAAAAAAAATCGCCAAAATGAAAAAATCACCAAAACGAAAAAAAAACCCTAAAAAACAGAAAAAAATCGTCAAAATGAAAAAAAAATCGCCAAAACGAAAAAAGCCCTTAAAAACAGAAAAAAATCGCCAAAATGAAAAAAATCGCCAAAAAAAAGAAAAAACCTAAATAACAGAAAAAAAATCGCCAAAACGAAAAAAAGCACCAAATTAAAAAAAATTTCTAAGACTAAAATAAATCGCAAAAAAACGGAAAAATTGCTAAAATGAAAACAAAAATCGCCAAAATAAAAGAAAATCGCCAAAATGAAAAAAAAAATCGCCAAAATGAAAAAAATCACCAAAACGAAAAAAAAACCTAAAAAACAGAAAAAAATCGCCAAAATGATAAAAAAAATCGCCAAAATGAAAAAAAATCACCAAAACGAAAAAAACCCCAAAAAACAGAAAAAAATCGCCAAAATGAAAAAAAGCACTAAATTAAAAGAAAATTTCTAAGACTAAAATAAATCGCAAAAAAACGAAAAAATTGCTAAAATGAAAAAAATCGCCAAAATGAAAAATATCGCCAAAACGAAAAAAAACCTAAAAAACAGAAAAAAATCGCCAAAATGAAAAAAAATCGCCAAAAAAAGAAAAAAAATCGCCAAAACGAAAAAAAAAAAAATAAAAACAGAAAAAAATCGCCAAAATGAAAAAAAATCGCCAAAATGAAAAAAAAATCGCCAAAATGAAAAAAATCACCAAAACGAAAAAAAAACATAAAAAAAAGAAAAAAATTGCCAAAATGAAAAAAAATCGCCAAAATGAAAAAAATCACCAAAACGAAAAAAAAAACAAAAAAATCGCCAAAAAAATCGCGAAAAAACCCAAAAAACAGAAAAAATCGTCAAAATGAGAAAAATCTCCAAAATGAAGAAAAGCCCAACAACAGAAAAAAATCGCCAAAATGAAAAAAACCTCCAAAAACAGACAAAATCGCCAAAACGAGAAAAAAGCGACAAAACTGAAAAAATCGTTTTAACTGAAAAAAACTTCAAAAAAGCAAAAAACCTTCCTTTCGTGCGCGATTCAAAGTCGCACTTAACTGATTTTTTTTTAATATTAAAGGAATTAAATGAAACTAAGTTTTTACTTATTTCGTTCTTGCTTTTTTCACTTAACATATTTTATGCATTTTTTAAAGAACTAGATTGGTATCAATAATCAGAAAAATCCAAAATTATGACTCCAGGGTTGCAAAACTTACACTTTTTGTGTTATGTAAAATTAAATAGGTCTAAAAATTTTTTTCTTTTTATACCCTTTACCAACAAAAATGGTAAAAGGGTATATATAGGTTTGTCATTCCGTTTGTAATTTCTATAATATCAATAAGCGACACATAAAATATATATATTCTGGATCCTTATGCATAGGGAAGACGAATAAGCGATGTCCGTCTGTCCGTCTGTCCGTCTGTCTGTACGTGAAATCGGTTTTCCGAAGCTCCCAGAAGAGCTAGAGACTTCGTTCTTGGACTGGTGTGTCAGAAATTTTCCAAAATAGATTGGTATTGAAATTCAGCAAAATCGGGCAGACGATTGCAGAGCTGGAAAACTTAAACTTCATTTTGCCATATAAAAGTAACTACCGAAAACAAATTTTTATTTTTTTAATAAATAAACTTATTTTACACATCAGTACGACTACAACTGGTATTTTAAATTAAAAAAATTTAAAAAAATTAAAAAAACGTTTCCAGGGTTGGAAAACTGTAACTTTTTGTGTTATGTAAAATTAACTATGTCTAAAACTATATTAGTATTTTCTCGAGAACCGTACGAGCTACAGACCTGAAATTTGGACACAGTGTGTAGACCTTTGGCCGCTACAACAACAAATACATGAGAATTTGAAATTAAAGGGTGTTCCAAAACGAGCAACGAAAAATGTTAAAATCCCATGTAATATACATACAATTATATGTATATACACTTTTTATACAGACTACAAAAATTAACACTAAAATTTCCAAAAATTTAAATTAAAGGGTGTTTAAACTGAAAAAATCTTCGAAAAAGCAAAATAGCCTGCCTTTCGTGCGCGATTTAAAGTCGCACTTTACTGAATTTTTTAATATTAAAGGAATTAAATGAAACTAAGTTTTTCCTTATTTCGTTTTTGCTTTGTTCACTTAACATATTTTATGTATTTTTTAAAGAACTAGATTGGTATCAATAATCAGAAAAATCCAAAATTATGACTCCAGGGTTGGAAAACTCACACTTTTTGTGTTATGTAAAATTAAATAGGTCTAAAAATTTTTTTCGTTTTCTTTATAAATTGAATATATTTTATGCTTCTGAAAGAAAAGTTTAGCGTATGAAATTTGAAAAATGAAAATTAAAGCTCCCAAGATGGAAACAAATATGTATGTATGTGTCTGTATACTATATATATGTATGTACGTACGTTGGTAAAGGGTATATAAGATTCGGCACAGCCGAATATAGCACTCTTACTTGTTTTTTATCCAACCGACAGCGAATATTGTTAAAATATGTTACTGAATAGAAAAGTCGATAGATTTTCGTTATATTCATTATAGCGATACGATTATCGTAATAAAATTTACTGAATCCAGGTACAGATCTCGGCGACAACAATGATATTTAAATTAAATATTAACAATTCGAATTGTTAGTTTCAGTTTGGTGATATTTTTTTCGTGTAGATAAAAACTACTGAATAAATTGTTTTTTTTTAACTTTTATATCATAGTGTTATATATATGTAAGTAAATTTCTTCAAGTGTATGAATAAGTAAATTGTATCATGGTCCCTTTTGTGTAATTTTTTAATTAAAGCAAAAAATAGTATAAAAAATTGAGTAATTTATCATTATTACCTGGCGCACTGTTAATCTGAGCCATTTCGCTGTACATAGGATTCTTCGAGTTTGAGTACTATCTTATAAAAATAACTTAATCCAGCATCGCAGCTTTTTATATTTATATAAAATTAGTAAAGTGCAACTTTCACTCGCGCACTAAGGGTTCAGTACGGACACTACATATCGCTTATTTACTTCAATAGTATCCCAACTCAAAAAAACCAGTTTTGCAGAAATCGCATTTAAAGTTTTCAATTTGCATACAACTCAATGAAGACATGGAAAATTATTCATTTTATACAAGATAAAATACGAAATACCGCATTATTAACTCAAAAAAATTATTTTTTGAGTTATGACACTATTGAAGTAAATGAGCGATATGTAATAATATATGAACTTTATCCCATATAATAGAATCAGGTGAGATGATGTAGACGTTTTGTTTTTAATTTAGGTACTCGCCGTTTTTTTTAGTTTTGGCGCTTTTTTCTTTTTTTTGGGCTTTTGTTTTGGCTTTTTTCAGTTTTATGCGTTTTTTAGTTTTGGCGTTTTTTAACTTTGGCGTTTTTGTCGTTTTCTTCTGTTTTGGCGATTTATTTTAATTTAAGCGATTTTTTTAGTTTTGGCGCTGTTTTCGTTTTAGCGCTTTTTTCGTTATGGCGATTTTTTCAGTTGTTGGCGATTTTTTCGTTTGACAATTTTTTTTTATTTTGGGATTTCACAGAAAAAAGTATTCACCAATTAATGTTTTCAATTAAGAATATAATTGTTTCAATTAAATTTTTAATTGTATTAATTAATTTGAGTGGAAAAACTTATGCCCTAATTCTGTTCGACGAATGTATCGTCTTGTCTATGGACGAAAAAAAGAAGCAGTTTTGATTCTTTAAAACGATTATAATTTATTGTCTAGGCTAGAAGGTTCGTGTATTTGCTTCATGATTTTGTTCTAAACATTATATCCAACACATATTTTTTTATATATTTTTCAAACTATTGTATAATAATTTAATTGAATTTTTATGTTTTAAAAACATGGTAATAATATTTATATTTTTCATTGTCAAAGACAACAACCATTTTTGAAGAAAATAATTTAGAGACTTCAAGTACAAGAACTCAGAAGCATTTTCAAACAAAAACGTCCTAAATCTTCTTACTGAATTAGGGCATTAATTAATATTATCAAATTGCTTATACGTGAAAACTTATAGGCAGATTTTGTAAAAAACTTCGTTTCTAAACGTTTCAAATTTGTATGAAAAATAACGAAAATTCGTTTAAAAAAACATTTTTTCCATACAAATTTCAAAACGAAAAATTCGTTTGTATTTACACAATCTGGCCTTTAATTAATTTTTTAATTAATATTACAAATATTTTAATTGATATTACAAAATTATTGACATTACTTTTTTGTGTGTTTTGTAGTTTTAGCGTTTTTGTAAATTTCAAGAGTTTGCCTCTTACGGTTTCCAAGATACATCAAGTTGTCAAAATTACATAGTCAAGATAACATTAACTGCTAGAATACTTTTTAATTTTGATTTTTTTTTTAATTGTGTTAATTGGTGTAGTCTGCATAAAAATACACTTGCTTTGAAAATTTCAAGTGTCTATATCGTTGGTCGCAAGTAGAAGGCCCTAACTTAAATAACTATAACTTTACCGGAGAAGGTGAAAACACAATAGAACAGTACAACTGCTGGTGCAAACTGCTTTATACAACTGCTTATAAAAGCATTATTTTTATACTATTGCAATAAATTTTTGTTGCGAGGGGTATTTTTGTGAAAATGTATTGGAATCACTAAAAAATTTAATTTCGCAAAAAATACGAGTTAGGGCCTTTCTACTTGAGAGTTGGGTATTTTTTAGTGTATAAAAATGCTTTTACAAGCAGTTTTACAAAAAAAAAATACATTTTGAATATTACAGTTTCTATTATGTTTTTACCTTCTCCTGTAAAGTTACAATTATGTACTTAACTTAGGTGGTTTCTACGTGAGACCAATGATATGTATATTAATAGTACATTTACATTTATGTATGTATGTATTTATGTATGCCTTTACATATCGTCGGTTGGTTATTGGTTTACGGCACAGTATATTATATATTATGTCTGCAGCAAACCAGTAACCAACCGACGATATGTACATAAGTATAGAAATATAGTATACTAGGGTGGCTCAAATTATCACATTTTCAGCTCACATTCTCAGCATTTGACGAAAAAAGAATCATATTCTGAACAATTAGATCATGAAAGTTTTTTATATTTTTTATTATAAATAACAAAAATTAAAAATTTTGAAAACCCCCGATATATCGAGAAAAGATGTGATATCTTCTAAATGGCTGGACCTATTTTCTTCAAGCATAGTTAAGAACCTTCTCGATCAAGTCACCTTTCAAACAGAAAAAACCAAATCGAAATCGGTCCAGCCGTTTGGTGTGTACGTGGACACGGACAGACACACAGATACACAAATACACAGACACACACTACAAACTTACAGCACCAATTTTTTTTTGGTCGGGGGTTAAAAATATACTTTTACATATTCATAAAAAGCAATATGTGAAAAATTAAGGAAGATATTTTTTATTTTTAGAATTGTTATTTCACCATAAAATCAAGAGCTATCAATAATAATGTATGTGAAGCAAAATGTTATAATTATTAACCCTTGACACAAACCTTCTGCTATAACGGAGCGCTGTTAGCGTGTTAACATGGCTCTGTTATCGTAAGAAAAATTTATAAATGCATTTAAAATTAACTTTTCCAGGGAATGAGCCAACCCTGCTGGAAAAGAGTGATATTTTTTATGGACAAGCTAATCCTCTATTATAGGTTGTGAAATAATGCTCAGGTAGTTCTATAAAAGTGTACAAACTTAGAATTTTTAAAATTTTCAACTCAAACGAGTTTTTCGGAAAACTAATTTTTGCACTAATTTTTTCAATTAGTTGAAGTTTTCAAAGTTAAGAAACTGGTTTCAATTTATTCAGGCCCAAAACCTTGCGTACTTGTATTATTTACCTAAATTTCATTCGAAATTTATCTTAGACATTTGCTTTGATTTCCATTTTACTGTACAATTTTTTACACGCAAAAAAGATCCACCCTAATGTACACACATACATACATATGTACATACATATTTATGTACGATATCTGTTTAATAAATATAAGGCCTCTTTAACTCTTTTTTTATAATTTTTATGGATTGTGTTTTTTGCTTGGCAAAAACTGCAAACTGCAGGCACAAATAACAGAAAATACATACATACATACATATAACAAGAACAATAACAACGACTTTTTGCAATAATAATAAAACTGTTCTTAAGCAAGCCACAGACCTTGCGACTGTTGGTACAACATGATCAAGTTGTGTATAAGATTGTAAAGTGTGTGGGGTCGTCGTATGAAGTTGTGTATCGGTTGTACGAAAGATTAAAAAGATTTGATTTTTTGTCTAGTTGTATGGACAGGTTGTAAAATTTGGGAGTTTGTTGTACAACTTCATTTCATTTTGTTCTTATTTTCGTTGTGGTCATATGAAAAACATCGCGCTCGAATTCAAATTTGCGTATAAAATGGAGAATTGAACAGAAAGAAGTGATTTTATATAATTGTATAAGAGTTTGCGCGGAAGAATTGCTTTTTTATATTCATCGGCACTTTTGACAAAAGGTCATTGAATACTTCGTTTGACACCCACGTGTAATTTTTATAGTCCATTGGCTCACTTTCTTTTATTATTTCCAAAAGTTTGTTATTAGAATACGTTTTTTTATATAAATCACTCCTTTAACCAAATTCTTTTTTCTGTCCTTTTTTACGTTCTTCTTATTTTGTCACCAAAAAAACCATCCATTACAATACGGGACATAACACCCGATGTCATGTTTACTCCAAAAAAAATTAAGAAATGAAGTTGTGCTCTAATGTTGTGCACGTTGTTGTAAAGTTTGTGGGCAAAACACACAACTTGTTAATCCAACGTGTTGTACCAACAGTCGCAAGGTGTATGGCTTGCATTATGCCAAACCGCACAAACGGGTGAACGAATTAAAACATCCAAAAGAACTGACAAATAACCAAGCAACCAATGGTAATGATGATGATGATGAAGATGATGACGATAATACAAATGGCCCTGTTTACCGTTAGGTTTAAGTTTAAAAAACTCGGTCAAGAGTGTCTCATTCCTGCTGTGATTGCAAAATATTCCGTTGGTTGGTTTTTGTTTTTGTTTTCTTATACGAGTAGTTTTCTTTTATTGTTGCTGTTATTGCCTTTGATGCCCGTTGTTAGTTGCTGTTACATGATGATGATTGCTATTGTTGTGGTTGTTGTTTTTGTTGTCGTCATTATTGCTGTTGCTGTTACTTTTGCTGCTCTGATAGCTGTTTCTATTCTGTTAGTCGCATTTTGTTGTTATTGTTTTCAACTGATTTACAAGCACAACTACATATAACAATAATAATAATAATAATATGCAGTAGTTGCTTAAACAATAATAACAACAACAGCCTATTGCAGATGATATAAGAATGTACCTATTAGAGATGAGCACAGCTCATGCGAATTACAAGATTCATTCATGATTACTCGTAAGTCAGCATTTAGACACAAAAGCATTTGGAAGGGAAACATTTAGTTTGCTTGCAATTTACGGGTGGGGAAGAGAAAATCATTTTTGTGTTCGGTACTCGCGGACACGCTTTGTTTTCATATTCGTTGCTACATAAACACAGATACATATATGTATGTAGATGAATGTATGGTTTGTAGGTATTATACTATAATATTGGAATGTCGCCGGCAACATTTTCGTCCGTGTGAATGCGAAGGAAACAACTAAAGAGAATTCCAGATGTTTTCCTTCCAAATGTTCGCCCGTCTAAACTCAGACTAAAAATGCATAATTGTGAGTGATATATTGCTTCAATCACCTGCGTAATTATTTAGTGACTGAAATGTTCTGAAATGCAATATATGTAAAATTTCAAGAAAAAGTAAAATTTTGTCGTCATATATTAATTATTGTTGTTCAAATTAAAAAAAAAGGCAATTTCGGTTGTATCGTGCAAATTCTCTTATTAGTTTATTTTTCGTTATACATATAACACTATTAGTGTTACTACATGGTTAACACGAAATTAGAGCATAAAGTAGATTCATGTTGCACAACATGCCCACTACTCGTAACATTGCGACCATTTTAAAATTTTTAAATCTTTCTTACAACTAACACACGATTTGATGCTACAACTTTACAAGCGTTAGAACCTCGTATTCGATCTGCTCACTGATTGGCACGTTCGGGGCCTGCATGATGATATATTTAAAAGGCGTGGTGCCGCCCCTTTATTTGAGAAGTATGTACTAAATTTTAAACTTTAAAGTTTCGTAAGATTCGGTTGAGTAGAAGTGATATATTGTAGGTACATATGTACATACAGTGTAACCCGTTTAATTACCCATCGGTTAAATACCTTTATCGCTTATTTACTCCAAATATCGAATCCCCGTTTCTTATACACTCTTTTTTCACACAAAAGTCTACGCTTAATTAACTTTCGTTCTAGTTATATTTTACCCCAAAATGAAATTTCCCCTAAAATAGCTTCGTTTATTTGCCCAAAACTACTGAAGTAGGTATATACATATTTATGCAATTCTGCAATCGAATATATGCACCTTATCTAGTTATTTTTTGTAATATTCGGGCCTGTTCTGCAAATCACGACATGCCAAATCACGGTGATTTCTAAAAATTAATAAAAGCTAAATCATTGCTTTTGTAAATTTTACGTTTTATAGCTTTGGAAGTTGGAAGAAATATGCTATTATAAATGAAAAAAAAATTAAAACGCAATAAAATCTCATTACCAAGGCAACTATTAATAGTTTACTTTTGAAATCACGTGATTTGAAATCACCGTGATTTTCAGAACAGGGGGGATTAATTGTTTTTGGTACATAATAGAATATTTGACTTGAAAATATATATTTGGATGTGTATGTTATTTCAAATAATTATGTACATACCACAGTAAGTTCGGATAAATGCATTTCTCAATGTATTCGCTTTATTACCTTTCTCGGATAATTACCTCAAAAATAATGACATTTTTGATGAGGTAATTAACCGAGGTTTACTGTATGTACTAAATTAAATTGAAGGGGCCCTGCCCGCCCACTTTTCTAAACTCAAAATCGTGTCGTTACAAAATCTTAAAGTGTTCAAAAGATTTCGTAGGAATCGATTTAATAGGAAGGCATAAAATATGATATCTAATTTTAGGTTTTCCATTATTTTAAAGACTTGATATGACTAAAAAAATTATTACAAGTTTTTTTTAATCCCCCTTATTGCGAATGTCACCGTCGAAGTCACATCAAGACGACAGTAAAAATTGTCACTTTGTCTACAACAATTGACTACTATTAATATGTTACATGAATTTACAAAGCCTTAGAGCTTAGTAAGAGATTGTCAATAAGACCCAATTGTTGCCGATAAAGAGTAGACAAGTGACAATATTTACTGTCGCCTTGATGTGACGTCGATGACACCATTCACAATATGGGGGGAATATTTTGCATTTTGAGGAAAATTTATTGAGTTTAAGGAAGAATTTCTAATACTTAGTTTAATTAAATTTTGTGCTGAAAAAAGTAGTTTTTATTTTGCATAATTTTATTACATACAAATATTCGACTACACAGTTTTGTTTATTAGTTGCTATTAAAGCATTTCTGAAAATTTACTTAGAATTTCCTCCTTTCGAGTGGTTTATCTGCGAAACTTGAAGGGAAATCGTGAAATGGTTAGAGAAAATATAAGTTCCATTTACTTTATTAATGATCACTCTCACGAGCAATTTTTGTAAGTATGCAAGAACAAACTTACTTTTGAATATGCAATCCATACATATGTACATATTATACAGTATAGTTTGCTTCTAACGAACTAGCTAATAGTGTTCGTTGTTCAAAAATTTTGCGTTGCAGTCTACTGAAGAGTTTCTTAAGCAGAAACGAAATGCATATAGAGGTTGTTTAATCAAAAAACAAACAAAGAAAATAACAAATCTTTTTAAAATATCTTTCATTAAATTTAAGAAAGCAATGAATGAATGACAGCCGTTATGGAAAACACCAGGCAATATATTTTTTATTCGTTATCAATGTACCAATTTCCAAGGATTTTTATTTAAAGGATTTAAAAAAATTATTGTTATATTTTACATGAAATATTAATGCAAAACTGTTGGAACCGCAGTTGTTCGTTGCACGCCAAAAATTTCGTTGCAACCGAAATCCACTGTATTACAATTGCCAACTTGAAAAGTAAAACGGTGTCGCAATATACATACATACATACATATAAATTACTTTATTTTCTTCGTGAATTTAAGAATATTTTTATTTTCTTGCATTTTTATACAAAATTTAGATTCATTTCTTTTATTTCGTTTACGAGTGTGTTCTCCTTTCAACTTATGTAATTTATTTGTTATTTAAAATTATTTACGATACCATCAACAATGCCAATTTTAATACAAAAAATTTAAACATTCACTTAAAAGTCCTCAACTGTTTTACGGTCATTGATTTCGAGAATTCATTATTTATGTGGATAAACATCGAAAACTTACCGTTATTTGCAAATAAATAAATAAATAAAATTCTATTGATTTTAATTTGTATTTGGTTTAGTTACACTGGTGTTGCATAAACTTGCAGAAAGTGTCAATGACTTGAATCAAGTGTGCTGAAGGTGGTATAGAGTTGCTGTTGCTGTAGACGTTAACACATGCAACAATGTTGAAAGTGATGTGATAATAGTAATTTTGTTAATTAATGAAAAAATTGGTCTTATTACATAATTTTATGAAATTCATTTACAAAATTTCAAAAGTTATTTTTATTTGTATCTAGGCGCATCGTTCCAAGTCCCGGCCTTTGTACAACGTTTGTACATAGTGGGAGGGGCAACTACTAACACATTTTAAATCCTTAAGGCTCAGTTACCCGACTGTAATGTAAAGTAACTGTAACAGTAGGAAGCAGCTGATCGATATTTTTATACAGTCATTATCAAAATTTTTGAGAGGCATTTTGTCCATATGTGTATCTGTCAGCTAAATTAAATTTTTATTCTGTTCTACTCTATTAGTGACAGCATCAATATTTCAATTTTTTTTTATTGAATATTAAAATTAAGTTAAAACGAGAACGTGACTTTATTGTAAAACAATTTTTGTGAAATATTCACGTACTTAACCTGCACACTAACCGAGAAAATCCAAAGTAATTTCCCTAAAATAATGAATTTGTATGTAGGATCAATAAAATTAATAATGACTCTGTGTACTGTGTTTTGAGCTTACTATTTTTTTGAAGTTCATGTTAAACGTTTATTTGCTTATTTGTTTATTAGCTATTTTTTGTTTAAAATGAGTGCATCGGAGTACAAGTTATATAACGTCACCTAAAATCCAAAAGGCCGTAACTGACAAAAAAAAATCAAAATAGACTTTATGATTGATAATGATGTAAATAACAAAAATACATATTTCCTTAAGGTTTTACACGGACACATCAAAAACTAAGGATTTTATTAACGGAATTCATAAGCGTAAAGGCTCAGTTACCCGACTGTAATGTAAAGTAACTACAACGTAGGAAACAGCTGGTCGATATTTTTATATGAAAAGTAGGTTAGGTTACATTACGATATGTATACATTCGAATGTATTAATTAAAAGACATAAAAAAGTTCATTCATATCATTTAAAAATTGTTTTTAATTTTTGCAAGAAAAGAACAATAAATTAAAAAATTAACTAAAACCAATTCAGTACATACAATTTTAAGTTTACAAAAGTTGGAGGGGTATTTTTAATTAATTAATTTTGTGATTGTCGTCTTCCTACGATAAATGAACTTTAGCTAAAGCGACAATTGGGGCTGCAGTAGGCATTTTGGGGTATTCTCCAGCACTAGCAGCGATATCCAAATGGGAATACTTTAAGGGTTTCTCTGAATTCAAGCCATGTTTCTCCAAACCGGTTGTTTGAATAAGGAAAGCAGCTGGCACTTGATGTCCCCTGGGCGTACGCGAAGAGGCAGCATTATTACATTGCACAATATCTTCCCCAATCACTTTGGCAGCATTGAAATCGAAATCATCCTGTCTTAAGACTGAGACTTCAAAAGGTTCACCAAAGGATGTGCCAACTTCTTGCAATGTTCGCGCATGATCAGCAGCGCGGGCGACACTATTGTCAATGATAATTGAATAACCCTCTCCAGCTGCCAAACATGCGTGACCGGTTAAGGTAGCTATAGTGAAAAGATGAGGATCTGGCAAATTTTCGGACACAGCAATTTCTTTCATGCGGCACAATGCATCAGCCATGCACATTCGGCCTTCGGCGTCAGTGTTGCCAACACGTACACGAACACCACCACGTGATGTTATGATTTCATCAGCCACATACGATTCCTCACCCACTGAATTGCGCACTAAGCACAAGGCAGCAATAACATGAACATCCAGGGGTTTCTGTTCACTAACAATCTAGAAAAATTAACAAAAACTCATTTTTATTTAAAGCTTTACGTTTAGAATGAATTGCTATGATAATAGTACCTGCATAAAACCAGCAACAGCAGCCGCACCGCACTTGTCTCTAGACATACCAGCCATAATGCCTCCGGCTTTAATGTCAGCACCACCAGTATCATAAGTTACACCCTTGCCAACTAACATCAAAGTTTTTTTCGCTGCTTGAGGCGGTTTATATTCCAAGAAAATAATGCGCCCTTGATGACGCTTCACTTGATTGGCAGCTCGATTAACAGCGGCAAACAAAGGATACTCCTTGCCAATGACTTTTTCATCACTGATGACTGTCACCTTAAGGCTATTGAATAGTTTTGAAACGTATTCTTCAACACGTGGCGGTGCCATACGTTCGGGATCACCGACACCTAAAACGGGCAAGAAATATGTAGTATATTTTTAGGCGCTCATATAAAATGTCGATACAACAAAATTTGCTTATTTTAGCAAAGACAAAAAACTATATCTCTACATATATTTTTTGTAGATCTATCAGAAGATGCCACAAGGGCGAAAGTAGGATTTTAGCTTAAAAAAATAAGTAATATTTGGTGTTTTTTTTTTTGGGAATTGTTAGATTGAGGTTGAGTATTTATCATTTGTTCTTAAAATGTATAGAAATTGACTATTGAGGTGTCTAATGCCACTTTCATTGATTCTAATGCAGATTATAATTTCCACGTATTCCTAATTGTTACAAAAAGTGAATTCATGTTTAACGCCGCTTTCCTAAGTTTGAATAAATTCGTCATTATTACCATCCAAAAAGCTTTAAAATCAGGGAACATACAACATAATACACTGGTTCAATAGCGATTAGTAAAAAATATTTTTTTTTAACATATGATAAAACGTCTGCGAATCAGTCTGTAATTCGAAACGAAAGAAAATACTTTCGAATTTGTATGTTAATTGCATGCAAATTCAAAAACATTTGCTTTCGTTTCAAATTACATGGTATACCCCCAGGGAACATTCTTTCGATTCATTCATTTTGATGAAGAGCAATTTATTTAAAATCCATAATCTCCAATGACACACTAATGTAACAGTCATGCATATTTGCCCTTAGTCGAACCAGTGCGTCATCAATTGAACCCATGATTCAATATTTGTCATGTTTTTGTTTTTATTTTTTGCTCAGGAAGTTTAATGTTTGTTTGCGAAATGTTTTAAGGAATTACAAATACACCAAAAAAAAGCATCATAATAAAAATTATTATTTACCATTTATGAATCGAGATAAATTTTATTAATTTTTTGACAAACGAGAGAGATCTTGGAATTTTTTTTTCAAGTAAATGTCGCTTTTCACTGGCAACATAGTCATACCTCAAAAAATGTATAATTCGTCATATTGTATTTGAACTTGTGGAAAAGTTTCATATAAAATGACTTGTACAATGACCTCTTGAGAAAAGTATTTTTTATATCTTCATTGAGTTGTATGTCTGTAAATTGAAAACTTTAAAGTCGTTTTTAGCAAAATTAGCTTTCTGGAGTTATAGCTATGTTGCAATATGTATGCTATGGGCGATATATATTAGTGATGTAACATTTCACTTTTTAGATATCTGAGAATACGAATATCTAAAGTGATATTGGCAAATAAATTTAAGGTTTAGAGACATTTGTATAAGCGTTACTTGCTCTTGTTTTATGTATTTTTTGGAACGAAAATATTAAACAAATATTTGCGTGAATTTGGCGAATATAAATCCAAGTGTTATGAAATAGGCGAGTATTAAAGAGTACAAACATGTTAGAGACACCACTATGTGTCTAGGAATTTAGCAAATAAATTTTTTTAATTATTAACCTTTAAAGACTTACCAATGTCACGGGCCACAAATCTGCCAGATTCTAAAATCAAAGCATCCTTAAAGATTTCCTCTGCCTTAGGATTTGACATCATTACAGACAAATTGACCACGCGTTGATGTTTTTCTGGCAAGTCTTCGCGCAATTGAATTGGCTAAGGAAGAGAATGCAAATTCAAATCAAAAAAGTTAATAATAAAATAAAATTAAATTAAATATAAACATGTAATAATAATTTAACTTACTACATAAAGTTCCTCTAGAGCAGCCAAGACAGTACATAGTTCAGCATTCTTGAATTGATTATTTTGTGGAATAAATAAAAGAGGAGCTTTGAAACCGGCCTTTATGGCTCTTTCTAAAGATTTGGCAGCGGCTTGCTGATAACATCTGACATCATGGTAATCACTTAGTTCCGGTACCGGTGAATAAACAACAGGTAAATCTAGTTGTTTCGATTTGAAACATGATACAACGGAATCGAATGCTTTATCGAACGAACGAAATTCATTGAATTGCTCGTTCAATTCGCAGGGTATTTGGCGATCAATAAGACATAAAACATCACAACCAGATTTTTGTATCATTTTCGCCAGCTGGACGGTGCATGGCACTAGTCTATAAAGTGAGAAAATTGTTTAATAAAATGCAATAATACATAACGCAATATTACTTAGAGTTAAGGATTCTTACTAATTAATTAAACTTAGCTTAACGTACGTTTGCAGTTTTTGAAAAATGGATAAAGAGTTATCAATTTCAATACAGATGTGACGTTCTTGAAAATATTTTATGCAAAGTTCAGTTCTTTAAATTTATTTAAAACGAAAAACTTTGAATAAATGAGCGATATTTATAAATTATTCTGTCATAACGCCTCCGTGCGTCATTTAGTGCAAGCACATGGGAAATTAGAACATACCGCTGTATTTTAAATGTGCAAAAGTAATTGACATACATATGTACCAATTTTAGAATGTGTGGAATAGAACAAAAATATGATAAACCAAATATTTGCTAAGAATTGTGCCAACAGTTGTGAGTTTTTTATGTCATATGTACATATTTCTGTTACGAAACTGCAAATATAAAGTTATATGAATTAAGACAATAAAATTTATTTGTAGTTTTAGTTGCAGATAATAAACCGACTTTTGCAAATAAATATGTATGCATAGTACATAAATATATTTGATATGTTATCATTGTTTTTTATTTTCAAAAATTATTATACGGAATTAATACAATATCGTTGGTCACAAGTAAAAAGGCCCTAACTTAAATAACTAACTTTACAGGAGAAGGTAAAAATATAATAATAAACACTGCAACTGCTTGTAAAAGCATTATTTTTACACTATTGCAATAAATTTTTGTGACGAGATGTATTTGTGTAAAATGATTGGGATCACGGAAAAACTCAATTTCGTGAAAATACAAGTTAGGGCATTTCTACTTTTGACCATCGATATTGTATTAATTCCGGCAAAGTTTATAAAGTGTAGGTATGTACATATGTATTTACATTATTGTATTTAATGTGTATGTGTGTATATGGAAATTTTCACAGAAAATTCCACCTCTCGTCACGTTACGTTACTTTGTGATATATGTAGCTTGTTTTTCTGAGAAAAATTTGTGTTTTATATACTTTTTAAAATCGAACGCCATGGCTCATGGTGTAATTATACAGGTGACTGCGGCGTAAGGATTTTTTATACAACAATACGGCAACCATAGCTATGTAAAAAACCGAAGAATGTCAAAAGCATAAAAATAATTGTACTAAAACCAAAACAAAATCGAAGTTTTTGACATTCTTCAGCTACAAAGCACACAGAGCAAAAAATTATCAGCTGAAGTAACGCTGCCACCTAGTTAGATACACCTTGCCATGGCTCTAGAACACAAGCAACGTGACAAAAAGTTGACTTTTCTGTGGAAAAGCCCATATGCATATCGATACCTTAATATAGAAAGGCTCTAACTCATTATTTTTTTAAATTGAAATTTTGCATTTTTCGATACATTAGATAGATGTTCTTCTAACGAAAAATAATAATTAGCTAGGGACTTTCTATATTAAGGTACATACATACATAAATACATACATACATATATCGCACTTGTTCTTCTCAAGTGGGTCAGCTCGAAATTTACAAATTTTCATTAGATGCAAATAACTGTTTATTTTCATATCGATGGTCTCAAGTAGAAAGACCCTAACTCGTTTTTTTTACGAAATTGAGTTTTTCAGTGATTCCAATACATTTCACACAAATACACATCGCCACAAAAATTTATTGCAATAGTGTAAAAAATAACGCTTTTACAAGCAGTTGTAAGAAAAGTTACATAATGAATATTACAGTTTCTATTTTGTTTTTACCTGCTCCTGTAAAGTTGCAATTATTTGAGTTGCAGCCTTTCTAATTGAGACCAACGATATACTCTCATATAAAAAAAGAGGTATAAAACAGATTCTTTTGCCGAAATAGTATAGAAAATGATGTAAGATTTTTACAGTGTGTTTTCTTGCGATCTGCTATATGCTTTTAGTTTTTCCAATGATCTGTATTAAACGATTTTTATAGGGAACTATTTACATAAATCAAATTATGAATTACTGACTCATTTGCTTTAATTAATTAATTTCCTCACATCCTTATTAGAAATATCTTTGTTTATACAACTCTAAAGAGCAAAATATAATTTTGTTTTCCTATTAAGTTATGAGTAAATTGAAGACTTTAAACTCGTTTTCTGTAAAACTAGTTACTTTTGAGTTATGACGTTGTTCAAACAAATGAGCACATTTCGATTTACCTCTTAGGCAAATCAATAATTGCAAAATAAAATTTTTATAATATATAGACAAATAATACATACCTCAATATGTACGTATGCATGTATTTATAAAACATTCCAGTTCAATTAAAATTTTTTAAAACGTCACTTTTTTTTAGAATATCACAAAATATTTACAAATGCACATCTTGATCCCTAACCGCGAAAAAAACGTAACTGACATATGTATGTATATACATATTTATCGAATTTGACACTTTGATGCAGAATTGTTTTACAGCCTCGAACAGGTCGTCTGGTGAAATATTGAATCAAGAATAATAATAGTTACAGAAATACAAACCGTTAAATTTTAATCTAAGCGGCATCCCCTGTATTGTGACCTCAAAAATAACGTAAATTACATGAAAAAGTGTTACGAGTGCCTGAAGAATTAGGAAACAATTAAAATTTTTTTTAGAAATAAGATTGAAAAAATCTCCTGTAATTTTCGTTACGTAACCCGCAGATGTCAAACTGAGAACAAAAATTTTCTATACGGAGCAATAACGTAAAACATATCTCTAACTTGCATAAAATCATTAGTAGGCTATGTTTAAATTTTCAGAAGAAATTCTGGGGGTCTACTCTGTAATTCTAAACGAAAGAAAATGCTTTCGAATCTGCATGTAACTAACCATACAAATTCGAAAGTATTTTCTTTCTGGACAAATTAAAAAAAAAAAGAAATCCCTCTCCCATTAAATTAGTTTTTTGCGGGTGTTAAGTTATTTTAGAGGTTAGGGCTCGATATTTATATATGTATTTACGTATGTAGAATGAATATATGTATGTACATACATATGTATGTGTCTGTCTCAATCGTGTATACTCTTGTTACTTCGCTTTGTCGTAGCGCTCAATCACTTTGGGCAATAAAAAAAAAATTGAATTTCATTCAATTTATTATAAAGATTCAGCAAAAAAGTTAATATGCCCACTTGTATTTACAAATATACATATGTATGTATGTATGTTTGTACACATATCATATTTCCGCGTACAATGTCAAGGCCGTTTTTGTTTACTTTTTACAAGAAAGTAAAAAAATAATACATATTGTACAATTAATGCATACTAATTTATGCATGTATGTATGTATGTTTGTACGTTCGAATCGAATTACATAATAGCCCCCCAGAATTTAATCAGATTATATAAACTGTGTTGAACAAGTCATTTAATTGAATTTTTGTTTAAAACAAACGATTATTTGGGTTATGACACTATTGAAGTAAATGAGCGATATGTACAGTATCATCAGGGATTTTTTGAGTTGTGACTGTTTATTATTTAGATATGTATTTAGTTCACTTAATTTTTATGCATTAACAAAGAAACAATATGATAAGCTGAACAATAGTCATAAATCGGTTATTTATTATAGCAGATTGTATGTTCGAAATAAAGTTTAATCTGGCTTGATAGTATTTTAAATATATGTACATGTACTTATGTACATCCACATGTATACATACAAATGAACATACATATATTTTCTCTAATAAATCAATTACTGATAAATTATAATCGTTCAGCGGTCGTCAAACTGATTGTAAAATACGTATTTAGGATCGAAGAATGGGAAATTCTTTTTTTTATTTATGAGTTCTATTAAAACTTATTAAATCGAAATATATTGCAACTAAATAAACCTAAGTTGCTGATTTCAAAAGGGAAATACATTTTCATATGTACATATCGTTACCTTAATATAGAAAGGCCAGAACTCATTATTTTTTTGCAATCGAGTTTTTGGATATTTCAATCGAAGAACATCTAATGTATCGATGCAAAAATCTCGATTTCAAAAATATAACGAGTTAGGGACTTTTTTGTGCATATACAACATATTTATATGCCCTGTCGGAAACTAAGTTAACTTTAAACTAGCTTTAAGCTAACTATTTCGCAATTAATGTTGACTGAGACTTGGATTACTTTCCAATGGAAACAACTAATTATTTTAACATTGCAATGTCCTAGGCGGTAGTCAATTATCATACTCTGCTCTAATTTTCAACTAACTTAAAGTTGACTTTATTTAAGTCACTTGGTAGTCAGTAAATTTGCAAAAAGATGTTGCTGTGCTTCGAACTATATATCATACGTTGTATAGTTACTATCCAGCTAAGGTACCATATAATATAAAAATAGCAAAATGTTAATATAACATTGAAATGAGTTTCAAAGTAGCTGAGAGTAAATTTGTTACCTCTCACCAAATCCGATAAAGTAATCAACTTAAGAATTGATTTTGGATCAGATCTGGATTTCAGTTTAGTTAGCTTTTAGTTAGTCTAAGAAAACTTAACTATAAGTTAGTTAATTATTTTTGAAGTCGACTACTGATTTTCCGACAAAGTATGTATGAATGTACATATGGGCATTTCCACAGAAAAATCCACTTTTTGTCACGTTACGTTGCTTGTTGACATAATTGTTTTTCAATGATAAACCTGTATGTTTTATATTATATTTTAGATATTGGTTTCGAGCCAAAGCGAACGGCATGGCTCTAAATTACAACTTAATTCCTTGGTGACGTAACGTGACAATTACGTAAAGCTAACACTAATTCAAGTTGTATAGATAAGATTATTAGGTTATTTTCGCGTAATCTTAGTTACGCAATTTCAAATGATAAAAATAATTAATTATAATAGCTTCTGCATTTAAAAAAAAATGGTTTAAGAATAAAACAAAAGTAACATTCAAAACCAAGGAAAACTGTTAAATTACTTAAGAATACCGCCCTCAAAAAAGCATAAGCCAAGTCTTCTTTACAAAATGCTGAAAAGAAAACTAGAAAAAAAATTATAAAAAAAGGTTATAAGGAATTCAAACCCTTTCGGTCATTTTGGGCCACCCTGTATGTACATAATTCGATACAGATTGAAATGTTTTATCGAGTTATATGGGTATAATGTTAATAACACATTCTCGTTTTGAATTTCTCGAAGTACAAATAAGACCCTATTTCAGTTTTATCAGTTTAGCTGCTGTTCGCATTTTATTGCCGCATTTATATTTTGGATAAAAATTTATTTTTCTGAAGAACATGCAATTTCCTCACCACTTTATCTCGTAAGCCAATTGAAATTTTAATTTTAATATAATGTGTAAAGAAAAATTAATTGGAATTTTGTTTTTTTTGTCATCATAATTGATGCTTTAGACTAAGAGCAAAAAGTGGAAGGCAAATTAACCCAAAAAACTTCATATGGTCCCTCTATATTGCTAAAATGTGAAATTTTGGTGGTAGCCAGAACCTAAAGGCGTACTTATATTATTAAGTACTTGAATAAATGAATTTATTTAAAAAAAATCCGAACATCAGCTAAATTAGCAAAACATAAATAAGGTTTTGTTAGTTTATATATGTAAGTACTTCGACAAATTCCACTCGAGGAGTTTGCACTCGATGATTTCCAAATTCATTTAATTTAATTTTATATTTTTCAATTAATTATGTTTACCACTTGGTTTTAACACCGGAATTTGTGATAGCGGTATGAATTTTTTCGCGGCCAAATAAATCTTTACAAATTGTTGTTAGTAGAGTAACCTAAATATCAAACTAAACTAAAAAAAGTTCGAACAGCAGCTAAATTAGCAAAACATAAATAAGGTTTTGTTAGTTTATACAAGTACTTCGAGAAATTCCAGTCGAGGAGTTTGCTCTCGACGATTTCCAAAAAGTGTCAGCGTTACATAAAAATTCCAACAGATTTCTTTTCGTTTCAAATTTCATGATAACTTCCAGTTTTCGGAGCCTTTCTTGTACATTTTTGCATTATCTTGGGTATAAACCGATGACCCGCAAATAAGTCGTACATACATACATACATACATATACTACGAGTAGATGTATAGCAATTATTGATGATTTAATTAGGGTATATATATACATATAACTATACATAAATTCATGCGATAAAATTCAAAAACATTTTTATTAAAGCCATAAGCTTATTATATATTAACTGGTTCAAACTCTACTCCATTATCTTACTTACTGATAGTAAATTAAATAAGAATACAAAATGCAGTGGATAAAATTTGCTTTCACCTACTTATTCACATAACATTTTAACTTTTCTTAAAACGCGAGCATCACTGGGAATGATTTTACAGGCGGCATAGTAACACACACTATGAAAGGAGTTAGTCTAGCAATGATTGTGCAAAGGCAGTTTCTTTGTTGAAATCAGACTTTTTATATTTACGCAGAATAAATTATGGCCACAAATTTAAATAATCAATAAATTACTTTACTTACTTATCGAGTCCCATTTTTTTGCTTTGCAAGGAAAGTTGATATTTAGAAAATGTTCCTTTCCCCAAGTTTATGTACGGATCTATTCGACTTCTTTTTCCCAACAGCTGATGACGTCTTCAATAAATTATTAGAAGCAATATAAAATTACTTGGGGAGCACCGCAGCACAAGAATCTAATCGATTTGAAGGCTAGCAAACAACTAAAACAAAATGTTCACAAAATAAAACTTGAGCACAAGTTCCACAACCAGAAGTGTATGAACTGCAAGCCGAACCAAACGAAACTATATACTATATACACTACGTACATATGTATGAAAGTTCACAATCGCAATCACACACAGTCAGCCGGTCACTCATTCCATTCACTCTCCATGAATGCTCAGCTAAAGGCTTATTATAGCCGCCTTGCAATAGTGTTTAACAATGATAACAAACAACAACAAGAATATATTGAAATATATCAATCATTTACATATTTCTTTGTTATTTCGTACACAGATTTCGTACTTACAAAATTTGTAATACAAACAATTCGTTTTTTTTAATATTGTAATAATTGAAAGTTACTCATAAACAGAGAAAACACGTTTTATCTTATTAATGTCATTTTAGTTTGTTTGTGCAACAGTGTTGCCGATCTTGTAAAATTGGGATGTTAGACTGAGTTTGGACAGCATAAGTTCTTCAACACATTTTTTGAATTTTCTTTTACCATTTTTTTTTTAACTTTTACTCTACGACGAAGTGATCAAGGCGGATTAAGAAACAGGTGACCTTAACCTTAGAACAACGAATTCAACTAACCCCATCTGTCATTAATTAAATTTATTATAATTATAATGACAATAAACTAAACATAGACAAAAGCATTAGCAACTATTGGCTATCGGCCTAACAGTTAATTAAAAAACTGTCAGCCGTGTTCTGGAAACCCAATCCGAGTAAACTTCTCGTTTTCAAAACGAATTAAAAGTTTTGGTGCTCTCTAAACCGAATTTACATAGTTTTACTCGGTTTTAAATCGAGTAAGCATACCTAATCGAAACTAAATCGATAATACTATTATTCCAATAAATCACTGAAGAAACATCAAAAAACAATTGGCATTATGAAATTTGATAGATTTAAGTATACAAAATTGGTTTTAAAACATTAAAGGTTTTTTACAGTTTTGCTTAGAGTATGAAGAAAAATTACTTGTATGAATACACTTCTTTGAAATATGTAGAGCCGTGTGTAGAGACCCATTTTTTGAAATCTTATTTATATAAAATCAAATTTTATCTTACCCTTTGATATTGTTTTTTAACTGCAAATTACTCGACACAGTTGTCACTTGTTGGGTAAAAAAACCCCCCAACTGGGTATTGACCCCAACCTGTGATTGAAATTTCAGCTCAACAGCTCTTACAGTTTCAGAGATCATGCGATACGAACAAACACACTCTACAATTTTATATGTATATAGATTTGAATAAATTATTATTTTTTAATTTGAAATTTATTTGCTGGCGGTTAAGCATTGTCTATATGCATTTCATTGTTGCTTTAACAAATTCGTCAGTAGACTTCAACCACACATTTTGAGCAGTCTGTGCATAAAATAATATGTATGCGACTGTTCCAAATGTGTGGTTGAAGTCTACTGACGATTTGTTAAAGCAACAATGAAATGCAAATAGCCAATGCTTAACCAATAGCAAATAAATTTCAAATTAAAATAAACTTATGACAATATATCGAATACACAATTTCTTTAATTATTTTTTTTTAAATAAAATAATATAAAAAAATTTTATAAGTCATTTATGTGTGTTTTTTATAAATTATTTATGTATGTTTTCAGTATTATTAGATACCGGTATCTACATACCTCCTATATTTCTTTGTTTCGGACGTTATTCTAGTTGAGCCATTGCTTTTGATATATTCGAAGGTTCTAAAGATTTAGAGTATGAATCTTCTGTTCCGCTCATTAGATCAGTAGCTTTATTTGACTGCACCTTCTTAACGTGACTAATATTTCTTCCAAATATTTTACCACCTCCACTCACTGCACCGGGTATGTTAAATGCTTACTGCCGTATTCATAAAAAATATTTTAGGTTTATTAAGCTCTTATTTGACGTATTTCTATGCGAAATTTGTCAAATAAACCTGTAATAAACCTAAAACATTTTTTATGAATACGGCAGTTATTATGTATTTAAAATGTGAATTCTTCTATTAACAGCTGACTGTGGCGTTTAAGTATTTTATTCGAACTTAATTTCGAATGTCACCAAATCGAGTAATTTGTAGCACACCGAATAGACCCTAGGGAACGATAATAGATTTTCAGTAGCACAAAATTGTTCTTGAGAGCGAGTAACAAGTCCCAATTTTTTGGTATTGTGTTAAAGTGACGTCAATGTCAACAACTGGAATAAGGGTGAATAGGCTGCAGATTTTCCGCGTTATATGTAGTATGTATATGGTAAAAAGCCTTTTCAAAGGCCCCTATTATGAGCAACTTTCGATCTTCGACTGTAGTCGAAAGTACTGATCGAACGAATTGTCATTTGGTATTATGACGAGCATTCGACAAAGAATCTCGTTATTGTGAATAAAATGGACAAAAAATAGATTATAATTCTTGTTTCATTTTCATTTCATTTATTCATCCAAAATAGAAAAACCTAGCCTAATGGCCATAATCGGTTTCACTTATACTACTACAAAGATCTACATCAATTATCACTAAAGTGTAATATGTATGTAAAAAATAAAAAAATAACAATATTATGTAATAAATAATTTGTAACAATATTAAAATCTATATAAAAAAAAAATAAATTTAAAAATATTTAGTATCGAATAATATAGATAACATTATAAATAATAAGAAATTTAAAATTCAACAGAATATTAAACAACTATAAGTTTACTAATATTGAGACCTGATACTCAACGTAGTGAAACACTACAAGGAAGAGCTACTCAGTCGTATCTCCTGAAATAGTTTCCTCTTGTAAGTGTTAACAGAACAGCTAAAAGCCCTTAAAACAACCGGCAATTCGTTATAATCCCTTGCTACTCTTACGTTTGTGTACTTAAAAATAAAACTTGTTTAACATTTAGATTTTTAAACTAAATTTCTCATTAAAAAAATTCATCGAAAGCTAAATTCTGTTCGATAGAAAATTCGTTGCTCAACGAAATTTTCGATGCTCATAATATGAATTTATTCGATGTTCGATACCCAGCGAAGATCGAAAATCGAATGCAACTCATAATAGGGCCTAAAGTCAAAACATAAATCAATTATCCGTCGTTGTTCGGCTACTTTATGTGTGTATATGAATTTGTGCCTACATTAATAACAACAAAAATCAGCTGATCATTTGAGGGGATTGGTAAAGAAGTCAATTGTTTTCTTTTGCAACTAACTTCATTGTAAAACGCGGTCAAAATCGGATTTTCCTATAGCAAAGCGTTGCCGTCGCGTTGCCGCCGCGTTATTTCGGTATGCTCCATACAAAATTTACGGACATGATAACTTTTGACAGCTAAAAAACGCTTGCCGCCCGTGTTTAGGGATGGCTGTAAGAGCGGCAAGCGTTGCGTTAGCAGTAGGGTACGCATTTTCAGTACATTTAAATGTGAAAATATTTGATTGTACTGAAAATACGTACCCTGCTGCTAACGCGACGCTTACCGCTCTTATTTAGGTATGATGGTAACTTACAAAATGAGGCTACCAGACTAAGCGATTTATTGTCGTTTGAAAACACAAAGGATGTCCTGTTTGAAAACCTTTTTGAATGCAGAAATATACTGCAATCGGACCTGTGGTAGTTGTTTGGCTCAAAAAATTGCAAATACATAGTTAGCTCAGTTATTGTACTCTGTAATTCGAAAAGAAAAATTTGAAAATTAGCCATTTCTACATTCTAAGTAGAAGTTAAATTTTCCAGAAATTAGATATGTTAAGCATCCAACAAGAGGCTTTAAAAAAAGATGATTATAAACGGTCTGACGTTTTTAGCCCACAATATATACATATAACCATAACTACAATTCTGCTCTTTAATTCTACACTTTCTTACCATTATATTTCTTTTGAAGGGTGAATTTAACACCTATCTGCAAATTTTGCAGACTGGTACTTTTTAAAGTTGTTACCCATTTACCTTTTCGAAACTATCTGTACAACTAGGGATGTCTGTAGACACGTGTACCTTTTTAAATAAATAAATGTATGTATATACAAACATATATATATTGTCATTTATTGTCCACTGATGTATTTTTGGATATCTGATATCAATTGTGGTAAATTCTTGGCATCAAATAGCAGTACTTTTCGATAAGGTGTTAAAGTAGCATCGCCTTCTAACCAATCACCTGACATACCCGTATCACTTTCGTCAGCTACGGAGTACTCAAATGAACTAACAGCTTTTTCAGCCAACAACTCTTCCTCAGCGTTCGTATAGGTATCTTCTTTTGGCTTACCTTTCTTGGCCTCTCTCCGATAAAACTTTATTATCATAACGTAGTATGTAAAATTATAAGGCATTTGTTTTTTACTAGCGCTGGTGATTTCCTTGTAAAGATTTTCAAGTAAAGGTACGGAAATTTCAGCCGGTATATTTATAAAGCGTTCATTTATCAAATAACCAATTGGTCTGGCTTCGTTGCCCAAAATATCACGTGTATGTTTCAACACGGCATCTGTAGCATATTTCTCTGCTTTTTGAACAACATAAGAGCGAAATTGTTGAACACAAGGAACATCTTTCTTAGCGGTGATATTCAAAACCGTAGTGATTCCAAAAATAGTTCCATCTTCGCACATATCGTCATCGGCATCACTCTCTGCGCCTTCCGGTTCGCATTGGCATATCACACTGCCAACAAAATTTTGAGCTAATAGTAAAGTACAGAAGTATGAAGGTATCAGTTTTAATTTTCAATCGTATTATTTTACCTACATATGATCAAATCAGCCATTTGCATACAATTAATGTGGGCCTTTAGAAAAACTCTTTGTAGAAGTTGAGAAATTCCATGACGATCAGGATCGATTGGAGAACGTCCTTCAAAGTCAACAATAACCTCCTTTCGTTGCAAATAAGAATTGTCAATGAGGGTGTATAAATATGAATTTGTTTACTCACTTCATTTCCTTTATAAGCATCTGGATGTGGATTGTCGTCATCATCACTTGATGTTTCGGAGTCAGTACCGTTGGAATCCTCTTCCATGGCATTTAAATTTTTACGCTTACTAGCTGACATTTTTAAACAAAGTGAAAAAAGTAAATTTATGTACAATAACTTTTATTTATTCGGAGCACGTTTTGTTTGAAAACAGCTGTAGGCTGTAGTTTATAAACTGCCATTTTTCAGGGTTGCCGACGCTTTAACCTATGGCTTCGTTAGTCAAAACGTATCGTTTTACGTGTGTGTTCCAATTGTATGAGCTAATAAGGCCTAAGTTGTTTCTAATGTTAATAAAACGACTTTACTACATTTTTTCCCAACGTTTCGTCAATTGTTTGTTGACTTCTTCAGGGGATTTTTTCGTCTATTTAAATTTTGGAAAAACTGCATTGTTATACATTTTTATATATTAAATTAAATAAAAACTTACTATAATTGTTTATTTTTTATATTAAAATTTTTTTGTTTAAAAACCAATTTTTTTAAACAACTTTAGAAATGACAAGACATCAAACAAATCATTAAACACTGTTTAGATTTACTTTATTGCAACAATGTAACTAGCATTAATATTATTAGTATCTTCTTTTACATTCATCATCTTTTCTATCCTTTGCTGTATTCGTAAGCTTTCTATGGTGTATCTATATTCTCTATATCCAATATCTTCACATTGTCGAAATCAACAGTATGTTTGTTGTTAATAATATGCGAAGATAACGCGGTTGAAGTTTTTTGTTTTATTATGTAATTTTTATGTTCACTCATTCTTGTATCTAAATTTCGCTTTGTTGTACCTATGTATATTAATTCGTGTTTCTCATTCTTTGCATTGTAGTTCATACACATCATTGCATTGTTGTTGTTTATTTATTCAGCCTACATCCTGAAACAGAGGGATACATTCTTGATCTTACCAGCGTGTCTCAACACCAATTGGCCTTATCATTATAACAACATACATACAATATCGATCATTTGTTTCGTACCATTGCAGTTACATTACATTACCTTTTATATGAAAAGTAGGTTACGTTGCATTACATCTCTATAACCATTTTTCATTACTTTTCCCATAAGAATAACGATCTGCTGTTTCGTACTGTTGCAGTTACTTTACACTACAGTCGGGTAACTGAGCCTTTACAAGCAGTGTTGTCAGATATGGCGATATCTCGCCAAACGCGGCGACAAAAATTTGGTTTTGGCGATGAAATTTTTGAAATGGCGATTGGCGATTTACTTGGCGATATTTGAACTCCTTGGCGATATTTTTGGCTATATATTTAAGATTTCAATAAAATAGAATAATGTTAAAAAATATGCTTATATAAAGCAATTTTTTCTCCAACATAAAATATTTCGTGCAAAAAATTCTAAATGTTGTGAGTCTTTATCTGAAACTCAAGAAGTTAAAAAAAAATTATGGAACAAAAAATCTCATTTGATGTTTATACAACACAGTTAAGAAAACTTCCTTTTATAAATTAGAACCAACATTTTGATAATGAAACAGGAAAAGGCTGAAAGAGTTCTCGCCTAAATTGTATTATTATGACGATGCTGCTGGCACTTACTACTTCAAGGATATGATATGTGTACTTTAACACACATTTAAGTGAACGTTAATTCCGTTTTATCACAAGATTTAAATAATAATTTTGATCTTGGTGTTCAAGTTCAATTTATCCTATTAAGATTGATTTTTGCAATAAGTTATTTTTAAGTCTTTTATACGCCAGTACTTTTTATATGTTAATTTAAATACTTTGCAATATTATTGCAAAGCAAATATTGCCCAATATTCCTGACATTGAAAAAGTAAACAACATTGAAAAATGTTGCCACCACATTACACAATTCCCTTGATTGTACAATAAAAATCAGAAGTCTTTTGATATTTGCCAATGTGTATATTGTGTTACCTTCGAATATGACATGCACATTGGCGATATTATTGTACAATACGAAAAATTGCACAATTACATATCTGTGGCAATAAGGAAAAGTGCTAAGAGTAAACTCTTTTACAGGAGAGCACTTTTAAGGTTTCAAGTCGATTTTCAGAAATTTATTTCTTTTACAGATAAATTAGGAAATTTTCTGTTAACCTTTATTTTTTTAACCAATCATCGTTTTACACACTACTAAGACATTTGAGTTGAAATATACCATATTATAACCTTAATTAAGATATTATTCCAAATGAGATTAGAAGTTTAAAAAAAATAAGTCGAAGTCATAGTGCTATAACTTCATTTCATTTCATTTCATTTATTCAACAGCAGTAATATATGAGGCCTTTTGGCCTTTAAAAAAATATTACAAGTATTTTATTTATATAAAACTATTTCTTATAGCAAGTGAATTGCTTATCAACAATTTAATTATAGAATGAGATCTAGGATATGTATAAATAATATTAACCAACCGTTACAATGCAGTTCAAAATAATTCTTATAACAAGTTTAATTTAATAATAGAAGAAAAATCAATATCAATAAAAACCATACATAACTAACTTCAATTTAGTTTTATGAGACAGGTAAAAAAAGAAAATATATTATATATCTTCAAGTAGTTTGGAGAAAATTTAGTAGCTTTCTCTTAAATGAGGATAAATGCATCGCAAAAGATGAAAAATCACACTAATAAATTGAGATTTTGACCAGTGATACTTTCAAATATGCAGATTACGGACGTACCATTAACTCAAAATTTGCTTATCTCGACTTAAGCACTTTTTCCTTTTTGCCACAGATATATTGCAAGTGGGTGCGCCGCTTTAAACAACATATTTTTTATGTTTTACGATAGACGTTACCTACTGAATTTAAAATTTAACGATATTTGCAATGGAATTACATAATAAAAATATTTTTGTAGCTAAAATTTAATGTTTTATTATATTGGCGATATTTGGCGATATTCGACAAGTCATTTGGCGAGGAGGCTGAAAATAAATCTGACAACACTGCTTACAAGATATCAAAACAGCTGACTTGTGTTTTGTCAGTTCTCATAGTTTGGTTTTTTCTTGTCAAAATTAAAAACTGGTAATTGAAATAATATTGTAATTGATATTTAAATAAATAAATTATAAAAACATTATATGTGCTTGGCAGAAAATGCACACCGATTTATCACCTCATTTGCATACTCCACATTGTAATCAATTAATTAGGGAATTAAAAAAGTGCCACGAAGAGGTATGTAATCTCCAAAAGGTAACACATTTTTATATAACCAAAATTTTAATTGTAAAACTATCTTTATTATGATAGAATACATTTGCCAAATTTTTAGGAGTCTGTAATACCATCGACTCTGCAGTGGTTAAGTGCTTGAAGCAAGAACGCATTGCTAGATCTGCAGCCAATAGAGCAAAGGCCCGGGAAAGACAAGAAGAGCTAAAAAGAAGAATAAATCAGAGCCAATAAAACTGAGCTAAAATGCAAATAGATCCTTTAGCTGAGTTCTATTTTCAACCGGAACGACAGATGATATGTGGTCAAGAAGTTAAATCTATAACTGATGAGTACGTAGAGAACTTTCCTTCAGTTGTGGACCGTTTTTTTACACGTTATTACTATATTAAGAAAGGTTCAGATCAGGCCCCCTATAAGGTTCTCTTTCACTCCAATCGCATTTGTTTAATATGCTTGACTTCTGAGCATCCTGCTCTGAAAAGCGGTATAGCAAGCATTAATTTTGATATTGGACAAACGGATCGTAGTAAAAACATCGTTAAAGGAAAAGGCAAAAAGGGTGGAATGATTCTACAAGCTGATTCTACATTGGCTTTATTGACAGCAAAATCTGGCGAGGTTTATAAAGTACCGAGCTGTGTAAGAAGCAAACTGGTAGAAGTAAATACCACAGTTTCCGAACACCCAGAATTGGTAGCAAATTTACCAGAAGGTGAAGGTTATTTTGCTATTGTCCTACCTAAACCGGAACATTGTGATGAAATCAAAGCTAGTTTAATGACACAGGAACAATATAATGACTACCAAAAGACGCTTGAAAGTAACAAGGAGTAACAATGATGATTCTGCAAATGTTTTTTTTAAATTATTTTTATTATAATGACTTGCCTTATAACACTTATTACTTTGACAATAGTATATAGTTAAAAAAAATTATTTTTGTTAAGACTGCAATCATATTCGTTTTCACAATGGTTCATTAAACATATTTATCTTTTGTATTTTGTGGAAAAATATGTATGTAATTTTCCATGATATTGGAATTAAATTAAAATAAAAAACTTCATATGTATGTCATCACTTTTAACAGATATCACATTTTTCACACACATATCACATAAGGGTCATTATTGTTGGAATGTTGCTCTCCATTCATAAAAAATAGATTAATTTCGATTTTATGTCAGGAAGACGATGGTGATATATGTACATTTCATAGATGTAAAATTAAAATTAGTTTAATTAATTTATTTATTTATTTCATTCGAGAGTTTAGACGGGCTAAGCAGGAATAGGACTAACATTGCTACAGAAAAGTCAATAATTACCGCACTGAGTTTAGATTATAAATTTTTGAATACCATAAGAAATACTTGCCGAATGATTAATTCGTAATAAGGAAGTTTTAACTTTCTACAAATATTTATTGTAATAATTTTATTTTTATATTTTACGCTTGTTAAAATTAATACGATTTTAAAAAAGTTTGCTTGTTGGTTTAGCACATCTAGAAATTTTCGTTGCTGCTTAGGCAGCAGTCAGTAAACTTCAACGCAATTCAAAAAAGATTACAAAATCCCAATGCATATAGAATTATATCGCTGCTTATGGACAAAGTTCCAATAAATTATTTACAATTAATAAACTACAAACACAATAGACAAAGAAACTTTTTCTTAAAAGAAATAACGTCTTTTAAAAATGTTTGTTGGAATACTGTGATTGCATTTTTATAATTCTCAATACTTTATTTGGTATTTGTCTATTAAGCTGAATTCAGCCATTTGCTTCATACAAAACTTTTGTATAGGGAATTTGGCTATATTTTTATGTAGGAAAAAAATGACCATAACTCATACAAAAATAAATTTGTTCGGACAAAATTTTTGTGTAAAACAAATGGACAAATTCTGTTTAAGCATTGGGGTTGCCCGATATCTAATTAGAAGGATGTATTTTGCCCGATTTATTTAAATGAAAAATTCGAAAATTCGAACTACATTGCTCTTAACTCTGTTCAATATTTCCACAGATATTGAGTAAGTTGTGGAGAAATGGAAATTTCCTTTTTATACTTTTTGTTTTCAAAGATGAATTCATTCATTGTTTCGGACAAAATACATATAAAAAAAGTTGTGAATTCAGCTTAACAGTTAAAAGAATAGAGAATATTTTTTCTTGGATATCGTTTGAAGACAGTGATAAACTATCTTATTACGGCTGTTGATTTTTCCGATTCGACTTCAACAGTTTGTACTACAACGAATTCATAATTTAGAAATCAGGCGCAATATACAGATTTATATCCTTCAGAACTTTTCAAGACATTTGGCATCGGTGCATATTTTTGTATATTTTAATTTTTACAGCATTTTTTCATACTTCAGCATAATTTGTTTAATTAATTCATTATTAACTTTCAACTATTTTGAGCATGTTTTGATACTACTCTCATGTTTAACGAATTTTTCACTACGCAAATCTTTTTTATATTCAAAGGAAATGCATTTTTTATTTTAAATATCTATCCGTATATCAAAAATATTGCTATATTTTTGCGGCCTTATTTATACATACAAATTATTAAGACTTTATAGAGGGGTTTTAAAACAAATTTCCATACAAAATTTTACTTATAAATAAGGCTGTTTGCTATCTAAGATATTTTACCTTAAAGGACAGCATATTAATTGCAAATTTAAACTCTAGAAGTAGATCGTGGAACATGTAATTTCCTCTGCAAAAGTATAAGTCGTTTGCCCAAAAGATGATAGTTCATACAGGAAGATTTTGAGACTGCAAATTCATAATATCTTGGTTATCATTACAAACGTCTAAGCATGTGCCCATGGCTCATTCTACTGAAAGTGTTATAACTCAAAAAATACGTTATTTGAGTTAATAATGCAGTATATTCGGTATTTTATCTTGTGTAAAAATTTCATTAAATAAGCTATAGCTTGTTCTATCACCTGAAAGAAGAATATTTGTTCATGTCTTCATCGAGTTTCTTTTAAATTGAAAACTTTAAACACGTATTTTGCAAAATTACTTTATTTTTGAGTTGTTACACTATTGAAGTAAATGATTTTTTATTATTAGTTTTGATAGGCTGCAAAAATTTAATAAAAAACAATTCAATTTATCTTTAACTTTAGATCAAAATAAAAAAAGTTCCGCCCTATTATATGTAAATTTTTGAATACTCAGCTGAAAATTAAGCTATTTTTTATTTATTATTAGTTTTTATTCTTATAAGCTGCTTTAAATTGTTAAACCTACGATTCATGAGAATAAAAAGATCACGTTTATGTTAATAGAATATAGTTGGTGGGATAAACAATTTAAATGTTATTAGAAAGTAAAAAGTTTTAAATGAAATTTGGAACAAACTGATACAGATGTATGTTTCTTAAAAGTAAAACTGCAAATACATATGTATGTATGTACTATGTTTGAATGTGTATTTATGTATGCACATATCGCTCATTTACTTCAATAGTGGCACAACTAAATACAACCAGTTTTGCTGAAAACGCGTTTTAAGTTTTCAATTTGCATACAGCTCAATGAAGACATGAAGAAATATTCTTCCTCAGGAGGTGATGGTACAAGCTATGTATTTATATGCAATTTTTACACAAGATAAATTGAAGCATTATTCTTCATTATTAACTCAAAAAGCTAATTTTTTGAGTTATGACACTATTGAAGTAAATGAGCGATATGTTTGTACATATTTAAAAATAATTTCCCATCAAACAAAATGCTCCGAATTCGTAAAGAATTCGTAACGACTGGTCGACAAAATCTTCCGATTTCGGAACCGAAATATTACCGAAATCGTAACAATTTTTGTATGAAATCGTTGACACGACTCCGTAACGATATGTCGGTACGAATTCGTTACGATAAGTCGGTACGAATTCGTAACGACATGTAGGTACGATTTCTTTTTGTTTTTATAGCTTCACTGTTATGTTGCTGCTATTGTCGAAATAATTTGCATATACTCACGTTTTTTAATATTTGTTACAATCCTTATTTTTCATCAACATATACATATACATACATATATTAAAAAAAATTTTCACAGACTTTTACTTATGTACTCAAAAATCAAAGTTTTAATGTTTAAAAAAAATTTTTCAGAAAAACTACCGAAATTTCTTAACGAATTCGGTACGACAAGTCTGACTTCAGAAAAAGTCGAAACATTTTTTTGGGGGCTTGTGAGTTCGCACAAATATGTATTCAAATATGCACTATTTATGAATGTATAAATGAAAGTAAGTGTATATCGTCACCTTAAATGCAAACGGATTTGACTACAAATTTATATTTTTTTTACAGGAGACACAAAAAAACGTTTCAAAATCTATAATAATAAATGGTTCTTGAAAATTTTCTTCGAAATTTACTTGTATTAGGGATACTTAGATATACATATGTAAGTTTTTAACTATTTATTTCCTTTTTATATACATTTAAGCTTTTATGTTAGTTACGTTATATGCATTCATAATTTGAATTTCTTTAATAAAGTCGTCATTCTTGCGTGAACATGTAGTTTGATAAAATGAATCATAATCAATCAAAAACTCGATTTCGAAATTTTGTGTAGTTACCTACGTCCGTTTGCTTTTAAAGTAACGATATGTCCACATGATGATTGTTCGCAACAATCAAATAGTTTATTTACTACAAAAAGCAATAGATTTTGCATTGCATAAAAATTATTTCCTAAAAATTTGTTAATAAAAAGTGGTTTACATTTAATTCTTATAGGGTAATTAATGGCTTAGGTCTAAAATCAAAATAATGCAATTTTCTCCTTAAATCTATAAAGTGTTTAATAAACATTTATGAATATTTAATTAATTTTTTTAACGCACAATTGCTACGTGCAAATTTTGCTTAATCAGTTTGTAGTGGACGGAATGTAACTGATGAGTTGGCAGCAGATTGGCAAAATCGTTGCAGCTAGACAGAAAACCCCAGTTCGAATGTTTTTTTTTATTTTATTGTTTACAATTTGTATTCTAATAGACAATTTCATTATAATTATAATTCATTACTTTAAATACTTATGGGCAAAGAAGTGAGTAACATTGATCTTGAACTTTTTTTTTTTTTTTGAAATTGTTTTACTTTTCACTTACAGTGGCTTTTGTTAGTTGTTATTATTTTTATATGAAAAAAGGATGTTTAAAAAAAGTTACCCTTTGAAAAAATAGCTTTGTAAAAATTTAAGCTCTTTTTTTGAAAAGCAACTCTTTGAAAAGTAATGTTTATAAATTTTTTTTAAAGGTACAATTTTATAAAAGAACATTAAAAAAATTACTCTTTAATAAAATAGATTTTTTGATATACATATGTAAAGGGTGTTTTTTTAGAGGTATAGAACTTCGAATTGAAATAAAACACAAGAAAATCGTTTTAATGTCCATCAATTTGGCTTTATTGGAAGGATAATTTTATGCCATTAATGTTTAAATATGATTTCGGGCATGTGGCCGCCGCGGCTGGCTCGAATAAAGCCAATTCTACAGGTCCAATTTTCAACCACTTTTTCGAGCATATGGGGCCGTATGTTGGCAATAACGCCACGAATGTTGGCTTCCAAGTCCCCTAACGTTTCTGGTTTGTTGGCGTAGACGAGCGACTTCACATATCCCCAAAGAAAATAATCCAATGGTGTCAAATCACACGATCTTGGTGGCCAATTGACAGGTCCATTCCGCGAAATTATGCGCTCATCGAATGTTTCCTTCAATAAATCGATTGTGACGTGCTCTGTGTGGCATGTAGCGCCGTCTTGTTGGAACCACAACTCATCCACATTCAAAATCTTCAAAATCTTCCATAAAGTTGATGGACAAAGCTCCAATTGCTGTGCACGGTGGCGAATCGATTCATTCGGGTCCTCTTCAACACTTTGCTCTACAGCGGCAATTGTTTCTTCGGTGCGCACTGTTCGACGTCTCTGCGGATGCGTATTATCACATAGAGTAAACGTAGTGCGAAAACGATCCATGGTTAACCGAATTAATTGCTCTGATGGACGATTATGTCGACCATAAAATGGACGGAGCTTGCGGTAAACTTCGCGAACTGAACCATTATTTTCGAAATAAATTTGCACGATTTGCAAGCGTTGTTCTTTTGTCAACCTGTTCATGATGAAATGGCAAACCAAACTAAATATTAATCACTTGACAGCTGACAAAATGGCCGCCAGTTAAAAAAGTGATGCCAACTTAAAGTTCTATACCTCAATAAAAAACACCCTTTATGTACATAAATACATAGTTGCTTTTTAATAACAAAAATTAAAAATTTTAAAAATCCCCGATATATCTAGAAAAGATGTGACATCTTCTAAACGGATGGACCGATTTTCTTCAAACATGGTTAAGAATCATCTCGATCAAGTCACCTTTCAAACATAGAAAACTAAATCAAATAGATACACAGACACACACTACAAACTTATAACACCCCTTTTTTGGTCGGGGGTTAAAAAATAACTTTTTTAAAACAGTTTCATTTGTTCAACTTTTTGTAGAATAACTTTTTGAAATACTCTTTATAAAAATATTATTCATTTTATTGATTTGTTCCTGTTCCTTATCAAAAAGTTTTTTTTTGTTAATATATTCTTATTACGTTAAATGATACTTTAATTAGTAATTTCATTCGCGTGCCAAAATTTATGATGTTATTGTTTTAAGCTGTTACATTAGCCCAATTCACAATCTTGTGGAAATGGTCTTGCATCGCAGCATATGCAAAATGGTATAGCATATTGATACTCACCACTTAACAATTCTTAGTGGTGAGTATCAATATACCATACTATTTTGCACATGCTACGATGCAAGATCATTTGCATGATACAATTATAATTGTATCATGATCATTTGCACAAGAATGGGGCTATTATGTACAATAAAAAAAAAAACATATTAATAGGTATGTATGTATCTATAATTACTTTGAATGTATTTAATATTAAAATTAATGAACAAAATTATTACGATACTGGGATTTACAAAGACTCTGAAATCAGGAAAATTTTAATCCAATAAATATTAAATTTTTAGAATCTATCAGCTTTATTCATACGTGTTTAATTTATACTTTAATATACGAGTCATCACATTATGGAATCTCTTAACATTTTCTTTCCTGGTATTTATTACATACATATGTATGTATGTATGTGTAATTAGAGATGTGTTCGTGAGTGTTTTTTGCCACATAATACTCAAGCTCACGAACAAAATAAATGCATACGAACTTATTGATTTGGGTTTCAAAATATGTAGTCTTATTTTGTAAAAATTAAGCACTCATACATAGTAGGTCTTCCCAAATGAAAAATCTTGTAACGACACTTTTTATAATTTTAGAAGAGAAGGAAATAAAGTTATAAAATCGTTCAAGTCAATATGCAATATTAGCTCAAGTAGGTGCCCCTGTGGCTGAGTGGTAGCGATGCTAGCCTCTCAGTCCAGAGGTCGTGGGTTCGATTCCCACCATAGACCCTGGGTGTTTTCCGCAGACAAGCTAGTCGCTTTGCGGGTTGTGTTTGTAAAAAAAAAAAAAAAAAAAAAAAATTAACGAAATTTAGCTTTATTATGCTGTATTATGTTCTAGTGGAATTTGCAGTAGTTAAAATGCTACATATGAAAAGAAAAAATCACACGAAAGTATAATCGTGCTTTGGATACTTTTGAAGTCGACTTAAGCTACTCGTATTATTATATATTGCAACGGATATATTTATATACATATTTGTGCTTGGATATATTTATGTATAATACATTATACATTCGACTATGTCGAATATTATTTACCTTTTATCAAGCTATGAAAGTAATATATTTATAAAAAATTTCGAACCCCAATCAATTCTCTCTCTCTCTCTCAACTTTGTGAATTGTAACTTTGCTAAAACGTGCATTTTATTGTTTAAATAAAAAAAAAAGATTTAAATAAATTCCTTATGTATGTAATTTTGCACACACTTTCGAAAAGTTAAATAAATGAGCATTGTGTAATATTTATAAATTTTAATTAGATAGTTAAAATATACTAATTAATTCTAAATAAGTTCTTCCCAATTTGTTTTCTGTTTAACTTTTGCTAGTTTTTTGTTTAAAGCCAATATTTGAAATTCAGTGTTCGACCAAACTATTGCGTATTTATTTTTTTTTATTTAAGTTTCTACTGCTTTTATAAGATTTATAAGGAAAACATCAATGAAGTGGTTTGTTATTGTAATCAACAGCTTTCGTTCAATTGCTAGTTTAACAACTAAATATTTGATGACTTTTCAATTACTCATGCGACTCATTCATTGATGAGAATAAGTAAAAGTTGTAATAACCAAAATAAGGACAAAGAAGAAATTTGTTAGTTTGTAATTTTATGTTATTGAATGAGAATAGACTCCAGCTTCCAAAGAATCTTATTCAAATATTCATCCAAAGATTTACTGAAGTCACTTGAGACAGCCATAGTCAAGGCATATTGATATAGGGTAGACTCACCTCAAGTCGCTTCGGAAAATACATGTTTGGGATGTCAAAAAAAAAATGTGTTGACATCTGAGGGATATTCAAATTACAAGTGGCGAAAATCGTCACCTTAGACTTTTGAGACCACCTGATATGGATTTGCCTTTGAGTTTGATATTATGGCAAATTTATTTTTAAGGTTCCGTGGGCGGGTCAATAAGTTGTTGACTTTTTGAATGAAACACAGTTTTTTTTATGAAAATTAATTTTTTTGAGACATTATTAGATTTAATTGAACTATAGTGAATTTTAATCAGAAATAATTTCTTAATCAGGCTTGAGTTTAGTAATTTCAATTCTTATGAATGAAATATTTTTATTATTTAATGTGAGTATCTAAAGAAGAGAAGAAAAATTAAACTAGACACTATTAGCTGGGGGAAATACCGATATTTTTCTGTGCAGCCACGCACTTCATCAGCACCCATGTCTATCTACTGGGGTAGAGATTATTATTAACATCAGCTATTAAACTTAAATTTCTATGAAATGGAATATGAGAATTGATTGTGTATACAATCATTGATTTGCCTTTGGCAAACACATTTGTAAGTATCACTATTCATTTTCTGTTTTTCCATTTTCTAATTTATTATTTAATTAATAAAAATATTTCATTCATAAGAATTGAAATTACTGAACTCAAGCCTGATTAAGAAATTATTTCTGATTAAAATTAATTTTTTTTTAGCGTACTACTGTACTTGGGGCTTCATACACTTTGTGCAATGTTTCTCAAATTTGTTCATCCCTTTAAAAAAATAAGATTTATCGAGGTCATCACAACAGATATTTGTTTGAGAGATAATTTCATCGTTGGAGTCAAATTTCTTTCCGCCGAGTCATTTCTCCAAATTTGGGAATACGAAATTGACATTGAGGCCTAAATACGTGGAATAAGGCGGGTGAGGGAGCAGTTGCCATATTAACTAATTTCAAAAGGTTAAAACCATACCTGTTAAATTACGATTACGATTAGTAATCAATTAGATTACTTTTTAAAAAGAATCGTAATGATTATATAATTGCCTTCAAAAGAATTTCTGATAAATAATTGATTACGATTACAAATAATCGAAAAGTAATCTGAATTACTTGAAATTACTACAAAATAATCAAAAAGAATCAAAAGTAATCCGACTACTTTCAAAGATTACTTTTGACTCTTTTTGATTATTTTCAAACATTTTGAATTTGCATTGCCTTATTTTGAAAAAGTTCTAAAGAAATTTATAAAATTAGAATATTAAATGTTTGTTTAAGAAATTCTTAACATATTCAGTTATATAACAACACTAATAATATCAATCTGAGAAAAAAATATAAAGAAAAACATAAAGTGAAATTTTTTGCTGGTGGTTAAGAATTATCTATATGCATTTCATTATCGCTTTGACGAAACGTGTGTAGACTTCAACCACACATTTTGAACAGCCTCAAACTTCTTATCTTATTGACAGACTTATAAAATATGGTTTGAGAATTCATATTTTTGAAAATCACAAAAGAAAAATAAGTAGTGAACTTAGAAACCTGTAAAAAACCCACCAAATAATTTTTATTCGATAAAAATATTTTTTTTTGTACAAGTTATTTTTCTTTCGCTTATTTTTCTTTTGTGATTTTCAAAAATATTTTTTGTGAATTCTCAAACCATTTTTTATAAGTTTGAGGCTGTTCAAAATGTGTGGTTGAAGTCTATTGACGATTTGTTAAAGCAAAATAGACAATGCTTAACCACCAACAAATTTCCTTTACATATATTTACAGTTGGTCTTCATTAAAATTACTTTTTCAAAGGAAAAATGAGACAATTGTTGTCCCAACAAAAGAAAATAGTCTTTCAACTGGAGCTGAAGATGTTAAGGGCGTATTAAAAAAAATAAATGCTCCCTTAAGAAGGTCGTATTTTTCAGCACATTTTTTAATAATATACGCCAATTTTAAATTTTAAACATATACACGCCAATTTTTTGAATAACTGCAAAAATGTATCAACACATAGATCTTTCAGTCTGCCTCAAAATTTTGCCATTTGTCAAATTATTAAATATTTTAAATTTTAATATAAGTGAAATGCAATAAGCTTAATAAATAATCAAAAAGAATTAAAAGTAATCCTTAGAATAATTGGATTATTTTTTTAAAACTTTTGATTCTTTTTGATTATTTTGTAGTAATTTCAAGTAATTCAGATTACTTTTCCATTATTAGTAATCGTAATCACGATTACTATGTACGAAACTGAATATAATCGTAATTTAATCATTACTTCAACTTTAAAAAAAAAGTAATCAAATTAGTAATCATTACGATTAGAAATCATTACTTAACAGCTATGGTTAAAACAATCAATGACGAATAAATTAGCCAGCTTATTGGGTCGATTTAATGAGGACTTGGAAAGATAAACTCCGTAAAGTGCTACTCGCACACGAAGGGTTCTGTATGGCGCTTGTTTCTTTTAGGCGATTTTTTCAGTTCTGGGCGATTTCTTTGGTATTGACGTTTTTTTTTGTTTTGGCGATTTTTACGGTTTCTTGGTGATTTTATTTTGTTGTTTGGCGACTTTTTTTAGCGATTTATTTCCTCTTCCAGCTTCCAAGTCAGGAAGGTATAAACAAATTAGAGAAGCATTGGACATGAAGTCATTGACTTATTTCTTGTAGGTTTGGGTGATTTTTAGGGTTTCGTACACTAAAGTTGAAAAGGAACCCTATTGTTTTCGCTACGCGGTTCGTTTGTCCGTCATAGGCTATTTTCTCGTGAACCGTAACTGCTACGGACCTGAAGTTTGGACAGAGTATGCATAACTTTGGCCGCTACAACAACAAATCCCATGTAATATATATAATGGGTGTTTTTTATTGAGGTATAGAACTTTAAGTTGGCATCACTTTTTTAACTGGCGGCCATTTTGTCAGCTGTCAAGTGATTAATATTTAGTTTGGTTTGCCATTTCATCATGAACAGGTTGACAAAAGAACAACGCTTGCAAATCGTGCAAATTTATTTCGAAAATAATGGTTCAGTTCGCGAAGTTTACCGCAAGCTCCGTCCATTTTATGGTCGACATAATCGTCCATCAGAGCAATTAATTCGGTTAACCATGGATCGTTTTCGCACTACATTTACTCTATGTGATAATACGCATCCGCAGAGACGTCGAACAGTGCGCAGCGAAGAAACAATTGCCGCTGTAGAGCAAAGTGTTGAAGAGGACCCGAATGAATCGATTCGCCACCGTGCACAGCAATTGGAGCTTTGTCCATCAACTTTATGGAAGATTTTGAAGATTTTGAATGTGGATGAGTTGTGGTTCCAACAAGACGGCGCTACATGCCACACAGCGCACGTCACAATCGATTTATTGAAGGAAATATTCGATGAGCGCATAATTTCGCGGAATGGACCTGTCAATTGGCCACCAAGATCGTGTGATTTGACACCATTGGATTATTTTCTTTGGGGATATGTGAAGTCGCTCGTCTACGCCAACAAACCAGAAACGTTAGGGGACTTGGAAGCCAACATTCGTGGCGTTATTGCCAACATACGGCCCCATATGCTCGAAAAAGTGGTTGAAAATTGGACCTGTAGAATTGGCTTTATTCGAGCCAGCCGCGGCGGCCACATGCCCGAAATCATATTTAAACATTAATGGCATAAAATTATCCTTCCAATAAAGCCAAATTGATGGACATTAAAACGATTTTCTTGTGTTTTATTTCAATTCGAAGTTCTATACCTCTAAAAAAAACACCCTGTACAATGTATATTATATAGACACTACAATAATTAACACTAAAATTAAAAAAAAATCTAAATTAAAGGGTGTTCTATCAGTTAATGTAACTTTGACTATGTAATTTTGACAACTTGCTGTATATTGGAAATCGTAAGATGCAAACTCTTGAGTATTTCAAAAACGGTAAAACTAAAAAGTCCCAAAATTATAAAATCGCCAAACCGAAAAAATCGCCAAAACGAAAAAAGCAATATATTAAAAAAAATTCTAAAACTAAAATAAATCGTCAAAAACTAGAAAAATCACCAAAATGAAAAAATCGCCTAAATGAAAAAAAATCGCCAAAATTAAAAAAAATTTACAAAATTAAAAAAAAAACGTAAAAAACCGAAAAAATTGCAAAAACGAGAAAAAAGCGGTAAACTAAAAAATCACCAAAACCAAAAAAATATCAAAACTAAACAAACGCCATAAAAAAACGCTCAAAACCGAAAAAATTGCAAAGACGAAAAAATTTCAAAACCATATATTATATATAGGCTAACCCTTTGTGGTGCGCGAGTCTAAGTCACACTTTACTGAATATATTAGATTTTGTATAAGTTGCAATTTTTTCAATTGTCCCACATTAAGTTAATTAGTTTCGTATTTAACAAATAGGCAAAGTTAAATAATACAATATTAGTGAAAACTATTGAACTTAATAAACACGCGTCTGAATGTCTGACCATACCTTTATCAATGCAAAAAAATTATTTGTATAAAATATAAATACAGTAGCCCAATTCACAAACTTGTGCAAATGGTCTTGCATCGTAGCGTGTGCAAAATGGTGTAGTATATTCATACTAACCACTTAACAATTCCTATTGGTGAGTATCAATATACTATACCATTTTGCAAATGCTACGATGCAAGACCACTTGCACAGGATTGTGAATTGGGCTAGTGTCCCTATTTTGCTGAACTAAACCTTTGAATTTGCTAAAAAAAATTATTTTCCTAAAACTGCATAAATTCACTCTGTCATGAAATGAAATAGTGAAGCAGCATATTGTAAACAAATATCAACTTGTTAAACACATTGTTAAGTAAAATCTTTAGATTAATTCCAGTTTATGTTACTAACAATAAAATTTTAATTAATACAGTAAAATATACTTAATCATATATTAACCCATTGATGCAAACAACTCACAAAACCCATTGAGACATTAATGAAAAATAGTTTATTTTCAAATAATATTAAAGCAAGCACTCCTACTTCTCTTATGAAAGCTAAAAAAAATCAATTACATATTTGGATACTATAAGTGACTTCAATCAACAACAATTACTTATAATGAAGGTTAAATGGCAGAAGAATTGAAATTTTTGTTTCAATATTATATCATTATTTTATTTAGAAACAAGGTAATGACTAGTCAAAATGGGTTAAATGAAAAAAAAAAAAAAAATAACAACTCAAACCCGTCACTTAAGATTCAATGAGAGATGGAAAAGATTGAGATTTTTATTTAAGTCAAAACAGACAAAAATATCCAATAAGTTTAGTCAACAAAACGCCATAAACGGGAACGAACATAAAATCAAACAATTGTTAAATTGAGTTAAGGAATAAATTTAAATAAAATAATAAAATTTTTGCAAAACTTACAATGAACAAATATTTAGTAATGGTAAACTTTTTTGTTTTTAATGTGTATCTATAGAAAGTAAAGTGTATTGCGAAGTTCCAGCCGGTCAGTCAGTCAGTCAATTGACAGTGGGAAAACCCTTTTGTAAAACAAAAGACTTAAGAAGCAAACACAGCCTCAACAGAAAAAAAAATATTCATGAACTGACTGAACTTTTGTAGAATACGAGTACATATATTGTGCGAAAAGACTCGTTTATTTAATAAAATATTTGTTAAAAAAATATAAAAGAAAAAGAGCGCTCTTGTACCACTGCCTAAAAACATATTTAATAAATGTTATGAAATTAATATTTTCATTCTGCTTTTATTTCTTTCTTTTTTTAACATTTCATTTCATTTCATTTCAGTTATCTTTTTGTGTTGTTACACAAAGAACTTACAGCAAATCTTTATACGATTATATGTAAGTAAGATGCAACAGTGTAATTAATTAATCCCTTTGTCTTTGCGTGCAAATGCTTTATAAATCTGTATGTATTTATTTATTTATTTCACTTTGGAAATGTTTTCTCATGAAATTTATGAAAGGAAATACATACATACATACTGCGAAAGCTTGATTGATAGTGTTAAAAGTGTTATATGCAAGGTTGGAAACCGAAAAAAATAACGGTATCGGTATTGATACCGGTACAATTATTTTTTTAAATTTCGGTATCGGTAGCGGTATCGGTATTTTTTTTTATTTCGGTATCGGTATTACCGGTACATACCGTTATCGAGTTTATAATACCGGTATACCGATATTACTGATAAATTTATTATTTCAGGCAGTGGACATTACAAAAAATCTTTTTTTATTAAATTACTTCAAAAAGGGAATATTTTTACGTTAACATACATATGTACTCGTATAAAAGCATATAAACTTATTTGTTTCTATATATTATTAAAAAATAATTTATTAAAAAAGTGAAACAAGGAGACTGCAGTTCAAACTTTACATATATGTATAAGCTTATATGTATAAGCAAAATTTGGCATGAAGTTAGCATAAGTGGCAAAATTGAACATGATCTTAAAGAATTTTGCCATGAAACTTCACATTAACAATTATGCTAGGGAGTAGAGGTGGGTTAAAATTAGGAATGCAACCATTTCTAATGTCTAATTGTATGGAGGAACTCGTTAATACCTAATTCAATTTCGTCACTTTTGCTAACTTCATGCCAATTTTTGCTTATACATAGTGCCGATAAAGTGTACATTTTGGTTAATTAAACAAAATAGTAAAAATAAAAGTTTTGTCTATACTTACATATATATTACACTGTGTGACAAATTTTAATGAAATCGAAATACCTGGGACGTGTTACTATATTTCTGCTAGGTATTGTAGAGTATAACAATATAAACTGTATTTGAAATTTTCCAGACACCTCGAAAATCTTGAGTTACGGGTAAAAACCGGCTTTTCGTCCCCGTAGACACTTATCAACCTCCAACTAAGTTAAATATCAACCCATTTTAAATTTATAAACGGATACAGAAAGAAGATACTAAGACCTTTAGAACCATATAGATATATCTTGTTTCAGTAAATTTCAAATATGTCTTTATTTTTTCACCAAATATGATTTTTTCGGTTTTTTTCGACACTTTTCTACTTTGGACGCGTTCTTAGGCAATATTTTTGTACTGGATCTACATATATTGTTGATAACTTTGTTTATAAAACATAATTGAATAAGAGTAATTCACAGGACTGTTTTAAATATTTTGTTAGAAGACTTTTTGTTAAAAAACTACCTGTATGATGTATTTCGCTTCTATTTATACGCTTTCGGTGTATTTAAGCTTCCAGGACGATGAAAGTACAATTTAATAGATGTATATAAACACAGAGTACAAAATTGGTACAGCAGTGGTCGCCAAAATTTTTTCCTTCATTTCAAGTAATTTTCATGAGACATTTTTTTTTTTTTTTAGATTTAATTGAACTGTAGTGAATTTTAATCAGAAATAATTTCTTAATCAGGCTTGAGTTCAGTAATTTCAATTCTTATTGAATGAAATATTTTTATTAATTAATGTGAGTATCTAAAGAAGAGAAGAAAAATTAAACTAGACTTTATTAGCTGGGGGATATACCGATATTTTTCTGTGCAGCCACGCACTTCATCAGCACCCATGTCTATCTACTGGGGGTAGAGATTATTATTAACATCAGCTATTTAACTTAAATTTCTATAAAATGGAATATGAGAATTGATTGTGTATACAATTATTGATTTACCTTTGGCAAACACATTTGTAAGTAGTATCACTATTCATTTTCTGTTTTTCCATTTTCTATTTAGGTTAGCACGAAGTTATATCACTCTACCTATGTATGTTTAACTATTCTTACTTATCTTTTACGATCATCACATTAATTATTTTTACTTATTCGATGCACCATCGGTACATACATATAAGTATTATTGTAGTGGCTTTATGTTACTTTGTTTTTGCTTTCTACAGTTGACTTCGCTTTCCAGCATTCTGAAGCAGTGATAGCCAAGTGAACAGTGATTGCTAAGCGAACATATTTTTGTCACGTGCCCATGATGAATTAAATGAGACATTTTTTTTTTTTTTTTTAGATTTAATTGAACTGTAGTGAATTTTAATCAGAAATAATTTCTTAATCAGGCTTGAGTTCAGTAATTTCAATTCTTATTGAATGAAATATTTTTTTTTTTAATATTTCATTCAATAAGAATTGAAATTACTGAACTCAAGCCTTCTTAAGAAATTATTTCTGATTAAAAGTAATTTTCTTCACCTCAAGAGAGGATTCTTTAACTTCAAATATAAAAGTTTAGAAGTTTTTTCTCTACCAACCTTATATATTACGGTGAAGTGTGTAAACAAGACCAATACCAAAGAAAGAGAGTTAATTGAAATATATTTTTGCAATTTTTGCACATATTACGGCTTACAGCTCAACTTAGTTGGATTGAAAATGAAACAACTTAACTTTTAAACAACTGTTTTTTTTTTGTATTCTGAATAACAATTAATTTTAGTTGACTTCGAAACAATGCACGAAAAGGAAAGGTTCTTATATATGCTATATGTTTTGAAACCATAATATCCATTACAAAACATTTTAAATATTTTTAGTTTTGGCCTTGGTATTTTTTCTTGAGATTCTATGTTTTATGAAAATGGCAATAATATTGGTTGACAAATGGGATTGGTTGGCGTCTGGAATAGTAAAGCAAAACCAACACAATGGTCGAAATAAAAACCAAAATACAACTGATAAAAAGCATTTGTCTCATGGTGAAAAAAAAACTCAACTATCATTTATTTTTTGGCCGGAATCGGTATACCGGTACGTACCGGTATAGACGTAAACGGTAGTCTGGATACCGGTATTTTCTAACCGAAATGGATACCGGTATCGTTACCGATACCGGTATCTAATTTTAGCGGTATTTGAATCGGTATCGGTATTTTTATGATACCGTTTGCCAACCTTGGTTATATGTAATAAATTCTTATATGAGGCAACAACAAAGAAATTTAATTTTACAATATATTTTCTTAAATATCGGGAGTTGCTTGCTTATGCAGTGTATGCAGTTGCAATATATGTTCATACATATATTATATGTGTGATAAATGATAAATTAGTTTAAATTTCTTTAACGTAGGTTTTGTGAAATTTTCTTACTCTAGCAATGAACTATGGAGTTTTCATTCTTTCATTACACAGAAAAAATTATTCGCAAAAAAATTTCAAACAAACGTGTGTTTTGAAATTAAATTTAATTTCGGTAAATATTTTGACTGTTCCAGTAAATTACACTGTACAACAAAATAGCATTTTTTGGCTGCCCTTTAGATAAAATTACGCGGACTATATGGATTTCGATGCGTTAAATTCAAATCTGCGGTCAGTTTTTCTCTATCACGTAGAGATTTTTATTTATGGGCGTGGCTAATTTTGGCCCCTAAATTAGTCGGCCATACTAATATATTTTACTATAACTCGAAAACCGCTATTTCGATTTTAATAGATAATAAACCAAAAGACGCGCCACAAAATTTTGTTAAAAAAATTTATATTCAATTTTTACCTATCTTTTATGGTTTCGGAGTTATTCAGAATTTAAAAGAGAAAAAAGTTTTTTTTTATGCAAAAATCGCGTAATTTTTTTACATGAAAATTGCAATAAAAAAATCAGAAACTCAAAAGTTTCATATTTTTTACATTTTTCTAAAAACCACGTATCCTAGGAATAAAACAAGCTATAAAACGTGAAAATCCAGCAATAAATCTTGATTTTATTCACAATTGTATACGTGTGAACTCGGACAAGAAGCCGAAAAACGTCGTGGCTTGTTTTTTTACTCAACAAAGTTATTTTTCAAACAAATTATTACAAAATTTTGTATTTGAATTTACAAATTTCTTTGTAGGATCTAAATTGAAAAAATTGATATTTGATTCAGAGAATTTTGTGTTTGAAATGGAAAATTAGTTTTTTCTGTGTATTTTATCGATGTACGAGCATTATGACATTTTGTTTGTTTTGCTTTTTATGTGTTACATATGGGGAGCCGCAGAATAAAAGGTGCTTTTTTGCTCATTTCAAATTTTTGGGAAATCGAGATTTATTTTTTTCGCCCCTTTAAAAAACTGCAAGAACCTGGAAATGCTAACAAGTTTTTTTTTACTTATCTATCTGTTAAGGATCTTTGATATAATTCCATTTTTATTTTGGAAAAAGCACCTTTTGCAAAAAATAAAGCAAAAAAAGTACCTTTTGTTAAGGAAAAAAAGTAAAAAAACACTTTTTGTTAAAAAAAAGTAAAAAAGCACGTTTTGTTAATAGAAGGAAAAATTACATTGTGTAATGGGAATATACATATGTATATTCACACAGAGAAAAACGTCCTGTAAAAAATTGACAAGGCTCATGTTAAATTTACAATATTCATAATCCCATACAAAGTTGCAAAATTGTCAAATTTTTACATGATTTAATTTACACTATGCACTTAGTTACTTTAACATGGAAAAACTGGTTGCGTAATTAACAAGGTTGTTGGTTGATTTAAAAAAATATAATGTTGATTTAAAAAAATATCATGTTATATCAATATTAGTGTAATGTAAATCGAATACTAAACCGATGGCAGTGTTAATTTTACGTTTCACAGTGTTAACTTAAACTAAATAAAATTGATTAATCGGAGTTTCCATGTAATTTCAACATAGTCACTAAGATTAATTTGACAAAGGGCCGTGTAGATTCAACATGTGAACACTGCTATTTTTAAAGTGACCTGACATGGTCAATAGTTTTAATTTAACCAAGAATCATATAAAAATTATCGGATTATCGCTTTGGATTGACATTATAAATAATACTAGATTAACAATAAAACATGTTGAATTAATAGGTCATGTACTTAGCTTAAAGATAACCAGTCATCATTTAGATTTGTCCAGATTTACATGTAAATTTAACATGATGATCTTGTTAAAGTTGACAAAGTATCCTTTTGAATTAACAGAATGTACATGTCATGTACATGTTGATTTTACATGATGTACATGTTGATTTTACATGATATTTTCCCTGAGTGTGACGATAAAATTTTGACTGAATGTGGTTCAACCTCAGCTAATATATTAACAAAGCACCTTTTGTTAAGGCATAAATTTTTTTGGAACCCATTTTCTTTGTTAAAAAAATAATAATAATGCTAACTTGATTGTTTCTACAATATTTCAACCTAAATATTATAAAAATACCAAAAAATTAATTTTTTGAGAAATGCGAATAAGCACCTTTTGTTCTGCGGCCTCTCATATATTAAAATTTAATGCAGTTAAACAGAATTTTATTTATTATTATAGTATAGTATAGTTTGTTACATTCTTTTGAATTTTTGTCTTGTGAAACTAAAAGACGTATCATCATAAATATTAAAAAAAAAATGAGAAACAGCCGTTAAAAATATGAAATAATTTTTAATGTATTTTATATCATCAACATAAGATAATATTCTTATGCTTTTTAAGCTCGATGTCATTTTTGTAAAATTATAATTCATTGTTTATTTATTTTCGATATTTCGTTAACGACATAAAATCGTTATTTATTTAATTTTAAAATTTGGCTTGTTTTTGTGATTAAGCAATTGTCTTGTCTATATGCATTTCAAACATTTTTTGGATTGAAGTCTACTGATGAGTTCCAAAAGTGGGAACGAAATGCATATAGACAATGGTCAAATTTGAAAATTATCTTCTTTTGATAACAAGAATGATATTTCACTAAAATTAAAATTAAAAATAAAAGTAATTATTTTATCATATAAATAATACAAAACAGAAGACAAACCAATTCAATTGTGTGATATGTAATTCACTCGAGTTCTACCATTTTCTAACGCCTGATTCTGGTAATCCAAGGTTTGAAGAAACATTTCATTACATATGTATCTATATACTTGCGGAAGGGAGTTTATCATGTTTAAATAATCACCCCTATCGAGAACATTGCATTTGACACAAAAAATTTGTGTATTTTTCACTGTCAAGCATAAATTTGTCTGATTTTCAATTAATTTATAAGCTTTACAAGTCTTCTTCCCGTTTTTTACATTCACTGCGAAGTTCCCAATATCAAATTTCCTTTCATGGGAACAAAAATTTTACATTTTATTCCTGATAGGGGTGAATAAGATTTTGAAAATGTTCGCCGTGAATTTTCTTCGCATGTCCGCTTCAATTCTCTGAACATAATTTTTTTTAGTGTTTTATTTTTGCGAATTGTTACAATATAAGTTATTATTTTACTTATAAAGTAAAATGTATGATATAGACCGCGAAATATATCATACTGGTTGTTTTTTTTAACAAAAAGTCTTCTAATAAAATGTTTAATAAGTCAGTCAGTTTTTAGGAAATTTTTTAAAACAAACCTGCGAATTACTCTTTATCAATTATGTTTTATAAATAAATTTATAAACAGTACGGTTCTAGTACAAAAAATACTGCCTAAGAACGAGTTCAAAGTAGAAAAGTGTCGAAAAACTGAAATAAACTATATTTGATAAAAAAAATAGAGACATATATTTTAAATTTACTGAAACAAGATATATATAGCTCAAAAGGTTTTAGTCTCTTCTTCCTAAATCTGTTTACAATTTTAAAATCGGTCGATATTTAACTTGGTTAGAGATTGATAAGTGCCTACTGGTACAAAAACCCGGTTTTTACCCATAACTCAAGATGTGTTTGGAAAATTATTATTAAATATGATTGTGACAGATAAGCAACTCAAAACAGTTCTAACGTAAAAAAGCTTCAAAATATAAGAAATATAAATGATCAAACAGAATTGCAGCATAAACACATTTTCCATACAAATTGACACAAAAAAGTACATCCAGAAAGCAGTCGAGAGATAGAATCTATTTTATTTTGACAGCGTTTTTTCTTATGTTCTCACATATAAATTAATATTCTCTCAACAATGCTACCATACTTTCAATAAATTTCATACATTTTGTAAACAAAATTAAAAAGAAATATAAGCACAAAAGAAAATGAAACAAAAATTAGAGAGCATTTGAAGTTACTGTCGTAGTTTTTATTATGGGCTTTGTTAATTTGACAGCGATTTTTCCTGAAGTTGCGGACTTATTCTGTTTAATCATTAAGTGTTAAAAGGAAAAATGTTTAGTAAAACTGCTTAAAAAATATATATTTATAAAAAAATTAATTACCGTCTCTACTCTGATTAAATGCTATTGCTTAAAATAATTTTTAACTAAAATTTTTTGTTAGATTTAAAGGATATTTTGGCATATTTGACAGCTGAAATGAACAGCCATCCGTAGTAACATTTTGCCAAGTGGCAACGTAACTAAAGTTCGGTTGCCATCCATAAGAACCAAAAGTCTTGAGTTTGTTGGTGAGAATGGAAAAATAACGAGAGCTTCTTTTCCTTCTCTCTAACAAGCTCCAGACCTTGCAAAGTAAACTTTTCATGTCTAGGAGCCGTCTAATCGAGCAATAAGTATTTACCAATATAAGTACAGTCAACTCTTGATAGTATGAAATTCGTTCTTTTGAACTTGTCGATAATTTTAACTGTTTCTCAGGTCCCTTAAAAAATTTGTATTTTGAATTTTTGGGCTCTATGCTCTATAATTTGAGTTATTTTAATGTGTTTCGTGATTTTTTTTAACAAAATAGATTAAAAACAAAATCAGCATATAATTTAGTTTATATGCCTTGCTGCAAATTTTAGGAATGTCATCTTACAGCTGACGTTCTATAATTTGAAACAACCAAAAATTAAATTTTTTGCTTTAATTTTTTTAGCCTTCAAAACGGATACAAGTCGTAATTTCTAGTTCTGATCACAATCGGAAATTTATTAGGTCGTTCACTCAAAAGAAAATGACTTGTATTATTCATCATAATTATCTATGTATGTATCTATACAACATACATATATATAACATATATAAATGTGTATATACATATATACATATATAGTATAAGAAGATTCTGAATAAACAATCAGAAACTATAATCTAATCTCGAAATTATAATGAAATCTCGATCTTTTCTCTGATCCTTGGAATCTCACATTAGCGATGGTCTACTGTAGTTTTTTTTCTAAGCGATAAAAAAAGACTAAAATAATTTTAAAAATGTTATAACCTCTTTCATTAAGGTCTCATACTATTTTCCGAAAGTAATCTATAGCCTAATTAATTCGGAGAATGCTGTGACACCATTAACCCCTTATAAATTATATAAAATAGCAAAGACAAAGGGCTTAGAATAACTATTCCATAAGTTATAAAGCTACAAATATATTCCAAAAAATATCACAGGGAAAATAAAAAATTTGATTTGAATGCACCAGACGTCGCTAGCTATTCAAAATTTTGGCCTAGTAGTGAGTTGCTTACTTCACCCCACTTGCGGTACAAACATCAAGCGAGAGGTAGAGGATATGGTAATGGTCACGGCAAAAGAAAGCACGAACTACCACCACATGCATTTGATCTATCTGATGGCTATGATTTTCCTGATTCATCTGAAGACTATAATGCTGAAATATATCACTCAAACCATTTCGAACACCCGCATGGGGTGCCTCCTGGCCATGGCAGAGAATATGGACCACCACACGGCCACCCACACGGCCCACCGCACGGTCATCCACATGGGCCACCGCACGGTCATTCACATGATCATCCATACGGTAAATAAAGCTGAATCCGATATAATAATCCTATGCGTACATCTAAATTAACAAAACAATTTTTAGTAATACCTCCACGCTTTCCGCCTCCACCTGTTTATCATCAGGACTTTTTGAATCCCTGGACATTATCAGCAACTACACCCAAACCATTTGTTGTCCAACTGCCTCCACTGACTACACCTAGACCATTTGTTGTTCAACAACCTGCAGTTTATGTCAGTCCCTCATTGACCACCAGGAGAACCACAACGACCCATGCACCGCCCTCCTCCTCAACAACAGATGATGATCAATTAATGTATGATATTGACGTGCGCTTTGGTCGTGAATAAATGCATAATATAACAATTTTAATTTTATCAAAATAAGTATGTATGTATTTAATTAAAAAATTTATTCCCACTTAATGCAATTGTGATTTAAATATGTATTCGTATCTTTAATTTTAGCTTATAGAAAACCTGCAAAACAGCATTAATTAACAAATAAAATCTCAGTAACATTAATAAAAAATAATGGCGTAAAAAATTATTATATTTTGCTGATTGGCAATTGGGAAAACATGTTTTGCAGTAAAGGAGATATTCCAGAAACTTTTGTCATATAAAGTGCGCTTTTTTAAGCCTGATAGAGCTTAAATTGTCTAAACTAATACAAACGATTACATATTAATCTAAGAAATTTTTTTATTCGAAAGATCCCTACATTATTATCTCGACGTACAATTTGGAGCCACTTTTTCGAGCATTGCTGGCCGTATGTCTCGAATAACACGAACAATGTTGGCTTTCAAGGCGTCAATTGTATGTTATCAGCATAAGCCAGTGAGTTTATGGGGCCCCAGAGGAAATAATCGGAAGGTGTCAAATCGAACGATCTTAATAGACGTAGCTACCCTGTAGGAAATGGAACTGATGCAAGACTATTCACGTGATCGGTCCCCAAGTGTTAGGGACCAGTCCGTGTTCTAACATTTCCTATGAAGCGGATCAATCACTTTTACATGGGGATGGCCTAAGATGGGGTTAATTGATCCTTCATATGCACTTTGTGACTTTTCACTGAACTAACTTATAGGGACCTAATTGGTGTTTTATAATTTAAACTATATATCAATACAATTGCAACATTTAACTGTAACAATTGAAACAAAAGCAATTATATTTTATTTTTATGAAGATATTTGTTTGGGATTTGAACTGACAACCTCCGGCATGACAGGCTTGCACACTACCCATTCGACCACGGGGACACTCATATTTCAAAAGCATAAATATCAGTTAAGCTTGTGTTAAAATTTATCAATAGTTACGTGACTGGTTCCAGCGTGGCTTGAAGTCTCATTGGAGGGAGCAATTATCATTATATTTACAGTATTTGATAGCTCCTGAATCCTGCTCAGTGTCCTTTACTACAATACTATACAGGGTCCCAATTAAATTGCCTGAAGATTAAGACGTTACATTACGAAAATGGTGAATGTATAACCATTTACCCAATATGTCTTTTTCACCATACATTACATACGCCATACATTACATTTCGAAAATGGTGAATATGTAACCATTTACACGATGTGCCTTTTTTCACCGTACACTGCTCCCTAATTTTGACGAGTACGTTTGGATAATTGTCGCTAAATTTTCTGCAGGGTAGTTTCTAGTTAAGCCAATAGTTATTAAAATAATTTCTTTTATGTTTTCTTATTTTTATTTGTTAATATAAACAAACACAAGCTGCAAAACTCCTTTGGCTTGTCTGCAAGAAACACCTAGAGTCTCCGGCAGGAATCCAACCTGCGACCCTTCCACTACTAGACTAGTATGTTGCTACTAGCCAACAAACATATAAATATTCACTTGTTACAGCTCCCCTGAAATAACAAAAGAAATAAATACTAATTTTTTGAATTACCCGCATCTGCTTACAGTGTGTAAGAACAGTTTCCTCTTAAAATAAAATAACAATAAGAAGACATTAGAGGTCCTGAGAAAAAAGATGATATACAAATTTTATTTAACAATATTTTCGGTTAAAAATTCTTATTTGCGTGTAAAATGATATTATGCAAATAAAATAAAATAAAATCAGATTTGCATCTGAGCTCCCGGGAATTCCCAAAGAAATTTCACAAAATCCCAAAAATGTGATTTTTAAGTATTTTGGCTGTGCTTTTTTCGGCTGGTGCAGATAATATTTTTGGAAATATTTAAACACATATCAGGTCTTAAGGTGGCATGATATTTTTTTGTTGTTCCAGCTTTGAAGAAAAATGCCTTAAATTCGATATTTATAGCAGAAATTATATGGCTCCTTCAATAATGAAAATTTTGAACAAAAAATTTCTTTGCAATATTTCTCATAGTAAAACTGTAGATCAAATGCTTATGTTAATAATATAAATCAAAATAATATTGACAGTACAGATGCAGATTGTGATTTTGTGTTATTAGGGATGAAATGGAAAGAAAAGTCAATAACTTCGAAAGGTATTACAATCGAAACACAAAAAGAAAGCAAAATTTTTTGATTGGAGATAATGTATATTTTAAAATTGATTCATCCCGCAAGTGGATACCTGGAAAGATAATTGCTTATCATACTACACCTAGATCTTATATTGTAAAAAGTATGATTGATGAAAAGACTTACAGAAGAAATTCTTTTCATATTAAAGGAAGAAAAAAAAAAAAGAAAAAGTTTGAAGATTTAAAATATGACAATGATGGAAATAGTAATGCTGTCAATTCACGTAGAAGTAGTCGTGTTAAAAAGAAAACAAATTTTTACAAGGCTACGTAATCCATTAATATTCTTCATGAATCGGCAAGACTAGATAATCATAACCTTTTTTAAGTAAATCTCTCAACGGGGATGTCACATCTGCTAAATTCGGTATAAATTTTCTTAAATAATTCACCAATCCCAAAAATGATTGAAGACCTTTTTTATCTTTTGGAAATGTTAATGCTAAAATTGATTCTACGCGTTTCTTATCAGGCCTTATACCTTCATTTGAAATAATATGACCTAAAAAACTTACTTCACGTACCCTAAATTGAATTTTATTTTCATTAAATTTTATATTCTTTTCCTTAGCTCGGTTTAAGAACCCTAACGCATTTTTGTCATGTTCTTCTAATGTTCTACCACCAACTATAATGTCATCTATATATATATATATATATATATATATATATATTGACCCCAGGCAATCCTCCAAAAGTCTCGAAATTATATCTCTGAAATACCTCAGATGCAGTAACTAAACCAAAAGGTATCAGCAACAGTTTAATTTTCTATCATTCTATCCCATTGTGAGAAAATCCGAGCAAAAAATTACACATTACCATCAGAACTACTTGCCATATAATGACTTACTTTTCTGATTACCAAATTTCATTACTCGCTTACAAATCGCATTACCTAAAATTTAAAAAAATTATGTACAATTTGCTAAATGAGGAGAATAATTTTTTTAGATTAAATAGATTACGTGAACAAGTTGCCAAATCAAAAAAGGAAGTATTTCCCAAGAATCGATTATTTTAGCCTCACGCCTTGTTAAAATCATTAAGTTGGTAATCCAGTAAGGAACAGCTTCCAACAAAAATGCTTAATTCCAAACCCGATGACCTTTTTTGAAATTTTTTGCTGGGATGGTACCCTATGATGATTTGATACCAAATAATTATTTATGACACGATTTGCTGATTAATTTTTGAGCAATTTTCTGCTAGTATTAAACCATTAAATCAGCTTTTTGTGGTTTCCTTGCATTTTCTTCCTCTATTTTCAACAAATCATTGTTTGATCATATAGATTAATCATAAGTGAATCCTTTTTCCATCATCCCAGTGATAAATCAGTTTATAATCATTAAAATTGATCTGAGGAGAATCATATAATAGATTTCTTAAAAAAATTATCACCCAAATGCTAGCTGGGATTGTATTCATACCCAGTCAGCATGCGGAAGATTGTTTTACCAAACTAAGTCTTTTTCGACTGCCTTAGATGATCAAAAACTTATTATTAAGTTCTGCGTTTAATATAAGACTCGAAAGTTATTCCCAGAAATTTGTTTAAAAAATAAAAACAAACAGCAAACTCGTGCAGTAAAATCAAAAAATAGAAAGTGTGTGTGAATTTATGTACATACCCTGCAGGAGATCGAACTAGTGTCCAACTGGTATTTTACTAGTACTAGAAGCCACCATCACTAGTTCCCAACCGTAAACTTTCCTATAATATGTTAATGCTCAAATTAGCATTGAGTGTGTTTAGAAAATTACTAGTGCCAATGGTACTAGTTTAGGACTAGTTAATTACCAGTTCTTTTGCAAAGAAAAATTCTATAAAATTGGTGGTTTTATTCCTTTGTTACCCAGTGACAACTGCTAGTTAAAATTCGCAATTATTTATCAAAATTCAAAAATACAAATGGTTAATTGTAATTATTTGATTATATATATTTATAGGTGAACCTAAAATTTTAATTATTGTATAATACCAATTTTCGTACAGTGCAAGTGCTCTGTTAGACAGTCAAAATTTATTTTGCAATATGGTGCCTTGGAACTACTTCATATACTAGTATTCATCAGAACTAGTAATTTTATACAACAACTTTAACCCTTTTCGCACTAGTTCTTGCTGTTCTAGTAATTATACTAGTAGCTTTTAGACAATTGACACCTATTCTCCTGCAGGGTACATACATACATACATATATAAAAATTTAAAACAAAAAAAAAGTGATTGTAAGTAATACCACAAACTGTCTCGAAAGTGAATCGAAATTGATCAGAAACGCGAGTCATAAAAGACTATTTTAGAAGACTCGCGGCTAGGGTACAATTTTCTCCCGAATGAAAAGTAATTTTCGACTCGAAAACGAGCACATAAATGCTTATTTTAATCGCGCGGACGAATCGAAAAAGAGTCGAATATGATCATTAATTTAAAAAAATTCTGTAGTATATGTACCCATACTATGTATATGTATGTAGATTTTTGCATACGTACATACATATGTATATTTATATGTTTTTTCTGCATAATATATTCATAATATTAAACACTTAGAGTTATTATTTCTGACGGCCTTTAAACATTATATACAATACTATCTCTTAAGAAAAACAATTTAAATTTTATTAAATACGTTAATACTCGTATCTCAAATATTTTAACAGATGGAAAATATCTAAATAATTCTTTCTTAACAACCAAATAGCCACATTTTAGTGTTTGTCGCATAAAAAAGTTGTTTACTTATTTTATTGTACTCCTATGATCATTATATTTTATTTAATTGGATTTTATTATGTACGTATGTATAAGGTTTTCTTTGACGTATGATCCATTAAAAAATCCATTAAAAAAGTCTTCTCAATTCGTCGTTTTAAAGTCTTTATATTTTATGAAGTGAGAAAAGTGAGCTTTATGTGATATTTAATCACTCATTTAGTTCAATAACGTCTTAACTCAAAATATTTAATTTTTGTAATAATGCAGAATTAATCATAATACCATTTGTTCATGTTGTGTACAAATTTCATGCAAATAACTTATATGCTCAACTGTTCATAGAAAAATAAAAGTCTCTTTTACCATTAACGGCCCTTTTCACAATCTAATTGTATTAAAAGCTAACAGGGACTTTAACGGCAAGTTTTGTATGAAGAACTGTCAGTTAAAGTTCACGTTAACTCTTAATCATAAATTGTGAAAAGGGACGTAAGGGCCATTATTACAACTTAAAGTTAGTTAAAAGTAGGATTTTGTCGGACGTACAAAACACAGTTCATTATTATAAATTTAATTTAACTTACCAGGAAGGATACATTTGCCTTTAATTTAGCGCTCACTTTGGGATAAGCTTAAATTGTACTGATGGAAAACTTTTTATACGTCCGGTAGAATCCTACTTTTTACTAACTTTAAGTTGTAATAATGGCCCTAGGAAGGACAAATTTGCACTTAACTTAGCGCTCACTTTAGGTTAAAGTAAGATTTTACTAATGAACAAGTTTTTATACGTCCGATAAAATCATACTTTAACAAACTTCAACTTGTACTAATGGCCCTAAATGGTATATAAAGTGAAAACTTTAAAGTCGTTTTCTGTAAAACTCGTTTTTTATAGTTATGACGTTGTTATAGTAAATGAGCGATATGTACATACATACATATGTAAATGGCTTTCGCTCAGAATTAATTTTTGACGCAGATGTACTATTTTGAATTTCGTACGAACCGATTGGATAGTTTCGGAGGGCAGATATTGTCCCTGCCCTCTAAGCGGTTGCTCCTTGCTGTTGAAACCAACAATGATCCAGGCCCAACTTGGCCCAATCATTATTTCACTGCAAATGCCGCACCAAACAGCCACTTTGAAGTGATATAATGGCTCTGTATGCATTCCATGTGGATTTTATTTGTTAATATAACCACTTAAGTGGATATAGGCTTCGTCGCTCATTGTGATTTTTGATATGAAACCATCCTTTTCTTGGGCCACGTTTAGCAAAATATGGCAATAGTTTAACCGACAGTCAACAGGCTACAATTTGTGAACAGTTTTTACATTTTAGGTGAACATTTTTAGGGTTTCGTACACCAAAGGTGAAAAGAAACCCTATTGTTTTCACTACGCTGTCCATCTGTCCGTCCGTCCGTCACAGGGTATTTTCTCGAGAACCGTAAGAGCTACGGGCCTGAAATTTGGACTCAGTGTGTAGACCTTTGGCCGCTACAACAACAAATCCATGAGAGTTGGAAATTAAAGGGTGTTCCAAAACTAGCAACGAAAAATGTTAAAATCCCATGTAATATACATACATACAATTGTATGTATATATGTACACTTGAAATTTGTAAGGTTAGTGTATTTTTATACAGACTAAAACAATCAACACTAAAATTTAAAAAAAATTTAATTAAAGGGTGTACCATCAGTTCAGTTAATGCAATTTTGACTATGCAATTTCGACAACTTGCTGTATCTTGACACCATAAGAGCAAAACTCTTGAAATTTTCAAAAACGGTAAAACAAAAAAATCCCAAGATTATAAAATCGCCAAACCGAAAAAAAATCACCAAAAACAAAAAAATCGCCAAAACGAAAAAAGCGCCAAATTAAAAAAAAATTCTAAAACGAAAATAAAAAAATATAATAAAATAAATTTAAGAAATCGCCAAAATAAAAAAATCGCCAAAATGCAAAAATCACCAAAATGAAAAAAAGTCGCCAAAATGAAAAAAATCTCCAAAAATTAAAAGAATCGCCAAAATGAAAAAAATCGCCAAAACGAGAAAAAAGAAGAAATAAAACAAAAAAGAAATCATTTCAGCTGAAAAAACGCTATACATATTTATAAAAATGCTCAAAGCCCAACTTACGGAACCCCTCGTGGGCGACTCAAAGTCGCACTTTACTGAATTTATTAAATCTTTCACCAAAAATTCATTGCAACGAACGTCTGCTACCGCCTAATTGTGTGCGTCGTCGTCTCGTTTTTGTTTGTGGATTCTCCCTGGCGCCACCTGCAACAGAAGCAATGTTCTCGGGCGAATGAGTGATACGAGGCAAGACACTTCTTGCGATATCTGTAGTGAACCAAGTTTGCAGTAGGCACTCAATCAAACGTTTAATTTTTCGAGCACATGGTTCACGATGGCGAAACTCACGGTGCGTTAAAACAACAAACTGATCATATTTCAAATAAACAGCAACAATAACTCCACATTGTTGAGGTGTGTAACACCCCATGACTTGTGGACAACTAATTCTCCACTATTTACATATTTACGTTATAAATATCAAAACACAGTGACATTTGGGGCCATCTACAAAAATGGCATCCAATTCAAGTTATGACATTAATTTTGTGCCGGAGGGTAGGAGAAAAGAGAACACTATTTAATTAAATTAATGCCCTAATTTAGTAAGAAGATTTAGGACGTTTTTGTTTGCTTCTGAGTTCTGTCTTTGAAGTCTCTAAATTATTTTCTTTCTTTGATAATGAAAAATATAAATATTATTGCCATATTTTTAAAACATAAAAATTCAATAATTAAAGGGCATTTACATCAGCATAAAATCTAGAATATTTTGATTAAAATCTTTATGAAAATCTATACCGTTCACACCAACTTTTTTTTGACATTTATCAACATTTTTTTTATCCAAAACAAAACCCATCAACTGAATTGTTTCGAAACATACAACCAACCAACTGCAATGTTGCCAATTCACACACTTTTTTAAGCAGACCGTAGCTAATTCACTGACACCTTTTTTTGTACAGGGTAGTAAAGAACATATAAAAACATTAGATTTTTATTAGATTTCCTACAAATCTACTGAAAAATTAGATTTCGTGAACTTATATTCCCGATAAGGGTGTTTATTTTATATCAAATATATATTGTTGGTCGGTTTTTGAATAACTATTGAAAAAAATAAATAAATGTAAAATAAGCTCTTTTCTATACTTACACGAGAAATATAAAAAGTTTTTCCAGCTTAAGAAGATTTTCCACTTTAAGGGCGAATTCGCGTGAAAAAAAATCATTTATTTTGGTTACATGGAACAGCAATGAGGTGCTATAGAATCTTACAACTCAAGGAAAATTCATATAAGGTAAACTCGGCTCAATTTGCTTTGAGAAATTTATACTTTTAGTGTAAAAAATAAAATTACTGATAAACGTGTGTTTATACAACTTATATTAAAATTACAAGCGGCGAGAATAGTCACCTGATCGGTTGCGACCACCTAGTGTGGATTCGCCTTTTTTACAACTGATTTTGACGAGTTTTCCACTTGCAACTAGATTTATATAATTTTAATTCAACTCAAGGTAAATTCATATAAGGTATACTCAGCTCAATTCGCCTTGAGAAATTTATACTTTAAATGTCAAAAAAATTTACTAAAAAATATGTGTTGACATCTAACGTATATTCAAATTACAAGCGGCAAAAATTGGCACCTGGTCCCTTGCGACCTACTAGTATGAATTCAATTTGATACAACTAAATTTTTAAAAGATTTATAAACATATTCATTCTGAAAGAATTGAATTTAATATCATAGAAAAATTTTAATGTCTTCCAAAAAACTTTGGTATGCAGTTGATGAAGTGAAGAGATGCTAATGATAATTAAAGACCTTCCAGAATTAGCAAACTAACTTTACATTTCTATTCTTAATAGTATTTTCTTCTCTAAACTTGCAAGTTAAAGAGTTTACTCTACTCACATATTTTTAATAAAATAATATAAGAAAGTTAGAAAACAGCGTGAATATTATAAATAAATAAAATGAAAAAAAAAGAATTAATAAATAAGACCAAAATAATGCATGTAGTACGAGTATGTGTATCTTTTTATAAAATTTTTAAGATCAATAGAAACCTGATAATTTTTTTTTCGATCATTAAAATATACTCTTATTAACAGTTGTGTAAACATAGAGAAATATTAAAGAACTCCAAAGGGAAATCAATAAAAAGATAATTTTCTAAAGCAAAGCAAATATTTAAATATATATTAATGACCATGGTACATATAACGTCAATAATAATAGACATTTAAAAGTATCTATTCTGTCAAATTTAGATTCTAAAAAAATGTGAAATCAGTTTGTAATGCGAAAAAATAATAAATGAATAAGCTCGCAAATGTTGCAATTGTACATCACTGTAAAACTTGCAATTTTTTTTTGGTGCAATTTTTAAAATTCTGCTTTGAATGTGAACACTAATGTCCACATTGTGCCACTTTAGCTTACTTACTTTCACGTCCCTTTCCACAATGTAAATGTAATGCTAACGTGAACTTTAACTGCAAGTTCTTCATACAAAACTTGCCGTTAAAGTCACGCTTAGCTTTTAATCGTACCCCAGTAAAAAAAGACACTCCAAAAAAGTCATGAAAATGTAGAGTTTGCGATCTGGAAGTAGTGCAAATTTCGATCCGATCTAATGATTTTTACATAGAGTTGTCATTGCAAGAAGTTCTCTTTTTCGCTGCCTGGTCACCGAATTGGAAGCGATTTTACGAAAAATTTCCTTTTTTGTGTTCTATGTTAATATTTTCATCTAGGAAAAATGGTTAATAGTTACCTATTTTAACAATTAGTTTCTTTTTATAGGAATTTAAGCGCGAAACAGTATTTTCATGTAAATTTAAGCAAATAACTTTAAAATTTTAGACCAAAATTAGTTCATAAGTTTCTTCGAAAAAATCGATTTTTTTTAAATTCTGGTGAGTAGTTTCTAAAACTATAGAGGAATTACAAGGTTTTGTATGACTAAAATAAAATTCTACTTGGTTTTCTACTAAATATTGGCAAATTAAAAATATCGATTTTTTGGAAGCAATGAAAATGTAGTTCCTTTAGAATGACTTCCAATTTTTTTTACTGGGACATTGTGAAAAGAGCCTCTAATTATATTTATTTTTAATTTTTTCCATAGCAAAGAAAAATGAGTAATGCGACTACTTAGCACCAAGGGCGTTGCAACGATGCTATAGAAATTAACGTTCCATAACAGAGTTGTTAGCCGAGTTAAACTTAATAATTTAATAACTACTTCACCATCTGCACTTTTTTCATTATCCCTTACCTAAAGAAGGTAACACATATATAAAGCAAGCTACAGACCTTGCGACCGTTGGTACAACATGATCAAGTTGTATATGAAATTATAAAGTGTTTGGGGTCGTCGTATGAAGTTGTGTCTCGGTTGTATGAAAGATTAAAAAGATTTGATTTTTTGGCAAGTTGTATAGACAGGTTGTAAAATTTAGGAGTATGTTGTACAACTTCATTTAATTTTGTTGTTATTTTCGGAGTGGTTATATAAAAAACTGCATGCACTAATTCGAGTTTGCGTTTAAAATGGGGAATTCAGCTCAAATAAGTTATTTAATTGAATTTTTCAAAAGTTTGCAGGCAAGAATGGCTTTTCTTAATTTGTTAGCTTGCTTTTGTATATGCATCGAAACCCTTGACAAAAAGTCATTGAATACTTCGTCTGTTATGCACATGTAATTTTTATAGTCCTTTGGCTTTCACAAGTTTATTTCTTTTTATATAAACCACTCTTTTGGCCAAATTTTTTTCTGTAATTTCTTACATTCTTTTTCTTCGTTTTGCATCAAAAAAAAAAATCATCGAAATATGCGCAATAGTACCCGATGCCATGTTTACTAAATTTTATTTCTGAAATGAAGTTGTGCTCTAATGTTGTACACGTTGTTGTATAGTTTGTGCGCAAAACACACAACTTGTAAACCTATGTGTTGTACCAACGGTCGTAAAGTCTGTGGCTTGCATAAGGTGTGTTCGTAAATGCATCACTGCTCTGCCATTTCAGAACATCTTTTAAGATTATGCTCAAGAAATCTATCTTATATCTTTGTATTAATATATATATATATATATATATATATATATATATATATATATTTCTGTTAATAAAAGAAACTATAAGTTGTTAATATTTTAAAGTAAAATTAATATATTTTTTACTAGCGAAAATTTTTGCTGCATTTTGTTTGCTTCTATTCACTGAAGCTTTGTAGAAGCTTAACAATTAACAAATACTCTACTTCCTTGTTAACAAATGCATTCATAATTTTACCGGGTTTTTTGTTATTATTACCAGTGAGAGTTAACTTGACAGCTATTAAAATTGTTCAAGTCAACTACCATCTATAAAGAAATTATATGAAAAAAAAGTGAATTATAATTATACATATGTATGAAAAGTTTAATTACAATTAATTTCCATTTTTTATAGAGAAATTTTTATATATTATAAATAAAATTTACTTATGCAAACAAATATAATTAATAATAGTAAGTTAAAAATTGTTAAAACCAGCGACACAGTTGATGGTACACTATAAGTTAAAGGTCGTTATGTTCTTCTAATATTATTGAATTAACACCATGGCTAAAGTGATTGTCTTCAAAAATATATATTACTCGTATCTATTCAACTAGAAAATGGATATACATACATATTTTTTTCAGGTTATGGTTAGGCTAGGTACATAAGTCAGGTTAGGCAGTTAGAATACTCGAATGCCAGCTGTTGCCCAAACAGCTGTTCTGTGCTTTTGTTTACAAATTAAGTTTTTGAAAAATGTCTGAAAAAAGAAAACTCGAAAAATGCGCATTTCTTTAAAAAAAAAAAAAACTTTGTGTATATATATGTATATGTAAAAAAAAGCATATTAAGCCTTATAAGTACAATTTTATGGTCGAGGCAGTACAATTGTTAAAGAGTTGTTTATCATATCTGATCAGGGATGGAACATGGCTTCTTAGTACGTGTTAAATGAATATAATAAAGAAAATAAACTTTGTAAAAGTATTTAAAAGTTAAAAAAGTTATTTGCAAAAAACTTCTTTTCAACTTATTTCTCACTTAAATCATCAAGGGCACGTGACAAAAATATGTTCACTTGGCAATCACAGTTCATAATGCTGGAAAGTAAAATCAACTGTAGAAAGCAAAAAAAAAAAAAATAATAATGTAACATAATAGCCCCTACAATAATATTAACAATAAATTAATAATTTTATACACAATAATCATTTCTCATATTCCATTTCATTGAAAATTTGCATAAAAAGCCCCAGTAGATAGACATGGTTGCTGATTAGGGGTGGAAAATTATCGATGACACTATCGATACTATCGATAGTTAATTTTTATTGTGACTACGGATATTTTAAGTCTGCCATCGATGAATACTTGAAAACAATCTTTATTTTTTAGTCACTATCGATAGTAAATGATACACCAGTAAAACCAAAAAATGTAATTCGTTGCTTTTCATAAACAAAAATAACTGAATGACGGGAAAATTTCTTGCGGTGATCTCACTTATTTTGAACAGACAAATAAAATTCAATTTTGTTTTGTTTTGTTTTAAATTTTTAGTGTAAATAAATATGTACATTGTACGAGAACCATATAATTTCGATACTATCACGATAGTATCGTCGATATATCGATGGTTTTTCTAACTTTCGATAGTCTTAAATCGATATATCGATAAACTATCGAAAACTTTCGGTAGTAACATTATCGATAGTTTTCCACCTCTAATGCTTATGAAGTGCGTGGCTGCACAGAAAAATAAAGGTTTTTCCCCCAGCTAATAAAGTCTAGTTTAATTATTCTTCACTTCTTTAGAAACTCACATTATTTAATAAAAATATTTCATTCAATAAGAAATTAAATTACTGAAATTAAGCCCGATTAGGAAATTATTTGTGATAAGTTTTATGAAATTTTATTTGAAATTGTCTTTTCAAATACAACTTTAAACTATACAACAAGGCTTGTAAAATTTGTAATAATAAATTATAAGATTGTCCGGAATACACAAAAAAAAGTACAATTGAATCATGATTTCCATCCTTATTTCTGATATAAGTAAAATTTTCTTGCAAGTTTTTGTTAGTAAAGCCTTCAACTACTTTTTCGTAGCTGGAACAGTAATTTTGTAAAACATTAACGAAAGTCTAATCATGTTGAAATTTCTTATTCCAATATAGAAAAATATTAATTTACAATATTAATTTATTAATTTTAATTATTTTAAAGTATCTCAATATAAATTTTCTATTATATTGAAAATGATTGAATTAATGTGACGTGTTCATATCCTTCAGTTGCAGCTTTTCCCTGAGTGTAATTATTAGCTATTTCTACATATTTTATGAACCGCCTGTACATATCGCACACTAAATCATAAAGAGCCACAACTCAAAATTGTAAAAGTGCTTTTGCTGCTTTATAAACCAGTTAATTGAAGAAATCTATAACGACCTCAACAGTTTCTTTTGCAATACAGTCTTCTTGAAGAATATAAAATACCGTTATATTTGTTTTTATGTCACATACTTGCGTCATTTGTACAGTATCGACAGTTCTTTGCAACTACTCAGCATGTGAAATTTTTTGAGTTGTGACTCTTTATGATTTAGTGTGCGATATGTACATTTGAGAAGCGGGCGATCAAAACTAGATAGACATGTCTTCAGTAAATGATTTTTTTCGGGCTCTCCAAGTACACATCTATGAGGCCAGGAAATATTTCCTATTTTAAAAAAATAAAGAAAGCTTTATTTATTTCCTTGTTAGTACACGCAAAGAAAAGATATGGTTGTAAAATGGTTGAGAAAACAATACTATGTTCTCTGAAACAAATGTGTGGTCGTTGAAAACTAGTTATTGTTATTTTAAACATTAATTTCGTTACGATAAACACAGTAATGTTTGAATAAAATAATTACATTATTATATTCATAGAAAGTGCGATATGGTTAGGGTTTAACAATATAGTTTTGTTAAAAATTTATGACTACAATATAATTTGTATTATTGTGTAAAAATAATATGATGTAAATAACAATATAATGTTATCCAAAACCATACTATGTTAAGTTTAAAAAAAAATCTTTTTCAGAAACATCTTCTGTCAGTTCAGTGTTTCCTTTGTAATATATCGATCGGTAGTGCACGCGTGGTGTTAAATAAATAAAAAAAAGTATAAACAAAAGGGTAGATAAATAAAAACAATATGTACATATATATGTATCTATCTCTTTATACAGATATGTCTATATTTCGTGTATAAACATATATGTAAGTATACATTTCTATACATACATACATACATACATTTTATTTCAACAATTTTAATTTATTTTTATTTCGGACTTACCGCACAACTGTTTTGAACAAAAGATTTGCCAATAAATATATATGATTAAAAAACAAAATAATATTATTACATAAAATAATACTATGGTCGTATTTAACAATATTATTATAATAATAGAACATGGTATGGTAAGTCTCAATTATATTTTAGTCACATCTAACAATAGTTTTGTCTTATTTACAATACTAAGATTAAGTATAACAAAGTTAATTGTTTTTGTAGATAATATTATTATTAACTCAGAAAATAATATTATTTAAACTTTGCTTTTCCATTGACAATAATATGATTTGACTGCAACCATATAATTCAATCATAGTATGTTGCTGTTTGATTATGGTTACCTCAACCATATTTTTTCCTTGCGTGTAGTAGGTTAGGTTAGGAAGGGTGGTGCTACACCGCACCTCCACTCGGAGACTCAACTGCGACCATTGTGATTCCCTTCTATTGCAAATTACTAGTAATATTTCCCCTCCCATTTATAGCCAGAATTTACCCTATTGTCCGTCATTAAGCCACCGAATCCCCATGATGAAGCCCCTGATCTCCTCTAGCTAACACTTCCCTATTTCATGTAATGCTTTCATGGAAAGGTTTGCTCAGCCATCTAAGCCTATGACGTTGCAGCTTCGGGCAGTGACAGATAATATGTTCAATGCTTTTTGGTTCCTCTTCATCTCCGCACATCCTACAAAAATCTGGAGTGCCAGTTTTTGCTAGTAGTAGCTTAGTAGTTTTCTTGTCCTATAAAACACAGTTAACGGGACCCCCCTTTTTTTTTGGATATTATATTACATTATTGAGGCTTTCAACAGTAGGTTTCACTTTCAAGTCAAAATTTGTGGGATCAAACTGTAGTCATAAAAGTCGTATTGTGATAGTACTTTAAATTGTTTCAATATATTAAAATAATTTAAAACATTTGTTTGAGTCCACCAATTGTGTAATTAGAAAATTTGGAATTTAATTAAATACAACATTAATTGAGTTTGAAGTTTTCGTACGGTCATTGGAAAGAACAACAATTTGCAAAGTTTTCTTTTGCCAATTGCCACAATGTCTTGTAGATAAGAAGAAAATGCACAAATTTAATATTTGCCAAGCGAACAATTGTATATGTGTATTGATAAAAATATATGTACGTATGTATGTATGTGCACATCACAAGCAAAAATTAAATTAATAAAAGTTTATTAATTTGATTTAATTTTCTTATAATATTCATTGCCTATATAAATTTCAATTGCTGTTTATGTTTTACATATGCATGTTGGCGATTTGAATGTCAGATTAAATTCATTGACCGTTTAAACCAGCAATTAAATATTTATTAAAAGAAATTAAGATTAAACTTAATCCAAGCTCTAATCTGGAAGACTTGTCAACATATGTACATTACATATACATATGTACATATGTATGTACATATGTATATTTGTATGCATATACTTGCGTATGTTGTGCCAAGAAAAAATTAAATAAATATTCATTGTAATAGGAAACGGAAAAAATTCTATGCATATGTTCCACTCATGCTCATGTGATTAATGAAATAACTTGTTTGAATACGCTAGACACGCTACTGATGTACAACTCTATTTCAAAACTGCACTTGCTTTAATTACACTGCACTTCAAAAAAAAAAAACAATCCAGGTTCTAATGACTGATTCCAGCAAAAAGCACAATAAATCTAATCTCAAACTGGAATACAATGGGTTCAAATATTTTCTATGAAGTTTTGTTATTAGTTTTTGAATAGTTATTTACAACAAATCTTGAAATATAATTTGTCAAAACTTGAACTACGTTTAAGGGTTAAGTTCGTCATACTCACACTTGCCTTTTAGACACAAGATGTTTGTGGAATATTTTAACCCTATAACTCTCTGCTGTTTGTTTGGGTATTTTTGGGCAATCAAACAGAGTTTGGAATATTTTATCGAAATATTTATCATGAAATTCTGTTACAAGCTTCTGTATAGATACATCACAGCTTGAAACTACTCTTTCAATAATAAATAATTCTCCTGAATTGTAAAAATTTTGATGCTAAATTTTGTTAAAAAATAGCCATACAAATCGCCAACAAATTTCTTTACCGCCACAAAAATTGCCAAATCAAAAATTTAGACGCAAAACATGTTGAAAAATCGCCACATTTGGCGAGAAATCGCCATATCTGACAACCCTGGTAACAGTCACTCAGGGCTAAGTTCAGAGAAAAGGGTGGATGAGGGAGCAATTCCTAGCTCGATTCATGAATTTTTACCATTGAAACTGCACAAGTATGCTTTGATGAAAAATAAAATTTATCTTGGCCAATTCAATTTTTCAATTCGTCATTGAGTCGACGCAATAAGTTGGTGTAATATTCGCCATTGATTGTTTCCCCTGACAAACCAACTTTGGCCTTTTTTTTTGGCCCTGATTCACCCAGACAAATACATGGTTTGAACTGATATTTGGTCTCTAGTGCAACTACGTCAAAACACACATACTCGAACATTTGCATTTGCAGTGAACAGCCTTGAAAGATCTTAAATTTGGTCTTGTTTCTTTGCTGATTGGCTGTTTGTGCTCCCGTCGGTGTGAAAGCACAAAAGCTCTTTTGTAACAGTTTGCATATGGCTTGGACGTACGTGCTGTAGTGTGTTGTAGCGGATCCCGGAGGCGACGTAAAACATATCCATGTTGCGGTTGAACAAATCTAAACACTTCTAAGAAGTTATAACACGGTTTCATTTTAGTAGATTTTGAGCAAACACGGATCCTTCTTGCGGAAAGCTTTTTCACACATTATTCAAAATTGAAACCACAAGACCATGAAGGTGCCTATGGCTTTCATAATCTCTCACTTTCAGCTCCAATCGGCCAACACAATATCATGCATTTTCCCAATTTTTTTTTAGCGTGTAGAGGCTTCAACTAGGCCTCCATATCTAAGCATATTCCGTGATTGTACGGCCAAAATGAAATTCAGCAAACCACTTTTTTACCATTAAAATTTATCAATCTTAGCCTAGGTTTGAGTGACAGTTTTTTTTTTCGCCAAAAATAATGCCTAAAGGCTGAGTCATATGGAATCCTTCATACGTTATATGTCGCCTTTTTCAACTGATATTAATGGAGCGGAGGATGAAGTTGATACAATGATACCTTGATACCTTGTCGACGGAAACATTTGAGCAGCTTCAATAGGTCTGTTCTCCATTTCATTTATTAAACTTACCCCCTGTTTCTATAAACCAGACAATCAACTTGAGCATAAAATGTATCCATATAATAAGTACTAATTTTTTTTGAGTGATTTTCATACAAGTTTTCTAGATGAGTCGTCTGCCTGACTTGTGGAAACAAGTTGTTAAGGTTTTTTTTATTTATTTCTATTGTTTTGTTTTAATTTTGCTCCCACAAAACACAAAACCCTAAATCAAAACATACCAAAACACCAACTAATAATTGCCAAACTACTCAACGTACGACAAAAGTTAAAAGCCACCCAACTTTCATAGGAAGACGTACAGAATGTGAAATATCTCGTAAGAAACTTTTTCAGTTGGAAAAGGGGAAGTTTAACGTGTGAAGCAGAAGTTTAATGAGTACAAGCATTTAATTTTTCTCAATTTTCAATCCTGTTTGTGTAAGACGTTGACGATGGAAATGTTGAAATGTCTGTAATAGATTAAAGAAAAATTTAACAAGCTTCTTTTAATCTATTACAATACTGCCAAGATTTCTAACGTCAAGCTCTTACACAAACAGGCTGTTCGTCTCAAATCACGCGGTAGTCTACTAGCAATGGCTGTCAAGTGGAAACTAAGGCCCGGTTCACACGTTTCAACTTTTGTTGCTCAACTCGTAATTCAGCTGTAAGAACGACGGAGACGGAAATACAAATACCTCTTTTTATCTTACAGCTGAATTACGAATTGAGCAACAAAAGTTGAAACGTGTGAAACGGGACTAACAGTTGGCTGTTGACAAGGACAGGGTTGTCAGATTTTTTCTGAATTACGGGTAAAATGATTTTAAAAGGACAGGGTAAAATGATTTTAAAAATCGCAAAAAAGTCTTTCTTCATACATACATACATATATATTTAGCAATATATTTTTTTATGTAAATCTTTTCTTAGTATAAATTTTTGTAAAATAATCGTATAAAAATTTAGTAGAAAATCGCCAAAAATTATTCTCATCTAAATTTAAAATGTATTAAGAAAAATCATCAAAATCAAGTAGTTTTAATTTCTTGCAGACGAGTTTTGATAGGACTTGGTATTGAAACTAAACCTTCAACAAACTAATTTTCGTGAATTACAAAATGTAAAGTAAAAAAATAGCTATAAAAATCGCCAACAAATTTATTTATCGCCAGTCGCCAAACCAAAAATTTAGACGCCAAACAAGTTGAAAACCGCCAGGTTTGGCGAGAAATCGCCATATCAGACGGCCCCGGGTGTCTACTCTGTAATTCGAAACGAAAGAAAATATTTTCGAATTTGTATTTTAATAACACGTAAATTCGAAAGCATTATCTTACGTTTCGGCAAATTCAAAATTCAGAGAGAACCTTTAAAATTTGTTTCTCCTGTACTAGAATCTATGGTTAGAAATTTGTTATTGTAAAAACCAAAATAGATTTTGTTGTACCTCGTTATCAATACTAATTTTTGCTTCAAAACGTAATAAAGTGCAACCAGCAGGTGAATCTAATTTTGTAAGCAAACACTAGCTGTTTTTCTAGCTTGGCTTGTGCAATTAGAATTATTAGTATGTAAATGGTAAAAGTGCCCTTGGCTTAATATATGTATTTGAATAGTTTGCTTTAATCGAAATGATTAAAACTTTCCTTAATTAGCCTAGCCACCTTCATGAAATAATTCTTTCCAAGTTCTGTCAATCACATAGTGATGTTAAACAAAGTGACAAAAAATATAAAGAATCATTTATTGAGCATATAAAATTTGTTACGCAGCACGCACCCACTTTGCTTTTATTTTTGTACGCTACTTTTTTTTTTTAAACGGTCGTATAAAAGCCCGTGTTTTATGAATAATTTAAGTCACTTGAAACCAAGCATTCAGTAAAAGAAGATCGCTCATAGTCGTCGTCATGGGTAAGAAAACCTAAATAAAAGAAAAGAAATTTAATTATACATACTACATACTCACATATAAAATTTATAAGAAGTTTATAAAAAAAAAAGTTTTCCATACAAAATTGATTTTGTAAAATCTTTAGAAACAAAATTATTTTTTATGAATACTGATTTGGTGGTTATTGAACTTTATGTTTTTAAAATTCGAAGAAAAAGTGCATCATCAAATTGTACATATGTATGTATGTATGTACGTACATAAAAGTGCTAAGAAAAAAAAGAAAATCACAAAAGGAGATATTGCTGTTTTTACTCAATCTCCCGCTAAAATTAAAAAATTTTTTTTTAATATCATAAAAGTTTTCGTGACGCCAAGAAACAAACAAAAAATACTTTTTTTATTTGTAGTTTTAAGACAAAAGTCAATGTTAATCAGTGCATTTGATATTCTAGTAACGTATTTTTTCAAATTATTCGGTTGTATTGTGTTTTCAAACAAACACTTTTGGCAACTTCAAAGCCACTTACTTACTTAATTATATACATACATACGTATATACATATTTACATGCGTATACTTAAACGTAATAAGCTACTTGTGTTCAGTTGTACGTGTGCACGTTGTCCGCACGCACTATGGGGTTTATGAACTTTAACTATAAATATTAAATATTAAAGTGTTTACATGTATAAACTAATAACTGAATAATTATTATGTGTGCAGTTTGTTTGAACATTGTTAATGCAATTTTTTTTCTTCTGGAAAACCTTTTGCCGCATTAATTAATTTTATTTATTTAGACTTTTTAAACGAAGCAAAAGCTTACCAAAAATAGAAGATATAAAAAAACGTGTGTATACAATGTGGGCTAAGCTTTAAAAAGTAAGCCAAATTCTTTAAATGAAAGTGAAAAAAAAACTTCAAATGCTTAGCAAAAAAATAAGTAGATCATTGAAATTTTAGCAACAAAGAAATTCAACGTGTAAATTATAATAATCTTAACTAAAATTAACTTGAAAACTTTTTATTTTCTTGATATAAAACTTGGATCTTTAAATTTGAAATTGTAACAACATTTTTAAATAATTTTTATGCAATAGTGTGTTGCTGGTAAATAATAAGTTTTATAAAAAAAGCTTTCCATTTCTACTAATTCATAATTGTGAAAGTGTCACATACACATATCGAGCCATAACCGCCAAAAAAAAGCTTAACCGACATATTTTTTTGGACCTCCGCTTAAGATTTTTTGGCATTTATGGCACGATATTTTGGTTTCAAAGTATTAAAAAACTAAAATATATACATATTGCACATACGACCCTTTTCACAATGTACAATTAAAAGCTAACATGAACTTTAAGGGGAAGTTTTGTATGAAAAACTTGCAGCTAAAGTTCACGTTAATTCTTAATCACACATTGTGAAAAGGGACGTTAATCAATAAAAAAAATTTAATTAAAATAAGTTAAATTAATTAAAATTTGGAAATTTTTAGTAGCGATGAAAAACTGTTTGTGGTTACATTAACAATTTGATTGTTGTTAACTTGAATAAAGGATTAAATCAAAATAATATATTTTTTGTATGAAAACATACGATACATCTCTATTTTTCGTTTGTTTTTTTTAAACACAACACAACCCACGAAGCGATTAGCGTGTCTCCGAAAAACACCCAGAGTCTATGGCGGGAAACGAACCCACGACCTCTGGACTGAAAGGCTAGCATTGCTACCACTCAGCCACAGGGGCACAACACATTTGTGTTAACTCATAATAATACATTTTTGGTGATGTAAAGGTAGTCACTACACTATCAAAAAAGTGGTCTCGTCTCAAATGTGCTTTTTAGAGATGAAAGAGTAATCGGAATATGTTGAAATTTTTACATTAGATAGATATTGATGTTGTTGTTTTCTTGCAAAAAGTGACATTTAAACATTTTGAGTTCAGAGGGTGGATCAAGTGCGATATGTATTAAATAAATCCCAAAGAAGGTTTCATCAATCAACACTTATATACATACATACATATATTTTATTCATAACTTTATATAATACTAGCTTTTACCAGCAGCTCCGCTTAGTGTTGATTCTGATATTTTGGAAACTACGAATATACTTAATATTTATGAACGTTTTGTTATTTTTTCACTTGTAATGTTAAAAAAGCGATAAAATTCGACAAAGGGCCTTAAACATTTTTTTAAAAACGAATAAAAACCGGTCTTAAAACTGTTGAAAGAATCAAGCCCAAAACGAAAATTGTCCTAACCAAACCAAAAATGTGTTTTTTCGAAAAAAATTCGAACTAAATATAAAAAACCGGTTCCGAACCGGATAAAAAAAGGGGCAGTGGTTGCCGCTGTAATGTAGTTTTGTATTGGTTAACAATTAAGCGATTTGAAAATCCTTGCCTAATAAAAAGAAACGGTTCTGAACCGGTTAATAAATAGCCTATGTTTGACGCTGGTAAAGTAGCTTTCTATTGAAGATACGAGTATAAATTTCTAAATCGGGTTTTCACTTTCATATTTTATAATATTAATAAGGATTGCATAAGAATGTGTCAATTTGTTTAAATATAATCCAATAAATATTTCGATACAACGAATATATAATTTAGACTAGTTTCATAAGTGAGGCCACCAGTGCAGAAGTGATGTAACCCACATCCAGTTTTATTTATATATTTATGGCTTTATTACCTTGCAATATTATGATTTGTGCAAAAACGATTTTTTCAGTTCCATTTTCTCTAGAATACCAAAATGCGTTTTACTCTAATTTTGTTTGATAGTTGGTAACATAAATTATGTATTTATCGCCAGAAGAGCAGCAAGAAATCGAATGTGGGTTACACCACTTCTGCGCTGATATCCTGAATTATGGATACAATTAAAGTTGTGATAAAATCTTCAATAATAATAATAAATTTAAAAAATATGGAAATACCCTACAAGAACGCTACCAATAAATTGACCGGTAATTTGGTCGGTAGTAGTGAAGGATATATCAATCATTGCGTAAAACATACTCTCAATCACATTCTTAAGGGCAAAATTAAAAGTGTAATGGATACAGTGAATTCCGTCAACTATTGAGTATGTATGTATTCGAACTGTTCACTCTAATGATTTTTACTAATCAATGATAATAAAAATATTAGTAATTTTTGACTGATCACATGTGATGGATATTCCTATCAACTCCCACCTAGTCAATCTTAACTAATTATATTCATCATCGCTATACCAGTCAACTCTACTAAATCAAAGTTGATTACTATCTCCACCGCAATTTAGTAATCATACTTAATGTATATACCAGTCAAAGTTTACCGTTATAACTATTGTAGTAAAATATAATTTTTATGTTGTAATAATTTTTTTATTATAAAAAGTAAAATAAATAAACAAAATAAATATTTAAAAAAGGAAAGGAAACCATAAGTAAATACTGTTTAGATGAAAAAGAATTACATACATATATTTTGGATTAAACTTAAGCAGTTACAATGTACAACGTACAATGTATTTATATATTTATTGAATCATATTAGCCAACTAAATGAATATGAGTAAATTTAAAATATGTTAACATTCATAATCTCTACTTTAGCCAAAAGTGTAAAAGCACTTATACTTCTACTGTTGGGCATTGTCCTAGCGATTGCAGCAACGGAAGCGACACCTCAAAAAGCACGTTCAGTATGTTACTTCAGTAACTGGGCAATTTATCGTCCAGGTGTTGGTAAATATGGTTTAGAAGATATACCCGGCGACCTGTGTACGCACATTGTATACGCGTTTATCGGTGTCCATGAGAAAAATTTCGAAGTATTAGTTCTTGATCCGGAAATAGATGAGAAACAAAATGGTTTTCAGAATTTTATCCAATTACGTAAGAAGCATCCCCATGTGAAATTACAAGTAGCTGTAGGTGGTTGGGGTGAAGGCGGAAGGAAGTACTCGCAAATGGTGTCACAGTTTCCAAATCGCCGTGCTTTTATACGCAGTGTTGTGACCTTTATGAATAAATATGGATTCGATGGTTTCGATTTGGATTGGGAATATCCTGCAGCCACCGATCGTGATGGTACTTTCGGTGACAAGGATAAGTTTTTGTTCTTTGTGCAAGAATTAAGACGCGCTTTTATAAGAGAGGGCAAGGGCTGGGAGATAACAATGGCCGTACCAGTGGCTAAGTTCCGTTTACAAGAAGGTTATCATGTGCCAGAATTATGCGAGTAAGTTTTAAAAAAAAATTTTGCCAGAGAAGTTTTTTGTAATGAGTAAATTTTTTTCTTAGACTTGTAGATGCCATACATGCCATGACTTATGATTTACGTGGCAATTGGGCTGGCTTCGCTGACGTCCACAGTCCTTTATACAAACGTAAAAGTGATCAATATGCTTACGAAAAATTGAATGTTAATGATGGCTTGGCCTTGTGGGAAGAAATGGGCTGTCCAGCTAATAAACTTGTTGTGGGCATACCTCTCTATGGCAGAACTTTTACCTTGAGTAATTCCAATACCAATTACAACATTGGCACTTACATTAACAAAGAAGCTGGTGGAGGTACTCCTGGACCCTACACGAATGAAACTGGATTTTTGGCTTACTACGAAATTTGTACTGAGATTCAGGATCCTTCCAAAGGTTGGACTATAAAGTGGGACTCCGAAGGTATGGTACCATATGCATACAAAGGTACTCAATGGTGCGGATATGAAAATCCCAAATCGGTGCAGATTAAAATGGACTTTATTAAGCAGAAGGGTTACGCTGGCGCCATGGTGTGGGCCCTTGATATGGACGATTTCCATGGCTTGTGTGGTCGTAAAAATGACCTCATGGAAATTATTTACGATGGCATGAAAAATTATGTAGTGCCTGAGCCAACAAGACACAGTACGCCACGAGTAAGTTTATTTTTTTATATTTATAGTTTGAAACTCGTTTTTCGAGTTCTTATAAAAACAGTTTTGAAACGATAATTTTATTTTTTATTTATGAAACATACTCGTATTTTGTAAATTTTAGTTAAATATTTTATTTTACAGCCGGAATGGGCCAAACCTCCATCAACCTCACCAAACCCTGATGAGGGTAGTGTGGTTATTCTACCAGAACCAACTAATAAACCCGTTGCACCAGCAGTCAGCACTCAGGTAATTTTGATATTAGAACATTTAAATATTTCTTAGAATTTTATTCGCATGAACGAAGTGGAGTTAGACATGCATAAATAGGTTTCAAAAATTACCAATATAAGTCAATAAAATATTATTACAATTATTACAACAGATCAAGAATTCGTTCCATCTTTCCTTGTAATGTGCTACGGCCTTCAGCTCATTCCACAATTTATTCATCCTTTGGGTTTATTTGGGTTTTCCTTGAAGATTCCTATCTAGAGCGTGTCTGGTGATGTCGTGTTGTTCTCTTTTGGTGGTGTTGTCAACCCATCTCCATTTATATTTTATTTTTGTGTTATCGTGAATTTGTTCTGGTAAAATTTTCATTCCTCTCGAAGGGAAAAATGCTTTCGTGAACTTGCCGTGAAATTTTTTCCCCGCTTTTAGTTCCAGTGAATGTAAAAATGGGAAGCACATTTTTAAAGCTTAACACTTAATTGGAAATCAAACAAGTTTAATTTAATTAATAAGAAATACTCAAATATTAGGTTTCAAATAAAAGTTATTCAACTTTAAAGTTGTGTTTTTAAGTGTTCTGAGTGCAATGGACAACATTTCTTCAGTACACCTCCGCGGTGCTCTGCCATAAAATTTAATGTGTGTGAACCAAAGAGATTCATACTCCACGAAAATGGTATTATGTGTATTTACTAATATTGACCTGAAAAAAAATATTTATAACTTTTAATATTTAATTCGAAGGTAAATATATAAATTATGCGATAGAATAATTCACTTCACCAGCCAAAAATAACGTGAACAAAACCAAGGGAAAAGTGAAAAAATCTACATGAAAAATATTATTCATGATGAGGAAAATTATTCGCGATTGCAATTTGGTGAAAAGGGGAAATATTTCGACGAGAAAAATGTCCACAAAAGGGGTGAATATTTGACGGAGGCATCAATTTAAAAAGACTTGCAGTGAGTTTAGGTTGCAGTGAACAGAATGCTTCACTATCTGATATATCTTGTTGTTGTGGAGTAAACGCATCTCTATTTTTTGCCTTTGCTCTCATGTCCCTAGTTTTTTTTTTTGGGATATTGATCTGGATCCTGATTCAACTACGTTGTCATCCAGTTTAGATACGAGTAGCATGTTGTTATATTTGTCATTAACCATTCTTAAAAAAATATATAAAATTATAATTATTATTATAACTATATTTTGCATACAAAAAATTTTATAAAATTTGAAAATTTGGGTGGATTTAATGCAAGTTTACAAAAAGAATATTTTTGAAAAATAAACGTGCATATATATTTGGAATAATTAGATCTTTGTCTGACGAATTCCAAAAATGTCTTGCAACAATGTTCCTCACCAACAAGAAAATCCATTTAGTGCTAGTTTAATTAATTTCCATTTATTTTAGAAGCCAACAACAATTGTCAACGAAAAACCAGTTGTCACTGACCCAGTTAAGCCGGTAGCTGGGCAACCTACTGAAAAGGACTGTCTTTACAAAGAGTATATACCACATCAGGACTGTACAAAAGTAAGCGGATGACTTGCATTTATTTCTAAATATTAAAATTCTAATAATTCCCATCATATATACATTTATTTTCAGTACTACCGCTGCGTTTATGGCAAACCTATTGAACAAATATGTCCAAACAATTTAGCTTTCAATACCAAAACCAGTATGTGTGATTGGAGGGAAAATAACGATCGTTACTATTGCAGGAAGCAGTTGAACAGTAATCAGGTTTAAGGCATTTCTTAATTTTTCCTTTAACTTGTAATAAAAATGAAAACATCTATGAACGAATAAAAACTATTTACGAAAAGCTTTAATATATGACTCTATGCTTGCGCTTTAATAGATAGTGCTGTTGAAAAATGTTTTAGACACGAGTACTTATGTAGAAGCAAAATCGATTTTTGTCAATTTATGATTATTTAAGTTTGTCCCAGTTTGGAAAATGAAATTTTTCTTGCAGAAAGTCCTACTTTGTTGGCGGAGGGGGGGGGGGAAGAGGAATATGAAGCGGTGCTCATATTCATGTACTTGAAACATGTTTTATTTTTTGGTTCGTTATTCCAAAGAAATTTATAGAAAACACAATTACAATTTTTATTAATAAATTTCTATTATAAGTGACCAATGAAATGCATATAGGCAGTACTTAACTACCAGTAAATAAATTTGACTTATAAAAGAATTATGACAATATGTCAAATAAATACATTCACCGCAGCAAGCTACCGACCACAAAATGTCAAGGATATAATACACATATACATACATACATATGAGAATGATTCTTTTGAAGACAGCAAGGCAACAGAGCGGCAGGTTGCTGCCTATGTTGATTTTGTCGTTGCAGTCCAATTAATATTTGAAAATATTTTTGAGTTTTGTATTTTAATTCTCTTTTAGGGCGCTTACACCTGCACAAAATCTATCAGATTTTAATTAAAATCTTTATGAAAACCTATACAGTTTACACCCACTTTTTTTTATTCATGAAGATTTTGTTATCCAAAACAAAACCCATTAACTGAAAAATTGCCAAAACTACAACAAAAAACTGCAATTTAGCCAATTCACACACCTTTTAAAGCATACCTTAGCTAATTCAAAAATCCTTTTTTATAAAAATGTTATACAGGGTAGTAAAAAATAAATATAAATATTAAATTTTGGCTATAATACATTTATAGGGCATTTACACCTGCATAGAATCTATTAGATTTTAGTTAAAATCCTTATGAAAATCTATACCGTTTACACCATATTTATTTGACATTTATAAAGAATTTTTTATCCAAAACAAAACCCATTAACTGAAAAATTTCCAAAACTACAACCAAACAATTGCCATGTAGCCAATTCACACACCTTTTCAAGCAGACCGTAGCTAATTCAATCATATTTTATATAAATATTATGTACAGGGTAATGAAAATAAAATAAAAATATTAGATTTTATGTAATTAGATTTCCTACAAATCTACTCACAAACTAGATTTTATTTTGTATGGGAAATCAGTCAGATTTAGATCGAAATCTGGCAAGTGCTAGATTTTGAGATAATGTAAATGCCGTATTACATTGTCTCGAAATCTCGTATATTTGATTTGAAATCTTTATCAAAATCTATATCGTTTACACAAAGCATTTTCGACAAGATTTCGTACCCAAGACAAAATCTTTTGTCTAAAATGTCGTAAAAAATAAATACAAATATTAGACTCTGATTAGATTTTGTACAAATCTACTGAAAATGTAGATTTAATTTTTGTATGGAGAATCTAGCGAAAAACAACTAGATTTACCTTGAAATATCGTAAGTGCTAGATTTCGAGGCAATGTAAATGCCTTATTAATCATTTTCTTCAAAAACGGTTGTTATCTTTGATAATGAAAAATTAAAATATTGTTACCATGTTTTTAAGACATAAATATTAAATTAAAGTATTATATACATACATATCCATTTATTGCTAAGAGGAACATAGGGCCGTTATTTCTTCCGGTTTCATTAATCATTAAGTAAAATTCGGAAGTATGGGTGATTATTAGTCCATAACATCCTAGACTGGTACTGGGGCTGCCAGTAGTAGCCACCAGTCTGGCCTTCAAAAATATAATTCTGAGATCAGCGGACTTCTAAGCGAAGATTATTGAAGCTGATTTCTTGCCTACATCCGGGAATGTCTAGTTGATAGGAGACCAGCGGGATAAGTCGCCTAATGTTTTGGATTGCTGTTAGCTTGAGATGCTCTCCATTGAGAGCAAGGTAAGCACCTACTAAGCTAAGTAAACTTTACTTACATGAAAACTTGTGCATACGAATAGATGTACATAGTACATACGCAAGGCGAATTCATATTCGCCAATTCGCCTTGGTACATACGCATGTATGTATATGTAAATATACATACATATACACACATATGAAGATATGTGTGTCTAAATATTAGACTCTAAATCCCTTTCAAAATTCATGTACAAAGATTTGATAAGATTTTTTTTACAAAAAATAAGCAAAAAAACATTCTTGAAATTTATTCGAGCAAATAGCAAATGTCAGACTTCAAGGATGTTTATCTACAAAAATTAAATAAAAAATGTTGATACTTACATATGTACAAATGTACTTATATTTGTATGTACGCTAATAAATGTACACACGTACACACGTATTTCAAAATAAATAATACCTACAGACTTCTGCTGTGTGTCATTAATATTGTATTTAATTGTACATATAAACAATAAAAGTTCTTTTAACACTATCTGAATATAAATAATCATGAACCTTCTTAGCAGAGGGGAAAAAATATTTTATATTTTGCAAAAATAAGAATATTTTTCACTAACATATAAGCTTTTGCAAATATTGATGAATTAGCTGTATGGGTTATCCTTCTCTTCTCTCCCAATATTGCACAATGGAATAAAATAGAAAAAAGACATACAAAAATTTTAGGAAATATAAATCATACATGTCTGCAGTGTAAAATATGTTTATAGATGGTAAGCTAAAGGCTCAGTTAGCCGACTGTAGTGTAAAGTAACAGCAACAGTAGGAAACAGCTGATCGATATTGTTATGTGAAAAGTAATGAAAATGGTTATAGAGATGTAATGTAAAGTAACCTACTTCTCATATAAAAATATCGATCAGCTGTTTCCTACGTTACTTTTACATTACATTACCATCGGGTAACTGAGCCTTAAAACTTGCTTTTAATTTCTAACTCGCATCTCTCGTATCTAATTCTTAAAGAACAAATAACAACAAAGTTAATTGTAAATATTCTAACAAATTGTTAATTCACATGGTAAAATTTATGACATCTTTTTTTCCTAATTCCCGTTTGAAGTTGTTACCAAAACTTCCTTGCATTCATACGATGATTTTTTTTGCACGTCTAATTTTACTTCTCTCCAGCCATATAGCCAATAAGCTAGAAGAGTAACATTAAAACGTAATGACAACAACAACAACAACAACAACAACAGCATCAACAACAACAATACGAACAGTGTTAAGAGAAATATGAGAAAAACCATGGAAAACAGAAATCGAGTAATTTTTTCTACCCCTCTTTCTTCTCTACACCGTTCGCTAACAAACCAAAAGTTACTTCATAAAAGTCATCGTGTGAATCGGCGGAAACACGACAGTTGTAAATTAGAGATGGTAAAATTGAGCTTTAATTTTATTTTTATAGCTATGCTATTTATTTCACGACACAGGAGCTAGGGCGTGATTTTTGTAACAAAAATAATCGACACTATTACAGTTATAAATTAATTTTTGTTTTGATTTCTTTGTAAATATTTAAAACGAAAAGAATGACTACTCATTTTGTTTTTGTATTGTTTTTGCACATGGATATTTTTGAATATATTATGAATTACATTAATTTTGTTTTTGTTTTTATGAATAGCATTTATTTTGTTTAATGAATAAAAGTTTATTTTTATGCGTTCTGAGTAAACGCTTGATATTTTAAAAACTAAGTTGAAATACATATATATATTTTTAATAAAATCAATTTTTTACGCGATTCTGCCTTTATTTTCGATTTACACGATTTTTCATATCATGTAAATCGAGGGATAGGTGTATAATTATTAGGCCTGCTCAGTGTCGGACATAAGCTTAGTGATAGTAATTAATAATATGTAAGAGTCGTGCTAAGCAAAAAAATATTTTCAAGCAGTTTCTTCAGGAGTGTTGAGTATTAGAGCCCTTGTGTCCCTCTTTTTTAAGCGGATGTGCCCAGTAAAGTTTAAGATATTGTTACGGAAATGGCCGTCGAGTTAACATAAGTGTTACGCAAGAATATTCGAACAGGGCCAATATAAAGAAACATCCAGAAGTATTTAAATAGATAACTAAACGTACACTCGTATTCACATACAAGCACTATAGCAAACAACTATATACACATGCGTAGCACATACATACGTGATTAAACGTAAACAAGCAACAACAACTACAAGGGTCTGCTTATTAAGAAGGTATACATAGCTACATGCATACATACATACATGCCTGACAATTCCAACTAAAGGCAGAAATAAAAGTAAACAACCACTTAATGATGTATGCATATACACACGTATGTACATAGTTACCACATGAACTTAATTACGCGCTTTGTAAACAACATTGAAGATAATGATGATTCGGTCTAGACTTTGCATGAAAATTCTAGTGGTTGTTGTGCGAAGTATAAAAAGGGGTTGACGCATCCAACAGCAGTTCAGTCGCGATCAAAAGTTAGTTGGGAATAAGTCAGTTGCGAAGAAGCTCAGTTGCTAATAAGAATTCTGTTGTTAATCAAGTGAGTTGACAATTAAGTTGTGCGCAGTCCGTGATTTGTGATACAACGTGAGTTGATATTTGAGTCTGTGCTTTACAATACGTGAGTTGGAAATTGAAGAGACTATAGTACAGTCTATAGTGACAGTTAGAGTCTGTCGTGATTTGAGTTTATTGTGGAGTCCCTTGAGTGAAGAGTAAGGGAGCAGCGAAGCTGATAGACGTGTAAGTGAAGCCAGCGAGTCCTGATTAGTGTATCAACTGTGAGAGTCTGCCATAGAGTTGTTATTGGTGTATCAACTGTGAGTGACGGCAGAGTGAGTCTTGTGTGTGACGTGCAACAGAGAAAGCAGAATTGTGTCAACACTAGCGCAGCCAGTGGTCTAAGACGTGTATATACAACAGCGAGGAAGGAGTAGTGATTAGTGGCATTTATTCATTAATAAAGAGTGTATCATTCTTAACCCTAATTAGTACACCGGGGTCTTTTATTTATTGCAAATCTACGAATCTACGGAAAAGCGTTTTTAACAGAGAATAAAAACGTAACAATATTATCAGCAAGCGAATTAGGATGTGACTCGAGTTTTGTTAAATATTTGTCTGCGTATTTTGCAATTTATGTAAAATTATGGATGTAAATTAGAGTGTTTTATGTACCACGGAGCCGATGTTATTAACCGTAAAATTTTGTTTTGCCTTTGTTGGATTCTCTCGACATTGGAAGAAGCTGAAGCAGTGTCCCATAAATGGATTCCGTAGCACCATATTGGTTTCAAAAGGGACTTGTATATTAAAACCTTACAATCTAGACTGAGGGTTCAATTTCTACCAAACAGCCAATGTATTATCTGAGTTAACTAATTTAAATTTCATTTATGTTAGCTGTGGTGTTTCCATGTAAGCCATCGATCAAGGTTTGTACCCAGGTGTTTCACTTGTGAATGTTGAGGAACAACTTGGTTGTTGATTCGTAGGGTAAATGATACCTAAATATACTTTTGTTCGTTAACTTTTATTCTACATAATTTGAACCATAGTACTAGGAGGTTATTATGTTCCTGTTCGTGACGCTTTGTGAGGGTTTTCATGCATACTGAGGCAGGCTGTATCATCGGAAAATGTTGAAGTGTGGATATTACTGCTCACATACATATCACAAGTATAATTTAAATACAAAGCTGGCTCTCGTATTTCACCCCGCATGAGATGAAGTCATGAAGTCTCCTTCCACAAGAGAGATCTTGTGGGTTATAATATAACTTTCCAATAAATAGGGCAGAACAATACTTCTTTTCTTCAAGTGTTCTTCTTATAAATTGAACCAATCTATGCGTTTGTTCAATAGTGCTATGCTATGCTTCTAAAACCAAATTGATGGTCCGGTATGCAACCATTATCAGTTAGAATTTCGGAAAATTTCATCATGAGCAGCTTTTCGAAAAGCTTTGAAATTATTGATGATAAACTCATTGACCTATATGACTCAGTGTTGGTAAGATTTTTGCCTCGCTTTGGGTTAAATGCGGATTTTAAATGCTCAGAAAATATGTTACCTTTTTCAGGATCGCTTCTTGCCTAACCTCCGGTTCAAGCGCACAGAGCTGGTTTTAACTCAATGGGCATTTAAGCTTTCTAGCAGCGCGCCCCAAAGAATAATTAGATGCTGGTATGATATCGAGACCGGTGATCAGCAATGAATCGTTTTTTCGCTATTCATACTAAATCATGAAATTTTAAATATAAGTGAGTAGACATCATTTAAACTCAACTACTCTGATTTACACATACTCACGATGACATTGATTTATAAGTATAGATTGAAATAAATATGAATGCGAAGTCGACATCATAGTCATACCACACTCAGACTCATAAATCACCCAGTTTGACTTCTAATTTCAGCAAAATATTTCTACTACTCACAATGATTCAGTTCATTCATTTCATGCATGTATGTTTATTTAAAAGTTTAGTCATTAAACAGTTTGCAAGTAGTATACAATAGTAGTAAATAGCGATGTTTTTCAATTCGTGCAAAAAAAAAAAACACATAACCTCATAATGAGAACTTTGATGTTCGTATGCGAAGTTCGCTTAGTGGATCATACTTATTTTGCATCGTCCATAGGCATCGAGTTAAGGAGAGTCGAAATCAACACCGTCAATAAAGTACAAGAAATTATAAGTCATGATTCAACTCTACTCATTTTTTCACTGCTCATTGCTGTTCTCTGATCGAGACCTTCGAGATATTTTTAAAAGATGCAACTCTTGCAGTCGTTTAGTGCACTCTTTAAATCTGATTTTATGTTAGGGTGATCTGTGCTGTTTCCATTTCCTTTCTAGCTCCTCTTTTTACGCATACGAGACGTTCAGTATCCGCAGAATAAATTCTATTAAGCCCAGTCTGCGGTTGGGAGGTAGTGGCATGTTCAGCAGGCAGTTTAATATTTCCGTTGTGGTTGGGAATGTTAGATTCAACATCCTCGGATGTTCTTAGCTCTATGTTTTCCGTACAATGATAAATGAGGTATTTGTTGAACCCTAGCCAATTAACGCGATTGATAATCTTCACATGTGGGTGAGGTAAATCACTTCTCAGTTCTCTTACAGATTATAACGTTAGTGGGAGAGGGATCGGAGGAGAGATTTAGAGAAGTTTCAGTATGAATTAAATCTCTAGAAATAATTTTTCATGACACGAAAATCTATAACATACGGAATTTTTTGTATATCAGCAGGACAGTATGTGGGCTCCCCAGTCGAAATGACGTCCAAGCCCATTTTTGAAATTGTGTTGAATAACGCTCAACCTCTAGGTGTAATAAGACGCGAACACCAAAATATATGTTTTGCTTTGTAGTCGCCAGCTGCTACGAAACAAGGTCCAAACGATTTGTAAAAATTTTCGTATTGATCCTCAGTGATTGAGAGTCTTGGAGGGGAGTAAATTGATGATATAACGAAATTCGTACAAAATTTTTCGACCCAAATATTTGTGGCTTGTGAATTTCGTCACAAATGTTGTCAATAATATAGTGCTTGAGTTTTGACTTTATTAGAACTGCTGATCTACCGCAGCTCTTCCTTTTGGGTCATTTGAATCATATAGGGTGTAGCCATTTAACTTAGAAAGGATTCTTGAAGTCAAGCATTCATTAAATGGTTTCAGCAAAATAATAATACGAAAAATACATAAAGTCAGCCTTTCAATCCGGGTGGCTTATGTTGTTATTGCACTATAAGCCATGGTGTAATTATACAGGTGACTGCGTAAGGATTTGTTATACAAAAATACGGCAACCATAGCTGTGTAAAGGGCCGAAGAGTGTCAAAAGCACAAAAATAATTGTACCAAAACCAAAACAAAATGGAAGTTTTTGATATTCTTCAGCTACAAAGCACAAAGAGCAAAAAATTATCAGCTGAAGTAGCTCTGCCACCTGTTTAAATACACCTTGCTATAAGCCCTTCAAATATTTTCTAATGTGTTTTAAAAAGGGGTGCTTCCAAACAGAATAAGATTAAAGTGTATGTCAGAAGTTCATTGTTCTTATTTACTGCAGGCCATTGTGCATTGCAGGCGATTGATGTATTCACAGCCCCTACAACAGCTGTTGCGTTTTCTTCTACTAGTCTTAGTCTCGTTGTAAACGCTTTGCTAATACTTTTCATATTTTTTATCTCATTTTGTTTTCATTTATTTTATATGCTTTATAGTATTGCGAAAAACTAACGTATTATTTTCGTTTCTTTGCCAAAAATTTAAAAAATACGTACAAACATACGTACAAACATACATGCATTAATACATATGTATGTATTTGCATATATGTACATACCCTGCAGGAGATCGAACTAGTGTCCAACTAGTATTTTACTAGTACAGCAATCACCACCACTAGTTCCCAACTGTAAACTTTCCTATACCATCTTAATGCTCAAATTAACATTGAGTGTGTTTAGAAAACTACTAGTACCATTGGTACTAGTTTAGGACTAGTTTATTACCAGTTCTTTTGTAAAGAAAAATTCTATAAAATTGGTGGTTTCATTCCTTTGGTACCCAGTGACAACTGTTAGTTAAACTTCGTCATTATTTATCAAAATTCAAAAATATAAAAGCGTAATTATAATTATTTTTACATGAACCTAAAATTTTAAGAGCACAGTTAGACAGTAAAAGTTTATTTTGCAATGTGGTGCCTTGGAACTACTTCATATACTAGTACTCATCAGAACTAGTAATTTTATACAACAACTTTAACCCTTTTCGCACTAGTTCTTGCTGATCTAGTAATTATACTAGTGGCTTTTAGACAATTATCACCTAATCTCCTGCAGGGTATGTATATACACATACATATGTAAATATATTTTTTCAATATTATTCTTTGATTTAACATGACGTTTCATATGCAAACAAATTAAATTATTTATGGCATAAAACAAATCACTTGAACCTACAGTTTTTATATAAAATTTATAATGTTTTTCTTTTTTTTTTTAATTGCAAAGATTTATTTTATTTTCGGGTGTCATTTTAATAATAAAAAAAATTAAATGATAAAACGAAAAGTTCTTGTTTTATTCAATGTTTTACGAATTCTAAGAAGAAAAAAGAAAAAACGCGTAAATATTTGGCAATGGTCATCACAAAACTCTCAGTTGTCGACGAAAAAAAGAAAATGAGTGACTCTTTTTCTTTTGTTTTTTCTCGTTTGCTTTTTTCACTTCTTAGTGGGCAATACGTTAGACAGAGTCTGCAAAGCTAGATGAAAAATTAAGAAAATTTTTATAATATACTAAATTTTCTAAATATAAATTTTGAGCAACAAGTGTGCACAACGACGACAATATCTGTGTAAGATGTACAATTAGCGATTGTATTTGCTAAAAATTAGATAAATTTATTGCTTATATTTGTGCATGTGGATCGTTAGAGGATTTCAAATTTCTTTTTTTAAAAAAAGAGACAGATAATTTAACGCTTTTTTACATGCGAATCTTAGGAATTGGGTTTAATTTCACTCCAACGGAACTCATTTAAGCGGAATATTAGGCTATGTGTGCTGCGATGCCAACTTGGTGCTTTTGGCACTATTTTTAGTGCTTTTTGAATACTTAAAACGCCAAATTTTGAGCGTTAGTACGAAACAAAGAAAAAGCACTAAGTAGTGCTTTTAAAAAATTTATGTATTTCTTAAAATTATTTTAATAAAAACTTGGGGTAAAGCTTAGGTTTTTCGTTTGATATATTTCCTTAAAGATGTTGATACTATTGCCGAAACAGAGAATAGCCTAAAAAATATTAAACATTTTAACATAAATATTATTAAACTTCACTCGTTTTTCACGTTACGCTTGCTTTTTACGCTTTTTAAAATTCAAAATTACGCTTTTTAGTGCTTTTTTTTTAAATTTATATGTGCTTTTAGAGCCAGAAAAGTTGGCATCACTGCATATGTGTCTTGTACCGCAAACTTTCATTGCATACTTTTTGGAGTAATTAATCAGGGAAATAAATTAAACGGATATTAAATGAAGCGGAAACTATTGTGCAAAAATTTCTGATCCCAAAATTTTGCTATTGCGATGCTAAAATTGCACAAAATTTTTATGGCTTACGAAGTAATGAGTGGTACCTATTTAATTAATTATTTTATGCGTATAGTAATGAATTCCCCGTATTGAAAAAATATGCACTTATTTATGTCATTATGTGAAAGTACTTATCTTATGCCGAGTACACACTATGGCATTTTGTGACATCGCAGTAGTGTGTACTAGCGGCAACGCTTGTCATTTCCGAAATTTTTCGTTGTGTGGCATTGCTTTCCGTATAAATAACTTAATATAAACAGCTTGTACACATTTTAAAAATGAGGCCACAAAACGACAACACAAGAAATTCCAGATTAGCACTTTCCTGTTGTTAATAAAATATGTATTGACAGGAAGTTGTTTATTTAATGCAAGGTGGACTTTCGAATATCGGAGTGAAATCCGTAATTTCATCAACAAATTCTCGATTGACCCTTTTAAAATATTTTAGGACTTTGAAACAACTATCAGCATTAACTAACAAAACATTTTTGTTGGCCCCTCATCAAAAATTCTTTTGCTAATGAACTCAAATATAAAATGATAAATTTCATGCCATCACTTCCACAGTATTTGCTTGCGTCTGTACGTGTATATTAATAGTATGTATGATTACATTTGAGCGTAGTATACTCTTTGGTAATAGAAAAAAACTCACTCAAAAGCAAAACAAATTTGTATTTAACTAAAAATGAAAATTATTTTTATGTGAAAATTATTTCAACGTTTCGGTATTAAAAAGTCAAATAATTTTCGCGGTCACAAGGTAAATTTGTGGGATCTCCTTGCTGTGTTTCGAATTGGTTTTGGACCGGGAGAGATCGACTCGTATAATTGTAGTCATACAACATTTATTTTAAGAATATAATGAAATCAGTGCTATTTAAAAATATTATTCATAAATTAAAATAAAAAATATTAGGCATATAAAATATGAAATTTTGAAAAATAAGATCTACTTAACAACAATAAACGAAAATTAAAATAATAATTAATAAATACATATAAATAAATATTTTGAAATAATAGATAAAAATGTTCCTTCATTGAAAAATATAATTTTGGTATCAACAGTCGTTGAAAAGGGACACCAAAGGATTACCCCAGAAAATGATTGTTGAACTAAAATAAAAATAAAAAAAATAATATTTATTAACGACTTTTTGCGAAAAAAAATATAACGAAACAATAAACGAGGTGTAAAAATTTTATATTTTTTTTTTAATTTGGTGATTTTTTAAAAAATATTTTTTTTTTGTTCTATACTATTAAAAAAAATTAACAAATGTATTTAAAAAAATTAATTTAATTATTAATATAAAAAAAATAATAAATATAATAATAATTTTTATATATAAAATTTTAAATTTTAAGTGATTTTTTAATGTTTCAAAATTAATAATTTTTCCCCAAATATGCAGAATACGAAAGTGCTACAAAAAATAATTCTTAATAAATAATTCTTAACAAACACAACTTTGTAATTTATGAGGTGATTTAAAGTGGTAATACTTAATTCAACTACAACTGATTGCTAGGATACTGGAACTTGTACTGTAAATTGATATGGGGCGGATTACGTTCTGGTTCCTACTGGGACTAACATTATTCGCCGTCTCTTCCACTGGTATGTATATGTGAAAAAATTTTTATAAATTCAATAAATAGCATCAAAAATTTTTATTATACTTCTTATAGTTATTATTATATAATAATTGGTTCTCTCAGTCAACCCAAAACATCAAGGAACTAACGAATTATGTAGAATATGTCTATAAAAGTTGTCAAAATCCGTGTATGATGTAGCTGTGTATTTTTTCATATAAAAATGTTCCGAAAATATTCTTCTTGTGAAAGCCAAAAAGAAAAATAATATTATGCAATTTTTATTTGATATAATTTTTTTCTCATTATTATTTTAAGCATAACAACAACAAAGCTATAGTGAAATTTCAAAATTCTATACGAATAATTAATATTTATAAATACTCGTCGTTGTATGTGTTTGTGCTTTTTAAAAAGTCTCTTCCCATACCCGAGTGGTGTTAATATTTCAAATCTTAAATAATTTAAATGTGTGGTTGAGAATATGGAAAATATCACCTCCCTCCGATGCGCGAAAAAAAAGAATCAAATCAACAAAAAGAAAGTATAATAAACAGCAGCACTTTACGTTTTGCGAAAATATTGAGAAATGTGAAAGACTAATAAAATTCATAACGAAAAGGGAATCTAAACGACACATTACCCAGTAAAAATATGCACAAAGATAGAAATGAATGCGTGACCAGAAAAAGCAAACAGGTGTGCGTAAAATATTAGTGCTATTAGAGTCAGCTGTATACGTGTTTTTATAACAAAGCTGGTTTTTTTTCAGACGAGAGAGACGGATAACCTTGACTCATTCATAACTTTGCATATAATAGTAGGTACAGACTTTGCGACATGTTTCTATAACAAGGCAGATTGCATTCTCGGTCGCATATTTAAGGCTCAGTTACCTGACTGTAATGTAAAGTAACAGCAACTGTAGGTAACAGCTGATCGATATTGTTATGTGAAAAATAATGTAAATGGTTATAGAGATGTAATGTAACGTAACCTACTTCTCATATAAAAATATCGATCAGCTGTTTCCTACGTTACTTTTACATCACATTACCGTCGGGTAACTGAGCCTTTAGTGTGTAGTCTTGTTTATGCTTGAGTTCGAAGTTGCATACGAAGTTTCAAAAATATCAAAATGTTTTGATGTTTATAAGTTACATTGATGGTCGGTCGCATTGTAGGTTGCAGTGTCTGTGTGTGTAATATAAACATGTTGCGTAAACACGTTGCAAAGTGTGTACTTAACATAAAGTTTATGTTAAAAACAATTAATTACATTTATAAAGAAATTTCATTTCGTACAAAAGTTAATTTTCTGCAAAAGTAATTGAATGACTAACGAATCATTCACCCTTCTCTAAATAACCATTCACTGGAAGTTTTTTCCCTATTCCTTTTTCCTCTCTTTTATAAACTCATTTGTTCCGAGTTTAGATGGGCCAACATCTGGAAGAAAAACATCTGGAATTCTCTTTTGTTTTTTTCTTTGGAGTCACACAGACGAAAACGTTACCATATACATATGTATATGTATATTTCATTAACCCTTAATATAAAAAGGTCCTACTCATTATTTGTTTGAAATCGAGATTTTTGCGTTTTTCGATACTCTTCTATCGAAATATACAAAAAACTAAATTTGCAAAATATAATGAGTTAGAACCTTTCTTTATTAAGGTAACGTATGTGTGTATACATATGTAGCAAAAAATGTGCCAAAAAAGCGTGTCTGCGAGTAACGGATACAAAAACGATTCCCCATTCAAGCTAAATGTTTCCTTCCAATTATTTTGGTGTCTAAACGAAGACTTGTAAATTTTCAGCTAAAATAAAACAACTGGAAACAAAATAGCTGACTTCGAAAATCTCTCCCACTTGTTTTTCTCAGCCATCTGTTAAGAACACAAGGATTTTATTTTCGAAAAAAAAATAATTGCCTGCAAATTATTTCCCGGGAAATATTTAGAACTGGGCTGATTTTAAAGATGTTTTTTAGACTTTTCTAGCCAAGATGTCCATGTCCATGTACATTATTTAGTTCTTTTTATGTTTTTATTTGTGTGACTTTTTCCTTAGGAAATTTTTTTACCATTTCATTCTGCAGCTGATGATCAGCTGTTAGTTTTTCTTTTGTCAAATCAATGCAAAATGCTCGGAAATATTACACTTACAAATATAGAAATCGAGTATGGGCATTTCTCCGAGAAATTACACTTTTTTGTCGCGTACGACAGCAAGCAATTAACCTTGTATTTCTGAACAGCGTGACTGGATTTTTCTTAAAATTTTACCTAACGTAGAACTGCGGACGACCTACGGAAATATATAAATAAAAAAAAAAGTTTCGTTTTCTTTGAAAAAACAAGCTTATTTGCTTGGTGTCGCACGCTACAAAAAGTTTACATTCCTGTGGATATGCCCATATGCAGAGTTGCTAATTGATACCATCTGATATCAATTTGCCTTATCTTATACGCTCATGGTGTACGGTGTTGTAAATTTTTATGCTCAGCCTTTAGCACACTTCCTTTAAAGCAAGAAAAAATAATATACAACAAAGAAATCTTCTTCCTTTTTGAGTCGGTTAATTAGTCCCAGTCCAAAAAAAGGCACACTCACAAAAAAATTTAATTCCAAATTTGTCAGGAATCTTTCTCATTTATAGTCTAATTTTGTAAAACAGAACGAAACGTTTCAAACAGAAATTTTTGGTTTGTTTTTAATTTTGAATTTTGTAAAACATTTGGAAACGAAAATTCTATCTTACGTAAAATAAATATATTTTATAAAACAGTTGCAAACGTTTTCAAACGACTTAAATGTCATATGAAAACGTTTATTAAATTGTATTCGTTTTAAAAGTTTTAACTACATTATTGCATTAGTTTTGCTGCAATAATGAGTAAATTAGTATCTAGGTCAAACATATGCAAAAGGCCGCCCGTGGGTACTTTGTTATGATATTTTTTTCACGCACATTCGTACAAGCATGCATTTAACTCTCTTTTTTTATATGTATGTATATGTATGCGTTTGCCTTACTTTGATGTAGGTGCACGATAGAGCTCCAGGCCAGGACGTAGTGCCTATATTTACACATACATTCGCTTTAAAACCCTCATAACTACTTTGTTCCTGTCAATGGTAAAATGATAAAATTTAATCCGAAGTTTGAAAGTGTGTAGTGAAAGTTTCCTGATAAATTGATATGCAAAAAGTGCATTTCTTAAGACATACTCACTGGCACTGATACTGACCACTGATACAGTCATCAAATTGATGAAGCACTTGAACTCTATATATTTTGTTACACAAGTAGGCCTAGGTGAGTTAGGATCAAGAAAAATTCGAAAGCATTGAATTTATAATGTTATACTATTATATATCTCTCTTTAACCCATTATATTATTTAACTCTGCCCTTTTAAACTGGCAAAGTGATCATTAATAGAAATATAACAGACTAGCAATCTTTAATTTGCAATGTTTTATTAAAGAAAACAAAAGTAGTTAGATCTTCACATAAATGTAAATGTGAAAAAGGCCAAGTTCCTATTAAAAATTTCGGTCATCAAAAGTAGTGAGATACATTTTTTTTATAAAGTTCTTTTTTGGCACAATACTTATCACAATATTACATACATATGTATGTCTGTGTTTTAATTTATAATGGTTAAGGGTGTCATGTTATTTCTATGCAACCTGCATACTTGGCAATATTTTTACCTTTACAATACAGAAGATAATAGCGGATATCTCTTTATTTCTTTATGTGGGGAAAAATTTTGTGAAGTAAGCAGGTTGCCTAGAAATGATATGAGACCTTGTGGATTGGATTTGTGAGATTTCGGATAGGAACTTGACTGAATACATGTGTATGATGAAAAACATGTCCTTATACATTAACATTTCACTCCAGCATTGAAATAGTGAACGTTTCGAGGTTTCACAAACATCCAATAAGTATTTATGGACCCTTAACTAACGACGGTGATTTAGAATTTCTTGTTTCGTTGGTGCATATTCCATACTTTAATTAAATTTGACTTTGAAAATATTTTTATATTCAGCTTTTTACAATGAATAATATATTTCTAAATTATAATATTTTGACAAGAAACGAAAACAACGTAGCGTCTTACAAAATTTAAAATATTTTTGTTTTCGCTCTAACCAGAAACGAAAACGAAAATTCGTTTAGTTTTACAAAATTAGGCCATTAATATTTAAAAAAAAATATAATTAAATTTTCAGGTGAAACAAATCAGTTGAAAGCAAGTCAGCTAATTTCGAAAAGTCGAATTTCTCACCACCCTTTTTATTTTTATCACCATCTGTTTAGAAAACGATGATTTTATTCTCCACAAAAAGGAATGCTATCAGATTTATTTCTCATTGAAGAAGTGAAGTTCTACTGATTAAAAATTTTTTGCAATAAGTATGCCTGCCGAAAGATTAACTAATCTTTTGCCGTTGTGGAAGACTAAAAATATCCAAAAAAAAAATATCTTGAAATATGGCAGGGACACCAACACAAAACTTGTCACGCGATTAGTCTCCAAGCGATAGGGAATAGTCCGACTTCTTAAAATTCCTATGAAGTGGATCAGCCAGTAATGGGCTTCAAATCTAATTAGCACTTGTTCTAGTTGTTTTAAAAGTTTTTATGAATTTTTGAGTGATATCTTCTCTTTTCACTAATCATTCTTCGTACATTTTTGTGCCATTCCCATTTTCACTTCACGAGTGACGAGTGCGATTGGTGTAATTCAAAAGTGTAATGAAAACATATTATAATTTCTTGTGGAATTAAACAAATTACATAATGAACTTCGTTATTACACAAACCAGTCCAAATTCAATATCTTGGCGTATTTTTTTAAGAGAAGTAACACTCAGGCAATGAATGCCTACTACGATTACTAGATGTTACCTTCTTTAGGAAAGAGAAAGTGATAGAGAAGACAGATGGTGAAGGAAGAGATAGAGAAAGATTCATTATTTTACAACTATGCTTTTTTCCACGTTTTAAATAATGTTGTGTTGCAGCGCCTCTGGTGTTAATGAGGCGTATTAAATCTTCGAATCTGTGCTAAGTAGCCATTTCATTGGTTATTTTACTTCGCCGATGACTTTGCTACACAATACAGATGAAGGAGGGCGCTCTCGTGTTACATTACCGCTGAAACCGGTGTAGTTCAGTGACCAGCATATTCATCACTTGAACTTTCCTACAACTTATTTTTTTCCAACACTTTTTAATTACTTTTCTTATTTACACCAAAAAAAAAATTAAACTAAGTAGACTATGGAAAATGCTTTTGACTATACCTACTTACTAGGCGTCTCCACTAGCCATGCATTTAGTATGGGCATCATGTCGAACATCGAAAATGGCTAATGGAGACCGCTCATGTCCACGTTTTGTTCATGCTCTGACATCAATGCCCGAGCATATGTCTGAGCAACAATGTTCGCCATGAGCTTCTCAGTCGGCAACCATTTGCAATAGAAAGAAAAGAGACAGAACAAAAGTAGTAAATATTCCATCTTTATTGCACTAGCGCAAAATGCTTTGATATGCCTGAACATGGACATCGCACGTATTCACCACAACAAAGAAGTTGACGATTTTTTCACAGTTGCTCTGCCGGCGTCATGTTCGTTCATATCATGCCCAAGTCGATGGCTAGTGGAGACGTAGGGTTACGTACTTTTATTATGTAATATTACATTAAAAAAAAGAATTTGAGCTTTAAAAAAAATCAGCTGATTCATGCAGCTTAGAAACTATTATTGTTTTCAAAACTTTAGAAGCTTATGTAAGCTTGCAAAATTTTGACAAGATTTGGTAAGGATAAAACTAATTAATCTTAATAGGTGGTAGTGTGGACCGTTCTTTTTAGTTTATTTTGTTTAGCACTTTTCTGCATATTTTGAGGAAATTTGTTTTTTTTTCAGCCCACTATTGCTTTAAAAATGCTGATCTTTTGCAAATCTGGCTTAACGGGAGTACGAAAGAAAAAAAGCTCACTCAATATTTTCGGCTGAAAACGGTCGTTTAGGTGGAAAATTATGCAATTAATACACAAAAAGTAGGTTAGGTTAGCAGCTTGCTGGGTCCATTGTAATGATCCCTTTGTGCTACCTGTAAGTTGAAATGAAAATAGAGAGAGAGAGAGAGAGAGAGAGAGAAGGAGGAGGAGGGTGAGAAGGGTAGAAGTTGAAAAGAGATAATAGTTATTTAGGGAGTTAAGGAGTGAGAGTGGGTAAAAAAAGGGGGTGTGTCAGCGGCTATACCAGCCTGTATTCCTAATATAAAGGCTCAAGTGTTTTAGCTCGATTTCTGATATCTCGTATTAGCTGCCGAAGGATATTTTGCCAAGGAGATGCAGACGGAGATCCTCCAGAGCGGGACAGAGACACAGGAACAAAATAGAATTTGCCTTTGAGTGGGATTTTTCCGTATTTTTGCTGTATTTTTCTTATCTTTCGCCGGGCGCAGATAGTATATTTTTAAAACATATCATGTCTTAAGATGGCATAATTAAGTTTTTGGTTCCAGCTTTGGAATTTGAAAAAAAATGCTTTAAGTTTGATACTTATAACAAAAATAGGTCTATCCTTCACTAAAGAAAATTTTGAACAAGATTTTTATTTGTAATATTTCTTATAATATAACCTTTTGAATAAGTAAAACCATGGGGTTGGTGTAATAAAGTAGACCGAGGTTGGTAAAAAATCCAAAATTTAAATTTTTTTTCTCGAATATTTCCTACACTGTAAGCGAAATGTAGCAGACTTTTTTAATTCTTGGACAGAAAAAAAAATCACTTGCAAACAACCTTTTTTATCAGATTAAAAACATCAGCATAGGTTTTATTTAATATTTCATTAACCCAAGGTTGCCCACTTTCTCGCTTTAAGATATATGGTACAAATTCCAGACTTTTTATAACAATCGGACGTCCCTTTTAGAAAATGCAGAATTATTTATATTTTTTTAACAAAATCCCCCACTGTGTACGGGATACTTTAGGCCCCACTAGGCGCCGTTGGATGGAACTAAGAAATTAAGACCGCATTTATGACAGCAAATCTCACACTTTAGATAGTGCAAATATATCAATTAAAGATAACATATTTTGCGACCAGTCTAATGTCCACTTTTGCATATAAAAATTTAAGTTATGTAATTTCTTTTTTTATAAGTTCAGTTAAAAATATGTTGTGAATAAATCTTTATTTTAGTGATAACAAGGAACATAAGGGCATTAAAAATGTATTTTTAATTAAACCTCAAAAATTTACTAACAATACAAAATGTATATGTTGCATCACAAATAGTTGTATTAATTAAAATAAAGTGCATTAAAGGGTTAATGTTTTCATCCAAATGTTAGGAAATGCATTAAAATATAATAAAAAAACATTTTGTCAAACCAACAAATATTTTCGTTAGTTTTTTTTTAATTTTGACCAAGAAAAGAGCGATGGGGGACCATAGTGGCAACGGTTCGATATGAAGCTGGGTTGGCAAAGTTGGTACAATTGTATTTTTTTTTTTTGGTACTTCTCAAGCTCGGCAAGTACAATAGTACACAAATTACTAATTTAATACATTTAAGGAATCTCCCTAGATTCACCCCGCATTTATTTTCAAACGATTGCATGTGTCAATGTTAACCTTTGAACAATGAAACTCGCATCCTTCGCACTTGAAAACAGTATTGTGAAAGCAAAACGTAGCGAGAAAATAAAACAATGTGAACCCATACATTTCCAAATAATTAATTTTTTCCAAGTTCGGACACTAGAGCACATGTTATTAAGTTTTATATTTTAAATTTCAACCTAAACAGGTGTAACCATATGCTTTAACCTCCTAACTCTCAAGCAAATTTGAGAAATCGATTCGGTAGCCAGAACAAAGACGATTATTTTAATAAAAACAAATAAAAATATGTAATTTAAACCAAAAAAAATCGTTTAGTACAATTAAGGTCAAAAAAGTAAAATTTTTGAAATTCATTGGTATTGCAAAAAAAAAAAAAAACCCGAAACAACTTGTTTGCAAGTTGAATAAAAAAAATACAGTTTTGAGGGAGTTTTAATACATAAATTATTTTACGGCTCTTCCCTTGGTTTTATATAGATTTTAAACTGACTTCGATTAATAACTTTACTTATATTATTCTGATAATTTATATATGTATAGTTTTATTTGAAGAGTCATATAAGACTTTAGATGAAAAATGTGGGAATCGATTTACATTCCAAGAGTTTTTTTTTTCATTTAAGTACTCACATATTTTGTGAAGCTAAGTTTTCATTATTTTTCTTTCGGGACCAGATATTTTTTTGATCAGAGTTTCATTCAATAATGTGTTTTTTATGTGTGATAAAACCATCATCTAGAACTGCTATAATTCATAGCACCTCTGTAAATGTCTTGAAAACTCGTATACATGCATGTACATAAGTATGTATAAATATGTGTGTATGTACAAATGTCTACTAATATAAAAATTACAGAAAGAAAATTTGTTTTTGCTGCCTGTTAAATTTAGAAAACAAATGTTAAAAAAAAACTAAATGGCTTTTAATACTACTCACCCGAAGGTACAGAATAAGAATTTTAGAAAGTTTTATTTTAGCAAAAATTCGGGAATTTTTGATGTTTTATTTGAAATAAAAATGTGTAAAATGCTCTTTGCTAATTTTGTTTGTTAATATCTACTGGGGCATCAATTCTTGTTAGTTGAAATCTGTCACCGTACATATGTATGTACATTAGGTATGGTATAGTCGACAATTTTTCGATTTCGACTTGCAAGAACCGCTCATATTATGAGGTTCGGAAAAAAATATTTTTGCCAAAAAATGGTGGCGGTCAGATAGGGGCAAAGGTCGCCTATTCGTGCTCAAAGTTGAGGGTAGAAGCAAAAAAAAAAAAAATACAAAAAATCATATACCTTTCCCGGGGTCACCGCTGCAAGGGTCAAATGTATGATCAGCACCCATTAATTTTCTCCGCCCAACATCTTTTTTCAAAGGGAAAATTTTTATAAAATTTGCTCGCAGGGCTCTAACTGCCCCTAGGGCGTTCCTATCGAAGTCAAATATATGATCAACTTCCAATTTTTTTTCAATACAAAGATTTTCTCTAAACATACTTATCGTCTGTCTTCAACCATTAAGGTGGTATGTTTAGAATAACACTTCGTATTAAAAATTTTTTTAGGGTCGATCATACATTTGACTTCGATAGGTACGCCCTAGAGCCAGTTAGAGCCCTGCGAGTAAATTTTATTCAAATTTCGCCTTTGTATGGGAGCCCGCTTAAGGAGTCGAAATAGGGCATAGGTATGTTTGGAGGAAATGTTGAAGATAAAAAATTACTCTGGGTCGGTCTTTCATTTTACCCCACTGGAGGCACCATAACAGCGAAAAAAGCGGATTTCTTAAAAAAAATTATTCAAAAAATTATTTTTGTGTATGGGAACCATCTTAATGGTTGAAGATAGACGATACAAATATTTATTTAGAGAAAATCTTTGTATTGAAAAAATATTGGAGATTTGTCATACATTTGACGTCGATACATACGCCCTAGGGGAAGTTAGAGAACTGCGAGTAAATTATATAAAAATTTCACATTTGTGTGGCAGCCCACTTAAGGAGAGGAGTTAGGCGGTCGGTATGTTTAAAAAAGATGTTGGGCGGAGAAAATTAATGGGTGCTGATCATACATTTCACCCTTGTAGCGTTGACTCCGGGAAAGTTATATGATTTTTTGTATTTTTTTTTTTTTTTGCTTTTACCATCAACTTTGAGCACGAATAGGCGACATTTGCCCCCATCTGATCACCACCATTTTTTGGCTCAAATATTTTTTTCCAAACCTCACAAAATGAGAGGTTCTTGCAAGTCGAAATCGAAAAATCGTCCACTATACCATACCTTATGTTCACACATATGTATAAATTCCATGTATTTTTATCATGGGAAGTATTAAATATAAGACATCAATTTATCATTTGATATTTTGAAATCATTCAAATAAACAGTTCATTTGTGCTCAAATTGTTTAATTTTTAAGTATGAATACCACTAGTGCTTAATTTAATAAACAATTTGAAAATATTTGTATTTTTCTATGTTTGTATGAAAACGTTTACAAGTATATATTTATTTTTAGTATTTCAATATTATTATTCATCTTTTGCCTTCTGTAATTTTGTTCTCACAAATCGCAATTAGGATAGTGCAGTTTAATTAATATTTGTTAGATATTCCTAACATAATTTTAGTTAAAGTGTAAAGAAAATGTTTGCTTCATAAGCTTAACATATATAACAAGACATACATACATACATATGAATGCATGTACATGTATGCATGTATATATCGCACTTATTCCTCTAAAGGTGTTCAACTCAATATTTAGCAAGAAAACGATAGACAAAGGTCAGATCTACCCATTGTTTTTTTTAAAGAGAAGTAACACTCAGGCAATGAATGCCTTTTACTATTACTAAGTGTTACCTTCTTTAAGAAAGGGTTAGTGATAGAAAAGACAGGTGGTGAAGGAAGAGATAGAGGAAAGGCTTCATTATTTTACAACTCTACTTTTTGCACGTTTTTAATAATGCAGTCTTGCAGCGCCTCTGGTGTTAATGAAGCGTATTAAATTTTTAAAGCTATGCTTAGTAATCATTTTATTGGTTCTTTTACTAGGCACGATGTTAGATTAGTATTAGTATCTGCTGAAGTTGGTATAGTTCAGTGACCAGTGACTTTACCTTCATCACTTGAACTTTCCTACAGCAACTGATACAAACGGAAACTAGATCACATCAAAACTATGCTTGTTGTTATTATTTAATGACTTTCGGAGTCCGCACTCGAGTCCTGGTCCTTCGGTTTTGTAGTCAACGTGCTAACTAATTCAGCCAATGCCACCCCACTACCCATTGTAAAAAATATAAAAATATATAACTTACATAACTTTCTTTACTTTTTCGCCATCTTTGTGACATAAGAGTATTTAAATAAAAAAAATTTTTGGCGTTACTGAGATTTAGTAAATTTTGGGGTTGACCCATTGAAGATTTTGGATGACTTACCTTGGACCTTAATGTTTTATTTAACTTTGATAAACAAAGCATTAAGGAATTTGCTTTATACTTAAAAATATTCCAAATTTTAAAAAGGAATAAATAAAATGTTTGCTGTTAAATTTCATACAGTGGTCAAATGTTGCACCTCTCACCCAATATAGCATGATATTTGAATGATACACTATCCTCTTGAGGGAATTGCGGCATCCGAGTTATCAGAAATTGAACTAAAAAAACTTGAGCCCTTATATTAGGAACAGTGGCTAGTATAGCGGTTTATTCTCCCCCTAGCCAACTCTTGATCCACTCTGACCTCTTCTTTAATGACTATTGTGTCTTTTCTTCATCCATCCTTAAAAAAAAAATTTTTCATTTCTTAAAATTACTGTAATAAAAATTTGGTGTATTTAGTTTTTCAGCATACCTTTTTAGTCTGATATATTTCAATAACGATTATACCAACCCCTATTTATTAGGTCTATGCAACTCTACAAAAACACAGCAATACAAAAAAAAACTTTATCTTTAAGTTGTCAGAAACACACACAAACATGAACTAAAGTATATGGTGCAAACTACTTTTGACAGCTTAAACACGAAAACACAGAATATCATCAGGACGATTGCATCGAGCTGATAAATAGGCCTTGGATTATACTATTGCCGAAATATTAAACTTTACTCATTTGAATCTTTACTCGTTTTTCACGTTAGTGCTTTTTAAATTTAGATGTGAAACTTGGCATAGCAATATAAAAAGCAATAAGGCTCAGTTAGCCGACTGTAGTGTAATGTAACTGCAACAGTAGGAAACAGCTGATCGTTATTGTTATGTGAAAAGTAATGAAAATGGTTATAGAGATGTAATGTAACGTAACCTACTTCTCACATAAAAATATCAATCAGCTGTTTCCTACGTTGCAGTTACATTACATTACAGTCGGGAAACTGAGCCTTTAATGAAAAGCACAATACGTTACGTTATGGTTAAACGTTAACGTTAAACTAAAAAGTACTAGATTCTCAAACCTGTACATGTTCACTTATTTGTTCTTCTGAGACGGAAATACTCAGAGAAAATAAATACCTTGCAACTACCAAGCAGCATTCCACTCAAATTAGTTCTTCAAAATATGTACATATGTATGTATATCAGTAGCAAGCAAGAAAAATCTCTACATACCTACATACGTCCATACATACATACATACATATTTACATTCTAACATATGCATGTGCAAAATATATTTAAATAACTTTGAAATACATACCTATTGTGAGCAAATTGTCAGAACAATTATTAAAATATTTATTTATTTAATATAAATTAAAACATTCATATTTATTAAATATTTTACATATTAATAATGACGTAATTAAAAAAACAACCCAAATAATTTTAGTCACATTTAAATTTTTGCGCTCCAACCATGAAATACGAATAATAATAATAATAATAATAAGAAGTGACCTCAAGGAGTATTTTTGAAAATATTTTGAACTGTTTTCGTGCACTAAATTAATTCAGAACACAAAAAAAAGAAGTAAAATTATGTGAATAAAAGAACACTGAAAAAATGTGTAGGAAGTAAAGATGGCATATGGCCAACAGATATATATATACATATATATATATATATATTTATTTATTAGATAAAGAAAATCAAGATCAAAATAACTTTTACAAATTCATATTATATATTCGAAAAAAAAAAATAAATATTATAAATATTATAAATTATTACAAAATTTAAAATTGCACTTCAAGAAAATTTGATTTGCAACACAGAAAAAAACACAGAAAAGTGTTGCTGCCGCTGGCCTTTTAGGAGGCATGCATTTTGCATTGTAAGTGATAGCATTTTATTCAGAGTTTGCTAAAATGCTTTGCATATAAAAATCATCCAACTTAATATTAGATAAAAATAGTTCAATGTATAATATTATTCAAATTCAAGCTCGTTTTTGCATCAATTTGATAATTTTTAATTAATGTAGTTATTTAAAGACGCCATCAAAATTCATATTATTGGAAGTACTCCTAATAACTAAGAATGAACATAAATAATAAATATGAATCCATAACCTTGTCCTCGTCCAGACTTTCAATTTTGTTGGTGCAATTTATTAAAATTCTGCTTTGAAATTGCACTAGTGTCCACATTATAAAATTCTAATTTTGCAATTATGCATTGAACAATTTCTATTACACCACAAATTTCCCTGTTACTTTTTGTTATATTTTTTGTTTTATACACAAACCAAAGAAATAAAATAAATAAGAAAAATGTTAAATAATGAAACTGTGTACCCCTCCCCAATCTTCTCACACCTCTCACCCATAAACTCAAGAATTGCTGCAACTTTGTATTTTATAAAAAAAACATTTAATTCGTAATTATAGAGAAACAATAGTCCGAGTTGATTACCTTACATTTTTCATAATTTTTCAATGCCCTGTTAGAAATGAAATTTTTATTACACTGGTCTACAAATTTGGAAAAAAATACTGTAGAAACCAGTTCAACGTCCATCAAATGATCCATTACCAGAAATCTTCATAGCGACGAACAAGAGTAGCGTGCTCACCAAGATTTAATGAAAATTTAAAGAAATTATCAAAGATTTTGGGACAAAAGCATGCTGGACTTTAATACGTGAAACCGAACCAACAAAATACAAACGACGTTTAAATAACGACATTCACTTTTGAAAATTCATTGATTTTTAAATAAACTAATGATTTTTTTTGTAAAAAACGAACAAAATTTTTTTTTTTTGTATCTCGAAAACCTGACATGATAGAGAAAAATCAATTACAGTGCCCCGTGAGAAGTTCTCGCATCGAGAAAAATTAAATAATTATATTGTTTGTCCTATTTTACACTGGCTTACAAACTTACAAAAAATATCCACAAATACAGTTTTTTTCTTCACAGGATGATAACAATTTTTTCGACTCGAAAAGTTCTCACATTCCTTATAGAAACGAGGCACAGATTCGAATTCAGCCCACCAAATTTCTCTAGGAAAGATATCTTGTTGCTCCAGTCCAAAACCTTGTTGGCTAGTGTTATTTTCTATCAATGATATTTGTGAAAAATCCACTCGAGCAGATAAACGTTGGTTGTTTATTTATAAGTTGTGTGATTGTGTAGAAATAGGTGCTGGTCAAAGTTTGTTTTTATGTATTTTAAAAAATTAATACCTTAATTAATGGGCTGTCATGTCAATAGAGATTTGGAAAGTAAACTTGAACCTGACTAAAATTGTTTGCTAAATTATAATTTAAAACAATTCGATTGCGTGTGTGTGTGTGTGCGTGTGTTCGTGTGAGCGTTTGAAGTGTTATATTTTTGTTAACAACCAAAATGGTTTATATTCTGTTATTCCAAACCGTTCTTTGCTCATTTACTCCTGCGCAAATATTTTTCGTTGTGTGGCATTACATTGCGTACATAAAATATACAGTTATTAATAATAATTCTCCGGGAATATTTTTCCTTTTCCCATTTCTCCTATTATAAACTACAATTTCCCTGGGGAAAAAATTAATAAGTGAGTACATACCAGTGTTGCCAGAAAGTAATGATGGAAGAATGCTTAATGCTGAATGTCGAACTTCAATCGGCTTTTAAATAAATCAACACAGATACACGAATACATTTGTATTGGTGGCAAGCACTGTGTTATGTGTTAGCGCTTATTGTCAACGAATTGCGTTCTACAAAAAGGCTGTTAGAACCAGTAACTTCTTGCAAACCGAAAATCGTAATATTTATCGATATGTGTACATATTTCTTCGTATGCAGTAACGATAATATCATGAATTCGTTTAATAACGATCATTAAAATTTTGGGCAGTTTTTATTAACTTTAAAGTACGCCAACAGCAGTATGAACTCCTTTTTCATAAAAATTTCTTAATATTTCATATTGCAGGCGTAAATAGAACACCAATTTGATGTCTGTAAATTTCACATGCAATATTCGTATTCGTATTTGTATTCGCGAATATCATTTAAATATTCGTATTCGTATTCGGGAATACCAAAAATTAACATTCGTTACATCATTAATATGTATGTATACACATTGACATAATTTTTTATTTTTTCTGTGAATGCTATAAATACATACATATATATTTATATATATATATATATATATATATATATATATATATAAATAAATATATATAAATTTTAGATTTTATCGTAAGCGACAAAAATTAAATTTTTCAGGAAAAAGTTGTTTTAAAATATTGAAATATATCGAGCCCTTTTTTCGATTTTATCGTAAGCGACATTTTTATCGAAAATAGAATTTTTGTTGAAATTACGATTTTATGGACCTACCCATAGTTTAGAATTCTCAAAATGGGAAAATTGTTGATAACTTTTAAGATACAGGCTGTACAATTTTATCGTAAGCGACAATTTAAGTACAAAAACAAATTTGAATATTTTAAAGAAACCTTCTCCTGAAAAATTTAATTTTTGTCGCTTATGATAAGACCGAAAATAAGGCTCAATATTTTTGTACAAAAAATGTCGATAACATTTAACAGCCTGTATCTTAAAAGTTATCGATATATACCGAGCATTATTTTCGATTTTATCGTAAGCGACATGTTATCGAAAATATAAATGTGATTTTTTGAAGAAGGCAAGACAAGTTAAAGTAAACTTTGGCTAGCACGGACAGTTAGTATTTGCTAACATCAGCTTTTTAACATGAATTTTTAATGAAATGGAATATGACAAATGAGTTTGTTGTACATATAATTATTAATTTATCACCGGTAAATGCATTTATAATTCAAGTTTTAAATACACTGAAATCAGAAAAATCTAGCTAACTAATTCAAACAACAAAATCAACAGATTATTCGTATTAGAAAACATAATTAATGTTATATTCTAAAAGAATTTTTTTCGCTGTTGTAAATTTATTGTATTAAGGTTGATGTGACGAAAGTAATATTATTGACGCAGGCAGATAGATGAACGACCTTAGTTTTTTAGCTCATTCATGGTCGCGTGAGTGTAAACATATTGTAAACGAAAATATAAACACAAAATACACAGACATTTTGTTTTAAATTTAATATTCATATTTTGTAAAAAAAATTTCGTTTCTAAGCGTTTCAAATTTGTATGAAAAATAACGAAAATTCGTTTCAAAAAATATTTTTTCCATACAAATTTCAAAACGAAAAAAATTAAATTCAAAAATTACAAAATTTGCCTTTAACTCTCCGATTGTATATTGATTGATAAAAAATTTTAAACGCCTAGTAAACGATAAATGTATGTATGACATTTGTACTGTTTTAAACCAACCCGTTGCAACGGTTCCCAATTGGGTGTACATGGACCCTTGGGAGTTCCTATCAATTATCAGCTGAAAAACAGTATTCCGGGTTTTCATGAGAACTTGTTTCATGAAGCCCCTTTTCAACTTAAGGGCAAACAGTTAATTTCAAACAAACGACAAAAATTTAATTTAATAAAAATAAAATAATAAAACTTGGAAGACATTTTTTAATTTATGTCTATATAAAAAAATTTTAATTATATTGAAGAAAGTGTCTAAAGAAAATGAAATAGTTATCTGAATTGGTCAGATTATTCGAAAAAATTGTTGTTTATAAAATTCACAATTCCACAGCTTGAGCTTACTAGTCAAAATTATTAGGCAAACTCGTATAAATAAATTTCCATAACATTTTTGACACTAAATACTAGTCCGAAGTTTTGTTTGACACAAAGTACCCCAGACTCTTCACTGACAGTTATTGCCATCACTACCAAAACAGCTGGTATTGTTTTTATTTTCATTTCATTGAGTATATTTACACGAACACAATTTTTAAGCCGCACAATTATTGTTCTTTTTCAAATTACACGAGACTAATTCATTTAGCATAAAATGTATACGTATGTATACATAGTTTTGTGTATATTTGTGTGTTTTGTATTCATTTAACATTTGCTGTATTTTTTTAAGTTATGTGTGTATTGGTTTTGTGCTGCTAATGCGGGATTGTAGCTGGTTAAAAAGTTATGCCAACCACAAAACCATTCTTGACCATGTTATGCCAGCATAATTATGCCCGTGTAAATATACTCATTCCTCCTTATTGTGAATGGCGTCGTCGACGTCACATTAAGATGACAGTAAATATTGTCACTTGTCTGCTCTTTATCGGCAACAATTGGCTCTTATTGACAATCTCTTACTAATTTCTAAGGCTTTGTAAATTAATTTAGCATTTTAATAGAAGTCAATTCTTGTCGACAAAGAGTAGACAAGTGACAATTTTTACTATCGTCTTCATGTGACGTTGACGATGCTATTGTTAGAATGTGAAGAAAGGCTCAAACATGTCCAAGAAGAGACAATATTTTGAAGATTATTTAAAATTTGGCCTTACATATTTAAATAGAAACAGTGTTTTTTAAAAAAATACTTATTAGCTCTTATAATCAAATTTTGAATCAAAACACGCTATACAGCATAAGCTTCAAAGAGGGTTCACCAAAAAAAAAATTACAACGGGATTTTGGTGGGCACAAAGAGAAAAATAGCTCCAAATATATTTTAGTGTCAAATTTATTCACCATTTATCCTTTTCCATATGCGTATGAGTAATACTGATGAAGAATAATATATTAGTCATACGTACCTATACTTTTTATCATAATCGATATATATTTTTAACATAACCGATATGATCAAAACTATTTAAATTGCATGGGTTTGATCAGAGGCTTGTGTCAAACATTAAAACTAGTGAAAGAGTTCGATCCAAACCTACTAGAAATGAGCAATTGTTTAATAGCGATTAGACTTGAGTTAAATTGCTTCACTAGTTAATTTTTGACACAAAGAGACAATCCTATCACGGTTCTCAACGAAATTCAGAGTAGACCAAAGTTATACACGATCGAACTGTGTATTTAGCCACAACGGTGGTCAAACCCACTTGAATTAAATGCGCTTGATCGTCGGTTTGTGCCAAAAACTAACTACTGAACGAGTTCCATCCAAGTGTACTAAAAATTTACATGGGATATTCTAAATTTCTCGCAATGATTTAGAAGAAAACTTCAAAGTTTCACCATATCGAACACGAAAGCATTAAAAAATCTAAACGATGACAATTACTGGTTATTTTATAAAAACATATTACTGCTGGTAAAGGTTTTTATATTGTAAAACAAATTATGTTTGGAAATCCATTTTAAAAAATCCTTTATAATCGAAAAAATACACATTAAATAATCTGCCTTATTACGAGTGTCGTATGACATATGACTTCGACAGCGGCGATTTTGTACTAGACTAAAAAACATTCCAAAATGTTTTCTTTAATCTAGCACAAAATCGTCGTAGACGTAGTCGAAATACGACACTCTTATGCCCTAATTCTGTTCGACGAATGTATTGTCTTGTCTATGGACGAAAAAAAGAAGCAGTTTTGATTCATTAAAACGATTATTATTTATTGTCTATGCTAAAAGGTTCGTGTATTTGCTTTATGATTTTGTTCCAAACATTATATCCAACACATATTTTTTCATGTATTTTTCAAACTATTGTACAATAATTTAATTGAATTTTTATGTTTTAAAAACATGGCAATAATATTTATATTTTTCATTGTCAAAGACAACAACCATTTTTGAAGAAAATAATTTAGAGACTTCAAAGACAAGAACTCAGAAGCATTTTCAAACAAAAACGTCCTAAATCTTCTTACTGAATTAGGGCATTAATTAATCCCAATATATTTGTGTTTTGGTATTATGTATGTATGTATGCAAATTTTATATTTAATAAAATATCCTTTATTTTATTTATTCCATTAGATGTGTATGCTAGCTCTGACGTAGGACCGACTGAAACAGAGTGTCGTCCCTACATTGAAAAAGCTATAAACGAATTAAAAACAGGTGATGAAAAAGGTAAATTTTTTTACTTTACGAAGAAAAGAACTACTAACTTCATAGCTTAAAGATATGTATGTATGCCTTAAATCGACTTTTTGGGTTAGCGATTAAGATTAGTTTAGTTTAGTTTCTCTAATTAGCTAATCCGAAAATTAACTTAATCTCACATTAATTGAGTTTGATGTTTTTGAGTGGTAGTTTAAACTTCTTATTATGTGTCGTATTGCCATACTAAAGAACAACATTTTCTATGCAAAAGTCACACATGTTATCAACACACTTTGATTTTTTGTGGAAGGATGAATATGAAACTGTTAATTTAATCTCTAATCTTGAACTCAAAAAGTCGCCCTTAATAATCAAACAGAACTGGTTCGTGAGCACAGTCTCCATTCAAATTGGCAGAAAATTGCAGTCGTGAGATAGAATCTATTTTATTATGACAGCGTTTTATCTTATATTCAGTCAATCACTCAATGTCGATGATATTATGAATTTGACATCGATTTTTCCTGAAGTTATTTTGTTTGATCATTTATTTTGTTAAAGTCTTAGCTAAACGTTGATAAATTTTTTATAGAAAAAAAAATTGCAGAAACAAAAAAAATATATATATATTTATATGTTCATATGTATGTATATGAACGCCTGGCTTGCGTTGCATTCTACAAAATAAAGCCCTATAGTTTTTCTTTCACTTGAAAAATTATGTTATTGGGTTAACAAAATATATGTCAATATATAACTATCGCTCATTTATTGAAATAAAAACATATCTCAAAAAAAAAAAATGCGATGTTGTGTAAAAATTTCACATGAAATAGATGATACACGCACCTCTTGAAAAATAAAAGGCCTTATTATGAGCAACTTTCGATCTTCGACTATAGTCGAAAGTGCTGATCGAACTAAGTTTGATTTGTTATTATGACGAGCATTCGACAAAGAATGTCCTTATTGTGAATACCACTCAGAGCAATTTTTAAAATTTGCAACAACTTTACCAAAAAATTAAAACTAATCGTTTCAATAAGTTTTCGTATTAAAATAGTTCACCGAAAGGTAAATTCGGTTCGATAGAAAATTCATTGCTCAACGAAATTGTCATGATCATATTATGTTCGATAGCCAGCGAAGATCGGAAGTCGAAAGCAACTCATAATAAGGCCCAAAATATTTTATATATTCATGGATTTGTATGTAAGTCATCTACGTTCAAACAAATATCGGTGCATTTGAGGCAAACAACTTTAAAGAAAGAACAAAAGCTCTTTTGTAAAAGTTTGTGCACAAGGCTTGTACGTAGCTAATGTGCAGGCCTATATTTTCTGAGTTATACCTGTTGCAATAAAGGAGCGATTTGTAAATTTGTGAAAAAATAAAAGCCAATAAATAACTATGTGTATGTATATGTAAATATATATGTATGTACTATGTATTTAATCTATGTAAATTTAAAATAATTATTTTTATCAAGTTTTCTGGCTCAAGTTTTGATTTTATACTGCGAAAGAAAAATAGGACAAGTCCACAAACGCTATTTTTACTTTCTCCTCTCTCCCATACAAAATCACAACTTGAGCAAGAAAAAACACTTGATTATAATTATTTATTAACCTTATTTTAAACTTTAAAATTTAAAAAATTTTAATAAAAGAAATACTTTTACCCATAGACGAATTGGTTCCTAGTCCAGATACGACTTCCGGGGAAGAAAATACGATAAATGAAAGCGACAAACATGACAATAACGATGGCGGTGCGTCCGGTGAAATGCTGGGAGATCAATCTGCTCACGATGATAAAGAAACTGTTGAAATTACTGATGTAGATTCCACTGAAGAACCGATTGTTGAGCAAAAGATAGTTGACGTCGATGGCGATGGCATCCCCAATGAAAGAGACATTGACATCGATGGTGATGTCATCCCCAATGAAGAAGATGACGATTTGGATGGTGATGGTGTTCTTAATACCAATGACGCTGACTTGGATGGTGATGGTGTAGCCAATATTGTCGACGCTGATATTGATGGTGACGGTATCAACAATGTCAGTGACAATGATTTAGATGGTGATGGCATTCCTAATAGCGAAGATGATGATATGGATGGTGATGGTATTCCTAATGATCAAGACGATGACATGGATGGTGATGGTATTCCTAATGATCAAGATGACGATATTGATGGAGATGGTATCATTAATAGTGAAGATGATGACATTGATGGAGATGGTATCCCCAATAATGAAGATGATGATATTGATGGTGATGGTATTCTCAACGTTGACGACAATGATATTGATGGTGATGGCGTCCCCAATACAGAGGATGATGACATCGATGGTGATGGTATTCCCAATAATGAAGACGATGATATTGATGGTGATGGCATTCCTAACGATCAGGACAATGATATTGATGGCGATGGTATTCCCAATGACCAGGACAACGACATCGATGGTGATGGTATTCCTAACAATGAAGACAATGATATCGATGGTGATGGCATTCTCAATCATGATGACGATGATATGGATGGCGATGGTATTCCAAATGAAAGCGATAGCGACATTGATGGTGATGGTTTGCCCAATGAGGATGAGCCTAAAAGCTTAGATGTTGATACAGATGGCATCACCAATGATGACGATGGCGACATTGACGGCGATGTTCTTGCGAATGAAGTGGATTCAGATATGGATGGCGATGGAGTTCCCAATACTATTGATAAGGATATTGATGGTGATGGTATTCCAAATGCTCATGACGATGATGAGCATGAGGCAGCTGATATTCAACCTGGAGCAGCACCAATTGATATAGAACGAGCAAAGCGTTCTGTGGAAGCAGTTGGTGATATGGACAATGATGGTATTCCCGATGATATAGATCCAGATAAAGATGGTGATGGAATTCCAAATGAAGAAGATGACGACATCGATGGAGATGGTATTCTTAATCATGAAGACAACGACATTGATGGCGACGGCATTCTCAATGAACACGATGCAGATCGTGATGGTGACGGCTTACTTAACGAGCATGATGATAGTGATGGTGAGTCAGATGATAAGAAAACTGAAGCTGAGGCCAAAGAAGATGACATCAAACCTGAAGACGAATTACTATGGGTAAGAAATATTTTTTGTGATACTATTACTACGTGTTTTTTATGTGATTTCCTTAGAATATTTCGCAGCATTTAGAAAGCTTTCAAGCTAGTTTTTTTTAAATTGAAGTAGCCTGAAGTATTTTCTAAAATATAAGGGTGCCTTAAAAGTAATCAACGTATATGTATTTCCGAATTATGCGCCGATTCTAACAGCCAATTCGCTTATACTCCTATATAAAGCTAAAGTCAAATAAAACTGTCGGTTCAGCTTAAGTATAAGCAAATTTCTGCTGACATAATTGATCACAATATTTTTTTACCAAAGATAGGTTCGGAAAAGTTTTAAGTAAAAATTTTTTCTCCCTATTTTGATACAATGAATGAGAAAAATTATATTCTTGAAAGTCCTTAGAAATTAAGAGTTAGCCAATACGAAAAGTGCAATTTCGATTATATTGGTTTATTAGGCTTTACCAAAGCATATCGATCTAGATGGTGATGGCGTTTCCAACGAACAAGACGACGACATTGATGGTGATGCTAAACCAAATGCACAGGATGATGATATCGATGGAGACGGAATACTAAATATAAACGATGATGATATTGATGGTGATGTGATTCCAAATGAAAACAATCCCGACATTGACGGCAATGGTGTATTAAATATATACGATCCTGATTTAGATGGCGATGGTATAGAAAATATCGTGGATGATGACTTGGACGGAAATGGTATAAAAAACATTCATGATAGTGATATCGATGGGGATGGTGTGCACAATGTTCACGACGACGATTTGGATGGCGATGGTGTTCATAATGAAAAAGATGATGATATCGATGGCGACGGAATACCAAATCAGTATGACACAGATATAGACAGTGATGGTATACTGAACCACGAAGACAATGACATTGACGGCGATGGTATTCTTAATGAAAATGATGGTGATCATCATAAATTTGAGGTATTTTATGCAAGAAAAGTGTTCAGATATTTTGGCTAATTATGCTCCAATACTACATACATATTAAAATCATCGAAAATACGGTTGATTTAAAATTTTTCGGTAATGATTTCGTTTCCCATGTGGTTCATGTTAGTTCAATATGATTTCCTTTTGAAACAATTATATTTCATGTTGATTTAATATTCAAGTACAGTTAAATCAAAATGAAGCTGATAAAGGAATAATACGACGAATCATGTTGAAACAATGTAAATTCGATACTAAAATAACCAAAAAATATTATATTGAATAAAAGTTATTTCAAATGGAAATAACGTAAATTTAATTGCAATTTGGCTGCCACAGCCACAATAGTCTGAAATATACTTTAGACTCAAACTAAATAGATACCATAGTGAATTTCATTTTAATTCAACATGATTTAATTAATGATTTAACATTAAATTTGTTTGAAATTAAAGCTATAGTCATGTTAATTCAACATGAAATGTAACGTTGACATCAATGTTATTTTAAAATGAAAAATATTAAAAAGATATTTAAAATTCGGTTAGTAGTTTTTCATTTAAATTAAATTTGAAACAATGATAATTTTAAATCAGCATCAAAAAATTTTGGTAATGCCAAGTTTGTCGGTTAATTACACAACAACAACATCAAAATAAACAACAACAAGTCACACTACTGACTACAACAGTAAAATGTAGGTATGAACAACGCAAATAAGCACCAATTAATTTGTTATTATATTAATTTGATTCCCAATCAAAATTGTGACATGTTGATTTTACATTGGTATTTTTTTCTGTGTGTTTATAAAAGAATATTTTAACAAAATATTCACATGCAACTTGATTCCGGTTTTTCGAGAGCGTAAAATATCTGAACTCCTTTTTGCTTAAAAATGCTCAGACTTATGAAGAAAATTCATTTTAATATGTACGTTATGCACCAGTCTGTGCCAAAAGTCGTTGATTTAGATGGTGATGACATCCCAAATGAAGAGGACGAAGATATAAACGGTGATGCTAAGCCCAACGAACGAGATGAGGATATCGATGGTGACGGTATTTTGAACATAAATGACGACGATATCGATGGTGATGTTATACCAAATGAAAGAGATGCAGATATGGATGGTGACGGTATTCCGAACATTCATGATTCCGACATAGATGGCGATGGAATAGCAAACACTAATGACGACGATATTGATGGAGATGGTATTAAAAATATTCATGATCAAGATATCGATGGTGATGGAGTTCACAATATTCAAGACAATGATTTGGATGGTGATGGCATTCCCAACGTGGATGACGAAGATATTGATGGTGATGGTAAACCAAACCATAAGGATAATGATGAAGATATCGGTGATAGAGTTCCTAATGATAACGATCACAATGAGTTAAAATATAAGCGGGAGGTATTTCAATAGGGAAAAGTCCCCAGAATCTTTGGAATTTCTTTCAATAACTATTTACGTTTAGATATGCTGACGCTTACGTCTTTCTAGTGGAATCTTAAATAATCGGGGGTCTTTTCCATGACAAAGCATTCTGACGGTTGTTAATTTGTTGGGTACAAATAGTTCATATTTCCATAATATTAATTTAATAGGCATTGCCTAAGGTTATTGATTTGGATGGCGATGGAATTCCTAATGAACAGGATGAGGATGTTGATGGTGATACAAAACCCAATGAAGAGGATGAAGATATTGATGGTGACGGAATTCCAAATATTCACGATGACGACATTGATGGTGACATCATACCAAACGAAATGGATATTGATATGGACGGCGATGGTGTTTTAAATATTCATGATTCTGACTTAGATTTCGATGGAATGCCAAATATCCATGACGATGATTTAGATGGTGATAGTATAAAAAATATTCATGATGAGGACATTGATGGTGATGGAGTCGAAAATATAAAAGACAATGATTTAGATGGAGATGGTATTATTAACGATGAAGATTCCTAATACACGAGATAACGATATTGATAGTGATAATATTTCAAATAGTGAAGATGATGATATCGATGGTGATGGTATTCCAAATCATCAAGATAATATTAAATACGTTTCTGAGGTACTTTTTTCTTGAAACGTCCTTAAAATCTTTGGGTTTTCTTAGAACAATTGTTTCCATAGCCTGTAGTCTTTTCTATAAAAAAAAGAAAGAGGTCAGACTAGAAGTTCTTTTTTTATGGTAATAGACTTTTCTGTAGAATAACAAAGAATCTAGGGTCTTTTTGTTTTGAGAATTATGTCGTGAATCTTATGAATTGGATGATAAGAATTCAAGAATTCAAAATTTTGCATTAGACACCGCCTAAACATGTTGATTTGGATGGAGATGGTATTCCAAATGAACAGGATGAGGATATTGATGGCGATGTAATACCAAATGAAGAGGATGAAGATATGGATGGTGACGGTATTTTAAACATCCACGATGATGATATTGATGGAGATGTGATACCAAATGAGGAAGATGCGGATATGGATGGTGATGGTGTTTTGAATATTCATGATAATGATTTGGACGGCGATGGTATAGCAAATGAGGTGGACGACGATATTGATGGTGATGGTATTAAAAATATCCATGATAGTGATATTGATGGAGATGGCGTTCACAATATACATGATAATGATTTAGATGGCGATGGCATTCCAAATGATCGGGATGATGATATTGATGGTGATGGCACTGCCAATCATGAAGATGATGATGTCGATGGTGATGGTATTCTAAATCATGAAGAGGAAGATAAACGCGAGTCTGAGGTAGTTTGTGTTCTGAATTTCCTCATATATCTGACAAGTTAATTTTTATGTTTGCCTTAAAAGGAGCAAGACTTATTTTATAAAAAAAGATGTTGAGGATTTTCAGTTATAATCTCAAGATTCGCTAGTTTTTTTTTATATTGATATGGTAGTGGTAGCTCATTTTTCCAAATATTACTTTAATAGGCAGTGCCACATATTATTGATGTGGATGGCGATGGTATTCCAAATGAAAAAGATGATGATATTGATGGCGATGCAATTCCGAATGAGAAAGATGATGATATGGATGGTGATGGCATCTTAAATATTGAAGACAAGGATATGGATGGAGATATTATACCAAATGAGAAAGATGTAGATATGGATGGTGATGGTATATTAAATGTACATGATGAAGATTTGGATGGTGATGGTGTATTGAATGTGCATGATCACGATATCGATGGTGATGGAATACCAAATACCGAAGACCATGACATTGACGGTGACGGACTCCACAACATTCATGATAATGATTTAGATGGAGATGGTATTCCCAATGAAAAAGATGATGATATTGATGGTGATGGTATTCCAAACGCGAAAGATACTGATATCGATGGTGATGGCATTCCTAATGATAGGGATAATGATGTTGATGGTGATGGTATATTTAATCACGCTGACAACGACATTGATGGAGACGGCATTCCAAATCACCAGGATATCGATGGTTTTTCGGAGGTATTTTAAACAGGAAAAGTCCTCAGTAGCTTTGGACATATTATTCTTGAAAATTTAAAGGTTTTTCATAATCGATTTTCACGAAAATGGATAATGAATCAAGGTTACTGAGGACTTTTCTGCTTAAAAAATGCTCACGATTCGAAAGTAGCGGTAAAAAAGTTCATATTTTCATAATATTACTTTGATAGGGATTGCCTCAACTCATCGATTTAGATGGTGATGGCATACCTAATGAACAAGACAGTGATATTGACGGTGATGTCATTCCAAATGAAGAAGATGATGACATGGATGGTGATGGCATTTTAAATATCCATGATGATGACATTGATGGCGATGTTATACCAAATGAAAATGATCCCGATATGGATGGCGATGGTGTGTTAAATATACATGATACCGATCTAGATGGCGATGGTATTGCAAATGTGATAGACGATGATTTAGATGGTGACGGTGTGCCTAATATTATTGATCACGATATCGATGGCGATGGTGTGCATAATATAAACGACAGTGACTTAGATGGTGATGGTGTGTTGAATATTGATGATCCAGATTTAGATGGAGATGGTGTACCAAATGTTATCGATACGGATCTTGATGGTGACGGTGTATTGAATGTTGCCGATGTTGATTTGGATGGTGACGGCGTATTAAATGTAGCGGACTCTGATATCGATGGTGATGGCGTTCATAACGTTAATGATAACGATTTAGATGGAGATGGTATTCCTAACGAAGAAGATGATGATATTGATGGTGACGGCACATCCAATACAGATGATGATGATATCGATGGCGATGGTATACCAAATACTGAAGATGACCTCATCAATATCTATGAACATGAGGTATTTTCTTCTGGAAGAGCCCCTACTCTATTAATATGTTTTGGAAAATGTTTAGATTTAATTTTCATTTACTTAATTCTCTCATTATCAGTTGATTTCAGGATTTCATAAATTAAGTTGTTTATTTTATAGCAAATAGCCATTTTAATAAAGGTCTTTTATTTTCGATTTACTCTTAAAACTTCACATTTCGAAATCTTTCATCATGCAGAAACAAAATATCTAGACTCGAACTCGTACTAACATAGGCAATATATCTACGGCACTATATTATTACCCGATCAAATCTCAAATCGAATGCTATTGGTAAATTTCTCAGTTGATCCTTCCTCATTTCCTAAGATCCAACTTTCGTTTTGTTATTTGTTGTGTTTTGTTTTTCTTGTTTTCTATCAATGGTTTTCTTAAAGTGGTTTGTAATACAATCGTCTCAACATTTTAGGAGGGTGAAATCCCTGAAAACCGAAGAAGCCGTAGTCATATCTACGAATTACTGCAACTTGATGATGAATCAAATGCTCGTGAAAAAGCTATTGATAATGTAGCTGAAATAATTTTGCGTGATATTAAGCGGATATATGAAAATGCAATTAAACCATTAGAAACTTTGTATAAATATCGTGATTTGAGCAATCGTCACTTTGGTGACCCAGAGATTTTCTCAAAGCCACTGATATTATTCATGGGTCCATATTCTGGTGGTAAATCGTCTATTATTAACTACTTAACAGACAATGAGTATACAGGCAGTTCTCTTAGAACAGGTAAATTTATTTTTTAATTGGAAAAATAGCTAACAGTAAACTTTTTCAAATATTCCCTACAGGTGCCGAACCTTCTCCTGCCTATTTCAATATTTTGATGTGGGGTAACGAGACCGAAATATTGGATGGCACGCAATTGGCAGCAGACTATACCTTTTCTGGATTGCAGAAATTCGGTCAAGGTTTAGAAGATCGCCTGAGAGGTCTAAAAATGCCCAATAAGCTTTTGGAAAAGGTAGTTAAAAATATAAACAGATATTTGTGAAATAATTGCTTTTTCTTTGTTTCTTTGTTATTCTTAAGGTCAATATTGTGGAGATTCCCGGTATTTTGGAAGTACGAAAACAAGTTGCTCGCTTGTTTCCCTTCAATGATGCATGTCAGTGGTTTATTGATCGTGCCGACATTATTTTCTTGGTATACGACCCAGCTAAACTTGATGTTGGGCCTGAGACCGAGGCAATTTTAGATCAATTGAAGGGCCGCGAATATCAAACACGCATTATTTTAAACAAGGCCGATACCGTTAAGCCTGAAGAGCTGTTACGCGTGCAAAGCGCTTTAATTTGGAATATTTCACCCTTGATGTCTTCAGCTCAACCACCATTAGTGTACACCACCTCACTGTGGTCGCATCCATATCAGGAGGGATCCCCTGCTCGTCTTTTATTGGCTCAAGAAAGATCCTTTCTAAGAGATATGCGTACCGCAGTCGATAAGAGAATCGAACATAAAATAGCCAGTGCGCGTCGTTTTGCTGTAAGTACATGCATACAAAACAAGAATTAAAATTATATAGAAACATATTTTCTTCCAACAGGTTCGCGTCCGCAATCATGCAAAAATGGTTGATTGCTACCTCAATACTTATTACAATCATAAAACTCTGTTCGGCAACAAGAAACGTATTGTCGACGGCATTATTGAGAATCCACAAAACTATCATATTTATGAAGGCCTGTCAACTTTGACAAATATATCGCGTTATGACCTGCCCGATCCTGAGGTCTATCGCGATTTCTTCCGCTTAAATCCGTTGTACGAATTCAAGAAGTTGGCTGAATCCTGTTCATATTTCCGCGGCTGCCCTATTACCAAGTTAGATGTAGCCATTTCTTATGATTTGCCTGATCTCTCTGGCAAATACAAGAAAATGGTGGAATCTGCTTTGGCCAGAGTGGAGAGTAAAGAATCGCCTTTAGGTCACGATGACAAAAACCAGAAGAACAAAAGTTGAGTTGACCCTTTTAAAGTTAGAACAGTTAAAATCCACAACCATGCATTACCCTAAAATGTTAGCGCTCTTAAAAAAAAATTATCATTTGGGGACAAAATGAAATTTGAAGTTAAACCTTCAACTAAATGAGACGCAAGAGCACTACTCAAAAAATAAACCTTTTGATCTTTATCTTAGGAGAGTGAGAGAGTAAATTAGACACAAAGGAACATATACATACATATACATATATGTATGTATGTTTTTAATATGTATATAGTAATTATGTACAATGTACATACATACATATACATGCACACATATATATACATACATACATACAAACATACATATGTGTGTATATGTTCTTATTATTTATTTTTTTGAAGCATCATTTTAAACATCATCCAAAATTTAACAAAAGAGAGAAAGATAAGAGCCAATGACCAACTTTAGTGCGTTTATAATTATGTTATGGTATCCTAAACAATTCAATATTCATATACATATACATACATACACTATTGGAGAATTGAGGAGACAAATATTGGTTTTAGTTTAAGAAAGTTTTCAGCATAAAGAAAAAAAAAACAATAATTAACAAGATACACACTATATACACAGAAAATAGCAAGAGAAATTAGCACTAACCCATTTTTGAAAAGCGAGCGAGCGATATATTAAGTTCCAACATTTGACTATAGAGTCAAACTCAAAATCTTTTACGATCTTACGTAACATTAACATATTTTCAAAAACTAACTCCAACTACGATTTTATATTTATTTTGAAGCATTTAATTTATTTGTAAATTTTTGTTGTCTGTGCACATTTATGCAGTTTGCCGCCTGTTCCCAATCCGTTCGTTCCTTTCAAGTGTTAAAATTACGATATATACGAATATATTAAGTTTATGTTTCGTGTCCTCTCAAAGTCCGGTCGTTCATATCCCTTGTCCATTTCTTTGTCCCTTGTATTTCCCTTAATAGTAATTAAGCTGTAATTGTATAATAAATTCTACAACAGTGAAGATGTTCTGAAAAGTTAAGAAAATCTATTTTAAAAGTCTTAATTTAGTATATCAAATTTTTTAGGTAGTTTTTTTTTCGTGTGTAGAAAATGTGGGAGTCACACATTTTCTGGATAAATCAAAAGTAAAGAGATTTTAAGAATTTGTAGTTAATACAAATTTAAGAAATAAATTAATATAAAATCTGTGAAAAAGGATTTTTTAATAAGAGTTTTGTTTATAAAAGGTAAGTTTTTACAAATCAAAGGTAAGTTTTAGCAATAAAATTTATTTTTCAATAAGAAGCTTCTTATGCAAATGATATACGAGTAGGTAAATAAAATAAAAAAAAGTATTCACCCACTACTGAGAGAATATAATCTTGTAGCGAGTGGATTTTTTATTTTTTGTTTTGCGTTCTCTGCTGCGAGGTTGGACGCACCATGAAGTTTCTCTTGGCCATGCTGAAAAATATTCATATTTTGCAGTTTACAAATCGGTTGAATGTAGGGTTCCTTGTTCGAAACAGTGGTTTTTTTAAGTCAACTATTCGAAACCGACAAGAAAAGCGTATATTTTAGGTTTTTCTTCTTCTTGTTATTTTAACATTTTATTTTTATTTTATCAAACATTAATAATGATTTGAGAGCGTTACATAATATTTGTGCTTAAAAAGCCAAAGCTCATGAGGAAATTGCTTAAAACTCTTTATAACGCGGACAACAATGTATGGACGCATTTGTAAAAAAAAATGATTGTATCAAAGCTCGCGTTGAGTTGATGGGTTTTGTCAATTAGGAGTATAATATTATGTTTCCACCGGCATGATTTACACAAATCATTTATACATGATTTACCATACATTTTGCATTTGGATAAATCACCTCAAAGTGGTTGATTTATTTTAAATAATGTCGAAAATAATATTATTCGAACTCGATTTATGTATGCAACCCTGCGTTGCTTTTAAAATTACAAACTCCATCCCTGGGTCATCCATCAATAGTGATTGACAATTTCGAAAAAATTACATTAAGGAATATTTAATAAACTTTAAATTCAATAAAAATAATAAAAATGGATAAAATTCACTTTTCAGCTGTTGCGCGCACCTTATAAAGTACATGCGTAAATTGAATACGAAAATTCGAATAACAAGTCACTCACAAGCTCGGTGGAAACACTTTGAAGTGATTTACTTAAACCTACTTGATTTAAAGTCGGTGGAAACATAATATAAAGTATTTCATATTAAAGTTTGATTTTTATAAATTTTCTAATTTAAAATGTCATCATATCTTGGAGAGTAATTTTGTAAATTTCCGAATTAGTCTCTCGTTGCAAGCAAGGCGAATTCACTATCAGGTGACCTTTTCCCTACAACAATTTAACAACACAAAAAACAACATGTAGTTTGCTGTAATACAAAACCAATCGGTCAGAAGATTTCAAAGCAAATGTTGACATTTTGGTTCAAATAGTTCAGTTTGGCATCAACAGCCGGGCGGAAAACGTCACCCAATACTGAATTCGCCTTGGTTGCAAATTTCTGCTAGAAAAGTAAATGAACCCAACTATTATTTTCAGCTACCAATCTGTCATAATCGTATTTTGTATTACTTTTATAGTATGTTTCCACCGACTTTAAATCAAGTAGGTTTAAGTAAATCACTTCAAAGTGTTTCCACCGAGCTTGTGAGTGATTTGTTGTTCGAATTTTGTGCTCAATTTATGCACATGCTTTATAAGGTGGGCGCAGCAGCTGTAATGTGAATTTTATTCACATGCGGTTGACATTTAAAATTGATTTAATAATCCTTAATGTCATTTTTTCGAAATTGTCAATCACTATTGATGGATGACCCAGGGATGGAGTTTGTAATTTTAAAAGCAACGCAGGGTTGCATACATAAATCGAGTTCGAAAAATAGTATTTTCGACATTATTTAAAATAAATCAACCACTTTGAGGTGATTTATCTATATGCAAAATGTATGGTAAATCATGTAGAAATTAACATGATTTGCACAAATCATCATGTTTTGTATAAAGCATGCCGGTGGAAACATACTATTGAGGAACTGGATAAAGTTGCCATACAAAATAATAATAATAGTTTCGGTTACGTTGCCAGTTGACAAAACAACTGCCGTCTATAATCGAGCCACGAAAGAGATACATTTTAATTTTATCACTTTTTATTTTAAAACTTCATATATCAATATTTTATTCACTAGGGCTTCGAAATATGTACATAGTACGTACATATGGATGTATGTATGTATGTGCATATCGATGGCTTAATATAAAAAGGGCGTATCTCATCTTACTTGGAAGATTTTAGTACGTTACAGTTCAAAATCAAGGACTTATGGCAACTTGAAAAATTATTTCTGCATGCAAATGCTTTAGTTTTTTTTCAGTTTTTTGCTTCTCCTATAAAATATCGAAAATTCGAGTTCCGCCTTTCTTATATTAATGCATCGATATACTAACTTACTTCCAAGGACTGCTATACTTACTAATGTTCGAATTAGGTTTGCTTACATATATGGAGAAATTTAAGAAGTGCAATTATTTTTAAACTTTAACTATAGTTTATTTGATAACATCTCTTGCTTATACCTTGCAGTGGTAACTTACAGTAAATAAGTTTCTTTTTAAATATGTTGATGACCACTTTGCTGGGCTCATACATCTGATTTTTTTTTAAATTAACATAAAATTATGATATTCTTTTCAATGTACAGTTTAATCAATAAATATTGTTTGCTTTGATAGTGTTGTAAGAATTATTATTTTTTAATTTTATTGGTTAATAATTAACAATATGATTATAACTTTTTATTTTTGTGTCATATTTATGTATGTATGTATATAGAATAATTCATTTGCTTAATTATGTTATAATTAAATTATTTTTATATGCAATTAACCCATACAAATATGCTTTATCATGCAATTATAATTTGAAATAAAACTCATATTTAACAATAAAAAAAATAAGGCAGTTAGAAATGTGAACGATGAAATTACTTCAACGAAATGACACAAGAAGGACATAAGGATGTTCATGACTTTCTTTACTGCTTTGTATAACATAAGAAATTAAGTCTCTATTCAAAATGATTAAAATAAATGCATGAATTATGGTTTATATAGCACCGTTTTACAAAATAAAAATCATAATTGAACATGAACAAGAATTTTTAAGAGATATTTATTTTATTATTTACTCTTTTGTATAAACAATTTTGTAATCCAACAAGAAATTCTTAACTTAAGACTAAAAGATAATTTAAAAAAATAACTTTTAATTTGTACATATACTTTTTATTTTATTTTTTATTATTAATTTTTGCAATATATATATATGTAAGTGTGTGTGTGTATATAAAAATTATTAAATTTAATGAAATAGTCATCTTTTAATCGTTGTTATTAAATTTTTATGGACAAATTATATAATTTGAATATTGTAGGAGATATAAGATTAAATTTTAATTGCCGAACTAATTGACTTAATTTTATCATATTATTAGTGTGTTAATTTATGTTTATATTTGACATATGTATGTATTTTATTTATTTATTTATTTTACTTTTTTAATTTTTTCCTTGTCCATTTGCTTTAATTTTTATTAAATTCATTTTTAGTTTTCTCTTAAACAATTTATTTATTTTAATTTTATTTTTAATAAGTGATAGGTACATGAAAATTGCTATTATGTATTTATGTATGTATGTATCTATGTTCTTATGTATCTCTTCTTCTTCTTCTTCTTCTTATACTCTAAGCTGCATTTTAATTAAATCTCATTAGTTATGTTTCTGTGAACGTTTGTTCTGAAAATTAATAACTTTTTATATACATTTTTAATCTAAATATGTATGTCTCTATGTATAGATACATGTTTTGTTGTGGCATTGGGCTAAAATGTCCAAGTTGAAGCCGCAATCGTTAACTCTAGGCAAGGTTAAATAATTTTAATTTTATAAAGAGCCTATAAATACCCTGTAGGAAGCTTGAGGTTAAGTGTCTCCAAGTCACCATATTTGTCAACTATTTTGAATATTTGGCGGCATTGTCATTGTCTACATATTAATAATTGCTTTTGATGAGTAGAAACAAATACATACTCTCGGCGGCGGTAAATGAGTGATTTTTTGCCCCCGACATAATCTTTTTTTATCCAAAAAGTATTTCTTTTCAGTTCTGCTATAATATATATGTGTATGTATGCATATTATCCCAAAAGAACTACCTAGTAAATAATATCAACGTCACTAGTAGATTTTTAATGACAAGCACATGTGAAATGTCTATAGCAAAAAGTATTATCTGGTGTATAATTCGTCTCTATTACTTCTGAGAAAGTCAAAAGTGAATCAGTGCTGTTTTACTATTCGCACCTCCTACAAGGTACATATGTAAATATGCATATACATACTTACATATGCATACATATGTACTCGTATATGAAATACAGGCTGACCTCCAAAACGACAATTGCTTTGACTTCGTATAAAGTGTGGTATTTCATAACTCCGCAGTACAAACGGTTGATAATGCATGCACGCCTTTTCAAAACGTTTTTAAATATTAAACACACCGCAAACAAGCAATCAATCAGCATAAAGGGTTCAAAGTCCATGCTCATGGTTACAATGTTTCGCAACTTTGCATCTCTGCACGATAAAAATACCGCTTTGCGTATGATCATAATTGTAGCGCAAACAATTTGTCCGCTGACATATTGTCTCTCAAGTAACTATGGCTATAGCCGATTCCAATATACAAAAACATGTTTACTTCGTTTATGCTAATCGCAAATGCTAGATGCTAGCGTATTGTCTATCTGTCTTACTTATAGTGGGAGTATGTTTATATTCAGAGTATGGACATTTAGCCGCACAAAAAACAATATTCGCATGATACTTGCCAACGCATACATACATTTTTGTATACATGTAAAATGGAATGGAAAATGTGTTTTGGCCTTTTGAAAATATGTTTTATGTGTGTAAATAAAATAGCCCTGTATTAACGCATCTGTAGCCGATTAATACTCAGAGTATGTTTAAACTCATATGTTTGATTGTAGCTCATACAGTCTATAGATTTTAGTTATAGTAGTTTATTTATATAGTTAGTTATATGCATTCGGTTTAAAATTAATGCGTGTGTTTGCGTGTGAGCATATTTTCTATTTTTCCTAGCTGTACGTATTCATACTTGTTTGACAGCCAATACTTAAAGAGTACTTAGAACGATACTTTTATCATTATATGAATGATATGTTTTGGATGTCAGATATAATGGTTGGAAGTAAACCACACCAAGTCGTTAAAAAGACTTATTTTTTACTGAGTATAGTCTGTGATTCGGAAGCAAAGAAAATACTTTCGTATTTGTATGTTATTAGAGTGGACTCCAGATTATTTTTGGTCCATCGAGAGATTGACAGCCCCTTAATTATTAAGAAAGAATCACCCAACCCGACAGCAAATACTTATGCTCTTATGCAAAAACGATTGTTAAAGTTAAAGCATGCTTTAAAACCGGTTTTGCCATACAAAATTCGTTTATTAAACCAACTTTAATTTTAACAATCGTTTTTGCATAAGGGGGTTAGTGTTTAGAGCAGAGATCTTCAAAACCGCCCACATGTGCGAGTGCTCTCACAATAATGAAGAGAGCAATAAATGATAATTTGTATTTTTATTTAATGTGTACTCGCTTGTTACTACAACCAGGGCTACCACTTTAATCAAATCTCAGACTATTCACATGTGCCGGTTGTTTAGTCGCATTTTACTAGACAACGATAGATTTTTTTAAGTTTAAGGTTTTCTATTTTTTAGAGCTTAAAATATCATATCTGAAATTAAGTTATTATGTAATATTTGAAATACATCAAATGTGCCATTATTCTCTTTTTGAACACGAGAAATTTACTCGAATTAGAGTTTAACAAATATATTTTAAAGTTGTCTTGACTGCCTTGGTATAAAGAGAGAAAAATATATTACGCTCAAAAACAAACCACCAACACAAACATAAGTGTGAAAGTATTTGTGTGGGGATCAGTTGTTTATTATAGCAGAGCTGGTCAACGAGAGAAATGTATTGGTGTATGTGTATTCATTTGTATAAGAAGACAATTGAAGTTCGGCACTTTGGTGCCACTTTGGCCAGTTACAGTGAAACTTCGTTATAACGAACTTCGTTACATATAACGTATGTTTTATTAAGTCTCTTGAGAAAACCTCTTTATTGCAAAGTTTTTCATACAAAAATACACTATAGCTATAACGAACAAATTCGGAGCAAAAAAGCCTCTATATAGCGAAATATTCCTTCAAATGCTTCAATATAACGAAATCAGAATAAATCCTAAATGGTTAAGTCCCGTTATACAAACAGCGAGGTCTAAATGTATTTACAAGCGCATTTGTAAAGTCTCTATCCAACGAAGTAGTCGTACAAAAGCCTCTCTACAACGAAGTAAGAATAAAAGCATTATCATGTTAAATATGTATAATTTGAATAAAGAAAACTATCGGCCATGTCACAGAGTTCAATTCCGTTCGGAAACGGTGGTGTCTAAAAAAGAAAACTAAAATATGGATATTTGTCAGGTGTGTCCAGACTGTTGGATGCGATGGTATTGTGGGGTATACTCCGGCTAGCGGTGGAGATATTTAGGTGGGAACGGAATTGAACTCTGTGACATGGCCGTATATATAGTTATAACAAAATTTTTCGTATTTCTTCATATTTCGTTGTATCAATTCTTTGCTGATTATATTTATAGCGAATCAATGGCTATAACGAAGTATTTTCGGATCTAATTGGAATTCGTTATATCGAAGTTTCACTGTATATGGTTTAGAGGTAAAGAATGCCAAATAAAGAACAAAATTTAGAGAATTACAAACAACAGCGCCGCGTGTTTAGAAAGAAATGGTCAATCATTGAAATGATAATTCCCATAGTTATTCATAACATCAAGTGGAATAATTTCAGAAATTTCCACTATTCATTAAAGGCCTAGGATTAACCTCTTTTTACGGAAAAGTCAATTGTAAGAAACAAGCAGTACCAATTTTAAACAAGTGTAGCAAATAATAATAAGAAATTTTGGTTCTCTATTTCTTAAAATTAGAAAATTTTTGGAGAGCAAAACAAAAAATTATTTTTATTACCCAAGATGTTAAATTCGCTTTAAATGTGATATGTCAACTTTGTAAATGGAAAAAAGAAACGAAGTAAATCCTTTTACATTTGTCCCACCAAAATAATTTACTTTGATAATATACAACATTGTTCTGAAAATCACATGGTATTAAATCACATGTGATTTGAAAATCAATAAAAAGGTTCTGCAGACGTTTTTAAACTCATATACTACGGTAATTTTCTTTCAAAAATTATATATAATTCTTTAAATAATAGAAAAATTAATAGGTAGATTTTCTTAAAAATATTGTTTCTAAACGTTTCAAACTTGTAGGAAAGGAACGAAAAATTTTTCCATACAAATTTCAAAACGAAAAAATCGTTTGCATTTACAAAATCTGCCCTTAAAAACAACAGTGAGAATATATCTGCCGTGAGCATTATTGATTTTAAAATTATATGTGATTTTCTGGGAAATAAGTTTTATTTTTAGTTAGCAGGATTAAATTTAGATAAAACTGTATAAAAATGTCAAAAAGGCAAATAATTCAAAAGTTTGTGAGAAATATTTAATGTGAGACTGTGCTTGCTACAGGTGTACTTATGACTGTGATGGTATCCATATGTATGTATGTATGCGATATTTAGGAATAATTTTTTTTAAGTTTTTAACTAAAACCAATTTTACAAATATTAATTGAACTCTTCTAATCATAATAAGCGCTTTTTAATCTAACTTTTGTTAACTTCTAAATAAAATTAATTAATATGTGCAATTCTTCATTAAATTCCGATATGATTGTTTGCTAATTGAATACGTTCAAAGAAGTTTTAACAATGTCTTTAATTCTTTTAAGCTTTTAATAATATCTTTTGATGTATCGAAGTTCTTCAAATAATAATTTCAATGAAAATTTAGGCTTATGAATGCAATGATATGTTGATTTGTTTGATTTGTTTTAAATGCTTTTTTTTCCATTAATATTTACTATAAACATACACAATATTTTAAAGTTAATTTAGTTTCAATACAATTACAAGTTGTAACAATTTAGTTTTTCAAAAAGTTAAGTTAAAAAATTAATTTTGCTTTTAAAGATTTTTTTCTAATTTTTTCTGGAAACAAATTTATCAGTCAATTAAGCCTTTTTTGTTTTTTTTTTTTTTTTTTTTTTTTTTTGTAAATTACTCGTAACATTTGTTTAAAAATCTTGTTTATTGCATGTACATATTTGTTGTTTTGGATTTATTGATTTTTACCAATTCAGGAAGTTGTTTAGTCTACTTTATTGTTCTTTTTTTTAAGAAAAAAATTTTTTTTTGTATTACTTTAGTTTGCAGTAGGTTTATCATACTTTTACTAAAGATAAATGCATTATTGTAATTTGTTTGTTGACAAAATAAATTGTTGCGTTTGTCTTTACATTTAAATACTTTTGTAGAGAATTTTTTTTTTTTTTTTAAATTTATGAATAATAATTATTGCGTTGCTGATATATCGGCAGTGGTTGGCTTGGTGATTCTGATTTACGTTCATCATTCTCATAGTTATCGCCATTGGGTGTAATATTATCGTCATCATCATCATTGTAATCGTCATCATGTTCGATTCCATTAACAACTTTAGACATCGCTTTTTCTGTTTAGATGAAAATTTATAGAAAAATATTGATTATTGCTATTTTATTAAGGAAATATTTTAATGGGGCATTTGCAGACAAATATCAATTCCCTTAACCAGTGTTTTTTTTTTTTTTTTTGTAAAAAGAAATTGACAGGAGAAGTTTTAAATTTGTGTACTTACACCTTTTGTTATTGGTTCTGTTGTGTTCTTGGTGACTGTTAAGGTGTTAAAGATATATTCAAGTGTTTTAGCTAAAACTACAGAGGAGTATGGTGCAAATTTCATTTGTAAGTCTATTACTTTAAATTGCTTCAATAACTTCAAACAAAGAACTATTCATGTAATTTTTAGAAAAGACAGAACGATATGATAGCTCCTGTCTTAAAGTTCAATTAAACGTTCCATAAGCATAACCATACAAAACTGCTGTTCGTAACCAAACTTATGGACAATACTGTACTTGATTGACTCGCCATAATGCCATCCAGTGTTGCCAGTTTTTTTTTCTAGAGCTTATCCCCAATTTTTGATTTGCCATCACCAAAAATCCCCAAATTGAGTTTTTTTGAATAAAATTTTTTCTTTTGTGAAAAAAATTTAGTTTTATTTAAAAAATAATGACAAACATAACATGTTTATTCTATAAAATTCATTTATATCGATAGCTATTTTTACATTCATATTATTTAATTTTTTACACATAGTTTAATATACACAAGTATAAAAATATTTTTAACCAAAGTTTACCATTTCAAAAACTTCAGAATCGAAATCTTCTGATTCATCATAGCCATAACCATAGAAACAATGGTGTAATTATACAGGTGACTGCGTAATGCTTTGTTATACAAAAATACGGCAACGACAGCTGAGTAAATAACCGAAGAATGTTAAAAGCACAACAATAATTGTACCAAAACCAAAACAAAACGAAGTTGTTGACATTCGTCAGCTACAAAGCACAAAGAGCAAAAAATCAGCTGAAGTAGCGCTGACACCTGGTTATATACACCTTAATAGAAACAAATTGAATTTTGGTTTTTCGCCGTAAAAATTAACAGCTGTTTGCTTGTTAGACATATTTGCACTTTTGAAATGAATAAATAAATGAAAGCATTAATAGCTGTTTATGGTTATGGGAGCGCTAATTAGAGAAACAAATGTATTTAGGATTATGGCTATGGCATTATGGTATGGCACGTCTGATTGAACCTTTAACTATCTTATGCGCGAGCGCTCTCTCTCTCTCTTTCTATGTCTCTCTCTTTGTTTCTCTCATAAACCGATCGAAATTTTAAAATATTTCCATATAAACTCCATTGGAATATTTTGTAATTTTTTCAAAATGTTCTATAATTTCTACAAATTATTCGAAGTCAGGTTTTTAATACAAAATAAAAGGAAAATATTAACAAAGATGTATTATTATTTTTTGGCAAAGGTTGTGCGTGAGTTTAAAGTTTATAAAATTGTTGGTGATACATATTTTATTACATGAAATGCTATGTGAAGGGTATTAAAAGCATTTTTATGATTGGTGCACAATGTTAAGACATACAACTATACAACGGTTAACACAATCTTGCGAATGCCTTTGATATTGCCTTTATTGTTATCTAAATTTTCTATATGCAATTTATTGCATGATCTTATATTGTAAGTTTTTGGGACATAATTCCTATTTATGAAATTATGAACACAACGCACAACTCTTATAATAGATTGTGAATTGAGCAATTTTTTTAAATGAAAACTGTGCATACAAAAATGGGTGCCTACCATAACTAATATTTATTTACTGCTGTTAAATTAGTACAAATGTTATTTCAAAACTCTCTGTTATTTTATTCTCCGACATCTTGGCACCAAATTATTGCAAGAAAAACTTTTTATTAGTGAAATGAAAATACTGAATACTGAGTCTCACTGCTTATAGCCAAACCTAAAAAATGTTTAAATCATGGCTTGTGACCTGCTTAAAAAAAATCTGTTTTATTCGCAGTAAATATTCTCTGGAAACTTTAAAATATGGTTGGCGTATTTCGACTTCGGCAAACATGTTTCCTAATCTAGGCTCAAAACAGTGAACCGCACTCCATGCCACAATTGTAGACAAGAAAATCACACACATGCTTATGCTCTTTCATTTATGCTAGGAACACAACTGGGACGAACGACGAATTTTTCGGTGCGAACTTTCGTCATAAAAAATAAAACACATGAGTGCATATGAAAATGAACACAACACCGCCGTACAATGAAATTCGTCGTGCGTGACGAATTCTGAGATAGATTTATTTCTAATTTGTACACCGACTAACGACGAAAAAACAAATTTCTCTCTCTCACTCTCTGTCTTTGCACACACAGCCAGCGATGCCAACTTAGCTATTTTGGAAATAGATTTAGCTCTTTTTGATTGCTTCTAACTCGAAATTTTTCCCTTTAGCTCTTTATTAAAAAAAAAGAGCTAACACAACTCTTTTCCATTGTAAAAACAACACGTTTAGCACTTTTCGCATCTTATAGTAAATTTTCTCGTTTTTACCCTATTGTTTCGTCTTTGAGGCATTTACATTTTTGGTAAATATGTTTTTTGTAAATGCAGATTCTTTTTTGCAACTATGTAAGATATATTTATGTATTTAGTGTGTTCGTTTCTAAATAATTAGAAAATTTTTGACAAATTATTTAAATGGATTCTTACTGCCAAAAATATAAGAAAGCTTAGAAATCAAATTTCTCGTTTAAAAAATGGATTAAACCAACAAAGGATCCATCTAAAGCTTTGTGCAAATGTTGCAATTCAACTATAACATCGAAATATTTTGATTTAGTACGCCTTTCGAAAGCATAAAAAATTTATGGCTCCATTTAACGATATTGTGCTATCCTAGCCATATAACTATATCATTTTCACCAGAAGTTCCAATACAAACGCAAGTTGCGCAAGCGAATCTTGCATTATATGCTGCAGTACATGCACCGTTTTTAGCAATGGATCTTTTATTTTTTCTTACTATTATTTTTATTAATGTTAAAAAATCTTGAAGTACAAATTGAATAATAAATACATTCATAGATTTAAAAAGGAAAAATCTCAAATTTTTAGATTTAGCTCTTTTTAGCTCTTTTTGACTACTCCGTAGGCTCGTTTTGTCTCTGAATTGTTGACATCACTGCACACAACAACCAACTTGATCAAATATAAGAGAGGAAATTCGCTGCGTAAATTCGTCGTAGTTGTGCTTCACACGACGAATTTACGCAGCGAACTCTTATCGACGAATTCGTCGACGTGGACGAAATTCGTCGTTCGTCCCAATTGTGTTCCTAGCATTAGTCGTCACTGAGAAAACGCCGAATGAAGTGTTGTGCACGCATGTACGAAGTTTTTCCTGTTTTTTTTATTCGTTTTTTTGAGCACACGGAACGAAATTAAAGAGCAGCGTATCACTGGACCAAAAGGTCGTAGTGGAAGTAGAAGTTGAAATACGTGAACCACAATAAAGACTAAATAATTTATATTTTTTTCAGCCAGACAGAACTTACGAAAGAGTTTACTGTCAAACTAAATGTCATACTGCGCTCTATATTTGACATTTATGGTCATGATATTTGGCAATTCGTCATGAGTACATTGACTTTTGAAAAACGCTACCAAATTGTCCAGATTTACTTTAAAAACCAGTCATCAATCACGTCAACTTATAGACGATGCTCTAGAAGCTTTAAAATAAGGTAAAACTTAAAAAAATGGCTTTTCAATTTCATCGAAGATTTGGGCCCGATTTATTATTTTTGAAAAAAATAAAACTTTTTATAAAGACAAATTAAACCGACTTCAAAAATAAGCATTAAAAATTTTTAAATAATTTGGATTCATTTAAATAAAATTTTTCTATATGGGTTATCAATCACGCAATTCGAAGTAAGTGCTAATGAGTTTAGTCAATTCTATATTTACTTATATCGTGCCCTAACAGCCAAAAAAAGCTTAAGCGAAATAATTTTCGAACTTAATTTTTTAACAAAAATCAATTATTAGCGATCGTAAATAAGACATTTTCGTAAGAAAAAAACGAGGTCCTAAAAATGTGTCTGTTAAATTTTTTTTGGCGGTTATTGCACGACATTTATATGGATTGTTATTGTCACCGACTTTGAATATCTTTATTGATAAAACATAAAAATATCTTATTTAACTGAATTTAAATTATTTTTAAATTTTTAACGCTTAATGATTAAACAGAATAAATCCGTAACTTCAGGGAAAATCGCTGTCAAATTAATAAAGCCCATAATAAAAACTACGGCAGTAACTTCAAATGCTCTCTAAGTTTTGTTTCATTTTCTTTTGTGCTTATATTTCTTTGTAGTTTTGTTCACAAAATGTATGAAATTTATTGAAAGTATGGTAGCATTATTGAGAGAATATTAATTTATATGTGAGAACATAAGAAAAAACGCTGTCAAAATAAAATAGATTCTATCTCTCGACTGCTTTCTGGATATACTTTTTTGTGTCAATTTGTATGGAAAATGTGTTTATGCCGCAATTCTGTTTGATCATTTACTTTTGAAGTCGGCTTAATTTTTTTTTAAGTTTTATTGTAAAATATTTAGTGCCATGTTTATATTTTATGGGTGTGGTCTGCCCACTTTTCTAATTTCAACATTCGTGTCACCTTTAGAGCTCAAGTTATGTGCCACGTTTCGTAAAAATGGTTCAGGTAGAAGCACGTGAAATGTAATATTTATCTTTAATGGGCATGACCCCGCCCACTTCTTTAAGCACAAAATTATGTCATTCTAAGAGCCGAAGTAAATCTTCGTGTATGTGAAAACGACTCGGAGTTTCACATATTTTCTTGCTTAAGTTGAAATTTAGAAAATGCAAACTGATAGTATTCGTTCGAGCATTCAAATTTAGAAGAAAAACATTTCAAAATAGACGATTTAAAATTTTAAAAGGTCAGGTTCTGAAAACCATTTTGTTTTGAATCGACAAATTTCAGGGGAAAAATCAACAAGAAATCTCACTTATTGCTGCTTTTTATTTGGTTTTAAGGTTTCATATGCTTGAGATATTTTATTCGAACTTAATTTCGAATGCACTAAATTAGCTGATAAATGGAACACTGTTTTCCGTTTTTGAAACTTTGCGATTTGCGAATTTTTTTTGTTTCGTTTTGCTTTCAAAAGAATGTTTACAAGTGAAAATAATACGAGTTTCTTTGTTCAAAAGTGAAAATGAAAAATTCAAAAAATATTAAATCGTCCTTTTCCAATTTTTTTCTTCTAAATTTAGAGACTAGAACCAATACTATTATTATGCACTTTGTAAACTTCAACTTAAACAGGTGTAGCAGCCGAACTCACAAGAAAACATGTGAAATCGACTCGGAAGCCACAACATGAGCTTTTCTTCGTCCACTTCTTTGAACACAAGATTAAGTACTTTTAAGACCTCAAGGTGCGTGCCAAGTTTCATAAAAATTTATAAAGCACAAGCACGTGAAATATAATATTAATTATTAATGGGCTTGACCCCGCCCATTTGTTTGAATGCAATATTATGTTTTTTAAAGAGGTCAAAGTGTGTTCCAAGTTTCTTAGAATTTTCTTAACTACAAGCACGTGAAATATACGGCCTGGCTCACGATGTCGACAAGAAATTTTCGTTCGCTTATTTATATTGAAAACAAAAACAAAGTAAGAAAATTTGTTTTTGTTTTCAATATAAATAAGCGAACGAAAATCTTGTCGACATCGTGAGCCAGGCAGATAATATTCAAATTTAATAGGCGTAGACCCGCCCACTTTGTTGAATTCAAGATTGTTCCTTTTTTTGAGCGCAGTGTGTGTGTGCCAAGTTTCGTAAAAATCGATGAAATAGAAGCATGTGAAATTAAGTTTCATAAGGAACGAAATGAAAGCTGAGCCCTCTAGGACAAAAAAAATTTTGCAATCGTTCTCAAATGTACCGAGTTATGAAGTAACATTTCCAAAAAAACTTACAGTCGAATTGATAACCTCCTACTTTTTTGAATTCGGTTAAAAACCCAAAATCATGTTCGAGTGCTACAGTACTTTTGATATTATATACATATATAGTAAGTTGTAGGTCTACTTGAGCACATCATTTTGTAAAATTAAGAAATTCGGCTATACTATTAAAATCTAAAGGCTTTATTCATAAAATATATTTTTAATTTATAAGTGGTTTATAAAACACTTTTTCATACAAAATTTGTTTTATAAGCCCTTCCTAAAACAAAATTATTTTTTATGAATATCGCTCATTTACTTCAATAGTATCACAACTCAAAAAAACTAGTTTTGCAGAAATCGAGTTTAAAGTTTTCAATTTACATACAACTCAATGAAGAAATGAAAAAATATTATTCTCTCACGAGGTGGTAGTAAAAGATAAAAAAAGTAAAGAAGACACAAGATAAAATACAAAATGCCGAGTTCTTTTGCATTATTAACTCAAAAAACTAATTTTTTGAGTTATGACACTATTGAAGTAAATGAGCGATATGTATAATGTTTTTTTGGTTAAAATAATTAGAAACAATTTGGCGCAAAGGGGTCTCCTTAAAATGTATATCGTATCATAACGGACAAAAGGCATGAAGCGATATTATTTTCTAACTCCATTTTTTTTACGAAAATCGGTTATTTCCGATTGTAAATAATCTTTTTCGTAAAAAAAACGGACTTTTAAAACTATGTCACTTAGCTTATTTTTTTTGGCGGTTATGACTCAATATGATAATATCTAGTGTATTTCGGCTATAAAATATATTTTTTTTCGATTGTAAGGTGCATAGATAATACCTGCATTGCAAAATTACAACAACGATAACTAAGTGCTCACTTATGTGAATTGTATAAGTGTTTGATAATCAGTTTATTAATACGGTGTGCGAAATTAAAGTGTTAATTTGGTTTTAATGGAATTTTGTTTTGGTCAATATTTAATCACTTTCTAAATTTAATTTTAAGCAAATTTTGTTAAGCGAATAATAAACATATATAACAATGAAACACATTCGTTTAAAAATCAAAGAAAGCAAACAAAACACATTTATGTTAACAGTGAAGACAATAATAAATAATTGAGTAAAAAGTACAATAAAAAATAATACAAACCTGGTAATATTTTAGCGAGCTGTTAAAAACCTTTTAAAGTTCTGTTTTTGTTTATCAAACCAAGCATTCTGTTCTGCTTGTATGTAGTTGTACATTTTGAGTTGGTAGTGGTATTTTTTTGATTTTGAAGATTGATACATAGTTGGGTATAGTAGTAGTAGTAGTAGTAGTTGGTAATGGTAGTAGAGTAGTAGTAGTAGTTGGTAATATTTGTATGTATTTTATGTATATGGCAATATGGCTTAAATTTCTTTTTTAATTTTTATTGGTAAACATGCTTTTGCGTGTCCACTGTACATCATGTTGTTGGAGCAGAACTATGATTATTGTTATTGTTGTTTTTGGCTGTTTTGTTTCAAATTTTGAAATTGTTTAACTTAATTTGATGTTTTCCTCAAAAAGAAGTTAGTTCTTTTCCCAAACTCTTTTTTGTTACTGATTTTGGTAGTTGAGCAAAATGTTGTGTTTATGTAAATGTATGTATGTACACATGTAAATGTTAACAAGAACGAACATATTAACGAACAATAATCAAAATAAAAAGTGGCCAACCAGTTAGCAGGGCCTTTTTAATTTTAGCAAAAATTAATGGTTTTAAGTCTTTCGATAATGTTCATACACACAATGAACAAATAAAACAATGAAACATAATTAAAATAAAAACAACAAATAATGCATGAACGGAAACTACATTTTACTCTAATAATGTTTTTACGCAGAACTGTTTGAATTGATTTTCAGTTCGTGATGGGTTAATTCAAACAAACAACAATTATTTGGAATTAGTTTGACTATGGGGATTACCTAAAATAAAAAATGAAAAAGTGAAACGTAAAGAAAACAATAATTGTAATGATACTAAATAATAATAAATATTTGGTAAATATAAAAAAAAACAAACACAAGCACTTTATAATAAAATAAACTTACGCTAATGATACTAATTGCAAATGAAAATTTTAAGAAAAATCACATACTTATAATCAGAGCTGTTAAATTTCGATTACGATGAGTAATCAATTAAGCTAGAATTACACGATTGAAATTTTCTTTAAAATTGTTCTTCAAAATGGTTTGAACTCGTGTAAACAGCAAAATTTTAAAGAAATTTTCGGATTATTTGTTGATTATCTACTTTTGATTATTTTTAGCAATTTTAAGTAATTCAGATTATTTTTCCATTATTAGTAATCGTAATCAATTAGTAATCGTGCGAAACTGAATATAATCGTAATTTAATCATTACTTCACCTTTAAAAATAAAAGTAATCAAATTAGTAATCAACACTTAACAGCTATGCTTATAATATACAAATTATTTAGTATGACGGCCAATAAATCTGTGGCAATAAGGAAAAAATGCTTAAGTCATATTTTATTGTTTTGCAGGAGAGCACATTTAAGCGTTCAAGTCGATTTTCAAAAATTTATTTCTCTTGGGTACTTTGAAATATGTATACATATTATGGAGCTAACATTAACTCAAAATCAGCTTATCTCGACTTAAATACTTTTTCCTTTTGGACACAGAAATATGTACATAAGTATGTATGTATACATTAAAGCGGCTCAAGAACAAAATTTTTGTTACCCCGCTCTGCAATTTTTTGTTATATAAAAGGTTTGTAAACAAATTTTGTATGGAAAACTATTTTATAAAGCTCTTATGCCCTAATTCAGTAAGAAGATTTAAGACGTTTTTGTTTGAAAATGCTTCTGAGTTCTTGTCTTTGAAGTCTCTAAATTATGCCCTAATTCAGTAAGAAGAATTATGACGTTTTTGTTTGAAAATGCTTCTGAGTTCTTGTCTTTGAAGTCTCTAAATTATGCCCTAATTCAGTAAGAAGAATTAGGACGTTTTTGTTTGAAAATGCTTCTGAGTTCTTGTCTTTGAAGTCTCTAAATTATGCACTAATTCAGTAAGAAGATTTAGGACGTTTTTGTTTGAAAATGCTTCTGAGTTCTTGTCTTTGAAGTCTCTAAATTATTTTCTTCAAAAATGGTTGTTGTCTTTGATAATGAAAAATATAAATATTATTGCCATATTTTTAAAACATAAAAATTCAATTAAATTATTATACAATAGTTTGAAAAATATATGAAAAAATATGTGTTGGATATAATGTTTAGAACAAAATCATAAAGGAAATACACGAACCTTCTAGCATAGACAATAAATAATAATCGTTTTAAAGAATCAAAACTGCTTCTTTTTTTCGTCCATAGACAAGACGATACATTCGTCGAATAGAATTAGGGCATCAGTAAGAAGATTCAGGACGTTTTTGTTTGAAAATGCTTCTGAATTCTTGTGTTTGAAGTCTCTTAATTATTTTCTTCAAAAATGGTTGTTGTCTTTGATAATGAAAAATATAAATATTATTGCCATGTTTTTAAAACATAAAAATTCAATTAAATTATTATACAATAGTTTGAAAAATACATGAAAAAATATTTGTTGGATATAATGTTTGGAACAAAATCATAAAGCAAATACACGAACCTTCTAGCATAGACAATAAATAATAATCGTTTTAAAGAATCAAAACTGCTTCTTTTTTTCGTCCATAGACAAGACGATACATTCATTGAACAGAATTAGGGCATTAAGCTGAATGCAAAATTTGTCCGGACAAAATTTTTTTTCTGCAACAAATGGATGAATTCAGTTTTATGAATAAAAACAAAAATATTTTTATGACTAATGCCCTAATTCTGTTTGACGAATGTATCGTCTTGTCTATGGACGAAAAAAGCAGCAGTTTTGATTCTTTAAAACGATTATTATTTATTGTCTATGCTAGAAGGTTCATGTATTTGCCTTTTGATTTTGCTCCACACATTATATCCAACACATATTTTTTCATATATTTTTCAAACTATTGTATAATAATTAAATTGAAATTTTATGTTTTAAAAATATGGCAATAATATTTATATTTTTCATTGTCAAAGACAACAACCATTTTTGAAGAAAATAATTTAGAGACTTCAAAGACAAGAACTCAGAAGCATTTTCAAACAAAAACGTCATAATTCTTCTTACTGAATTATGGCATAATTTAGAGACTTCAAAGACAAGAACTCAGAAGCATTTTCAAACAAAAACGTCCTAAGTCTTCTTACTGAATTCAGTTGTTCTATTAATTTTTAGTACATATTAAATGCCTAATCTAGCCCAAACGAAAAGTACTGTTTCATGCAAATTTTCTACTACGGAAAGAAACAGACTTATTGCCAAATAAAAACTAGCTCGATCAACACTTTCGACTACAAGCGAAGATCGAAAAATTGCTTACAATAAGGGCCTTAAATAAAATTCGAATTTCGACAATGAATAATAACAAGAATAAACAATTTTAATTTTTTCTTTAATGCCACAAATATACGAATACAATTGGGGTGGGGGAATTCACTGTGTATTAAATGAATTAAATATAATTGTTTTTCCTTTCAAAAAAACATTAAGAAGATTATGGGAATATGACCTTTATGGTAACCGTTTGAATTTCCCCAATTTTTTGTTTTAAACATACATACATTAATGGACCATATAAAACAAAAATTAAATTATAAAAAAAAAATACTTGCAATTTTAAATAAAACGAATTTTATAGATTACTTTTATATATAAAAATAGAATATATATTATAAGATTTTTTACAACACAAAAATGTTCACAATCGATCCTAATGACTGAATGTATGAAAATGTAAAGCAATTTAATATCTCCAAATGATGATGTTGGTGCAACTATAAAAGTATCAATTTGTCGAAATAATGAGCGGATGGATGTTTTTTTTTCAAATTAAAATTACGGTGCAATGGGGAAATTTCTCTATGATCTCTGGTGGTAGTGGTGAATGTTATCAACTGATGATGACTTTTACAAATGATGCCAAAGTGATGATTAGTGAATTTGTACGTGATTTACTTTTGTTGCTGTTGTTATACGAAATAATTATAATGGATCGATATTTTGTTTGTTTGTTAATTTTAATACGTAAGACACATTATAGTTTTTTTATTATTATTATTATTCTTAAGAGCAAACATTTTATTTTTATTAATTTAATCATCTAGAAAATTAGATACGAAAAGAAAATAATATTTGTTTTAGTTCAGAAACAGATACACGGCATAAAATATCAAATGAAAAAAACTGAAAATTTCAATAAGGTAACGAAAATATATGTATATATAAATTTTTTTTTTCTATAAAAATATACCGATTTCAAAATTATTTAAATGTTAAAATTTATGTTTTAGTAGGTTTTAAATTGTAACATAACATTCATAATAGAAAACTTGTAATGGGAAAACATTTATAATACAAAAAATATGAAATGAACGAAAATAAAAATAAAATTTATAAATAAAAATATAAATTATTATATACTTAAGTATATTCATACGTATTTTTTAAACACAAATTGAACAAAATATTAAAAGTGCTTTAGTGTTTTTTTCTTTCTTAGTGTTTGGCTTAATTTAGCATAACATGCTTTTTGCTAGTTTTGTTTAAAATTCACTTACCAGCCACTATTTTGCTCATTTGCATAACTTGTTGTGCCAAAATTTGATTCAATTGCAAAAGATGCTCTCGCTGCTTCTTTTCCTCATTTATTTTGCTGGGTGGTAAAGTGGTAGTTGTTTCCTGCATTGAAATACAAAAACATACATATTTAATACATTTAAATGCAAGGTTTTTCTTTTTATTTAATTTTTGTGTGAATCAAAATAATACATTCATTAAGAGTGGAGAATTTTTAATGTTCTATTCGGAAGGCGATCTTAAGAATTTTACATTTTAATACTGCTTTACTATACGCTATTTCCAGCTTGTTTTCGTCACCAAAAATCCCCAGAGCATATAAGGATATTTCAATTTATGCTACAATTAGTTTACTTTAGATATCTACAAATTTTTTTAGCGTAAGTTCGATGCATTAAAAAAATATTATCCTCATACGTTATTATAATATTAAAATAGAAGATTTAAGCAAAGGTTTGTCAGAAAGCGCCGTACTAAGCTTAAATATATTTTAGATTTATTTATTAATTTACTGCAAAAAATGTTTATGTAATAAAAAATCTTACATAGTGTCCACACCTGATGAATTTATATCATGTTGAATGTCAAATTGATATCATGATGAAAATTCATCACATACTATAGACTCAATTTATTAATATTATGGTAGCGTTATGATATAATCATGAGAACTCACGTCCTGATAAATTCATCTTGATATCAAATGTCATTTTATGTGTCACTGTGCATTTAACGTTTATTTATTAAACAATTTTCGTTATTTATTATTTGTGACCAAAATATTAAACAACACGCAAATTAAATATTTTTGGCAAGTATTTTTCAAATATTTGTTTGATTCATCATGATATAAAAATCATCAACGTCTACTTCTTTTGTGTTGATATTAATGAAAAAAATTACAGTTGCTCTACAGGCATTATATTACGAGTTATGATATAAAATCATTAGGTGTGGACACTATGTTAAGAAATATTTCTTGTTCTTTCATATTGAATGTTTACACCACACTGTTAAATGGGTTCTTAGATTTTTTTTATATGCTTCTATAAAACATTCACGTTCACAACTACACAGAATCATAGAATCAAGAAGATTTTCTCTATGAAACGTTTTTAGGCTAAGGGGTATCCCAGCAGAAAGAAGCGAAGATTGTTTCATAGAGGTTCCTTGTTATTATTGTTTTTATGTGGTAAATCTTATTAATTTTATCAAGAAGAAAACCACATAAAATCAAGAAGAAATCTTATTATTCACAACTTTTTTTTTATTAAATTTCCGTTATTTTTGGCACCAAAAAAACAATCCATAGAGAAAAACTTTTTGACTCTATTAGGTTTTCTTATAAATTGTAAACTATAGGGATTTATTATTAATTTTATTAGGTTGCCTTATTGATTTTTTCAATAAAGTTTTCTTCTTGATTTTAGTAGGTTCCTATATGATTATGTGTAAAGCATCTTATTGATTTTTTAATAAGGAAATCTTCTTGATTTTTTGAGGTGTCTTGATATTTCATATCTATTAATAGACATAGATACAATTTTTTTTATGATCTTTTTCATTTTTGTATAAGAATGTTTGCAAAACAATTTCAATATTCAGGCTGCTTGTTAGCATATTGGTTAGAGTGCTTGTCTATCAGTCAGAAGTTTGCTGGTTCAATACTTCGTGAGTAAGTTAGTTAAGAATATAACATGTGTATTATGTATGTATGTATAAATAAATAACATCTATAATATACTACATACATAGATACATACATATGTATATGGTATAGAATTTAAATGAAAATACATAAGTACAGAGAATAAAGACGCAATTTTTTTTATTTTTTATGAGGTCGCCTAATAAAAACAAGAAGAAAACCTTATTGAAAATATCAATAAGATAACCTAATAAAAACTAGAAGATTTCTTCTTGTTTTTTTTTAAAGGTTTTCCCTATGAAATTAATAAGATTTCCTTATTGAAAAAAACAGAGATTTCTTATTAATTTTGTTCTATTTTATGAGGTATTTAGTAGGCACTGTTTTCTCTGTGTAGAAATTTGAAAACAAAAGAAATTCCAAGTATATGAAAGCGTGTCCTACTTCCCATTCTGCCCTCTTTTCTCACCAACAAACTTGAACTTTCTGAAAGAAAAATTTCATAGTGTGAACCGTAACTTAGCAACCTGAAAAATGCTTGTGTATTGCATCTTAATATATCCTGTGATTTAAAAGTTAAATGATCGAAAAATATTATTTCTTTTTTTGCCCAATATTTAAAATAGTAAAGGTATTCATTTCAGTTTTTTTCTGTTGGAAAAATGGAAAAATGTATTTTTTTTACAACAGACACAGGAAAAAAAATCCACCAAAAGTTGAATTTAAAATTTCAACTTTTGGTGAATTTCTTTACCTGTGTTTGTTGTAAAAAAATTAGATTTTTCCATTTTTCCAACCAAAAAAAAAAAACCGAAATGAATACCTTTAGTAATTTTTTTTTAAAGTGAAATAATATACAATTTACAAACCCTGCAAACTAAAAATAAATAAAATAAAAACTTACATTTGCTGTACTAATAGGGGCTTCGGCCAACATCTTTTTTATTGATTCAACTTTCTCTTGGCGTCTCTTTTTCTCCTCTGGTGATAACTCTGGTGTCTAATGTTGGTTGAAGTAATTTTTTTATGGAAATTTTGTTATAAATTTTTAATTAGAATTTTGTAAGAACTAATTTTTTTTGAATCAAATTACCGTTTCGGGTATGTAACGTTCGGGTATAACAATTTTATTAGGAGCCAATAGCAAGTTATCAATTGTATTTTCAGATATTTTTTCGCCATGTCTCAAAGCCGAACGTACAACATCGGGAGCATTTATGCGCGGACGTAAAGCAACTTCCATATCTAAGTCATCGCGAGCGCGCCAATTGGTATTCTGCCAAAAATAAATTAGTCAACACACATACATTCAAAAAATTTGTTTTAATTCTAGAGAATTTTTTGATACTTACATTTCTGTTCATATCGTTTTCGGTTTGGCCATTCTCTACTGCCTTCACCGGTACTACGTTATTGGGGGCTGTATAATGTCGTCTCTTTTCTTTAGGCACTGGTCTGCGGTGTTTGTGTTGTGAAGGTACTTTCTCATTCACCTTTTCAGTATCTTCGGATGCCGACCCTGCGGACATTTCATTCATTATTTGTCTAGCGGCTTCGCTTTGAAATGAGGGTGTCAAATCGCTGAGACTTTTGTTTAAACTTTGCACCGATTCGGTTTTCTGACGCAAAGTGCTCTGAGAGGAATGACGTGAATGAGATGAACTACCATTTTGATGATTACGATGATTATGAGAATTTTGTTGTTTTTGTTGCTGCATTTGCTTGGCGAAATAGGCATTTGCCAGTGGATTCAAATGCTCACGGGGCTGAGAGCTAACATGACCATTTGTTAGTGAGTGTTGATGATTATGATGCAAATGTTGTGAAGAATAATTACTATTTTTATCATAAGCATTAGAAGTACCATTATGAGCATAATAATCATTATAATTAGGAGTAGCTGAAGATAAGGATGTACTAGTGCTATTATGATGACTATTGCCATGCTTATGCCTGTGATGATGTCTGGATGATGTCTTTGGTGGTTCGTTATATGTTCTTGGTAATGATTTCGATCTTTCATTTGTTTGATATTCTATAGCATGATAATTACCACCCGTTCCCATGCCACCGCTACTGCCACTACCATTAATAAGATTATATTGTTCTTCTTCCGCCACCTGATCTAGATTTTGTATTGAATTACTTAGACCAGAACGTTCACTGCGATCGCGATGCCTTCTCTCTGACTCTCGCTTTACAATCCGTACAGTTTTGATTTCCTGCTTTTCCTGTTGTGTCAAATTCGCAAAGGGATTAGTTTCCAAAAAACCATCGCTGTCCACACCACTTGTTTCTAAATTATCGCTACAATCATTATAACGGTAAGTGGGAGGACATATTCTCCTCTGCGTCTCATTTGCCATAATATCGCCTGTATTGTAATCACTTAACTTACTTGATGCTGAAGAGCAGTTCAATAAATTGCCATTGCTATTGTTGGTGCTTGTGTCCACGTACAAAGGTGTCGAAAGATTTACTGTCGAATCGCTAAGGGTACGATTAACACACATCATAGTATCCAAATCGGTTTCTATCCAACAACCGGAGCTTGTTCTTTTCTTAATGCCATTCGCTATTTCACCATTTCTCAAACTGCCATGTTCTTTATTGCCGATTTCCTGATACAATCTATTTGAATTCTCTGTCAATTGTTTAACAGCCGAACTCAGTTCCTGCCGCTGTCTCTGCATGTCGCCCACTAGAGTTTGCACCCTTTTAAGTTCCGATTCCAACATGGCTGTAGTGTTGCTGGTGTATGTATCGGATATTTGCAGAGCATTTTGACTTCCTCTGGACGCCTGCAGTTTTTGACGCAAAACGAGAAGCTCTTGCTCTAGACGAGCGTTTCCGGCTACTGTTTGCTCAAGTTTCTATATGTTGATAAATAATTTGATTTAAATATTAAATTGATTTCAAAACTTATTAACATAGAGACAAACATGCCGTAGCAGTACGTAAATAAAAGCAAATATTTTATGAGATTTATGAGTAGTCGGAATGCCGTCTATTTTTTTTATAACCTTTTGAATTCAAATTGGATTTTGTTTTTATAAATGGAACACTACAAAATATTATTAAAATTCTTTTCTTATTAATTTTAAGTTTTTTAGAGCAAACTTATTGTATGTACCATAAACATTTTCATAAATACTTATTTATATTTATTTTATATGGAGGTTAGTAAATATTTTTTCGATGAGTTTTAGTGGCAAGAGCTTAAAAATAAACACATGCTTTCTGGAATAGTAAAAAAGGAGTTATGAATATTATTTATAAAAGCATTATTATAATAAATATTTAGTTCAAGCGACGCAATACAAAAGCTACTTAAACAAAAAAATAGACGACAAACTTCTACTAGGCACCTCGTCTACCTTAGAATTCTCGGCCAGAAGTTGATGTACTCTAGACAGTTCACGTTCCAACATGATTTGTTGCTTTTTGGCAGCCTCCAAGGCCAAAGGAGGCCCACTAGTGTCTTGTATGCGCGCTTTTAAGCCGCCCAAGGCTCTCTCGAGGTCTTCTTTATCGCGCTGCAGATTTTGCAATGTACCCGATTCCTCTTGCAGTAATTGATCCAAATGATATAATTGACGAACTTTTGACTGTTGAAAAAAAAAATTGTTTAATCCATTTACATATTTACATACATATTTATGTTTGTTGGAAAATGAAAATACCTGCAATTCACTATGATCTGGATTCAAACGATCCCACTGCTTTTGCTCTTCCTGCAGCAATCGCTTTTCTTGTATTCTCTGATTGAACTCCAGACGATCTAATGTTACTGCCTCCGGTCTTTGCGTTCTGCCGTTGACATCATTGCGATATAAAGAACCAAGCTTAACCATATTATCCACTAAGTTAACCAATGGCTTACTCTTTTCATATTGGCGCTCGAGATCGAGTAAATGCTGTTTCAGATAATCTAAACGCTGTATGCTTTCGGCACGGGTTAGACCTTCAACTGTACGCAAACGGTTCTGTGGATGTGAAAGTATTTTTTTTCAATTACAGTTTTTAGTTAAACTTAAAACAAGGAAGAACAAAAACATTAAATTAATATTATCCCCAATAGGGGATGGCAACCAAAATGTAATTTCGTTGCCAATTGCCAAAATATTATAGCGTATCGTCATATCAGTATTGGATTGAACCACCGGCCGTTAAAATATGAATTATGTATGGAGTATATATCGCACACTAATTCATAAACTGTCACAACTCAAACTTATCAAAGTGGTTTTGCTTTTTTAAAAATCATTTACCTGAACAAAACTCTAACGATCGCAATAATTTCTTTTGAAATAATTATTAAGTGAAAAATATAAAATTATATAAAATATACAATTATTCTTGTTTTTATGTGACATACTTGCGTCATTTGTTCGGTTGTTTGCAACTACTACAGTTGTTTGCAACTAGTCAGCATCTGAAATATTTTGAGGTGTGACTGTTTATGATTTAGTGTGCGATATGTACATTTTCACGAAGTTTATTATTGTTTCATTCATTTTGCTCCATATCAACTATTTTCAGGTTTAATAAGTATTGTTTTGCTGTACACGCCAGTGTTTGGCGTCACTGTTTGCGGTCAAATTCTTCATAGAAAACGTACAAAGTAAATTTAACTTTTGTTTTGCTTCATTTCTATAAGAAATTAATAATAAAACAGGAAGGTGCTGTAAGCAAAATTCAACGGTTGAGGTTAAGCAAAAACATCATCATCCAGATGCACCCGCCGGTTACATGATTTAATATAAACTTATTAAACTCTAAAATAAAATAAATGAAATCTTAATTATGCATGCTCGAATTTAATAGAAATCATTTAGATTCATTCTTTATATTAAATACACTTCAATTACTTGTTTTTATTAGCTGTGTTTCACAAGATTTCGTAAAAGTTCGGACTAATGAGAGAAAAGAGGAAATATGCAAAACTTATCCAAAATTGCTGGAACGCAAAAAACCATAATTGCACATCTTGAAATACTAATGTTGCGTACTTTTTACATTAAACTTAATTTGCATCTGGGACAGACCTCTTCTTTAAACAGATTGATAGTTAAAAGGATTACCGTGGCGGTTTCTAGGTCGGCGTTAAGAGATAAGCCATTTGCTCTTGACAGCAAGAAACATCAATTTGAAGCATTTACCCCTTTTAGAAAAGAAAAGTGCTGTATGCGGCACAAAATACTTTTTATAAAATATTCACTTTTATTCCAGTTGTCAACATCGACGTCACGTCAATACAATACCAAAAAATTGGAGCTTATCTACTTGTTCTTAAGAACAATTTTGTGCTCTTGACAGTCCATTTCTGTTCGCTAAGGTCTAGAGAATAGCACGAGCCTGTTAACAACAGTCAGTTGTTTTCGACAACGGGTAGACAGGCCCCAAATGTTTGTGTATTATATTGACGTGCAGTCGCTATTGACAACTGGAATAAAGGTGAATATTAACTTTTAACTTCATTAATGACAGTTCACAAAAATTAAATTTTTTTTTTAAAACACATCTCGGAATATGTGGTGAAAATACAAAAGAATCGTATCGGGTATACTCGTATTTTGAGAAAACTTCATGCAAAACTTCTTTGTCGTTTTCCTTCACTCCAACTTTTTGGTATATGCGCTGAACCAATTCTGAGGTGACTGACGTCAACTAACAGCTGTTAATCACTAGCCAAATTGCAATAATAGCTCTGTTCGAGATGTATAACGAAACAGACCGAACTTGTATAAAGTTGCGCAAAACCGTTCCAGATTACAATTTTTGTGCAATTTTGAGAGCGAATGAGAGAACAATTATTTTCATTTCCTTTACAAACTTGTACGAATTTTTTCTTTTGGGTAAGTTCAGACAATAATTAAATAATCAGCTGTTTTTTTTTACATATAAAACTGAAAAATTAATCAAATAATTTGCAAAAAAAGCAAAAAAGTTGTTATATAAAAATGTATTAAAAAGCATAATGTATAAACAAAGTTGAAATTGTAAGTACATTTGTTCATATTTCTGCATACATATCTTTAATAAAAAAATGTTTTTTTTTAAATAATTCACGTTGCTTTTACTTTTTGGAAACTTATTTACCTTTATTTTTTAAAGCTGTTACAAATGATGCAAAATGTTTGTTTTTGTAATGTTATGCGTTTTAAGCGACTAAAATCACTTAAATTCAATTTAATTTAAAAAAGTAGGCAACATTAAGGGCTCAGTTACCCGACTGTAATGTAAAGTAACTGTAACGTAGGAAACAACTGATCAAAATTTTTATGTGAAAATAAAGGTTACGTTACATTACATCTCTATAACCATTTGCATTACTTTTCACATAACAATATCTATCAGCTGTTTCCTACCGTTGCAGTTACATTATATTACAGTCGGCTAACTGAGGCTTGAGGCTGTTAGCAGACTGTAATGAAATGTAACTACAACCTAGGAAACAGCTGATCGATATTTTTATATACGTTAAATTATATCTCTATAACCATTTGAATTACTTTTCACATAATAATATCGATCAGCTGTTTCCTACCGTTGCAGTTACATTACATTACAGTCGGCTAACTGAGGCTTTAGTATTTTAAGATGTGTAATTACGATTTTCTGCGTTCCAGCAATTTTGGATAATTTTTGCTTATTCAAAGACTAATTTTCTTTTTTCTCTCATTAGTCCGAACTTGTACGAAATCTTGTGGAACACACCTAATACTGGCAACCATAGTTTGATAGTTTTTAAGGCAAAAATTTGGTAAAATTAAGATGTAATGAAATAAACTACTCCATTAAGAAGGAGAAAATATGTTTTATATATAAAAAATATATTCTTTTGTCCTAATTCTGTTCGAAGATTGTATCGTCTTGTCTATGGACGAAAAAAAACCGCAGTTGGGATTCTTTAAAACAATTATTATTTATTGTCTGTGCTAGAAGATTCGTGTACTTGCTTTATGTATTTTTTTTCATATTATATATATTTTTTCATATATTTTTCAAACTATTGTATAACTCTACGTCTACAGCTGATATATTTTTTATCATGACAAATGTCAAATTCCATATAGCAAAAAGAGCTAACATAAACAAAATTATTTTTCAATATAAAATTTGACTTTTGTTATGATAAAAATATATCAGGTGTAGACGTAGGGTAATATGTACTTTAATTTAAGTTTTATGTTTTAAAAACATGGCAATATATAATTTAGAAAACTCAAAAGTAACAAGAACAAGGGTGGCGTTGGCTGAAGTAGTTAGCACGTTGACTACAAAACCGAAGGTCCTGGGTTCAATCCCTGTATCGAACAGTCATTAAATAACAACACCACGCATTTTTCTGATGTGCATTAGTGTTCCTTGTATCAGTTGTTGTAGGAAAAGTTCAAGTGATGAAGGCACAGTCACTGGTCACTGAACTATACCTACTTCAGGAGATACTAATCCTAATGTAACATCAGAGCGCCCTCCTTCGTTGTGTAGCAGAATCATCGGCGAAGTAAAATAATCAAGGAAATGGCTACAAAACACAGCTTCAAAAAAATTAATACGCCTCATTTAACATCAGAGAGGCGCTGCAACACTGCATTATTAAAAACGTGCAAGAAGCAGAGTTGTAAAAGAATGAAGCTTTCCTCTATCTCTCCCTTCACCACCTGTCTTCTCTACCACTATCCCTTTCTTAAAGAAGGTAACACCTAGTAATAGTAGTAGGCATTAATTGCCTAAGTGTTACTTCTCTTTAAAAAAAAAAAAATATATTTTTAAACGAAATCGTCCTAAATCTTCTTACTGAATTCGGGCATTAGTTAAAAGTTTTTTTAAGCAATAACATTTACTCGTGTTACTCGTTGAGGCGGTAATTCTAAAGGATTTGAATTAGGGATGGGCAAAAAAAATCTATATATCGAAATATCGATATTTGAGAAAATAAATATCGATATATATCGTCGATATTTCAAAAACCTATATATCGATACATCGATTCTTATTTACGAGTATCGGGTTTCGATACTTTTAAGAGCTATAGCCGAATCAGCTGACTCTTTTTGGTTTATAAAAATCATATACATATAAGCCATTAGTTTTTCTCTCCTTAATTCTGTTATGTTGCGTACACATTCCTCGATGCATGTCGGTATTCACTTTATGAATGCGATGGTAGAACTATAGCTAAAACTTTACAACAATTACGCCCGGGAACTGAAAATGTAATTTTTTTTTGACATGTGTTTATAAACGTTAAAAACCGAAAAGTTGTTCCCACTTTCCCAGGAAATGAAAAAGTCCGGGAAAAGAAAAAATCTAATAACAATGGACGATGCAAAACTCATCACTTTAGTGGAAAACTGAGACCATTCTGGTCCGAAACAGCTGATAATTTATTACAGAAAGAGTAACTATTAAAATTTAAAAACAGAATAGCACAGCACAGAGCAGCAACAGAAAGTAAAGACTAATGAAGTCTTAAGGAGCTACAGTAGGTTACGTATAACTTAACATAAATAGTTCTTTTGTATTAAATTTCTTAAAGTAAGTAATTGTACATTCGAAATTAATGCAGCAAAAAATATCGATATATCGAAATATCGATGTTTTCAAAAAATATATATCGATACTGTTCAAAAACATCGATACGATATATATCGATACATTTTCTTCATTTGCCCATCCCTAATTTGAATTATGGCATAAGTCCCGTCTAATAGATTTTATGCTGGTTTGATTTTGTTGATGTACATTTTATTAATTAATATGTATGTACATATATGTATGTAAAACGTTTTAATAATATTGCAAATTTGCGATAGTAAATAAGTTTCTTGAATTAATGCCCTAATTCAGTAATTAGATTTAGGACGTTTTTGTTTGAAAATACTTCTGAGTTCGTGTCTTTGAATTCTCTAAATTATTTCTTTCAAAAATGGTTGTTGTCATTGATAATGAAAAATAAAAATATTATTCCCATGTTTTTAAAACATAAAAATTCAATTAAATTATTATACAATAGTTTGAAAAATATATGAAAAAAATGTGTTGGATATAATGTTTGGAACAAAATCATAAAGCAAATACACGAACCTTCTAGCATAGACAATAAATAATAATTGTTTTAAAGAATCAAAACTGCTTCTTTTTTTCGTCCATAGACAAGACGATACAATCGTCGAACAGAATTAGGGCATTAGTCTGTTTTTAATAAAAACATTTAGTTCCCATAAACCAACTACTGTTACTTTCCCCTTGAGTCTAAGCACCATCACCAAGTAGTAAAAAAAATAATTTATGCAAAACTCCATAAAGGAAATTTTTACAAAAATCAATAACAACCTGAACATCGTGTATATCACTACAGCACTGCTCAATGGCTCGAGCTGTGTTGCTGTTCTGTCGCCTCAATTGTATTAACAATAAAACCAATTCTTCATGAGTTCGACTTAATAAATCGCCAGCTGAAACGTCTAAGTTCTGTATACAAAAAACAAATTATTAATTTAAAACAAATATGTATAAAAACAATTTTTTTTTTTTGATGGAAAAAAACTACAACAATAACAAAACTTCCTCTCTGTTAGTAATAAAAATATGTATACAACTAAATAAAACATAAATTTATATTTATCAACTTACACGTATTTGCGAGCTAGTTTCACGTTCCAACATGTCGATTTCAGCACGACTGCCAACACGTCTAATAGGATGCGATAATAGCTGCTGTTGTTGTTGGTGCAATTGTTGCAAGTGCTGTTGTTGCTGATAGCTGCTATTGTGCATATTATCATACATATAAGCGCTTGTGCCATAATAATCCTGGTAGCCAATACCAGCACCACCACTATTACTAGAACGATGCAAAGGTGTAGAGGCGGCATATGTTGCAGCTCCCGCCATTATTGCTTCATTTATGGCTGCATTGCCAACAGCACTCGTATTGCGATCTGTCAACAATGTGGTTTTTGCATATTTCATATCATGCGCTGTGCCATAATAGGAGTTTTCTAATTTTTGCAGTTGATCATAATTGTATTTTTGCTGCTGCTGTAGTTGTAGGTGCTGTTGGGGATCCGAAGGGTCTGGCTTAACAGTCAGATTGCCTTTGGGTAAATTGCGAACATTTCTCACTGATATGGATGCTATTAAATGTTTTGTTTGGGGAATAGCAAAAGAAAAAAAAATAAATAAATATTATTAAACATATGTGTTTGAGTGTTTGGCGTTGTTATTTTAAAGTTGACTAACGTTAATATTTGTAATAAGAATAACGAAAATTTTATATAAGATAACTATTAAAAAATATGTAAAATTAGTTTACATATGATAAAAAGTTTTATCTAAATTAAAGAAAATATTTTCTACTAAAATATTAATAAAAAACGTATCGTAATTTGTATTCTTAAAACAATAATTAGGTATACAGTGAAGCCTAAAGCTAAAATAATGATAATAATAATAATATTAAATCTATTCAGAAAAGAAAAAGGAAACCCAAGCTTAAAGACATGGTGTTTCCTGGCAATACAATACAAACTAAACTACCGGCTGTCACAGTTAACTTTTTTTAGAGAATTTTTGAAGTCTTTTTATATGAGAAAACTTGCGGCGGTAAGGAGGTTTTTTCAGCTGCCCGAGAAAAAGATTCCTTATATTGAATTTTCCCTCATAACGAACTGCATTATAACGAAGTTTCATTGTGGTTGAGGTGGTATACTGATGAGTAGCAATGAAATGAAATGCATCTAGATGTGCTCAACCAGCAGCAAACAAACATTTTTAATTTTCAGATTTAATTATTTTTTGTTCTTATAATTAAGTTAATACCAATATGCAAGAAATGAAGACTTTTGTAAAAACACCAGGATTTGACAGTATAAGTTCGTTAGTACCACCAAACGGTAATAAAAGCCTATACTCAGTTTATCAATTTTAGTGACAATTTTTTTTTCATGCACCTCAATGCGTAGCTAAAAGTCTACCAAAACAATCTTGTTAACAAAAAACTTATTTATTCTTGCACTTCTTTTTGGATTTTTTTTTCACATTTTTTTCACAATAACTTACACACAAAAAAGTATTCGTGCAATAAATAACTTTAATTGAAAATAAAACCAAAAATCAACTAAAAATGTATTTAATTCCCTAATTCAGTAAGAAGATTTAGGAGTTCTTGTCTTTGAATTCTCTAAATTATTTTCTTCAAAAATGGTTGTTGCCTTTCATAATGAAAAATATAAATATTATTGCCATGTTTTTAAAACATAAAAATTCAATTAAAGTATAATACAACAGTTTGAAAAATATATGAAAAAATATGTGTTGGATATAATGTTTGGAACAAAATCATAAAGCAAATACACGAACCTTCTAGCATAGACAATAAATAATAATTGTTTTAAAGAATCAAAACTGCTTATTTTTCTCGTTCATAGACAAGACGATACAATCGTCGAACAGAATTAGGGCATAATTCAATTAAACTTTTGTTTAAAAATTTAATTAATTACAAAGTTTAATTACAATAATAATTTTAATTGATTTTTGTATATTTTTAATTAACAGGCATGTTCTGAAAATCACATTTTTCAAATCACTAGTGATATAAATTTTTTTAAATTTTTCTATTGTATAGAGCATCAAATATCTTTTCTGAAAGAAATTTATCGTATATGATTTTAAAAACGTCTACTGGACAATTATTACTTTTAAAATCACTAGTGATTTGATAAATGTGATTTTCAGAACATGCCTATAATTTTGTTTACTGCAGGAATATTTTTGTCTGTGCACGGAATACTAATTTTATACTAACAAGATTTGGCAAAGTACCGTAGCTACCTACGGTAAAGCTGAATTACGTTTGTGAATATATAAATATAATCTGAAAGTGAATACCCCCATTATCTTGCAAGTTATTGTACATTAAAGACAGATTTTCAGTAAAATTATGATTTCCCCAAATTTCAGTGGGCTTGAGGCACGCCAATCTTCGCCAATCGACATACAATTTGATAAGTCATATTTTTTCACTAATTTGTTGGGTGAGAGTAAAAAACAAAATGTTCGATCGTAGTTGATCGACTAAACATTTTTCAACTACTCCCAGTATTGCAAGATTTATTTTGTACGAAAATAGCTTGGACTGCACATTATTTTAATGATAACTTTCCATCTTGAGGGTGTAATGTATGATAGAGTTCTCATTTGGTTCATTTTGAAATCAGTATGAGAAATTAAGTTTGCATTTTTATCGTTTATTCTCGACTATATACATAAGTTTAATTTTTGAAATGAGACTTAAAATTCACAAACATTGACAATAAAAATATGTTTATTTCATGTCATAAAGAAAGAGCACTATCGCAATGAAATTTTCATGCCTTCCAATCAAAAGAGTAGGCATAGAACAAGAGAAGTTCTGCAAAGACCCATTTCAAAAACGTTGGATATGATATCCATATATATACACTGATTTCGGATCACAATACTTGAATATTATTGGCTTCTTTGGAAGTTTTTTGTATGAAATAATTTTCCAGTGCACATGTATATGAAATTGGAGTTAAATCAGCCGAGCTGTGGATAATGACATAATTCCTAATAATCTGATATGTGATGGATTTCCAATCAGCGCCGATTTAAAAATAAAAAATTTTTCCACTAAAAGATGACTTTACTCCTTTTCTAATGCCCTAATTCAGTTCGACGAATGTAGCGTCTTGTTTATGGACGAAAAAAAGAAGCAGTTTTGATTCTTTAAAAAGATTATTATTTGTTTGTTTGTTTGTTTGTTTGTTTGTCTATTTGAGGTTACTCCGTGTCCCCTTGTTCTTACAAGGGATGGGAGATTTACTTGGCCGAACGCAAAGGTTATACCGCCATCAAAAATTTCTGTGTTAAGGAGCCTCCTCCGAGAAAATTCCAAACGACATATACCGTCGCATACGAAACTGGAACTTCCAAATTTCTCTCCTTAATTATTTTCTCCAAAAATGAGTTTTTGTTTGGTTCTCCAACCAATTTTCAATATATTTTCTTTATGATTGTTTTTGCATGTGGTTAATGGAAACCAACGGGATACCGCGGTGGATACCGTTAACCGGCGCCAACCACTAATCACATGCGTTGAGACGAAAAACTCTCGAAGGCCAATAAACAACAGTGGCCTGGTTGCACTGAAGAAATTATTACCAACGACGCGTGATGTTGACTCGCCCAGAGCTGCTTTACGACTGATTACACTGTGCTACAAAAGTTGAGAAAAAAAATAATCAGGGATTCTAATGTACCAATTCTGTTTTGTTGGAGTCCATGGATGACGAAAATACCGTTGGTTTTTTTAGGTCACTTCATAAAGTGATTTTATAACGGTAAATGTAGTGAAAAACGGGGTTTCTTAGATTTTCAGTTGTAACTTCTTTGTTTCCCAACGGATTTCTTTTAACTTTTCGTTGGTGAAAAGAATCGAATATTATCTTTCAATAAAGATATATTTTTTGTAAATCGACTAGGAAATGGCTAAGTTACAGTCGTTGAAGTGTACAAAAAATCCATTAAAAAGTATTCTTTTGTAACTCATAAGCAACTTATAGCCTGAAGAAAACAAAAGAATACTTTTTTAATTGGTTTTTTGTACACTTCAACGACTGTAACTTAGCCCATACAAAACGAATTTGTAGAAAATCTAATAAAAATCTAATGTTTTTATTTATTCTTTACTATCCTGTACAACAAAAGGTGAGTGAATTAGCTATGGTTTGATTTAAAAAGTGTGTGAATTGGCTACAATGCAATTGTTTGGTTGTAGTTTTGGAAGCAAATCAGTTAATGGGTTTTGTTTTGGATAAAAAATATCTTGATAAATGTAAAAAAAAGTTGGTGTAAACCATATAGATTTTCATAAAGATTTTAATCAAATGCTCTATAAAACTATTGTATAATAATTTAATTGAATTTTTATGTTTTGAAAACATGGCAATAATATTTATATTTTTCATTGTCAAAGACAATAACCATTTTTGAAAAAAATAATTCCGAGAATTCAAAGACACGAACTCAGAAACATTTTCAAACAAAAACGTCCTAAATTTTCTTCCTGAATTAGGGCATAAATGTTTTAGAGGCTTAGGATATTTCATTTTCGCTTAAATTCCATGAAAGCAATTAAAAAAGCTTGATGCTTTTCATCTTTCAGTGAAACCAAAATATGTGTAATTTGTCTATTTCTGACTATTAAACTTAAATTTGTTTGATTTTGATTAATTTTTAATGGTTTTAAAATCTTCTTTCCCTATTTCATATTCACAATAGAATTTTTTCCTCCGAGGGGAATAAAAATCACAGTAGGGGTGAATAAATAAACAAACAAATTATTCACCCTTATTGTGAATAACAAGTGAAATTTTTGTACCCATAAAATTTTTATTCCCCTCGAAGGGAAAATGCTATCGTGAATCGTCCATAGTGTTTTTCATACGGGATTTCCCGGGAAGAATTTCCCGGGATCCCGCACATTTTCCGGGAAAGAAATCCCGGGAAATTTGTGCGGGAATTCCCGGGATTTTTTGATTTTGTTATGGCAACTTAATTTGTATGTACACATTCCTTGATGAGTGTCGTTATTCACTTTATTAATGCGATGGTGCAATAGTAAGGTGATGACAATATCACAATAGATAAAGCAAACAGAAATGAGCAAGGAAATAAAAGAAAATTACAAATAATTACAGATTCTCTTTGGTAAATAGTACGGTTAACAGCATTAAGAGCTTATTCTGTACTAAAGTCCTATTTCCAGAGAAATATGCCCTTATGCAAAAACGATTGTAAAAGTTAAAGCATGCGTTAAAACTGGTTTTGCCATACAAAATTCGTTTGTTAAAATAATTTTAAGTTTATCAATGATTTTTTCATAAGGGGGATATTTTGTAATTTTTTTTTAATAATACTCGTATAATTTCTTTTTTATAATATTGGTATATATGTATTTCTATTATATAAAGAATGGAAACGGTATTAATTTTTGAATAATGTGTGTATAAAACGTTATTATTTAATCGATCTCATGAATTATAATTTGTTTTTGTTGAAATAAATTAAATTTAAAAATATTTTGTATTGCTTTGCACTGGGCGGGAATTCCCGGGATTTCCCGGGAAAGCGGTATAGATTTTTGAAAAATGAAAAAGTCCGGGAAAAGAAAAACTCTAATCGTCCATGCATATTTCCCCCGCTATCAGTTTCATTTAATGTAAAATATGAAAGAAGATTTGTAAAGCTTAAAAATTAATTGCAAATTAAACAAATTTAAGTTGCATAACAAATAAATACAAATTTTTGGGTCTCAAAAAATGTTTTTATGGGAAAATTTTCTGTAGAAATCATCGCCATAAAATTTACTACATGTGAACAAAAAAGGTTCATACTCTGTGAAAAAATGTATTGCAGGGAATTATTGCTAAAAACCGTGAACATTATGTACTGACATTGTTATCAAAATAAGTATTTATAAACTTTAATATTTAATTGAAAGGAATATATTGAAATTACGCTATAGTATATTAATTTCGTTCGCCTGCAAAAATAAAGTGAACAAATCTGAGGGAAAATTTAAAAAGTCCCCGTGAAAAATATTATTCATGATAAGGAGAATGAAAATATGTAATTGAAAACATTTCAGGGGAAATATTATTCGCGATTGCAATTTTGTAAAAAAGAGAAATATTTTCACGATAGGGGGGATGATTGTTTTTTACTTCAAAATAAAAAAAATCTCATGCGATAAAATTGTAATTTACGAATAAAAACATTATACTACAAATAAAATTATGCTTATTATTAATTACATAATATATAAATACATAAATAAAAAAATTTTTTGTAAGTACGTACAATGTATATACACTATAATACAATTAAATTCAAACACTAAACAAATTATATGTACTTATATGTAAGTATGTATGTATGTATGTATGTATATGCATATAAGTATGTATGTCTTACCATTATTTGCAGAACAAATGAAAAAACCAACAAAAATTCAACATCAAAAACAATTTACGAACCAACAAAAAAGAAAGGCAACGACAACAATAATATGTTTACAAGAATAAAATTTAATCATTTACAATTTCAAATTGTTGCCACAAATGACAGCAACTTCAACAACAATAACAACAGCAGCAGCAACAACAATAATAATGCAGTAAGTGAATGGCTGGCTGATTGTGTGAAAGAGTGAGTGTGAGTGAGCGAGTGAGTGAGTGAGTGAGTGAGTAAGTGAATGAATAAGTGGATAAATGCATAATTGTATAGGAAAATGTAATTGTAATGGCAGCACTTGTGTAGTTGTTTTTTAGTTTTTTCTTCTTTTTTTTTTTTTTTTTGCATGTGGCAGTAGAAATTTACACAGATATTCGTACAAAAATAGAACATAATAATGAATTGAATGGAATATAATGAAGATTTGTTTAGCAAACAGATTTTGATTTGGATAATATATTGAATGTTTATAATGCAACAGAATATATTCATAATTGAATTGAATGATATAAATAAATGTGTACGTAAATATATATGTATGTATGTATGTATGTATGTATATAAATAAAATTTTGTGTGCAAACAATAAAATTAATACATTTTTCAATTGAACTGTTGTAAATAAGTAATATTACTGTTTGCTGTTTAGCTAATTGTCTATTAAAAGAAATAATAATACTCGTAATAATAGTAATGGAAAAGCCTAGAAATGTGCTTTAAGCCCAGTAGCCTTGAAATAGGTACTTAAGCTCGTTGATATGTTCAATATATGTACATATCTATATATAAATAGGCAAGTCAAAAAAGTTAAGAACCATTTTAACTGACTTAAACTCAACGTATTCGCTTGATTTTTTTTTGTTAGATAGATTGACAATAGGAGCAGTGCAGAATGTATTTTTTCTTCTACATTTTTGTGTCTAAGATAGTTAAAAACAGTTAAGATCATAAGGCCATGATCTCTCTTTCTCTCTTAATTTGCTAAAAAAAATTACAACAATTTGGCTTGGCAACTCCATAAACACTTAGAAGGAAAAACGTATTTTATTTGTTCATTCTATTCTTATTTCCATCTTTCTATTAACTTAAACGATTATTGCTGAAACTAATAAAATTTGGATATTTAAATAACGAGTGGTACTGTATTATTTCTCTTTAGATACTTAAAAATAATATATTTTTTAATTATTAATAACTTTGATTAAAGTTAAATTCACCTACAGCACAAAGTAAGTTTTTTATTTTTGGTTTATTTTGTGTGCGTTTTGTTTTTGTTCATTGTTTTTATTATTTTTCTGTGCTTTAAATTACTGAACATACTGGAATGTTGGAATATGATGGAATGTTTATATTATTAGGCTAGCATATTCGTACATACATATGGGGTCTTTCTCAAAGAATAGGGAATAGAAACATTATTTGTAACAAACGTTTTAATGGGGAGTCTAAAACTTTAGAGAAAAAGCGTTCAATGAAAAAATAAACGAATATTTTTGTTTTGGGCAATAATAATGAATATGAAGTGAAAGCACTAGGAGCAAATATCTAATTACATTTAGTTCAAAAAGTGAAAAAATTTTTTTTAAATATTTTGCTTAAAATCTATTCTTATTTATGCCGATAAATGAAATTTTAAATTCGTATTTAGTAGTTAAGAAAGTGGTTTAAGAGAGTGGTTTACCTTGGAGTCTATACATATTTATATTTGAATATAGTTTTTAAATTATGTTTTAAATTCATCAAACTTTAAATATTTTCATTCTATTCTCCACGTCTGTGCGTTAATGGTTGATTTTCAACCACTGGGCGAACACTAGTATATATTAATATGAAACTACTAAATGTCCTTAGTCCTAAGTTACACTATGCAAGACTTATTGCTAAGCTGATTAGTTTGTGGGAGAGAGAGAGAGAGACGAGGGGAACAGAAACGTTTCTTTTCCCCTCGTCTCTCTCTCTCTTCCAAAAAACTAATCAGCTTAGCAATAAGACTTGCTTAGTGTAACTTTGGACTTACTTTGAAATTCTATATTGATTTATTTATTGACTGTTTAGGTTTAATTTCTTTAATTAACTTGTCGTTACATTGAATGATCAAACAGAATTGCGGCATAAACACATTTTCCATACAAATTGACACAAAAAAGTACATCCAGAAAGCAGTCGAGAGATAGAATCTATTTTATTTTGACAGCGTTTTTTCTTATGTTCTCACATATAAATTAATATTCTCTCAATAATGCTACCATACTTTCAATAAATTTCATACATTTTGTGAACAAAACTACAAAGAAATATAAGCACATAAGAAAATTAAACAAAACTTAGAGAGCATTTGAAGTTACTGCCGTAGTTTTTATTATGGGCTTTGTTAATTTGACAGCGATTTTTCCTGAAGTTACGGATTTATTCTGTTTAATCATTGAATCCACTTTATATTTATGCGAATATATACAGGCACATACCTACATATCGTCATTGTTTTAACTAACCGACCTAACTGAAATTGTTTTTGAAATATGAGTTAAGTCCACTACTAGACTTTATGAGTCATAATATACCTTCTCCACAATTTTTATGACTGTAAACATTACTGTCAACGCTGTAACATTAAAAATAGACAGACATTTCCATAATAGTACATGTAGAAAACAATCATAAAACTACTCTGTAAAATTTTAAAAATGTTAGATAGGTCAGTTAGATAAAACAGCGCCGAATATGTGAAGTAAATTCTTTTCGTTTTAAAATCTATTGAAAAACGTAAAAAGTTGTGATGCGCACTTTTATTTTGATTTCATACTGATGTTGTTTTACATCGAAATCGATTTAATTTTCCATCTTGTTCCATGACAATATGAGGAAAAAGAAGATGTAATTGAAAATAGTATTTTTAAATCGAAAAAAAAAAAATAAAATAAAATATATTAGAACCTGTTTTAAAACTGGCACCAAATATAAAAACCTGGTTCCGAATCGGATAGAAAATATCCTATATTTGACATTGCTACTGTAGATTTCCATTAATGAAAGAATTTTCGAAATCGGTTTAGCGGTTTAGGTGTGAAAGCGTAGCAAGCAAACAAACAAACTCACTTTCACATTTAAAACATTAGTAATACCCCTTTTAGACACGAACAGTTTACTTTGCAAAGTCTTAATTCAGTTGGTAGAAAGACAGAAAGAGATTGTATACCTCTCTCTGTTTTTTCACACAGCTGAATTAAGACTTTGCAAAGTAAACTTTGGGTGTCTAAAAGGGGTATAAGGATATGAATAATATGAATAATTGAATTTGTGGAGAGTTATACCCAGTTAATATTTCCATATTTATTCTCTACAAAATCCATTTTTTACATTTATTTTTATTAGAAACAGTTTATATTTTAAAAACAATTCGATCGGCTAAAACCAGCCGCCAACGTGTGCTGAAAACACTTAGCCGCCGCACAGTGGCACATTTGAAGAGATGGCGGCCAAAACTCTTCAAAAAAAATTTTTTTTTTGTTTCACCGATTTAATGTTTTTTTGTTATATAAAAGTAAACACATAGGAACCTTGAAATCCAGAAATATAAGTTTCTATTTCGATTATTTCTCTTCGAATAGGGTGATCAAAAACGCCCTTTTTTAAGAGAAACTGAAACTCAAAATATTTTAGAAAATTTTTGAACTTGAAGTGGGCATAACTTTTTTGGTTTTATATATTTTTGGAAAAATTTTTTTTCTTCACACAATATCATTTCTTAACTTATAAAATAATTTAAAAAAATCGTACCTTACTTTGCTCGAGTCCGAGATTTGGGCATTGCAATAAAAGTCTAAAATATACCCAAATCTTGATGTTCAGTGGAACGCAACTTTTTTTCTGCGAAAAACTTCGTAAAATGACTTATAACGTGTTATAGTACGTACTTTGAGCTGTTATTATATGCTAATTTTTTAAATTTATATTTGCGTCTCTAGGAACTACAATGATTTTACCAGGGACCGAAAATAATTGTTATTTTTTTATTTTAAATGAAAAGGTTCTGTAAAATGTGTTTTATTTGGATTGGGTTATTTTTAACCATTATCGTAGGAGATATTTTATTTTGGTTATTGTAACCAATATAAGTGAGAAATATTTTTTTTGGTTACGAATAACTATTATTGCAACCAAAAAAATTTTTTGGTTACCAATAACAATTATCTAAAGAATTTAAATTTTTTGGTTACATAAGTAGCAATTATTGCTACCTAAAACACGGTATTTTAGATGTATAAGATGCATTTGTAAAGGGTATGCAGGACAAAAAATTTAAATATCTTTGGCAAAGTTGACAAAACGGGCCGTTTTATTTATCGATTTCATAATAAAATAATTCAGATATTTAAACTAATTATTTTGCTTTTTACTTTTCTTTTTCGACAAAATACGAGGTATTTTTTGTTTGCAAATTTCTACTAAAAACATTACATAATGCAAAAGTTATACTAATTCGCAAGAGATTAAAATAATCGAATAATCTCCCAAAACTGATTATAGACCGCCAAAATCGGCAAGAACTTTCGAAAATTTGCTAAAAATGCGAATATGTTAAAAAAAACTTCCAAAACCGCAAAAACTGTGAACAAAAAACTCAATAGATTTTAAAAATCAAAAACAATTTCATTTGCAAAAAACTGCGAAAATTCGCGAATAATTTCATAATTGAAAAAATGCGATAGAATTTATTAAAAACCCTTAAAATTGTAAGGAATTAAAAAACTTGGAAAAATTTGCGACAATGATAAAAATTCGCAAAAACTTGGTAATATCAAAAAGATATCAAAGTCTGATACTTATTAAAAATAGTTAAAACTGCAAAAGAAAATAAAGAATTGGGAACAATCACTTTTATTGCGATATTAGAGAAAATCCGCTATAAATTGCAAAATAGCAAACAAGCCCTAAAATTTCTTAAAAAATTGCCAAAATTATAAAAATGCACACCAAATTGCTTACATCATAGATGGATTAAAAATCGGTAAAATGCTAAAAAGGCAAGATTTGGCTTAAAATCACTTTTATCGCGAAAATTGGCGACAAACTACATGCCCTAAAATTCTTTAGGTAAAATTATAAGGAATGCCATAAGCTCGGCAAAATTCGCGAAAATTACGAAAATTTGCAATAACTTGCTAACATCAAAATGATATCAAAGGCTGATATTAATTAAAAGTCTGCAGAACTATAAAAAGGGAAAATAAAGGTCAAAATAAAGTGGACCCGGGTGGACGGCTTAATTAAGTATGAAATTTTTAAGTTCAGTTAACGTTACTATTTATAAAATGCAATGTTAAATCACTACATTCACAAATTTATTTTTTTTAAGGCCGATAATACCTATATTTTTAGAATTCATTTTTCAATCATATATAAGTGTACTTTAATAAGGCCCGATTTTAAAGTTAATACATAAAGCTTGAAGCTTAAGATGTCTTCTATCCAACAAAAAAAAATTTCATTAAAAAATTTCAACCTAGTCAAAAGTTATAGAATTTTGACCGCCAACTCACAAAATGTGCCACTGTGCGCCGCCGACATGGTAAATTTTTCCCAAGACTTTACTTTAAAAATTTTTTTTTTTCAACAAAAAATGAGGTACATATTAGGAATTTAGACCCAATAACTGACTTCAAAGTTATATATTATATATTATCTAAATTTGCCACTTAAATTTAAGTGGCACTTAAATGTAGCTTCATTTTTTCAGTGGCTAATTAAAGTTCTTATTCAATTACGTTGAAAGTACGGCAGCACTACAAAATTTCCCAGTATTATGGAAGGCTTTTTAAACAACAGCTGCTTATTATAAATAACAAAGATAGGTTATCAAAATAAGGAAAACTAAAATTGCATAAAAACAAATTTATATATAAATATATTTTTCGTCGTCGCCGAAAATATATTTTGCAACTTGCGGTCGGCTGCAGCATTATGAGCTATAACTTCTGTTTGAAAATTTGCCGAAAATGAAACAAACGTCGGAATATTAAAACGGTAAAATTTTTTTCACACTTTATACGTGTTGCAACCTGATGATGATGAAAGAATGGGTGTGTTCGTAAATGCATCACTGCTTTGCATCAAACGTGCAATCTTTTATTTAAAATGCAATACAAGTTCGCTGATAATATGTTTTAGTAGTAATTATGTTTGTACACCATATTTGACATTTAATTGTGCTTTATCTACTTCAGTGAACCAGTTTAGATCACTTAAATTTCCATTTGCAGCAAAGTGATGCATTTACGAACACACCCAATGTTAAATCGGTGCAAAATATCTGCTAAAATGTTTTACAAAAGAAAAATAATATGCTAGATTTTAAGTTTTTTGTTTTGCAGTTTTTTTCAAAATCCTTGAATGCTTTTTTTACAAAAGAATATGCTAATTCTAGAATTGCACCATGTTTCCACGTTTCGAGTTCACGATGTCATTTCAAAGTCGAAGCGATTTCCATCGCATACCTGATAAATTTGACTTTTGAATCTTTAACAAGTTAAAAAAAATGTCTACCTTATAAAGTAGTCTATAAAATATGTTACTGAAGGTTTAAAAAAGAAGTGCTGTAAAAAATGGCTACGCCTTGCATTAAAGTGTCATTTATTTTGGAATAAAATATGTCGAAAAAGCTTTTGTATATGAAAGCTGTTGTTAAGACAATTTGTACTACTACAGTATTTTTATGCTTTAAATACTTTTGTTGCCCGCCGCTCATTTCTTGTCAGTTGTGGGTTTGGAGTTGGACTTGGACTTGGAGTTAGAGTTAGGAATGTCATCGTTTGAGTTTAATTGTTCTATTATGGATTTAACGTTGCTGCTGGTTGTTGGTATCTGGTCTAAACTAGAAGGCGGTAGAGAGTTTTTCATCAGACCACTTGACATTGAATCCCATTGACGTATCGTTTCGCGATCGATTTCAGTTGATTTATTAGATGATATATTGGAAGATGTTTCCTCACGCAATACTTCATAAAGATCGGAGTTCAGATCGTGCGGCGTGAGTATGTTTTCCGTTAGCTGTACATAAACATCGTGGTCATTAGTTATATTGTGTGGCAAATCATTGTTCAACGCTTGTTCATCGCACACTTCATCGTAGGTGTTGTGGGAAGTTGGATTCGTATGGCGTGATTTAAAACTTGATCTCAAATGCTGTGAAATGTTATCATTTACATAAGTTACATCGCGCGATAAGCGGGGTTTTCTATTTGGCTCCGTAGCTGGAATGTGAGATCGATTCGAAACTGCTATTCTGGAGGGAGTAACGGTTATGCGATCTAAATCGTCTAGTGAGCGTGCATGTCTCTGCGATACTCTTCTTAAGCTTTCGCGCCACAAAGTGTCTTCTTCCCAAAGTAATTCGCCACTCACAGGTCCACCACCTAGAACTGTAGATTTATCTGAATTATTTGCAGATTTTTGTGTCTCAATTTCTGCGGATATATGAGTATCGGCTAAAGTACTTGGCCCCACCAAAGCATTATTACCCGTTAGTAAATTGTTATTTTTAGCATTGCCCTCAATCTTGCCACAAACCATATATCTATTGTGTGAAATGATGCGAGTTGGAATTGGTGATAGTGTGGATGATACGTTAGTGGTGACCGATGTTATTGAACTCGATATCGTGGTTTGGATGGTTGGGTTAGTGTTATAGGTTGAATTTAAGGACTGCTGATGTCTTAAATTTATTTTATAATTATTCATCTTCATGGCTGGATTTTGTATTTGTTGCATGTGAAATGTTTGTGCTGCTGTGCATGATGAAGATGGATGAGAGGAGGAGGTGTGAAAGGGTTCTCCAGTTTTTAGGTTTTTACCCGAACTGTAACTTAGTTTTTCAACATTTGTTTTCATTTTGTACAAATTTTTACTGTCTATAGCTTGATCTTTATCGGCTAGGATTTCCATATTGATGTTATGCGCCCTTTCTATGGGATTGTGTATGTGATCTATATTGGAACCTTGGGCATGTATGTCTCTTTGATTATTCAAAGTGGTGGGGGTAGATAATAGTTCTCTGCTGCTGTTTAGTTCTGAGTAGTAGTAGGGTGCTGATTGTTCTGATATATTGCTGTTGTTGCGACTATGCAGTGGGGTGGCGTATCTAGTAGGCGTCAAGCTGGCAGCTCCCAAAGTATCGAAGTGATCGTTGGTACCTTCAATCTTTTGCAGTGAATCCGTAGAGGATACAAAGTGTATATTGCCATAGAAGTGTTCATTATCTTGATTGCGGAATATTTTGGGAGGTTTTATGAGATTTGTTAGAATGCCAGCTCCTTGAGCGGCGGCCGCATCTGTAAGTATCGAGGTGGTGGATGATTCAAATTTAGTGTTTTGATAGAGATATAAATCGCTGTTTTGTAGATCGTTTAGATAAGTGTCCAGGTCGGCAGTCTCTAGAGCATCTTCAAACTGTTCACTTAAGGATTCAATTTCGCTAATAGATTCCTCTGACAGTGGTCTTCGTGATCTCTGTTTTTCCAGCTCAGAATCAGATCCTTGTCTGTGCCTGAGCTCTACAGTATCTGATTCACTATTGCTACCAGCGCCCGTTAAAGAGGACTTTTGTTGACATAAAGTCAACGATGAGTTCGATTGATAACGTATGGGCGTGGCCACATAGGATGGGGAACTTTTCTTCAATTTATTGTAGAGATCGAAATCGGAAGAATTATTTGAACTGTTATCGGTTTGGAAACTATAATTCGAATCGGACAACGTTCTTTCGTGCTGTTTTAACAACAGCAAATGTGGCGGCACTTTAAGACTTTTGACTTTGCTGAATTGATCCGGCAGCGAGAGACGACTAGACTTTAAGGCAGCTTCATTTTTGGGAAAATTGAGAGACGTATTACTGGCGTGCATTTTGGGTAATTGTTCATATGAAATATTGAATTTGCTGCACGAAGAGCTTTCTTTACGCTTTACTGTATCAAAGTTTTCGGCCGAAAATATTTCCTCGGTCTTCAGTTCCTCCATGGGTGGTGGTGAGTTGGGTATGGGTGGTGGCGACACTATTTCGCTATCTGAACTTTCGATACAGTTATTAAGTGGTGTAGAGGCTCCCAAATAGTAAGAAGCTGGTCGGAAAGTATCTGATAGACTGAATCTAGTGCGAGATCTCATTTTTTTTGCATCCACATATTTGGAGGATTCATCGTCAGCATCAGAACTGTCCGAGTTAAGGACCACAGAATTTTGTGGGGGCTTTAAAATATCAGGTAAGTCTTTTCGTTTGTGCTGATTGCGATCTTGTTGAGATTTCTTCGATTTCTTTTTCAGAGTATCGGTTGATTTTTTTGATTTCTTTAGTGTTGAGGATTTGCCCAATATTAACGGGGTCTTCTCCTCTTTGGAAATCGCTCTGTTTTTAACTTGTTTGACGCCTTGCAGTTCCATATATAAGGGTTCATTTAAGCATTTCATGTGCTTTGGTTTACAACCCGCTTCTTGGGTCGGTGTGTTGTTGGTTGAATTGCTCAAGCACATAATTTCGTAATTATTTTTTGAATCTTCATCCTGTAAATGTTTTGTCATTTCCACATAGTGATTTTCGTCTTCTTCTTTATTGGAATCCATCATGGAAACTAAAGTGAGACTTCTTTCCGTGTTGACGGATTGGTCTGATTCTATTCTCTTGGGAGTCATGGGCAAATAGTGAGACTCGTCAAAATTCTCTTGATTTTCTTGCAGGGTCATTGGTTCATTTTCGTATATCTTTGAAAGTTCCTTGTCCTCCGCCAAATCCTGTTCAATTTGTTCGCCACCTATCATTCTACTATCTTCTTCTACATCAGCCTCCTCGGCTAGCGCTTCATCCAAATCATCATCAGTATATTCACATGTAGTATCCTCATCATCCTCTAACTCTGCCACATGTTCTTTATTCAGCTCCGGTTCAGTATCATTTTCCTTTGGGATACCAATCGTCCCATCTTGAGTGGGAGTAACCACATCATCTTCAGTGGTGTGTGTTTCTTCTAAATTCAATTGAAGTTTTTGGCGTTTTTCTTCATTTTCTTTAAAACGCTTCAGACTCATCAGCATGGGAGTAGCCTCATCGTCTTGTATAGCTTCTGTTTCTAGCGTCTCTTCACTTTTAAAACTCTCTTCGATTTCATTCTCGTCAATTGAAATATCTGTATCAGTTTTCCTGCTATCTGATACATTTAAAATAGCCTCCTCAAGTTTTGTACTAGATTGAATTTTGGTTTGAAGCATTTCAAAGCTTTCATTGTTATTAGCAAGTTTACAAGATTTTGTCGGTACTACGGTCTTAGTATTATAAACTGGCACATAACTCGATATTTGTGCGGTAGAAGTATCATTAATTATGGTATTTTCGTGCAACGGCATGGCTATAGTACTGGGGATTTTGGGTAATATTGTTTTGGGTAAAGAACTATCTAAACTATCTTCATGGTCTGATTGGAAATGGGCGGCTGGTACTGGCTTAACATTAATTATTTTAGTTTTCAAAATTGGCTTTAAAAAGACTTTTGTTTGTGATGTTGTGGCGGTAAAAGTCAAGTCCGTAGTGGAGCGTGACAAAATTGGGATTTGGGGATATTCTACTACATCTTTTGATTGTTGCTTTTGTTGTTTTTGTTGGTGTATGTCATTGATTGTAAATGTTTTCTTTGGTCTTTTTATTGTTGTATTGTCATTGTATAAATTGCTTGTTGCACTGTATTTTTCTAAACCATGACCATCGGACGGCATTAGGGTAGAAGTGGTCGAAATTTGTGGTTTTTGGGTGGTATTGGTGCTGTTTTTAGTGATGGTTGTTGGGCTAGAGCTAGTGTTGTGGCCGTTTCGAGAAGTTTTGGCACGTAGAGAGGACCTTCCTGCCGGCGCTTTTGTAATATTCGTTCCAGCTGTGTTTTTGTTATTGTGATATTTGTTTTTATTTTTTTTAGTTTCACAATACCGAGTCAGTTTTTAATGTGTATGAATAATAACAAAAATATAAAAAAGGAAAAAAAAATAATAATTTGAATAAGTTGAACATAAACACTAACAAAAAATTGATTATTGGGAAAATATTCTGTAAAATTATAAAACAATGATGGTATTTAGTGCGAAAACGAACAAAAAATTATAGTAAAATAAAGAAAAATTAAACCGTACAACCCAATTAATTTTTTTTTAGCAAACAACAACTACAGGAAACAAACGGCTTGTCACCATGTCGACAGAAAACGTTCGATCGCGATCGACAAATTGTATTGAAAACAACAATAAAATAAGACAAATTGTTTTTGTTTTCAATATACATAAGTAGTCGATCGATTGTTTTCTGTTGACATCGTTAAACAGGCTGAAAGTGTAAATGGCATGAAATTTAAAAAACCGTACACCCCAAAGAAAATTAAATAAAATTTGAAAAAAAATTATATATTATTATATTATTTTTGTTTTTTTTTTTAATGTAAAATATCCAGTTCCACAATCTAAACATTTATTCTAAATACGAGGAAAGATAACTAAGCATTTATGTAAAAATATAAAATTTTACCTACATTTTATGTCTCAGAGTATGATTTATTAATTCACCAGTCATTTATTGCTTAGAAAAATAGTCAAGACTGGGGAAGCAAGTGCGTCGTTTCTATAACTTGTGAGAATTTTTCGTTGAAATGGAGAAATATTAAACCCCAACAAATTATTGAAATATTTTTTTCTTACTCAACCTGTGTTTCACAGCATGAGAAACATTTTTTCGAATCGTAAAGTTCTCACATTTGTTACAGAGATGAGGCACAGATATGTAACCGTAAAGTTGCCTGTTTTTTCATATCTAACATACAAAGATGCGGAGATGATATTTATAAATTGATATCTGTGAAAAAGTACAAATTGTAATAAGAGAAAGTACACTGAAAAGAAAACCATTATTCGATCAATGAATTTTGTCATTGATAACGAACTAATGCAAGAGTTCATTGTATTAATGAAGAATTTCGTGCATATAATGCCAACTTTCAATAAGCTAATGAACAATTTCATTCATACAATGAATAATTATTTATGATGCTACTTCATTAGCTGAATGAACGTTTTTTCTCTTAGTGTACCCTTTCAGAAAAAAGTACACGTTCAAGAAAAATTGCCTTTTGGACGAAGTGACTTTTTAAAAAAGTATATCTTGTGAGTATTTTGTATATTTGACCTGTAAAGTTTAATATGACGGGAATTGTTCTTTCGGCTTAAGGTCGTGTTTTTAAATAAAAACAATTAATTTTATTTCCATAAAACTCCTTTATTTTTATTTAATTATATTTTAATTATCTCCGATGTTTCGGTTAACGTCGTTAACCATTTTCAAGGAATCTATAAACAAATTATACATACATATATTATATAAAACCATTTTCACAAAAAAACAACAAGTATTTATATACATACATAAAAAGTTATTTAAAAATATGTAAAAGTTTTAAGAAGTACGAGTACAACCGTCCGTCCTTTATGCGAGTTATTAAGTAACTAATTATTATTTATTTGGTTTGTGTTTATTTATTATGTGCCGATATAATTGCGCGCACTTGTCTGTGTCAGTCTTGTAGTTGAGACGTTTATTTGTTGGTACATTAATTATGTGTAGCATTTCCAATATAAATCTCTTTTTGTAGTTATTTTCTTCTTGTAATATTCTAACACTATCAAAGTCAGGTTTGTGACCGCTTACTGCACAGTGGGCAGCGAGGGCAGTTTTTTGCTCTAGGGGTTTATTCTTTTGTTTCAAATCTGATTTATGTGAGGAAATTCTTGTTTTTAGTTTTGTTTTAGTAGTGCCAATATACTTTTTATTACAATTATTTTCACCATCTCCAATACAATTAATTTCATATATCACGTTAGCTTTTTCTTCTTTTTTTATTACATCTTTGGTTTTACTAAATAATTTATTTAGTGAGTTGTTGGTTTTCATAGCTAATTCATATTTGTTATTGTCATAAATGTCAGTATTCTTTATTCTTTCAGATAAACCCGGTATATAAGACATTGGTTTATATATTTTGCCAGTGTTGCCATTGTTGGTCACTCTGTTACGTTTTAATTCTACATGTTTCATAAGTTCAACTATCGTTCTTCTTGGATATGCATTTTTCCGTAGTATATTTATTATCTTCTCTTTATTTACTTCATGGAATTTTTCATCACTAATATCCAGCACTCTTCTTATGAAATTTGTTGCGGTATTAATTATCATACGCCTAGGATGTTTCGAGTAAAAATTTATTAGTCTGTTGGAAGACGTTGGTTTTTGGTACCAATCTACATGTAATGTTTCTTTATCCCTCATTATTATGCAGTCTAAATAGGGTAACTTGTTATCTATCTCCAATTCGCTTGTGAATTTAATTTGTTTATTAAACATGTTTAATTTTGTTATAATAACATCCAACATATCTTTCTGTATTATGGCGAATATATCATCTACGTACTTGGTGATAAGTTTAGGTTTTATTTCCATTCCTTTAAAAGTGTCGTCTAAAAGTTCTTCCATTACGATGTCTGCTACGACTGGTGATATTGGGGATCCCATGGGCATTCTTTTCCTTTGTTCATAAAACTTATCATCAAATTTAAAATATCTCGTTTCTTTTATACAGAAGTTTAAAATCTCTTTGAATAGTTCATATGGCATGGTCGTGTAGTTCTGTAAAATATTCCAATTCTTTTCTATTATTCCAAGGGCTAAGTTAACCGGGATGCTAGGAAATAATGATACTACATCAAAAGATACGAGTACTTCGTTATTTTTAATCTTTGTGTTATTGATTTTAGGTTTAAAATCAACAGCATCTTTAACATTATATTTTGACTCTTTTGTCAAGTTTTTTAAAATCTCTGCCATAAATCTACATAAACCATGCGCGGGAGAGTTTATGGATGAACAAATTGGCCTAAGTGGTGTTCCTGTTTTATGTATTTTAGGTAACCCATAAATTCTGGGTGCTACTGAAGTAGTAATGCTTAAACTAGTTTTCTTTTTCATGTCAATGATTTTTAAATTGTATAATTTATTTACTAACATGTTATTTTTAGTTTAAAACCACGACCTTAAGCCGAAAGAACAATTCCCGTCATAAAAGTATATCTTTTAAAAACGTATTTTTTTAAATACACACGCTCATTTTAAGATTTAAGGAAAAATAACTCATTTAAAAATAGTAGAGAAACTACTGCGGCAAAAAAAAATACTATTCGACATGTGCAAGAAGTATTTTTAATTATCAATAAAAATTTTAAACTTTTTCATAAAATACATATAAAAACATTTAAATAAGAAACTTCAGTAAAAAAGTGAGATCTGAAAAACGACCTGTCCTAAAATGTCGACAACGTTCGACAATTTAAATTTAAAAATAAGTTTTTGTTTGGAATTTAAGTGTGTGTGACAAGTCGAACGCTATTAAATGCAAATTTTAAATATATGTGCAAACATAAAAGTATTTCAAATCACTATTATTCTTACGCCCTTTATTACTAAAAAATATTTTTTGATCTATAACAGGTTTATAAAACGATTTTCCATACAAAATTTGTTTTACAGGTTTATCCCTTTAGTGGTTTCAAAATCGCCGGCATAGCAAGGCTGTCAACTGTTAAATATCGGTCATTAGAATTGCAATATATTTGATGAAAAGTTTGCCATTTACGAATATGCATCGTTTAACAGTCGAAGAACGCGTAAAAATAGTTCAAATTACTGCAAAAGTGTTGGTAAATATTCGAGCATTACGGGGTGATTATGGTCATCATGGTCATCGACCTACTGTACAAAGAATTGGCAATATTATAAGGAAATATGTTGAGACTGAAAGCGTTACAGATTAAGTCAGCCCTCTGCATAATCGCAATGTACGCTTTGCGTAGTTCAATCCCTGTATCCAAAAGTCATTAAATAACAACACCACGCATTTTTCTGATATGCATTAGTGTCCCTTTGTATCAGTTGTTGTAGGAAAGTTCAAGTGATGAAGTCATAGTCACTGGTCACTGAACTATACCGAGTTCAGCATATACTAATCCTAATGTAACATCAGAGCGCCCACCTTCGTTGTGTAGCAAAGTCATCGGCGAAGAAAAATAATCAATAAAATGGCTACAAGACACAGCTTCAAAATATTAATACGCCTCATTTAACATCAGAGAGCCGCTGCAACATTGCATTATTAAAAACGTGTAAAAAGCAGATTTGTAAAAGAATGAAGCTTTCCTCCATGTCTTCCTTCACCACCTGTCTTCTCTCTCACTATCCCTCTCCTAAAAGAAGGTAACACCTAGTAATAGTAATTAATTAATTGCCTGAGTGTTACTTTTTGAAAAAAAAGTGTGGCGGATAGTGCAACGAACCGTTCACGCCGTTAGACTTTTTTGTGGAGTTATGCTAAGAAGCGGGTTTACACGGATATTCCACTAATGTTAAAAACCAACACTCGTCAAGCTATCGCCGCGATACCGCTCTAAATGCTCGAAGAAGTAATCGAAAACTACTTCAAAATAATCAACTGCTGCAACCTATATAGAGTCACTCATTAAAATCACCTTGTATTACATACGTAATGACAAGGCACAAGTATTATAATGAAATTAAAGTTTCATCTTACTCATAGCTTTATGTGTGTTTTATTTAACAATATGTATAGAAAGGAAGAAAAACCGAACCAAGTTCAGTCACTTGAATTCGAAACAATTTTGGTTCAACGACGTCTATAATGTTCGCTTGCACGCACTTGCGTTTGTTTGCCAAATAGTATTGAATCAAATCAAAGCATTGACAGATAGGAATTTTTGTTGCATTTAGTCGTTGTCTTTAAAAATTATATATAATACAACTAACTTTCATGAGAACATATACAACCATATGGAACAATAAAAAAGAAATCAATGAAATAGTCGCACAAGCAACAGCTTGTCTTATTTTTATTTATTTGTAACAATAACCAACCGAGCCCATAGGGCCATATATAGTTGGCGGACTATTGCTGAGCGAGTACTTTGTATAATCAATATAAAACAATAATCAAACCCAAAGTGTTTCATAAGATTGTGATGCATATTATATTTTTATGAGTCTGGTGTACGAGTAAAGAATTTAAGATGTTAAAGTAATTACCTTTATATTATTTATTTAATTATAATTATATAATGAAATGATAGAATCATCTTTTTCCAACCTTTATTCGCTTTTTGGCGAAATAAATTTTACTCGTTCAAAAGCAAAATAGCAAGTGACTTCCGATATATCTGGACTATATTTTATAAGAAAACACTTAAGTTTTCTTTGAACTTGCCGTTCAAATAAATCTTCGTTGTCAATGAGCCCAAATCAATTTTAATTCGCTTAGAATGAGAACAAACAGTCTGTAAGTCTTGCCTTTGAAGGTTGTTTACGTCTGAGCAGTGATGCCAGTAAATATTTTGGAAATTCCCTACACGATTGAAAAAAATTCCTTTTTTTCCCTCCAACCGAAAATATTTTCGCTACGCTGAAAATTTTTTATTTTTAACAACAAAAAAAAAAAACAAATAAATGTACATTTTGTGAATATTGTAGATTTTTTTTTACAAAACTGTGTTTCATATATTGTACAAAACAGACTATAGTCGTATGCCGAGTATTCACTATGGCATTTTTTGACATCGCAATGGTGTGTATTAGTGGCAACATTTGTCATTTCCTATACTTTTCGTTGCGTGGCATTGATTTCCATATAAAAAACACATATTGAAAATAATACCACAAGAAATGCCAGATGTGTACTCAGCATTAGTTGGGTACCAGGTAGAAAAGTATCTAAAGCATAAATTAACAAAAACAAACTAAAAATATGTACATCCTTGCATCAATATGAAAATTGTACTTAAAGATTATGGTGTAACAAATATTAATTATACAAATTCTTAAGCCTAGATCACGCTATCAGCACAATGTACCGATTTTGGTCGGCTCATAATTAATAAGCTAAATTTGTCTTATTATTCAATTAACTGAAATATAAGGACATAATTGCACCACACTACATTGCTAATAAAGTCATATAGACTTATTCTGGAATTAATTGAAAAATAAGGCCACTTGCTAGATTGAAATGCATTTTTTTACCTTCTTGTATGGCTCTTTTTTATGAAACTTTTCCTCATGTTTATCTTAAATAAAAACTATTTTATTTATTTCTTTTAAGTATTTAAAAAAAATTTCCATGCAGAAAAGATCAGTTTGCGGAGCATTGGTGACACAATTTTACACGATGCATAGCTTACACAACACAAAACCATTTATTTTTATTTTGTCACTGTCTGTTAAAAAAAAATCTCAATACATACAAACATTAAAATATTATTATTGCGATTTGTCAAATTTAGCTATATACATACATATGTATGGATATTGCAATTGATTTTCAGATTGTTAGAATTCGTAATGTAGGGTTTCTGCAAAAAAAATTTCAAGTTATGTGAAAAATTTCAGCTCTTAAATAAAAATCCTCCAAATATTTTTGCATTTTATGTTTAAAAAATTGAAAAAGCTATAGTTGTAAAAACTCCCTACATTTTGTTCAAAATAATAAATCTTTCCTTTTTCCCTACGCTTAAAATTTTACAGAAAAATCCCTACAAAAAGGAAAATTCCCCACTTTTGGCATCACTGCGTCTGAGGGTAAGTTTTGTATTTTTAGCTTGTCTCTCAAAAGGTTGTGATCAGATGGAACATCTACACATGCATATTTTGAAAGTTTACGAATTGACGATCTATATCGTTTATTTATCAAGATAAAATCGATCTGGTGCCGAACTTTATTTATCTTGTGCGGATTCCATTTGTAGAGGGGGTAACGTATACTTGTTGATAAATATAAGACAAATATTAAGTATACGCCAGTATTACATTTAGTACATAATAAATACCTGCGTAAATAGTCTTGAAATGTAAATGCGTCTTGTTTTGTAAATGTATTCTCGTGGTTGTATAATGCTAAACCAATAATAAATGCTGTCGTATTACAAGCAAAGCACGATATATGCATTGGTGTATGTGTATATGAGTGCTAACAAGCAATGTCGTGAAGACTTCTTGTTATGAACAAACAATCAACAAATTAGTGTTGATGCGTGTATGCTTGTTATTTTCCATATTGTAAGTTTGAGTGTGTGTGTAATATGTATATGGTAGGTCACGAAGTATTTTCTTCTTTATTCCTATACCTGCAATAGCTGAGACAAATTATTGCAAACAGTGTTGTTTAGCGTTTGTTTTAAAAGATTTCTCTATAGTAAAGCATTTGAAAACTCCCTCATGTCTTGAAAGTTCTTATAAATGGTCTTGTGCAGGACTTTAGTACATACTATACATTAAACCATATTTCTGGCTCTTCCGATTACGATACGTAGTTTGAAGATATTTTTTTTTTAATATTTAATGGTGTCATTCACCCTTATCGGGAATAAGAATTCACGTGAAATGTGTTCCATTTCCCTAAAAATGTGATCGCCAATGTTTGCGTTGTTGTTGTGTCAGTATACGATTTTCTAATTTTGTTCACTTTTTTTTTTTTTGTTCACGGGAAATATTTCACGTGAACAAAATATTCGCCTTTTATTCCCGATAAGGGTGATTATCTCTCAAATGACACTACACTAAGGAGAAAAAATTTAATAAATTTATTTGTTAGAATAAAAAATTACCGTCTGGATTTTATATGTATACCTTTCGATCAATATACACGAACATGTAAAATTACCATTTACGAGTATTATATATTTTCTGTAAGCCGGATACAAAGCAAGAAGTAACTTTAAAAGATAAAAACAATAACCCTTATTACAGTTGTCAATATCGACGACACGTAGAGCTAGTAAACAAGCCAAAATTTTTCGATATTATATTGACGTGACGTCGATGTTGACAACTGTAATAAGGGTTAATATACGATTATGTATGCTTACTAGGCAGCACGTATGTTCCAAAATACTATCCAGTTATGCTGCGAGTAAATATGTACATATGTATATTCAGTGGTTACTTAATACTCGTATTACAAAAAGGTAAGAAACAATATTGAAATAATATAATAAAAAGGCTGAGTTTACATCTGGCATTTCATGTGTGCCATTTGCCAAAGAAAGCATAACCACTAATTACTAATGAAAAACTGTTTGATTCAGACACATATTTATTAAGTTAAAGGCAAATTTTGTAAATAGAAACGTTTTTTTCGTTTTGAAATTTGTATGGAAAAAATATTTTTTGAAACGAATTTTCGTTATTTTTCATACAAATTTGAAACGTTTAGAAACGAAATAAAACACAATTAAGAAACCGATAGATTTCAATTTTAATCTCAAAATTAGGAAGCATAAGCCAAAATATTGATTTGTTTCCCTATCTCAAATGCGAAAAACTATTTTATTTTTGAATTTTAAATTTTATGGAAAATTATTTTTACATACCGATACACAATTCATTCTAAAACCACTTTTTCAATTAATAAATTTCTTATAACTATTTAATAAAAAATAGAACTTTGTGTTGTTAATTTATTATATGTATGTATATTGGTGTTGAATGCATTTTTTTTTTGTATTATTTTATAAACTAAATGATTTGGTTGCAAATACCATTATGTTTTATTATTTTATATTTTTGTTGTTGTTAAAACGCTGGGCAGGAAGACTCTATTGTTGTTGAATTTTGCCAATTTTTTTCGTGTTTGCAAAGAAATACGAGTAATAGTGCTTGAGAGTTAATCTCGGTAAATGTTAAAATTCAATGATATAAGAAAAAAAATTTAAAAAAAGTGAGAAAGACATACAAGCAACTTTGTCCAGAGAAGGTGTTCTTAAGCAATTAAAATAATAGTGCAGGCGATATAATACCAAAGCTGATTAAAAAAATCCTTAACCTTTTACACTTGCATACATACAAACAATAGGGTAAACCATATATAATAATAGAAAAGCATAGAAAACTATTTTAAAGGAAATTTTCTTAATAATTATTCAGATATCTTTTTCTTATTAAGGGTGCAAAAACAATTACAATTACGGTACGAGTAAATTAATTTTAGCGAGCATACTCGTAGAAAAAATCTTTAACCGTTGTAGTAAAGCTGCTCAATGGGAATCGAACTCTTGAACTTGACCTCGATTAAAGCGGACAACTCAGATAAGCATAACATAATTATATCAAATCATTCGACTCTTGGCACAGTGGGATATCTTTCATAAATGTTTGTGTAAAAACTATAAGCAGCGGTCCTAGATAACTGAAAGTTGACACCGACCATTATATGGATTCGACAAAAAAAAATCGGCCACGATCACCATCCCTGCAATCTAAATAGATTTTCTTTAGCATAAAATTTTGTGTATACAAGCAGAAGTCTTCAAATTTGGCACATATACTTTCTAGAATAGAATAAATTCCACAAAGAGGTATTTTTTTGGGTTTTGGCGATTTTTTATTAATAACGTTTTTTTATAGTTTCAGTGTTTTTATTCAATTGTGTATTAAGTCAGAATTTATGAAATGATTTTAATAAATTTTAGCACATTTTATTTGTACCATACAAAGTTATCACAATTAAGAATAAAATTTTAAATTTTTTTCAGTTTACAATTTTAATGAGTCTTACAAAAAATTTTTTTAGTTTTTTTGGAAAAAAATATGTTTTTGATAAAACTTTCTGAAAATCTACGAAATTATAAGACTGTTAAAAAGCTAATTAAGACATAATTTAAATTTGTCTACGATCCTACTGTGTCTTTTATAATTTAAGTGGAGAACTAGTTCTCGAGTAAATGAAAATTATGTGATGCAGCATCCTCTTTTTTGTAAATGGCAGAAAATCTCGAGATACAGAGTCAATTAAAAAAAATTGTCTATAAGCATTGTAGCTCTATATCATATGTACACAAATTGACTAACAAAACACGGGCTTTAGAAATCGTGTTAACTAATGAATACGAATAGCAAATAGTTTGTCACAAAAACAGAGATTTCGTTTGGACTTGTATCGAACTCTTTCGGTAACATTGTAGCTCTATATCATATTTACACAAATTGACTAACAAACAAAAAACGGGCCTTATAAATCGTGTTATCTAATGAATACGAACAGCAAATAGTTTGTCACAAAAACAGAGATTCCTTTTAGGCTTGTATCGAACACTTTCAGTAGTAGACTTGTGTCCAACAGTTCTTTTTGAACTAGTTCGTTCAGTTGGACACAAGTCCGGTCAAAAACATCAATGTAAATTAAATGGGTTTGAAACAATTTTTGATTCAAACGCTCTCAAACTAGTTCAAAAAGAACTGTTGGACACAAGTCTATTCAGTAGTTCGTTTTTGACACAAACCAATGATCAAACCCATTTAAATTACATGGGTGTGATCATTGGTTTGTGTTAAAAACGAGCTACTGAAAGAGTTCGATACAAGTCTAATTTTTTACGCAAACTCATGATCAAACCCATTTTAATAACATGGGTTTGATCATAGGTTTGTGCCTTAAATGAACTAGCCAACAAGTTCGACCCAAGTCATTTTTGACACAAACCTTTGATCAAACCCATTTAAATTACATGCGTTTGATCCAGTTTAAATATCCATGTAACAAAAATGGTAAAAAAAAAATATTATTTTAATTTTACTGAATTAAAATAATAAGTCAAGCAGATGTTAGAAAAAATTAGCAAGCAAATAATTATATGCTACTCCACTCGTACATACTCACATGCAGCTAAAACATATGTAACTAGAACAACGTTAAATAAAAAAGCGGCAGAAATAATGATAGAGAAAAGCTAAAAGATAGATAGATAGAAAGGCACATACATACATACATACATACATAGACACACAGACAATAAGAAAACTAAAGGTGAAATGAAAGCAAGTACTAAAAATACAAATTAATGCAAATGAAAACTAATTCCTCTTAAAGCGTTTATATTTTTTTCAATTTAAGCTAAAAAGTATACAATATGATTTACAAGTTAAATGCCCCGAATCGGTATACATAGAGACTGCTTAAGTGCAAGAAGCACGGATGAGCAAGAAGGCAGGAAAAAAAGAGAAAGAAATAGAGAGAGAGAGAGATAAAGGTAATGAGAGCAAAAGCAAGATATTACAGGAATTGGGGAAATGTTTAGGAAAATTTTTATGAAACAAAAATCATTTTATAATTGGCAAATTACAATTATAACGACAAGCGAAATAGGAACTTTAGGATTAAAAAAAAGAAAATTTTTATGCAGACATTTTTTTGCTTTAAACTCAATTTGTTGCACAAAAAAGGTCTAGGTGAGTCGTTTAATTTGCAATTTGAATAGAGATTTGATATTAAATTTATTTGCTGGCAAATACTTAACGACTTACCTTCATCATCTGAAGAATAGGAATTGTAACCAGCAGTGGGACCAGCGTTAGCATGAGTCTCCGAGCGGCTGCGTTGTATGCCGCCCACTGCATTTGCTGTAGCAGAGATGCCACCTTTGGTGCCAGCTATGCTGTTCGGATAGTGGGCTCCACTAGCAACAGCTGTCGAGGCCAATAAAATGTTGGGATTACTTCCTAGCTTAGACATGGCTGACATATTGCTGGTGACTGCAGCTGTTTGGCCACTTTGTGCGCCAGACAACGTGGAATGTTGAGCACCTTTACGTGTTAGCGGTGATTGTAGCATGCGTTGCTTCCACTCTAAAAGACGTTTCATGGACTCTTCCCTTTTACGTTCACCATCCAAGTGAGACATGGCTGCAGTTTGTGTTGAACCAGCGGTTGCTCCAGTCGTTACGGGAGGTGAGATTGTGCCTGTGGGTGGAGAAGTAATTGTTGTAGTAGTGGTAGTAGTGGGTATCGATGAGAGTTCATCGTCAAATGTCGACGAACGTTTAGGTAAGCGAGCACTAGCTGAACGTAGGAACTGTTCATTTTGTTGAATAATTTGCTGAGTTGTGAGACCTGATGAAAGTAATGATGATTGTGACGTTTGTTTTTGTTGATGTGCCGGCGACTGATTTAATTGCAATTGCTCTTGTTGCTCTTGGTGCTGAGATGGTGGTGATTGTGTGTGATGAGGGTGAGTGGAGGATGAGCGAGTTTGTGAACTATTACCCATTGTCTGTGAACGACTCATACGTGGTATGCTAGTATGTCCTGCTTGATTACCTAAAGCATCTTGTAACAACTCATTACGCTTATATGTTCTTTCATAAGGATTTTCATAACCGATTGTGTTCATACCGCTCGCTACAGGACTAAGAAAATCTGTAGATCCACTTGTGGTACGATATGAACCTGCCTGCTGTGGCTGAGCCTGGGGATTTTGCAAATACAATGCGCTTTTGCGCATTTTTTCAGCATAATTTTCCTCGGAATAATAAAAGCTATCTGGCGTACGATTAATGTCTAGGCTCGATTTCGGTCGAGGCGCTCTTACTGGATCGGGTTTTATCATGGCGACAGTATCAGCTATGGCAGCAGCGTTAGCAGCCGCTTCAGCTCTAGCTTCGTATTCCAAAAAATCTGCCGAATGGGGGCGCATAATGGCGGCAGCAGCTGCCGGCTTGGCTCTTAAATTAATATGGCTGCCAGCAGCGTTATGTCCAGGTGATGACTACAATTAAATAAGATAATAATTTATGTGTAATTTTATTGCTATAATTTGATTATAATTTTTCAAATGAAGTACAAAACTTATTACTTAAACATCCAGCAACTATTTTTACATTCCAAAACAATTTCCCTTTATTTCCTTACCACACACTCCCACACACAAACACACACACTCACACATTCACAACTTGTTACTTTTAGTTTTAAAAACCTCTTAAATTGTTATAAACTTTATTTTATGGAAAGATTTTAAGACTTTCTGTACCAGAATATGAAAGAGGCAATCTAAAAATATGTGTGTGTCTGTCTGTAGTAAACCATTTTGGTTAGTGTTTTAACAAATTAAAAGGAAAGAAAAGAAAAGAGAAAAATGTAGTATACTCGTAGAGTAATTTAAATGCATATTATGTATGGCATGTGATGGCTTTCTATGCAGAACACGGGGTCATAATATACAATAGTATTCAAAATTACACAAAATAGATAATATCATAATATTTTACTTAGTCGTAATTTACACTCAGCAAGTCTTATTGCTAAGGAAAATAAACGTTTATGTTCCTCTCGTCCCTCTCTCCAACAAACTAATCAGCTTAGCAATAAGACTTGCTTAGTGTAATTTAGGACCTAAGGACTACTTAAACTATTATGCAAAGAAATCTAACGAGATTTGTTTCGACTTTCAAAAAATCTTAAATAAGACGACATCTTATATGCACACCATCACATCTCAAATAAAATTAAAGACACAAATAGAAAGCAAACAGCTGTTCAGAATTAACATGCCTACATTAATCTTTGAATTGCGGCGGCAGAACAGTTTCATGCAGGCTGGTGACATGTGCCGGGATTTGAAAATATTCGGCGGTTAAAGTGATCAATTTATATAAGAGAAAAACAAGAAAAATAAAAAATTTTTGTTAACTTTTAGACAAGACTTACACGAACTATATTTCAATACGACAAAATTATTAAGACTTTAAATCCGGTTTATGATGAAGAAAACTACCATAAGCAACTGAGCGGCATCGGCGGTCGAAACAGAGAACTTGTCAATTTGTTTTTTTTTTTGATTTTCCAAAATGCCACACGGTTCAGATGAAAAGTCTTACAGTCTTATTTATAAAAACTATTAAGGCTTTATAAAGCTTTTCTAAACAGATTTTCATAAAAAATTTTGCTTATTAAGCCTTTATAAGGCCAAATAAGTCTTTTATAGTTTAGAAAAATTTCAATAATTAATCAAGTCTTATGGGATGTCATATTTTTAACGTATTATTTGCCATTCGCGATGGCACTTGCGCATATTCCCAGCAAAAAATTTGACATTACCATCAGAACTACTTGCCATATAATGACTTACTTTTCTGATTACCAAATTTCATTACTCGCTTACAAATCGCATTACCTAAAATTTAAAAAAATTATGTACAAGTTGCTAAATGAGGAGTATAATTATTTTAGATCAAATAGATTACGTGAACAAGTTGCCAAATAAAAAAAGTAAGTACTTCTCAAGAATCGATTATTTTAGTTTTAGTATTTTGTTAAAATCATTAAGTTGGTAATCCAGTAAGGAACAGCTTCCACAAAAAATGCTTAATTCCAAACACGATTACCTTTTTTAACATTTTTTGCTGGGTAGGTTCCCGAATGCTTTCCAGCTGGAAAAATAATTCAGTGAAATGTTTGATATTTATTGTGGACAGATCATGAAATTTAGGGGACTTTTTTTCGCAAATTATTACACACATCGTCACCTATAATACAAAAGACAGCAACAACCAAAAAATTTATTTATTTATTTAACATACTATACAAAGTAAATTTGCATAGTATGGTGTTGCACAAATATTTTGCGGAGTAACTAAGACCATATGCATAAGATGTTATTCACAGTAGTTTAAAAAGTTTTGTGACTGACTGTACACGACCTATGCCTTCACATAGGAAGTAAAGAATTTCCACAAAAACCGCAAGATTATGCGGTTATCCCTGGCAGATCAGTCAACCAGTGCGAGCGAGACGAAAAACTCTCGAAGGCCAAACAACACACACAAGCCTGACCGCACTTAAGAAATAATTACGATGACGCGAGAGATGTTCTCCGACCCAAAGCTGCTTAACATATACTTTTTGATTATGATGTGATTGACCAAATTACATATTTCCTTTAAATTTTACTGTTCAAAAATACCGATTTTACAAACTATTTAATTTTGGTACCTAACAAATAAATAGTCTTAAATTTACAAAGGTTTTTGCTTCTCCTGTAAGAGTCAAACTTAAATTAGAGCGTCAAGCGTTGAGTTAGCAGTAGGTTACGTATTTTCAGTGCATTCAAATAATATTTTGTGTGTCTAAATGTACTGAAAATACGTATCCTCCCAGCAAAAAATTTCACATTACCAACAGAACTACTTGCCATATAATGACTTACTTTTCTGATTACCAAATTTCATTACTCGCTTACAAAACACATTACCTAAAATTTTTTGAAATTTTTTGCTGGGCTGCTGCTAAGGCAACGCTTGACGCTCTAATTTAGGTTGGCCTGTAAAAAAGTAAAAAGTGTGCTTAAGGTCTTTTGGATTTAAGGTGACGACATATGAAATAACCGCAAAAATGATTACCACTCCCTAAAAAACGAACAACGATATATGAAGTCTCATCATATACAATTGTATATCTTTGTTAACTGATTTCATCTTTTATCTTAGGAAGTGACGAGTTCAACTTTTAGAAATTTGGCAATCATTCATGTGTTACACTGAAAATTAACATTTTATATATTTATTAGGAATTTTTGCTTGTGTTCTTGATTAAGCAAGGTCTATATGCATTTCGTTTCTACTTATGGAACACATCAGTAGACTTCAACCCAAAAGTTTAGGAAATAAACTAAAAATTTCATATGCTTATGGTAAGAATCTTAATATGTTTTTGAGAACTACAATATAAAAAAATAATAAGTTTTAAAGCGTCAAAAGAAAATTTAGTTTTAAATTTGAACTGAAGCAAAAAACTTTATTTGCAGAAAGCTTTTTAAAAGCCTGCATGGAAATTTTCCTTAGCATAACAAAATTAATCTTCTTTTTAATTTAATTACAAAAAAAATACTAAAATATAAAACAATTATCTATTGATTGCATTGGCGTGCCTCTTTTTTTTTTTAGGGGGCCGGGGTGGGGCGGGGTATTATGTCTGGTGATATTCATGAGTTTAATAATTCTAGGGGAGAGAATTGCTGCTGCCATTCTTGAGAGGAGGGGCAATGTACCTCTCAGAGTGTCATTTCTACGCCTATAATTGATTGCTTCATCTACTAAATGTCTAGAACAATACAGTTAATAGTTATAGAAAAAGTTATTGAATGATACGAGCAATACATACATACAAATGTACTCGTATATTTTGCTGTAATTTTTTAAATAAATAAATATTAGAGCAATAAATTCATTTAGCAAAAACAAAAAAATAAATTTTTAATTTCATTTGTTAAGAACTCTCTCTCCATTACTATAAAAACAAAAATCCTTTAGAAAACACTAGAAGGCTTCAATGCAAGCACGTACACTGGAAACGGCAAAAAGAAAATTGTTCATGTGATAGAAATTTACACGTAAGATTTTACGAGTACAAGTAAGTATATACATACATATATAGCAGCACCTACACTCTATTACACTAACACCTAAATAATAGACATACATGCATACTTATATAGATACATGTACATGCACACATATGCATAGTGTCTGACAAAAATATTCAAGTGAACACTGAAGATGGCACTTATCCGAAACCGGTACGTTTACAAATTAAATTTGACCTGCAATGAATGCCTCTTACTATTAGTAGGTGTTACCTTCTTTGGGAAAGGGATAGCAATAGAGAAGACAGGTGGGAAAGGAAAGAAATAGAGGATAGCTTCATTATTTTACAACTCTGCTTTTTCCACGTTTTTTTTTTATAAGGCAGTGAATGCAGCGCCTCTGAGGTTAATGAGCCGCATTAAACTTTCAAAATTGTGTTTAGTAGCCATTTCATTGTTTATTTTACTTCGCCGATAATTCTGCTACACTGTACGGATGAAGGAGGGCGCTCTGATTTTACATTAGGATTAGCATCGGGTGAAGTCGGTATAGTTCAGTGACCAGTGTCTATGCCTTCATCACTCGAACTTTCCTACAACAACTGATACAAAGGAACACCACGCATTTTGCTGATGTGCTTTGTTTAATGACTTTGTCGGTGAACGGTTTTGTAGTCAACGTGCTAACTACTTCAGGCAACGCCCGAGAATGTGTTTTAATACTCACTAATATTTTAAATACGAGTAGTGATCATAATCACAGTCATAACAAAGTTACAAAAAACAAAAATACAAGCGTTAGAGGCTCGTATATTTTCTTACATTCTTAGGACATTTTTTTATACATATTTTTATTTATCGTATCTTCAAATATGAACTAACAATAAGTATTCAAATCTTAAATCTAAAATATAATTATTAGGCCCGACCACTGTCGGACATAAATTTAGAGATAATTATAAGTAATACATAAGTAGTGATAATCAAAAGGAAGAAAAAAAAGTCTTAGGACATAAAAAAATAAATGGCAGATAGAGCTGGGTCCAACTCGGCCGGTCGTTCATTTTAAACATAAATCTGTGATCAAACCCATTTAAATTACATAAGCTTGATCATACTCGTAGGTTTGTGTCTAAAATTAACGACGGAACGAGTTGAACCCAGCTCCATTTGCTGTTTTTGTTTTTTTTTTAGGTTGTACATCCCGATTGTGGACTTTTATTCTTTAAAAGAGCTGTCAGCAATTTATTTTTATTGATATATCGCAGCTAGACCTGTCATAAATGTGAAGTTAGACGATTGGAAAATTCTAAGACTGCGTTTAGACGCGAAAACATTTGGCAGGGAAACATTTAGTTTGGTGCAATTTACGGGTGGGGAAGAGAGAATAATTTTTGTGTTCAGTACTCGGCAACACGCTTTGTTTTTATATTCTTTGCTACATATACATGCTTTTATCTAGACTTGGGTCGAAGTCATTCAGTCTATAATTTTTGACACAAACCAATGATCAAACATATGTAATTTAAATTTGTTTGATCATAAGTTTGTGTCAAAAACGACCGACTGAATGAGTTCAACCCAGGTCTACTTTTATCCAATAATATTGAAATGTGACCAACATTCAACAACAACAAAAGAGAATTCCATATGCTTTCCTTCTAAATGTTCGCCCCGTCTAAACTAGGACTTATCGAGTTCAAGAAAAGTGCACCAACACAAATAAAAAACTAAAAATATATACAATTTTTATTAAAACAAAATAATCAAGCAGCAACATTAAAATGAAAGGAAAAATACAATTAAATTTTTTTTAAAACAAATACATTTTTTTATGACGAATTTCTTTTGTTTACTCGAGTCAGCAACAAAAGGGACCTATCGGCCGATAAAACCGAGATTTACTTTTTTGGTGATTATTGGAGTAGACAACACTTTTTCTAATGCAACAAGCAGTATTAGTTTTGCCATAAATTAGTTTCAAAATCCACTTTTGATAAAAAAAGTAGTAAAAAGAAAATTCTTAAATTTTCACTTTTATTACACTTTGAAATCACAATAGAGCTGATAAACAGAACTAAAAACACTAATTAGCTTCAAGCAAATCCTTTCAATTACACTGTGCTCGAATTCGAAACTTTTTTTTTTGTAACAAACCGGGGATACGGTGGGTCAACCTAATTCGAGTGCGCTGAATCAAATTGGTGCTCTTGTTTAAAAAATAATGAAGATTGAAAACTGGTTAAAAGCACTCGGAAATTGCAATTTTTCCGAGTTTTCTACCATTTATTAATCGATTAAAAAGACATGTATTGATTGCAAACACTTTTTAGAAAATGGCAATTGTAACGGAGATTTAATGGACTATTCAATAAAAGCAGTCGTCGTAAAATTCTACTAAATATGAGTCTCTGATACGCTAAAGCTTACAATCATTGAATATGACTTTCAAAAGTCAAATCGAATATTTTGTTAGATAGTTTTGTTCGAAACTGTACATAGCGGTAGCTGGTAGCAGCAACACAATTGCTACACGTAGCAACCGCGTTCTATACAGATGCTTTTTTTATCTGCTGGTCTTGCTGATTGTTAAGAATGTAGGTTGCAATTTATATTCAACTTTACCTTTCAGCTGGTTGTTGGTGTGTGTGTGGGTGGCATACAGGTGGCAGAGTTTAGTTTATCTGCGTGAGTGCCTGTGTCTTACTTACTATTTGTTATAATGTCATACCTGCTACTTTCATCCATCAAATGAAAGTTGTTTGCAACAACGTGCTGTTTGTTATTTTTTCTTGTTGGACTCGGAATGAACGTAGAGTTTTTCCCTTAAGCCTTTGCTACTACTGACACACTAAAAAGTCTAATTAAAAGTTCAACTTATGTCTCTGCAAAAAGAAGTCTTTTAAGTAAATAGTTTACAACAAAAACAAACACATCATGTGCTAAATGTGTAAAAATATAAAACTTAAAAAATTAAAGCCTTTACAAAAAAAAAAAAATTGTGTCACTTTTGCTTTTAGTGTGCTGGTGGACTAAAATAAAGTTTCCACAATTTACAGACGAGCTGTGGTACTACAGCGTTTGATGAACTTAATACTGCATTCTCTGTTCTTAAAAAAATGTACTCTCTTAAGTGATTAAATGTTATTTTTTTATCACTTAATTATATTTTGTCAACGATTTGCTTAAAGACATTCCTTGTATTAACTCATACATATTTTCCAATATTTCTAACTATTTTTAAATTAAAAAAATTCTTTTGGAAATGTGTTCTCTGCTAGAAGAGAAAACTTTTTTAGAATTTCAATTATTTATTTAATTTCATACAGATTCCTTCCTTTGTAGAATTTAAAATGCAAGTCTTATTTATTCAAGTCTATTTTTTTTTCTGAGAAGAAAATGTTGCAGCCAATAGATTGGTCAGTCATATGAAATATTGAAATATGCAAATGTATTTATGTGCAAAGTTTTTTTTTATTTACACAACAAGCTTAAATGGGTAAACTGAGAGAAATTTCAGTCATTATTATGAGCAACTTTCGTATTTCTACTCTAATCGAAACAGCTGATCGAAACAATCACACATAAAAATGTTTTACTGAACTATGTAGTTCCAAAATATTTTTAACTTTTTAGTAATTATTTTTGTAGTCGGTTAAATTTTTTTCAAAAAATTTTTCTTTGCAAATCTAATTCAATAATGTTAAAACATTCGACTTATATTGAAAGAAAATGCAACAATTCTAGTGTACAATTTCCTACCGCCAAGAAATGTACAAACCACCAGAGAAACTAGCAGCTGATCATCATCTGCTGCAGTAAGGTTGGCTGGTGTGAATTCGCCTTAGATATTGCCAAAGTAACTAATATCCGTGCTATTAAATACACTTAAAATTAGGGCTGTAACAGATGCCGATACATACATATGTATGTATATAAATAGATATTAGCGATATATTACTGTCTTCTTCTTATATATTTTTATTGTTTAATTTAATTTTAAATACTTAGATTTCGTATACCAAAGGTGAAAAGGATATTTCTTTTTGAGTATCGGTATCATATCGTTACCACCCTATTGAAAATAGGAAAATAGGAAATTTTATATCATAATAGGAGCAATAAGAAAAAGAAATTCATAATTATATTTTCTTGAATAGGGGGATATAAAAGAATTTAGGAATATATAACACTACACAACAAAATAGAGGGGATTTTTTTAGTGCAGTGAAATAAAAATGGCCGATCCTTATGTATTTTTTAGAAAAGAAAAATTGTATGTATTTTTTTATATAACGCACAATATCTCTGAATTTAGAGGTGCTAGAAAAGTAATAAAGCTGTATACGTTATAAGCAAACAAAACTACATAAGGATTAGTTATATTGGGTTAAAAAAAATTTATAATTAAAAAAATGTTTAAGGACTAAACTAAAAACACTCGATTTTTAACAGCTTTACAATAACATTCAGATATCCTGATATACTCATCTATATGAATCTATCTTAGTAAAAGAGATTGATGTGTAGATTAATAATCCAGAAAGTATTTTTAAGTTTGGAGGACCGTTCGTAAAATATTAAGGGAATAATACAAAAAGTGGTGTGGGTTATGCAAATGCTTAATGTCAGTATCGGCCCTGTTCTGTAAACCGATCGATTTGAAATTTCACGATTTTAGAAAACTAACTCTGACAATAGAAAATTTTTTTTAGATTTTTTTAAATAATTTTAATTCTGAAAGAAAATTATCGTGTATGATGTTAAACACGTCTGCAGGACAATTATTAATTTTTTGAAAACCAGAAATTTACTCAGATTCGGGTTACAGAACAGGGCCCATAGTAAACTTTTTTATGTTTGGATTTGTGAAAAGAATAAAAAGGAAAAAAACTGATGCTGTCTGTGTACAATTTTATTATCAGTGAAATTGATTTAAATAATGTTTAAAAAAAATATATGGCTTCGTTGCAGCAACTTTCTGTACAAATTTATCATTAAGGTGGCACAAGGTCTACAGAAAAATTAACGACTTTTTCAAGCAAGAGTTTTCTCTGCATGGCTTAAACGTCATTTTGTAAAATCTGCGAAAACAGTGTTACTTAAAATATGTGAATGGCTCCTTTTAAAAAAGTTCTTAAGAATGACATACAGTCTTGTTTGGCTTGATTGGTCTACAAACTTGTTTAAATTAAAAAAAAACCGAAATGCATATAGACCTTGCTTAAGAAAAAAAATTCTTAATTTTCATAAAAAGTAACAATTGATTCGTTCTAATCGCAATTCTTCTCCCTCATCTCCCTTTACAACAAATTTTTTGTTTTACAAATACAAACTCAACAACTTCATGTGTGAGAAAAATTTGCAAGTGAAACATTATTAAAGGATTAAAGTATATCAACTTTTTGTACATGAGTAAAAGAAACACAAGAGGAGCGAACAAAGGTTACGATTTAAGCTAAACCAATGAACCTCATTTAATGAGGGCAAACAAAATTTTTTATTTTGTTGTCAAAGACGATATAAAGAGCAGACATTCAACATTACAGGCAACTTTTTAACTAACTGTAAAGTTAAGCCTAAGCATTTTAATAACCTTTTTAAAAAGGATTTTTTTAACTATTTATGTTTGGGGAAAAAGGAATAAAATATTTAAGATAAACCTTTAAGAGCTGCAACATAGTCGCATTTAGAGTCTTGCAATAGGGACTTTCAAATTTTGGCTTTCAAATTTTGATAGCGGCCATATTGTTGAGGCTACATACACCGAATTTAGTGTTGTTTATTCAGTTAGCTTTGCCAAATCATTATGGATGGTTAAAGTGTTCAGCGGCAAATTGTTTTACAAAACTGGGAGTCCTATTCCTGCAAAGCTACATACTACAGGGCTCATGCCACATTGGATATTGAGCACTAACGATTTGAAGACCTGGTAATCAAATCATAATTTTTTTTTTTATTTTATAAAGAGAAGTAACTCTCAGGCAATGAATGCCTACTGCTATTACTAGGTATGACCTTCTTTAGGAAGGGCATACAGGGCAATTAAGTAAAAAATTCCGCAGGAAATTTCTCCCTTTTCCAATTAGAATTTTTTGTTTTCCCTAGCATTTGCTATTAGTTGGAATTGTTCCCTGGGAGAAATTTCCTGCGGAATTTTTTACATAATTGCCCTGATAGTGATAGAAGGTGGTGAAGCAAGAGATAGAGGAAAGCTTCATTACTTTACAACTCTACTTTTTTGCATGTTTTTAATAATGCTGTGTTGCAGCGCCTCTGGTGTCAATGAGGCGTATTAAATTCTTGAAGCCCTGTTTTGTAGCCATTTTATTGGTTATTTTATTTCGCTGATGAAGGAGGGCGGTCTGATTTTACACTATGATTAGTATCTGCGGAAGTCAGTATAGTTCTGTGACCAGTAACTATGCCTTCATGACTTGAACTTTCCTACAACAACTGGTACAAAGGGGCACTAATGCACATCAGAAAAATACGTGGTGTTGTTATTTAATAACTGTCAGAGACCGGGCTCGAACCCAGAAGCCACGGTTTTGTGGTCAACGTGCTAACTACTTCAGCTAGCGCCACCCTCAATTTTGATATATCTCACACACAACTTATTTTGTTTAAATTTAAAGATAAGAAGTGTGTGAAATAGCCTTTATATATTATGCAAACAAGTTCAAAATGTTGTGTATAAAGAATCTTCCGTTAAGAGATTTTAATATGAGATAATTTCGTTTAAAATACACGTTTTTTACATATACAAATTTAACTTTTTATTGGAATACCCTATATCGATTCCCCTATTGTGGTTCCCAACTCAGTTTTGTCATCTGAGAGTCAAACCAATTTTCAACAACTCATTTATTTTTTGTTATTTTGAATAACAACTAGCTTTTAATTGAAAATATTATGAACCATTATTTAAGCTGTGCACAGCAACACCAATCAGAGAATGACAAAAGTATCGTTTTAAGTACTCTTTGAGTATTGCTCGTCAAGCACCTGCGAATGTGTACAACTAAAAACCAAAACCACGTTCATATGCAAACACACGCACAAAAGACTACAATAAAAATGTATATATATACTGTATGAGCTACAATCATACGCATAGATATAAAAATACTCTGAGTATTAATCGGTTACACATGCGTATATACAGGGGTATTTTATTTGCAAAAACATACCTCATGTTTTCAAACAGCCAAAACACATTTTCGTTTCCATTCTATATACATAAATGTATATATACGATGGCGAATGATAAATAAATATCCCGAGTATCATGGGTATATTTTTTTTGTCCGACTAAATATCCATAGTCTGAGTTAAGCATGCTCCGACTTTAAGTATAACAGAAAGTCAATGCGCTTGATATGCACGTGCGTTCTTATTTTTAGTTGTAGCGTATTTTTAGTTTTTCGCATAAACGAAGTAGACATGCTATTGTATCCTCGAATCGGCTATGGTCATAGTTGCTTAAGAGAAAATATGTGAGCAGTTACTAAACTTAAGACTATTTACTTAAGTATTTTTTTTTTTGAGTACTCATTGCCATTCTTTGATAGCAATGTGTAACTTAGGTTAAGATCGCAGACAACTAAACTGAATTCAGTTGAGAACGATTATAGGAGCCTAAAACAAAATAATCATGCATTTGGAAGACTGACATACATACCTCGAAGTTATTTGGTGTATAATGCGGTGTCATTGCAGGAGGTACATGTTTGTTGCCCTCGTAACTGGGTGGTGACAGAGGACGACGATAACTGGCTGCTTCCTGTATTAAGGCTTCCTGAGCTGAGGTATTTCCTGCAGCAGCGGCGAAATTGTAGATATCCTCATAATCCGAAAATACACGATTTTTCGAACGGCCATAAGCGTCGGGAGTGCGACGTTCGGCCGATGAAACATATGCCGCCATATGGGGTGGGTAGCGCTGTTGTATGAGTCGCTGCATGTACAATTCTCGTTCGCCGTAAATGTCATCGACGGCAACACGCTGCTGCTGCAATTGCATTATTTGCTGTTCCATTTGAGCGTCCATGTATTGGCCGGAGGGGGATTGAGGATAATCGTCGGGACTGAGGGTGAGTTGTTGTTGATATTGTGATTCTAGGCTGTCTACAGTATAAGCTGGTTGTTGTTGTTGTTGCTGCTGCTGCTGATGTTGTTGTTGTGGTATTCTCATGGCTGAAGTGACATTACCCGTGCGGGCGTCATATATGGCATGATGTTGGGATCTTGATTGTTGCTGTTGCTGCTGGTGTTGGTACTGTTGCATTTGCTGCAAAGTAGGCGACACTATATCTGATCTACGACTAGTATGCTGCTGCTGTTGTTGTTGCTGGTAGTGCATTTGATGTTGCCTTATGCCTTCATTGTCAATAGAATGTTCGGGACTAGGTGAGGAATAGCCACCATCTGTTATACGTCGCGGCTTGGGAGGAGCATTGGCATATAAAGGTTGCCCACTTCCGCCTGCTCCACCACTGCTGGATGCTGTAACACCACCACCATTATCGGAGGCCGGTGTCACTTGTCCTTGACCCGACATTTTACTTTGCTGCGATTGCAGGGTATGAATACCCGAATCGGAATTTTCTCCGCTATGATTGAGCGAAGAAGAGCCGCTGGGATGTTCGGAAGATTCGCCAGCGCTACTGGGAGCCTGCATCATAGTGGCCGCACTTAAACCTCTTACCCATTGTACCATAGATTCGGCATTTTCTGCAGCCAGCCAATAAGTTCGCATATTCTGATGTTCACACTTGAAGGCATATTTGCGATAGATTTTATCTTCGGGTAAACAAGCAGACACCTTATAGGAGGGCAATAGTATGGATCCCAGTACCTTTTCCTCCTCCGGTCCTTTGTAGTAGTACAGGCAATATTCTGCCAAGACGAACCATCTTTTACGCCAAACTTTAAGACCATCCGAGCCTTGTTTGTACAGCCAACCTGATATGGTGACTGGAGAGTTGGGTGGTCTTTTGGTGATGGGTGATTTGAGTGCTTGAGAGTTTGATACGGAACCACCGCCCGATTTCTTGCGATCGAGAGGAGTGTGCGAAGGACTTTTGGTCGAGGCCGATGATGATTCCTCTGAGCTGGGAGTTTTTGTTATCTGTGGAGGATTGCCGGGGGTTTTAGCCATCGTTGAGATTTGCGTTTGTACTGCTTGATTGACTACATGGCCGGGATGATTTTGTTGTATATAAATGGGACTTTGATCACTGCTATGCGGTGTTTGCAAATCGGATTTGGATCTTTGTTGTAAGGCGTGATGATGCTGTTGTAGTTGCTGTTGATGAAGCAATTGCATTTGCAATTGTTGATGCTGGTGCTGATGCTGATGATGTCCATATATTTGCTCTTGTTGTTGCTGGTGATAGTTTTGCGTTGATTTGTGGGCATTTTGTTGAGTAACTTTCAGGGGTCCGGCAGCTGGTTGGAACTGATTTGTTAAATTCAATGAAGAGGGTGGTGCTCTCTGCTGCTGGGTTTGTTGTTGCTGCTGCTGTTGGTTTGGTTGTTGCTGCTGCTGTTGCTGTTTCTGTTTCTGTGTCAATGTGGACATTATACTTGACGATTGACTCATATGATAATGACCCTGTGGCACAGGAGGATTAATCATTTGTCGCAAAGCAAACTGCCTTTGCTGATTTTGGGCTGCCTCATTTTGTGTTGCCAATTGTGCTTGTAGTTTAGCCTGTTGCAACTGTTGATATTGTATTTGCAAATTTGTTGCCTGATTGTGGGCAGAATTAATACGCCCCGCTGCTGCCAAATACGTACGTTCTGTTGGCGATTGATACAATTGTTCTGTGCCACCAGTGCCACCCGTACTACTGGTGGGATAACCCGATGACGTGGAGGCTTGGTGATATGGCGAACTGTGGGCAGAACTGCCTCCACTCCCTGAACTTTGTAATTGATGCTTCAAGAGCAATTTGCTGGCATGTGGTTGTATATCAATTGGTGTTAGTGGTCCTGATGATGATGTCGTTGTCGGGCTTTCTTGATATTGTTGTTGGTGGGCGGCTGTTACATGTCCCAAGTGATGATAGTTGCCATGCTGCTGCTGTTGGAAGACTGGCGAATGTGTTGTCGTACGATAGTCTGTAATATTCGTCTGATAAGCTAATGGTATTTTCTTTTGTAAATTTTGTGCTTGCTGTAATTGCTGTAGTTTTTTTGCATCCATAGTGGCCGCATTAAAAAGCGGTGGCGCTTCTAACCTACAAGAGAAATTAAAACAGAAAATGAAACAAAAAATTAAAAAATAAATAGTGCAAAAGCATTCGCAAATTTAAAAGGTAATATTTACTTAAAAATAACGATATTGTAGTTTATTGTGGAGGCAAACACAATTCACTTTTTTTTAAATTAAATACAGCTGGTACAATCATGTACCTTTCCCACAGTCTAAAATTAAATTAAATGAAGAAAATATTTGCGTGCTTCTGTTTAAAACACATGTATTGCCTAACATCCACATTTCAAAGTAACTTTACAGTCACTTTACCCAAAAACATACAACCATTAAAGGGTTGTAATAGATAATTTTAACGATTTCATTTTAAAGGGGATTAAAAATTGTTTTTTAACTTTAGATACATTTATATAATTACAATTTAAGCAATTGCATCCAATATATATTTAAAATTAAATAAACAAAATTAAAGTAAATAAAAATTAGGCCTAAATTAAAATTCTACTTTTATTTTTTTATTTGTTTTATTTTTCACTCTTTACAAAAAAAAAGAAATATTTCTATAACTATTTTAAAACCATTTTCAAACAGTTGAATAATTTCCCAGCTTTATATGTTTTCTGGGTTATGACAAAATATTCCTTCCATTGAAAAGGTGAAAAAAAGCTGAACGTAATAATACCCCACAAAAGCGCTTATATGACTTTGCACACAGCTAAAACCTTCATCCATACATAATTGCTTTTAATTGATTAAACACCCACAAAGGCCATGTACGAATTTATAAATGGATTAGAGGGCAGAGAAACGGACCATACCAACTATAAATTTTTGGTAAGTTTACGAAAAATTGTAGAGTCAGCACACATACCCGTACATATGTATGTACCCTGCAGAAAATTTGGTGACAATTGATCCAAATGTACTGGTCCTATAACTGGAGATAATGTGGGTGTTATCAAAAGTACGTAGTAGTGTATGGTGAAAAAAGTCACATCGTTTAAATGGTGGCATATTGACCATTTTCGTGGTGTATCGTCTTGATCTTGAGCCAATTTAATTCGGACTCGGTCTAGTATTGTAGTAAACTGCACTGAACATGTTCGATGTGGTCGAACACAGGACCTATCAAATAGTGTAAATATAATGTTAATTGCTCCCTTCAATGTGACTCTGGGATCAGTCCCGTAACTATACTTAGATATTAACCTAAGCTTAAATGGTATTTATACTTTTGAAATAAGAGTGGCCCTGTGGTCGAGTGGGTAGTGTGCCAGCCTGTCATGCACGAGGTTGTCGGTTCGAATCTCAAAAAATTTTCAGATTAAAAATAAAATTAAAAAAAATGTCATTGCATTTGTAACAATAAAAAAATATATAAGCGTTAATTGTTACATTTAAATGTCGAAATTTTATTTATAAATAATTTATATTATTATACATCGAATAGGTCCCTATGGGATAGTTCAGTGACAAGTCGCAAGGTGCATACAAAGTATCAATTAACCCCATCCTAGGCCATCCCCATGTAAAAGTGACTGGTCCGCTTCATAGGAAGTGTTAGAACTCGGACTGGTCCCTATCACTTGGGGACCGGTCACGTGACTAGTCTTGTGTCAGTTCCATTTCCTGCAGGGTATGTACATGTAGTATATGTATGAATATGTGTGCGTGAATAAAAAAGAAAAACCAACATCAAAAATGCTCATTTTGCTATAATTTTTTGTTGCACAAAGAACACACATAATGATGATGCAACAATGTGCCCAGCAGGGAGTTCTTTTGTTTTATAAAATAAAATAAAAAAATTAAAAGAAAAAAATTAAATTAAGCTAACATTTTTTTTTTCACAAAACTTCTTAAGGCCATAAAGTTAGTTTAAAGTAGGATTTCTTCGGACGTATAAAACGGTATTCCTTATTATAAATTTAATTTAACTTACCATAAAGGATACATTTGCCTCTAACTTAGCGCTTACTTTAGGTTAAGCTAAAATTGTACTGATCAAAAACTTTTTATACATACGTCCGATAAAATCCTACTTTTAACTAACTTTAAGTTGTAATAATGGCCCTTAATAGTTTTAAAATTTATAATATTTTAATCAAATTAAATTTTTGTCGCAAACATTTTTTGTTCTTTAATTGATATACTCGTATTTGCAATATCTAAAATATGAGGTTGCTGTCTGTCTTAATTTTTTAGCTCGATCCGATCGCGCCTTTTGGAGCCTAGTTTGGCCTAAAGTACCCGATACACAGTGGGGAATTTTGTTAAAAAAAATAGAATTAATTCTACAGTTTTTAAACAGAGCGTCTGGTTGTCTGAGTGTCAAGGAGCTTAAGTCTGGAATTTGGACCATTTATCTTTAAAGGGGGAGGAGCCACAAAGCCCCAAAGACGGCAACCTTGGGTTAATGTAAAATTAAAACCGATGCCGAGCTGATGTTTTTGATCTGATAAAAAGATTTATTGCAAGTGGATTTTGTTTCTATCCAAGAACTAAAAAATTTCACTACACTTATGGGTTTTCGCTTACAGTTTAGGAAATATTAGATTTTGGCTTTTTTATTAGCAACCCTGCTCCACTGTTCTGCTTATGTAGAGTCAAATCTTGTTCGATTTAGAAAATAAAACTTATTATGAATTAAGCCACTATCGAATTAAAAATACATTTTCTTAAGTAATAAAAGGACTCGGAAAACTTAATTTTCCCTAGAAGGACCAAAAATAAAATGGCAAATGAATACTGGGAATTCAAAAAAAAAAAAAAAAAAACGTGAGGAAAAGGTTTTAAGAAGTACTGACTCGTATATGATAAAGACGGCTCTAGTCAATCACCTGCATCTTAATGACAAATATCTTGTTGTTAAAAAAAATTGTTAAAAAGTGGATTATATTTTTATTATGAGTTTTATCCTCCTACACACATATTTCTATAAGGACTTAAATTTTTGTTTAAACTTAAAAGAAAACACATTTAACTTACCAATCCCATAACTGATAGATGCAGCCCAACATGTTGAAGGATTACTGCACGTTTTCTTCTTTGATGCAAGCAAAGTTTTTAATGCCACTCAAATGACAATATTAGTTTTTTTTTTTTTTTTTTTTTTAAATTTGCAGTGATTGAATTTAAAAATCTTTAATTGTTTTTAATAAACTTTAAATTTTTTTAACAATTGAGTTTTTTTATTTTGATTTTATTTTATAAAATTTTTGATATATTTAATGATTGTTATTTATTTATTTGATATGATTTACGCTAAAAAATGTAAAGCAATAAAATTACACGCACACACACACAATAAATAAATTAAATATTTTGAAGGTCCAGTTTTTATTTTATATCTGGACTTTATAACTTATTTACATACGTATGTAATTCTTGAAGGCATAAATATTTCTATTAATTTAAAGAAAAGTCGAAAAGTCTGTGTACAACACTTTTTTTCATTTATTTTCTTTAATGTCAGCCTGTTTCGTTGATTTTTTGTTTGGTTTGTACTTGTTTTTCGCATCAAAATTATTTGGAACATGACATTTTGGCTTTAATCCAAGAAATAAATTTTTGGGCTTCTTAAATACACACAAGTAAAGATATTTACACATACATTCATATTACATACAAAGGCAAAAAAAAAAATAAATAAAAAATGCGAATAAAAAATAAAATCACAATAAAACATATTTAACAATTACATGAATACAACCATAGAATTGGAAAAGAAAGAGTGTGTGTGTGTGTGTGATTAGTTGGTCTTTTATAGCAAGTGCCAACAAATTTCTATGCACTTTTTTTTATTTATTCATGTTTATGCATGACGACGACATGCATTTAGAGATGCCAAACAATTTCTAGAATAAAAGTTTTTTGAATTCAGAGATCCGGCATTTCTAAAAAAAAACCACGGTAAGCATCAAAATACTTGGATCGATTTTAAAATTTAAAAATTTTGCATTAAACTTTTAATTAAAAACATAACTGAATTGTTTTTGAATAAAGGTTGATTTGAATCAATTAAAAAAAATTAATTGAAAATAAAATCAAAATCAATTAATGCAAATCAGTGTAATTGTAATAAATAAATTTTATATGACAAACATGATTCAAATTGTTGAAAATATTTCTATAATTGTAAATGTCCCTACACGCAAAGAAAATATATGGTTGTAAAATGGTTGAGAAAACAATATTATGTTCTCTGAAAAAAATGTGTGGTGGTTGAAAACTAGTTATTGTTATTTTAAACATTAATTTCGTTACGATAAGCACAGTAATGTTTGAATTTAATAATTACATTATTATATTCATAGAAAGTGCGATATGGTTAGGGTTTAACAATATAGTTTTGTTAAAAATTTATGACTACAATTAAATTTTTATTATTGTGTAAAAATAATATGATGTAAATAACAATATAATGTTATCCAAAATCATACTATTTTAAGTTTTAAAAAAATCTTTTTCAAAAACATCTTCTGTCAGTTCAGTGTTTCCTTTGTAATATATCGATCGGTAGTGCACGCTTGGTGTTAAATAAATAAAAAAAAGTATAAACAAAAGGGTAGATAAATAAAAATAATATGTACATATGTATGTATGTATATATATTTATACAGATGTGTTTGTATTTCGTGTATAAACATATATGTAAGTATAAATTTCTATACATACATACATACATAAATTTTCTTTTAACAATATTAACTTATTTTTATTTCGGATTTACCGCACAGGTGTTTTAAACAAAAGATTTGCCAATAAATATATGATTAAAAAACAAAATATTATTATTACATAAAATAGTACTATGGTCATATTTACCAATATTATTATAATATTAGAACATGGTATGGTAAGTCTCAATTATAGTTTAGTCACATCTAAAAATAGTGTTGTCTTATTTACAATAATAAGATTAGGTATAACAAAGTTAATTGTTTTTGTAGATAATATTAATATTAACTCAGAAAATAATATTATTTAAACTTTGCTTTTCCATTGACAATAATGTGATTTGACTGCAACCATATAATTCAATCATAGTATGGTGCTGTTTGATTATGGTTACCTCAACCATATTTTTTCTTTGCGATTACAACAAATGAATGACTGAAACTAACACAAACAAAATTTTTTCACTAACGCATTTGCAACAATTTTACATTGAATTCAATAGTGACTAGTCATTTTATCGGAAGTGATGATGGATTTATTCATTAATTATAGTTGATCCACTCTAGCATATATGTATGTTAGAGTAAAACATCTAATGTACATAGTATAGTATGCCAAAACTTTTAAAATATCGAGTTTTATTTAAAAAAAATACAATTTATTCAAATAAAATAATAAAAATTATATTTATTGTCAGTATATCAATCATGTGTGATTGCTCAATTGTTAGTGGGTATATTAGTAAATTATGATCAGTCAAACTTGACTAATACTTATGCTATCATTGATTAGTAAAATGCAGTAGAGCGAGCAGTGCGACTATATGTTTTATAGTCGTTAGAGCGAGATGCAACATCACACGTACACAAAAAACACATTTTTCATTTTGCCCTTCATAATGTGATAGAAACTTTGTTCTACTTCCGATCAATTGACTGATAGAATTCTTGTAGTAAAAAACCGTTTTGTATTGAATGATATATTTTTGGTGACAAAAATTAGGATTTTTGCTTCGAAATGTAGATTTTTTCGGTTTAGTAGATTTCGAAAATTTTCCCAAAACTGTTTATTTTTAATTTTAAGCTACTAAGCCGAACAAGTTCAAAATTTAAGTATCTCTGAACTACAAAAAGACCTCGATTGCTGCCGACTTGACTAAAACTGGTAGATTCGTTCGAGAGACGTCGTTCGTTGACGAAAATGTTACTCCCACAGCTTCTGCCGTGACCTGATTTACTCATTACTTCAATATGGCGATGACATAAGAGACACTCTCGCGTACAAGTAACGACTTTAAAGAGGCATTTTCAAGCATATATTTAAATTATTTTAAGAATAACTTCTACAAAATCGTATTTTTACTCACCATCACAACAAACGATGCCTTTCTTTATAATCATGACTTGAGTGTTTCTTCTGATCATAATAAAATTAAGTTTACCTTTGGAGAGCTAAAATTTCAAATTAGACGAAAATTCATGGGCAATACCGGTTTGTGGTGAAAGTATAATGCACACAATTGTAAAATGTAATGGTATCGGTTGCCGACCACTGATTTAAATCGTTGAAGTCAGTTTCATAGCACAATCGGGAGAGCTTAAATCACACACATTTTTATTCTCTTTCATTTAGTCGTTAATGAGGCAGCGACGATAAGAAATGCATAGCGAGTGTATTAAATTGTTTATAGGTGCACTGCAAGAAATAAAGTGGTATGCGAAAAATATTCTATGACCGCCAATGGTGTTTGCGATATTCAATGTGTTTTATGTTACAAAACTTTTAAGGAGATAAATTAATATTTTTTAAAATGACATTTAGATTTTTTTTTTGGAGTTGCTTCACTTAACTGCATTTTCTATCAAAACTTTAAAGGCCAATAACTCGGGATATATGGGTAGCAGCCTACTTTTTTATTTATTTATTTTTTAAAATTTTCTATCAGATAAGCTATTTAAATAAAAACTTTCCGTGGGAGATTCTTCACAGTTTTCTGTGAAAAGTTCAGAGCCATCATAAGTCGGAAATATTGGCTGCCGTTAACTTTTAAATTTAATTTTTTTTCTTCGTACTTTTTAGTTTTCCATTATATACAACTATAGTTTTATTTTTTTTTATTATATACAACTATAGTTTTATTTTTGACATCACTGCTTTAAATTAAAATATATCATTAGAATATGTCATTATAATAACTATTTGCTTTATTAACAAGAATTTACATCTGATTTTAGTGAATTTGTTTTAAAAAGATAAACATGTTCGGAAAAAATTTTGAGAGGTTCTTCCTCCAGATACTACATTTCGCGCATTTCTGTTTGATATTCATGGACGGTTCTATTGAACAAATATATCATTCATAACGGAATAAAAATAGTAAAATGAACTTTGTAGATTTGTAACAAGCCAACACTTTAACAAATACAAAAATACCATTCCTCGATACTCAGAATTAATATATCTTTGTGTGTTGGGTTCCGAAAATGCAATAAAGTATCGATGTCAAACGGGAAACAGGATATATTTTCATGTTATTCTCGTTACAGCTAAAATACAAAGAACTGCCAATTACAGCAAAAGCATTCCAAACGTTGCAACATGAAAACAGAAAATAGAAAATATTTGTAAAAAAAAGGTTCTTGAATTCTAATGGCTCATGGAAAACCATGGACACATATACATATATGTATGTATGTATATGTACATATGTATGTATGAATGTGTGCACGTATACGATCATTCAGTAGAAAAACGAATTTACAATAAAACTTCTCATCAAACCAATTTTGATTACCTTCCAACCATGTTTCCTGATACATGCAATAGAAAAACGTAAAATTGTTAACAAAACAGGGAAACACAAAGGAAGTAACACATGTAAGCTTAGGAGGAAAAAATAACACAGAAACACAGGCAATCAATACAATCAGTATTCAAAAAGGGAACTGAGAAAGGATTAGGCGTTGTGTTCACTAACTATAAACATTTCTCCCTATAAAAATCCGAAAAAAAATAGTAGAAGTGAACAATGATGGTGAGAAGGCTTTATGTACTTGCTCATGCTAAATAACAACAAACGAGTCAAAAAACGATCAAACAGACCCGTGAATCACTGCATATGTATGTATGTGTGAGTGTTGTATGCTTGTCAGTGAAAAAGAGACAAACAAATATACACATTAATAACTATTTGTATTTTGACTTCGTAGTGTTCATATCAAAGCAATTTATACTTTTTTCGGCGGCGAACTTCTCTATTATATTATTATTAAGAAATTCCACTTTGTTAACCCTGCCCCATTTTTGACATTAGTCTGGATGAAAAACGCCTATATAGGCTGCTGCTACCCGGCCTATCGAGTGGTTATTTGACCTTTTTTCGAATATCAGGATCTCTTTGTTTCTTTTCACTTAACAACTGATATGGAAATAAATTTTATTTTGCATCTCGGCATGCTTATTTGTGCATACTTGCACAAGTGCCAAAATGTCAATTTTCTTTTGAAAAATCATATATAAAATTATATATTAAATATGTATGTATGTATGTACATATGTTTCAAGGAAAGCTGACTAAAAAAATTCAATGGCTTAGCAAATATTTATCCTCTGTTGTCTAAGGTTTACTCAAAAATTATTACATTATTATCCGATCTCTATATGCAAAAGAAAATAAATGTACGAATGCATTTATTTCGAAATTCAAAAACAAACCAAATAACAGAAAAGAGGATAAAGACAAATGACAAATTGGTTTGGCTTATGAGTATTTTATATAAGATGAAAAATATATAACTATATTTACTATGTGTGTACATATGTGCATATTTATATAAAAAGTAAATATAGGGTTATCCATTATTCAGTTTCGAAAGTAAAGTTAAATAAACCACACATAAAGTTATGAAACGTGGGGTTATCCGCCACACTTTCACTGACAGAAGCGCATATTCGGCAGTGCACAATTTGCGTTCATGCACAGGCGTGACCACACCTGCAACGCTTCCAGTCTCTTAAAATGTCTTTATAATATAGCCAATCCCTTGTACAGTAGGTCGATTATGACGACCATAATTACTCAGCAAAATATTAAAAAAAAGGTAAATAAGTTTGGAATTGATAATTTTTGCCAGAATAGCTTCCCAGCTGGATTACCACCTCAATGATTTTAACAAGTCGTGGCCTCCACTTTTGAACCCTAACTTTTGCAGTAAGTTTTAACTATTTTTATGCGTTTTACACGGAAAAAACATGAATTATGTTCAACAAAACATTGACGTTGAAAAAAATTTTAGTTTCAATAATAGTTATCATTAACTTAATACAATATTTGAGGAGTCGCACAACAAAACGTGCTTTTTTCATTTTTTTAGAAAATGTTTTTTTATGTATTTGCATTAATTTGGTTCAGTTCTATTGAAAAAAATCTAATTTGCATAATACTTCTTCCCTTCTCATAGAAAAATTTGGTCTTTAAAACTTTATGCAAAACAAAACGTGTTTTTTTTTCTTTTATTTTAACAAAACGTGGTTTTTTTATAATTATTTATTTTTGTAACTAGAGAAGGGAAAGTGTCGTGATTTTCTCGTAGCTCGCATGATTGTCGCTTGAGTGAGCTTGCGTCATCATGAAGCAAAAAAAATAAAAACACTCACGCGCAGATCTCTAATTGTAACAATAATTTTCGCGGAATGTATCCCATGAAATATGTAATTTGATTATTATATGGTATTTGAAAGTTATTAAATATAACATAGAGCCTAAAAAATACGAAAGAAGCATATAATTTTAATTGTAAATAATTGGGCTGATTTTATTTTCGTATGTTAGGCCCAATTCATACGAGGATTTAAAAATCTTTTTTTATTTTTGATTCTCTTTAAAAGTTGCTTCCAAAAACATTTTACATTCATACGATGATTTTTTCCATGTTTCTAGTTTTGATTTTTTTTTCTTCCAAAAATTGTATCAGTGTTGCCATTAGATTTTAAAAAAATTCGTTAAAAAATTTGTTCTGTAAAACTTTTGTAAACCAAAACTATTTCTTCTGAATATTTGGAGCTACAGTAGGTAACTTAAAACTTGACATATGTATGTATGTATGTAATTCTTTTGTATTAAATTATTTAAAGAGATTACTTCTGCCTTCGAAATTAATGCATACTTTTCTACAGTTTTTCAGAAATTATCTTACAATACAAATATAACACATATCTATATTTGGGTTTTCTCCAATCATGGAGTTTATTAAGATTTAAGTTAAATAGTTGTAAGTAATATCCTTAATTATTAAATTATTGTTTAATAGATACTCATTTCCTATTTCCTGGGGTGCTTGCCATTAGAAGAATAGGGGGAAGATCCTATCCAAATACAGGCACTGCGGCACCAAAATAATTAGATAAAAGTCTATGTAATTACGAGCAAAAACAAATTTTTAAACGGAGCAAAAATATATTTTGCGTATAGTTATTTTTACATTTATGCACAAAAAATGCAATATGAGAATACAAAATACCTACATTTTGGCCAAAATAAAATATTTGTCCGATATTCCCTATACTCCTTTATTAGCGACAAAAATACCTACAGGTAACACTGTTTTCTATTAAAAAAAGCTGTTGTCACATTGAATGAAAAAATAAAATAAAGCAACATACCAAAAATTAAAATATGTGTAAAGAAAATTTGAAAAAAAAACTCGGAGAACGGAAAATGTGATTTTTTTTCTACCCCCTTTGCTTTTCTATACAGTTCGCCTACAAACTACAAAAATCGTGCTTCAAAAAATCATTGAAAAATCAACGTGTGAATTAGGGCTATCTCGTACAAATGTGAGTTTGTATTTGAAAAAAATCGTTGTAGGTGCCTTTTTAAATAATATTTTAATTGTATTCAGAAATAAATTAATTGTATTTGTAAATCTTTTTTTTCTGTGTTCGGTTGTTAAACAATCCATATTACTAAATGACAAACCTTTCATTAAATAAATGACACTTTAAATGTATTTTTAATAAAAAAATTATTTTACTAAATAAGTAAAATAAAAATTTGGTAGTATTAGTGCGTTAATAAATGTTAAACTTAAAATGACACTTCAGTTGACAGATATTCAACAGCTGACAGACGTCTTCCAGAGCGGCGGTCTTTAAACCACCAATTGGATAACCCGTTATTCGAACATTGTTTATCTCTTGTTGGCCAATACATACCACTGATCGGCAATGAATCATTTTTTCGCTATTCATACTGACACATTAAATTTAAAATATAAGTGAATAAACATCATTTAAACTCAACTACTGTGATTAAAATAAATATGAATGCGACGTCGACATCATAGTCATACCACACTCACACTCATAAATAACCTCAGTTTGATTTCTAATTTCAGTAAAATACTTATGCTTATCACATTGATTCAGTTCACTCAACTCATGCATGTATGATTATTTAAAAGTCATTAAAAAGTCATTAGTCAATAAATAGTTTACAAGTAGTATACAATAGTAGTAAATAGCGTTGTTTTCCAATTCGTGCAAAAAACAAAACAGAAACACATAACCTCATAATGAGAGCTTTAATGTTCGTATGCGAAGCTCGCATTGTGAATCATACTTAAGAGGAGTCGAAATCAACAACGTTATAAATGTTGTCGAGTGAATATGATTCATAGACAACATTTCAATAAGTATGAGTGCGCATAAGTACAAGAAATTATAAGTCATGATTAAACTCTGCTCACTTTTTCTCTACACATTGCTGGTCTCTGATGCGAAGTTCGCATTGTGAATCAAAATTATTTTGCATCGTCCATAGGCATTGATTTAAGGAGAGTCGAAATCAGCAACTTCATAAATGTTGCTAAGCATGAGTTCGATGCGCACTTCAAACTTTCGAGTGAATATGATACATAGACAACATTGCAATAAGTATGAGGGCGCATAATAATAATTATAATTCACGATTAAACGCTACCCACTTTTTCACTACTCATTTCTGTTCTCTGATACATACATCGGCTATAATTTTTTTAGGTTCTGCAGTTCTCTTATTTTATTTTAATAAATATTTTATAAACAATAAAATAAAACTTATATGAGAACTTTAATGGAAATTTTGCTTCGGCAGTAGAAGAATTGTTCTCCAACTCCTTAACAGCCCCAAACAATCGTTGTGTGTGTGTGTGTGTGTGTATTCATACTCTCTCAACAGAATTCGTTTATTTTAAATAAATATAAAATATTCTAACAATGTGTACAACCATGAAAGCTTTTCAGACATTGAATTCACTGTCGGCTCCCCAGCAAGATTTAAGTTTTTCTTTTTGTCGTTTTTTATATTTTATTATTGGCCTTCCGTTTTACTGCATTTTTATCCTCTCAATGCCAACAGACATTGTCAGCATTTTAAGTTTACTCCATGCTTTCGAGACCACTTACGAATGGGATAAAATGGGGGATAGTATGAAATTCCCTAGGATAAGGGCAAACGAAGCAAATATTTCGTAAAATAAAGCAATTTGTGTTAAAAAAATACTTATAGCTTTTTTTAACTATATGTATATATATTTTCTTTCATGTCATTCCTATTAGGAGCACAAGACCGTAAAATTTTTATAAAGCAGCACAGACTACATTTTATTTTGTTACTTTACTGCGGCTTTAGGTTTTTCGCGATTAATGCGGTTCGTGTCGTGCAGCCTTAATTACAGTGTCAGTACGGCGGTACAGAATTGCAATTTTTTCATATGCGTAGAAAAACTTTTTTGAGGGGAAATTACCTACCAAAAACTGCTGTTGCGGCCCTAGAATTATTAGAAGTTGCCAGTAACTATTTATTTTTAAATTACTCAGGAAAATCTATACTCGTAATAAGGGTTTTCATGAGAACTCTTAAAATTGCCATTTGTGCAATTGGGCAAACTTGCGAGACTTGTTTCATGAAGTCCCTTTTGAACTTTTGCTCAAACAGTTCATTCAAAAAAAATATAATAACAAAAATATGTGATATCTTCTAAACGGCTAGACCGATTTTCTTTAAACATAGTTAAGAACCTTCTCGATCAAGTCACCTTTCAGACAGAAAAAACTAAATCAAAATCGGTCCAGCCGTTTGGGCTGTACGTGGACATGGACAGACACACAGATACACAGACACACACTACAAACTTATGACACCCCTTTTTTTTGGTCGGGGGTTAATAAGAAAATTTCAACCAATTTTTAATTTAAAAACATATTTATATCTATATATATAAAATCGTAGTGTGTGTTTGTTCCTAAAGCATGATCTCTGGAACTATGTATAAGAGCTGTGGGTCTGAAATTATGTTGAATACCCGGTAGGTTTTCGTTTTGTTTTTGACCCAACAAGTGACCACAGTGTGGAGTAATTTGTAGATAAAAAAAATAATTGATTGTAATACAACATTTGCGGGGCTCAGCAAAAAGTGTTTGTGTGTATCTAAAAATGCCTAAATAAAGCCAAAAAGGAAAGAAGTTGTTTACAAAATGCACAATTGCACAGCTTAAGTTTACGAGTCAAAATTATTGGGCAAACTTAAAAGGTTTGTTTAATTACATTTCTATAAAATTTTTGACATTTTATTTACAAGAGAAAATTCTCATTCTCATGAAAACCCTTAATGATAACTCGTTAAATATTTGCCCAGTCTGATTGTATCTTTTCAAATATTGATATTGATATCAAAGGAATAAATAGCAGGCAAAAAAAGATGAATGAAATTGTTACGATAATATTAAAAAAATATATATAAAAACTCAAACTGCCATGAGGGATTTTTGCCCAAAGATGTAGAGTAGAAAATACTTTATAAGAACATCAGTATATTTCAGAACAAAAAAAATTCAATAACAAAATATAAAATTAATGAAAAATATTGTTATTAACAGTTTGTTTTTAACTCAAGGAAAAGAAAGGAGGTAGGATGTAATTAAATTTAAACCTTAAGACAAACAAACTAAAGGAAGCATATTTTGCATTTTTATTTTTATGAATATCTCCAACAATAGCTTGCTTATACGTCTCTTTTTATTAAATTAAAAAAATTAATGAACTAAAAATAATTTTATTAAGAAACTGTTTATTACGATGGCGAAACTAACAAAATTTATTTAATATTTTCGAGTGCATACATTTTTTATATTTTGAAAAAAACTTTTATGCAGATTTAGAATAAACATAACAAATTCTATATTTATGATTCTCTAAGGCTAAAGTTCGTATCGCTCTGTAAGCCATATTACATCAGATAACTTTTAAGGAACAAATAACACCAAAGTTAGTTGTAAATATTCGGACTTTAACGGCAAGTTTCGTATGAAGAACTTGCAGTTAAAAGCTCATGTTAACTCTTAATCATACATTGTGAAAAGGGGCATTAATCTTAATAATGTTTAGCTTTTCAGTGCTTATTTTTGAAGGCGGTTTATGTTTCTTTTTTAAATTTTCATTTTAAAATTTTTAATAGCAAGTCTATTTTTTAGGGGCGTGGTCAAGTCCAATTTGCAACATATTAGTGCCCACCAACTCTTCTTCAGACCTCAAGGTGTGTGCCAAGTTTCGTAAACATTTTTCAGGTAGAAGTACGTGAAATATTATCGGTGCTCTTCTGCAAATCATGACATGTCAAATCACGGTGATTTAAAAAAATTAATAAAAGCTAAATCATTGCTTTTGTAAATTTCACGATTTCTAGCGATGGAAGTTGGAATGAAATATTCTATTATAAATAACAAAACCTTAAAATACAATAAAAACCCGCTAATAGGTCAGTTATTAATAGTTTTTTTTTTTAAATCACCGTGATTATCTGAACAGGCTTGTATGTTAATATTTAACGGGGATGGACCCGCCCACTTTTTTAAGCACAAACTTATGCCATTCTAAGTGACGAAACTGTTGGCCTCCCCACTTTTTTGAACACAAGCTGAAGTATTTTTTAGAGCTCAAGTTGTTTGCCAAGTTTCATAGAAATCGATATAGTAATAGCACGTAAAATATAATATTAAATTTTTATGGGCGTGTTCCCGCCCACTTTTTCTAATTGCAAGATTGTGTCTTTTTAAAAGCTCAATAAGTATGCCAAGTTTTGCAAAAAATTTGTTAAGTACTAGCACGTGAAATATAATATTAAAATTTAATAGGCGTGGTCCAGCCCACTTTTTTAAATGCAAGATAGTGTCGTTGCGAGAGTCTAGTCTTTTGGCTATACGTTTCATAACAATCGAGTAAGTTAAATATCATAAAAACAAATTAAAAAGTTAGTGGGCGTATTCCCGCCCTCCTTTTTACAATTGAACCAAATGGAAGCTATACCCTTTCAGAGAAAAAATAATTTGTACTCTTCTTTTTTTGGAGTCGGTTAAAAACGGTTGACTCTTTTGCTTTTTGAAATTATTTCTTCCATAGCATAAAATGTTATGCTGACTTGACTACACATCTGGCATTACTTGTGTTGTCATTTTCAAAATGTGAACAACGCCGTTCACATTATGTTTTTATACGGAAAGCAATGACATACAACGAAAAATATCGGAAATGACAACCGTTGCCCCTATTGGGATGTCACAAATTGAAATAGCATGTACTCGGCATTACTTTAGTAGTGAAACGCAAACAAAGCATTAAATTAAATTAAACCACTGATTTTTAGAGTTTTTAAAAATAAGAAATCAATTATAATTTTCTTAAAAACTGTTAAAGATTTTTAAATATTTCTGCAACTTCAGAAAAAATATTAAAAAAATTAATTGAAATTAAAGAAATGTAAATTATTTTATTTTTATTTAAAGAAAAAAAAAAAAAACAATGGCCAAAGTTACTTTTTGTAAATTAAATATTTAGAAAGAGCTGAAATGCCTCCGTGAATGATACTTGGTTCTCATTGGGTATAAAGTTTTTCCGTGCGGAATCTTGTTGTCTTTCTCATAACAAAAATCAAAAACTATTCGTTTTTGTACACGCGATAAGAGAGAATATTTGAAAGTGAGAAACACAAACGTTGTCAACAGTGTTGCCAGTTTAGGGGAATTAACCCCAAATTGGGATTTTTTCGCGATTGGGAATGAACATTTTGTATTGAGGATCTGGGGATTTGTTGGGGATATTTTGGGGATTTTTTATAACTGATGGTAACAAGAATAATTTTTTATTTATAGTGAATGGTTTCTAATAAAGAAGAAGTATCAAGGCAGTTTAACCAATAATGAACACTACCAAAACAAAAATACGTAGCAAAATGCAATGTGACTTGTTGGAAGCACTTTTTAGAATAAACACACACACTTTAAAAATAATTCAATTTGTTGTGACAAATTTAATCTTTCGGCTGAAATGCTAAAGCTTTTTAATACAAGTACTATGTACAACAAAGTTTGAGGCTGATGAATCAGAAGTTTTTTGAATGGTAAACTTTGGTTAAATTTTTTTTTATACTTGTGTATACATATTAAACTATGTGTAACTTTTGCTTTAAAAGCTTTATAAGTACAAATTAAATTAATATGAATGTAAATATAGATATCGATATATGTAAATGAATTTTATTGAATAAATATGTTATTTTTGTCATTATTTTTTTAATTAAATTATAAAAAAAATTCATTTTTTTCACAAAAGAAAAAATTTGAATCAAAAAAAACTCAATTTGGGGATTTTTGGGGATGACAAATCAAAAATTGGGGATAAGCTCTAGAAAAAAAAAATGGCAACAATGGTTGTCAAAGAAAACCACGACCTCACGGCTTAGCATTAAAAATTTTTCTTATATCTATATAATAAATGTGTGACTATAATCTGTATTAAAAATAAACAATCTTTTGTAATAGAGAGCAACAGATGTTATATTATTTAACAGATGACTGTGATATTTGACTTTGAAAAATTGTTATCGTTAATCGACCTAAAAACAACATTTGTCTCAATGACACCCTATTAAAATAGACCCCAGCACTATTATCATCAAAACAAATAAACATGATATGCAACACAAAACTAAAAACGAAAGATAAAAATATATACAAAAAATTTATTAAGTAAATAAAATAAATATGTCGGTGGTGCCATTAAACAATACAATACAAAGCGTTCGCATAACGAAAGTATATGAACGTATAAGAAACTATATACAACAATACACTGAAAAGAAATTATTTTTAACAATAGGAAATCCTGCATAGAAGAACAAAAGAAAAATCTTTTATAAACTTTTTATACGAGTTCATACATAATATTATAAACTATAAAAATATATAAAAAATAGAAAATAGAAAAATAAAATAAAATATATTCCTACACACACTGCCACAAACTAACCTTTCAAGGTCAATACTTTGCAAGAGTATGCACTAGAAATTCACAAACTATGTAGGGCAATAACGATAACGAGGATTAAAATGATGACGGCACGGCGATGGTGACGTTACAGATGATAATGATGATGACGATGACACCTTTATTCACAAGGAAAAATAATAAAATCCTTAAAAATCATGCAAAATACATCTATGTAACTAAGAAAAAAATGGAGATAAAAACTGCAAATATATTCACGGGATGCTTTATGGTGATTTCATGTCAGGCATATGTATGTATAAATATACATATATATTCATACATACATATGTATATACAGACACATAATGAATTAACCCAAAATTCAAAAGTTCGCAATTAAACTTTTGAAGTTAACTTTGAACTACAAGTCACATAATTTAAGAAGTTTTAACAACGACTCTTTTCAAATATTGAACCAATGTGAAGTGTCCGTTTGTAATTGTGTATTGTCAGTACATTATTTCAATAAATAGAAAACCTTAACTATATTTTCTCATTTTCTGTACCACAGAAAAGTATGAAAGCCCTTATCAAAAAGCAGTTAAAATTTTTGTTTTTTCATAAGTTTGAATTGGAAATAAGCGTATTAGTAGTACAAAAGTTTTTAACCGAATGAAAAAACAAGAAGGTTCTTCTCAATTAGTTTGTACATTTCATTTGCAGAACAATTTTTTGTCCTAGAGGACATACAATCTTCTATTTCGTTACATTGCCTCACGAGTGGGCGTCATCAGTACACCTCGCCTGAAGCACAAACTGGTTCACCTAAAATGCCAATAAAAACGGAAAGCACATTAAAAAAGTACTCGTACATTAAAGATGTTGAATTGAAATCCTAGCTGATCATTTTTTCAGTATAACTGGATTTTCGCTTTTTCGTAATTTTTCATCATAGTTAAACGTTGTGTTTCCAAACCATCTAACGAGATAAGATAAAAGAGGGTGGCGTTGGCTGAAGTAGTTAACACTTTGACTACAAAGAACCTGTAGCCTGGGTTCGAGCCCGGTCTCCGACAGTCATTAAAAATAACAACAACACGCATTTTTCTGATCTGCATTAGTGTCCTTTGTATCAGTTGTCGTGGGAAAAGTTCTAGTGATGCAGGCGTAAGGCACTGGTCACTAAAAACTATACCGACTGCATCAGATAATAATCCTAATGTACATCAGAGCGCCCTCCTTCGTTGTGTAGCAGAATAATTGGCGAAGTAAAATAATCAATAAAATGTCTACTTAGCCCAGCTTCAAAATTTAATACGCCTCATTTGACACCAGATAGCGTTGCAACACTGCATTATCAAAAATGTGCAAAGAGCAGAGTTGTAGAAGAATGAAGCCTTCCTCTATCCTCTATATCTTCCTTCACCACCTGTCTTCTCTACCACTATCATTTCCCTATCATCCCCTCTCACTATCTTCTATTCAATTAACAGGTAACACAAAGGGATCATTGTATTGGACTCAAGTGAGCTGGACTCTAAAATTTCACCTTTCCTTACCAGCAGCCTGCTAACCCAACCTAACCTAACGAGATAAATATCGTGGAGTGTTTTATTTACAGTGGTATCCTTTGTAGGCATAATCCACTGCAACATTACTTACTTTTCATTATAAAATTAATGTAGAAATGAAATAAAAAATAACTATGGCATGTTTATATAAATGCTGTGAAGCAAAAGTAACTACCGCTTTTTTTAAACGGCTGCAATATGATGCATCATTTATTAAATTTATTTTGAATCTTTCCAAAAATTTTCAAAAATTCTCTGTAAGCAGATTAAGCGGCCTGTTCTGACCACAAGACCCTAAAGAAATTACCTATTTCGAGTGATCAAGTATAATGTGCATCTTTCGAGTTTTAGATGTTTCTAGGTCTTTGCGGATTTTTTTTCAAGTTCCCATCTAAATCGGTAATCTCTATACGTTGCGTGAAGAAACAGTCAGTTACAATTTTGTTCATTGTCTGAAAAGCAGCGAGTGTATGACTGTAACTTCTCAGGACCAACAATGCCCCCAAATTTCAGTATCAAGCAATTTATCCGGTTCTTGCAGAAGTTTTCGCCTGGCATTACCCTTCTCACACTGATAATTTTTTGCTGCTAACTTAAATTTTGATGGCTATGCCGTTCCAGAGTAGGTGGTTTGTAAATTCTTGTAAAAGATGAAGTTCAGGTAAACACATTTCTGAAGAACTCACATGTTAATTTCGTTATCTTCTTCTTAATCATCATCATCGTCATCTTTTTCATAAAAAGGATCCATATTTACTGTACAGTGGGATTCCTTAGCATACTTTTTATCTTTGCCAAAAAAAATATTTAAATTTATTATAATCATCTTTAAAATCTTTAAATGTTTTCAAAATTATATTATAAACGTCAATTTCCATCGATTAGATTTTCTATTGCGGGAGTGCCCGGTGTACCATACGCTGCACGGAGATGATTTTTATAACTCTTGATTAATAGAAAGAACGAGCTTGGTGCTTCAGCACGTATATTGACACACACACACATACGCTTAAATGCTTAAAGTGTAGTGTATGCGGGTGGTTGTGCTATTTACGCAGTGAACTGAGTAAATATCAAAACTATTTTGATATTTGCTCAAGTTTGAAAACTGTACAGTAGAGCGCCTCGCCCAATAGGCAACAACAAAAAAAGTTCTCTGTACACCAGCGAATATAAAGTATTGTTCCAAGGACATTTAAATAAAAAAAATTTTATCTAACGGTACACTTGAGCTCAATGGACCTAAGAGCAAAAATATTGGCCTCCCTGAGATAAAAAAATTCGCATATCAAACTTTAAGATCGGACTGTAAATATGGAAGATATAACGAAAAAACTAAAAAGGCAACCCCTACGTTCGGCAAAAAAAAAATTAAATTTTTTTTATTGTAATGTCCTTGGAACAATACTTTATATTCGCTGGTGTACGGAGAACTTTTTTTTTGTGATATGGTTTACTGTACAGTGAACTTGTGTAGTGTATGTTGTAAACGCTCAATTCTCTCGTGATTTTTTAAGAGTTCAAAACAAGAAATGAGCGCAGAAAAAATATTCTGGTCAGAGTTCCTAGAATTATACAAAGAATCACTTGCATTATAGCGCATTAAAATAAAAACTGCACAATCTACTTGTATAGTGTGTGTCACAAGCTTAATTTACGCAGCGCCAGACTTGAGCACTGAACTTGTAAAGTGTATGGCCGGCACAAGTAAAAATATCGCTTAATTATGATGAAAAATTACGAAAAAGCAAAAATCTACTTATCTTGGAAAAATGATCAGCTGGGATTTCCATTCAAGCGGATTTTTAATTTGCCAAAAAAAATGCCGCTTTCCGTTTTTATTGACATTTTGGATCAACATGTTTGTACTTCAGGCGAGGTGTATCAGGCCAACTAAATTAATTCGATTTCATGTACTTAATCCCAATAAAATGTAGTCTTATATTACATGTGTTTCTATTCATCCGATTCGTCCAGAACTTGGCAAACACTGTGGCCTCTTGGAATGAGATAGTCTTGTGCTTAATAAAATGGGCAGGTATACGCCTAATCAAACTGCGATTCTTACAAAACTTGGAACACATCCTGAGTTCTAAAAGCGACACTATACCACTTTTGGAAAAGGGGGCGTGGCCACTCCCATTAAAGTTTAGTCCCATATTAAATGTATTTCTACCCACCGCACGAGGCTGGGCTAACATTTTGGGACACTTGCAATGACATAAACTTGCTAACTAAAAAGGACGGGGACACGCCCTCTAGGATTTTGTATTATATTTAACGCGTATAATACATTGTCGTGAAACTTAGCACTTATCCCGAATTCTACAAGAAACACTATCTTGCCCATAGAAAAGTAGGCTCAGCCACACCCATTAAAACTTATATTATTATTATTATATTTTATATACATACTTCTGCTTAAGCTAATCCTCCGAAATTGGGCTTGTATAATGATACAATCTTATGCTTGCAAAAGTTGGCGGAACCACGTATCTTAAAATTTATCATTGGCGCTACACGAATAAATATGCAAACGTAGAATTTGCTAACCTGCATGGTACCGACTTCAAGCCGCGCTATGGATGACACACACTCAGCACTAAAGCTGAGTTTTGAACTCGGTTGAATTTATTTTTAAGTTAAGTTTCAACTTAACCTGAAAATTCAACTTAAGCTGTATTCACCCACCCATTTGTTTTAGAAAAATTTTTGTATATATAATATGTTTTATCTATATAAAAAAAGTATTAATAACAATTCATATCTTAACATTGGTTTAGTTTCTCCTCCTCAGTTTGTCTGCCATATTTTTCTAATAACTTTAAGAAGTTTTTGTTGCTGTTGTTGTTGTTGTCATTAATATTAAGTAGCCTTAGTTCTATGTATAAATTGCCTAAAGGCTTAGAGAGCTTAAGCATATTTATTTATAACATTCATTTGGCATTTAATTTTGTTGTTGTCTATTATTAGCCATTTATGTTGCCATTCAGCTTTTGCTTTAGTTGGGATTTTCCTTAAGAGTTTCTTATTATTATCCACTCAGGATTTTCTAAACTGCTTTCATAGCATTTCGCATTTAAAAGTTGTCATAATAATTAAAATGTAAAGAGAGTTTTGTTACAACTTTGCCCTCATAATTTTAAAAAAATTAGGCGATATCTAAATTAAAATTGAGTAACACTTTCAGAAGTAACTCCATTAAAAAGCGAAACATTTTTAATGAAGAAGTTTTTTAAAAATGTACTTAATAATTTCACTGATGGAATTATACTCGTAATTAGGTCAAGGTTCCCTGATGATCTGCATAAGCAACAGTGAAATGGGCATAGGAACTAGCCATAGCCCTCAATAACCAATTTCAATGTATTTGTAAGAAACAATTGGGGATAAATGCGATAAAAATATTAAAGAAAGCATTTTTTTTTTTTGTTTTGAGAATGTCGATTGCTCGCTGAAGCTTATTGTTAATATGTTCCATAGATGTCAGTGTGGGAGAGATTGTTTTGTGTGGTTCAGAGGTGGAGATTAAGACAAATACCGCCCGGGTCAGTAAAAAAAAGTTCTTAAATGAAGCATTACTTCTTGAAGATTGTTGTCAGACTCAGGAAGAACCTACAAAGAGTCAATCAGACAACAATTTGAAAACTTCTACAAGCTGCAGAATTGATTCGATAGCAATGAAAGCCTATTTTGCCTGACATATGGCAAACCAAAGCAAACGTATGGGTATGTCAAGCTCGAACAACTAGCAGAATAGCCGAATAAACGCCAAACCCCGAAAAACCATGACACCAAGGTAATGCGCTGTATTTTGTGGGATAGTAACGTTCTCATTTATTATGAGCTACTGAAATCATATACCATATGTACACCCAGGGAAAAAACAGCTTAAAATCTATAAAAACCATATTGAATTAATAAAAAACATTAACGAAAGTCTAGTCATGTTGAAATTTCTTATTTCAATATCGAAAAATATTAATTGACAGTATTAATTTATTAATTTTATTTATTTTCAAGTATCTCACCATACATTTTCTATTATATTGAAAATCATTGAATTAATGTGACGCGTTCGTATTTTTAAATTGTAGCTTTTCCCTGAGTGTATGAATGAATGAATGAATTAAGTCAAACGGGAAGCACTGGACACTGCGACTAAATTAGATCTATTGTAGCCCCTGACAGGTGCTAGAGCTCCTCATCTAGACCTACTCCCCTGATGAATCTCAGAATTGTCAGTGGGTCCAGAGTTGGCAGTTTCCAATAGGTGCTTGCCCTTCTGTGGCATAACGCTTCACAGTCCTTAAGAATATGCTCTGGAGTTTAATGTTCGTAATCACAGAATCTGCACTGGCTGTTACTCTCAATGCCAAGTCTGTTGAGGTGTTTTCTCAGTCTACAATGGCCTGTGAGCATCCTTAGATTGTTTTTACTCAGGGACATGAAAGCTATGAAACGATTTTGGTTATACGTTCCAATCATTGGCTTTGCATGCCTCAGTCCTGGCAGATTGAGCCACAGGTGTTCCTTATTACTCTTGATTTCCGTCGATATATCTTCCCGGATTTTGTCCAATCGGAGTCCACCTGTACCGAACACAATTGATTCGTTTGAAGCGAACATTGGCCAAAATATGCGGCCAGACATGAAGCTATAAAGTTTTTTTACATGCTTTAAAGTACAAACCTTACCCGTCCGACTATTACTTGTTTTGAGCTATATAGAATACTCTCAATGGAATACGATTCACTTCAGAAACAGATATCCAAACTTGCCAGAAAGATGGGGAACTACTTTGCAAGTTTCAGAACAAGCGCTCAAAATGTGCAAAAACTACGCGGCTTTCATTGTTTTACTTATCCACAAGGCACAAGTCGTTCTCGAGTTATGGTGACATATTAGTCAAATTAGTCAAGCCTCTTACAACAAATCCATATACGATATATGCAAACTGAAAACTCATATTAAGCTAAGCTCTTAAAATTCTTTACATTCCACATATTTTTATTTATAGGAGAGAGGCCCAAACTCACTTAGATCTTCTGGTCAATTGTGATACTACAGAGACACAGCTTAAGCGGAGTCCCCATCATCTAACCAACCAGAGGTCGATATAAAGCAAGTAGACGCTCCAGTTCAACATTGGCAACGTTAGAAAATTGCTTGAACACAAGAGCGCCGCCCATGGTGGGCATACTCTTCCTTGCTAGTCCAGGGCACTGACACAGAAAATATTCTACTTTTTCTTCTTGAGCAATGTCTTGGCAGTAAGTCAGTTTATTTTACTTTTAAGCTCTGTGCATGCCTGTTCGGTCAACATGACGACTAAAAACAACAGCTTCAACCAATTGTTTCCAATTTTTTGAAATCAAAAAAATTGCATTTTTCTTATGCAAACGACCTGCCCGGTGATTATGCCATTATGTCATTTCTTGTGATCTAGTCTTGCATCTAAGTCCGAGTTTGCACAAGAAAATCGGTAAACCTACATATTTCATATCCAGTAGAAACTGTAACGTGGTTCCAATTCATGCGAACTCATCATCTCTAGAGCTAACCTGAAATAATCTATGCCACCGGATACAGATTATCCCAACATTAAACTGCTCTGCCATTCAGTTAAGGGATGATCGGCAGTCGAGGGCTCTTATTGTTCTTAGAAGCGGGTATTCTAGGGCCATGTCAGCATATCGACTATCAAAGTATGTATTAATTATGGTTGTTGAAGTGACATTCACTCGCAATTTCCTTGATAACAAGTATCTCTGCCTGGTAAACACTGTAGTGATCGGGAAATCGGGATGGCATTCAGCTAGGCGAGGTTTGGTCACTCCTCCATTCACAAGCTCAAGGATCACAAATCTGCTTGAAGATGCCATTTTCGCCCCATAGAGAAATTCAAAGAAGGCTGATTACAAATATTTTGGGTACTCCAAAATCTAATGGAAGCTGATATAGAAGCATACCCAATACATATGTAGGAGGAAAAACGCTATTTATATACAGTGAAGGTAAGTCTTTGAACCTTATGTAACATATGGGCATTTCCACAGGAATGTCAACTTTTTGTAGCGTGCAACAGCAAGCAAATGTGCTTGTTTTTTCAAAGAAAACCAACCCTTTTTTTACTTCTTTATGTATTTGTGTGGGCCATCCCTCAGCAGCTCTACGGTAGGTAAAATTTTAAGAAAAATCAAGTCACGTTGTTCAGATATATAATGTTAATTGCTTGCTGTCGCACGCGACAAAAAAGTGGAATTTTTCGGAATTTCTAGATAGGGTTTTTTTTAAGGAAAGGCCACCACACCATGATACCATAAATGAAAGCTGGATGTACTGTTGCCGATTACTGAGACGTGACCATAACTTTTTCCAATAGATTTCACGCAGAGATAAAGTGCAGCAACTGCTGCTTTATTCACCCTCGAATAATGAATTATCTTGAAACTCATGTTAGAGACCAGAATGGCACCAAGATATTTTTCCGTCTTGGCAACTTATCTCCGTATTGTTTAGGGCAATGGGTTCGAAATTAGGTAAGTTACATAAACTTCCAATTTAAAATTTAAATCTTATTGCATATTTTGCTGCTTTTTATTTTGAAAATTAAATTTTCCCCAATTTTTTTTGTGTGCCCAATTTATAATAAAAAATAGAAAAAAGTTTCATTGTGTTCGAATTTTGCTAAAGTATGCTTGAAACTAAATGCTCTTCTTGTTTGTGTATTTTATTATTATTCTTTTATTTCACATCTTTTGCAATGCAAACCCAACAAAATTCTAAATGTAGGCTACAACAATTTTATGCAAAATATTTTTTCAAATAATCACTTTCTAATGTTTTCGAAGTTGTAGTTGTAGTTGTAGTTGTAGTTGTTGCTACACTTGCAACATTTATGAATTTGTAGTATATATTATTATATATAACTTTATTGTTGCCTAAGTAATTGAAATCCCACCCACATTTAGAAGCAATAACCACAAATTAAATTTTTCTGCACCATTTAAAAGATATTGTTATTATTTATTTCTCGCAAAGCCCACAAATAATTTGAGACATAGAAAATTTACATGAAATTAAAGGGGGCAGAGTCAAATTCAACTTTTAACAAAATAAAAATAATTTAAAATTTATTTATTTTTTTCACATTTTCAAGCTGCTCCTCAACAAATAACATTAAGTTTACACGTGCTGCACACTCTCGTTTTAATGACTGCCTTTTAAGTTCGGTAATAATTAATATTTTAATTACTGCCTCTGTTTGTGTCCAAGAAAACAAAAAAGAGAATATTTTATGTAAAGTTTACATTTCATTTACTGTTGTAATAGCTGGAAGCACTACAATGTGTCCTACTTTATTTTCTCGAGCACAATTTCGTATGCAAAATACAACATTTTTATTTAACTTTATTTTTTTTGTGGCAACTTGGTTGGCTGGTTTTATTGCACAAGCAAAAATAGTAGTGAAGATTAAAACAAGCTCATAATTTTTGACAATATTCCATGGAAAATGAAAACATTCGGAGTTATTATGGAAATGTTGTTGCAAAAATAAAATGCTTGCAGCAGCAATGCAATGACAATTTCGAATGTCTGAATTTTACGTGGAATAAAAAACATACTCGCAATCGTATATACTGGACAGCATGTGAAATAAATGGGAAATGCTGCTTACTTAGCATTGGAATGTCGAGTAACGCTAGAACAAAAAGTGAAATGAAAATGTGAAAGGCCTTATTCACAAAAACACAATTAAAAATATTGTTAAATTTTTTACTATTTAAAAAACGATTTTCTGTGGAGTCGAAGATTTGCAAAGAATAAAAGGGTTAAGAATAACAATTAATTTTTTAGAAATAACACTTGTCTAATAAAATCAGGAGCTTAAATACACACACACAACTTAAATTACTTAAATGATTCATAACTGGTTGCCAGGACGTCTACACTGCTGTTCTATATACACACTCTGCCGCCGCTCACTGCTTGTACAACAATAATGACTCACTGACTTTATTTTTACACATGTTTGCACGACTATCAACCAGTGTTACCAAAATATATATTCAAAATTACACCTCGTAGGAGCCAAAATTACCCGATTTCAGAGGAATTACACCCAATATTAAAATAAATATTTAACACATTTCAAAAGCAAAAAAAAACTCGTATTTTTTCACAAAACTGTTAACAAGTAAAACTCGTATTTTTTTCACAAGAGTGTTAACAAGTGAAAAGAAAATCGAAAACGAAAAAATCTAAAAGTTTGAAGTGTCAATTTCCAAATAGTGTTCTTCTAAATTCGGATGCTCGAACACATACTATTAATTTGTATTTTCTAAATTTCAACTTAAGCAGGCATAGTATGTGTTTTAACATCCGAACTCACAAGAAAACATGTGAAAACGATGGGAAAGCCAGAACACACACTATTTATTATATAAAACAAACGAATTTCAAATTACCCGTAAATTACACCTGAGAGCAATTACCCACGCGCTACACTTGTACATAAAAATTACACCTGATTCGGGTAATTACCCGCGATTCGGCAACACTGCTATCAACTGCTTTCAACTGAGATTTACTCTTTCTTCACAATAAACAACTGAAATTTTAGACTAACTTTATGATAAACTGAACTGCCAGCAGATGCGTCGCCCTTTTTATACTTCACACAAGGCTTCCAGAACAGCGATGCCAACTATTTATAACCAAAACGCGCTATACCCCTTCTCAAAACGCGCTAGAACGCGCTGAGTTACAGCATTATCAACAATTTATAGTCAAAACGCGCTATTTTCCTACCAGCTAAATTAAATTTTAATAAAGACCGATGTATGTATGTATTGGTAAATACGAGTACAATTAATTTTTTAGTAACTCTTTTTCAGATTATGCAATAGTGCATCTTCGAAATTATATCCTAAATAACTAAAATCATTTAATAAAGAACCAGTCTCGCCTTCCAAATATTTGAAATTCTTAGTTTTGATTTTACTTTTCTTTGTCAAACTTTGTAACAACTTATATAAATTGTCGAATACAAAAAGAATAGATGCTTCATAAGTTATATACATTTTTTTGGGTCACGAGTACTAGTACATATTTTTAACTGTGAAATTTCAAAATATTTGCCAATTACAATTTTAAAATGCGTTTTTAATTCTAACCACAGTCAAGGGAATTTTATTTGCAACATCTGAATCATTAACGAATTTAAACGAAAAGTTAAATTTATACAAAAAAGTATAAAGATATTGAACTGAGATGATATTTTTGACTTTAATCAAAACGCGCTAATTTAGCGTTTTTTTTTTAAACGCGCTAAGACGAAAAAAAGCGCGTTTGGCGTAGTTAAAACGAAAGGCGCTAAATTGGCATCGCTGTTCCAGAATGTGACAGCAACATCTAGACAATCTCAGCAGCATATCCAAATTGGATAATCCAATGCTCGCTTTCCATCGCATCATCAGTTTATGTATTAACTATGTATGTGTGTATGTAAAAAATTATAGAAGCTGGTCATGGTGGCTGTTTAATGTGTATCTTTTTATTTCTTTTGTCTGCACAACCATGTATGTGTGTGTTTGTATGCGTATCTCTTAACAAGCAGAAGCTGTTTCATCATTGTTGTTGCTATAATGGTTATGTTTATTTAATCGTCTGCTTGCATGTGCTTACGTGTGTGTGTATTTAGTTCTTTATCTAAACAATTCTGGCTAATTCTTTCTGTTTACAAAATATTTCTTTTTATTAAAACATTTGCATTTAATAGGTTTGTTCGATTATTTTTGCGTAACAATATTTGCAAGCAATAATAAAGTCTAAGAATCCTCTTCAAAAAAGAAATCTTCCAAATAAGATCTAAGCACTTCGTATTTTTTATAAAAAAAGTAATTTATAGAATATTTTAGTTTGCAAGAAAAAAATTTTAATGCATAATTATTTTTTTATTTTATAACAAAATCTACTAAAAAAATATTACATATATTTAATCAGCTGATTTCCATACACTATGAGAATATTTATGTATGTATGCACGTATGTATGTATGTAGTTATGTATGTATGTGTCATCATGCGCTCCTTGTTTGCCCTTTAAGTATTGTAAATATTTATTAACATTTAAGAGTATTTGTTCACATTGTCTTATCATATAATGAGATTTCAGTAGTAGCTTTTGTTGTTATTGTATTTTTTTTGTTGTTGCGATTTTTTCCCTCAATACCAATCACTCTTGATAATATGAAAACATCAAACAAGAATAATAATATGAATCTAGTATGTATGTATGTATATGCATACAGACATGCATGCATGTATGTGAAAATGCATGCACACACACACACACATACAAATAGTTATAAACATGCCTACGTATTCGTAGTAAGAATATCTTGGGTATATACATGGCGTATGAAGAATATTTAATTTTATAATAATGACAGACGTATGAACTATATACAAAAGAGTGAATACAGAATAAATACAATGGGAGGAAATGAAGCAAATAATGAAAATTAAATGAAAGTTGCAATATTATTTTTTTTTCTTTATAAATATAAAATGTCAATTTTTATTTTAAAGGCTTGTGTTAATGCAAACCGACACTAACAACAACAATTGCAATATTTAATTGAGTTTAAGTAATAAGGAAATATGATTTTAAAATTATGTATATATTAAGAATTTTTTAATTAAATACATACATATGTATGTATGTATGTATGTACGGATGTGAGAAATTCATATGACATAAGATATACATATATATATATATATATATAATTATAGTTATAATAAAAAAAATAAGTATAGTTAAAAATACTTGTGCAGAGTGATAGTTGTCCTTAATTATGAAAGTGGTGTGAGTCATGTGCATTTTTGCTTCGAAATATGAAATAAATCTTAAAAAACACTTCAACAAATATTTAATAAATATTAACTAAATTGATATTAATCAGCACTAGTACCGCTCTTAATTAAAATGTTGCGTAATACAAAAATATTTTCTGATTTGTGTAAATGTAATCAACTACGAGTTAATATCTCGACACAAGAAATATATGACTTAGACACACCACTTTCATAATTATGGGCATATATGTATAACTTCCTGCTAAACTGGGGATATACTCTGTAATTTGAAACAAAAGAAAATGCTTTCGAATTACAGAGTAGATCCCCTGAACCTAAAAATTAGGTAGAAAGCAGAAATGAAAGTTGTAATAATTCTCGTATTCAATTTCATTTACAGTTTCATATTCAACAGCTGATGTTCATGTCAAATGTCTGCCTAAGTTGATAGTCCAGGGTAGTGATGGACATTGTAAAACAACATCGGTGTTTTTTTCGATGCGATACAATGCAAAAATACATCGATGTTGCATCGATATTTCATAAAATACATCCAGTGTTTTTTTTATTAATTATTTATTATTATAATAATTGAAATTTATTTGCTGTTGGTTTAGCATGTCTATATACGCATTTCATTGGCGCTTCAACCAAATCATCAGTAGACTTCAACCAGAAATTTTGAACAGAGACTTTCAAAAACCATACGAGAGTTCATAAAATAATAATATTTTTGAAAATCACGAAAGAAAAAATAAGCTTAGTAGGCTTTAAAACTGATACAAAACCCAGCAAATAATATATGTATATCCAGGTGAACTCATTCAAAAAAGAAAAAATAAGAAAATAGGAATTTATAGAAGTAAGTTTGTTAATTGCTATACACAAATTCATTCAACTGCTTAACTTGCACTGTAATATATATATGAGCCTTAGACACTCTCAAAATCAATATGAAGTTCTAGAAAACACGTTGTGAAGCCCAAAAATATCGAAAATTTCAACTCACAAAAACTTATAAAATTAAACGAACAACAAAATTAACAAATACATTTCTAAATGAATTATAAAAATAACCATCTCTTCCGCATGTAAACATAAATTTATATTTCGGTATTAATTTGCTCCTGTGTTTATGCACTTTATTACCGAAAATCATGTATTTGTTGGAATATGTAAATTTTTGAAATTCCTTGCTAAGTTATTTAATTAAAATACATTTTACTGGGAGTACGTGTACGTACTCGTACGTACATGCTCGTACACACTTGTTTGCCATAGACAAAATTAGTTTGGCTTAACTTTATGGTATTTGGCATTAAAAGATTATTATCTGTTTAGAAGGTGAGGTATAAAATATTTATGAGGATGAGTGGCAGCAAGAGTGTATGAAGAGATTAATTAAAATTTTACAAAACTTTGCATACTTGCAAGGCTTATTGAAATTTTGCGAAATATGTAATTGCTGAAATTGAAGATTTTTTTGTTTTAACAAGGAAACTGAAAATTAAATTGCAAAAAGGAAATTAAAATGAAATTTAAATATTGATAATGCAATGCGCCATTTTACGACTAAGAGGATGGAATTTTAAAAACTGTTAAAAAACCTTAAAATTCATATATTCGTAAGAAAACTTTAATGTTTTACGGCCTGTCCCACGATGTCACTAGAAATCGTTATATTGAAAAGAACAAAAAATTTTCTAATGCTATTGTTGTTTGCAATACAATTAGTCGATTACATTTGCTGGTGACATCGTGGGACAGCCCTTTAATTACTTCATTTTGGAATTAGTTGAAAAATAAGTATCTGCGTAACATGTGAAACAAGTTTTCGATACAGAAAATGCAAAACAGCCGTATCTAACATTGTGGAAATTGTAAAGCAGAAGCAAAAAAAAAACTGCACCAGCTGTAACGTTGTTTTATTTTCCAGCTGAAGTAGGTGTAGTCAGCCTATCCAGGGTCTTACCAAAGGTCAGCTTCCAAATATTTTATTTTTATAAAAATAGTTAAGTAGTCAATGTGAAGAAATGCCATCCATGTGAGTAGACTATTGAATTACTTTTTTTACGTATTTTTAATATTTTTAAATTATTTAAAATTATAGCCTGTCCCACGATGTGGACAGAAAACTTTCGATCGGTTACTTACTTATATTGAAAACGAAAACAATTTATTATTGTTTTCAATACAAGTTGTCGATCGAAAATTTTCTGTCGACATCGTGGTAAATATTTTACTCATCTCAATTAAAATGTTAAACTAAAATCTTGCAAAGCGGTTTTTACGCCAAAAGAAAACTTTTTTAACTCAAATTTAAAAAATATTCCTGAGTTTTATTTACCGCTCGTTTATAGAAGACAAGTAAAAATTCTCATATGTCTACTTACATCGTAGCCGGCCAAAATGGCTCCCCAGTGCTGAACAGCAATCGGCTTCTTATACAAATGAATACCCTATTTAAACAAGTCAGGCAGGTGACTCGTCTAGAAAATTTTTATGAAAATGACTCAAAAATATTAGAGCTTTTCATATACATTTTCTACTCAAGTTGACCGTCCGTAGTGTAATTCTCAATAAAATTTTGAGAGTTTTTCTATAAACATACGAAGCTTGTTTTTTTGAGTTCAAGTCTACTGATGCGTTTCTTAAGCAGAAAGGACGCTGCAACGTTGTTTGACCAAAAACAAATAAAAATTTATCATGTTAATGTATTCTAGACTTGAAATTAACTGCCTGGCTCACGATGTCGACAAGAAATTTTCGTTCGCTTATTTATATTGAAAACAAAAACAAAATAAGAAAATTTATTTTTGTTTTCAATATAAATAAGCGAAAGAAAATTTCTTGACGACATCGAGAGCCAGGCAGTAAATAAATATACCTCGATATTTTTATTTCGATAAAAATAGTTATGACAATTAAATAAATTATTAAAAAATTAATCATTTAGATTTTGTTTCATTTTTTAATGGCAAATCAAGACAAGCAAATGACTGAGAATACAATTGCTGAGTTCGTGTCGTTGAAAAATTAATTGTTTTAATTTTGTTCATATAATAACAAAATTAAAAATCTAAAAAACCCTAGAAAAGATGTGACATCTTCTAAACGGCTGGCCCGATTTTCTTCAAACATGGTTAAGAACCATCTCGATCAAGTCACCTTTCAAACAGAGAACTAACTAAAATCAAAATCGGTGCAGCCGTTTGGGCTGTACGTGAACACGGACAGACACACAGATACACAGATACACACACACAAACTACAAACTTATAACACCCCTTTTTTGGTCGGGGGTTAAAAAAAAGATTCAACAAATGTTTGGGAATTGTTTTGTTTATTTTTATAAACTGCTTTTAAATAAAGAGATTATGTATTTCAAACTGAAAAATAAGAAACAAAATAATCTTAATATTTTAGTAATTTGTTCTCTGTTGTGGCTCAAGCACATTTAAAAATCAGCAGTAGGCCTTTATTTATATTTCTGAAAAAAAATTATTATCCTTTGCCATAATGATTGTAGGCTGTACGAATTATAGCCCAACTGCAAATCGTCCGAAACAGCTAAATGAAGGAACGCCCAAAATTCCTGGGCGATAAGTAATTTTGAAGAAATACCCAAAAAAAACAGTGGCCGATATCCGAAATAAAAGTGAAGAATAACCCAAAAGTGCAGCTGGCAAGAATAGGGTCGGAGTTAGATGAGGGAATGTGTGGCTGATCGGTGAAATTACCAATAGCTCATTACCGTAGGGAATTCAGTAATTGAGTAGAAAGCTGGACCAACAGTTCATGGCGAAGTAGGGATGATTGTAGAGTCTCAAGGGCTATGTGGCCAAAACTTGACTTAGGAAGCTCCAAGCTGCTACTGGACATGAATAGGAAGACGATGCGAATCGTGATAGGCACATCTTGCTCAAGATTTCTGTACGATGTGCGGGGATGAAGAGGAACCAGAACATATTATCTGTCACTGCATCTGTCACTGCCCGAAGCTGCAACGTCATAGTCTTAGATTGCTGAGCAGACGTTTACATGAGAGCATTACTAATATCGGCAAGTGTAAACTAAAGGTTATCAGAGGCTTCATCATGGGAATTCAGTGGCTTAATGACGGATAATAGGGTCACGTCTAGGTACTTATGGGGGTAAATATTACTTTTTAATGGGCTATATTTAAGGAATCACAATGGCTACAATTGGGTCTCCGATTGGAGGTGCGCTATGGCACCACCTAAGCCAAAAGTGCAAATTTAATAATCGAACGAAGTTTTTGGGTGTTTGTTCATTACGTATTCGGAATGAATAATCGCCCAAAATATATTTCTTTGGGTTTTGACATTTTGGGGAAATTTGCCAACTATTCATTGTGAACAAATACCCAAATATCTAAAAAAAAGGTTGAGACGCCCAAAGTCGATAACCTATCACCCCTTTTTTTTTGCAAAAATGTTTGGCAATTCTACATTTATTTTTGTTTTTCGGGCAATTTGCACTTGAACGATAATTGGTCCATATAAGAAAAAAAATTAAATACATATTTTTCAATCTATAATTTAATTATTCACATCAATAGAATTCAAAACATGTCAGAGATAAATTTAAAATTTTACATAAAAAAATTACCAACAAAAAACAATTGAAGTTGCAAAATATTTATGTAGATTTATTGTATAACATATAAAAGTTTTAGGGCCATTATTACAACTTAAAGTTAGTTAAAAGTAGGATTTTATCGGACGTATAAAAAGTTTTTCATCAGTACAATTTTAGCTTAACCTAAAGTAAGCGCTAAGTTAGAGGCAAATGTATCCTTCCTCGTAAGTTAAATTAAATTTTTAATAATGAACAGCGTTTTATACGTTCGACAAAATCATACTTTTAACTAACTTTAAGTTGTAATAATGGCCCTTAATATCTTACGCAAAGAAAAAGCAACTAAAAACATTAAAATCATATAATTGTCATAAGGAAAGCGGATGGAAGCGAAAAATGATGAACAACAAAAACATTTGAGATTAAAAACAAGAATAACTTACTGTAGAAAAAAGAATATGCTTAAAGTGACAGCATGTCACTAACGTTAAAAGGAACAACAAACAGCAAACAAAAATACAATAGCTCTGGGAAACTTCATTGGGTACAAGGCTGTTTCATTTGTTGGGCAAAATATTAAGGACACTTGAGATTTTCAATATTGTACAATTAAATTAAAAAACAAAGTATGTTAGTTGTTGCTAAAAGACGTCTAGATGCAATTCGTTACTGCTTAAGTTAGGTAAGGAAGCGTGTGTCTGTTACTAATTTTTCTATGTAAAAAATACCGAAAACATACAGTTGAGATGCGTTAGAAAATTTGGCACTTGCTTCTTTGGACTTAGTTATAAATATTTTTAGGAAAAAAAAATTTAATTAAAAAAGCCTGCTATACTTATTTGCTAGCGCACTAACTGTGCACTGTAGTAAAAGACGGCAACACAGATGTGTGTGCATAGTTTTACAAAATATGTATGTATATGGGTATAAGGAAGCAGCTAGTTCATACTACAGAAGTAGTCAAGAACAAAGAAAGGCTTATGGGCATTTCTGCAAAAAATTCCACTTTTTTGTCGCGTGCGACAACAACCAATTAACATTGTATTTCTGAACCACGTGACTCGATTTTTCTTAAAATTTTTCCTAACGTAGAACTGCCTACACAAATATATAGAGAAGTAAAAATCAAGTTTCGTTTTCTTTGAAAAAAACTAGCATATTTGTTTGGTGTCGCACGCTACAAAAAGTTAACATTCCTGTGGAAATGCCCATATGGGGCAACAACTTAGTAAATATTTCACAAAAGCTATACTTAGGATATATTTATTGGCTTTTTGGCAAATGAGGCAAGAAATAGTACCATGTAGTATTATTTTGCTACTTACTTTGCCAAATATTTGCTTAGTTTGAACATATAAAAAGGGTGTTTTTTTATAGACTGACACAAGTTTAAATCATAACAAAACAAGGCAATACATTTGTAATATCAATTAAATGGGCTTTATTAAAAATAAAATTTTATAAAATTTATGTTTCAATATGATTTCTACCGCCACCGACTGGCGCGTAGCAAGCGCAATCTGGAACACCAATTTTCAAAAACTTTTCGCAGCATTTGCGGCCGTATTTCGCCTATAACTCTTCGGACAATCTTCCAGGTGTCCAATTGTTTGTGGTTTATCGACGTAGACAAGTGACTTAACATAACCCTAAAAAAATAATCCAATGGGGTTAAATCAAACGATTTTGTTGGCCAATTAAATGGGCCATTACGTGAAATAATTTTTTTCATCAAAAATTTCTTTGAGTAAATCAATTGTAGCGCCCGCTGTGTGGCATGTGGCTCCGTTCTGTTGCAACCACATATCAGCAAGATTAATACCACGTGATTAAGGTATGAAAAAATTTCGAATCATATTCCTATAGCGTTCAACATTGACAGTAACATGCTGACCATCATCGTTTTTGAAGACATATGGGCCAATGAACCCGCGAGCCCATAAACCGCACCAAACAGTAATTTTCTGTGGAAGTAATGGTGTTTCGACAAAACGTTTTGGGTTCTCCAAATGCGACAATTCTGCTTATTTACTTACCCATTCAGCCAGAAATGGGCTTAATTGGAAAATATTTATTTATTTATATATATATATATATATATATATATATATATATATATATATATATATATATATATAAAAATACTATACAAATTAAATTTGCATAATATGGTGTTGCACAAATTCGGGCGGAGTAACTAAGCCCATAATCGGAAAATAAAATTTTGAATGGAAATGCAAAATCAATATCAATTTGTGATTCATCCCATAAGCCGAATTGGCAACACACGTTGCTTTTGTGTAAGTCGATTCATAATGAAATTTCAAAGAAAACTAAACAAAAAGCAACTATCAGCTGTTAAATGGGTGCTCAAATAAAGCAGTGATGCCAACTCAAAGTTGTGACACTGTAAAAAAAACACGCTTTAGTTTGAGGCAACAAAAGAAAAATTTTACACAAGACTACACGCTGGTAATCTTATAAACACACTTTACACACCCACATTTACAAAACAAGGCAAATGTTGCAGTGAATACAAAAAGGATGTATGTATAAATTATGCGTAGGTATGTATGTCTGTATGTATGCGTGCATATAAAAGAGGAGTGCATACATTTGACAACAATAGGAAATAATGACACAAACGACACCAGTAGGTTGTTGGTTGACTACAAGATAAAAAGTGAAAAAGAAACACTCATGTGAGAACAGACATATCAAACAAACAACTCACACATTTGTACACTTTTTTATCCGTACCTGCACCGAGAGATACGTACATACATATGTACCCAGCAAAAAATTTTCGAAATTTTGTAATGGGTAGTACTATTTTAATGGCTTACAAAGTAACGAGTGATACTTATTTATCTAATTATTTTATTTGCATAATAATGACTGTCATGTAATGAATTAAATAAGAACTTATTTATATCACTACGTGAAAGTACTTATTGTAGTACTTTCCAGAAAATAAGGAAATATGTATATCTAGAGAAATTTGTTACAAAATTTTATTCATTTAAAATAAAAAAATTAGAAAATATAGCAAATAATTTTGAATAAGTTTAAGCAAAAATTAATCTATATTATTTTGCATATTTGTACGCAAAAAATAACCCATTAAATTTTGAGTACTTTTAGGCAATCAGTAATCTATTAACTTTTGTATAATGAATGAATGTTTGTAGGCAAAAAGTATAGGGTACCGCATACTTTTTGAACTTCTCAAACAAAAATAATGGGTTATTCAGTCAAATTGTAAGTACTTACGACTGAGGAGTACATACACTTTTTTGCATTCTAGTAGGCAAAGTTTTTTGCTGGGTAGATACACTTTCATCCAAGGAGTAGAAGAAAAAACATAAAACCTTGCAACTAAATATATTTAGTTACACGCAGAATGTAGTAGATGAGATGGAAATGCAAATGATTGAATAAGAAACTGTAACAAGAATCAATATAAAACAAAATGGAAAAGAAGAGCACAGAATTGTCAGCCTTTATTATGATGTTAAAAAATGTAAAATGGAAGACGGATGATGATGATGATGATGATGACGGTAATGATAATGTCATTGCTGTTACTTGTTACATGTACTCTTGATGACTATGTTTTTCTAAAACTCGCAATATTTTCATTTGTATGCAAAAGAAAAAGATATATGAAACTTCTACTACTCCTGCTGCCACAATCACAACTACAATTACACTAACTTATTTATGTAAGCAGTTTGTAAGTATGTATGTATGTATGTATGTATGTGTGTATGTATTTATGCAGGAGTATGTGGGTGTGCTTGCAAAAGCAGTTACCTGTTAAATGTGAAGAGTTTAAAAAAAGTTTTATTTCTCATCCTTCCTGTGTTATCCTTTCTCTTTATAAAAAAAGTTAATTTAAGTGTCAAGTAATATACAAACATACTTGTACAACATTTTAACTTATTGTTACATCTATAAAAATATTCATTTACATACATACATACATGTGAATATTTAAGTAAATTACCATGAACTCGTTTTTAAATACTTAGTAAACACTTACCGCCGTATTCATAAAAAATATTTTAGGTTTATTACAGGTTTATTTGACAAATTTCCCATAGAAATACGTCAAATAAGCGCTTAATAAACCTAAAATATTTTTTATGAATATGCCAGTTAAAGTTTTACTCCTAAGAATCGCTCTAGGGCATAGTAAAACTATTTTTAAAAAGAAAGAAGTAAAACAGGTTTAAAAGGAATTACTTTTTCATCTACACTTTACAGCAGCTACGTCCAAACACACATGCTTTGATATTTGTAATTGAGGTAAACAGCTTTGAAAGCTCTCAAATTTGTTTTTGTTTCATTGCAAGGTAAGAGCAAGCATTAATGTCGCGAGACCTGATTAGCTGTTGTGCTCTCGTCGGTGTGAAAGCACATAAGCTCTTTTGTAAAAGCTTGCACATTGATGCACAATGGCTGGGACGCAGCTGCTTTAGAGGAATACTTTCGCGCACTCCTGTGGCCCAGATCGCTCCAAGATAGCTAAGAGGGTCGGTAGAGGTGGCTATATCGATTAGTTCCGGATTAAGAATATTCTTTTAGTTGGCTTAATGAACAAAACGTCCTGGAGAAAGAAATATCTGTACTCAAAAGGAAAGCAAACTGTATAAGCTTTTATCAGGCATTTCACAGAAACATATATGTATGTGTGCTATAAACCGATGGCGTATCATTCCCACATCATCCTCAAATGGGTAAAAGGACATGAGCGAAGTACTGGAAACTTAATAGCGGATAATCTAGCAAGCGATGGCACTAAGTTGTAAGATGTCTGCAGTCACAATCTTTGTGGAATATCACTCTTATGCTGCAAGGATGATGATGACTCTAGACATATCGATGATGTACTTGCTTGCAGCATTAGCCTACATAATTTTGAGAATAAATTTAACAGCTGATAGTTGCTTTTTGTTTAGTTTGCTTTGAAACTTCATTACGAATCGACTTACACCAGAGCAACGCGTGCAAGTTGTTAAAATTTTTAATCAAAACAATTATTATATTCGTCAAACTCATCGTGCACTTCTTCCATTTTCCGATGAAGCCCGTTTCTGGTTGAATGGGTACGTAGATAAGCAGAATTGTTGCATTTGGAGTGGGGAGAATCGACAAGCTTTTGTCGAAACACCATTACATCCACAGAAAATTACTGTTTGATGCGCTTTATGGGGTGGCGGAGTCATTCGCCCATATGTCTTCAAAAACGATGATGGTCAGAATGTTGGTGTCAATGGTAAAGGGTATAGGAACATGATTACGTGGCATTAATCTTGCTGATATGTGGTTCCAACAGGACGCAACTACATGTCACACAGCGGGCGCTACAATTGATTTACTCAAAGAAAATGTTGATGGAAAAATTATTTCATGTTATGGGCCCAATTAATTGGCCACCAAGAATGTGTGATTTAATCCCATTGGATTATTTTCTCTGGGATTATGTTAAGTCACTTGTCTACGTCGATAAACTACAAACAATTGATCACCTGGAACTCAACATTCGGAGTGTTATCGGCGCGTATACGGCCACAACTGCTGTGAAAAGTTGTTGAAAATTGGTGTTCCAGATTGCGCCTTCTACGCGCCAGCCGCGGCGGCCACATGGCACAAATCGTATTTAAAAATTAATTTCATAAAATATCCTTTCCAATAAAGCCCATTTCTCATTGATGTTAAAAATATGTTTCCTTTTTTTATTATGATTTAAACTTGTGTCACTATCTAAAAAACACCCTTTAGTATGTTTTTTTACCATCCAAATTTAGAAGACGAAAAATCAGGAAATGGATGATTTACAATTTTTTGATTATCTTGTTTCTGATTTTATTGCTTAATTATGAGAATTAACTACAAAAATAGGACGACGAGGATGATAGGACTCTGATGAGGAAACCAATTTACATGGCTTTAATAATAGGTATCAATAAAGACAGCTACCTAGAAAGAAAAGCCTGACCCAAAAGCATTTCTATAAATCCAAACTTTCACTACTAATGGATCGCTAGATCTGATGCGTTTCAATCTTCTTTTTGGATACATTATTACTGATGATAACGTAATTTTTTTTAAAGCAAGGTTATTTTGTTTGAAAGTATTTTGATTATTATACAACAACCTCCTTTCGCTGCAGTTTTCTTTCGGACACTGTAGGAGGGTGTAGGATAATTGACACACCACATCATGAATACTTCTTTACTATCTAAGTATCACATTTGTGATTAGAATATATTGCTTACAAAACTACAAATGTGCTCGTAATATTCCAAAACCTAAAAAGTCTTTAATTCATTTTTATCTCCTTTTAAACAGAAATGCCAGTAAGAGAAAAAAAAATTATTAAAAACTTGCAACACAAAAGTGTAGACCAAAATAAATTTGCCTCACTTTTTGTGGTTAGATAGATACCTGTTCTAAAGGAGCTTGAAAGTTTTAGTTTTAAAACCATAAATGCCTCCTCAAACCTCACATAAGATGTTCGTTGTTATATAAATAAATGTAAAGAACTTTCGTTTACTTTTCCATTTTAAGTGCTCAATAAAGTCCTGTTTTTGTTTGTTGTTATTTCTGTTGTTGTTGTTGTTGTTGTTGTAGTTGTGTCTTTTGTCTATAAACAGTTTGTGTGTGATGACTCTGTTTGATAATGCATGCATTTATTGAAAAAAGAAAAAGAAATGGAGTAGAGGAACAACATTAAACACTCTATTACACACACGCTCACATTCACATCTTTATGGCATCTTCATTTTTATGGCATAGGAAAAATAGGAAAAACATCATCATCATCATCATCAAGTGGCAGTGAGTACAAAAAACAATGAAGAGAAGTGCAACAGAAAAGTATCACTTAAAACGATATGAAAATTGTGGGGAAAACACATTTTGAAACAGCAGTCTTTTATTTTACAATAACTTCATTGGAACGACAGGAGACAGTGGGCTCAATCGTAATATTTATGGGATCAAACTGGAAGTGAACTCTTTGAAACAGAAAAAATGTTTTGAAAATCTATTGGTTAAGAAGTACGTGACTTATAAAATTTAAATTTAATGGGCGTGTTTTGTAAAAATCGGTAAAGTAGAACCACTTAAAACAAAATATAAAATTTCAATGGGAGTAACTCCGCCCAGTTTTTTAACAGAAGATTTGGTCTATTTTAAAGCTCATGGTGTGTGGAAAGTTTCGTAAAAATCGTTTAAGCAGAACCAATTGAAATATAATTATATATTTTAATGGGCGTAGCCCTTCCCAATTTTCCAACTTTAAAATTGTATAATTACAAGAATCAAATGTGTTTGCGTAGTTTCGCGGCAATCAAATAAGTAGAATATTATAAAATTAAATACAAAAATGTGTGCGCGCCCACTTTTTTTAACAATGGGACCAATTGGAAGCTATACCCTGTCAGACAAAAAAAGAATTTTCAAAAATCATCTAAAATTTACCTAGTTATGAAGTAACAATGTCAAAAAATAAATACAAATGCATTGATAAACTCCTCCCTTTTTCGAAGTCTGTTAAGAAATAAAAACAAACACTACATCAATTTGAGAAGACTATCTTGCACGCAAAGAAAAGATATGGTTGTAAAATGGTTGAGAAAACAATACTATGTTCTCTGAAACAGATGTGTGGTCGTTGAAAACTAGTAATTGTTATTCTAAACATTAATTTCATTACGATAAACAGAGTAATGTTTGAATTTAATAATTACATTATTATATTCATAGAAAGTGCGATATGGTTAGGGTTTAACAATATAGTTTTGTTAAAAATTTATGACTACAATATAATTTGTATTATATGATGTAAATGACAATATAATGTTATCCAAAATCATACTATGTTAAGTTTTTAAAAAAATCTTTTTCAGAAACATCTGTCAGTTCAGTGTTTCCTTTGTAATAAATCGATCGGTAGTGCACGCTTGGTGTTAAATAAATAAAAAAAGTATAAACAAAAGGGTAGATAAATAAAAATAATATGTACATATATATGTATCTATCTCTTTATACAGATGTGTTTGTATTTCGTGTATATACATATATGTAAGTATACATTTCTATACATACATAAATACATTTTATTTCAACAATTTTAATTTATTTTTATTTCGGACTTATCGCACAGCTGTTTTGAACAAAAGATTTGCCAATAAATATATGATTAAAAAACAAAATATTATTATTACATAAAATAATACTATGGTCGTATTTAGCAATATTAATATAATATTAGAAGATGGTATGGTAAGTCTCAATTATATTTTAGTCACATCTAACAATAGTGTTGTCTTATTTACAATAATAAGATTAGGTATAACAAAGTTAATTGCTTTTGTAGATAATATTATTATTAACTCAGAAAATAATATCATTTAAGCTTTGCTTTTCCATTGACAATAATATGATTTGACTGCAACCATATAATACAATCATAGTATGTTGCTGTTTGATTATGGTTACCTCAACCATATTTCTTCTTTGCGTGTAAATATATTGCAAACATAACAATAATAAATTACGGTCTTTTTAGTATATTTAAAACCAATGGGCGAACGACTTCAGCTTCAGTTTCTACAATCCTTTAAAAGAGCTTTTAATAAATTTTGATAATAAAAACTAAACGTTTCCTTAATTACAAAAAATAAAGTTTCTGATATAACTTGAAAGTGGGTTGACGTGGTCGTGACACATTTTTTTTATTATCCAATTTAAATTGCATGATCGTGAGCCAACAGACCAGACTGTGCATGGGCATGCATGAGTATACATTTGAATAATAACCGCACCACTGTGCTTAGCAGCTTAATAGTTTTTTGCAAAAGTATATTAACAAAACATTTTATACTCTATTTCTTAAAAAAGATTTCTTAAAGTAACTTATGACACCATAAATCTGCCGAGTCTTACAAAAGCTTAAGTGCACTATAAGAATGTTTAGAATTTACATATATGTACATGCATACATACATATATACATACATACATACATATTTTTTCATTTTATTTTAAAATGTATCGATTTTATTCAAAGCTTTTGTTAGCTAGAATATACTCGTATGTATATGTAAGTAGCGCACTTTTTGTTGCAGTAGTAGCCTACTTTAAGGCTGCTTTTATGTAAATATTTAATAGTAATTACTTTCTGTTTTCAACAGTTGGTTGCTAAAGCACACAAATACGTAATACAAAGAAAAAAAATTTGTATGCATAAAATCGCTTTAAGCGATAAGAATAGTTAAATGGATTTAAAAAAAAAATCTGTAGTATACAAGTAGGGATTTTATGAAAATATATTTTATGTTTTAAAAATATGCACACATACATGCATACATACACACATACATAGTATGTACTTGCATGCATTTAAATTGTATTACAATAAACAAATGAAGCACAGCCGCGAATAACGTTGTAAATGACAATTTAAATAAAACCAGTTTTTTCACAGATTACCAGTAACATAACTCTCTTGCGTTGTTCAAACATCAAACCATCCAAAATTATGCATCTGATCGCCGTCAAAATACAATTACAATCAGTCAGTCAATAGAAAACTTTGTAAGTAACTAATAAATCATGCAAACAAAATTGTCGAAAATAATTGATAAATGTAGCAGAGATACAAAAAGAAAAGATAATGCTAGTTATCATTATTTTCGATACGCTAAGAAAATGTAAACGAGAACAACAATCTTGCCCTAAAATACGTTTTGTGGCTCTCCTGCAAAATTATTATTTTGTCACTTAAAACGTTATTCGCGGCTCACCTTCAACTATGGATTTTTCATGCATGTGTGCATTTGCATATGTGTGAGTGTAGAAAGTTTGTTGGGTAACAACATACGCAATAATGCGATACATTTGTGCTTACACACTAAAGTTCTGTACACACTAAAGTTGTGTAACAAACAAAATAATATTCCCTGAAAAATTATAAATCCGATGGGAGCTAAAGAAAAAAGTTGCTCTTATTGTGAATAAAATTTTCCTTGCATTTTGTTCCCTGTTGGCAACATCGCTGTCATAAATTTTGCCTACATGAACGTATGGCAACTTCGAAAAATTTTCCCCCCTATCAAGGAGGGATTTTATTCTCAATTTTAATGGTGATTGTTTATTTTGACTTGAAGCGGGGAATTGCTAAAAAGTAAAATGTAAGTATGTATGTATCTATATAATTCAACAAACAAAAAGCAAATTTAAATATTATTGAAAAGGATGCTTGGAAATCCGTTTAGTTACACTACGGATTCTAAGGAAATATGTAGTAAAATTTTTTTAGCAAAGACACTTTTCTGCACTTGCGATTTACACTTCCAATATTGTAAAAATAGTTTTACATGAATTCAATAAACTCACATTCATTGATTCTAATTCATTAAACATAGCATAATTTGTTTCAAAATAAATGACCCTTATCGGGAATAAAAGTTCACGCGAAATTAGTTCTCTTTCCCTAAAATTGTGAACGCCAATGTTTGCGTTGTTGTTGTGGCAGTGTACTATTTTCTAATTTTGTTCACGGGAAATATTTCACGTGAACAACATTTTAGCCTTTTATGCCCGATAAGGGTGAATATTAACTTAAGTTATATTATTATTTTTTATTAGGAGATAAATAAACTAATTAATTCGTTGAATCAGTGAATTTTTTTCTTGTATTCATGTACCTTTTTGGTTCAGTGTATTTAAAGCAATATGTATATCAATCTAATAACTTTTTTCTTATACTTATTTACTTTGGTTTCCGTTAATTTTCTTCCACCATTTTTAGAATTCCGTACACCAAAGGTGAAAAGGAACCCTATTGTTTTCGCTACGCTGTCGGTCTGTCTGTCTGCCTTTATGTCCGTCACAGGCTATTTTCTCGATAATCGCAACAGCTACTAGCTTGAAATTTGGACAGAGTATGTAGAACTTTGGCCACTACAACAAGAAATACATGAGAGTTAAAAATTAAAGGGTGTTCCAAAGCGAGCAACCAAAAATTTTAAAGTCCCATGTAACATACATACAATTGTAGGTAAATAGAGTCTCTATTATAGACACTTGAAATTTTGTAAAGTTAGTGTATTTTTATACAAACTGCAACAATCAACACTAAAATTTAAAACAATCTAAATTAAAGGGTGTTATATCAGTTAATGTAATTTTGACTATGTAATTTTGAAAACTTGCTGTATCTTGGAAACCGTAACAGGCAAACTTTAAAAAAATCGCCAAAAACCGAAAAAAAATCGCCAGATTAAAATTTTTTTTCCAAAACTCGAATAAATCGCCAAAAACCTTAAAATTCGCCTAAATGAAAAAAATCGCCAAAATGAAAAAACTTTCGCCAAAATAAAAAATCGCCAAAATGAAAAAAATCCCAAAAAAAAAAAACGCCATAAAACCGAAAAAAATCGCCGAAAAAAACGCCAAAAATAAAAAAATCGCCAAAACCAAAACGCTATACAAGAAAAAAAAAACAATCAAAAGCGAAAAATTATCCCAAAAACGAAAAAAATGCCAAAACTATATATTTATTAGAGTTCGACCGATTAATCGGCTTCGGCTTCGGCCTTCGGCCAAAAATTGGTAATCGGCCAACATTCGGCCTACGGCAAAAATCGGCCGATTAGCCGAAGCCGAATATTTTTCATTCCAAGCTTGAAAAATAACATTATTTTTGGTCGTTGCTCACCGATAGTTTCTATTGTGTTTAACGTTTTGAAAGGGTTGCTTTGAAATACAATCCTGTTGCTTTCTATTTTCTTTTACTTGGACGTTCTTGTGAGTGATCATATGAAAAAGCAATCTAGAAATTGCAAAATAGTTTTATTTTTCTTGTTATGCATCCAATAGATATTACAGCTATTTCAGTGATCTCAAAAAAGCAAACATTTTTTTTTTAATTCATATAAAACAAGTATCATTTTTAAAATTTAAAACAATCGGCTTCGGCTTCGGTTTTAGCCGAAGTTTAGGATTTTAGCCGAAGTTCGGCTTCGGCTTCGGCTTCGGCCAAAAAAAGCGCCTTCGGTCGATCTCTAATATTTATATAGGCTAAAGTTCGTATATTATTACATATCTAATGTCCGTACGAAACCCTACGTGGGAGAGGCAAAGTCGCAACTTTACCGAAATTATTTTATGTTTTTAATGATATAATGTTTGAAGCTGATTTTTTTAAGATTTAAATGTTATTAAATGTTGAACAAAAAGTTCATACATGCATATTTGATTAGTTTTAAGTATACCTATATGGGTGGATGTCATGTTTTTTTTTCGTGACACGAACACGCACGACTCAACACGACGTGTTCGTGAGAAAAAAAAAATCTGATTTCGTGCGTGTACGGGTTGCTTGGTGTTGAGCAAAATTGACACGCAAAACACGAAACGAATTTAGATGTAAAATATGTATTAGAGACCTGCGTAAATATTCTTGAAATGTAAATACGTCTTGTTTTATAAATGTATTCTCGTGGCTGTAGAATGCTAAACCAATAATAAATGCTGTCGTATTATAAGCAAAGCACGATATATGCATTGGTGTATGTGTATATGAGTGCTAACAAGCAATTACTACGTTTATACGCAGGGCTTATTTGCAAATAAAATAGGAAATTGTTGCCATATTATTGTTTTTATTGCGACTTACTAATTCAGAAAACTATTCACGATTAACGCACTATTTGCAAATAAAATGCAACGAGGTTGCCACGCTTACAAATGTTTGATAACAAAAAACAATAAATGGATAAATATTGCAACAAACAACATTGATAGAAGAAAATAATGACGATTAAAACAAACAATTATTTGATATTTTGTACATTTACACCATGATACAATAATATAAAGGTACTGCCACATTTGACGTATAAAATTAATTTTGACTTTTACCAAAATTGTTTGATTGCTGTTTTTTTGTAAAGAAAGAGGAAAACGTTGCCACACGAAATTACGGGGAACTTTTTTTTAGGAATGTTTTTGGAAATGTGTAATTGTAAGTTTAGAAATTATGGTTTAATACAAATTTTTTTAAATGTTGTATTAATTGGATACGTGGATAACGAAATATGCATGTGTATAATATGATGTAGAATGGATGAGCGTGTTTCATGCATATAATACACATTTACATACACTTCGTGTGCAAATTTATTGCAGCTTACAGTAAGAATTAATGCTTTTTTGATGGGCTACATCTGAATAATCTGAACAAAAAAAGACATGCAAAAGAAATAGTTAATGCATGGGTTCTATTGCTAATGAATTGGTTCAATTTAGGTGCAGAACGCATGATTTTAACACAGGCGTGTCATTGACGAGCATGGGCTAATATTTAGCAAAACTGCTCATCATTCCAATGAGTGCTTAGAACCCATGATACGTTTATTCGTTTATATATACATAAATATGTATGTTTAAAATAGAGCATAACGAAGTGCCCGCGGGTGGCCTTTTGCTTATAATCTTAGGCTCTAAGCAGGCATACTCTGATGATTGTATTTGAGGCAAACAGCTTTGAAAGCTGTTAAGTGTGCTGTTGTTTCCTTGCAAATTAAGAGGAAGCATTGTTCTCGCCGAGATCTGATTGGCAATTGTGCTCTCGTCGGTGTGAAAGCTCAATAGCTCTTTTAAAAAAGTTTGCACATTGTGCATATGACATATGACGCACCTGATATAAAGCACTAAGCCAGAGTAGTACGAAGAGAAAGTCCCACCCTTGATTCAGAGGCTTTTCCGTTGGTAATTTCCCTTGAATTGTTTATGCTGATGTAAATTTTTTTTATAATTATAATTTAAATACATATTATTCAATATTTTTCAATAAATAAAAAAGAACGTCAAAAGATTAATCAAAAACTCGGATTTCATAAATTAATAAGGTAGCATTAATTTTGAGAGTAAAAAATTGTCGGCACAAGCGTCAGAAGGTTAATATGGCGACGAAAAGAGAGAACGGTTGTACCTTTATATTATTGTATCATGATTTACACTATTTTTTTTTGCTATGCCGTATAAGCAGTGAGTTAATTTATTTGCAAATAATTTTATTTGCAAATACATAGTGCGCGCATAAACGTAGTATTTGCCGTGAAGACTTCTTGTTATGAACAAACCATCAACAAAGTAGTGTTGATATGTATGAGAAAAAATTTTATATTTTCTATCGTCAAACACACAACACTAGCATATTTGTTAAAATTTTATGGGTCTCTGAAGCTTAAAGTTCTGTACGGAAACCAATAGTATCAGCAGTGGTAGCAGATAGTATCAGCTGGTAGTGCCAACTCGGTGCCATACTTTGAAAAGCGACTCTTGAAAAAAGTCAATTAAATTTTCTGATTTTCAATACCATACGAATAATATTTCGTGCGTGTTGTGGAGTAACGTGTTGACAAAATTTTTCGCGTGCGTGTTTCGTACGTGTTATGTGTTTTGTTATTCGTGTTCGTGTCGTGTCATGTTAGAAAAACTCGAAACGCGCCCATCTCTATTTTCAAGTATATATTTTTTACTTTTAATGAATATTTTATGTACATAAAACGCGATTTTAAAAGCATAAAAATCCTATCTCTAGTAATAATATACATATGTATGTTTTTACATAGCACATGCATAGAAAGGCTTCTAAAAAAAATAAAATAAATTTCATTCACAATAACTAATGTGATTTAAGAAATAATAAAACACTATGGGTTTCGTGTTAATTATAATATGATATAAGAAATTCCCTTGCAACAATGGTCTTACCAAAAAAAAAAGAAAACTGATAAGGTAGTACGCTGAATAATTTTATTGTAAATTTATTTATCCATTTCTATTAAATTTTTCTTCCATTTTTTTTTTAGTTTTGTTCGTTACGCATACTTGAGTTTCAATTTATTTCATAAAAATAAACAAGGAATATTTGCACAAGTATACTGTGCTCTTCATTCTTGTAGAAATAAGAATATTGTATAAATAAGAATTCAGAATTTTCCGTCATGCTGTTTTAAAATTTTCCTTTTTAAAACCAATAGCAAATGCATGTGCAAGGAAGAAAGATAATGCATTGCACTTGCATGGCAGTGAGAACTAAGATTGCCTAGTCTTATGCTTAGCTTCTGTTCCTTAAGAAAGAAATGCAATTTTGCAAATCAGTTTCATTTGTATTTTTTTTTTTTTTTTGAGACGGAAAACTTTAAATTGCACCAAGATACGCGGAATATTCATTTTATAACATTATGCCAGCAAAACAAGAATACGCATAGAAATTAATATCATCCAGTGATTGGCATGCAGAAGCATATACATAGTAGGATAATGTATAATGGTTTTTTTACATAATTAAAGGATACATAAAAAAATTTAATAGAGCCCACAAAAATCCCACATATGTAACTATTATGGTTATACAGACCACACTACAAATGAGAACTCAATGAATCATTCCGTGCTTTGGTTGTGCTCTGGTTTGCTCATAAGCAAAACGATTACAAATATTTAAAATATTTTTGCTTTTCTTTAAGAAATGTGAATGACTGGATTAGATTTCGTTCAACTGTTACGCAATGGTTGGTTTAATCAACTTCACTGACTGGCAATTTTAACCATCGATATTGGTTAGATTTACTTATAACTTTTTCTGAAAAAGTAGTTTATCTTGTTTCTTTTTCTTTTCCATTTTCGTTTGACAGCTGTTAAAAAAAACAAACCTTCAAAAATGTGATCTAAACTATTTTCTTAAACATTAACATGGCGCACAGTGGGATGGCTTCATACATTTTTGTGTGCGAAAACTATAAGTGCTTCTGGAACATTGAAAGCTGGCACCAAGCATTATATAGACTATATTAAAAAAAAAAGATGTAATTTCATCAAAACGATTTTTTTTTTGCATACATTAACCCAATTCACAAACTTCTGCAAATGGTCTTGCATCGTAGCATTTGCAAAATGGTTAATATATTGATACTCACCACTTAACAATTCTTAGTGGTGAGTATCAATATACTATACAATTTTGTACATGCTGCGATGCAAGACCATTTGCACAAGATTGTGAATTGGGCTAATGTTTCCTATTCAAGCAGAAGTCTTCAAATTTGGTATATACACTTCCTAGGATAAAAATACGCTTGCTGAATTTCATCGAAATCGGTCACGCTCACTGCTCTTTATGCAATATATTATATGTAGATAATATATATTTTTTTAATTTTATTTATCATTCGACCAAAAACTTTATTTGTAGCCTGTTTCACAATATCGAAACGAAACTTTCGACTGAAAATTGTTTTTGTTTTCAATATAAATTTTCAGTCGAAAGTTTCGTTTCGTTATTGTGAAACAGGCCATTATTCTTCATTTATCATTTCAGTATATGTGACGCGCAAAATAGAAAGGGACCTAAGGGTAAAAACTGGTTTTGTTCAGGAGAGCCATTTTAAAGACTTAAATACGTGTATCTTTGGTGTACCATCAATTTCATAAAACGCGCATATCTCTGGGAGGGAACACTTTTGGGGCATGGGATCGGTCTCATTCGATGCTCAGATGTTCTCCACATCAAAAAAAAGTGAAAATTGATTTTTTTACCCTTAAGTCCCTTTCTCTATGCGCTGTCACCAAAAACCTTTTTAAATTGAAACAAAAAATGTATTTCCACCCACAAGTGTTTCTGTATCTTTACTGTGCGAAATAAATAATAATAATAAATAGAAAATAAATCTCAAACAAAATTATTGGACGTGATGTAAGAAAAACTGTTTCTTCAGGAATAATTTTTTAATCGGGCCTAAGTTTAGTATTTACAATTCTTATTGAATGAAATATTTTTATTAATTAATGTGATTTTCTAAAGAAGAAAAGAAAAATTTAAGTTGACTTAAAGACAAAAAGATTTCACTACACCAGGCTTGTATTTTTTCAAAAGTCTTACGATTGTGTAGGATTGAAAGTCATATCATTTTCCTTACGATTCATGATATTCCCATAATTTTTTTATATTATAGAAAAATGCTATATTTTCCAAATTGTATTCCTTATCATATTACAACAAAATATTATCGATTTTCTAAAGTGCAAATATAAACCAAATTACCTACAGTGCAAGGGTGCTAAGCAACAAATGACTTACATATATTATCACGTGCATCAGTAGTTCATATATCTAAGTCATTTGTTGCTTAGCACCCTTGCACTCTTATATTCCAAATTTCAGACATATCGGTCTAAAGCCTTGGCTGAAATTAATTTTGGCCTAAGGGTTGGGTAAAATTACCCAATGTGCCTTCACGTTTCAAAAATAAAGTAATTTTTTCTAAAAAACCATTTTGTATTTAAAGACTTTGCTACACAACTGCATCATTTGATATTTAAAATTGAGTGGCAGAAGTATAAGGTTTTTGACACCCTCGCCCCACTGTGTGGCGCATTACTTGATGTTATGAATATTAAAAATTGTTTAAAAGTTGTGTCATCCATAAAAATTGCGTATATGATTTGAAAGTTTGTTAGCAAAAAATTTGCGTTAAAGGAAAACATTTTTAAGGGAAAATATTTTTATTTATCAAAAGTTGCATTTTAGAAAAACAAAAAAATACCCACTGCTATTTGAAATAGTTTTCAGTTTAGATAAAATTTTGTTCCTTCAAAAATCTTTATTGTATTTAATTTACTTTTCTCCAGGCGTTTTCTATCAATTCCTTCCTTTTTGTTTAACTTTCTTTATTTTGCAGTACTTTTTTTTTCTTGCTAAAGAAAACAATTTCCGTGCATTTTGATTTGCATTGCGTTGAGTATTTCTAGTTTACTGGGAATATTATTTCAATTTTATTTTCTTTTGAGTTGTGCTTATTATAAATATAATATATTATTATAATATATTATTATTATAAGTATTTATATACATATTTTAAAATTTTTATTTTGTTTTATAAAATAATTTCATTTTTCTTGTTCGCTTGAATAGTGGTGTCCTTGAGCTAAATAAATTTATTTTGCATAATAACTGAATGCAAATAGAAAAATTATTTACTTGCACTGACCGATGTTATTAAAACCACAGAACACGCATATACGAGTAAAACATGATTTGTTTGTGCAACTTGCACAAAGAGTTCTGATGAATACACTTTAGCCTTTTTTATATACAATTTGAATATTTTATATTTTACGAGTATTACTCTAATGCACTGGCCTTAGTGTGTTTGTTTGTATTAACTGCTAATGGAATGAATTTTTTTTTAACTATTATTGTTTACTCGAAATTACACTGAACTAGTTTTATTACTGGGTTACATACAGTGCAGTAATTATTTTTTAGCTGAATTATATTTACATGGTTTGTTTTATGCCATTATGGACTTCAAATTAAAACAAATTACCCTAATAGTTTTTAGTTGTAACAACAGCAATTTTAATCATGTGAATAGTAAATATATCTATGATAATCAAAAGCATAAGTGTATACAGAGTGTTCAAGCAGGCTGATAGTTTTCCACCCACGAACATGTACTAAATTTGTGACAAGGACGTGTCCCCTTACAGGACTTCGGACATAAATAATATTTCCTTTTATTTCAATCAAACTAGGGCTGATGAGGACCTGAGGCAACCAGGGTTATTAAAAAAATTTTTGCTACCGGAAAATTTTCAAACAGAGAGTTTTTGCTATTGATGAACTTTCTGAAGCAACTTTTCGATCAATACATTTTCTATAGAAAACATTTCTAGTAACGATAAAGAATAATACAAAACTTTTGTCCGTTAATAAATTTAAGATACAAAATTATATCCATCAACAAATTTTTTAGTACAACAAATTTTGTTTTTTTCTTCTTTATATTACAGAGTAATGTAATAGTGGGCTTTCAAGGTCTTTATTGTATTTTAATGTAAATAAAAACTATTATCACATTATTTTATCCAACGTTTCGCTGGTATTTTCCAGCTTCTTCAGGGATAATTTTTATTAATCTGGCAACGATATGTAAATATAATAGATTTAATAAATAAATAAACACACAAACATACATACATAAATGTTTACTTATTTTACTTACATATAGTTTATAATCACTTTCTACATTAAAATTTTCCAAAATATTGTCAAATCTTTAAAAAACTATAAACACAAATTATTTAAATAAATGCAAGAATAATTGAATTAAATTAAAAATTAAAAAATATCACAGTAGAAAAAGTAAACCTAATATCACAGTTGGAGCAAAAATTATTAAGTTATTGCTATCAAATAATTGGCGTTTATATTGTCCTTGTCTTCCTTTCTGTTTATTGCACTTTTTAATCTTTGCTGAATTCTTAAACTCTCCAAAGTATATCGTTTGTTCTCTTTTATCTCCTTGTCTAATATTCTAACATTGTCAAGATCTGCGTTGTGTCTCATTTCTACGCAATGTTGAGCGAGTGCAGTTGTGTGTTTTCCTTTTCGTATGTCATTTTCATGTTCTGCCATCCTCTTACTCAGACTTCTTTTTGTTGTGCCTACGTATATTTTTCCACAGTTGTTGTTTATGTTACCTTTGCATGTTATTTCATAGACAACATTACTTTGTTGATGTTTTTCTATTCTGTCTTTTGTTTTTGTAAATAATGATTGAGTTGTTTTGTTTGCCTTATGTGCCAAAATTATTTGTTTGTTATTAATTATGTCTTGTAAGTTTTTTGTTTCCGTGAGCTTTGGTATATAAGAGACGCTGTAGTATTTTTTGGTGTTGCCAGATGTATCATTATTGCTATTTTCCCCGTTTTCCGAATTTCCACACCTTAGTATTAAATTATTAATTAGTTTTGTTGGATAACTATTTTTTGTTAGGATTTCTTTAACTTTATTAATATTTTTCTTTTTGAATTTATTATCACTAAGTTTTAATACTCTTCTGATGAAACTTAGCGCTGTGTTTATCTTCTGTTGTTTTGGTTGTGTGGAGTTAAAATTAATAAGGCGTCCAGATGCTATTGACTTTGCGTACCAATCAGTTATAATTTTATTTTTGTCTCTATGTAATTGCATATCCAAATACGGTAATGAGTTATTGTTTTCTCTTTCTATAGTGAATTTTAGTTTTGTGTGATATTTGTTAAAAGTCTTTAGTATGGTTTCTTCGTCATCTTTTTTGATTATAGCAAATAGATCATCCACGTATTTTGTCAAGAATTTAAGTTTTATATTTTTTTCTTCAGTCAATTCCTCTAGCGTGTGTTTGACTAGTCTATCCAGTACAATATCAGCTATTGTAGGTGATAATGGATTTCCCATGGGCATGCCATAGGTTTGTTTGTAAAATATTCCATCATATATAAAATAATTATTATCTTCAAGACAAAACTGTAGAAGCTTGAGGAATTGTCGTCTTGGTATTTTGGTATGTGTTTGTAATTTGCTCCATTGTTCCATAATATTGCTAATAGCTAAGTGAATTGGGATATTGGTAAATAGTGATACTACGTCCAGGGAAATTAGAATTTCATCTTCGTCTAATGTAATACTTTCCAATTTATTTTTGAGTTCAAGTGAATTTTTTATGTTGTATTCTTCAGTTATTATATGTTTGAGAATTTCTCCTACATGCTTTGCTAATTTATAGCATGGTACTTCAATCGAAGAAGAAATTGGGCGAAGAGGAATGTTTGGTTTGTGGATTTTGGGTAATCCGTATAATCTAGGTGCTGTAGCTGAATTTGCAGTTAGTCTAATTTTGTTTTTGTTTCTAAGTGAAAATTTATGCTAACGATAAAATTTCGTTAGAAAATTTTTGCTATCGCTGAAATCACAATAGAAAACTTTCGCTATTAGATCATAAAATACAAGAAATTTGTGTTATTGAAATTTTTTACAAGAAAATTTTACAAGACAGCGAGTCCCAATGCATCACACCACTCCCCCCTTAGAAGGTTAGTTATTTAACTATGAAAAACCAAGAGTAAAAAATAATAAGGGTTTTCATGAGAATGCTTAAAATTGTCATTTGTGCAGTTGGGCAAACTAGCGAGACTTGTTTCATGAAGCCCCTTTTGAACTTTTGGGCAAACAGTTTATGTAAATTTGAAACAAATGTCAAAAAATTAATTTAATAAAAATATAGTAATAAAATTAAAGGCAATCTTTAAGTTAAAACATATTTACATACACATATATTTAAAAAAAAAAAGTGTGTGTGTGTCTAAAAATGCGTAAAGGAAGCCAAAAAAAACCAAGAAGTTGTTATTTACAAAATGAACAATTGCACAGCTTAAGTTAACGAGTGCAAATTGTTGGGCAAATTTAAAAGGTTTGTGTAAATAAATTCCCATACAATTTTTGACATTTTATTTACCAGAGTGTAAAAATGCACAATTGCACAGTTTGCGAGGCTTTTGAACATTCTCATGAAAACCCTTAATGATTCTACACTAGGATAGCACAAAAGAAGAAGTCTCTGTTGCCGTTCATTTGATTTTTTTTTATCAACTATAGAAAGTCTTCAAATAAACTCATTATGCTAGAAACACAACTGGGACGCGCGACGAATTTCGTCCACGTCGACGAATTCGTCGATAAGAATTCGCTGCGTACATTCTTCGTGTGAAGCACAATAACGACGAATTTACTCAGCGACTTCAGCTCTTATAATTGCTAAAGTTGGTTGGTGTGTGTACAATGAAAGAGAGAGAGAGAGAGAGAGAGAGAGAAAATTGTGTTTTCGTCGTTCGTACAAAATAGAAATAAATCTATCTCAGAGTTCGTCACGCATGACGAATTTCGTTATACGACGCTGTTGTACTCATATGCACAAATGTGTTTTATTTTTTATGACGAAAGTTCGCAGCAAAAAAATTCGTCGTTAGTCCCAGTTGTGTTCCTGGCATTAAACAATAAAGTGAAAGCGGAATTGTTTTCTTTTTTTTTTGCAAAATTTTATTGTTTAAGCTTTTAGTTTCTATTAAATGTTGCCATGCTAATACGCACATGCGAAAAATTACATTTCTATTGGGATTTTATGATAAAAGTTTCCCAGTAAAGTAACCGAAAAGTTGGCAAGAGCTTTAGAAGAGAAGCAACTAGAGAATATCTAAAGAAAAGAAAAAATGTTTAAGAAGAAAAAGGTTACAGTTCTGCTTCAGTTAAATGTGTGAAGTGAGCAAAACGCATACTTGCATTTAACGATACAAGTAACAACAAAATATTTTCCAGCCTCGTTCATTTATGGTTCACACCAAAAATAGACACTTACTTGAATATGAAGGTTCACACCATAAATATACACTTACTTGAATATGAAGGCAGCTGTGTTGTCTGACTGAAACACATTTAAAATAAATGCGACATCTTTTACTGCTGACACAAATGACAAAATTATAAAGAGCACCAGGGTAAAGATAAAATTTTTTAATATGGAAAAATAAGAACGTTGTATAAAAAACTGTTGCTCTTTATACACGAGCAAAATAAAAATAAGAAATTTATAATTAGAGAAAAGGACATAATTAATAATGAATGGCAAAGGTATGGAAAATTGCAAAACTAAGAAAAAAAAGCTTGGTATGAAATTTAAATTAAAAAATAAATGCAAAGAAAATGAAATTGGCCTTAAGCATTTTGCAAAACTTAATAAATTTTCTTATTTTAATTTTTTATTTGCTATAAAATAATACAACAACCAGCAACAATTATACAAATTTGATATAGAAAATACAACAAATTTATTCACAGCAATAGCAAAACTTTTCGATATAAAAAATTCATCGATAGCAAACATCTTTGATGCAAATTTATTAATACAAAACATATTTAGTTAATAAAGATGTTTTTAATGAAAACAAAAAACTCATAGTCAGCATAGTATCCTATAAAAAAAACTTAAGAATAGCAAAAATTTCTTAGAGAATAATTATTGAGAAATAAGACTTTTTATGTAGATATCGAGGGCTATTTTCCATTTAATCGTAAGCGACAAAAATTTTAGTTTTTCAGAAGAACGTTTATTTAAAATATTCAATTTGGTTCTTAAATTGTCGCTTACGATAAAATTTTATAACCCGTATCCTAAACTATGGGTAGGCCCATAAAATTTTAATTTCAACAAAAAAAATTATATTTTCGATAACGTGTCACTTACGATAGAATCGAAAATAAGGTTCGATATTATCAAGCTTAAGATTTCTAGTGGAAAATTTATCGCCGCAAATGTTTGAAAAATTTTTCCACGAAAACTTTCTCGATTTTAAAAATTTTCTATAAAAAATGTATCGATAGAAAAAATATACTAATAGAAAATGTACTAATAGAAATTATTTCTGCAAGAAATTTATGGATAAAAAAGTTTTTTTTTGGGAAATTTCTAAGAAATTTTATCAATTGTTTTCTAAGAAAATTTATCAATAGAAATAAATTTCTAGGAAAATTTTATCACCCAAGAACCTTTTACAGAAAATTTATAGCCAATAACAAAATGTTTTAATGAAAAATTTACTGATAGAAAACACTTTCTAAGAAAATTTTTCTATAGAAAATTTATCGATAGAAAACATTTTCTTTAAGGAATGTATCGAAAACATTTTCTAAGGAAGAAAATTTATGGATCAAAAAAATTTATCAATAGCAATAAATTTCTATAAAAATTTAATCACCCAAAAATTTTTTTTAAAAATTTTTAATAAAAAATTTACTTTTTCTAAGACAAATTTATCGATAGTAAAAATTTGTTATTGAAAAAAATTTTAGATCAGTTGTATCGACTTATCGCATACTTACTCGTACATTCAAAATAAAAATTAATTTTATAGTTGTTATAACTATAAAATTTTGTTTTTGTGTGTGACAAGTCGAACGCTATCGACATTGATAAACCGACCCTTATTTTTATGTAGTGAATTTTTTGTGACTGCTATTTTGCTATTGTTTTTGAAATCTCATTTAAATAAACAAGAAGAGAAAAATAATAATTAAACTTAAAAAAACTTTAATATCTCGTTGTGTCACAAACAAAAATGTTCCAGTTGCCAGCTGCTGTTACGATGCACAAGCAAAACAATTTTTGTTTTAATATTCTTTACAAGATTAAAACTTTTACTTTTCTTTCTCCACACGTTTTATCTTCCTTTTTTTCTTTCTTTTTTTTTGTAGTTACATTACAAAATATTGCCAACTTTTGGCTTTTTTTCTCGTATGTTGTGAAACGAAGTGAGAAAGTAAAATTTTATTTTATGAAATACATACATATGTACATGCATACATATATTTGTATATATTAAGGGTTTTCACGATGCTCAATACATACTGTGAGATTGCATCTTTCCAAATTTATAAAATTTTTTGTAGAAAATAATATTGCAAAAATTATGCGGCCACTCAGCAAGAATAACTGACTGCACAAAATTATTATTGTTATTAATTTTCATGAGAATGTTCAAAGGTCTAGCAAACTGTGCAATTGTGAATTTTTACACTCTCGTAAATAAAATGCCAAAAATTTTATAGAAATTTATTTACACAAACCTGTTAAGTTTGCCCAATAATTTTGACTCGTAAATTTAAGCTGTGCAATTGTGCATTTTGTAAACAACAACTTTTTGCTTTTTTGGCTTTCTTTAGGCATTTTTAGACACACACACACACTTATTTATTTTTATAGAAATATATATGTAAATATTTTTTTAAATTAAAAATTGTTTCAAATTTTCTTATTTTATTTTTATTAAATTAACTTTTTGACGTTTGTTTCAAATTTATATAAACAGTTTGCGCAAAACTTCAAAACTGGCTTCATGAAACAATCTCGTAAGTTTACCCAATTGCACATATGGCAATTTTAAGAGTTCATGAAAACCCTTATTATATTATTACATACATATGTATGTATATTATATTATATTTTTTTTTTGGGAAATAAACTTTTAGCAAAAAGCAGTAAAAGAGAAAAAATAATAAATATGTCGGAAGTTTTGTTTGCTTCTATTTGCAATAGAGCAAATATGTGACAGTATTTTAGCTCAAAGTTTTTTTTTAAGCAAATGAAATAAAATAAACCCAATTGTTGTGGTGTTGATAAAACTTACGTATTTTTGCAAACATTAAAATCGTTTGCACAGCCCATCGTGAAAGCCCTTACTATATTTACAGTAAAAGCTCTTTAATTCGACACTATCTGGGTAGCTTTGCTAGGAAAATTCTTTATTCAAAGAGTAGAAAAGGTTTGATACCTTTTTTGATATTTAAACGTTACTGAAATATTTCTACTACAGTGAACCATATTTTTTTGATTTAATAACAAAAATTTGACCTTGCTAAATGGAGCGTCTTTTCAAGTGACCTATAGCATACTTATAGTGCTCGAATATAGACAAATGGTCACAATTATGGAAGTTAAGCTGTATACTCTTATAAATTTAATAAAGCTTTAAAAGCAATAACAAAAAATTAACAAGTAGTATTGTAAGGTTCTGGTGAAAGTACGAGTAGTAGGAAGAAAAAAAAACTAATTAATGATGGTATTATTTTTGTCATAAAATGTAACGATATTTCATGTCGTGTTCTTGTCGTTTGCGGTGCCGTAAATGTGCTTGGTTTTCATTTCCTTGACAATGTTGTTAGAAGAAACAGCAATATGAGCACTAAAAATAAGGAAATTAATAGAAATTAGCAGCAAAGTGTTATTGTATTAGTGCTGCTGCCAAAAGAAAAGTAAAAGTGAAACGCAGATGTTCTTAGGTTCAAGTACAATCATAATTTTAATATAATGCCAAGAAATATGAGTATAAAATTAAGCTTCAAGAAGTGTAATGGTCACAGAAAATAAAATAAAAAAAAACATTAAATATGATTTCAATTACGCAAACTTCATATGAAAATAATTTCAAACGGATGTAAAATATGCAAGGGGTACTTTCAGTGTTTTGTTTTTGTTTCCTCCGAGCCATTATCGAACAGAGATGGGACCGGACCATTCTTTTTAAAATTTATTTTGAAATTTTATACACTTCTAACCATGTTACTTTTAGGCTCTTATAATGACACAATTCAAAGATTTGAAAAGTGGGCGGGTCCACGCTCATTCTTCATATTAAATTTAAAAAAAAGGTTATAGTTCAGTTTTTACGACACTTTCCAATTTCCTTGAGCTTTTGTAGTGACACAACATTTAGTTTAAAAAAGTGGGCGGGGTAACGCCCTTGATATGTAGTATTGTATGTAATGAAGATACTTCAGCACACCTTTGCAATAACTTTAGCCTCTTAAGACGAAGCTATACTGTGTTCTAAAAAGTGGGCGTCCCCACACCCCTTAATTAATAACATTGTATTTTATATATTTCCACCCAATTGATTTTTACAAAACTTTGAAAGAATTTTAGCCTGTTAAACAGACACAACATTTTATAAACAGATAAGGGTGGCATTAGCTGAAGTAGTTAGCACATTGATTACAAAACCAAAGGTCCAGGGTTCGATGCCGGTCTCCGACAGTCATTAAATAACAACACCACGCATTTTTCTGATGTGCATTAGTGTCACTTTGTATTAGTTGTTGTAGGAAAGTTGAAGTGATGAAGGCGTATTCACTGGTTACTCAACTATACCGACTTCAGCAGATACTAACCATAATGTAACATCAGAGCACGCGCCTTCCTTCGTCAGTGTAGCAGAATCATCGGCGAAGTAAAATAACCAAAAAAAAAAATGGCTACTAAGCACAGTTTCGAAAATGTAATACTTCTCATTGACACCAGAGGTGCTGCAACTCTGTCTTATTAAACACGAGCAAAAAAAGTAGAGTTTTAAACGAATGAAACTTTCCTCTATCCTTTACCACCTGTCTGTTCTATAACTATCCCTTTCCTAAAGAAGGTAACGCCTAGTAATACTAGTAGGCATTGTTGTGTAAAAATTGCATACGAATATCTTGTATTCTCAACCCTGGAGAGAAAAATCCAATTTTCTTTTTCCATTTAGTTGTGTGTAATTTGAAAAATTTAAATTCGTTTGCTGTAAAAAATTTTTTTTTCTATGACTATCTTACATTAAAGACTCTTTGTGTATGTATGTAAAATTATCTACAAGCTTTGTTGCATGTAAACGCCTACAAAGCAGCCTCTTCTCTTGGAAACACACAACAACAAAAAAAAAAAAAAACACAATGAACTTCTTGTTTTTAAAACAATAAAATTATTTTTTATGTTTCATTTAATACGTATTTAAAGTACCAGTACTGGCTGCGTTGCGTATACTGCAGCTTTTGTTTTATTTATTGTGCAGCCCCCAAAAGTATGCACTACATTTTCTTTTATATTTTTTTCTCATTTGTTTTTGTTGTTTTTGTTAAATACACACGTACCCAAACAAAGAGTTGCTAATTTAAATGTCATTCCTAGAAAGAAAATGTTATTGTATTATGTAAAGAATTTTTTTTTTGGAAAAGAAAGAAGGCAAGAGCAGTGTGTGGGCAAAGGTGTGTGTGTGTGTGTGTGTGTGTGTGTGTGTGTGTGTGTGCTTATGCGTACCCGTGTGTTCGGCTAATGGTTGGTTATGTTTCTCATTATTTTCAATATGCATTATTATTCATAGCCATACGTTATTTATACATTTAAATGTACATATCGCTCCTTTACTGCAACAAAGGCATATCTCAAAAGAAGCGTTTTTTATTTTGCCGAAAAAATCGTTATATCATGTATAATCTCGTGTATAAAAAATTCTTGTACACGCATCTCTTGAGAAAAGAAAATATAAATTTTTATATCATAATTTAGTTGTATGTAAATTGAAAACTTGAAACTTGTTTTCCATAAAACAAGCTTTTTTTTAGTTATGTCTCTTTTGCACTAAAGGAGCGATTTCTATAAACTTAGCGCTATCTTAATATTGAAAGGCCCTGATTATATTTTGAAATCGAGAAATATACAAAAAACTCGATTTCAAAAAAATAATGAGTTAGGGCTTTTCTATATTAAGGTAATGTTAATGTATGTACAATGATTAATTATGAGTTTATACATACATATCGTATTGCCTGGAAGAAAAATATTATTGCGGCATCAATCATATTCGTATTACGGAAGTTTCCCCCTTCGGGAGAGGTTGTGCGGCCAGGGCGATATTTCGAAGAGATACGAATGCAATACTTCTAGAAGATAAAACTGTTATATTGCTAGATAATCATCTAATAGAATTATTTATGATATTGCCAGATTACCTTTAGGAAGATCAATTATTTATAACGATATATTATCTCCTAAAGTACAATTTTACAATTTTGTAACATTATTTGAAGGAAGAAAAATATATATCGTAAAGTCACCCCTGAATCAAAACTACCATTAATTTAAATTCAAAGCAATTTTTTATGCTCAACTAAATTCAATTTATCATCACAGGAGTCATCATATGTTTAGCATAAAAAGGAATTTCCTAAGCTAATTAATATCTTGAAAATGTTCCGATTGTTTTTATTTTAAATTAAAAAAAGTTAAAAACATATTGATATTATAAATATGATAAAATATATGATAAAACACCAGGCTGAACAAAATGCAACATTTTAGTAACACAATATACCTTGTTAAAGGAAAAAATAAATAGTCAACTCATTTCGAACTGTTCATTCAAAAAGTTTCACTTAAATGAAAATATTTTAATATCAAAAAAGTATTGCTTTAATGATTTTCTTTTAAATGATAAAATAAGCTATTGTATACATATCTTCTGGGTGAGATATCTTCCAAATGTTTGTAGGGTTATTTAGAATATGTATGCATGTATGTATGTATGTATGTATGTATGTATGTATGTATGTATATTTTGTCAAATGTATGAATTATAATTTTCAAATTATATTTATACTGCTAGTGATTTTTAGTTGTTGTTTTGTAAAAAAAATTTGTACCAGGAATATTTTTTAAATGGGAAATAAAAGTACATTAGAGCGGCTCAACTTGTATGGAAGAGAAAAAATTGATTTTCGCGTTTTATGTGAATAATTACAAAAAAATAAATAAATTAACATTATTTTAAAATGAGATTCAATTTGAAAAGCAAAACATTATTTCCAAATACGTAGAATTTGATTGAAAACCCGAAACGAAAATATGTATTTAGTTAAATATCTCAATTAGTAGGTCGCAAGTGGTCAAGTTTTATATACCTACGAGTACCATTGGATGCTGCTTCAAAATTTCTTTTCGATAATACCAAATTTTATTTATGTCGTCTTGGAGCAAAGTACAAAAAAATTAGAAAAACTCAAAAAATTACATTTCTTTAAAATGGTCCAGCTCACGGATGGTCAACGCTAGAAACAAAATATTTTGGGAATCATCATAAAACATATCAAGCTTTATTTTCAGAGGCGTAACAAAATCACTTTTTTTTTTGAGTCGCTCTAAAGTTCATATCCATACCCGAAACGCAACACGCCCTAACTAACTAATTTTAAGAATTTTAAAGGAGAAGCAAAAAACATGTCAAAAAGAAAAATATTGTAGTTTTCAATGCGAAACATTGAAGAACAATTAATTTCTGTAAGAATTAATTTCTGTATGAAAATTGTGTGTATGAATAATATTTTTAAAATTTTGTTATTAAGAGCTTTTTGTTGTTTTCGCTACAATGTCCGTCTGCACGGCGAGTAGCGAAATTTTCACAGAATATATAAAATTTTGGCCGCTACAGTAACAAATATATGACAGCTAAAATTGAAAGGGTGTTCTGAAGCAAACAACGAAAACACACACCAGTTAACACTGAAATTTAAAAATTCAAAATAAATTTTTTTTTTGTAATTTTGAGAACTTGCTGTGCTTTGGATACCAACCGTTAAAGGCAAACTCGTGAAACATTAAAAGAAATCGCCAAAAACCGAAAAAAGTCGCCAAAACGAAAAAAAGCGCAGGAACTAAAAAAAATCTCTAAAATTTAAATAAATATTCAAAAAGTGAAAAAATCGCCAAAACAAAAAAATTGCCAAAACTAAAAAAACGCCAAAAATTTAAAAATCTCAAAACCGAAAAAAGGCGTTAAAACTAAGAAAAATCACCATAACAAAACAAAATCACCAACAACGAAAAAAAAATTTACCGGGTACTTAAAATTTAAAAAAAGAAATGTCTACAGCATATCATATTAAAACATATGTAGTGTTCGTACGGAACTCTTCGTGTGCGAGTCAAAGGCACACTTCACTGAATTTTTTATTTCATATCGGAATATGATAACTTTTGAAGTCCGTTGCTTAGTAAAGATTTGTGATATATCGCCAACGATAGTGATATTTTAACTTTTGGCAAATCTTCCAACCATTTTTATTAAAAAAAAGTTATATTTTTAGGTCTCAAGCATTGATAGAAACACTTGCCTGTTTGAAAAAAAAGTAGTACTTTGTGAAAGATATTTTTAGAATTTCCAAGTTTAATAGATTGTCTATCTGAAGATCTAATACGTTTTTTTTTACGTAAAAGGAGTCTACGAATAATTTCAGTGTTATAATAATTTAATGTTTTTATGTCAACTGTGTAAATGTGGTATACATAACCAAGTAGTTAGTCCTTTTTTCATTTTACATGACACCGATGTTGTGCTTACGGCCTTATCGCCAACAAAGTCGCTATTTTTAATCGTGGAAGTAAAATTTGTGTTTGTCATGATGTACTTTTGTGATATATGTATGTACATCAGAATTTATAAAATAGTAAATTTTGAATTTTTTGTTTAGTTAGGTCGTTTTGCGTTTTAGGTAACGAAATACTTATTCAAATTTAAGGGGGTAATCTGAAAACAAGAATACCTATACATCAGGTCAGTGGTGTGAAGAAATAGTAATTCATTGGAAAGTGGCAACCTTATATAACATATCGACGGCTCCATTCTAAAACATGCTAAGTCAAAAAAAGTTAGTTTTGAGATAAATGCCTACAAAGTTTATTGATGATATCTCGGGAATGTTATGAGATATAGACTTGAGACTTTTTGCAATCATTTGAACTTTATAAATTTGTTGTAGATCATAGTTAAAAGTGACTTAGAATACTTAAGAATGTCCTCTTACTAGACTTAGCATCTATCTGGTGGTCCTTTCTCACCTAAAATGGCCCTCTAAGTACATATAGCATGTTTTAGTTTGGAGAGAAATTTATATTAATTTTTTTAAGTACATACTTAATTGCAAACTAAATCATGCTAAGTGTACTTAAAACATTTAAAAGGGAGCTTTTTTAAACTTGACAAATTATGCCAAGCACATTTTTACGCACAACTTTTGATAGAATAGTCCGATTACTATCAAAATTTTACAGAATCTAAGTTAATAAACGATGAATTCAGAAATGATATTCCCAACATAACATGCTATGTCGACTTAGCATGTTTTGAAATATATCGACGGCCCATATGTTGTGAATTTCAATGTGACACGTTGTTAAAATATTCGTATTTTTTATCTTACAGCTCAACGTTATGCACTTCAATATTTTAATTTGAAAGGTCTTAGCCGAAACAATTTTAAAACCGAGCTAGATTCTAATTTAGGTGAGTGGGGTCCTTCGTTAGCGACTATAAAATTTTTTGGTGGCAGAGTTTATGCGCTATGCTATATGAGCTGCTGGTACGTAGTCGCCGAAAATATCTTTGTTAACCTGCAGCCGGCTTCAACATTATTCGCTTCATGTTATGTTTGTGGGAGATTTTCATTTGCCACAACGAAGTTAATTTTTTGTAACCAACTGAAACTGAAACAGTAATGGGATATGAAATCGTCAACATTTTTTCCGTTTCCAGGTTAAGAGTTCACTTCAAATCGAATCGATTTCCACCACATATCTAATGATTTTTATTTTTCCGTCTTTTTTCGGGTCTAATGATTTGTTCACTCCAAAAATGGGGGCCAGACTAATGGGGGCATGACAGCTCCACTCATTGTCCCCAAAAACACAAAAGAAAACAATATAATATTCATCATTAAATAAACAAACAGTTGCTTACGATTTCTTGTTAAATGTGATTTGCAAGCGAATGGATTAGCGTATGAGTAACTTGAAATTATCAGACAGGATAAAAATACTCATACGCCCCATGGGGTAATAAACAATACGAGTAAAACCTGCATGACTGTGATATGAGAACGAAGAATGCTTAAAGGGCGTGCAAGTACATGTTGTACTTGCTATTAAATAATAATATTAATGATTTTTAAATCACAGGTTACAAAATATTAAAAATTCCTTAACACATGAAGCAATCTAAATACTCGTACCTAAATAATTATGTATATGACATAATTAGGAGACAATTTTTTTTTATAAATTACCTCAACTTGTGTGTGTGTATGTAAATGAATATAAATCACTTTATACCACAAACACTCACAAGCGCCAACATATATTTTCATACTTACAGCCTGCCTTTATTTGTAATCCTTAGAAACATAAATCATAATGCACAAATTTATGAAATTGATGGCTGCTACCATAATGATTTAAGACACACACAATATGAAATTCATTAATTATACTCGCATTATAATTGAGTTGAGTTTTGTCTAAATTAATTTTAACTTTTCATAATATTGATAATTTAACTTCTTAATGAAAAGAAAATATGTTCTTAAAAAAGGGAAAAGAAAAATGCGTACAAAAGAAATTTTTTTAAAGAATATTGACGTGTTTCTAAAACAATCAAAGAACCAACCCATTGATGTTGGCAGCAGACAAAATTAACAAACAACAACAGGCAATTTGGGTTATGTGAAAAAAAAACTTAATGGAGTATAAACAACTTAAATATTGTATAAAACACAGCGAAAACAACTAGTGGAAGCGAGAAAACAATAGAGAAATATTTGAGCAAATAAAGAAGAATTCATGGCAACAAAGTGGACAACACTTTTGTTGAAAGCGATAAAAAGAAAATTGATGCTTCACAAGCAGCTGAAAAAAACTTTAGCTTTGTTTTTTTTTTACAAAATTAATAAGCTTTTCTTTATTTATAATGAAGGTTGGTTTTAAGGACTAGAAAGAGGGATTTTAAAGTCAGCTGACACATAATTTTAAGGTAGCAGGAAAATAATTAAATTGAGAAAGAAGTTTTACTTTATAAACAAATTTTTATTGATTATCATATTTTGGGTTAAAAGGCATTTATATTGTCTCGAACTATAGTACTCGTACTAAGAATATTTCTACCTAAGTCTAGTTGCTTTTTGCTAGATTTTCCATACAAAACGAAATCTACTTAAAATCTAATATTTTTGTTTATTTTTTACTACCCTGTGCAATATAATTTATATAAAAGGTGAATGAATTAGCTACGCTCCACAAAATTTTCTATGGAAGGTGTGTGAATGAGCTAAGTCGGTATTTTTCGGGGTAAGAGATTTTAGACATAAGATTTTGACTTGGATACGGAATCTTGAAAATTTACAAAAAAAGCTTAGTATAAACGATATAGATTTCGATAAAGATTTCACAAACAAATCTGCTAGATTTCGAGACAATATAAATGCAGTATTATTGTTAAAAATTAAGATAATATAAAAAAAAATTAACGAATGAACGAGTTGGACCCAGCTGTAGTCTGCAAGCAGTTAATCGCTGCTAAGGCAACTCCTCACTAAATTTCAATCACAATTCAAAAAAGCTTACAACAAAAACAGAAATCTTAAAGAAACACTCTCAATAAATGATTGAGAATTGAGAAAACTAGACAGAAACTAGACTAGAAAACTAGTAGACAAAGAAGGCTTTCAAAAAACAATAAACAATATTCACCCTTATCGGCAATAAAAGTTTACGCGAAATGTGTTCCCTTTCCCTAAAATTTAAATCGGTAATTTTTTGCATTGTTGTTGTGCTAGTGTACTATTTTAAAATTTTTTTCAACATTTTGTGTTGATGGGAAATAAAATGTTCGGTTTTTATTCACAATAAGGGTGAGTTACTTATTTTATTTTTCTATGACAAAAGTATATCAGGGGGAGGGGCGTGACTACGCACATTTTTTTAAATGGAGCATTGTGCCTATTTTAGAGCTCAAGGTGTGTGGTAAGTTTCGTAGAACTACGTGATATATAATAATAAATTTTAATGGGCGTAACTCCGCCCATTTTGTTAACTTTCAAATAGTGTAATTACAAGAACCAAAGGTGTTTTATAGCTTTCGGAGCAATCAAACATAAAAAATATCATTAAATTATAAAAAACAAATCGCGGGCGTGTCCCCGCCCACTTTTTTACAATGGGACCAATGGGAAGCTATACCAGACAATAACATAAATTTTACAACCGGTCTAAAGTGTAACGACTTATGAAGTAACACACCTAAAAAAATTGAGACGAATTGTTTACCTCCTCCTTTTTTGAAGTCGGTTAAAAAGAAGGTGGCTTGTCTGCGGCGGCTTTTCGGTCGGCGTTACAACGATCAACTTATTTCTCTGGACAACAAGAGAAATAAACAGAACAACAAAATTCTCAATTCACAGCAGTAAATTATGGAGCACAAAAAGCTACTTTTTGAAAATAAATTTGGTATGCGGCACAAAACGTATTTTAACTTTTACAATAAAGTAATATTAATTTCTAACTGCATTCATGAAAGTTCACAAAAGGTTAAATTTTTCTTCAAAACAGGTGTCGGAAGCAGTGATGCAAATACAAAATACAAAATACATCGAGTATGTTTTGAGAAAAGTTCATGTAAACTTTCTTTGTCGTTTTGCTCCTCTCCAAGTTAGTGGCGTATGGGCTAAACCAATTCTGAGGCGACGATTTGTAAATTTATGTTCCACCAAATTTAATATTATGTATTAAACTTGTAAAACGGTGTACATTATACATCAAAAGGACGATGATAAATTCATTTTGGGAATAGATGTGCGTAGTGCACACAAAAAAAGGTATGAAAAATTAAAATTGTACGTTTAACATGCAAGACTTTTCAAAAGATTACACACATAAAATGAGTGTAATTATATTGAAAGTGGGGGAAAAAAAGGAAAAAATATATGTGTGTAAATATGTATATAAAATTATATATAATATATAACACATGTATGTATGTATATGCACATATAATAAGATGAAATGAGTTTATGACATGTGAGTATTAAATAATGCAATTAGTACAAGGATACAAGAGTAGGCGAAACTGAATATCGTGGAAACTTATTACACCATGCAACATCCTACCAAAAAATTTTCAAAAAATGTAATATGGGTTTGATATTAAACATTTTTGGTGGAAGCTCTCCCATACTGGATTAGCAACTTAATGATTTTAATAAGGCATGACACCAAAATAATCGATTCTTGAGAAGTACTTACTTTTTACTTGGCAACATGTTCACGTAATCTATTAAATCTAAAAGAGTCATTCTCCTCATTTATCAAGTTGTACAAAATTTTTTTTTTAAATTTTATGTTATGTGATTCGTAAGCGAGTAATGAAATTTGGCAAACAGAAAAGTAAGTAATTATATGGCAAGTAGTTCCCAGCAATTTTTCGCTGGGATGGTGATAATTTGTCAATAAGATTTTAACATAGACTCGTGGTTAAAAAATTGAGATATTTATTTCAAAAAATCTCTTTAGATTAGAAAAATTTTCTTACTTAGGTTCCACTGTGCAATTTTACAGACATTTTTTATAAAACAGCCAAGATTATTCCCGGTCCAGAATTGCAATTTTTCTTCCAGCAACTTTTTATTTTTTAGTGGAAAAGAGAGGAACACAAATTGTATATATTTCTATTTAAACACTCTTCCACATGTTAAAGAATTGCTGCAAGAAAAATTGCAAGTCTGGACCGGGACTTACTATTTTTTTTTTTTTTTTTTTTTTTTTAATTCTAATTTTATTTGAAAACGTTGAATTTTAAATAATTCCGGGAGCACTAGTTTCTTTTTTATTGCCGTTTTCTAAGAAACTAAAAATTTTTTTGTTACACAGTGTAGCGTAAAAAGTATAAATTTTTATCAAGTTTTTCATGCAAACATTTTCGAAGAGGGTAAAGTTTTCTTTATTTATGTAAGAGTTAATAAAAGCGAAAGAAAAATCCAGGAAGGAAACACCAACAAAGTTAAAGGAAAAAATAATTTATGTAGTGTTGTGCAAATAAGTATGTTTCAAGTGGACATAAAAGTTCTGTTCCATATTATAATTAAAACTTTTAATGCACACTTTATGTGAAGCTGCAAAAAAATTCAATGTATTTTACAGGTGCCTCCCACAAAGAATGAAAAATTATAATATGTAATAGAGAAAAAAAAATATTTTTCATTAAGGTACAGTTTAGGCTTTAATATCATATTGAAGACTGTACTAAATACATATATACATATATCGACGGCTTAGAGAGTAAACCTGCTAACTCACATCAACCAAATTTTATACAAGAGACAAAATGCTGTTAACATTTTCTACAGAAAGCATAAGAAATTATCGTAAAATATTAAGCTTTTTCAACATGTAGAGTTTTAATTTAAAATAAATAAATAAAAATGTGTTTTTCTTTCGAACGGCATTAAAATGTCATATTTTACAAAAAGTGTATTTAGCAGGTTTACACTCTAAGCCGACGATATAAACGTTTGTATGTACATCATTAGTATAAAATCATAGTGTTTTTTTATTGAGCTAAAAGCATAAAATCCATATACTTTCATGTCTAATACAAATTATAACATAAAAGTAGTAGTGCCATTATGTCCACCAAGCAAAATTATAAATGATATTAGCTAAGGCAATAATTAATTATACCATGGATATTACTTTCAATTTTATTTATGATTTATTTATTAAAAACCTTACATTAAAGATAGGGTAGATGATACAAAGTTGTGAAAAATAATGTCTGTCCATATCATTAATATGAAATTGTAATCAACTCCAGAAAAAAGCAAAAAAAAAAATTATTAAATATATACGGATGTGCAATTCATTTGAACCCAGACATTTCCTTTAACCTTCCTTTTTAATTTTTAAATTTTTCTTCTTATTTGCATACGAGCATTACAATTTCGCTCTTGTAATTTACCTTAAAAACTTTTTCTAATACAAATACATAAACATTTAACTTTATTTATATAACTATTTTCTGTCTTTAACAAGAAAAAGTTTTGCCATTGTTTGGATTAAAGTAATTGTTTTTTAACACTTAATTTTAACAAAGCAAAGGACATGGAAGTAACCTTTAAGGAATGACATTTTTACTGCATCTTTAGCATTAGTATATTTTAAATTTTTTCGATTTTTCACACACAATGCATCATGTTCCAATTAAAAAGTTGCGTCAAAAAATTTAACTTTAAAAAATATAGTTGACAAGAGGAACCTCTTCAGGAAAGTACCTTTAAGCAAAAGCTTCTTTAAAAAAAAAGTATTTCTTATCAAAAGTACAATTTACAGCAAGTAACTTTTGGAAAATGTACTTTTGCAAAAAGTACCTTTAGCGAAAATACATTTTAACACAACTTATACATATAAACGTATAAAATGACATTTTTGCAAAAAGCAAAAACCACATTTAGCGACAATACATTTTGACACAACTTATACAAAATTTACTTATTACAATAAGTAACTTTTCACAAAAAAGTATATTTTACAAAAATGATCTTCTATACATAAGTAGCTTTTTAAAAAAAGGACCTATAATACCTTTTACAAAATATACCATTTACAAAAAGTACTTGCTAAAGGTACTTTTATACAAAATGTATATTTTGCAAAAATAAACTTTTGGCAAAAAGTACCTTTTGACAAAAAGTACCTTTTTACAAAAAGTACCTATTACAAAAGGTATTTTTTCACAAAAAAGTATATTTAAAAATAAGTATATATTACAAGAAGTACCATTTAACAAACAGTTTTTTAAGAAATAAGTACCTTTTACAAAAAGTACCTTTTTAAAAGAAGTACCTTTTGACAAAAAAAATTTTTAGTAATAGTACATTTAACAAAAATTATATTTTATAAACAGTACTTCTTCAAAAAGGTAGCTTTAACAAAAAGTACCTTATTACGAAAAGTACCTTTTACAAAAAGATCCTTTTACGAAAATAAATATAAAAAAAATACGTATATTAAAAAAGTCGTTTTACAAAATACATATACATTATATCCATCTCGCACAAAAAATACGTTTAAAAAAAAAATTTAACAAAAAGTACCGTACATATATATGTATATATATAAAGTACTTCCTGCAAAAATTACCTTTTACTTTTACAACAATATACATTTTGCAAAAAAAGTATCATTTTACAAAAATTACATTTTTTTAATTACCTTTAAGTAGTATAACATTTTTACAGAAAGTACCTTTTACAAAAATATATTCAAAAAAGTACCTTTATCAAACAGACCGTTTTACAAGATATACATATCTTTCGCAACAAAAAAGTACGTTTTGCATGTATTACCTTTCTCAAAAGATGCCTCTTGCAACAACTATCTTTTTACAAAAAGCACCTTTTACAAAAAATACTCTTTTTACAAAAAGCTCCTTTTACAAAAAGTGCCTTTTTAAAAAAAGTTCCTTTTTACAAAAAGTACGTTTTTTATAAAGAACACATTTTTACAAAAAGTACGTTTTTTTAAAAAGTACCTTTTTACAAAAAGTATCTTCTTACAAAAAGTATCTTTTTACAAAAAGTACGTTTTTTAAAATTATTTTTACAAAAAGTAAGTTTTTTAAGAAGAACACCTTTTTACAAAACCTACGTTTTTTTAAACAAATATTTTTTTTAGAAAAAGTACGTTTTTTAAAAAGAACACTTTTTTACAAAAAGTATCTTTTTACAAAATGTATATTCTTACAAAAAGTATCTATTCACAAAAAGTATATTTTTAGAAAAAGTATATTTTTAGAAAAAGTGCCTTTTTGAAAAGCATCTTTTACAAAAACTACCTTTTATAAAAGGTACTTTCTTTAAGAATACTTTTTTATATAAAATAATTTTTTCAAAACTGACATTTTTCACAAAAAGCATGTTTTGCAAAAGGCAAGTTTTACAAAAAGTGTATTAAAAAAAAATAACTTTTACCTAAAGGTCATTTTACATTACATCAATAAAAGAAGAAGTTAAATTGTTATTATGTACAATATTATCTACAATATTATTATCGTTACCTTAATATAGAAAGGCACTAACTCATTATTTTTTTAATAATCGAGGTTTTTGTATTTTTCGCTAGAATAACAATTGGAGTATCGAAAAATTCAAAAATTTCAATTTCAAAAAAACATTTTAAATAGGGCCTTTCTATATTAAGGTAGCAATATATATAAAAAACCAAGGCAATGATTCGGGCTGTATAGCAGACGAAGTCAGTTATAGTTAAATGGATGGAAAACAATAAACAGTCTTGTTGAACATATTTCCATACATATGTACATGTATGCGCTACCGCATTTACTTGAATAACGTCATAACTCAAGAAGGTAAATTTGCAGCAAAGGAACTTAAAGTTTTCAATTCATAGACAAATAAATGGGTGGGAAAAGAAAATATAATTATTCTCTCAAGAGTGCAGTGTACAGGCCATTTGCACGAAATTTGTACACAATGTGAATATTGATATAAGAACTACTTCTGAATTTTTAGCTTAAATCTCGTTTGTTTGGAGTTATATTATTGTTACAGTAAATGTGTGCCGAATTTAAACATTTACACACCCATCTACATATATGCACATTTATGTATAAAAGTGAGCCTGCAACAAAAGCTTACGAACAAAAAGGAACACACCTTCAGTAGCGTCAAATTTCATCCCTTTAAGCGGCGTCATTTCACATCAAAGAGGAAAATCAACTTAGGGGAAAAGGTATTCAACTGATTTTACTTTTATCACTTCTTTTGGGGCTAAAAAATATGCATGTGTGCGTGTATGTGTCTTTGCCTGAGGGTTTGCGTACATACACATACTATTGCTTTCACTTCGCTTTGGACTTCTGATTCCTTTTTTTTTTTTGTTTCCTCTTGCTTGTTAACAGTTAATTTATTCTATTCTTTGTTTTATTTTCGCAGGCAACATTTAAAATAGCTGAGTGTTAAGAGAAAAAGAAAGAAGAAAAGAGAACTTTATGTGAAATTTATTTAGTTTCTGAAATAGTATTTCACACACAAAAAAATATAGGAAAAAGTTTGTAGCTCGCAAAAAGTAGAGCTCATGGGCACAATAAGTGATGTTGACCATGATCACGTAGGCGCAAAAGATAATCAATCTGGTGATCAGGGAAATCAGGGAGAGTGTCACAACTTTGAGTTGGCATCGCTGCTTTATTTGATCACCCCTTTAACAGCTGATAGTTGCTTTTTGTTTAGTTTACTTGGAAATTTCATTATTAACCGACTTACACCAGAGCAACGCGTGCACATAGTTGAAATTGTTAATCCGATGAAGCCCATTTCTGGTTGAATGCATACGTAAATGAGCGGAATTGTCACATTTGAAGTGAGGAGAATCCACAAGCTTTTGTCGCAACACCATTACATCCCCAGAAAATTACTGTTTGGTGCGCTTTATGTGCTGGCAGAGTCATTGGCCTATATGTCTTCCAGAACGATGATGGTCACAATGTTACTGTCAATGGTGAACGGTATAGGAACATGATTCGTAATTTTTTTCGTACCTCAATTACGTGGCATTAATCTTGCTGATATGTGGTTATAACAGGACGGAGCCGCACGCCACAAAGCGGGAGCTGTATGTGATGAGAAAACAATTTAACGCAATGGCCCAATTAATTGGTCACCAAGATCGTGTGATTTAAACCCATTGGATTATTTTCATTTGGCGTTATATTAAGTCACTTGTCTACGTCGGTAAACCACAAACAATTCAACACCTGGAAATCAATATTCGAATAATTATCGGCAAAATACGGCCGCAAATGCTCCGAAAAGTTGTTGAAAATTGTTGAAATTGTTGAAATCGCCAGCCGTGGCGACCGCATGGTAGAAATCATACTTAAACATTAATTTCATAAAATTTTGTTTCCAATGAAGCCCGTTTCATTGTTATTAAAAATATATTTGCTTGTTTTATTATAATTTAAACTTGTGTCACTCTACAAAAAACACCCTTTATATATAACTGCAAATAATCTCAGAGGAAGTATTTAAGAAAGCAATTTTTTATCTTAAAAATGTGTTCTTTCTTGACAGTGTTAATTATTTGCTTCATTTTAATTTTTTGTTATAAAGCAATTTTTAGCAAGTCACCTCTCGGGTTTTTTCGACTAAAGAATTTGCTTGAGTAAAGATCTTCCTAAAACATGAAATATGTTTAAATGAAAAAAATTTTCCCCCTTATTGTGAATGGCGTCGTCGACGTCACATCAAGACGACAGTAATAATTGTCACTTGTCTACTCTTTGTCGACAACAATTCACTACTACTAACATGATCTATTCATTTACAAAGCCTTAGAGATTAGTAAGAGATTGTCAATAAGATCCAATTGTTGCCGATAAAGAGTAGGAAGTGACAATATTTACTGTCGTTTTGATGTGACGTCGACAACACCATTCACAATAAGGGGAATTATTTTTGGTTATATTTTTACCCAAATATTTTGGAACCATAATTTAAATTTTTCTGGTTTTAATACTAATTTATTCCTTTCTAAAATATAGAATATACTTAATTACTAAAGAAGTAACGAGCTTTATTTAATTAGTTTTGTATATCACAAAAAGTTTAAGATTCCCAACCCTAGAATCGAATTTTTTGATTTTTCTGGGTCCTTATACCAATCTTCTTCTTTTAAAAATATATATAAAATATGTTAAGTGAATAAAGAAAAAAAGAAATAAAGAAAATACTAGTTTTATTTAGTTAATTTAATATCAAAAAAATTTAACATTTTCCAGCTCTGTTGTTTATATTTTTCTAATTCTCTATAGCAAAATTTTCTTTCCAAAACATAAAACATATATATATAAATTAAAGTTAAAAAAAAAATTATTAGACATAGTTAATTTTATATATCACAACAAGTGTAAGTTTCCCAACCCTGGAATCATAATTTAAAATTTTTCTGATTTCTTACGCCAATCTTTTTCTTTTAAGAATGTAAGATATTTTAAATTTATAGATAAAAAGAAAAAATTAGTTTTAGTAGGTTATTTTTATATAACAAAAAAAGTTAAAGTTCCCATTCCTGGAAATGTGTTATAGATTTTTTTTTTATATTTTGAATACAAATTTTATTCGTACTGAAATATAAAATAAGTTTATTTAACAAAAAATCAACAAATTTCTGTTATCTGGTTACTTTTATATGGCGAAATCAAGTTTAAGTTTTCCAGCTCTGAACAGACGGTTGATATCGCCGATTTTCAATACAAATCTGTTTTGGACCATTTCTAGCTTTCCTGGGAGCTTCGGAAAACCGATTTCACGTACACCAGACGGACGGACGGACATCGCTTATTCGTCTTCCCTATTCATAAGGATCCAGAATATATATATTTTATGGGTCGCATATGAATATTATGGAAATAACACACGGAATGACAAACCTACATATATGTATATACCCTTTACGATTTTTGGTAAAGGGTATAAAACAACTGTCAGCTGTTAAATCTATTGTCAAATAAAGCATTGCTACCAACTCAAACTTTTGAATATGTAAAAAAACACACTGTAGGAAATTTTCGGGTGCTAGTCTTGGGAGAAGTTTGAGCTATTGTTAACAGCCTAGTAGAACTAAATCTGTAGCCCAAAGGGCTACTGAAAAAAAAAACTATATTTTTATAATTTTGTATAACAAAGCTTTGAGTATTTTTCGCTAATATCAATGAAAAGTTCCTTATGTAAATACATACATACATGTATATAAATATATATGTACATATGTATGTGTGTATCATTGAGCAATGTTTTTGAGATTTTTATTTAATTCTTGTTTAGCATGTCGAGGACCACAGTGCATAGTCATAATATAATGGCTGTTTTTTATTGAGGTATAGAACTTTAAGTTGGCATCACTTTTTTAACTGGCGGCCATTTTGTCAGCTGTCAAGTGATTAATATTTAGTTTGGTTTGCTATTTCATCATGAACAGGTTGACAAAAGAACAACGTTTGCAAATCGTGCAAATTTATTTCGAAAATAATGGTTCAGTTCGCGAAGTTTACCGCAAGCTCCGTCCATTTTATGGTCGGCATAATCGTCCATCAGAGCAATTAATTCGGTTAACCATGGATCGTTTTCGCACTACGTTTACTCTATGTGATAATACGCATCCGCAGAGACGTCGAACAGTGCGCACCGAAGAAACAATTGCCGCTGTAGAGCAAAGTGTTGAAGAGGACCCGAATGAATCGATTCGCCACCGTGCACAGCAATTGGAGCTTTGTCCATCAACTTTATGGAAGATTTTGAAGATTTTGAATGTGGATGAGTTGTGGTTCCAACAAGACGGCGCTACATGCCACACAGCGCACGTCACAATCGATTTATTGAAGGAAACATTCGATGAGCGCATAATTTCGCGGAATGGACCTGTCAAGTGGCCACCAAGATCGTGTGATTTGACACCATTGGATTATTTTCTTTGGGGATATGTGAAGTCGCTCGTCTACGCCAACAAACCAGAAACGTTAGGGGACTTGGAAGCCAACATTCGTGGCGTTATTGCCAACATACGGCCCCATATGCACGAAAAAGTGGTTGAAAATTGGACCTGTAGAATTGGCTTTATTCGAGCCAGCCGCGGCGGCCACATGCCCGAAATCATATTTAAACATTAATGGCATAAAATTATCCTTCCAATAAAGCCAAATTGATGGACATTAAAACGATTTTCTTGTGTTTTATTTCAATTCGAAGTTCTATAACTCTAAAAAAACACCCTGTATTTAAAAAAAGAGCATAACAATCCCAAAAATAACGAAAAGGTACTTTTCGTTTTGGTTATTTTTCATTATTTATTTTATTTTTTTTTTTGTTTTTCTTTTAGAAAATTGTGTGTGTTATAATAAAAACCGCCTTCTTTGCTGAATAAATAAGGATGTATGTATGTATGTATGTGTGTAAGTGTGTGTATGTAATTTAAGCTTTTGTTTGGCAGACATAAAAGTAATTTATACGTATGCAAAGACGTGTGTGTGCGTGTGTGTGTGTGGGTGCGTGCGTGTGTCTGTATGTACGTGTGTATATAGTGGTAAAAAATAAAACCCATACACATAACACCACAAAAAAACCACACATGCTTACAAAAGAAATTGTTTGTTGAATATAATCATTTAATTATATTAATAAATATTTGCTTAATTTTTTGTAAAAACATTTTGGTATACACAAATGTGATTCGCTGCTTTTGTTGTTGATTCTATTTGGTATTTTTTTTTATTAATGTAAATCTTAAATTGTATTATAACCCACTTTATATAAAAGCTCTTTAAATTTATTTTATTTCTTATATGAATTTTTCTTTATTTTTATTCTATTTAATATAAATAAAATGCATTAAATTTGTTTGCAACATTCCAATATAATTCTCATATGTAATTTAAAATTTATTTATTATTTTTTTTTTGTATGTGTATACATACATATATGTATTTATTTTCTACACAACAACACAAATCATATTAAATGTTATGCATAAAGACACACTAACACATGCAGTTAAAAGAAAATTAAGAAATTGTATCTCATCACACGAAGCGCGTTGAAGCGCGCATTAATGCGCTTTTAGGAACCGTTTTTATTGAATGTTGTATGTCAACTGAAGTTCCTATTCATGCGCTGCTTTATTTTCCAGTTTAACTTTTGAAAAGTTGCTCACAAACAAAGGCAATCTATCATGCTTTCGATTTGGGTGTGTGTGTATGTATTTATGTAAAAGGACTTGCTGTATGTGTTAAGGAATTTCTGTGTTTATTTCTATTGCATGTATGAGTGCATGAGAATGAGAAAGAGAGAAAATAAAACTTTGTTTTAGCTTTCGACTTCTTTAATTCAGTAAAAGCTTTTTATTTATTTGGTGACTTTCAATGGATTTATAAGCAAAATGGTGAAAAGCTCTTTTTTTAATTTACAGTGAGCTGTTGCACCGGTAATTATTGTATAAATCCCATTATAACTGCGAAAACATTTTCCACAACCTCTTTACAATTAGTTGAAGTTTTTTTTTTAACTTATTTAAAAAAAATCATGTTAAAGTCTGTCTACTGAAGAGTGTCTTCGGTATTATTCTATAAAAATAAAATTTTTTTTTTCTCTCCGCCATTTATATACTTTTATTGTTGCCCAATGTGACAACTAATTGTAAAAAGGTTGTGGAAAATGAGAGAATTTCGAATTCAAATGTTATTAAGATAAAAATTCGAAAGCGTTGTCTTTCGTTTCGAATTAAGGAGTATACTCCTTGTTTTGTTATAATTTTTGTTTTGTAATAATTTGCAATAACATTTTCAGAATCTTTCTATAAATATGTGAAGTTTTTTAGGTATTTTAATTTTTTAAATACGAAATTTTCGAAGGGGATATTGCCAGCTTAAAAAATTTGTTTAAAATTATTTATTTTTTCTCGCTTGTGTATCATTAACTCTAAAGCTTATGTTTTCAAATATTATATATGTAGATATCAAATTAAATTATTAGCGGCAGAATTTTAAAATATTTGATATTTCATCAAAAAAAATAAGAAACGTATTAATCGAATACTAAAAACTAATGAAAAAATATATTGGTTATCAAGGTAGTTTTTTGCTGTTGCATAGTGTTATTATTCTAAAGCCGAAGAACGGACTTTATAATAAAAGCATGAATTCAATTTTTGTGTCACAGGTTTTGCACTTTTTATTCCATTTTTATAGCTTTGCTATTTATTGCGCGATACAGGAGTTAGGACATGATTTTCGTAACAAAAATAATCGACACTATTGCAGTTATAAATTTATTTTTGTTTTGATTTCTTTGTACTTAAAAGCGGAGTTGGGAAATAAACGAAGTATTTGAAATGCTTTTTAGAAAATTCTAAGACATTTTTGAAAAATATGGACGCATGTACATTAGAGTGGTTCGCCTTCCATACCCCTTAGGATTAAAGATAATGTAAAACCAATTCCAAAAATATATTTTTTATTTTTTTGCCACGCCTACAAGTACCGCCTTTTTAGTATTTTGTTCACTGTGCCGCCATTTTTAGTCCGATCATAACATTTTGTATATCGGTGTTCATGGCTCTGTAAGGGCTACATATATGTCTTTAACAGTTTTTTACTACTACGTCATATTCTAGTCATGACTTTCGTTCAAAAATATTTAGCATTACGAACCGAGTTATAAATTAATGAAAACCACAGAATTTTCGTCGCTTTAAAAAAATGTCCGTAGAAATATTTTTTACGTTTAGGAATATTTTTTCTTATGCCACCGTGCAGAAGCTTTTCACCATAAAAGCTTTGATATTCACAAAACAGCAAAACAAAATATTTATTATAGAATTTACTCCAACTAAAGCTTTTGCATTAAACTCCAAAGCTTTAAAACAACAAACACGCTACAATAATAACAACCTCATTAAAAACTACACCAATCGAAAGAGAAAACAGAAAATTTATACTCCACTAAAATTTATGTGAACTAGTCTATTCGTTCAGGTAACATATATTCCCCTAAATTTTATGATACAAATAATTTTGATTTTTTTTTTTTTGTATTTGCATTAATTTGTCAGTTTGTTTTTGCTTTTAAAATAAAGAGAAAATCAAAATTTTTGGCAGACACACTTCATGTGCTGCGCCTAAAAACACACTACACTCTAAAGACTGACTGAACATTGAGATTCGTATTACACACGCACACACACACACACACACAAATTTATGCCAGCAAGTCAACAGAAGTTAAAATTTCTAACCGAAAGCACAGAATTGAATAAAATAAAAAAAGAAATAAGCTCAATCAAGTTAAGGAATAATGTGGCTAATAAAAGCCAAAGACTCAAAAATTACGAGTTTAACGATGATGAAAAATTTAGAGCAGAGAAATATTTAATAAGATACCGGCTACAGGTAAAAAACATAATATGTGCATACATAAATTTGCATGTATTAAAAGAAAATTATTATTATATAAAAAAAATAGTAAACTTAGCACCAGAAAAAGTTAAAAGTGAGCAATAATCTAATATTAAAATCTGCTTGAACAAAAAACTTTAGCTTCTCTGCTGTCAGTTTTTTGAACACTGCTAATAACCCAGGTATGGGAATTTCACTTCATGCGAAGTAGTTGAGTTTTGCACTATAAATTTTGATGAAATATGTAAATTAAATATATATTTGTCATTGTTTTCTTATTTTTTATAGCATCATTGCAGCGCCTCTGGGAGCATAACTTTAATCTCTGTAGCCAATTTATTAATTATTATATTAGGCCGGCTATTCAATGCCTTAAATATTGACAAAGAAGTTAGCTGTGATCTGCACAGATTTGTTGTTTAATATTTTTTAAACTGATTTTAAGTTGTATTATTGACTGTATTTTGTTTGATGAATATATAGTACGAATTTTTGTATTTGGTTTTACGAAGTCTCTGGTACGTCCCATAAGTGCCGAATAAGCTTAACCGACATATTTTTTAACCTCATTGCTTTGACGAAAAATTATTATTTACGAGAGCAAATAATCGATTTTGGTCAAAAAATTAAGTTCGAAAATTATGTCGCTTAAGCTTTTTTTAACGGCTATGGCACGATTTGATTTTTAGAGCTATGCTATTTATGGCGCGTTACAGGAGTTAGGACGTGATTTTCGTAACAAAAATAATCGACACCATTACCAGTTATAAATTTATTCTTGTTTGATTTCTTTGTACTTAAAACCAGCGTACGAAAATAAACGATTCGTTCTTTGAAGTGAGTGAAACAAAAATAAAACAAAAACAATGAGAAGGATGGCTCAATTTGTTTTTGTTTTATTTTTTTGTTTGTTTGGACACATGAGCCCAAACCAGAGAACACAGCCGCTGGGCTGTAAGTCGGCTAACAGCCGCCACCGGCCACAAATAATACATTAATTTAATCGTACGCAAATAGAAAAGAAAATAATGGGAAATAAATGGCAACGTTTTAAAATATTTGCGGCGAATTTGACATCATTATATAATATAATTTTATTGCATTGTTATTTATCACATTTAGTTTGTTTTATATAGCTAAACAGCATAGCTATAACAGGGTGTCCTAAACACCAAATGCAATTTTTTATGTGTAGAAACTAAGGCATATCAAATAAATATGTAATTGATATTGATATGACTGGGTGAGGTCAGCTAGCGAAATCAGATTCTCGAAGACCGTCGTTTGCTTTGTAGCCAATAGAACCCTTAGAATATAGAAAAATATTGATATAGTCCCTATATTTCTCAAGTTAAATTTTGACAATTAAATTTAGATTTTCGTTTAATTTGTTTTTTATGTTTGCGTTAATTTTACTTTATTCTTTTTGGTTTCAAAAATTTTATAATAATTTTTTTTTTAATTATCTGAATAGTAAATATAATGACCTTTTCAACGGTGAACTATATTTATAAGATATAAGTACGTGTCATTTAAAGTTCTCAATATAAATTTACTCTGCGCAAACATTTATAAATTCAGTATAAAGTGATTTTTTTTTCACAGAAGCACTTTCATTTTGATTTCCGCTTTTTCAGAAAAATTGAATTTGATTTATTTAAGCAAGTAAAGGCCTGAGTTTGACTGTTAAAAAAAAATTACATAAATTCTGGGTCATTCAGTTTAATAACAAAAAAGCTTTTAAATCATTCACAACTTATGTGTCGTTAAAAAAAAGGATTGAGTATAATTCAGATTAAAAACTTTTCATTTTTAACAAAAAAAAATCATAATTAATTGAAGGGTCAAAAGCAAACAAAATTGACCTTTGCCACAATTAATAGAAAATAAGCCAAAAGATTAATTTAAATTAAAGTGAAAAGTTGCACAAGAAGGCTTTGCTATTAATCACGATTTTCTGTACTTTTTAATTAAAAAATTTTTATAAAAATTAATTGAAAGTAAATTAAAATTTATATAAAATATTTACATCACAGCGCCTAAAATGATTTAAAGAGCTTTACGATTTACAAAGTTTTGCAAAAAAAAAACACTTTTTTCTTTCTATTATCTATCTATCTGTTGCCAACGGTTCTTAGCAATTATTGTAATTATATTTATAGCATAACAATAGGATATCCGCACCACAGCCGCATGAAAGCAAATAACTAAACTCCCTGGCAAATAACTTTTTCCTACTAATTGTTCGTTCCAAATTTTGTAAGCTCTCAATTACGATATTAATGAAACCTAAACTGGGTGTGTTAAATTACAATTTTTCTTTATCGTTTTGCTGCAATTTAATTCCCCCACCAGCTAATTAACACTTAATTATAATTTTGGAATAAGAAATTTAACTACTTACCGTTGAAAGCACTTTCAAAAGATGCAGAATGATTTGTGGTTTCAAGTCTTCTTCAATAACTCAAGCATTTCTATAAAATGATGATTTAAAAAAACCTGAAAAGAAAAAGTATATTTAAATACATTTTAAAAATCGCACACACATTAAATTTAAGAATTAAAAGGAATTAAATTTGTAAGAAAAACGTTTTGTTGTAGTAAAAAAAAGGAGAAATAGAACAAAAAAGAAAAGGCCCACAAGCAATGCGGCATAAAAATAAAATTTTGATTTTATAGCAAAAGCATCTAATACAGCCATTATGCACTAGCGCACATACACAACACACACATACACAAAACACACACACTCACACACCACACTTACACACAGTCGTACTTCTTTAAAGTACAGAATGAGACATAAGAAACCTGCTAGTATTTTTTTTTTGTCTAACAAGCAACGTGGACTTAAATTTATAATAATATATTATGCCACCCAGCAAACATTTTCCTAAACTTTCAGTTTATCTCACACCCCGTTTGCACAACACAGACAGGCGACTCGTCTAGAAAATTTTTATGAAACTCACTCAAAAAATTCGGCGACTTGTTTCCACAATGCGGGCGGTGACTTGAGTAGAGAATTTATATTAAAAGTTTTCGTTTTTTTTAGTGATTTGAGTAATACGTATACGCTGTTTCCATAAGTCAGGCGGACACGACGAGTCTAGAAAATGTTTACGAAAATCACTCAAAAAAATTTGTGCTTTTCATATAAACATTTTACTCAAGTCAAGTGCCTGCGTTGTACAAACAGGGAGTTAGTGCTTTTCATATGAATTTTCTACTCAAGTCGACCGTGGAAATTTTTATGAAAATCATTAAAAAAAAGTATACCCTGTTTACAGAAGTCAGGCGGACACGACGCATCTAGAAAATTTTTACGAAAGACATACAAAAAATTGGTGCTTTTCATATAAAACTTTCTACTCAAGTCGACCGTCCGTGTTGTGAAAGCAGGGGTTAAAAATGTAAATCACTAGTTTTGAGTGATTTTACATGGAGTATATTTCTACATCCGTGCCTGGATAATCGATAATCGTATCGTTATAATAAATATAACGAAAACTTATCGATTTTGCTATTCGGTAAGATATTTTAACGATACTCGCTCTCGGTAGCAGTATAAGAAGTAAAATCACATGCTAAAATTCATTTATCCCCTGTTTCCATGTCATGGACGGTTGACTTGAGTAGCAATTTTATATGAAAAGCACTAATATTTTTTAGTGACGAGTCGCCTGCCTGACTTAAGGAAACAGAGTGTTATTTTTTTTAGTTTTTGCTTATTTTAAGATTTTAGGTACAGAGAAAAACACAGTTGTAAACTATCGTAAAAGAGAAATTACAGAATGAATTTATCGTTACCGCAAACGAATATATTTATTCGACAACTATTATGATTTTTTATTTTGTATTTTTGAGGTAACTTTATATTTATCTTCTTCTCTAATGATGGCCACTACACTGAAGTGATCTTAATATGCTTATGTAGAGCCAGTGTATTATCTTCGGGCTTAGGTTAGGTTGAAAGAGGAGCCCTCGGACTCTTACTACCCCGAGGGGCAGAAAGAACTTTAGCACGGAGACATTGTTCGCAACGAGCTTTTTCAGGCCTAAGTACTTTGACACACGAATATCTCGCCGTTTTGCCTTGTAGAACATGCAGTTTGTTTTAAGATTTATTGTGCCTCGCTATTATAGTTGTGAAGATATAGGAAAAATAATAATTATTTTGAATGGGGGTACCCTTCCTCTCACCTCTCTTAAACCACCAATATTTTGCTGGAACATGCATTTTGTTCTAAGAGCCACCCATATGAAATTTAATGAACCTCACTTTTGTACTTGTGGAGATATGAATTGATCTGCGAAATAAGGGTCTTTGGCCCCACTGTGCGAAGTGAATACGAGTTTGTAAATTGAACAATTATTTATTAAAAATGCATTACATTTTATTATTAGTTTATATGCTCATTACATAGTTGCTATAATGCAGATGATCAGGAAAGCTTTAGCCAAAAAATGTCTCAGAATAACTATGTAGAGCTTTTATGTTAAACCTTCGTTTAAAGTTTAAATTTTAAACATATGAGAAGCTTAAGAACTAATCAATATCAACTAATATTAAACTTAATTGTTTGCAAATTTAGTGTGCGATTGTTAAAGTCGGCCAAAATTTGTCTTGCAAATTTATTTATTTTTTCGAAAACCTTTTGCTGTTATGTTTAAGAACGCTGCATGTACTATAAGCTTTTCTGTACGAAAATACAAAACCACCCATTTCTTGACCACAAACGGAGGCAAGTCTTGTCTTGGTATGTATTCAAACATAAAAATAATTGTATGTAAAGGATTGTATGAGTGTTTATTGGCCTGTTGTTTTAAGCCTTTCTATCTCACTGCTAGTGGCCGGTATATAATAGTTGTTGCCTGCATTTCTGTTTCAGACGGCTCACAAATAAAATAACAGACATCACAGGATTTTTATTTTATTGTTATTGTCAAGGTAGATCGGTTTGTGGTTCTTGGGGTTTGGGGCATGTTTTATTGTTGTTTTAGTATATCCCTGGCATGTAGTATGTATGTATGTATGTATATAAATTTTTAACTGACGTTGCTTTTTGTTTATTTTTCGTACAGGTAGGAGAGTATAAGGGGAAGTGCAAGTGAGGTGGAGGGTTTACTACTACGAGTATTTCTGCTCGCAGCAGCAACAACAATTATTTAGACGTTTTCCACAATTTTGTGCTTATTTTTATTTTTCTATTTTTAACGCATTTTAAACTGTTGTTTTGATTTTTCGCACCAGTCTACATTTTATTTTTGTGAATATTTATAGTTGCAAAACAAGAACAAAGTGAAATTGAAATGAAAAATGTGTGGCCAAAGAGTCGTTGCGTAACAAGTCAATGAACAGCAAGCACCAGCAACAAACAGTTGACGTCACATCACAACAACGAACGTATAATATGTATTTTTTTATTTTTTTTTTCTATCGTAGCATTCAAGCAAGATAAAAAAAAAATCCAATAAATTGCTGTTTCTGTTGTAAATAGAATTGTTAGAACTGTTGGCAACTTTGTTATGAATTTTTAACAGAGCAACCAAAAAAAAAAACACGTTGACAGGAAAAAGCACAATACGTTTAGTAACAGAATGGAAAACATGGCAACATAACACATCCTTGTTAGCGTTTGTATTTAGTTGTTGCAGGGTTGCAACAATAAAATTTGGCAAACATTGTTTTTCCTTTTCGTTCGATAAAAAAAAGATTCATTTTAATAAAGTCGTTAAATTTAGAAGCATGTTTTGATGACAAAATTGGCAATTGCTAGTTTCTTATTTTGGAAATATATTTGTGCTCAAGAGCGATAACAGCATAAGGCGACTTAAGATAAAATCAGGTTATATGTATGTATATGCTACAAAAAGTCCGCAAGTGAAGTCTGCATGTCCCTAATGTAGTTTACTGTAATGACATAAACAAAACATTGCCCTAAGTCTGAAAAAATTTTATTAAAATTTATAATAAGGGCCAAATTATACTGAAAACTAAATTTTCAAAAGATCTTGGGTGTATTCGTTAATATATTAATCTGTAATTGACGACAAAATTATTTTATTTTGCCCATTTTGATTTTTTCCAAAAAAAACATTCATACATTAAAAGTGATTTTTCTCGAAACTATATTTTATGAGATACGCTGTTAGCGCTTGTAGCCAGAGATCTGTATATGACTCAGAAAATCATGAATATTTTAAGGACTTTTGGAAATTTACTTAACATAATTTATTGATCCTGATGGCAGCAAACAAACTGGAAAAAAATTTAAAAATGATTTTGTCCCGCCCCTTTTTTCCACTTCCGAGGTTGTGTATTGCATTAGCTCAAGGTGTGAGCAAAATTTCTTTTCAACCAGTTGAGTCAAAGTAAATGAAATACAATGTTAAACTTTTCGTGGACGTGGCTCCACGCACTTTTCACAATGCAAACTGGTGGCATCTTAAGAGCCTTATGTGTGTTAAGAAAGTATGGGTGAATCGGTTATATGGAAGAACATAAAATACAATATTAAATTAAAAAGGGTAATGGTAGTTTTTTAAACACTAGACGCTCAAGACCTGCTGTTTTGTAAGAATTGGTTGGATAGAAATACATAACACACCATATACTATTAAATTGTAGCGACGGTATATATATGTAGTTACGACAACCTAAGTTGTGTACAAAATTTCGCAAAAATCAGCTGATCAGACGTATATGAAATAAGTTCAGCAAAGTGCGTTTTTAACTCGCACACGAAGGGTTCCGTACGGACACCACATATGTAAATACTATACGAACTTTAGTCTACATATATAATAGAATATCTTACCAGATGTAAACATTTAAAAAAAAATTGTAGATACCCGGTAGATTTTTTTCGGTTTTAGGCGATTTTTTAGTTTTGGTGCTTTTTTCGGTTTTTGGATTTTTTTCATTTAAAATCAGTCAACAAATAATGAAGTTATGCAGTAATACAGATAAAAATATTAACTTTGTCTGAAATTAATGCAAGATGTGTTTAAGGCTTTAGAAGTTACCACATAATTTTCAATAGTAAAATTCTTTCAGACCACTGTGCGAAGTCTTTTATCATGACTATGTAATAGATAACCCACATGACATATTAAGTGTTATAATAATTGTAGAAATAACCATCTATCCTATTTAAATTACTGTTTTGTAGGTCCATTGTGGTTAGATAATTGTGAGAAAAAATATAATGAACTTATTAATTTATGTCCGCCAGCCAGATTGTCACAGTTGTACAAAATTGTTGCAAATAACAAAAATCGCAAGCACAACTAACGACTGTTATATGAATGGTCCTTCGGGCCGGTTCGTAATTTCATTACAGGAGCTGTTGATTTATTTGCTCTAAACTTCTGCTAGTAACAGACAAGTTAGAAACAACTTTAACAAAAACTCGGCTTTCCATTATTGCAGGTCAAAAACTCGGCTTTGATTCCCAGCTTGAGGCATGGACAATTAAAAACTGACGACTTTAATACTTTAACCCATTTTTGCAATAAATCAAGTCCGTTCATATGACAGCGATTACACAATAACAATATTTTCATCGCGTCTAATCCAAGGTCAGATTCAGATTGGTGTAAAACTTGATTTCCTTCCACTTAACGACCAAAAGGAAAAATGTTTTAATGAGCCGCTTACTAATTATATTTTTTTTTATCCAACTCCAAAAACTAATGCAAAAGTGTAAAAATTATATGCCAATTATTCGTATTTTATGTTTTACTATTTTCTTGTTATTCTTAAATCCTTAACAAAAGTAGAAAAACCAACACTAACACCAAACTACACACACATAGACACACACACACACACACACACAGAAATACACATCCTCTTACACACTAAAAATATCAATAAATTTTCAATAGCTTTAATTCTCCTCAATAGCACATTGCTTAAGTCAACACTTTAAATATTATCGTGCATTGTTGTTTCGAATTAACAACAAAAATAAGCACAACAACAACTAACACAATATACATGTACATATATACATACATACATATGTATGTATATGCTGCTTAAAATATTGTACAATTCACACAATGTTGTTCCCGCATGTATGTTTTGCATTTATATTGCCACATATGAGAGCTTGCAACATTCGTACATGGCTGAATATTTATCTATTTAAGTGCGTGCCGCAAAGACTTTAGGTTTGTTGTTTTATTTGTCTTTTTCTTTTTTCTTTCACTATTGAAATTTGAAAAATGCAATGCAGAAGTGATAGTGCAGTAGAACAGATAATTAAAGGAATTCATTCGCTCTTTAAATTTCATTTCATTAAGACGCGGGAGAGAAGAGAACTAATAGAAACAAAACTATTTGCATGCATAATGCTTGATAGCAGCCATTATTAAAAAAGAAAAGTGACAGTGCCGTAGAACAGATAATTAAAGGAATTCATTCTCTCTTTAAATTTCATTTCATTTAAGACGCGGGCGAGAAGAGAACTAACAAAAACAAAACTATTTGCATGCATAATGCTTGATATCAGCCATTATTAAAAGAAGAAACTATTTTGCTAGTAAATCTAACCAGCAAAAAGTTGTTATTGTTTCAAGTTTTAGGAACAAAGAAATTGTTTAAACCTAATTATTTTCCACCTATTAGCCGGCTTCGGCTTCGTTATTCAACACAAAAAAATTTGTAATGGGCCAACAATCGTATAAAATATTATTTCACAGAATTTCAACGAAGGCCAAATTTTTAAACTAATTCGTATCTTGAAAAGTGCAGGGAGTTTTTGAAGTTTATTGTACTTTTAGGAATATATGTATATAGAAAATTAATTATTTACACCAAATTTGTGGAAGAGGAAAAACACTAAAACGCGACCAGCTGAAATAGCGTCCATAGAACACGACAATATTTTTTCATGAGACTTGTGTTATTTCGCGTGTACATCAACTTTATGTCAACGAAATTTTACTGCCAAAATGGTTAAGAAAATTAATATTTTTTCATATAAAATTATATATTCAACTTGCAAAAAATGGCAACCCTATTCTTGCGTTAATAAAGAAACACCATCAGCTGACTAGAGTACACTGAAAATAAATGTTCACATAAATTCAACGAACTCACATTCAATGATTAAATTCATTGAAATTTTTCATTAAAAATTCATTGCACCACGTATCGTACGTTGTCTCAAAAAAAATATTCATTGAAACTCAAAGTAACATTTTCAGCCGGTTTTTAGAAAGCATAAGCCGTTTCGATTTTATATTTCGTTTAGAAAAAAATATGTAAGAAAAAAATATATATAAGAATATGTTTTCTATCAAGGCTCTTAAAAAACATATTGTTAAGCTTTCATTTATTCCATTCTGACATAAAAAAAACTTTTTCTGGTGTAATCAAAAACACAGACACTCACAAAATTACTACAGTGACGGAATAAAAAAAATCAAATGTATCTGAAATCTATTTTAGAAAAAAAATATAAAAAATGTAATGCCCTAATTCTGTTCGACGATTGTATCGTCTTGTCTATGGACGAAAAAAAGAAGCAGTTTTGATTCTTTAAAACGATTATTATTTATTGTCTATGCTAGAAGGTTCGTGTATTTGCTTTATGGTGATTTTTTTTCCAAATATTATATCCAACACATATTTTTTCATGTATTTTTCAAACTATTGTATAATACTTTAATTGAATTTTTATGTTTTAAAAACATGTCAATAATATTTATACAGTGAAACTTCGTTATAACGAAGAAAAAGAGAAAACCTCTTTATTGCAAAAGTTTTTCATACAAAAAATACACTATAACTATAACGAACATATTCTGAAGGAAAAAGCCTCTATATAGCGAAATATTCCTTCAAATGCCTCAATATAACGAAATCATAATAAATCCTAAGTGCTAAAGTCCCGTTACAAAAACAGCGAATGTTATTTCAAGCGCATTTGTACAGCCTCTATACAACGAAGTACTCGTACAAAAGCCTCTATACAACGAAGTAAGAATAAAATCATTCTCATGTTAAGTAGCATTTGAATAAAGAAAACTATAGTTATAACGAATTTTTTTCGTATTTCTTCAAATTTCGTGTATCAAGGCTTTGCTGATTATATTTACAGCGAATCAATGGCTATAACGAAGTATTTGCGGATACCCTTGGAATTCGTTATATCGAAGTTTCACTGTATATTTCATTATCAAAGACAACAACCATTTTTGAAGAAAATAATTTAGAGAATTCAAAGACAAGAACTCAGAAGCATGTTCAAACAAAAACGTCCTTAATCTTCTTACTGAATTAGGACATAAATAAAATCCATTTCAAATTCATTTCAAATTTTATGAATAAAGCATTAAACACATTCACCACAGCAAGCTACCGACTTCAAAATGTCAGGGATGGAATGCACATGTTTATATGAAAAAAAAACGCAGCAGGCTGCAGATTGTTGTACGTGCTACATTTGCCATTGTAGTCAAATTAAACTAATTTTTATTTTTGATGGCAACAAAACAAACAAAACAGTGTTGACAATATAGTGCAAAATAGGTAAATCAAATTAATGCTAAGAAATATGTTTTATTGCAAACTAAAAAAGAAAGTTACAAAATTTTAATGTTAATTGCAGAAGTAATTATATTTTTATAAAGCGAAAAAACGATAATTCGTTAAAATTTTGGAAATTTAAAACCAGTAAGTATTTAAGTATTGATTAAAAATCGCTTAAACTGTAAGGAATGCAAAAAATTCGGTAAAAATCGCGACAATAACGAATATTCGCAAAAACTTACTAACAGCGGAATGATAACAAAGTCTAATATTGTTTAACTCTACGTCTGCTCTTGACATGAACTTTTGCTGTAACTTGAACTTATAACTGAGTTGTTAAAACAAATGCACTAACTATAATGTTATAACTTGAAAAAAAGCATTAACTTGTGCAGTCTACACTCAACATTAACTTGAAGTTAATGTTTAAGTTAGTAATTTTATGTCAGGTGGAGACCGCGACTAAGAATCGGCAAAACTACCAGGAAGCTGAAAATATGCAAATTCGCTTTTTACGCGAACGTTGAACAAGTTTGCGAGAAGTTGCAACATCGGACGCAAGAACTAAAATTTATTAGAAATCGCCAAAGGCATTAAGAATTTTTGAAAAAACAAGTGAAAAAAAAATCCCAATTTAGTGAAAAATTGCGACATGCATTCAAGAAATTACTAAGCCTGTAAATAGTAAAACTAGCAAAAAAAATATAAGAAATAAATTTATTTGTTTTCCTATTTTTACGCGAAATATTTGAAAGCGGCAACACTGAAATATATATTTATACTTCAATGTCAGATTCTTAGAGAGCTGCTGCTGTTTTCAAAATAATTAAGTAGCTGGCTACCAGGCAACACTTGTTGCCAGCGGCACCTGCAGTCGTGTCGCCAAGTAGCCTGCTGTGATAAATGTGTTTAATGCATAAGACGACAAGCTATTTGATTTTTATATTTATAATTTGATCAGGCTAAAGTTGGTATCGCTTTTTAAGCCAAATTACATGCGATAATTATTTATGAACAAATAACACCAAAGTTAATTGTAAATATTCTGACAAACACGTAGTATAACGGAACAACCAGCTGTTTTCGAAACTTTTTTGGTTTGTTACTACTAAGTATATTTATTAAAATTTTTAAGTTAACTATAATTATTATTGTTCGAACTTCATTTGTTTCTATATTTATAATTTGCTAAAGTTCGTAACACTTTTTAAGCCAAATTTTATTTAACATGTGCATAATTAGTAAGTCCTGATTCACACACATCAGGTTTACCTGATCAGTTTTTGTTCAATTTTCTTTTGAACCTGCATTCGCGTTCATACACACCATCAAGTCAAGTCATCAAGTCTCATCAAATAGAGTATTACGAATGGCAAAACAAAACGAAAAAGCCAACTTTACTGGTACGGTCAAGTCTGTACCTCTTTCCATTCTCTTTTCCTCTCTCTCCTAAAAACTCAAGACTTGACGACTCAGACCTGACGTGTGTGAATCAGGACTAAAGAACAAACGACAATGGCAAGACTGTTGTAAATTTAGAGATGGTAAAATTGAGCTTTCATTACAAAAGAGCTTTCAGCAAAATTAAATACGATGAATCAAAACAATTCACATATTCCATTTGCAATAATGCATGCGTATATAAAGCAGAAATCTACATCAAGTGACACCACACACAGTGGACCAAACACAAAAGAACGCTGATGATGAAGGAGTAGTGGCCTTCGAAAACAGCTAGTTGTTCCGTTCTACTACGTGTTTGTAAGAATATTAACAATTAACTTTGTTCATTAATAATTATCACATGTAATTTGGCTTGCAAAGCGATACGAACTTTATCCTGATAAAATTGTAAATATAGAAAAAATTTGTTTTTTTTTTTGGTTTTTCATTAAAATTAAATGACATTTTCGTTAATTTTATATGAAAATTACTCGTAAGAGAGAAGAGTAAAGAGATTTTCTTTTATTTTAAATAACAATTTCAGCTTATTTTTTAAAACAGAATTTTGTGAGTGCAGAAAAACTGAAAGCTCTTTTCTTGTCACGCACATGACAATGATTCAATGCTAAAAAAAGACGTAAATATGGTTTTATTCGTTATTTTAAGGAATGTATAGACTTATTTATTTTCGAAGAACAGGCTGTAAGATTAACAATTTAATAATTTCCCAGAAAGTGTACATTGTTTCAAGGTACATACCGGTTTATTGATTTTAAGTAATGTTTATTTTAGTCAATGAACGAGTACTCTGATTTCAGAAACCAGAAATTTAATTTTTGTTTTATTTTGCTGGATTCAACGTACTAGTTCCTTGCTTTATAAATAATTTAGGTACGGATTCAACGTATAGTTGCAATTGAGCGATATGTACACACAAGTTTAATACACGCATTCCATAACTATTTATGCAACTGCTGAATTACCACAAACCATCATCAACAAACGACACCAGCATAAAATATTTTCACCAACCAGCCAACAAAAAAAAAACTATTCCTTTGATTTTCAAATTCATAAAACCACATTAATTGTTCCTTAAAACACAAGCAATATTGAGTCATTTGAGCGCAACAAAAACAAAGAGTCCAACGACTTTTATTTTCCACCCATAATTTCATGCAGTCCTTGCTTGTTGTTTGCTTATCATTTATGTATGCAGAAGGAGAAAAAATGACGCAAGAGATGCGACTGATTTATGCAACTACATACCGGCTTACAAAATGCTGTTTAAAATCTACTCAAGCAGATAGACAAGAATATCCGAGAGCTCCAACAAAAAGGCGAAGGAGACTTATGAAACGCAATGAATTGGCAAACAACACAATTGACTCGTTGCTGGATAATCAACAGATACTGCACCCCCAAACTGATGTAAGAATTAAATTCCTGTTACAACATGCATAAGCAGTGAATCATACTTGATATTCAGAGTGCAAGAATAAATAAAATGAAACGTTGGCATACGTTTTACACATTGTTGTTTGCAAACAACATAACTTAATTCTAAAAAAAACGTTAAACCAAAGAGAAAGTTAAGTTAATGTTTAGTTTTTTCTCCGTTGGTTTAAGTATCGTATTTGATTTATTAAACCAAACAAGACTTGAATAAATTAGAAATAAGTAATACAATAAAACAAATTAAAATTTGAATGAATAGATTTCGGCATTAAAATTAACATTTTTACTTTTAATTTATCAGAAATAGTATTTATGATTTATACATATTTACCCAGCAAAGATAAATTTGGTACAAGTAAGCACTAAAACAAAAAGAAGCGCTTCGGAAGCGAGGAAAAGCACACAGTGCATACCCTCTGCCTTACGAGGATACGCAAACGTAAGCGGATGACGAAATTTAATACAAACACAAACAAAGTTGGTCGGCTGTTTATGGTCAAATCCTCAAAGCTACGTCCAAGCCATATGCACAATGTGCAAACTGTTATAAGGAGCTTTTTGTGCTTTCACACCGACGAGAGAACAACATCCGCAACAACAACACAGCAGACACCAATGCTTACTTTTACTTTGCATAGCAACAAGAACAAATTTGATTTAAACCAGCTGCGTCCAAACACACATACACTGATATTTGCATTTGAGGTAAACAGCTTTGAAAGCTCTTGAGTTTCTTCTGGTTTCTTCGCAAAATAGGAGCAAGCATTGTTGTCGGCAGTGTTGTTGTTGTGGATGTTGTACTCTCGTCGTTGCGAAAGCACATAAAGCTCTTTATAAAAGTTTGCACATTGTGCATATTGGCTTGGAGTTAGCTGCTTTAAATGAAGGTTTTGCATAAAAGCTCTACATAGAATTGTTTTGTCTAAAGCAGCTACGTCCAAGCCATATGCACAATGTGCTAACTTTTACAAAAGAGCTTTTGTGCTTTCACACCGACGAGAGTACAACTGCCACAACAACAATACAACAGACGACAATGCTTGCTCTTACTTTGCAAAGAAACAAGAACAAATTTAAGAGCTTTCAAAGCTTTTTACCTCAAATACAAAAATATAATTGTATGTGTGTTTGTATGTAGCTGATTTAAATATACATGAAAAAGGCTTCTTTCTGTACATCATACATGCATTCAGAAACTCATGCTTAGAGAGCTACCAAGTGGGCCATCACGCACATAAATCATGTGATACCGAAGCAGGTTGGTAAGCGAGTGCTGTGCTCTCACTCCCTTACCAACCTGCTTTCAGCTAAATAATTAGTCGACGTTTTCATTAAAGTACGATGTATTTATTATGGTTTTTGAAACGTGAGAAAATTACAAGTAAGCTCAACAAATTTTATGAAACACATTTCCCTAATATGTATTTAAATTTTCCATTCGAAATAAAGGCCAAGTTCTGTTGCATTTTCTTTTTTTTTTTTGCAATTTTACTTTAAACTTATTCTTTTTCAATCATTTTTCCTTATTCCTCTCTACAATGAACAGTCTCTCTTACAATAAGATGTGGCCATTAAGATTTTAAATTACTTAAAGGGCATTTATTGCACAACCATTTGTCGCATTTGGCTACAAAAGAGCTTAAAGTTTTACCTTTTAAATGCATTAAATATTTTCCTTCAAGTTTATGCAATAGTCGAGCAAGATTACTCGAATAAAAATTTTCTGCACCAAATATGTATATAAAAGTAGAGTATAAAATAAGATATAAAATAAAAATTAATTCTATATTAAAGTCTTAAAAGATTAAATTACAATGTAGAGTGCCTGACAACACTTTACTTAAAATGTATTTGAATCTGTCTGACTAACTGTGAAACTAATGCAAAACTTAATCCTCTTCCTCGCTCCCATTACCGAAGATCAGGAATGGCATTAAATATTGATTCACAATAATTCACAAGAAGCAGACGAATGAGGGAAATGCAACAGCTAACAAAATAATCAAAAGTTGTAGCAAAGCAAAATAGCAAAAAAAAGTCAATAAACAATATGAAGAAGTGTTTCATAACCAGTGTTGCCGTTTGGCAGATATTAAACTTTTTTTTTCATTGAAGTTAAATTTTTTTGTCAATCACACAAAAATAATTATGATCAGTAATACTTCGTTAATAAAGAAAATTATTATTATTATAAATATATCATCTAAATTTAATTAATTTATTCATTGATACGATTGTTTTATTTAACTAAAGAAAAATATGTACGAGCATATGCTATTTTTCAATAAATTGTTTAATTAATTTTTAACTAACACCGAATTAAAATATTAATTGAATTAATCATTAAAACGAAATTTTCTGTGATTTTTGTACATAGAAGAAATTCTAAGAGGTTAATTAAACCCACCGATTTTAACTACATATATATATAAAATAATTAAAATTATTCTAGGAATTCAAATTAATAAAAATTTTTGCAGTTAATTTAACCTAACTGGACGGAGCCGATGACTGAACTTCTTCTCATCATTAAAAACCACAACTTACCAAGTGTTAAGGTGAAGCTTATCTCGTACACTCCACGTCATAAGTATGCTCCGCCACAAATTGCATACGATTGATACGGGTTAGAAAATGTATTCTGAAAAATTTGAAAAAAGAGCCAATGAAGCGCGAGGGGTTTGTAGAAAAGTTTCGAAAATAGCGTTACATAATATGTGAATAGCCCCTAATCACATACTGTACCTTAAACGTTAGACATACAAGATTTTTATACCGAGTTATTATAACTATGGACTTAGTAGAACGTGTTCTAATTTTTTTTTTTTGGGGACTTGGCATATTTGCGAACTACTGCACAACAAATAAAAAGCAACGTAACAATACTTTTATATAAGTGATGTATAGCGAGTTATATTATCTCCTAGAAACTATGCAGGCGATTTTTATGAAATTGGAAACATAGACCTGGATCTGAAGGAGACATAGAGTATATAAATGTTTTAAAGTAGGACCAAGAAAGGTGCAAGGAGCTGATTAGGGCGGGTCGATTTAAAAATTGCAAAATTACAAGGAAAATCGTATTCTAGGGCTAAAAATAAGAAACTTTGCCGAAGGATACATGCCTCTAAAATGTATTTTGATGTCCCGACTTTTGATACGAAGGGTAAAATTTTCTTGAAGGATAAAATTTTGAAAAATCTCACTTTGACCCTCAATTGAGTTCCTCAATCGAGTCAAAATGCATAACCGACTCCCACTAATTTTTGGAGGGCCAACCCACCTATGCCAGTTGCACAACCCCTGGAACCACCCCTGGGGGGTTCCCCATACAAATATTTCAAAAAATCACTAATCACTTATTTTCCTTGTAATTTGAGAGATTTTTTTGCCTACATACAAATCGACATATATATATATATATATATATATATATATATATATATATATATATATATATATACATATATATATATTTTTTTTTTTCAAGTAGTTCCTAAGCGGAACATAGGGCCGTAACAAAATCATTCTACCTAATTATATATAAGGCGAGGTTTTTTAATTCACTCTAGGTGTATCCTTTCTCTGTGATTTCTGAGTCTACCAAACGTCGTCATGTATTTGCTGGGGGTCTACTCTGTAATTCGAAACGAAAGAAAATGCTTTCGAATTTACATGTTATAAGCACACAAATTCGAAAGCATTGTCTTTCGTTTCGAATTACATAGTAGAACACCTGGTCTTCCTCTTCTGCGGCTTCCCTGTAGGTTGCAGTGCGTGCTATGTCATCTTGTGAGTTTCTAAGTGAATCCACTTCCATTTACGCCATCGGATTTTTTGGCGTAAAGGCTCTTGCTTTGTTGTTGCCCATAGATTTTCATTAGTGATTTTATGGGCCAATATACGCGAACGACTCTTCTTAAGCAGCGATTTATGAAGGCTTGATGTGTAAGCAGCTCTTTCCTTTTCATGTTTTTTTTTCCTTTCCATGTTTCGCAGCGGTATAGCACCACTGACTTAACACTTCTTCTTATTTTTGTGTCCCTCGAAATTTGGGTCGATCTCAACACCTTTTAGAGTAAACTGAAAGCTGCACGGCTTTTGTTTATACGAGATCGTATATCTTCAGCTGAACTGCCTGTCTACAGTATTAATCCACGCTCCACTTACTGTAAATGGTTGATGGTTGTTGGAGTTAATGCGCATAATACGCATTCCGACGTGCGCAGCAAATTTCACAACATCATTTTATTTATGAATGAGTGCAAGTGTCGTCTGCGTAGTCGAGATCGCTAAGTTCGCCATTTATTCCTCAGGTAATTCCAATGGCGGATTTATGTTTGATGTCGCCCAAGGCCCCGTGAGATATGCCGCCCTTTTTGCTCTACGAATAAAAACTTTTTTAAATTAAATATGCAATTTATAAATATTTAAATTACACTGTGCATTACACGTGCAAATCCGCACGGTCCTGATAGTATAGGTTCGATAGTATTACCAAAAGGAAGTAAGGCCCTATACTCAGTTTGGCGATTTTGGTGGTGAAAATAGTTTTTCTATGAATATCCAAAGATTTCGAAAATCAGTATGCCCTCAAAATATGGTGTCATCAGTTTTTGGCCAACGGCTAATTCAGACTTAGTGATATAGCTTTGCTATATATGGCAATAATGTACCTAAGAGTCGACTAAATAAATATCATTAACATTTTACATCGAAAAAATATTTCTTCATGCACTTTTTTGGCAATAGTGAAGTAAAATTTTTTTTTTCATATTTTTCAGAATAACTATTGCTAACAATATTTGGCAATATAATCTGAACGTATCTAGTCACCCTAATATGTCATACAGACCACTTTTTAACTTGAAAATTTTAATTTACAAAATTTTTTTTTTCGAAAATCATATAATTAATGCACACTTCTAGTAAAAAACGAAAATTTAACATCCGAATTAATTTAAAGGAGCAGTCAGTCAAACGGACAACTATTTGAACATATCGACTGCGAAATTTTCCGTTGAGTATAATTGACTGCGACTGTTGACATTTTCAGAAGCTGAAGCGTGAGCAGAAGCAAAAGCAATTACACAAATCAGAAGTTTTTAAACGCTGCTCGTCAATACCTCCTAACTAGACTGCGCTCTGGTTTCGTAAAGAAACCTATATATTCTCACCCGAATTGTCGTTAGATCTCAACAATGCACAATGATCTACTTAAGTGTTTTAGAATGCTATCATACAAATTTAAAAAATTTTACATAACACTGATAAATTAACGGGTAAGGTCAGAATTATATAAAAATTACGAGTATCAATATCAACCTATTTAAAATTTTAATTGTTAGAGTTCTTAAAATTTTGCCGCCCCTAAAACCATACCGCCTTAGGTCCGGGCCTCACCGACCTATACGTAAATCCAGCAGTGGGTAATTCCGCGATTGTATTGGTACACTCGCGACATTATGACATCGAGGACAATGTTAAAAATCAGCGGGGATAAGAATTAAATAAATTTTTATTTTGTTTATATTAAGAGCCTATTTCACCAACTTATTTAATGAAAATCGGCATTTGGATATGAATTGGTATTTAAATAAGAGCTGATGAGATTGGCCCTAAGTAGTCAAATTTGTCAACTATGTATATATTTATAAATAATAGGAAGGTGTTTAAAAAATTATTTATGGTTAAAACAATTTTTTTTCACTTAATACGACTAAAATCTGTTATTTGTTTTAGCAAAAAATATATATTTTAGTCACGGCAACACTGGTTATAATAAATATGCCTTGCATATGTTATGACTTTGTATTGCATACTTTAAGGAGCTTAACAACTGCAACGAACACAAATCATGCGCCCAAAGTGAAACGACAGACTCAAGCTACACACACTCTCTCTCTCTCTCTCATGCATTTTAAAGTAGAAAATAATAAGCATTTATGGCAAGTGTAAATAGATTGAAGCAAGTAAAATGTACATATTTGCCATAACAATGTACACACATATCCACATATGTATGTATGTATGTATGTATGTGTGTATGTGTGTATGTATGTAGGCATGTAGTTAGTACGAGCATACGGTGCAAGTGCTTATGAATATGTGAAAAAAGAACTGGTTGGCTTGTTTACAAAATCACAAAAGCTCAAGGCTAAAATGGAAATCCTTTTTGCCTTAAAAAAATAATATACAACAACAAACACATTTATAAACATGCAAAATCTGCATAAATAATTTATGCAAATAATAAATTATTATTGTTGTCTAGCCTTAAGGAAAGTGTTGTTACTGGGTGGGTTTTATTTGGCACATTTATTATAAAAGCGGTGGGTGGTGTTGTGTTGTGTTGTGTTGTGTTGTGTTGTATTGTGTTGCTGTGTTGTTGGTCTTTTGATTGTTTCGCTTAGAAGTGGGATTAGCAGTTAATCATGCCGAAATCCTTTAAGGCAATTATGTGTAAAATTTATTGCTAATTGCAAATAAACGTTCAGAAGACACAATACTTCTGAAAGAATTATGCATAATTAAAAAGCCATTCAAAAAGATAGAAAAATTGCCAGTGTTAAATGCATGTTAATGTTATTGGCTTCTGCACTAATATCTTGTTCAAAAACACCATCATATTGTTTATTGCTAGTGAGAGACAGCCTTGGCTGCCAATATCAATTTCGTAAGCCAGATACTGATTATGCCAATTGTGTTTAATAATTCATTTGTAAGCCATGTCAGAGATGCAGGCATACAAAGCGCGTGCGGTGGTGGGTCGTACGGCCTGGAATATAAACTTTTTGGAAACTATGCACAGCTTTTTGTATTGTAATGTGTGACAGTCATATGGGGGAAAGCCACTATACGTGAAATACTACAGGGATTTATAAGAGAAAATTTTAAAAGTTGAGGACGAGATATTAAGCAATCGGTTTTAGATGAAAGTGACTAAATAAATCAGGCGTACAGTTGAACATGTTGATGTTGTGTTTTTTAACTGTAGAAAAATTTGTTATATAGAATCATGACACTTTCTAATGCACTTTAGAAGACGTTAGACAAATAAGTGTAAGTTAAAGAATTATTGCGAAATTTTGTGATAACGCAGAGTTCCTCCCAAAAAAAAAATTAATATTAAAATATGTACACAGAAAAAGATATTCCTGCAATAAACAAGTTTAATTGAAACTACAACACAAATCAATTAAAACTGTAATTGCGTCAATTAAACTTTATAATTAATTAAATTTTTAAACAAAAGTTTAATTGTTTAAATGTATTTATTTAATTGATTTTTAGTTTATTGTCAATTAAAGTTGTTTATTTCAGAAATGTTTTTTTTTCTGTGTAATAGGGCATTTATACCTGCACAAAATCTAGTAGATTTCAATGAAAATCTATAATGTTTACACCAAGTTTTTTCTGTCATTTATCAAGAAAAAAAATATTTTGTTGCATCACTAAGGTCTACTAGATTTAAATAGATTCTGACAAAATCTATAGATTTTGTTCTGTATAAAATACGAAATATTATATTCAAATATGAGAACCAATGAATTTAATAATGAATGAAATGAAAGAATATGGACCATCAAATAAATTCAAGTTTATTTCGATGTTTTAGAAAATATTTAACATTAAATTTTACTTTGTATGCACGTGTAGCGTTTTGGTAAAAATTTTATTGAATACTAAACATAAAAGCATACGAAGCCTACAACCGCACCCAACACAAACAAAATGTATATAAAAAAAATTTTGCATGCATTATATATATCTACTTAGCGTTACCTAAACTCCGAAACGGCCAAAATTAATTGTTAATTTGAATTCGATTTTTTTATAAATTCCCTAGTATTTCATCAGCATAATCGCTGCAAAAAAAATAGCAAGTCTGCGTGAACAAAAATAGCGATTTGATTTATTTTATTACATTACTAAAATTTTAATGCGAACACTTGAATATTTTCCACTTGTTTTTACCTTCTTTTAGAAAATTATGTAAATGTTAGTTAGGGCATTTTGCATTTCAGCTGACGTTATGTACATATGTATACACTAGTGTGTTGTACATTGTATATATTTATAAGGTTTAGACACCCCAGACATCAAACCATTGACTCATGTAGCAAAACTGATTATTGTCAATGTTGCATTATGCTCAAAAACATTCTCGTCAACATCGCATCAATGCGTCAAACAAGTCATTGCGACTTATTGTCGCTAACAAGTTCAACGTTCTTTGACAGAATGCAAAATAGCAAAAAAAAAAAAAAAAATAGTGAATAGTGACATAAAAGTGTAAGAAAACAAAAAAATTTATATTTTTTTATATATTTGAAAGTCCTGGGAGTGTCAGTTAGAAAAAAATCGCTAAATAGTTCTGTGGCAATAAGGAAAAAGTGGTTAAGTCATATTTTACGATTACTGTTGCGCAACAGAGAACTTTTAAGCTTTCAAGTGATTTATTGAATTTTTCGCCACTTAAACTGAAAGGGTAACACTGGTACTGGTAGAAGACAACTGTCAGCTGACTCCTGTCAAAGTTTGATTAAGCTGCGTCATTTAGTTTGTGCTTGGCAGCAGACTATCCCGAATGCTTTGAGAAGAAAATAGAAAAAGTTTAATTTCGTATGGTTATTAAGACTGGGAATCACTATTTTACACAATCGTACGACTTTTCAGAAAATATAACCCTGGTATGATGGTTTAACATTCGTTAAAGCACTAATAATCCCAAATTATTATTTTACTTATTGAATAAAATATTTTTTTTATTGAAAATACATTGAAATTGATTATTTATGGAGTTTATGGGAAATTTCCAAAGACAAAAAAAAAATTCCAAAGAGTGTTGAAATAGAAGTATATACATTTTGTATTCCTATTTCGTTCTTTCTCACTAAAAAATAAATAGTTGCTGCAACAAAAATTGCAAGTCTGGACTGGGACTAAGAATTTAATTAAAAGCGGTTGATTTTTTTTTTAAGTCATGGTTCCCACTATGAAATTTTGCTTTCAGAATGTTTAATTTATTTATTGCTGAGAAAAGAGAAAAGAAGAATGGGATGTAGTACACCACTTTCGTGTACTTGGAAATTCTCTTTTGTTTTCTCATTCGTAGTTGTGAACATGATTTTTTATAGAAGTTTTAAGTTTTTATTAAACTTTAACACGTTCTTATTAAATATATTTAATACATTTTAGTTGTTGTTTTTAAAATGTCAACAAGCACAAAAATAATGTTAATCTTCGCAACAAACTAATGGGCAATACTGTATTTTATTACACATAGGTGACTAGCCATAACCAGAACGATAGAAACTAATTGAATTTTTGGTTTTTCGCCTTAACAGCTGTTTGCTGGTTGCACATATTTGTTGGTTCACAGTGAGAACATAAACTTATGACAGCACTAATAGGTGCAGCAAATATAAAAGTATAATAATGGCCACGGTTATGGCTATGGGACGTCTGATTGAACCTTAGGCATGTACAAAAATAGAATTACATTTAAAAAAATTCCCATATGCAGACGCAAATGAAAGTTTAAGGGTCAAATTCCCAGTCTTTGGTTAAGTAATGAAAGTGCTTTAACCAATGAAATTGATAAGAATAATCGTTAGTTAAACCACATGTTAGTTAACTATAGACTGCGAGTTTGTATATTAGAGTATTGAAGAAAATTTCAGAGAGAAGAAATTCTTGTGTGAACCGTGACTAGAGAAGTGGTTTACAGAATTTCATTGTGACCGTACACGCCGAACGTTCTAGACGCCCAGTTCAGATCTCTTCAACTGGAACAATTGGCCGATCGTAGATTTAAAATGCGACAGATTGTAGAGGACATAGGCACAGTGCAGGGAAGGAAAATGACTTCTTGGATTTTGTACCAACTGTGAAAACAAAAAGTACTTTTTGGACCATGACGGTGCCATTTTTTTTAATATTTATTAATAAGAACGGAAACGTAAAAAAATGTGTAAAACTTCAGAAGTAAACAATAAAAAACAGAAACTTAACAAAAAATGTGTATCAAAATTCAGTATATTCAGCAGGCTTGACACCACCTGGTACATGAATTTGCCTCGACAACAGCATTACAACAAAAACAGAGAAACTGACCGTCTAAAATAAAACACACAAACAAAAACTAAGGACAACATAGGCAAAATTAATGTTACCATATGTGACAGCGCATAGAGAAAGGGACCTAATTTTGCGCGTCAGATATAGTGAAACACTGGCATTTTTAAATTGTACCAAGTAACTCGCGGTATTACCACGGTACCAACGAGGTCAAAAATGTACCATAAAAAGTACAATTGCACCATGATTTCCATCCGTGGCCCAGTGTTGTGCTAGAACTAGGAAAATAGGTTATGGAGAGTATGATGGAGGGAGTAGTGTCTGTGGAGTGTTGTTGAAAGTGACAGATGTGCAATGGCTTTGCGTGAGTGCCTGCCTTACGGCCTACCCCACGGGTGCCAAAGCACCGAGTCCAGTTTGGGGACGCCAGACCAACGCCCCCGTGAACCCTCACAGTTCACACCTATGCAATACATAGATGCGCCTTGAGGGACCACAGGTTGCAAACCTTATATATAGTTATCCCTGTACTATATTTAATTACCTTGCTTAGGTAATTGAGCTATCTAAACTCTGCTGCTATGTCCGTGTCCATAGCAGCTTCTGTTGATTGGCAACAGCACCTAGAATAGTGTCTGGCTGACCGCGTCATACCAATCACTAGCATTGATTTGGCACTGGGAAGCCAAGACTATTCTCCCAGCGTATCTTTTGGTAGCAACCACAGCCACTACGATAATTCTCAGGCTTCCACGCCATGGTGTTGTGTATACACCATAGCGAGGTCCCCAAGAGAATTCCTCAACCATTGCCGGCACAGCTGAACCACCCTCGCGAGAAGAAAGCAAGCTGACGCCACCAAAATCCTGTGCCTATTACGATCAGACACAAAGTGCCAGTGCCCTGGGGTCGTATCCAGGACGTTCAACCTTTTGAACACAGGATTTTGATAGCCGCAATGCTTTTATCTCTGAGCAGCACTGCTGTCGGGCAACCGGCACCCGTAGCACCAGAAGTAGCCTCTGGTCAGACCTCGCAGTTCCACCATAAAGGCTTCACTACTACTATCTTTTGAACTCAGGGGCAGTTCTAGGTGATCATGCACCTAACTGACAACAACGATCTTTAATTATTTGTTTTCCTTTTATAAATATGTGCACATCCTTTGCTCTGTTATTCCAGAGATCAGGTAGTAACACATAAGTTCTACGGGTAAGAGCCAAAGGTCCGCCAGCAGAAAAAACTACATTACCCTTAGCTGGGGCTCCCGGGATTGCCACACCCGTAGTCATTGACTCCCCTGGGGGTGTTGAAAGTGACAGGAAATACTTGCGCAGGTAGTTTATTCCACATACGAACAGTACGGCTAAAAAAGGAATTCTCTCGGTAATGCGTAGTGCCAATAGGCCAATCGACCACAAAAGGATGTGCCCTGAATGCAGCACGTATTGTGCATAAAAATTTTCGGGTCTCAGGAACAAGTTCTCTAATTTTATTAGAACACAATCCATTGTAAAATAACAAAAAGATTTTTAATTAAAAAAAAAATTTTTTTAAGAAAAATCGTTCCGCAATATCGGTACCACATTTGCACACAATTGATCACAATCGTCTAAAAAAAACTTCGCAGTAGTACTTGACGTTATTCAACTGCAATATTGACGAGTTTCTGCCTCGTTTCGTAACCGTGGGCAAAGGCCAAGATGTGCTTCTCAACCAATAAAGTCAAAACAAGCACTATAATCCAACTTGTTCCCTCCACTTAAATATTTTGCATTTGCCTGTTTGCAACACCGCCTCATATCGGGTGTACATGTGCAAATGCTTTTAATAACAAACAATAGCAACAACCTTTTTGTCTATGCAAACAGGAAACAATAAACAAAAGCCAGCCAGACATGACATGAAGGATATAAATATGTACGAGTACATAGGTTCATTTTTATGACTTTATGTAAGCGAGCAACAATAACAAAACACACGCTACAAGGACATAAAAACAACGGCGCTATATTTGGGACTATTACAAAAATAGGATTTCCGCAGGGTATTAGAAATACCGTGTGCAATATGGCAACAAAATAGTAGAGTTTAATAATAGTAGATTTAATAAATGAAACTGCAAACAATTTTACAAAAATGTTAAACACGGAACTTGTAATACAATAAATTTTTGGTTTAAATTTTATTCGAACGCTTCAGTTTCATAAGTTTAAACAATTTCACTGATTGCTTCAATTTTAAACGTCAAAATTGGTTAGATTTACCCACAACTTTTTGTCTAAGATTAAAGCGAATTTGTATAACAGCTTCTAAAAAAATTTCGCTTTAAATAAAAATTTTAATTAAAGATAATTTCACAGGCAATAACTAAAGACTAAAAGCAAATCGTTCTATCTTGTGACACAATTTGTGTTCAAAATGCACAATTTGTAATAATTAATGTACGAGTGAGTATGTATGTTTGTAAATGGAAGATTTGTCTTTTTTTTTTTTTTTTTGCTTACATCACTTTTAGTGCACTGTGACAAGAGAAATTTAATATTTAACTGTTCATACGCTTGAGAGAAGATGATAGTACATGCATACATATTAAAAATATCATTATAAATTTAACATAATTTATGACATGGTTTTCTTTTGCTGCAAGCTTATTGCACAATTATCAAATTAAATTAAATTTAATAGAGTAGAGCCTACATTAATAGAAATTTTATAAAAGCAGTGGCATCGTGAGTAACACTTCGCACTGGTGAATACACTAAAATACTTACTTAAAAACCAAAAATGTTTGGGAAAAAATTTACAAAAATTATTTATGCCTGCAAGACTGATATATAAAAAAAGCTTTAATTCGTAAAATATGCAAAAATATGCTTTAGAGGGTAAAATATGCAAAAATATGCAGTAACAAATCAATGCCAAAATTCATAAAAAGTTCTGAAACGGATAAATATCTTAATGCCGCATTAATACAACACACATTGCATATTTGCGGCTTCCCTGGTAATTATTGTGACAAACACTAGCATATGTTTGACACACTGTGTGTAGTGTCAGTTAATGCAAACTTCTGTTGTAAATTAGCGGTGGTAAATTTGAGTTTTTAGTACAAAATATCTTTGCACAATTTGTGAGATGATAAAACAAAACAATTCACGTATTACATTTGCACTTAAAATTTGTTTATATAAAGCTAAAGCTTACATTAACTGACACCACAAACAGTGCACCATAAACATAGTGCACCAAACGAACGTTATTGGTGAAGATGTATGTGGTTCCCTTCCCCTAGTGTATGTCAGAAAAATATATATCTTCAAATTCAAGTAGTGGTAAGTTATAATAGTTTTCGTACACACAGAAAAAATACTAATGTAAAATCACCATGCAATAAGTTTGATTCAAATTTCAAATAATATGTTGTTTAAGTGTGTTGGTGTTTATTTGCCTTGTTCATTCCCTCCAAATAACGCGACTAGTCCACACATGCATGTAAGGACTACTCCATAAGAGACCAGTCCCCGTATTCCGTAAGTCGCTAAAGCTAAATTTGATCGCTGAAATGCTGAACAAATAGAAAATTAAAAATTTTTTCCTATGACATAAAACACTCAAATTTCGGCAAGTAACATTTTTAAGCCATTGCCTGATTTATCAATAGATGTTTGAAAATTGTATTCGTAGCCAAAAATCGAGAAATCGACTTTATAGGTTTTTAGCGATAGCGATTTAGCTTTAGCAACTTACGGAATACGGGGGCAGGTCTATTACAAAACTAGTCCAAATGTATGGATAAAACATTGCGATTTAACATTGCGATATCCTAGGGATGGACCACATGGTCCAAATTTGCACTACAATCGACAACTCCCAAAACTAACCCATATGGAATAGTTATAGACTACTCGCATACAATTTGTAAGTGTCTAAGAATAACGATCATAATCGTTTAAACACGAACACATATCGTACAGCATTGAATGCTTGTGTGAAAACGACATGATCCATGGCTGCATTACATTGGACCATGATGTAACTAGTCTGTTTTTTGTAGATTGGACCACGTAGTCCAATATTATTTGCAGGGTAGCTGCAGTATACTTTTGTGCTGACTTGTGTGAGTTGTTTTTGTGTTGTTGTTGTTTTTTTTTGATGTTTGTAAACGGCCGACAAACTGCTGCTGGCTGGCAGGCAGTATACTAGTCCTGCAGTCGGAGGATCACAGGTTCAAATCCTGGAGTCAATCCAAGTCAAAGTATTTTGTATTTTTTTTTAACTAAAACTTTTCAAATAAATTGTGTGTTAAATGATCAATGAAATAATGTTGAATTAAAATTGTATTCATGATGGTGCATATTTAGTGTGTATCTAAAGAATATTAAAAATTGTTGTGGCTGCAGGGATAATTTATTTTTTTTATGCTTTTTTTATTTTTAATTTTTTATTTTTTATTTTTTTTAAAGAACAAACACAACCTGCAAAGCGATTAGCTTGTCTGCAGAAAACACCTAAGGTCTATGGTGGGAATCGAACCCACGACCTCTGGACTGAGAGGCTAGCAGCGCTGCCACTCAACCACAGGGGTACGTTGATTACCCATGCGATGAGTTCGGAGTTCAAATCTTGTCCGGGAAGCCAATTTAATTTATGTGCAAAAAAATTTTCCTGATGTCTATGTCAACCACACTTAAGTTAAATAATTAATAAAATACAATTGTACTACATTACATTAAATTCATGTTGTTCCAACTAGGAATAACTTTGATTCATCATGATTCTTCATTTTGATTTTAACAGTAAGTAAATGTTAAATCGACGTGAAATAAAGTTATTTCAAAAGAAAAAATTTTCTTTGAAAATGACTATAAATCATGTTAGATTAACATGAAACACATATGAAGCAAAATCATTGCCAAAAAAGATTAGATTAACCTTGTTTACGTAGATTTTAAGTTTAAATTTTTCTGTGTGTAGATTTATATCTAATATGTTAGAAATGAAACATATTTTTAGCAGAAAAATTCAAAAAATGGTTATTTCATATTTTTAGGCATCAATTGTAAGTAAATTTACTAGTACTTTATCTCTCTGTCCATTAAAGGATTAAATGTATTTGATATTTGTATTAGAATATGAAAGAAGCAAAACTAAAAGTTTTTAAATTTTAGAAATGTGTAAATCTTTTATTAACATTAGTTTCTCATTCTTTATAATGACCCAATTTTAAATATGTATTTTTATTTATGAATCCATTTAAATGTTCACTCAGCTAACCGTGATTTTGCATTGTGTATTAAAGTCCTGCACAAGACCATTTATAAAAACTTTCAAGACATGAGAGATTTTTCAAATGCTAAACAACACGGTTGGCAAGACATTTGTTTCAGTTGTTTGTCTTGCAAACAGTGTTGTTTAGCGTTTGTTTTACAATATTTCGCTGTAGTAAAGCATTTGAAAAATCTCTCATGTCTTGAAAGTTCTTATAAATGGTCTTGTGCAGCACATTATTGTGTATGAAATGAAAACAGTTATGTAATCGTATAGATACACTAATACATCGAAGCATAATGTATTTACATGTACGAGTATGTATACGTTTGCCTTGCAGTGAAATAATAATTGTTAATTTTATCATCATATACGTTGTATGCTCGTATTATCATTAAAACTGCAACAAAATTTGTTCATTTCTTGCTGCAGATAATATTCACAATTTTCATGGCAGCTTGAGGCAAATTCACGCTCAAAACAATATAAGAAAGAAAGGGAAAAACAAGCAAACGCAACACATTTTCATCGCAAAAAGAAAATTTAAGCAAGTCAGTATAGCCGTTGCTGTTACAAATTTTTCTTGTTAACACTTTGCAATTTTCAATGATAATTTGTGCCTTTTGAAAACGTTTTAAATGCTTAAATATATTTATTGTTCTTCTTTATAAGCTTTAACACTTGGCTGACTGAAGCAGCATTTACGCAAATGGGTATAATTTTACATTTTGTTTTAATTTTACTTTAAATAGAATTGACGCTTAAGTTGCTAAAGAGTTTATCTTTGAATTAACATATTAAATTCTTGAAAAATATATTTTTTCTTTATAAACGCACAGACCTTTAGGCAATTTATAAAGTTTGTAAAAATGTTTAAACTTGAAGCTTTAGAAACCAAATGAAAACAAAAAAATTTTAAATGTATAAAGCAGAATATTCAAAACTTTTCTTGAGTGCACAAAAAAAAAGAGCCAAGAATGGTAGCCAAAAATGCTAAAAATGATGCTTAGTGGTTGCCAAATGGGACAAGCAACATTGCAAAGAGGTCCGAATAATCTTAATTTAATTTAAATTTTCAATTTACTACATATTACACAATTATTTTTAAATAGTTGCTGCTGTATAAATTAAATCTGTGGCAATAAGGAAAAAGTGCTTAAGTCATATTTTACTGGTTTGCAGGAGAGCTCTTTTAAGCTTTCAAGTCGATTATTATTTTATTTCTTTTGCAGTTAAATTGAGAAATTCTCGGTTAACCTTTATTTTTTTAAGCAAACATCGTTCTACACACTATAAGTAACAAACTTAAGTTGAAAAAAGTATAACCTAAATTAAGCTTTTATTCCAAATGAGATCAGAAGTCCAAATAAATTCAGTTAAGTGCGTCTTTGACTCGCACCCGAAGGGTTCCGTACGTTCGGTTTTGAGCATTTTTTTAACATGTCGTTTTTTGCGTTTTTGTAGTTTTTTAAGCTTTTTTTCATTTTGGCGATTTTTTTCATTTTGGCAATTTTTCTGTTTTTGCGATTTATTTTAGTGTTAGAGTTTTTTTTAATTTGGCCCTTTTTTCATTTTGGCGATTTTTTATTTTTTTTTTGTTTTTGGCGATTTTTTTTGGTTTGGCGATTTTTTTTTAATTTTGGAATTTTTTAGTTTTACCGTTTTTGAACATTTCAAGAGTTTGGCTCTTATGGTTTCCAAGATACAGCAAGTTGTCAAAATTACATTAACTGATAGAACACCCTTTAATTTAAATTTTTCAATTTTAGTGTTAATTTTTGTAGTCTGTATAAAAATACGTTAACTTTACAAATTTCAAGTGTCTATATACAATTGTATGTATACTACATTAGAATTGCAACATGTTTCGTGGCTCGCTTTAGAACACCCTTTAACTCTCATGTATTTGTTGTTGTAGCGGCCAAAGTTCTACATACTCTGTCCATAGCTCTTACGTTTCTCGAGAAAATAACCTGTTCCGGACAGACAGACAGACGGACAGCGTAGCGAAAATAATAGGGTGTACGGAATCTTACAAAGATAAGTCGCAAGTCATAGTGCTTTAGCTTTCTGAAAAATCACACAAATTAATTGAGATTTTGACCAGGGGTACTTTCGAATATGCAGATTACAAAAGGTACCATTAACTCAAAATCAGCTTATCTCGACTTAAGCGCTTTTTCTTTTTTGCCACAGAAATAATAATTGAGCTTACAAAACAATTTTTTACGAAAATATTCTCAGCCGCGGCTGGGTAGACAAAAATTTCGGCACATTATTTGCTATTGCTATGTTATTTAATATTATTACCTTAATTGGTCCTTCGAACTGACACTTTTTTTCTTGCTTCCGTTACGTATAAGGGTGGACTTTCTAAAAAAAAAAACAGAAGACATTTATTTAATAAGAAAAGAGCTGACAAGCTGATATATGTACATATATTGAAAATTATACAATTAAGAGAAAAATATATTTTAGAGAGTATGAATTTATGAATTTTTAATTTATGAATGAATAATTTTTTTAGATTCGTATTCATTTTGGTCACGCGTCAAATAAAAATAAAATACTGAGATAAATATTTTAAGGAGTATATTATTCCTTAATCCTAATCAAGTAGAAACAAAATGGCGTTCTAGCATTTTTATTAACAAAAACTTTAACACAAAAACATTTTGCGTTTGTGACTGTGACCGCTCCCAGAACAATTTTCTTATAGGAAAGTTGGTACTATGCCCAGCACAGCATATTTTTATAGCTATGCTATGTATTGCGCGATACAGGAGTTAGGACGTGATTTTCGTAACAAAAATAATCGACACTATTGCACTTATAAATTTATTTTTGTTTTGATTTCATTGTACGCAACAAATTATTTGATTTTGTTTTTTGTTTCGTCCTTTGAAGTGAGTGAAATAATGAGAACGATTGCTGAATTTGTGTTTGTATTGTTTTTGCACATGAGCACAAGCCAGAGAACACAGCCAATCGGCTGTAAGCTGGCTAACAGTCGCCACTGGTCACTAACAATACATTAATTTAATAGTACGCCGTTAGAAAGGAAAATATTGGGAAGTAAATGGAATCATTTTGAAATATTTGCGGAGAATTTGACATCATCATATAACATATTTTTATTGCCTTGTTATTTCACACAAGAAATTTGTTTTATATAGCCAATCAGCATAGCTATAACCGGGTGTCCTGAGACACATCTCTTCTTTTTTTAAGAAAAGCTGGTACTGTATAGAAAAATTTATGCTGTGCTCGTCACAGTATACTTTTCTTATAGAAAAGTTGATCCTATTTGTCACAGCACACTTTTCTCACAGAAAACTTATAGAAGACACCAAAATTTTGTGTGCAACGTTTTAACCCTGTCCGCATGATTTTGCCTCTATGGCAAAAAAAAAATGTCAAATAAATACCCTTAAACGGGTATACAATGGGTTAAATGATCTACTAAAACATTCGCTCTAAAAGTTTTCTAATATAAATTTAGCTTCTGAATAAAAATTACTTTCTTTCTCCACAAACCACAAAAGTATCATTTTCAAATGCACATCATTGGCGCGTGCATACTGGCTGACAATTCATCACATGCATCCAAGAGCTTGTAATTATAATCATACGAGTACATTTATTTAATACGCCCTGAAATGTTTGTAATTTTATTATTATTATTACTTTTTTATTATTTTTGAGTATTCGCATTGCAAAAAAAATAATTTATGGTGGGCTGTCTTGCGTTGTCGGTTGTCTTGCGTTACGTTAAGTTTTTCTTTTTAATGTTTTTCAAGATCAAGTTCATGTCTTGTTTTCAGTTAACATGTACTTAGAAATAAAAAATATTTTGTGTGTGTGAGAGGGACAGAGAGAGAGATACGAGAAAATCAAAAAAAAAAAGATAGCAGCACTACGAGTGGGTAGCCGGTAGTATTATAATACTGTGTTGAAGGCATGTTAACATTGCATGCAACAATAATTACATGTAAGACAATGTTAAATTTAATGTTTTTTATCTTTTATTGTTGTAAGTTTCTTATTGTTTAAACAACTTTGTTAGCAATTAGATATAATTAAAAAGAGAGCAAAAAGAAAACAATTAATTGTGTATAAAAATTTAGCCAATCAGTAGTAAAAGTGGTTTTTTTAATTAATTTAATTTCAAATGCTGTCAATAAATAAATAAGCTGTCAATACACAGGTTAAGAATCCGTTTGGTGAAAATGTAAAAATAAACAAGTGACAGAGTTTGCCTTATTTTACCGAACTTTACCCAAAAAGTAAAGAAACAGAACTATTTTTTTTTGTGAAATGATTGTAATATGGCAATGCTATTGTGAAATTCAATTGCGATGGTAATAACATAATAAGAAAGACCATAACAGAGCAGAAATAATGTAGCGCTGTTTATTTTTCCGCTGTCTAGTCGAAGGTCAATTTTATATACTTATGTACATACGAACTCGCGGCTCCCAAAGTCCTATACTAGCACAAGCCGATGAGTATAAAGCAGGGCCCCGCAAACGCATACTATCATATTTTATGCTTTTTCTAGTTGATTGTTTTTGAGTAGTAATTTATCTCCTCTCTTTGCACTGCATCAAATTTTTGTGTACTTTTCTCACCAATTTGGTAACGAGTGTACTTGAAAAACATTCCATAATCGAATGAACGACAACGTTTTGCAAGTGCATCGACAATCAAAAATTATGTTTTTCCTTTTAAAAGTGAGGAGGTAATTTCTGAATTTCAGATTTTTGACAATCTTCAATAAATTTTTCATAAAACGGTTTTTTTAGTTTTAAAACTAGTTTTTTCTTTCATTATTAAAAAAAAATTTACATACTCGCCATGACAAAGGGTATAATGCCTTTCTACACACCAAACATTCAGTAATTTTCGGCAAAAGCAACCATACTCCTATTATACACTAAACATTTCTTTCAGTGTTGCCTAGTAAGAAGATACTACATATACGAACGATTAAACAAGATTAAGAGATTTGCTCTCCTCATTGTTGTTGTAGCAACTGCACGCGTGAGCTACTTTGCGGGGCTCTGGTATAAAGCAAATCCAATTGCCTTTATACATGGGTTTAGCTTGCTTTATGTCCGGCTAAAGTCTCAATTAGCCGACTGTAATGGAATGTTAGTGGAACGGTAAGAAACAGCTGATCGATATTGATAGGGAAACAACTACTGACACAAAGGAGCGCTAGTGCAATTCACAAAAATTCGTGTTGTTGTTTTTATTTAATGACTTTGTAGATGACCGGAATCGAGCTCAGGACCAACGCCGCTCTCTGGCCTTTACAAGCTTTTTTGGTTTTAATATATATTGGAACGACTTGAATCCTTGCACAGATATGTTGCAAATTTTTTATGAATATAAATTAATGGCAGTTCAGACTATTATACATTGTATAAATGCATGTCAAAAGTTCAAATAATACGTGCAAGTGCAATATTATGAATGCAAAATGTCTTGACGATTAGTAAATAATGCGATCAAAATTTGTCATCCCATAATACTTGTACATTTTTTTTTAATTTTTCTAAACGATAAGACCAAGGCGAATTGATATCTTATTGCTAAGCTGATTAGTTTCTTAGGACAGCGAGAGAGAGAGGGAGGGGGGGGGGGAAAGAAACGTTTCTGTTCCCCTCGTCTCTCTCCCCAACAAACTAATCAGCTTAGCAGTAAGACTTGCTTAGTGTAAATTAGGACTTTGCAACTCTGCGTATTTGCCTTATACATTTGTTAGTGTAAAACAGTGATGTCAAAAATAAAACTATAGTTGTATGTGTGAGAAACGTTGTCTCGTTGCTCTCGAAAGTACACAGTATTGAAGTAGCTAAAAATAAATAAAAAGGAGCCTATGTGATAGAAAATTAAAAAATAAGATGAAAAAATTAAATATAAAAGTTTGCGGCGACCCATATTTTTCAAGTTATCGGGATCTGAACTTTTCATAGGAAACTCTGAAAAATCTCAAAAAAGGAATTTTTAAATAGCTTATCAGATAGTAATTTGAAAAATAAGAAAAAAAAACTTAAAAAAAAATTTTCTGCGGGCCATATTTCCCGAGTTATTGGTCTTTAAAGTTTAAATAGAAAGTGCAGTTTAGTGAAAATGCTCCAAAAAAAGTCAAAATGTCTTTTAAATACATATTAATTTCTTTCCTTAAACGTTTTACAACATCAAACACATTAAATATCGCGAAAAGCATTGGTGATCATAGAATATTTTTCGCATACCACTTCTTTTCTTTCACTGTATCTATAAACAAATTAATACACCCGCTACGCATGTGTTCTCGTCGCTCTCTCATCGACGACTAAATGGAAGAGAATAAGAATGTGTGTGATTTTAGTTTGCACAATTGTGCCATGAAACTGACATCAATGGTGTAAAATGTCGCTGTCAGAATATTTCCTATCGTTTTGCTTTGATTTGACAGCAGAGAAGTTATTTCAGCTGGTGAATTAAGTTCACCTTATGTGAATTCGCCTTGAATAAGACTTTTCATCTGATCAGAGTTGCATTATTACCAAATCAAGTAATAAACAAACTGACAAGTCGTCTGTTTTCACGCCGATATCGTGCCGTCGTTCATAGTATATTTTTTCGTCTTAAACCGGCTCTAAATATTTAAAATGTTTATCGTCGTTAAGCAGCTCTGGGTTGAAGAACAATTCTCGCGTCATCGTAATTATTTGTTAAGTGCGGTCAGGCTTGTGTGTGTTGTTTGGCCTTCGAGAGTTTTTCGTCTCGCTCGCACTGGTTGACTGATCTGCCACGGATAACCGTATATTCTTGCGGTTCTTTTGTGAAATCTCGTTGACAACCACGTTGCTACTTCCTATGTGAAGGCATAGGTCGGGTATAGTCAGTCACGAAAACATTTTTAAGAATAATGTTAATAACATCATGGACATACATATGGTCTTAGTCACCCGTCCATTTTTGTGCATCCATATTCTACAAATTTACTTTGTAGAGTATGTGCCAATAAATAAATAAATAAGTTTATTGTATTGAAATATATTTTGTGTAAGCCATCTCTGAAAGTTTACGAAACTATCGTATTTTTCCTTTCTTTACTCGTATATTATTTAAATCAACTAATTTAAGCGTCGTCTATTTTCAAAGGCCGGCACGGCCACTGCTTGTATGAAACTGATCTGCCGCCGGAAGTCAACGATTAATGTAGGCATGTTAGTCTTCAACAGCTGTTTACTTTGTACTTGTGTTTTTAATGTAATTTAAGGTGTGATGGTGTGAACATAACATGTCACTTTACGTTAATTTTTTTACAGTCGAAACAAATGTCTTTAGAATTCAATCTCGTAAAATGTGATGAAAGTCGTTATACATGTATAATAGTTCGAGTGGCCCTTTAGTATGCAAAGTCGTATCCTTCTCCTTCTAATTATGAAATGGCAGCACTGTGCGACGCCTAAAAGCTGTTTACATAAGATTTTTTATTTATATATTTCATTGGACCAACAACTAATAAAATACTTTAAAGAAGTTTGCTTATGAATACCATAGATAATATTAAAGCTAATATTTTTTTTTTAAGGTTTCTTGCTTATGCCAAACATGTTTTATAAAAAAAAACATAACTTTATGTTAAAAGACATAAACTACATATGTATGTATGTATGTATGTATGTATGTATTTATATCTGCATATTTATCGTTAAATTTTTTATATATACAAAAATTATATATTCAAGTTATGTCTAATGTACAAAATCACATTTTTTTTTAAATTCATATGTACGTGTTTTAAAACGGAAGCTTGATATCAGACAAACACGAAAACAAAAAACTAAAAAAAAAACTGAATTTAAAAAGTTTTCTGCTTGGTAATAGTGGAGTTAATGTCGACGTCGTTGAAAAAGTTGAAACAGATTGAACTTTTACGGCGTTGCAACGCGTTGAGATTAACTGCTCTCATACAATTTCATACGATTCAACTTTTTTTTGACATTTGACGCCGTCGACGACGCACAGTGGCGTGAATTAAAAAAAAAGTGGTAAAAAGTCCGCAACTTTTGAACTAGTTAACCGATTTCGATGAAACCAACTGTTTTGGAAAGTAGAAGTGTTGAAATTTTTAGAAAGCATATTTTGAGGCACCCTGTTGTAAGACAGGGTAGCTCCAAACAGCCTCAAAGTGGGAAAGTGCGGGTATCGAAATTCTTTCGGAGCTTGTAACTTTTGTAAATAGGGACCGATTTCAATAATTTTTTCAGCGGGACAATCTACGTTAAGAAATAAAAATAAAACATGCTAAGAGTACCATTTTATCTCTTTAAGTTTTCAAGTTATTTGACTTGAAAAATTTATTTTTTAATTTTTGGCCCTGACTTTTTATATTCGTTAGTACATAACTTCTTTATTACTTGGCAAAAATCAATATGTTTTAGTGTTTTTGAAAGAAAACTTCATTACAATTCATATAAAAAAAAATTTTTTTTGATATCTCAAAAATTGTAGCAAGGAATAATTTTGCAATTTGGATTTTTAAAAATTATGAAAAAATTTGGTATATTTTGTGAAAAAAGTATTCTTAATATTTTTGGAATATTTTAAAAAATTATTAAGTATTTGATAAAAACTTTGATTGTTTCTGAGAAAGGAGACATTGAGAAAGGCTGTGAAATAAATTTTGGAGATTGTTGTTGGTGCACCCTACATTCAGCATTGGTCGAAAACTAGCAATTTTTTTTCAAAAAATCCGATTTTCGGATGTGGCAAAAAAATTGCACGGTCGTTTTTGTAAATTTTTTAGTTTTTTATTATAAATAAATTTGTTATAAGTAACCTGTAAGAAACTCTTGACATCCTACACATAAATGTAGGCAGGAGAGGAGATTTTCTAAAAATTCTAAAATTTTTCTAACACAATTTTTCCCAATAAGAAAAAAGTATTATAAAATTATAAATTGGGAATCATTTTAATTTTTATCAATAGTATATATTTAGCTTTGCAAACTTAAAAAAAATTATTCTCCTACCTTCAATACTTTTTGAAATATTCGAAATCCAATTTTGATTAAAAATTTTAATTTTCTACACTTTTTATTTTTGTCTAAATTATTGATCTTATTTTCTTTACTGCAAATGTTTCTTAATTTTTTCTATGTTATTACAATAGTAGATATAATTGTCTATTCAACGGTATATAATATGTATTCCTTTGCCATTATATCAGTCTTAAAATGTATACACAAATATAACACCTCAGGTAAAATTTACGTGTTTTATCTGATACTCAAACAAACCCACATTTTTTATGAACTCTTGAAGCTGTTATTAAATACTTTCTTTACTTAAATACAATAGAATATAAGAATTTATATACACACAGTATATTTATATACCCAGAAGGACAAAGGTACCTGCGCGCACATCTCCAATATGGGTGTGGTTTTACCTGATATTTGTATCGGTTTTTTATTCGTAGCTTGTAAAATAGCTATTTATTTAAGCTGCGATGCATTTAATGTCATTATTTCAGTTAGAGCTATCATGGAGATAACAATTAAAAATAAATCGCTCTGCAAATTAATGTGGGAAAACCTCACTGATGGTAGTACTCGGTTGGACAAGGTAGACCAAATGATGTACATAATATCTACTACATATGGTTTATCTGTAAACACCGATTTATCGAAAAAAACTTGAAAATTTTTTTAAATTATATGAAAAGAAGATACGTGAATGCAATAAATCAATTTCTAAATTTCAGAATAAAAATCAGGATTGGTTAGATATGGGACTATCTACGGAAATATACCCAAAGAAGTTTGGTCGGCCCAATAAAGATTACGATAACGACGTAGGAGCAAAAGGATTAAACAAGAAGACTTGATAAATACGTATTCGGAAAATGAACTCAAAGATTCATTCAAATTGATTTTAGCGAAGACTCAACTTAAAGAAGCAGGCAAAATCGTAGATGTGCTACCAGTTGCGTCTCCAAAAAGATTAAGACGGATGGTGGAAAGCATTCCAACGCCAAAATATAGTCAACATTTTACGGTGGAGGATGCACTAGCACTCATTCTTAATTTGGGCCTTTCAAGAAATAAATACGATATCTTAAGGAAGATGTTTAAAGAAAAAAATGGACCTTTGCCATCAAGTACATTGTTGTTAAAAAGAAAATCGGAAATTTTGCCACATCCGATAACAGTGGATAGCCGAAGTGCAGTCATTAGTTTGTCAGACCTTCTTCATAATACAGCATCAAGACTCATCGCTACTTTTGACGAAAGAGACTTAAATACATGTAATAATTCTGAACTAACACTAATATACAAATGGGGATGTGATGGATCATCTGGATTTACAGAATATAGACAGCCCAGTGCATACGATAATGACTTTTCCAAAGTTTTAAGTTAGTACCATTAAGGCTTCGACTACATAATGAAATGCCTTCAACAAGTAAAAATGCATTTAAAGATGTGTGGGTAAATACTCCTCCAGGCTCAAAGTTTTTATGCCGACCAATACGTTTTGAATACATCAAGGAAAACAAAGAAACAACTCAAAATCTGGTTGATGGTATAAAACATGAAATTTCTAATATGGAACCCATTGACGTTCATATATTAGGACGAGTAATAACAGTATCTTTTAGACCTTATTTAACAATGATAGATGGAAAAGTTGCAAATGCAATAACCGATATAAAATCTTATTTGATTTGTAATATATGCGGAAAGAAAAATTCCGATTTTAAGGACATTGGGAATTATACTCCAACTAATGAAGATGCCCTTAAGCTTGGAATATCACCACTTCATGCTCGGATTCGATTCATGGAGTACATTTTACATCTATCTTACGACAATAAATATCGCAGTGTACCAGAACTTCAGAACGTTCCAGTTGCGAATAATTTTGGTTTAAAACAGATAGGTTGGAAGAAAAGAAAAGAATTCAAAATGAGTTTATGAAACATGGCTTAATCATTGACAAACCTTTATATGGCTATGGAAACTCCAATAATGGCAACACTGCCAGGCGATTTTTTGATGACCCTGAAACCACATCTTCTATAACTGGTATTAGCTTTAATCTCGTAAGACATTTCAAAATAATACTGGCCGTCATAAATAGCAAAAATATAATTAATAAGGACAAATTTGAAAAATATGCAAAAGACACTCTGATTCTAATAAATGAATTATATCCATGGAAATCAATAACTCCAACCGTACATAAAGTGCTAGCACATACAAAAGAAATAATAGAAAACAACATTCTTCCTCTGGGGGAACTAACCGAAGAAGCACAGGAAGCTAGAAATAGAGATGTTAAGCAATATCGACTTTTCAATACACGTAAATGCTCTAGAGTTGCTCAAAATAATGATTTAATGCATCATTTGCTATTGTCTTCAGATCCAGTCCTACAATGAAATGGTTGCCAAAAATAAGTATTGAAATCGAGAAGGACGATCCCGAAGCAGAGGAAATTAATAGCTTGCTGGGCCATGATGTCTCAGATTATTTTAAAGCAAATTCTTGAAGTAAAACCCAAATATAAATTAAAAACAACATATGTATGTATCCATGCACTTAGATATGAGTAATAAAGAAAATGAAACTAAACTTATTAAATATATTTTTAATACAATTATCAGAATCAAAACGAGAAATTTAGTTGTAAGTTTTCATACATATGTACATTGTACATATATCTCTTGATACATAAGTATTTATATTCACACAAACAAATATCTGATATCATGGCAAAAAATCTCTGGAATTCTCTGTCAAATTATATTCAAAACTTAGGCAATTTATATGCGTTTAAAAAGGAGATACATAAAAAAATTTTCGTAATTTAATGTTCTAATGTTAAATTAACTACTAATTTTTTTTAAATAAATAAATAACTCAATCTATTTGTCCTTGTAGGTATATAAATATACTTCAAGAGTTCATAAAAAATGTGGGTTTGTTTGAGTATCAGATAAAACACGTAAATTGTTACCTGAGGTGTTATATTTGTGTATACATTTTAAGACTGATATAATGGCAAAGGAATACATATTATATACCGTTGAATAGACAATTATATCTACTATTGTAATAACATAGAAAAAATTAAGAAACATTTGCAGTAAAGAAAATAAGATCAATAATTTAGACAAAAATAAAAAGTGTAGAAAATTAAAATTTTTAATCAAAATTGGATTTCGAATATTTCAAAAAGTATTGAAGGTAGGAGAATAATTTTTTTTAAGTTTGCAAAGCTAAATATATACTATTGATAAAAATTAAAATGATTCCCAATTTATAATTTTATAATACTTTTTTCTTATTGGGAAAAATTGTGTTAGAAAAATTTTAGAATTTTTAGAAAATCTCCTCTCCTGCCTACATTTATGTGTAGGATGTCAAGAGTTTCTTACAGGTTACTTATAACAAATTTATTTATAATAAAAAACTAAAAAATTTACAAAAACGACCGTGCAATTTTTTTGCCACATCCGAAAATCGGATTTTTTGAAAAAAAATTGCTAGTTTTCGACCAATGCTGAATGTAGGGTGCACCAACAACAATCTCCAAAATTTATTTCACAGCCTTTCTCAATGTCTCCTTTCTCAGAAACAATCAAAGTTTTTATCAAATACTTAATAATTTTTTAAAATATTCCAAAAATATTAAGAATACTTTTTTCACAAAATATACCAAATTTTTTCATAATTTTTAAAAATCCAAATTGCAAAATTATTCCTTGCTACAATTTTTGAGATATCAAAAAAAATTTTTTTTTATATGAATTGTAATGAAGTTTTCTTTCAAAAACACTAAAACATATTGATTTTTGCCAAGTAATAAAGAAGTTATGTACTAACGAATATAAAAAGTCAGGGCCAAAAATTAAAAAATAAATTTTTCAAGTCAAATAACTTGAAAACTTAAAGAGATAAAATGGTACTCTTAGCATGTTTTATTTTTATTTCTTAACGTAGATTGTCCCGCTGAAAAAATTATTGAAATCGGTCCCTATTTACAAAAGTTACAAGCTCCGAAAGAATTTCGATACCCGCACTTTCCCACTTTGAGGCTGTTTGGAGCTACCCTGTCTTACAACAGGGTGCCTCAAAATATGCTTTCTAAAAATTTCAACACTTCTACTTTCCAAAACAGTTGGTTTCATCGAAATCGGTTAACTAGTTCAAAAGTTGCGGACTTTTTACCACTTTTTTTTTAATTCACGCCACTGTGCGACGTCGACATTAACTCCAGGGTAAGTGTTTAAAAAATTCAGTAAAGTGCGATTTTGACTCGCGCACGAAGGGTTCCGTACGTTGGGCTCTGAGCATTTTTTTTAATACAGTTTTTTTTACGTTTTTTCAGCTGAAATAATTTTTTTTTATTATTTTTCGCTTTTTTCTCGTTTTGGTAATTTTTTAAATTTTTGGCGATTTTTTTTAATTTTGGCGATTTTTTTTTCGGTTTGGCGATTTTATAATTTTGAAATTTTTTTGTTTTACCGTTTTTGAAAATTTCAAGAAGTTTGCTCTTACGGTTTCCAAGATACAGCAAGTTATCAAAATTATATAGTCGAAATTACATTAGCTGATGGTACACCCTTTAATTAAAATTTTTTAAATTTTAGTCTGTATAAAAATACACTAACTTTACAAATTTCAAGTGCATATACATACATACATACAATTGTATGTATATTACATGGGATTTTAACATTTTTCGTTGCTCGTTTTGGCACAACCCTTTAATTTCCAACTCTCATGCATTTGTTGTTGTAGCGGCCAAGGGTTTACACACTCTGTCCAAATTTCAGGTCCGTAGCTCTTTTGGTTCTCAAGAAAATACCCTGTGACGGACAGACGGACAGACGGCCAGACGGACAGCGTAGCGAAAACAATAGGGTTTCATTTCACCTTTGGTGTACGGAACCCTAAAAAAAGAGATCTGATGTGTGTGTCAGCTATTGATGCAAATTTGTTGCTGTTTTTGTTTTTGTTGTCCTCAGCAATATACAGATTTTTAATGCGATACACCTTTGGTTAAATAATGCATAGTCTTGCATATTATTTCTCGCTGCTTGGCTGTGGTGTAAAGACGAACATAAAAAAAAAAAATTTTTAAAGAAAATAAGAATTGACGTTTTTATTTTATTGAGTTCAAGAAAGTGCATTTTAAATATTTATAAAGCATGAAATCGCGTTTATTTTGCATAATTATATTAATTAAAACTTTTTAAAACATGTAAATAGATTATTAACTTATTACTTTCATAATTTTCTGTTTGTAATAGATGTTAAGTTGTTAATGAAGATATTTAAAAGAAATTTCGCGTGATTTTCTGCTGGTTTTGGAAATCGAAAGCTACAAGCTTTTTAAATGCAAAACTGCTTTGTAGCTTATCAGTTACAGTAATTTTTTTTATTTTTTTTAAGAGAAGTAACACTCAGGCAATGAACGCCTACTACTATTACTGGGTATTACCTTCTTTAGGAAATGGATAGTGATAGAAAAGAAGTTAGAGAAAAGCTTAATTTTTTTACAACTTTGTTGTTTTTTTTTGTACGTTATAAGGCAGTGTTGCAGCGCCTCTGGTATCAATTAGGAATATTAAATTGCTCTCACGTTACATTAGGATTAGTATCCGCTGAAACGGGATACCGTTTACTTGCAAAATAACCACGGCCAAAGAAGCTAATAATAAGTATTTACGGCCTGTCCCGCGATGTCACCAGAAATCGTTCCATTGAATACTTATATTAAAAACAACAGCCTAATTAATAAAAAAAAACTTTTTTTTTTTTTTTTTTTTAAGGCTTTATAAAGGCTTTTTAACACAAAATTTGTTTTAAAACCCCTTTATAAAGCCTTAATAAGTTTTATAAATAATTCTGTAACAATATAAAAAAGTTTTTTTTGTTATTTATTAAAGGTACTTTTTAATGTAAATTTCTTGATTGTCGTGTTTTATAAAACGTACTTTATAAAAGAGGCAAGATCCTTTTTTTAAAGTCAAAAAATTTTCTTTAAATACTTAAAAAGGCTAAAAACAACTTTCTTAAAAATTACTTTTTCAAATATCCTTAAATATCGTTCTTTTTAAAACATTTTTAAAAAAGTTATTTTTGAAAAAGTACTTTTGAAAATATTATCTTGGCTCTTTTACAAAGGTAGCTTCTTCAAATAGTACTTTTTTAAAAAGTTAAATTTTGAATTGAGTATGTATGTGTTATTTAAAAATGCTTTAATAAAAAAGGACTTTCTTAAAAAGTATTTTGTTAAAGCTGATTTTTAAAATAATTATGTGCATTTTGAAAAGGGAACTTTTTTTAATTAATTTTGAAAAAAATATTCTTTTAAAATATGCTTTTAAAAAGTACTTTTTCAGTAAGGTACTTTTTTATAAGAGTACTTTATTAAAAGGGTACATTTTTAAAAATCTAAATTTTAAAAAAGGTCCATTTTTTAATAAGATGATTTTTTAAAAGTACATTTTGTTAAAAAAAAAACATGTATTTTTAAAAAAGTACCTTTTTAATAGGGTACTTTTTAAAAATGTACTTTTTTTTAATATACATTTCAAAATAGGTACTTTTTAAAAATAGATAAATTTTAAAAAGTTACTTGTTTTAAAAAAGGTACAATTTGAAAAAGGTTAAAACAAGTTTTACAAAAAGTACTTTTTAAATAAGGTATTTTCTTAACAAGCTAAATTAAAAAATTGTACTTTTTAAAAAAAGATAAATTTTAAAAAGCTGCTTGTATTGAAAAATTTACATTTTCAAAAATGTATTCTTTTAAAAGGCGCTTTTAAAAAAAAGTACTTTTTTAATAAGATGGTTTTTCTAAAGGGTTCTTTTTTGAAAAGCTAAATTTTAAAAAGTTACTTTTAAAAAAGCCACATTTTAAAAAAGGTACTTGTTATAAAAAAGGTACATTTTCAAAAAGGGCACCCTTGTTAACCTTTTTTAAAAAAAGCCGCTTCTTTTAAAAGTTACTTATTAAAAAGATGCTTTTTTGTACAGTTACTTTTTCAATAAGGAAAAAACTTGGAAAAGTTTTTATTTTTTTTTTTCAAATTTTAATGCATTTTTAGCAAAAAGTACTTTCTTCAAAATTTAAGAGCTCATTGTGAATTTAAGTGCAAATAAAATGGTGATTTATAACATATGCTTTTGACAGTTCACTATGAGAAATGAGAAATTATATTGAACTAAAGCTTGATAAAGGTTTGGGTTTCAGTTTGGGGAGATTATTCTTGGCATAAATTAGTTCTCTCTACCCTGTTAGTCGACCATAACTTTAATTTCTTTAATTCCGACACACAATTCTATAATATATTACACTCAATGCAACAAGCGACAGCTTATTAATTATTTAAATAAATTATTTGTTCATTCAAAATTTCAACAATTATACGTGCTACATACATATATACATACATACATACGTACATATGTATGTATTTATTTACTCACTTACGTAGGCATGAAGAATGTACTTCGTATTTAAAATTCAAATTTAGTCCGGCATTTATAGAATGCAAAACTGTCTGGTAACTGTTGCTACAAAATTTGTCATTATAATATTCATTTGTTTAACATGTCATAATATTTTAGCGCCCGCCCACGTTTTATCTACAATAAATTTACAAAATAAAAACCAAAATTTTAAACATTAACATCATGATGGCATGTAAGCATGCAGGCATGCAAACATGCATGCACGTGCATACATACGAGTATAAACATGGCATGCACAAGCAGGCTGAATAATTTCGAGAAACGAAATCACCTCCAAATGCTTCCTAAATCCTTTGTAACATGACACAAAATGTAAACTGCAGTGAAATTGTAGTACAAAATCAAAAGCGAGCTTTTATAATTTTATCCATATGCCTGATAGAAAGCGGGGTTAGTGAGGGGGAAGGAGTAAAACAGACATATAAAATATTTGATATGTTTAATTTGTTACAGATATTAGATGATAATATTAATATATACATTTATTTTGTTATTATAATTTGAACTTAACTATAGACGTTAGTATAAATAACTATACAACAAATATTTGTTAAACAAAACTCGACAAAATGTGTTCAAGGTCTGTGCCGAATCTGAAATACCCTTCATTGACGTACAAACAAAGGGAGTGTACACACATATGTACATTATATACATATATATACTATGCCAATTTTTTGGCATAGTACCATGAGGTCAACCATGTCCTAGTAACCACGAAAATCATAATCTTTTGCAATTTTTCTCAAAAAGGTTCACGCACCAATTGGTTTTTCTAAACAGGCGTATACAAAATGTTTTTTTATGTGTGTTTTTTATTTATTTTTTGCCTTAAATAAATATATTAATTTTTCTTAACCAAACATTTTCAAAACTCCATCACGGCACGGTTGGTGTGTGAACTTTTTTGACCTTAGCGAAAAAATAAATATACGTTCCCTTATAGTTTTTTATGCTCTATCGGGCTGCGCTATGCCAATTTTGATATTTAAAAAAATTGTTAAAAAGTTATATCCCTAATGTACATATATTAATACATAAAGCGCGTTTTTTTTAAGTGTCACAACTTTGAATTGACATCACTACTTTATTTGAGCACACATTTAACAGCTGATGGTTGCTTTTTGTTTAGTTTGCTTTGAAATTTCATTACGAATCGACTTACAAATTGTTAAAATTTTGCACATTTGAAAAAAATTTAAAAATTTTATTTTCCGATGAAGCCCATTTTTGGCTAAAAATACATACGAGTAAATAAGTAGAATCGTCGCAAAACCACAAGGTTTTGTCGAAACACCATTACATCCACAATGTTACTGTCATTGGTGAATGGTATAGGAACATGATTCGAAATTTTTTCGTGTTAAGTCACTTGTCCAAGTCGATAAACCGCAAACAATTGAATACCTGGAAATCAACATTCGTAGAGTTATCGGCGAAATACGGCCGCAAATGCTGCGAAAAGTTGTTGAAAATTGGTGTTCAAGATTGCGCAACCGTGGTTGGCGGCCACATAGCAAAAATCATATTTAAACATTAATTACAAAAAATTTTCTTTCCAATAAAGCCCGTTTCATTGATGTTAAAAATATATTTCCTTGTCTTATTATCATTTAAACTTGTGTCAATCCATTAAAAACACCATTTACATACATACATATTTATTTTGTGAAACTAAAATGGTTCATTTCTATTTTGCTCTATTGCTATTTATAGTGACCTATAGGTGTTTTTCGACTAAAGAATTTGATTCATAGGTTTTACTTTCGATATAAGCTATATTATTTCAGATAAGACCTTTCCGATGGAAATTAATTACGTTTGAGAATAGTACGTACGCGTTTGCCAAATTTCACCCAAGATGTCTGTTTTGTGGCCGTTATATTTAGTATTTCAAATGAATAACATATATGTGTTATATATCGGTATACAAGAAGATAAGTGTATTTTTATATTTTTTATTGATTAAAATCAGTTTGCAAAATTAATAAGGATTTGAATGAAAAATTCCTAAAAAAATTAGCTATTTATATATTCTTCACATATATTTTATGGATTTGAAAACTCATAAAAAATTACTGTTTAATATATCATTATTATTATGTTTTTTAATAAATCAAAAAGAAATCTCAAATTTCACAGATACAGATTTATTACCATTTTTGCTTTTGAAACCACTGTGCGGCTTTGTAAATGGTCAACCATCCGACCATTGTGAGTGAGTTGGAGTTTATATGGACGGATGCGATCGACAAATTCGGATTATCCATTTCACTTTCTTGCAATGATGCACAGGTTTGGCCACATCAGTCTCTTCAAATTTCTTTATAATCTTGCGAATTAGAGATCGACCGAAGGCGTTTTTTTTGGCCGAAGCCGAAGCCGAACTTCGGCTAAAATCCTAAACTTCGGCCAAAACCGAAGCCGAAGCCGAATGTTTTAAATATTAAAAATGATACTTACGTTTTATATGAATTCAAGAAAAAAGTTTGCTTTTTTGAGATCACTGAAATAGGTTTAATATCTATTGGATACATAACAAGAAAAATAAAACTATTTTGCAATTTCTAGATTGCTTTTTCATATGATCACTCACAAGAACGTCCAAGTAAAAGAAAATAGAATGCAACAGGGTTGTATTTCAAAGCAACCCTTTCAAAACGTTAAACACAATAGAAACTGTCGGCGAGCAACGACCAAAAATAATTTTATTTTTCAAGCTTGGAATGAAAAATATTCGGCTTCGGCTAATCGGCCGATTTTTTCCATAGGGCGAATGTTGGCCGATTACCAATTTTTGGCCGAAGGCCGAAGCCGAAGCCGATTAATCGGTCGAACTCTTTTGCGAATTCCTTGCACAATAGGTCGATAATGACTACCGTAGTCACTAGTTATAATCACCTCTGTAATAAGTTTTAACTAATTCTATGCGTTCTTCGGTTGTCAAACTGCCTATATTCGTGAATGGCAAACCTGTCATTAAATAAATAACACTTCAGACTACAAATATCTATTTAACAGCTGACAGCCTTGCCAGACCGCCGGTTTTGAAATCACTAAATCGATAATCCTGTGCTTAACGGGGTTCGAATATGAATATTGTGCAAATTACACACGGAATATTAAGGGGCTAATTTAGTAAAACGCAACGCTAAAAGTTCAAAAAATTTATATGGAAAATATGTAAATTACAAAACGAAAAGACATGCAAAATTTGTCAACGCTTATCTTTGCATTTTACAAAATAAAGGCGTAATTCTATAGAATTAATGTAAAACTTTTTTGAGCGTATATATTATTAATAGCAAAAATTTTAAATTCTATAGACCTTCCACGCACTTGAAGCTGTAGCATAAGTTAAGAATTCTATGTTCCACAAATATTATTTAAGTAACAGAATAGCAAATAAGAAAAGTGTAAATTAATATATAGAGAATTTATGATACTCTTACCATTTTTGGTATAGGGTATAACTATAATTTCTTTGCCGTCGAAGATTAGTATATTGCATTACAGAGAAGCAGCAGATGATAATTCCTTTGACAAGCTGGCAGAGAACATCAAAAAAAAACTATTTTTCTCAACATCTGAAACATGGCTTTGAAAACAATTAATCACCCTTATGTCAATATCGACGTCACGACAATACAATATTAAAAAGAAATTGAGGCATGTCTACCCGTTGTCGAAACTAACTGACTCGTTATTAGGGAATAGAAATATGCTGTCAATAGTACAAAATTTTTCTCGCGAACAAGCATACAAGCCGCCAGTTTTATGTATTGTATTGACGTGACGTCGATATTGACAACTGGAATAGGGAAGAATAAGTGTAAAAATTATATTTAATATAATAACAAACCTGCACTATAATTACTGGGCAAAATTCTAGAAAATATCTGCGTATTACAGAGTTCCTTGCAAACTCTTTCTCCACAGTAATCAGTATAGCTTCGTGAGGGCAAGTATGTTTGGAATTTCATTTGTTTTTGTTTTTATTCCAATACTTTCTGCTATTGACTTTCAAAACATTTTGCTTACTTTTTTCTGACATCCGTTCAATTGATTTTTTTTATATTTTGTTAAAGAAAACAATTTTTATTGAAAGATTTATTCCATATGTACAAGAATTTATTCATTCTTTTAAATGTTTACCATTCATTATCATTTTAAGAAGATAATTGTTTGGCCGCCATAAATTATGACAGCAGCCACAGTACGCCACAAGTAATGCTGAATACACATTAGGGTACGAGTATTTTGTGACATGACAATAGTGTGTTCTAGTGGCAACGTTAGGCATTTACGATATTTTTCCTTGTGTGACATTGCGTTCCAAAGAAAGAGCGTAATGTGAACGACATTAAACACATTTTCATACTACAAAATTAACACAAAGAAAAGCCAAATGTGTACTCAACATAACACAGCAGGAACTAGAAGGAGTAAGGATGCCTTCTAGAAGGCCTCTGCACAGAGAAAAAACTGCCTCATAGAATCAATAAGATTTTCTCTATGAAACGTTTTTAGGCTAAGGGGTATGCCAGCAGAAAGAAGCGAAGATGTTTTCATAGAGATTCCTTATTATTTTTATGTGGTAAATCTTATTAATTTTATCAAGAAAAAAATCCACATAAAATTAAGAAGAAATCTTATTATTCACAACCAACTTTTTTTACTCAATTTCCGTTATTTTTGGCACCATAGAGAAAAACTTCTTGATTCTATTAGGTTTTCTTATAAATTGTAAACTATAGGGATTTCTTATTGATTTTATTAGGTTGCCTTATTAATTTTTTTTTCTTCTTAATTTTATTAGGCTATCTTATTGATTTTTTCAATATTCTTGATTTTAGTAGGTTCCTATATGATTATGTGTAAGGCATCTTATTGATTTTTTTAATAAGAAAATCTTCTTGATTTTTTGAGGTGTCTTGTTATTTCGTTTCTATAAATAGACATACAGACAATTTTTTTCATGATATTTTTCATTTTGGTATAAGAATATTTGCACAATAATTTCAATGGTTATTCAGGCTGCTTGTTAGCATATTGGTTAGAGTGCTTGTCTATCAGGTAGAAGTTTGCTGGTTCAATACTTGGTGAGTAAATTAGTTAAGAATATAATATAATGTGTATGTATGTATGTATAAATAAATAACATCTACAATATACTACATACATACATACATACCATACAATATACATACATACATATGTATATGGTATAGAATTTAAATGAAACTACATAAGTACAGAGAATAGAGATGCAATTTTTTTTTTTTATTGAAAAAATCATTAAGATAACCTCATAAAAACTACAAGATTTCTTCTTGATTTTTTCAAAAAGGTTTTCTCTATGAAATTAATAAGATTTCCTTATTGAAAAAATACCATAGAGATTTCTTATTAATTTTGTTCTATTTTATGTGGTATTTAGTAGGCACTGTTTTCTCTGTGTGTATGCCTTTTTTTGGATGTAGAAGGCCTGCTCGCTCCATTCCATACTAATATCTTTTTTACAAGCGTTGTCATTGCGGAGCAGGCCTTCTATTCTTGCTTCTTTCGCCACAGATTCTGGAAGGCCTTCACATTAATGGATTTTGGTTTTGCTTTGGTAAAAAAAACAAAACAAAACATGTTACTCCTTCTGTTTTCCTTCTCATAGAAGGGATTGTGGAATGTGTATCGTATCTTTTATGCGAAAGAGTCCTTTGATAAGGCCTGCACCAAGAAGGTCTTCTGAGTTTTACCGCTGGGAAGTAAAAAAAATTATATATTTTTTACAGAAAAAAATACATACACAGATGCATATGTATGTATGTATGTATATAAAAATAAGAAATATTATTGAAATTTCTTGTAAATGAAAACATTTTATGCACAAATTATTTTCGCTGCCATAATGCACTTCATGTTTAATACGGGCATGCAAACATTCGCTTTCGATGAAATCGTAGCAAATCAATCTGCGAAGATGCAACAACAGCAACAAACAACATGCAGCACTTAAGCATCAGCACGACCCATTATCAAGGGATTGAGATGATTGAAATTGAACCCACATTGAATATGTTTTTCTTTATGAAAATTTATTATTCCTATTTTCTTTTTTTTTTAAGTACTTGCACAAGGAAATACTTACTTACATATGTACTCGTACATATGTTTGTATGTATGTATGTCTGTACATTTTGCTTTTAGTTTCATGTATTGGGATTTTGATTTCTCTTTTTTTTTACCCATAAACACAAAATCAAATTCGATCTAATAGTGGAGTGAGTTCTCAGGGAAATAAAACTGATGAAATTTAATGCCATTTCATGTGAAGTTTTATTTTATTTTCCTCCTTTTTAATATTTTCTTTTTTAAAGCAGAAACATGAATGTAGGAAACTACCACATTAAATTATGATGATGATGAAATTAACTATTTGATTTTTTATTACTTTTCTGATTACGTGATTTATTATACGTAAATGTGCAGCAGCAAGTTTTAATTGATGAAGTGAAATTAAACAAAAATTATTGAAAAAAAAATATTTTATTCAAGTTGATATAAACCAGTGAAATATCCAAATTGGGACCTGTTCGAGTACACAGAAAAAAATATTTGTTAGTTCAATTAAAATTTTAATTCGAACTAATTTAATTGAAATTTTACCGCCGTTGTTAATGTTACAATCGAATTGTTAACAAAAATGTATGTAAAAAATTTTTTTTTGTCAAATATAGATGCATTTTTTAATTGCATTTTGATTAAATTATTAATCATAAACTTTGTTTATTTGTGCTCGAAACTATTTTTGTTTCTTTGTTTGCAAAGAAGCCAAATTTTTGTTCAACTAACCTTTAACCTTTAATTAACCTTTATAGCTATGCTATTTATGGCGCGTTACAGGAGTTAGGACGTGATTTTCGTAGCAAAAATAATCGACACCATTGCAGTTATAAATTTATTTTTGTTTTGATTTCATTGTAATTAAAAGCAGAGTATGAAAATAAACGCAACAGGTTATTAGATTTTGTTTTGTTTGGTTTGGTGCTTTGAAGTGAGTTAAACAAAAACAGAACAAAAACAATGAGAACGATTGCTCAATTTGTTTTTTAATTATTTTTGCACATGAGCACAAGCCAGAGAACAAAGCCGATGGGCTGTAAGTCGGCTAACAGCGTCCACCGGCCACAAAAAATACATTAACTTAATCGTAGGCCGATAGAAAAGAAAATAATGGGAAATAAATGGCAACGTTTTAAAATATTTGCGGCGAATTTGACATCATCATATAATATAATTTTATTGCATTGTTATTTATCATATTAAGTTTGTTTTATATAGCTAAGCAGCATAGCTATAACCGGGCATCCTGAGACACCTCTCTTCTTCTTTTTCCTTGTTACATTTTTAGCTTTCCGCTTCAGGAAGCTACAATTTTCAAAAATCGAGTTTTCATCATATTTCGAGGATTTGACCTCCTGAGAGTCAATGTAATGTAATATGAGGTGCGTTGGTGTAAACATAAAATGTCAACATAAATGTCGAAACAAATGTCTTCAGATTTTTTTTTTCGTAAAGTGTGATGAAAGTCTTTATACATGTATATTAGTCTGAGTGGCCCTTTAAACTGTCCAGGCTGTCATACTTTGTATTAATAGATGTCAAAAATTCAAATAATACGTGCGAAATCTTATGATAAATGGCAAATAATACGATGAAAATTTGACATTTCATAAGGATTGCATACTTTTTTTTTATTTTTCTAAACGATAACGGCTCAGTTACGTTTAAATTAGACGTGACATAACCATAACCATACAAAACTGTATTTGATTATAGGCGACTCGCCATAACGCCATAGCCATTCCCATAGAAACCAATTAAATTTTGGTTTGATTATGGCTATGGCACGTCGAATTTAAGCTTTAGCCGTCTGTAATGGAATGTAACTTCAAATGTAGGAAACAGCTGATCGATATAGTTATGTGAAAAGTACAGTACAGATTCTTACATGCCGGTTACAACTCTATAACAATTATCATTACTTTTCACATAACAATATCGATCAGCTGTTTCCTACCGTTGCAGTTACATTCCATTACGGTCGGCTAACTGAGTCTTAAGACTCTTCATCCGATCACAGGTGCATTTTTAATAAAATGAAGCAATAAACAAATTGACAAGTCGTCTGTTTTGACGACGATGCTGCGCCGTCGTTTATGGCATTTTTCTCCATCTTAAGCCGGCTATAAGTTTTGAATATGTTTATCGTATTGAAATATATTTCATGTAAGTCATAAGTTAACGAAATTTTGTTTAACATTTGTTAACGCAGTAATATTTCCAAATTATTTATTTAACTTATTCAGTAAAATATTTTTTTTATTAAAAATACATTGAAATTATTTAGTAAGGAAGGAGTCAGCTGGATCCGATCAGCATTTCAGTGTTGCTAATGCATATCATCGGGAAAAAAATTTCTTAGATAGAGATATTATTTAAAAATTGCATGCAAACAAATGAGAAGTTGAAACAAGAACTCAATAATCAACATGTATTTTATTTTCTTACTTTTCTTATTCTCCTTCTCTTCTTTTATATAAATCGATTACTTTAACCGCCTGCATGAAACCGCTTACTCTGAACAGCTGTTTGCTTTGTACTTGTGTTTTTTTTTATTATGAGTTGTTATGTTGTACTGACAAAATGTCATTTTAAGTTAGATTTTTTGACAGTCGAAACAATTGTCATTAGATTTTTTTCCCCGTGAAATTATATTAAAGTCTTTTTCTTGTATAATAGTCTGAGTAGCCCTTTAAAAGTATTACAACCATTAAATCTAGTAATTGAATAAAATAAAAGTTAATTTGAATTATAAGTACCCAAGCATATTTATTTAACAAATACGTCCGTATTCAAGTGTGATTTGGTCACAGTTCGTTTTAACATACTTCAAAACCAAAATAATTTCTTTGGAATACGGAATAGTCTTTAATATATTATTACATATGGGCATTTCCACAGGGATGTCAACTTTTTGTAGCGTGCGACACCAAGCAAATATGCTTCTTTTTTTTCAAAGAAAACGAATTTTTTTTTACTTCTTTATATATTAGTGTAGGCCGTCAGCAGCCCTGCGTTAGGTAAAATTTTAAGAAAAATCGAGTCACGTTGTTCAGAAATACAAGGTTAATTGCTTGCTGTCGCATGCGACAAAAAAGTGAAATTTCTCGGAAAAATGTCCATATGGCTTTTTACGAAAAGATAAGGCTTAGAATTTTATTTTAAATTCTATCAGTAGTTTTGAAGTTGAAGAACCAACATATGTAAGTAAAAGTATTCTGTACAGATTTAACTTAAGTATTAAGCAAGCATGAGTTGTACTTAAAATTCAAATAATTGTGATAATGAGGCCACCGATAATGTTTAATATATCGGTGGCTTAATATAAAAAGGGCGTATCTAAATTTTTTTTCGAAATCGCGTTTTTAACGTTTCCTGGGAGACAACGTATAATTGCATCCTCCTTGAAGATCTTAGTACGATACCGTTCAAAATCAAGGACTTATGGCAAGTTAAAAAAAAATATTTCTGCATGTAAACACGCTTTAGTTTTTCTTCAGTTTTTTTTGCTTTTTCTATAAAATGTCGAAAATTCGAGTTCTGCCTTTCTTATATTAAGCCATCGATATGTATTATTAAATAAAATTTTTTAGTGATATGTAAAACTCGAAAGTCTTTACTAGAACTTATCATCATTTATTTTTAGATCTATAGACACAAATGCACTATTGACGATTAGAGCAAATATGAATGATTGGTATTGATAATATAAATAATAATTGAACATTATGCATCAACATTAATTCTAACGCAGTGAGGAGAAGTTCAGTAAGTACAGATAGATTAAAACGTTTTAGCTTTATTTTTTAACCGAAACGAGCGAGTCTAAACAAACATAAAATTTTTATTTAAACGTCTACCGATAAAATAGTTAAAAATACCGCAGGTGTTTCATTTTTAAAAGCAAATGGAATATGTGAATTGTTTTGATTCATCGTATTATAATTTGCTGAAATCTTCATCAACTGACACCACATCCAGTGAAGCAAACATAAGAAGGCTGATGATGAAGGTGCAGCGGCCTTTGAAAACAGCATGTTGTTCCGTTCTGCTAGTGTTTGTCGGAATATTTTCAATTAACTTTGTTTCTTAAAAAGTATCATATCAAGACATAACCGCCAAAAAAAAAAGCTGAAGCGACATATATTTTGATCTTCGTGTTTTGAGGAAAATCGAATACCTGCAATCGTAAATAATTGATTTTCGTCAAAAATAAATAAACTCGAAAGTTATGTCGCTTAAGCTTTTTTTTGCGATTATGGTACAATATGTAATTTGAAATGCCTAATCGAATCACAAATATAGATAAATGTTTTCCGTGTTTAATTGCTCAAAACTGAATGAAGTTACTTTAACATATTCTCCCCATAACGTTTAATTAAATTTCATTTAGATTTATTTTTTCATGTAAGTGTTGCTGCAATTAGAGAAATTGATTTCATTAGATTTGCTGTGGAAAATGCCAACCGCTATAGTTAATAATTATTATTTGGTCAATCGCTTCTATTTGATTGCAGTAGTATTTTTTCCATTAATCCGTTTTCAATGAATATATTTGTCTAACTGTGATGTTACAATCGTTTAGATTTTTTTTTCAAGCATTTAGTTTAGCTTTTTTATTCCATTTTGACCTTTAAGTCAACCATACAATTAAGTCAATTGATTAATTTTCCTAAACACCGGAAGCTGTTTTACTCCCTTCTCTGTTGAATTGTCGATTTTCTTTTATTTTTTGTGAACTATTTTGTAATCATTTATTTGCACTTTGTTTTTGGTTTTATCGTCTAGACCGATAAAATAAAAGTATGTACGAGTAGTTGGTTAGTTTGGAAAACGTGTTGTTTTTAACTTTTGGTAGATGTTTTAGTTTTACAATGCAAAAACACTTTGATTTAATATACGTTTTTATATGATTGGAAATACGCCAAACACGATAAGGGGAATGATTGTATGTGAAGTTAAATTCGAATTTAACTAGCAGAGACGCAAACCAGAAATTCTAACATAGCATATGTTGCGCATAACAGCGCACTGTTACTTACTTAACAGTAGTTGCTAAATGTATTGTTAATACCAAGGTGAACCAAGCCAACAAAAAATAAAAATTATAGAAAGATCACGATTAGAGGTATTTAATGAAATTGTAATAGGAGGTTGTTGGAAATATATCTGCCAAGAAATTAGATTTAAGAAAAAACCAGTTTCTTGATAAGATTCAAGTATCGAATTGCACACGTACTGCACTATGTATATAGGTTAGTCTCAAAGGTCCTAAATAAGAACCAAATGGTCACTTTCCTGAAAATCATAAGTGCAAAATGTGCTATGTTAGAAATTATGGTTGGTGTCTCTGCTAATTAAATTCGAATTTACTTACCTCCAAATGATATTATTTAGTTTGGTTGCCTTGATTTGTCTTGATTTAAAGACATTTGATACTCGTATTATTTGTTATTAAAAAAGCCTTTTACAAGTTTTTTTTTCCTTGAGTGCTTTGATACCTGTTTAGCCTTCACTTTACTAAAAACAGGTATACAATCAAATGATAGTCAACTTGTTTAATGTTGATTTTATTTTATGTTTTCTTAAAAGTATTGAATTCCAATTAATATGAGATATTGATTTAAAAATGTTGCTGTTGTTTTTCTATTTTTTTATTTATTATATATTAGATGAAGTTTGAGTTCATTCATGTTGTCTGCAGTGCAACACAAACTGCTTTTGCAGTCTTATAAGCAGACAAACTAAAAATTTTTGTTTGTTGACTTGTACGACAATAGGGATATTCAGTTGGGCAAGATATATTTCCTAAAAAATTTAAAATTTTTTTTTACAGCGAACTTTTTATTACCAGAAACTTTCATTATTATTCTCGCTTTGTCTTTGCTACAGGCTGCATTAAATTAAATTCATGTTGTTTCAACGTGAAATATCTTTGATTCAATATGGTTCATTGCATTCTTTCAAATTCAGGTTGTTTCAACTTCAAATAATTTTAATTCAACATGATTCTTCATTTTAATTTAACAGTGCTGGAATGTAAAATCATCATAAAATAAAGTTATTTCAAAAGGAATTTTTTTCGAAGATTACTTTTAATCATGTTGAATTAGCATAAAACACATGTGAAGCATTGCCGAAAATTTTTAAATTATCCCTTGTTTTCGTAGATTTTAATATGAAATTTTTCTGTGTGAAAGTGCAATGATGCCATTACCACCAGCGTGTAAACCGCACCAGAAAAGTACATTTTGCTAGATAGATGTAATGCAGTCTGTAGGGTCTATTGTGGTTTGGTTTCACTTCACATGCGACAATTTTGTATATCAACAAACTCGCTAAGCGAAAAATTAGCCTCATCGCTGAATACAAATTTGCAATATGACATCGAATCAGTTTCCAACTGCTCTAGTAACCAACAGATGAAAGAACGACACATATGATGGCCTCGTGGCTTTAATTCTTGAACTGAATCTTAAGCGGGTGTTGGCCAGGATGTTTGGGCAAAATTTTCCACATAATGTACGAACTAAGTCCCAGTTCCTACAACCGACAACAAATCGGTAAATTTGGATCTTCTTTCACAGTTTCATTTACACAGGCGATATTCTCTTCAGTACGCAGATTTCTTCTTTATTATTAAATCATTTAGAGAGAATGTGGTAAAAAATTTATCGACATATCATTGGCTCAATGGACGATTATGCGTGCCATACAAATCACAAAGCCGTCTATAAAATCTGTTGTTCCAGCATCAATCTGTTCAGAGATAATTTGCCAGGGCACACTGAACATAAATGTCAAAAAGCGATTGCAGTATGACAGTTCGTTTGACAGTTAACCATTTCGTAAGTACTAGCGGCCTTAAGTAAACAAACTTTAATGTAATTTCAATTAAAAACTTAATTAAACTTGCATTAGCAAGCAAATCAATACTATCAATTATGTTTTTATAGTTGAATGGACTGGAACAATGAAACATTTATTTGAATCAATTAAATCTTTAATTAAGAATGTTAATACAATATATAATATCTTTGTCTTTGTATTAAGATTTTTGGGACTGGCTCAGGTTAAGAGAATTTTACACAAATAGAGCAAGACAGAGAGAGAGAGAGAGTTCGATAGCATGACCAAGCCTGAAGAAGAAACCAAGATGGCGCCACTATCGATATTTATGTGAACCATCTATCCTCAATAACATCACGAAATCAATTTTATTTCAGGGAAATAAAATACACGGCGAATATACAAGAGCAGTGTCCAGTGTCCCTAAAAACCGTTTGGAAATAAATCTTTTACCTCAAATAATCATGATTTGATACCAGTTAACTAAATTAAGAATTAAACAGCTGACTCAAATTGCCGTTAACACCCCTGATTGCCTGTCTAACGAATAGCTTCACGGCCTTCAGGGCAACATCAGTAAAACCAACATTATAAAAATCTAAAAAAGCAACAGCAAATCCATAAAAGAAATAAAAAAAGTACGAAAAAAATGTTTATTTATTATTTGCGAGCAAAACAATAATATAAAAAAACCAAACTAAGAGAAATATAAAAAGTTTCTAATTAAATACAAATGACAAATGTCTTTCAGCCGCATTTGTCTTTTTGTTGTAACTACGAGTAAATTGGCTTCATTTTTGTGGATACAAACTTTATCTTTTCCTATTCTGCTCTACAATTTTGTCATTCAATACCAATAAGTAATCTATGGAAAAGTAAAATGAAATAATCTGATATGGTATTCGTAAATAAGTCACAGATAACTATAAGAAAATACTTGCAGCATTTACAGCAGACTAAAGTATAACAATCACTATTGTATTATTTATTTTTATATTTTTTTTCTTTTCAGATTTTCTTATTTTCAGTTCATTTTGTATCATTGTGTATCTATAAATTGAAAGTATGTACATATTTACAAAAATAGAAGTAGAATAAGAAAACAAAAGCGATTGATTGAAATTGAAATTAAATACTTGAAAGACTGTCTGTCGTCAACATTGTGATTGTTGTTCATAAACATTCTCACCAACGTCACGATTCTCATGTTTCGGTTTCATCGCAAAAGTTGCCGTGATTGAAACTACCGCAAAGACAGCAGAGAATAACATGGTTCGATGACTTGCGATTTTCTACATGCAAGGGCTGTTTCAAAGTAGAGGTAATTTGACCCTTGGTTTCAAATTTAAATAAATAGCACGGCGAACTAAAATTGGTACTTTTAATAAAAGGTGATTTTTATAAAAAGTACCTCTTATAAAACGTACAAAAGGCAACTTTTATAAAAAGTACCTCTTTTAAAAAGGACATTTTATAGAAAGTACCTTTTATAAAAAGTACCTCTTATAAAAAGTGCCTTTTATAAAAAGTACTTTTTATGAAAAATACCTTTTATAAAACTTCTTATAAAAAGTGCCTCTTATAGAAAGTAAATTTTGCAAAAAGTACTTTTTAGAAAGAGTATATTTTAAAAATGAGTATCCTTTTCAATATATAGTAATGGGTGTTTTTTATTGAGGTATAGAACTTTAAGTTGGCATCACTTTTTTAACTGGCGGCCATTTTGTCAGCTGGCAAGTGATTAATATTTAGTTTGGTTTGCCATTTCATCATGAACAGGTTGACAAAAGAACAACGCTTGCAAATCGTGCAAATTTATTTCGAAAATAATGGTTCAGTTCGCGAAGTTTACCGCAAGCTCCGTCCATTTTATGGTCGACATAATCGTCCATCAGAGCAATTAATTCGGTTAACCATGGATCGTTTTCGCACTACGTTTACTCTATGTGATAATACGCATCCGCAGAGACGTCGAACAGTGCGCACCGAAGAAACAATTGCCGCTGTAGAGCAAAGTGTTGAAGAGGACCCGAATGAATCGATTCGCCACCGTGCACAGCAATTGGAGCTTTGTCCATCAACTTTATGGAAGATTTTGCGCAAAGATCTTGGCTTGCGACCTTACAAGATCCAGCTTGTGCAAGAATTAAAGCCGCGAGACCATGCAATGCGTCGTGATTTTGGTGTATGGGCCGAAAATGAGATTGATCTCGATGCTGGTTTTCATCGCAAAATTTTGTTCAGTGATGAGGCTCATTTTTGGTTGAATGGCTACGTCAACAAGCAAAATTGCCGCATTTGGAGTGAAGAGAATCCACGTGAGACCCTTGAGACGCCATTACATCCACAAAAACTGACTGTTTGGTTTGCTCTATGGGCTGGTGGAGTCATTGGGCCATACTTCTTCCGAAATAATGCTGGAGTCAGTTACCGTTAATGGAGACCGGTATAGAGCCATGATAACCGACTATTTTGTTCCCGAATTGGATGGCATGAATGTGGATGAGTTGTGGTTCCAACAAGACGGCGCTACATGCCACACAGCGCACGTCACAATCGATTTATTGAAGGAAACATTCGATGAGCGCATAATTTCGCGGAATGGACCTGTCAATTGGCCACCAAGATCGTGTGATTTGACACCATTGGATTATTTTCTTTGGGGATATGTGAAGTCGCTCGTCTACGCCAACAAACCAGAAACGTTAGGGGACTTGGAAGGCAACATTCGTGGCGTTATTGCCAACATACGGCCCCATATGCTCGAAAAAGTGGTTGAAAATTGGGCCTGTAGAATTGGCTTTATTCAACCAGCCGCGACGGCCACATGCCCGAAATCATATTTAAACTTTTTATTAAGAGTATATTTTACGAAAGAAAGCTTTTACAAAAAGTACCCTTCACATATTTTTTTTTAAACAAAAAGTACCCAAACAACAAGTAACTTTAAAAATAAGTATTTTTTTCAAAATAAACGTGTTTAAAAATACCTTTTAGAAAAATATCTTTTACAAAAAGTATCATTTACACAACGTACTTTTTGTAAAGTGTAACATTCTCACAAAGTATTTTTTTAATAAACTACTTTTTCGAAAAAGTATTTTAATAAAAATTCTCTATTAAATAAAGTATATTTAAAAAAGTAGTTTTTACTAAAAGTACGTTTTACAATGAGTGCTTTTTGTACAAAAAGTACGTTTTATAAAGAGTGCTTTTTGCAACAAAAAAAGTACGTTTTACAAAAATTTTAATTTTATTAAAGTACCTTTCACAAAAGTAGTTTTTAAAAAAGGACATTTTGCAAAAAGTACCTTTTACAAATTTTTTCACAAAAAAAAACCTTAACAAAGAGTAACTTGAAAAATAATTATCCTTTTCAATATACATATACGTTTTTAGAAATACCTTTTCCAAAAAAATATTTTTTACAAAAAGTACATTACAAAAAGTACTTTATGCAAAAAGTGTACCTTTCACATAGTGTTTTTTGTTTTAAATAAATTTTCCTAAGAAGAACTTTAATGAAAATAAATAAAGTATATTTAAAAAATTACATTTTGCAAAAAATACCTTTTATTAATTTTTTCACAAAAGGAACCTTAACAAAAAGTAACTTTAAAAATAATTATGCTTTTCAATATATACGTTATTAAAAATACCTTTTGCAAGAAAATATTTTTTACAAAAATTATTTTACAAAACGTACTTTTTGCAATAAGTTTACCTTTCTCACAAAGTATTTTTTAAAAATTACTTTTTCTAAAAAGTACTTTAATAAAAAGTACCTATTAAGTAAGGTATATTTAAAAAGGACCTTTTGCTAAAAGTACGTTTTACAAAAAGTACATTTTAGGAAATGTACCTTCTATAAAAAGTACCTTGTACAAAAATCGATATCTATAAATAAATAAATAAATAATAATAAATTTTAAAGTAAAATTTACAGAATCTTTCTTTTATAAAAAGTACCTTTTACATAAAGTACTTTTTTAGAAAAAGTACCTTTTACAAAAACCACATTTTACAAAAATTGCTGTTTACAAAAAGTAATTTATGCAAAAAAAAGTTAATTTTACAAAAGGTACTTTATGCAAAAAGTACAATATCAAAATGAACCTTGTAACCAGAAGAACATACATATGAGCCGACACATTTTTTGGACGAAAATCGATTATTTACGATTGTAAATGATGAATTTTGGTAAAAAAAATAAGTTCGAATATGATGTCGCTTAAGCTATTTTGGCTTTTTTGTTACGATATTTTGCAAAAACTATATATTCTTTTATATGTGTACTACCTTTTTCAAAAAGTACCATTTCAAAAATTTACTTCAAAAATTTAACTTGTGCAAAAAGATATTTTCCAAAAGTAAATTTCTAAAAAATATGAGAATTAATTTTTCCCAACGTTACCCCGAAAATCATCTACATTACAAAGAGAGCATGTCAAATGTGTTTATCTTCCTTTAACAGGCCATTGCCAAAATCAATCATCTTGTCAAATAAGCTTATCTTTTTAAATAAAGGGTGTTTTTTTTAGAGGTATAGAACTTCGAATTGAAATAAAACATAAGAAAATCGTTTTAATGTCCATCAATTTGGCTTTATTGGAAGGATAATTTTATGCCATTAATGTTTAAATATGATTTCGGGCATGTGGCCGCCGCGGCTGGCTCGAATAAAGCCAATTCTACAGGTCCAATTTTCAACCACTTTTTCGAGCATATGGGGCCGTATGTTGGCAATAACGCCACGACTGTTGGCTTCCAAGTCCCCTAACGTTTCTGGTTTGTTGGCGTAGACGAGCGACTTCACATATCCCCAAAGAAAATAATCCAATGGTGTCAAATCACACGATCTTGGTGGCCAATTGACAGGTCCATTCCGCGAAATTATGCGCTCATCGAATGTTTCCTTCAATAAATCGATTGTGACGTGCGCTGTGTGGCATGTAGCGCCGTCTTGTTGGAACCACAACTCATCCACATTCAAAATCTTCAAAATTTTCCATAAAGTTGATGGACAAAGCTCCAATTGCTGTGCACGGTGGCGAATCGATTCATTCGGGTCCTCTTCAACACTTTGCTCTACAGCGGCAATTGTTTCTTCGGTGCGCACTGTTCGACATCTCTGCGGATGCGTATTATCACATAGAGTAAACGTAGTGCGAAAACGATCCATGGTTAACCGAATTAATTGCTCTGATGGACGATTATGTCGACCATAAAATGGACGGAGCTTGCGGTAAACTTCGCGAACTGAACCATTATTTTCGAAATAAATTTGCACGATTTGCAAGCGTTGTTCTTTTGTCAACCTGTTCATGATGAAATGGCAAACCAAACTAAATATTAATCACTTGACAGCTGACAAAATGGCCGCCAGTTAAAAAAGTGATGCCAACTTAAAGTTCTATACCTCAATAAAAAACACCCTTTATTTGTTGACCTTTTTTATTAACAGTTGCTTTGCCAAAACTAAAAGCTCTTCATTTCAGATAATGACATTAACTACATACATACATACATATATATGTACATACATATGTGTAGATATGTACATATATATTTAACATTACATATGTATTTAACATTTCGCATTCATATACTATATTTTGCCTTTCAAGTGGATTTAATAGTTGCTCAGAGCATGGTAAATCACTTTTAAATGACAACAATTAGTGTAATAAAAATTTTACTTGCTGCAGCAAAAAAAAATTAAAATTGATTTACGCAATTCTAGTATTTGCACAAATAATGCTTATGAAATGAAAAAAGCAATATTTTACTCTCAACTTTAGTGCATGTTTTGCATTTGCTTTTATGAGTTCATATATGTATTTACATATATGAACTCATAAAAAAATTTTAATTTCACATTTTTTAACATAAATCACTGTAAAAATGTGATAAACGTCAAATCAAACATAAAAAATATATAATTTTTTTTTTGCTTTGTAAGAAAAAGAGCAGCGACTACAAAAATTAATGCATATGAAATAAGCAGCAACAACTTGTTGGCCAAACATGATCAATATTGCATAAATTAAAAAAAAAAACTTTATATTCGGCGTGCACACTGAAAGTGTTCACTAAATTTTTATTTGTGTGAAGATAAATTTAAATTTATTTAGCAGAGACAAAAACCAAAATTTCTATCAGACACCATTTTACAGTTAACAGCCCACTGTTAACCACTTAACAGTTTTACTAAAATTGATGAATATTAATTATTTCGGAAGCGAAACCCATATTAATGGAATATATACATATATACCGAAAATATAAATAATAGAGAAAGTTAATTAAAAATAAAAGTTATTCTTTTGAAAGGATAAATGGTAATTGCAGGAATTTGGAGAATTCTAGAGATATCGTTGAGGTGAGACTTTTTAAAAATTTTGAATCGGTACAAAATCAACGTGATAGATGATCCCTCTTAACATGAAAGATTTAGAAAAGCAATCGAAGAATTAATTAATTAAGTTCTCTAACTAAATTGTAAATGTAATAAAAATTTGTTTTAGCTGTAGAAAAAAATGGGCTCGTTATTGTATTTTTATTTAATATGAATTTAAAAAAAATTAAATATGTATATGTACTCGTATTTATAAAATTTAAATTTATTTGCTGGTGGTTAAGCATTGTCTATATGCATTTCATTGGTGCTTTGCCAAATCATCAGTAGACTTCATGTTTAACAGTCACAAAAACCTCTTATCTCTTGCACAGACTTTCAAAGTCTATATTTTTTTTTTAAACTAACACAACCTCGCAAAGCGATGAGCTTGTCTGCGGAAAACACCCAGTTTCTATGGCGGGAATCGCACCCACGACCTCTGGACGGCCAGGCTAGCTTCGCTACCACTCAGCCACAGAGACAGAAACTTTAACAAAACCCAGCAGATAATTTATATTCGATACGCTTATTTTTCTTTTGTGATTTTCAAAAATATTATTATTTGTGAATTCTCAAATGGTTTTTGTAAGTCTGTGCATAAGATCAGGGGCCCGTTTCTCAAAAATAAAAATTACAAATCTACAAGTAAAATACACACAAAACAACAACACTTTTACAAATTTTATTGTTGTTTTGTGTGTATTTTACTTGTAGATTTGTAATTTGTATTTTTGAGAAACGGGCCCCAGAGCTTTTTGTGACTGTTCAAAATGTGTGGTTGAAGTCTACTGATGATTGGGCAAAGCACCAATGAAATTCTTATAAAAACAATGCTTAACCACCATTAAATAAATTTCAATTAAAATAAACTTATGACAATATCGTCCCTTTTCACAATGTATGGTTAAGAGTTAACGTGAACTTTAACTGACATTTCTTCATAAAAAAACTTGCAGTTAAGGTCTCTGTTATCTTTTAACCATACATTTTGAAAAGGTACGTACGTCGAATAACTAATTTTTTAAATGTTTAGTTTTATAAAATGTTTATATTTTTGTCTCAACTTCTTGTGGATTTTTGTATTTTTTTTTTTCTTTTTTGTCGTGCAACTGCGTTGATTTTTAAGATAAAAATATATAAATTGTTGCTCAATTCACAACCTATTGTACGCCTTAGAACTCATACAATAGTTCGTTAATTGAGCATACAGAAGTCCCCGCTTAAAGTCGCATGTTAAATTTAAAAAAAAAATTGTATGCATTTAAGCGGGCCATCATTTAAGACAACCTCGAATAAACTATACATTTAAAAAATCTCGTGTTAAAGAGCAAATTTATCTTTTTTACATGTGAATTTTTCTAGATTTTCGCTTAACTTTCATTTCAAGAAATTAAAAGCAAATAGCTACCGTCATGTTCTAATAAAAACACTTTGTATTTGGCACAAAGTCAAAAAAAAAACCATTTTCCATCCCTGGTTTACATTCTTATACTGCCGAAAGCCACAACCACGTAACTAATAAAAAATTTTAAATGGCATTTTTAAATAATTATTGGGCATCACATCGAAGCACATGTCTCCACAAATTTTCTAGCCTTATAGTATGTTTCCACCGGCATGATTTATACAAATCATGATGATTTGTGCAAATTATGTTAATTTTTACATGATTTACCATACATTTATTGGTTTATTTATTTTAAGTAATGTCGAAAATACTATTTTTCGAACTCGATTTATGTATGCAACCCTGCGTTGCTTTTAAAATTACAAACTCCATCCCTGGGTCATCCATCAATAGTGATTGACAATTTCGAAAAAATGACATTAAGAAATATTTAATAAATGTTAAATGTCAACCACATGTGAATAAAATTCACATTACAGCTGCTGCGCCCACGTAAAGCCCGTGCATAAATTGAGTACGAAAATTCGAACAATAAATCACTCACAAGTTCGGTGGAAACACTTTGAAGTGATTTACTTAAACCAACTTGATTTAAAGTCAGTGGAAACATACAATTAAATCATTAAAAATTAAATTAAAGAAACTTTCCCTCAGCAACTTGAATAATTTGTTTTTAGTTTTTTCTCTCTCCTACTGTGTAGCAGTACAGCTAACGATATATCTTTATTAATCACCGGTGATTACTTCTTCCTTATTTTAATATTGCCGCATTTCAATTTAAATAAAGTCTTGCCAGATATTTTTTTTATAAACATATATGTTCTCCGGTTTCATTGACCCATAATCGCTCTATTAGTTGGAGTGCCTCTCCCTCATATAGAGATTAAAGGTATTCTGGTGTCTTTTTTCTTGAGTACAACTTCCTCATGGCACCATGAATCTCTCTCGTACATAAAAGTCAGGGGACAGTAGTTCACTAGCAGCATTTAAGTTTTCTAGCACCTGCGTTCTAAGGACTCTGTCTAAGGCCGAGTCACATAGCATTCGCCTTTTTCTACTACTAAATTAACGCAACGACGGAGAAGGTTTGCACAAGGCGTACTTTATTGACGGAAGCATTTGAACAGCTTGAATACCTTTCCTCTCCATTTCATTAATTAAACTTAAGTTTTTTTCATTGTTTTATTTATTTATTTTCTTTGTTTATTCTTGCTCCCACAAGAAACAAAAACCTAAAACAAAACATACAAAAAAGAAACCACTAATAGCTGTCAAACTACTCAAAGTACACTAAAAGTTAGAGGTTGCCCAACTTTTGTACTTTGCGTTGACGGAGACGCACTGAATGTGACAGAACTCATAAGAGACCCGGTATTTTAAAGGTGGCTGGCAACACAGCTTGATTTTGTCGCCGGAAAAAAATTAAAATAAAAGCTGAAAATATATATTGGGAACACAATTAGTTACCTTCTCTTCTCTCCCCCACAAAAAGAAACGTAAAACGACATATAAAAAATTCTCTCCGGACGAAAATTTTGTTCAGAAACGGGTGGGTGAAGGCAACTGACAGCTAAGTTGAAATATATGGTTTCTTATGAGGTCGACGTGTTCGTCAGCGCAAAGTACAAAATTTGGTCAACTTTTAACTTTTTGCATACGTTGAGTAGTTTAACAGATATTGGTTGGGTTTTTGGCATGTTCTGATTTAGATTTTCGTGTTTTGTGGCAGCAAAAATAAAATTAAGCAAAAGAAATAAACGAAATAATTACAAAAACTTGAATTTAATAAATATAATGGAGAATCGACCTATATGTGATATTCAAATGCTTCCGTCAATAAAGTACTCATTGTGCCAACCTTCTCCGTCGTTGTGTTAATCCCAGTTGAAAAAGGCGAAGTTTAACGTATGACGGATTCATTGTGCCCCGGCCTTGAATCCAGCTTAAGTGAATAATAATAATAATTCCTCAAAAATGATTTTAATTTCTTTGGCCGATTATTTCAGCAATTGACCCACTGTATTACAACCAGTTACAAAAAAAAATCACATCAATTGCATACATTTTTGATACGCAACAAATTTGTTTGCAATATGTTGCTACCGCAGCAGCTTCTCTGCTGCTGGCAGTTTTTACATTAATTTTTTGTTTGACGGAGAAGAGTGAGTGAAACCATAAAACTGAGAAGCTGGTAATAAAGCAAAATAGTCGTATAAGGCATAAGAGAAATACTAACATCAGAAACACAAGCATGAATACATTTACACATAATTTTTTTAAACCTGAAGAAAGTTTATTTAAACAAAATACTTTTTTTTTTTTCTTGACTTGCACTAGTATGTTTGTTTGCAAGTGTTGAAAGTAATGTGTGCAAACTTTTCCGACGAAACGTGAAACACACGCATGAACATGTGTTTGGTCAAATAATTGCAAGATAAAGTAAAGTGGCAAGTCAACTCGGTGCCAACAGAATTTTTTTATTATTACTATTTTTATTCCTTATTTGTTTTTGGAGTCACACCAAAAGTGTTTTGGCACACTTATGCCAAATGTCGTCGTCAAAGTCGCCGCCATTTTAGTATCAACAACACGTTGTTTCAACATCAACATCAGTTCAATAACAATCTGGCATTGACTGATTTCACACACGGAAATTTTAGTTGAACAACTTTTTAGTTCATGGGCGAGAGAGGAAAATATGATGGCTACCCTATTCATATCTCCTGCGTTCACTCTCTTTTTTCCATAAACTCAAAAGGGGAAAAGTTTAAAGAAACTTAGAAACTTTCCTAACAGGGATTATTCGCTAATCAGATTAAAATTCAGATCTTCTCTACAACAGACATATTTTCAAGGGTGTAAACTAAAAATGTTCAATATGGCACAGATTTTCTTTGCATTTTTATTTATAGGCATACATTATTTTTGCAATTTCTCACTTGCAGCGGCTGTATTTTCAATTTTATATTCATTTTCTTGCGTTGAGTGTGATTGAAAATCACTGATTTCCCAAACATTCGCAAACATATGCATATAAACATACATTTGTGCTCTACGTATATCACTGGGCCTTGCTTCTAAATATATAAAATTGCAACTAGAAAATGAGCATACTTAAAAGCCCAGCAAAAAATTACACATTACCATCAGAACTACTTGCCATATAATGACTTACTTTTGTGATTACCCAATTTCATTACTCGCTTACAAATCACATTACCTAAAATTTAAAAAAAATTATGTACAAGTTGCTAAATGAGGAGAATATTTTTTTTAGATTAAATAGATTACGTGAACAGGTTGCCAAATAAAAAAGTAAGTACTTCTCAAGAATCGATTATTTTAGTCTCACGCCTTGTTAAAATCATTAAGTTGGTAATCCAGTAAGGAACAGCTTCCAACAAAAATGCTTAATTCCCAAACCCTTTAAATTTTTTTAAACTTTTTGCTGGGAGTTTTTTTTTATTGCAATAATAAAGATGCCCTGCGGACTTTTTAATGTGCCGGAGCCAAAGCACTTGACATAAAACGTGCATATTAAATTCTCTTCCTTATAATCTGGGGAAGAAGAAAAGAAGACGCACATGAAACGAATTGATATGAAAAATAGTTGGTTGGCAAATCGCATTTCCCCCTTTTCTTCTTTTTTTTTTCATTAAACAATTGACCGCAAATGATGTGAAATATAAAAAATGAAAAACGATTTTGAGTGAGTGAGTAAGAATAATTGTGAAGAGAAAAATTATTTTTTTGTGTTCTCTTAATATTATATGTGACCTTCTCCGAGAAAAAAAGGACCTAGTGTGTCAAAAAAGGGGTTTTGGTACCTAAAAGGGTGTAGAATAAGATGAAATGAGTTAGATTTCTGATAAAAATTTATTTACCCCATAAAAATGTACAAAACGAACTTGGGAAAATCGATAAAAATGAGAAAAATGAGAAAAAGATTAATATTTTATTTTTTTTTTATTTTTTGGTTATAAATTGTTTTTTTTTTCGTCAGTTTTCGAATTTTTTTGTAGTTTGGACTTTTTTTCGGTGTTTCGTGATCTGGTACTTCAATTTTCTTCCGTTTGACAATTTCAGTTTTTTCTTTTTTCGGCGCTTGGAAAAATTGCCGGCTTTGTATAGCAAGCTTTTCTGTAATTATCTATTACATTCTTTCGAACAACATGCTTCGGATTTTTATCCATACATCAAATCGATGTTCATCGACTCTTGTACATCTTCAACGGATTCCTTCAATTCGGATATAATATTCGATTCGGAAACATCATGCAAAAAACTTTGATTTTCAGTTAGTCCCAAAGTATTAGCACCGACACTTTCAGATAACGTCATATCGATCAAATCATCGCCATAAACCGAATCTAGTCTTTTTAAATCATCATCAAAACTGTCAGAAATAACAATTTTTATAAAAATTACTTCAAATTAACAACAGCTAAGTAACAAAATTTCAAAAGAACCAAATTTGCCAAACAACTTTTGAGATATTTGATAATACTCGATATACAGTTGGCACAAGACTGAAGCTTTACTTTACTTTATTCTTTTACTTTCTTATAGTTATTTTTACAATGTGTACAGAGCAGCAACAATAGCAAAGGTATTGTCACACTAAAAGCGAAAAAAAATACGTAACCGTAGGCACCCAATCATAACTAACCATACCAAATCGCATCTCCCAACTGAAGGTATGTTCATACTGATAATGTGTTATGAAACTTTAAATGCGTTTTTCTCAAAACTTAATTTTCATACACTAGGTCCCTTTTCTCGGAGAAGGTCACATATATATTATTATATTTAGAAAAGAAATCCTAATCTTTATTAGTTTTGTGTATAATTCGTCTTTGGAACGAGACTGCTTTTTATTTTCTTCAACAAAAAAAAAATCGTATAAAACAAAACTTTTTTTTTGTTAATTTTAATTATTATTATTCTAACTTCATTTGTTTATATATTTTTAATTTGGTCAGGCTAAAGTTCGTATTGCTTTTTAAGCCAAATTACATGTGATAATTATTAATGAACAAATAACACCAAAGTTAATTGTAAAAATTCTGACAAACACGGAGTAGAACGGAACAACTAACTGTTTTCGAATGCCACTACACCTTCATTATCAGCGTTATTTGTTTTAGGCCTGCGGCAAAAATCAAATGTATATGTGACAGCGCATAGAGAAAGGGACCTGAGGGTAAAAAAATCAAATTTTCACTTTTTTTTTTTTTTTTTTTGATGTGGACAACATCTGAGCATCAAATGAGAGCGATCCCATGCCCCAAAAGTGTTCCCTCCCAGAGATATGCGCGTTTTATGAAATTGAAGTCGACGATTCTAAAATTATGTGAAAAATTTTTCGCACTAACAGAGTGATATTCACGATTTAAAAGAATTATAAATGAGTATTTATTATAATTCACAATTAATAATTTCAGAAAATAAACCTGGATTCGAAAAAACGCGAGCAAACTTGATATCAAACTCATGGAAACAGCGCGCTAGGTAGAAAACAGTAAAAACCAACTACACAAAACAAGAGGTAGGACGACGACGACGCGTTTTCAAGGTTGACCAACACGTCATGAGATGTGACGTCATGAGATATGTCGCTTTCAAATGAGACCAATACAAACACGCTCAGTGATGGTACACCAAAGATACACGTATTTAAATCTTTAAAATGGCTCTCCTGAACAAGACAGGTTTTTACCCTTATCTCCCTTTCCATTTTACTTAATAGTAACAAACCAAAAAAATGTGTCTTAAGTATATCAAAAAATAAGCAAATTAACTAGCATGTGCATAATTAGTAAAAAACAAACGAGACTGGCTAGACTGTTGTATATTTAGAGATGGTATAAATGAGCTTTCATTACAAAAAAAGCTTTCTGAAAAATTGAATACGATGAATCAAAACAATTCACATATTCCATTTGCAATAATGGCTGAGTATATAAAGCAGCTCTCTACATCAACTGACACCGCAAACAGTGCACCAAACACAAAAGAACGCTGATGTTGAAGTTGTAGTGACCTTCGAAAACAGCTAGTTGTTCCGTTCAACTATGTGTTAGTCAGAATATTCACAACTGACTTTGGTGTTATTTGTTCATTAATAATACGAACTTTACCCTGAGCAAATTATAAATGTCAAAACTTTTTTTTTATCAAAAGTGAATTCATAGATTTTCAAAGTATAAGGTGTTAGGCCCGAATTAACTGGTTCCGCCAATTTGAATAATTTACTTCAAAGTAGTTTAAAATATTGAATTTTTTTAAATAAAGCCCTAAGCGATTAAATATTACAGCTTTTTATTATCTTATTTCTTTTGTTCTATATCGTGTCATAGCCGCCAAAAAAAGCTTAAGCGACATAATTTTCGAACTTAATTTTTTGACCAAAATCGATTATTTGCCATCGTAAATAGTTGATTTAAAAAAAACGAAGTCCAAACATGCGACGCTTAAGCTATTTTAGCGGTTATGGTTCGATATTTCTACACATCATTCATAGATGTGTTAAGTGTTCATTCATATTTTTCTATTTACATGGATTGATTGATTCAACGAATTTGTGAAAGTTAAGTTTTCTATGAACTCATAAAAGACTTTTGAAGAATTTTAATGGAAAAAAAAATATTTTCTTTTTGTATGAAATTAACAAAGTTAAAGTTTTACAATTAATGCTTTTTAGGTTTCTGGCCACAGAAATATTCCATGAAATTAATGAGTCAAACTCACTCAAAGGCATTTTAAAGCAGTCGCATTTACAAATGATATGATTGTAAAATATAAATACAATAGAAGTAGAGAGAGAAAGTCATTTACGGATTTATTTCTTCTATTGAGCCAAACGTCATTTCGTAGCATGAAATGCAATTAATTTATTAATGCGTACGTTGTCGTTTTTCTATCATACTGAATAGGTCCGTTTTAAAATAGGCTTAAGCTGCAAAAACTCCAATAAATAATGAATTTTAGGAAGTGAATATACTTGAAAACATATGTATATACATATGTATGTAATTCCAAGAAGCTTAAGGAACAGAGCTTTGAATTAATTTCAAAAGGGTTAACTGTCAAGGCTGCTGGTGAAATACTTTCAACTTAAATATTTCCATCTTGTTTAATTTCTCTTTGTGTTGGTATAGGGTATTTCATTAAGCGTGGCGTGTGATAATTATTAATGAACAAATAACACCAAAGTTAATGATAAATATTTTGACAAGCATTTAGTAGAACGGAACAACTAGCTGTTTTCGAAGGCAACTACGCATTCATCATCAGCGTTCTTTTGTGTTTGGTCTACTGTGTGTCGTGTCAGCTGATGTAGGTTTCTGCTTTATAGGCTCAGCTTTTTATTTCAAATGGAATATGTGAATTGTTTTGATTCATCGTATTACAATTTGCTGAAAGCTTTTTTTGTCATGAAAACTAAATTTTATCATCTTTGAATTTACAACAGTCAGCCAGTCATGTTTATTTTTATTTTAATTTGTCTATAACTGTCATTTTCTTATTCCCAACAGCTGAGCAAAACATAAGTTAACTATTTTTTTTTTTGTGTGTAAAATTGTTTTGCGTGGAATTGCCCATATGCCTCCATAGTGCCTTAGCGATTCCGCCGCCTTCAACCGTCAAAGTGCAGAACTCATTATTGGAAGAGCCTTTATAAATTTTTATGTTCATTATTTGTAACCACACGAAAATTCGCTTGAATACAAAAAAAAAATTAAGTGTAAAGCAAACATGTTTAGCAATTTAAAATTGTGTGCAATGCATATCTACTCGTACTTCTAAGAAAAATTATATATACAAAATCACAATTACGTGCATTTAATATTTATTAATTATAAAAAAAAAGAAAGAAAACAAAAGATAATAAACAAAAAGACAATAAAAACATTTTCAAGTTTGTTTACAGTTTAAACGTTTTTTACATTTTAGAAATGTTTTAAAATACAATATGAAAGTGAATTTAAATTGCCTGAAAATTGTGTAACTCTGCAGCGCCTTTAAGTGAATTGGTCGAAAATCATATAAAAGCATACGACGACGATGATCATCACATGCAGTGAAAGTAGATGTTAACAAATATAATAAAGCTTTGAAACAGTTTGTGTTATAAATCTTATAAAAAATATTTTAATTAATTAATTTTTACACATAAAAAAAGTTTTTTTTTTATCGTATGCCCTAAAATGGGGTACTTTTTTAAATGAAAAATTTAAATTTTAAAAAACATTTGTGTTCGCGCGACAAAAACTCCCTCAATAAATCGAATAAATTTTTTTTTGTAGCTAATAAACAGGAATGCAACCGGGAAACCGGTTAATTAGTATAACGTTTCCCAAGCCTGTCAGTGAACTTTGAGCATGACTTAAAAGACTCGCTGGAACAGAGAAATTTTAAATTGATAAAAAAAAATCTTTTTTTGTTATTTAGGTCATGTGTTTTGACACAAGATTTGGCTGCAAAAAAAAAACAAACATAAAAAATAACAATGCCTGCCAAACAAATCATACGCATTAAAAAGCTCCATAAATTATGATGTTGCACATAAAAACATGCAACCGCAACTACCAAAAAAAAAACAGTTTAAAGTCGAACGCAGCATCATAAAAAAAGTTTACAATACAACAAGAGAAAGGCAAAAAATAAAAAATAACGCAAACGGGATTGAGCGGAGGATGTCTTTCAGCCAAATATGGGTCACAAGTGTTAAATACGCATTCCATATACATAATTCCGCCGATAAGAAGAAATTTCATTTAAGTCAAACATCTACATAAATGATCATCGGCATTGGCCACCAATCAAGATCTTCATGACAGCACAGAAATGATGTTGGTGGGAGATGTTGATGCGTTTGTAAAGAATGGAAATTAATTAATTAATGATCATCATCATTAAACAAGAAAACGTGAAGGGCAAACAATAATGGAAATCACCAGGGAAACCGCAAATATGCAATTGCATGTTTTTTTTTTTGTGCGACGTATTAATGTGTGGACAAGATATTTATACGTTTCAGAACTTTTTATGAATTTTGGCATCGATTTGTTAGTGCATATTTTTGCATATTTTGCCCTTTAAAGCATGTTTTTGCATATTTTAATCATATTTTTGAATTTTTAGAGCATAATTTACGCTTTTATGGCATATTTTGTTACTTTATAGAATTTGTTTTATTACAACTTGGGGCAACCGTCCTTTTAAAAGGACACCCCATTCCGAAAAAAATTATATTCGATATGAATCCATATAAATTATTTGCTGGGTTTTGTATAAGTTACTAAGCCTACTATGCTTATTTTTCTTTTGTGATTTTCAAAAATATTATTATTTGTGAATTCTCAAATAGTTTTTGAAAGTCTGTACATAAGATAAGAGGTTTGTGACTGTTCAAAATGTGTGGTTGAAGTCTACTGACGATTTGTTACAGAAACAATGAAATGCATATAGACATCGCTGAACCACCAGCAAATAAATTTCAAATTAAAATAAACTTGACAATATGTCGAATAATAAATTTCTTAAATTATTTGTTTTAGTAAAAAAAAAATTTTTTTTTTTTTTTTTAACACACAACACAACCCGCGAAGCGATTAGCTTGTCTGGGGAAAATACCCAGGGCCTATGGTGGGAATCGAACCCACGACCTCTGGACTGAGAAGCTAGCATCGCTACCACTCAGCCACAAGGGCAGGTAATTTGGTTTTAACCTGCACTTCAAACCCAGTTATTCTATGTTAATTTTGTTTCCTTTTTTTTATTTTTTTTTTTTGTCTTATTTTATATGCAAATGTTGTTGAATTTTTGAATCAAAACTTGATTTTCATTTACAAATAAACCAATTTATTCTATTTTTAAGAGCATATTTTTTTACTTTTTAGTGCATATTTTCAAGTTTTAAGTGCATATTGAATGCGCATAAAAAACTTTTTTAGATCATATTTCTGGTTTCCCTGAAAATCACTCTTCGTTGCAAACTGCTGTTGCACAAATAATGCAGATGCAGCAAGTTTAGCAAATATAAACGAAACAAAATCGGCAGAACGAGAAAAAGCGCTACGGATAAAGTTCGTAAAATGTTACATACATACATACATACATACATATGTATGCACTTTACTGAATTTGTTTGTTTTGTTTCTAAAATCAACACTACGAGTATATAACTCCCGCGCTGGCAAAGTTTTGAAGTAGACGCGCCGTCGCTAGACACTAAAATAATGTACATCTGAGAATTTACAATAAAAACTGTTACAATTTATAAAAGCTTTAATTTTAAATTGCAATTGTATTAATTTAACTCAATGTTAATAAAATCAGTAAAAGTTTAAAGGCTCAGTAATAACGTAACTGCAACAGTAGGAAACAGCTGATCGATATTGTTATGTGAAAAGTAATGAAAATTGTTATGGAGATGTAATGTAACGTAGCCTACTTTTCATATAAAAATATCGATCAGCTGTTTCCTACGTTGCGAATTACTTTTCATTACAGTCGGGTAACTGAGCCTTAATGCTTCTATCACGTAAATAAGTATTTTAGCGGCGGCCTTGATGTTCAAATATTAGCTGCCGCTTAGCTAAAGTTGGCTTTATTTATTTATTGCGTGCATTAATATTTCAAAAGTCGACTATTACAATAAGTTACGTTAAACGTTTAAAACAACACTAACGCTTTGTAGTAGAAAGTTATTACATATCTGCAACTTTAGGATATAATAAATAACTTTCTTCTCTAAACTAGCCCCATTTTTGTGTAAGACGTTTGATTTAGAAATCTTGGCGTTTTTGTAATAGTAGATTAAAGGAAACTTGTACAACTTTTCTTTAATCTATTACAGAAACGCCAAGATTTTTAACTCAAACGTCTTACACAAACAGGGGGTAAATAGTTATTTATTTAAAAATCCATTAATTTAATTTGATTTTATTTTTATACCCTTTACCAACAAAAATGGTAAAAGGGTATATATAGGTTTGTCATTCCGTTTGTAATTTCTATAATATCAATAAGCGACCCATAAAATATATATATTCTGGATCCTTATGCATAGGGAAGACGAATAAGCGATGTCCGTCTGTCCGTCTGTCCGTCTGTCCGTCTGTCTGTACGTGAAATCGGTTTTCCGAAGCTCCCAGAAAAGCTAGAGACTTCGTTCTTGGACTGGTGTGTCAGAAATTTTCCAAAATAGATTGGTATTGAAATTCAGCAAAATCGGGCAGACGATTGCAGAGCTGGAAAACGTAAACTTCATTTTGCCATATAAAAGTAACTACCAAAAACAAATTTTTATTTTTTTAATAAATGAACTTATTTTACACATCAGTACGATTACAACTGGTATTTTAAATTAAAAAAATATAAAAAAATTAAAAAAACGTTTCCAGGGTTGGAAAACTTTAACTTTTTGTGTTATGTAAAATTAACTATGTCTAAAACTATATTAGTATTTTCTCGAGAACCGTAAGAGGTACAGACCTGAAATTTGGACACAGTGTGTAGACCTTTGGCCGCTACAACAACAAATATATGAAAATTGGAAATTAAAGGGTGTTCCAAAACGAGCAACGAAAAACTTTAAAATCCCATGTAATATACATACAATTGTATGTATGTATGTATATACACTTGAAATTTGTAAGGTTAGTGTATTTTTATACAGACTACAAAAATTAACACTAAAATTTCAAAAAATTTAAATTAAAGGGTGTTCCATCAGTTAATGCAATTTTGACTATGCAATTTTGACAACTTGCTGTATCTTGGAAACCGTGAGAGCAAAACTCTTGAAATTTTCAAAAACGGTAAAACTAAAAAATCAAAAAATTATAAAATCGCCAAACCGAAAAAAATCGCCAAAAACAAAAAAAATCGCCAAAGCGAAAAAAAGCACCAAATTACAAAAAAAATGTCTAAGACTAAAATAAATGGCGAATAACCGGAAAAATTGCTAAAATGAAAAAAAATCGTCAAAATGAAAAAAAATCGCCAAAACGAAAAAAACCCCACAAAAACAGAAAAAAATCCAAAATGAAAAAAAACACCAAAAACAGAAAAAAATCGCAAAATGAAAAAAAAACCCAAAAAACAGGAAAAAGTTGCCAAAATGAAAAAAAATCTCCAAAATGAAAAAAAGCGCCAAAACCAGAAAAAAATCGCCAAAATGAAAAAAAAAACGCCAAAATGAAAAAAAGTCGCCAAATTGAAAAAAAAACTCCAAAATGAAAATAAACCCCCAAAAACAGAAAAAAATCGCCAAAATTAAAAAAAATCGCCAAAACGAAAAAAACCCCACAAAAACAGAAAAAATCCAAAATGAAAAAAAGCCCCAAAATCAGAAAAAAATAGCCAAAATGAAAAAACCCCAAAACAGGCAAAAATCGCCAAAATGAAAAAAATCGCCATAATGAAAAAAATCTCCAAAATTAAAAAAAAAGCCCCAAAAACAGAAAAAAATCGCCAAAATAAAAAAAAATCGCCAAAATAAAAAAAAATCGCCAAAATGAAAAAAAATCGCCAAAATGAAAAAAACCGAGAAAAACAGAAAAAAATCGCCAAAATGAAAAAAAGCCCAGAACAGGAAAAAATCGCCAAAATGAAAAAAAAAACGCCAAAATGAAAAAAAAATCGCCAAAATGAAAAAAAATCGCCAAAACGAAAAAAAACCTTAAAAAACAGAAAAAAATCTCCAAAATAAAAAAAACCCCAAAACAGAAAAAAATCGCCAAGATGAAAAAAAATCGCCAGAATGGAAAAAAAAATCGCCAAAACGAAAAAAACCCCAAACAACAGAAAAAAATCGCCAAAATGAAAAAAAAAGCCCAAAAACAGGAAAAAAATCGCCAAAATGAAAAAAAAAATCGCCAAAATGAAAAAACCCCAAAATAGGAAAAAATCGCCAAAATGGAAAAAGAATCGCCAAAATGAAAAAAATCTTCAAAATGAAAATAAGCCCCAAAAACAGAAAAAATCGCCAAAATGAAAAAAACCGAGAAAAACAGAAAAAATCGCCAAAATGAGAAAAAAGCGACAAAACTGAAAAAATCTTTTAAACTGAAAAAAACTTCAAAAAAGCAAAAAAGCCACATTAAAAAGTGCTCAGAACCGAATGTACGGAACCCTTCGTGCGCGAGTCAAAGTCGCACTTTACTGAATTTTTTAATATTAAAGGAATTAAATGAAACTAAGTTTTTTCTTATTTCGTTTTTGCTTCGTTCACTTAACATATTTTATGTATTTTTTAAAGAACTAGATTGGTACAAGGAATTAGAAAAATCCTAAATTATGATTCCAGGGTTGGAAAACTTACACTTTTTGTGTTATGTAAAATTAAATAGGTCTAAAAATTTTTTTCTTTTTCTTTATAAATTGAATATATTTATGCTTGTGAAAGAAAAGTTTGGCGTATAAAATTTGAAAAATGAAAATTACAGCTCCAAAGATGGAAACTTTAAAAAAATGATAAATTTTTTCACAAAACAAATATGTATGTATGTGTCTGTATACTATATATATGTACGTACGTTGGTAAAGGGTATATAAGATTCGGCACAGCCGAATATAGCACTCTTACTTGTTTTATATCTACTAAAAACAACTCCTTTTAAAGTTTCTTTTGGAAATTTCTTTGTGCGTAATCAGCTAATGATTTCTTAATAAAGCAAATGACTAAATGAACTTGTTCGCAATCAATTTTAAACACCAAACACACAAAAACAACATCCAGTAAAGACACTTCATTAAATATCTTTAATTACACTTGACTTGATTTTCCACTTGAGTTTTGACTAAAAGGAATAAACGAAGAAATTTCTGCAGGTTTTTTCTTTAACTTTAAAAAAAAAACCTATTTTTTTATACACTTTCATTCATTTCTTTCTCATTTTCGTGGCTGACAAGCAACTAAGAAATAAATGTCTGATGAGGAGAAGGTTCATATTTTGGCACTAAATGCAATAATTCATTCATTCATTGAAATAGTCAAGTCAAGTAAATTTAACTCAACTCAAGACGACTCAAGTCATTCAAAAGACACCACCTTCCTTGTGTGTTTGTCATTTGTGAGGAATGAAGGCAAGATTACAACTGGTGGGATTGCATCTAATTGTAGTTCGTGGGCTAAAGTGGGCACTTTTCACACCATATTTCTTTTTTTGCAAACTTATGTCTGCATTTGCTCACTCGGCCTACGTTTTTTTTTTTTTTTTTTTTTTTTGCCACAAGTGTAGCAGGTATTTAACAGTATTTTATGTTTTTTCTGGTAACAGTTGGCGGCTTTTTGAATAAAGTCTTCAGCAGTTTTTATTACACGTTATAAAATTAGACAGTTTTTGCAAATTAGCAAAAACGTTGGAATTTTTAGCTTAATTTGTTGCATTTAGCAGCTGCTGCAGTTGCTTGAAAATTTAATAAATTACAATTGTTATAAATGTGGGTGGAACAAAATATTTAAATAGAAATAAGTTAAAACATATACATACATATATGAATGTAATTTAAATATAATAATTTAAATCTAGAATTGTAACAAATACTTTAAGCTATGATTTAATAAGGAGAATAAACACAAACTTACCATTGATTGCCGAAAATGCGAATTCTGAAAGTATAAAAAATTTTAAAAATTAATTAGTTTTACAGTGATTCAGAATGGAAAATACAAACTAACAAAACTTAAGAATAAATAAATATAAAAAAAAGAATCTTTACTAGAGATGAGCGCAACTCAGTTGACGGTCATTAGCAGGGAAACCGCAAATATACGAGTTCCTCCATACAATTTGATATTAAAAATGGGCGCAATATGTAGTTTTAAGCCCACTACTACTAAGTCCAAGCGTGCTTTTTAATGTGAAGTTTTGTGGCAATACTTTTAAAGATCATGTTCAATTTTGCCACATGTGCTAACTTCATGCCAGTTTTTTCTTATACATAAGGCCCTAACACTCTTAAACAACATATTATTTCTACTAAATTTCAAATGATTTCTAATCAACATTTTTGCATGGTGATTTTACATTGGTATTTTTTTTCTGTATATGATTTCCTATACTTAATTAATGTAAGAATTTTGAAGAAAACGTGTAGTCTTCAAACTCCTTTTGAAAATAGATGGACACGCAAACTTTCAATTTCGAGAAACATATCTCTTAACCGATTTTAGCAAGTAGTAATTAAAAAACCAAAAAAACCCGACTGCGACCAACTTTGAACCATTAAATATCCTAAATTATCATTCGAAATTAAAAATCATAAGAGAAACGTAAAGATGATTTTAAAATATCTGTCGAATGGTACCCATTTTGATATAGTTCACCGATTTTTTTTTCGTATTAACAAAATGGCGTCTGTTGGCCGCCATATTGAGTTTTGACTACTGTCATATCTTTAGGGAGAGGACCTATGCTCCTTGGATCCAAAGGAACCAATATATATATATATATATATATATATATATATATACATAAATCTTTAGGGACACTCCCAGTTAAGACAAATGGATTGATGTAAAATCATCAAAATCGGTCCACGCGTTCGGTTCGCAAGCCCACAAACATACATGGTACATATGTATATACCCTGTCAACATTTTCTATCGCGGAAGTGACTCAGAAGTGACGCTAAGAAGCTGAAACTCATCGTCTGCGATACCATTTTCTCATCGTAGAAGCGTCTTCCATATTGAGAAGTTGTACCCCCGGAAGTAACCTCAAGAAGTGACTTCTGCGTTACTTCAAGAAGACACTTCTGCGTTACTTCAAGAAGTCACTTCTGCGTTACTTCAAGAAGTTACTACACAGTGACGAAATATATTTTATATTATTTTATTCGCCTCTCTATTGCTTTTAATTTTTTTTTTGCCTTTACTTTAAACAACAAACTATCTTCCAAACGTCGTCTAGATGATTAAAAAACGAGTGCAATGTAAATTTTTATTGTGAAATTCAAACTATCTTCCAATTAACGTCTGGAAGTGAGTAAGACGTAACGCCTTTGACGATGGACGATGAAAGAAACTTCCAAATGTTGGAAGGGTACATACACATACACATACACATATAAACACAATACCCTTCTTTGCGTCTCATAGTCGGGTAAAAAAGGAGGAGGTTCTCAACTGGTTTGTACTTTGTTTATCTCCTCTAACAACCAAATTTTACAGGAGAGACATTAATATGTTAACGTTTTCTATAAGATAGCTTAAGAAATAAGCTTAATACTTTAAGTTCTTTCAATATGAAGAGTTTCAAATTAAAGTAAATATTTCAACCAGTCGATGCGGGGTATTTTTCTCTTTCGAACGGCATTAAAATGTCATATGCCACAAAAAGTGGATTTAACAGATTTACACTCTAAGCCGACGATATTTTCAATTACATATCGCACATTTACTCAAACAACGTCATAACTCAAAAAACCACGTTTGCCAGAAAACGAGTTTAAAGTTCTCAATTTACACACAACTTAAGGGAAAAAGAAAATTTTAATTTGCTTTCATGAGTTGAGTAAACAAGATATTTGTATGAAAATTTTTACACAATATGAAGAACAATATGAGGCTTAATTCTACATCATTAACACGAAAATTTCATTTTGTGAGTTATGACGTTCTTTGAGTAAATGGGCGATATGCACATATCTGTTTCAGCATAAAATTTTAAGCTAATTAGTACATATCACATTTGCATTAGTATAAATAAATATGTTTATATATATTTTTTTTAATAAATAAGGAAGCGCGTATTGTCAACACTTTGCTTAGATGACACATTTTATTACGGAATTTCCGTTTTAATGCATTTTATATGAATGCACTTTAAAGTCTTTGAATGCAACTGAATGCAACAAAATGAAATGTAGATATAAAAGCAATTTAAAATAATATATAAATGTTCTTTTTTTCTCTCTCTAAATTTCTATATAAACACATTATTGTCATCATGCAGTAGCATGCAGCAGCAGGCAGCAGCAGTGTATTGAGTGTTGTTGCAGTAATTGACCTATTTACCTCATAGTCTACATTAACATTACATTGCATTACATTACATTACATACACACGTATGTATGTACATATGTATCTATGCATGTAAGTCCACATGAGTTTACAAATGTATGAGTAATGAGATATTTTCCTTTGTTTTTTTTTTCCTTTTATGCTATTGCTTATGTGTGTTAAGACATTATTTCATATCATCATGATTAATAAACAACAAAAAAAAAGAAAAGAAAAAAAAATACGATTCTACTGTCATGTCCGTTTACCATCATCGAGTTTTTTTCTTTCTTTCTTTCTTTCTCTCTCTTTTTTTAGTCTACATTTGATGTTAATGGAAAACTAAAATGAAGAAAAATGGAAAAATTATTTTTAAACTAATACAAACATTTTTCCCATTGTCACTTTCAATAAGACAAAAGGAAAAAGACTTTAGCAACAAGAATGTGCAGTAAGTTGCATGCAACATTAACAACAACACAATATAATATAACAAACAGACAGAAGAAAAGCCATCTAATATTCTTCTTACCAAACAGAACAAATCAAATGAAACAAAAAACTTGAAAAGAAGTTCCCCTTTCGGAAATGCATTCCTTCTAAAGCTCACATAATGCTCTTAGCGCGATCATTGTTACCAGTTGGAAGAATAAGACAATATAAAGTATTTAATCAAGTTTGCCACTTTATCACGCATGCTACTCGTACAAGCAGCAGCAAAGGACAAATATATGTACATTGGTTTGGAACTGGTATTTCTTATTATTTTTTTTTTTTTGTTTAAGAATTGTAGTTAAAAATTCTTAGAAAAAATTTTAAACACAAAATCTGCCGAAAGAAAAAGAAAAGTATTTTTTTTTTCGCAGAGCTGGCATGACATAACGATATTTATAATGCGCCAAAGGGAAGTGGAAATTTATAAGTTGTAAGCAGTTTAGAGTTTCAGTGCGCAAGAGCACTTTCACAACTTAAAATATTCTATAAAAGTGAACAATGAAAACAAGGGCATCCTTTGGCGCGCGGGCAGTATCCGTTCCAAAACATCAAATTAACTTAGCAAGCCACATATTGAACATTAAAGTGCACACCAGTAGTGGCATTGAGTAACTTTTTGCCAAACGAAAATCTCAATATTTATCAATATATTTATTCGTTTGCTGTAACAGATAATTTAATTCTGCAATCTCTTGTTACTAAAGTGAACAGCTGTGTTTGTTATACCCACCATTTAATTCTTTATCATGTGGCATCGCTGCTAACACAACGTGACTAAAGTTGAAAACTTTGTTATTTGTTGAACTTCTCATTTGTTTAAATGAAAGTTTATAACATAATAACTCTAGTTGTTCTAAGATTTTTGGGTAAAGGTTCCCTGATGATCTGCATTAGCAACAGTGAAATGCGCATAGGATCCAGCTAAACCCCTCAATAATCAATTTAAATGTATTTTTAATAAAAAAGTTATTTTACTAATTAAGTAAAATAATAATTTGGGATTATTAGTGCGTTAATAAACGTTAAACGTGACCAGATGGTGTTTGCACAAAGCGGGACATGATCGATCAAAAAGTGGGATTTTAAAGAAAATACCGCCAGATAGAGGGATTTAAAATTTAAAATTACTTTAGAGAACTCACGCAAAGAAAATATATGGTTGTAGAATGGTTGAGAAAACAATATTATGTTCTCTGTAACAACTGTATGGTCGTTGAAAGCTAGTTATTGTTATTTTAAACATTAATTTCGTTACGATAAAGAAAGTATTGTTTTAATTTAGTAATTGCATTATTGTATTCATAGAAAGTGCGATATGGTTAGAGTTTAACAATACAGTTTTGTTAAAAATTTATGACTGCAATATAATTTGTATTGTTATGTAAAAATAATATGATGTAAATAACAATATAATGTTATCCAAAACCATACTATATTAAGTTAAAAAAATCGTTTCCAGAAACATCTTCTGTCAGTTCAGTGTTATATTTGCAAGCTATCGGTAGTGCACACGTGGTGTTAAATAAATAAAAAAAGTATATGCAAAAGGGTATATCAATAAAGATATATATTTATATATATATATATCTTTATTGATATACCATATATATCTTTATACATAGGTATATATCTTTATACAGACGTGTCTGTATTTCGTGTATACACACATATGTAAGTATACATTTCTATACACACATTTTATTTCAACAATATTAATTTATTTTTATTTAGGACTTAACGCATAGCTACTTTAAACAAAATATTTATCAATAAAGATATGATTAAAAACAAAATATTATTATTATATAAAATAATACTATGGTCGTATTTAACAATATTATTATAATATTAGAACATGGTATGGTAAGTCTCAATTATATTTTAGTCACATCTAACAATAGTGTTGTCATATTTATAATACTAAGATTAAGTATAACAAAGTTAGTTGTTATTGTAGATAATATTATTATTAACTTAGAAAATAATTTTATTTAAACTTTGCTTTTCTATTGACAATAATATGTTTTGATTGCAACCATATAATTCAATCATAGTATGGTGTTGTTTGATTATGGTTACCTCAACCATATTTTTTTTTGTTTGCGTGCGGGATGTCGTTCCCACATAAAAATTCTTTTATTTTAGTATATATTTACATCTAATGCAGCAAGAAAAGTGAAATGTTGTGTGAGTAACGATTTTTTAAATGTGCGTTGTCTTACAAAAAAAATTAATTGGACATGTGGGTGTGGCACCGCCCATAAAGAGAATATTTTTCAGTTTCAGATATCTGGAAAGCATTTGGTAAATTGAAGAAAAAAAAAGCATTTGCTTTTTACTTAAAAATTTGTTTAAAAAAAACAAAAAAACACATACACCTAATTCACACGAAGACTTTTATGAAGTCTATTTTTCGACGTAATTTTTGGCTTGATAGCGAACGGGGTAGAGAAGAAAGATGGGTAGAAAAAATGACTCGATTTCTGTTTTCTATGGTTTTTTCATATTTTTCTTTACACTAATTTGTGTTCTTGTTATTACGTTTTATTATTAATATTCTCATATTGGTGTGTTCTTCGAAGCAAAATTTTATTTAAAAAGTACCCTGTCGGTGATTTGGTTAACTTTAAGCTAACTATTTCGCAACTAGTACTGACTGACACTTGGATTACTTTCAATGTAATCAACTGAATATTTTAACATTGCGATGTCCTAGGCGGTAGACAATTGTCTCACTCTGCACTACTTTCAACTAACTTAAAGTTGACTTTTTTAAATCGCCTGGTAGTCAGTAAATTAAAAAAATTTTTGCCGGGTTCGAAAATGTATCATCACACGTTGTGTTCTCAACGCGCTATCACTCGGCTAAGGTACCATCTAAAATAACAACAGCAAAATGTTAATATAAAACTGAAATGAGTTTCAAAGTAGCTTAGAATAAATTTGTTGACTCTCATCAAATTTGATTACGTACTCAACTTAAGAATTAGTTTTGGGTTTGTTCTGGATGACATTGCAGTTAGCTTTTAGTCAGTCTAAGAAAAGTTAACTACAAAATAACTATTTTTGTAGTCAAGCACACATTATACATTTGTATAAACAATAAAATCAATAAAAATCAAAATCAATAAAAAAAATTAGACATGTAAAAATAATCATCGTATGAGCGCAAATAATTTTTGGTAGAAACTTCAAAAGGGAATCAAGAAAAATAGACGTCATAAATTTCATCGTCTGAATCCTGTGATACATATTTTAGGTTTTAAAACAAATTTTCAAGTAAAAAGCAAATGCTTTTTATACTCTTTACTAAAAATGGTAAAGGGTATATGTATATCATGTCAGTCAGTGTATAATTTCCATAATATTCATATGCAACCCATAAAATATATATATTCTGGGTCCTTGTGAATAGTGAAGACGAATAAGCGATGTCCGTCTGGTGTAAGTGAAATCGGTTTTCCGAAAAGAAAAGATAGAGACTTCGCTCTTGGACTGGTGTATCAGAAATGGTCAACGAAATCGAGCTGATGGCTTCAGAGCTGGAAAACTTAAAACTTAATTTTTCCATATAAAAGTAATTAGATAATACAATTTTTTTGATTTTTTTTTTAAATAAACTTATATTATATTTTAGTATGAATAAAATTTCTTTTAAAAATATTAAAAAGAAATAAAAAAATCAAAAAGACGTTTCCAGGGTTGAGAACTTTAACTGTTTTCTTATATAAAAATAACCTACTAAAACTAATTTTTCCTTTTTATCTATAAATTTAAAATATCTTACATTCTTAAAAGAAATAGATTGGTGAAAGAAATCAGAAAATTTTTAAATTATGACTCCAGGGTTGGGAAACTTACACTTTTTGTGATATATAAAATTAACTAGGTTTAATAATTTTTTTTATATTTTAATTTATACATATATATTTTATGTTTTGGAAAGAAAAGTTGGATATAGAAAATTAGAAAAATAAAAACCACAGCTCTACAGCTGGAAAATTTAAACTTTTTTTGATATTAAAGTAACTAAATAAAACTAGTGTTTTCCTTACTTCTTTTTTTCCTTGTTCAATTAACATGTTTTATATATTTTATATATTTTTTGAAGAACAAGGTTGGTATAAGGAACCAAAAAAATCTAAAAGGATTATTCTAGGGTTGATATTTAAAACTAATTAAATTAAGCTAGTTATTTCTATATTTTAGAAAGAAAGAAATTAGTATTAAAAAAAAATTTTAATTATGGCTGCAGGGTTGAAAATTAAAAAAAAAAATTGGGTAAAAAAATAACCAAAAAAAAATTTTTTTCAGTTAAACATATTTCATGTTTCAGAAAGATCTTTACTCAAGCAAATTTTTTAGTCGAAAAAAACAGAGAGGTCACTTATTAAAAAATACAATATAAGAAAAATTTATAAATTTTATTACAAAACACATAGGTATGTAGTTACTTATGTATGTATGTATCTGTATACTACATATACATGCGTTGGTAAGGGATACATAAAATTCGGCACAGCCGAATATAGCACTCTTACTTGTTTTTTCTTCAATTGTCTTTGAAAACAATTTTAGAATTTAACAAATAGGCGTGTGCTGCCTTTCATACCACGCAAATTATATTTTGTCTTCCAAAATAATAATACCAGTGTACCAATCAGCTGATTTGCTCACAGCTTATTACTGATGGCCTAGAATGAGCAATAGCTATTAGCTTTTTAATATCAAAAGTTGGCATGGCGCTTCCCAAATAGAATTAACATTTATTTCTAGATATCTTGGAAGCCAAAACTGTCAAAATTTTTTTATTAATTTAGTAATTTAGTTTTTTTAGTAATCAGCAACGCCAATAGTTGCAGCAAAAAGTGCATTTATTTATATATATTTATTTTTTAATATCTTGGTATCTGCTAAAAACACAAGCTTGACATTCCGCTAATTCTCCTGGTGACAGAAAATAATCGGAATTAGACAATTAAGTGTGGTTACTCGCAAATAGAAAAGATGTTTACTTGAAAAAATATCTGGGAAACAAATGCAGTGAAAATTGTTCAACTCTTCATGCCTGTTAATAAAGAAAATTGTATTTTACAAAATAGTGAAAGTTGTACTGCAAGCGTGACATTTCTTATATAAAAAATTTTTCTTTTCAACACAAACAACCACAAAATTTAAAAACTCTAAAAAGCGGGATAAAGCGGGATAGAAAATCGAGGTGGGATCGATCTATGAAAAGTGGGATGTCTGCTCGGGTTATGCATAAAAAATGCCAAAATAAGCGAAAAGCTCCGCAAAGAGGTATAAAGAAAAACTAAATTAATTTGAGCTTATGATTTTACATTTGTTTACTTCAGCCGACAGCGAGAATCGTTAAAATTATGTTAATGGATAGCAAAGTCCATAAGTTGTTATTATATTTATTATAACAATACGATTTTCTCCTTTAGCATTGTGACCACAATTCGTTCCAATATTTTCAGTAAGAATGACGTTAGGCTTATTGATTAAATAAAATCGCTTGTGAAGCTCACAAAAAAATTTAATATTAAAATTTTAATATTTTTCCATCAGTATGCGTTAAATCTTTAAAGAAACTGTAACAAAATAATAAATATTAATAAGCCTTTTGTGCTAAAAGTTGAATAAACTTTTTTATGGCGACATTTTCTCACGTTCTTTTTTGCCGTAAATAATTTTTATAATTTTTTTTTTGATAAATTTATTCACTTTAGTCATTCTACTACTGACACAAAAGATAATAAACCACAACAACAACAAGTGCTTTGGGTGAAAAAGTTAGTGACCATTGAAAACGTTTTTAATATTTTATGCATAAATTAATTTTAAAAAAATAAAATCAAGAGAAAAAAAAGAGGCAAAAAAATAAAAATAAACACGAAACTCTCATGCAATAGATTTAAAAAAAAAAAATTAAATTATTTGACACGCACACAGACGCACACACACGCACAGGCAGCAGCATTAATTAACATAATTTTAACAAGTCTAAAACTCTTAAAGAAAAGTTTTAAGGAAACACAAATAAAATTTTTATTCATCAGATAAAGAGATTTAACTAAATTAGAAACACAAAAAAAAAATTAAAATTCATATGTATAAGAGGAAATAACACGCTGATAACTATTTAAATATTAATTAAGTTCCCTTTTTAGGGAGTATATTAAGATTCAACATAAATGATGTTTAAACAAATGGGAATTAACTCAAAAACGAACTTAACTCACGCATGAACACCCTTCACTTAAATTATTTCTTTAATTATAATTAAATAAAGATGTGCGACTTTAGACATCATGTGTATTAAATGTGAATGAAAAACAAACAAGTGAAAGGGGAATTTTGAATTTCAATTCATTGTTTCAATACAAGTGTATCGGCGCGGATCTACTCTTAAGGCTCTTCGAAAATTTAATTGCTGGAAGATTGAAAACCCCAATATGACCATAAGATGGAGGCAGAAGAGGCCATTTAGCCCCTTTTGGGCCTTCTTCTTTGGCCTTATTTCAAATAAAGTGACTTCCAAAAAGAAAATAAATTCAGTAAAGACCCTGCAGAAAATTTGATGACAAGTGATCCAAACGTACGAGTACTCGCCCTATGGGAGTGTTACGAAAAGTAGTGGTAGGTGAAAAAAGGACATATCCTTTAAATGGTTACATATTCACCATTGTCCTGATGTATCGTCTTGATCTTGAATCAATTTAATTGGGACTCGGTCTAGTGTTGTAGTAAACGGCACTGGACATGTTGGATGTGATTGAATGCAGGACCTACCAAATAGTGTAAATATAATAGTCGTTGTTCCCTCCAAGGTGACACTGGAACCAGTCCCGTAACTAGTATACCTAAATACCTAAGCTTAACTGGTATTTATACTTTTGAAATATGAGTGGGCCTGTGGTCGAGTGGGTAGTGTGCAAGCCTCTCATGCAGGAGGTTGTCGGTTCGAATCTCAAAAAAAAAATTCTAATTAAAAATTAAGTTTTCATTGCATTTGTACACTCAGGGAAAAGCTGCAACTTAAAAATAAGAAAATAATTTTCAATATAATAGAAAATGTATATTGAGATACTTAAAAATAACAAAAATTAAAAATTTAGAAAACCCCCGATATGTCTAGAAAAGATGAGATATCTTCTAAACGGCTGGACCGATTTTCTTCAAAGATAGTTAAGAACCCTCGGTCCAACCGTTTGGGCTGTACGTGGACACGGGGGGTTAATAAATAAAATTAATAATTTAATAATAAGAAATTTCAACATGACTAGACTTTCGTTAATATTTCTTATTAATTCAATATGGTTTTTATTGATTTTAAGCTGTTTTTTCTCTGGGTGTAACAATCAAAAAATTATAAGTGATCATTGTTACAGTTTAAATGTTGGAATAATATTTATATGTGTATACATAATTTATATTATTCTACACCGCATATGTCCCTGTGGTATAATTCAGTGACAAGTCACAAGGTGCATGCAAAGTATCAATTAACCCCATTCTAGGCTATGCCCATGTAAAAGTGACTTGGTCCGCTTCATAGGAAGTGTTAGGACTCGGACTGGTCACTATCATTTGGGGACCGATCACATGCCTAGTGTTGTGTCAGTTCCGTTTCCTGTATGGGTGCGACTTTGACTCGCACGCAAAGGATTCCGAACGTACACTAGATTTGTAATACTAGACGAACTTTAGTTTGGTGCTTGTTTCTCTTTGGCGATTTTTTCGGTTTTAGGCGATTTTTCGAATTTTGGCAAAATTTTTTTGTATTGGCGGTTTTTTAAGTTTTTGCGTTTTACTTCGTTTTTTGACGATTTTTTAGTTGTGACGCTTTATTTTTTCTTTCGCCAATTTTTTTTTTTTTGGTTTTCGCCGATTTTTATAGTTTTGGCGTTTTGGCAATTTTTTTAGTTTGTGCGATTTTTTCGTTTTGGTGATTTTTTTTGTTTTGGCGATTTTTTCGTTTTGGCGATTTTTTCGTTTTGGCGATTTTTTTGCTTTTTGGCGATTTTTATACTGGGTGATATTTTTACATTTTAACGATAGTAATTTTTCATTTAGCTGCTTTTTAGAGTTTCGTACACCAAAGGTGAAAAGAAACCCTATTGTTTTCGCTACGCTGTCCGTCTGTCCGTCCGTCTGTCACAGGGTATTTTCTCGAGAACCGTAAGAGCTATGGGCCTGAAATTTGGACACAGTGTATAGACCTTTGGCCGCTACAATTGCATGTATATACACTTGAATTTTATAAGGTTTGTGTATTTTTATACAGACTACAACAATTAACACTAAAATTTTAAAAAAAATTTAATTAAAGGGTGTACCATCAGTTAATGTAATTTTGACAAATTGCTGTATCTTGGAAATTGTAAGAGCAAACTTCTTGAAATTTTCAAAAACGGTAAAACAAAAAAATTCCAAAACTATAAAATCGCCAAACCGAAAAAAATAGGCAAAACAAAAAAAATCGCCACAACGAAAAAAAGCACCAAATTAAAAAAAAAAATTCTAAAACGAAAATAAATCGCGAAAAACCGGAAAAATTGCCAAAAATTAAAAATCGCCAAAATAAAAAAAAATCGCCAAAATCAAAAAAATTGCCAAAATGAAAAAAAAATCGCCAAAATCAAAAAAATCACCCTAGTGAAAAAAATCGCCAAAAAAAATCGCCAAAATTAAAGAAATCGCCAAAACGAGAAAAAAGCGAAAAATAAACATAAAAATCATTTCAGCTGAAATAACGTCAAAAACTTAAATAACGCTGTATTAAAAAAAATGCTCAAAGCCCAACGTACGGAACCCTTTGTGCGCGAGTCAAAGTCGCACTTTACTGATTTTTTTACTTTGGCGATTTTTCGTTTCGGTTTTTTTTTTATTTTGGGACTTTTCAGTTTCTGTCTAAAAATTTGCGAAAAAAAAGTGTTTGTATTTTTTTACTCCCTATATTCTAATCATTAATATTTTTGAACTGGTGGAAAGTTTCTGGTATGGCCTTTGAGTTCAACCGGTTCTCACATATTTTTAATCGTTCCGGCTAGTACAAATTTTATTGCATATTTACTTTTTTAAACGTCATAAGTCCTAGTTTACACTATGCAAGTCTTATTGCTAAGCTGATTAGTTTATTAGGAGAGAGAGAGACGAGGGGAAAAGAAACGTTTCTGTTCCCCTCGTGTCTCTCTCTCTCTTTCTCACCATCAAACTAATCAGCTTAGCAATAAGACTTGCATGTTGTAAACTAGGACTTAGCAATAATTTTAGGGCAATAAAAATGTTTTTTCTTGGACATTTCAATTCATTACAAAAATGAGTTTATAGATTATTTACTATTCTGACTGACACACTGACCCACTGACTGCTATTAATTTTGTTTAGCCTTAAATAGCCCCAAGTAAAATTGTTACTTTTAATTAAATGAACACAAAAAAAAATTTTGCACAATAATGATGACTACAATACCAACATGGATGGAATGCAATTGGCAGCAACGAATAGAAAAATAAACAAATTAATCCAGTTTGAAAAAAAAAACAACAAATTGAAGATCAAATTATAAAAAAATTTATTTAAAAAAATTGGATATTTTTTATTTTATGTACTTGCTAAGCTTCAAATTAAAATCTCATTCCCCTAATGACAAATAAAACTAGCGGAAATTTTTAATTTCCCTTGTCTTTTGTGGAAATTATATGAAAATGAAATAAATGTTTGTGGTGTCAGATGATAATGGCGAGATACAAAAACGCGGGTGTTGTTGTGTTAATGATGATGTTGTTGAGTTGTTGAAATTAACATTTTTATTTTGTAACGAGATCCCAACTATTACTTAAGGGCTTTTGTAATGCTTAAAGCATTACCAAAGAGGAAAACGAATGCTTTATTGAATTGTAGTCTGGAGTGAAATGTTAATTGGGGGAAAAACAAACGTAAGCTGCACTGGTTGTTGGGTGTTGTATATGATTCAGTTGAAATATTTTAATGTTTTGCATTTTCCCTGCACCCAGTTCCATTTTTTCAAATTGTTAAGACAGCCAACCTTCTTGATGGTCACATTGACTTAATAGGAAAATTATACAATATATGTGACCCGGTCTATGAAAAGTTGGCTTATGACTCAAAAAACTATTTTTCACTTTTTTTTTGGTTCGGATAGTTTTTGAAACGCTCTTTAACATGGTGAAAAGCACAAAGTCCTAACTTGCTTAAAAGTGTACTAAAAATGTATAGAAAGAAGAGCACCACAAATGAAATAAAAACAAAATTTTCTTCATCGACAGACATTATAGGTATTCACGACAAAATTTCCTAGAGTGGAAAAGGAGATATTGGAAATAAATGACATTTTAACAACAACAACCGTACACAGTTTTTTCTCCTCAAAACTTCACTAGTTTATAACGGAAAAGATCAACAGAAACAGAACGAAGGAGAACAACTACCGAGAAACTGACGAAATGCATTGTTTATCTTTAAAGCCCAGCAGTTCTAAGATGCGATTGTTTGAAATATACATACTTCATCCAGGACAGAGGCAAAAGTTTCTCCGTTAAAACGCGTTTTTTGGAATTTTACGCTGTGTTCGACTGTCTCTTTTATTATTTTTTTCATCTACTTTTCTATCACTGGAATTTAAATAAAATAATAATCTCGGTTCCATAATTACATTTGTAAATGTTAATTAATTTTTTTTATTGTTTTGACAGTTCTAAATCTATTGTGAATTTAATGTATTATTCAAAATATTGTGCAAGTTAAAAATTATTGTGAGTTATAGGGAAAATTACGATCCGTTTGCAATACAATCAGTATCTGGATTCAGTAACTTTTTGCAAACCGAAAATCTTAATATTTATCGATATATTTATTCGTTTGCGGTAACGATAATGTGATTCTGAAATTTCTTTTTCACGATAGTGTACATCTGTATTTTAGTCGCCATATAATTGAAGGTTAGCCGCGAATAACGTTTTAAGTGACAAAATAATAATTTTTCAGGAGAGCCCAAAAACGTATTTTAAAGCAAGATTGTTTTGTTTTGTTTAAATTTTTTTAGCTTATCGAATATAATGATAACTAGCATTAATTTTTCTTTTTGTATCTCTGCTACATTTATCAATTATTTTCGACAATTTCGTTTGCTTACAAAGTTTGGATTGTAATTGTATTTTGACGGCGATAAGATGCATAATTTTGGATGGATTGATGTTTGAACAACGCAAGAGAGTTATGTTAACGTTAATCTGTGAAAAAACTGGCTTTTTAAAAAATGTCTTTTACAACGTTATTCGCGGCTGTGCTTCAATTGTATATCATATAGCATCCCTGCATAGAAAATCTCAAAATAAGCGAATATCACAAAGAAGAATTAAAGAAAAATTAAATGAATTTGGGCTTATTTTACTTTTTTACTTCAAGCGTCAGCGAATATTGTTAAAATATGTTGCTGAATAGCAAAGTCGATAAATTTTCGTTATATACGATTAGCGTAATAAAATTTGTTGTATCGTAATTTTATAGTATATTTAAATGTTAAAAATTAAGAATGACAATTATGAAATGGAACCATAACAAGTTTTTCGGTATTAGTAGTTTTGATTCGTATCGAATCTTTCCAACACAACACAACACGAACAAGAATACCAAGACGCTCAACACGTACGAAACACGCTCGTGAAAAATTTTGTCAACACGATATTGCACAACACGCATAAAAATCAGAAAATTTATGCCCCTATCACGGTTTTCAACTAAACTCAGTTTGGTCGCCTAAGAGTAGACCAAACTTACACACGACCAAACTGTTTTTTTGGTATTATGAACCACAACTGTTTTTTAGTTGAAATTGTTATCGCGTTGCCAACTTAAAATATCAAGTTTGACAGAAAGCAATTAATTTGTGTGAAAATTTAAAATACAGTTTTAGAAAAAATATTGCTTTGTATGATTTAGTTCAAAGAAATCATACTAAATTGATACAAATATATGTAGATTTATTTTATGACGACGAAAATGAAGTCGCAAATATAGATGTACTACGTATCGAAAGAAAGAAAGAAATTCGTGATGATTCTAACCATCATGAACTACCCAATGCAAGGTAAGGAATAATCAAAATAGGGAACGAATTCTTTAAAAAATAATTTCGGAATGTTAAGAAAATTTTGCTATGAAGCATAATCAATATTTCCAGTTACGATTTTTCCATATTTTCTATTTTTTACCTGTAACTAGAAAAACCCAACCACCGACTCAACTACTTGAAAATAGTTGTGTATACTCAACGTTTTTCTCAACCAAACTTACGCATAGTTGTAAATGATAGTACCAAACCACAACTGAGAACTCAACTGTTAATTTAGTGGAGAATGGTAATGCAAATTTATCAATCACAACCAAATTATTTTAAAAGTTGAAAACCGTGATAGGGGCATTAATTGATTTTTTTCCAGTCGCTTATCAAAATATGATACCAAGTTGGCACTGCCAGCTGATACTATCGGTTTACCTACCGAACTTTTAGCTTCCGAAGTCCATACAATATAAACATATATGCTGGTGTTGTGTATTTGACGATACAAAATATTAATTTTTTCCCTACTGGAAATTCATTTATACATATTTTACGTGAAAAATAGTTTTGTGTTTTTCATGTGAATTTTTCTCAACACGAATTGAATCGAACACGCACAAAATCAGATTTTTTGTCACGAACACTTCGTGTTGGGTCGTGCGTGTTCATGTCACGAAACAAAACACGACACGCGTTCATCTCTAAAATGAATTAAATACAAACTGATTCATTGAATTAAATACTCATATAAAATGCAATCGTTAGAACACACTCTTGTAAGAAAATTACCAAAAATAAAACTACTTTACTGTATAATTAAACGATTAGACAATGCATACGACTTTAATGCGAGCTTGTGAATGGAACAAACAATTAATTAATTCATAAAAGTTTTTAACAAGAAACACAATTAAAACATGTTCATACCAAATTAATAATCTTTCATATAATTTAAAAAAAAATAGTGTAGTGTAGAAACATCATAATTATTGTCAAGTTTTATGTTACAATTTCATACATCTTTTTTGTTAGTACGAGTATAACTGATTCGTCTATGAAACTTCTTTCAACACAATTCGAAAACGTGCCATCGTGAAATTTAATAACAACATTTACCTTGTTTTTCCTGTCAGTGGTTTTATTACCATATTACTTTAAATGTAAACTTTAAACCTAAATGAAAGCGGTCTACGTACACATAAAAAATACATACTTTTATACGTTTTACGAGTAATACTCGTACGTATCTTGGTTACAAAATGAAAAGAAGTTAAGTTTATGTTGCCGTAAAGAAAAATAGTAATGAAAGAAAAAAAAACACAATTTAACCCCATAATTAATTTGTTCAAACTCCATGGCTTTGGGTATGTAAACATTAAAAAGTTTTGCTTTTCAAACAAAATTGTGTGTTTCTTAGGTGATGTCTTGTAAAGTATTGAATTTCACGCCTGATTTATGGATAATTTTTAAACGAACATGCAGTTCGTTTACATTCTAGACACATAAAGTTTCCTAACGTGAGTTACTACTGAGAGAAGTCGCTAGAAGTTTGAAAATATAACATAATCAAAGAAAAAGTGCATGAGTTTTTTTTTTTTTAATTTTATTTTTCTTTTTTTATATTTAACTTGAGGAAAATAACAAATACATACAAGATTACCCTTTCAAAAAAAAAAAAAATATATATATATATAATATAAAAATCCATTAATTAGCCATTGAACCGATTCATTTGTTAAAAGCAATTTGCATGCTTTTAATAATTGTATCGGTTCGAATCGGTAATTACTTTAATTCGCCATGCATTACAGCAAATACTTATTAGATGAATTATGATTAAGCTTTATTTGGTGGTACCTTAGTGCCTTGAAAAATAGTTATAAAGAATATTTAGGGAGTTCACAATAGCGTTTTAAAATGTGTCTTCATATTGTAACGTTTCAATTTTAATAGTTTAGTATTGGTTGGCGATTTTTTTTTTTTATGTAAATCAAATTTTTTTACTAGGTGGCAAATTTAAAAGTATGAAAAGCATGTAATTTTTAATATGACAATATGGTAATGTTAAATTGTCAGCTGTCATCGCAGCTGTAATTGATGAAAAAATATTTATATTTTTCGCTGTCTTTAGGCATTTTGCAGAACAAAAGTTATTTTAATAAATTTATGCAACAATAATTTCTAATTTAAAAAAATTTGTTATTTTAATACTTCAATATTCTGTGCAAAGTGTATTTAACCAATTGGCAGCGCTACGTCAGCTGATAATTTTTTTTGCTCTTTGTGCTTTGTAGCTGAAGAAGGTCGAAAACTTCGATTTTGTTTTGGTTTCGACATTCTTGGGTTCTTTACACAGCTATGGTTGCCATATTCTTGTATAAAAAATCCTTACGCAGTCACATGTATATATACACCATGTATCTGTGTTTTATATCATTGCCTGCTCACAATGAAAATTTTAAGATGGCACAATGTTGCCACATTAAAACTTTAATATATCCATTGTGAATTACCTAATTGTGAATTTATCATATTTACACTGGATTATGTGTTGTATATCAAGATGTAGAGTATGTTCATTAACTTTGTAGACATTATTATAGCAAATTTTTTTGTGGAACATATTAACTAGAGATGAGCCATATTTCCAAACCTGTTAATTTTTCACAGCGATTGAAAAATTACTAATCACAACTGTTACTCAATTTATCAAGTAGCAGGTTTTGGAAATACAGTTCTTTCATACAAATTGTGAATGTTATTGTATGCTTGCTTTACATTAAATAAAACTACCATATTAATATTCCCCCTTATTGTGAATGGCGTCGTCGACGTCACATCAAGACAACAGTAAATATTGTGGCTTGTCTACACTTTATCGGCAACAATTGGATCTTATTGACAATCTCTAACTAATCTCTAAGGATTTGTAAATGAATGGCGCATGTTAATAGTAGTGAATTGTTGTCGATAAAGAGTGGACAAGTGACAATTTTTACTGTCGTCTTGATGTGACGTCGACGACGCCATTCATAAAAGGGGGGGGGGGATTATTTTATACCTTCAGCTTTTGTCGAGAAAAAGTCCTTAAATCGGGTCAAATCGTCTTTTCTGGCAACTATGTACAGATCTCACATTTCTTATTGTATCTCTGTCTCTTTTAGGTCAATATTCAATATTTGGAAGGGGCTGATTGCTAATTATTTGTTCTTGTCGCACTTCTTATTAGTATTTCAAAATACTAACACTATATAACACATTTTTAAAGCAGTGCTGAAATGCATTAAAACGTGATCACGGTCACTGCTTAATTTTATTGCTACTATTGCTATTTTATTAGTATTTCTCAAAATAACAAAACTGTAATAAATTAAATAATGCTAAATTGTTACCACAGTCACAGTTTAAAAGAACAGCGATTTAGAAATCACGTTCATTAGGAGCAACATTATTGGAAATATCGCGGGATCGCTCATCTCTAATATTAACCCTGTAAATGTCCCCACATAACGGTAATTTTTGTCTCTATTCTAAAAAAAATGTCGTAAAAAATATTCCTAAAAAAGGAGACCTAAAAAATTATTCTTGTTCTTGCTACCCGATTTGCCAGATAATTTTTTTGTCCTCCCCGAATTTGAAAAAAATTATCCCAAAAATCTTTTGTTAAAAGAAAAAGTATAAAAAATATATTATATCAAGGCAGAATGGTACTCAGTTGTATCATTTCAATAACTGCGCTAGGATACACAATAAGTGGTGAAGTGATTTTCTGGCCTAAGAACACATTATAAGTTTTAATTACATGAAGAAAATTTAAAGATTTTCCTCAAGAAATACCAATTTTCTTTTTGTAAATAACCTTAATGAAAAGCCCAAATACCGAATGAAAATCTTGATCTTTTTTTAGATGAAAATTACCCTAATTTGAGGTCAGAACCCCAAATCTTAAATTCTTTTTTAAATTCTTACCAACTCAAACAAATTTGAATTGTTTCATACATTTTAAAAACTTTTTATCGTAAATAGACCTCTACGAACTTTGGCCTTTGGAGGTATGAAATAAGACCCAAAGAAATACCTTATTTCATTTTCTTATTTGGGCGTTATTTCCTTGGGCTTAGTCTTTATACTTGTAGTTTTTGGAAACGTGTGCTTCTTTTGCACTCGATTTTGACTAGTGGTCACTAGTCCAATACCAATAATAATGTCAACGTTTCTACTATTTTGCGGGCGGCAGTCAGCTGTTCTGTTTTTTGATCTTTTAAACGTATTCCTATCATTAAATTTTTTTTCTTACAAAACCTTATAGGTATTATTTTTTTATAAAATAACTAAATTGAAATTTTTTATTCCATTTATTTTATTTTCAATTAATAATAAACTATCAAAAAGAGATGAAAAATGTTTAACAAAAATTCGACTTTGCCTCGTGGCCATTTTTCACAGCATTAACAAATTTATTTTTTTAATTATGATAAGGAAAAATTTTTATATGAATAAGGTAGCCCGTCAACGCATCCCGTTTACATTGGCCATCCACTATAAAGCCAGAAATTCAGCTCTAAACGATCACATTCGAAATTTAGTTTAAAACTCTCAATTTCTTTTTTTCATCTATGCAGCTGACACGTTTGCCACAACCAACCAACCCATCCTTTATTTATTTTAAGAAAAAAGTTCTCTAGAAAAATATGTTAATCTTGTTTTTTTTTATTCAACTCAAAATTTAATAATTCGTTATGAAGCGCACAAGCAGATGAAATGGATAAAATATGAATTCTTATTAAATGTCTGAGATTAACACCCACGCACAAAAGTTAATAAACGTGGCAAATCATTCCATTTAAATTTAAATAAAATGCAAATAAATCATAACTTTAGTTAAGCCCTTCAAGCATTCATAAACATGCGCATGCGTAGTGGCCTCAAATGAATGCAATCATACAAAGGAATTAAATGTGTATGTATTTGTTGTGTTTTATATTTGGTTATGCATGATACAGTGAGCGGCAAAAGAAAGTTTACACCGCGTTCCCTTATATAAAAAGTTTGATTTCTGTATTAACAAATTAAAATGTTTCGAATACAATCGCGCAACTTACAAAAAAAAATACTCGTACATCCCTGATCTAATGAATTGTTATTGTCTTTTGGAAATTTTTGATAAACTCCATCATAACAGGGTTGTATTTTCTCAAAAAACTAGCAATTGTAGGATAGTGAGTGCATGCCTTTATTCTCTTAAAATAAATAAACGAAAATTTAAAATACTATAACAATAATAGCAGCACTTGAAAGATCCCCAAAAATACTATCTTTTTAATGCGTCGAAAGAAACTTGACTGGTTCAGAATATTTAAAAAAATTTAAATTTGTATTGTTGCTATTCTTCTGGGCACTGATTTCAATAATTTAGATGCTACCTTCATTGCCATTTTTGTTCAATCCTCCTGCAAGATTTCCTTCAGAGTTTTTTTTTTTTTTTGGTAATGTTGCTTTTTCTGAGGATGTGATCCTCTGAGTGTGGGCGATGTTTCAGTCGATTTATGTCGTTTTTTTTTTCTAGGAAAAGTGCAAAAAAAGTTTAATTTTTGTTAAGAAAAATTAAACTAAACGTTCCTTTGAAGTAAAAATGTACACTTGTAAGGGATGCTGCAATATTTTCTAATAAAATGTATATTTCAAAAACCCGTTTTATTGCGAATTTTCATTAAAAAGTGTAATAAATATAAAAAAAATCCAAGAAAAGAAAGCCATTAGTGTGTGATATAACAACAACTATTTAACTATTTTAGTGGTGTGCTTAACATCTGAAATCTGAAAATGTTTTTCTAACGTTGTTGCCAGAAAAATCAGAGCTAGTCCATTGCAAAGCTACCAGCCTTTAAAAAAATTTTAAACATATGATAATCGTGTAAACACTTTTCGTTGCCATAGTCAAATTATTGCAGATATTTGTCGATGTAAGAAGTTAATGCATCTGGCAATGTCGTCATTGTAAGAGAATTCTTTCTATTGGCAACGCTGCACATATTTATTTTTACGGAAAAAGGAAAGTGTAAAAATATAATAAAATAAAAAGGGCGCGAAGATAAACCGACGTGTTTAACAGAACTGTCAACAACAAAAAAAGACAGACCTCTGTTAAATAATATTGGTTTTTTTTTATCATAAAATGGACTTGATACCAGATTTGTTTAAGCAAAATAGGCTAGAAAATTGCAGCCTAGTTTTTTCCCTGTACCTCCTTTAGTTAGATATAATATTTAATACCACAAACAACACGACAAGTCCATCCATATCTTAACCCACACTCATAATATGGATTTTGATCACTTTTTTTTAAACGTAAGAGATGGGGAAAAACAAGTATTGAAGGAGACTTATGGAGGCCTCTAGATAAATTTCCAATAGTCGAAAGTCATAACATCTTATTTTTGTAGAAATTAAAATGTAATTTCTAAACAAAATAATTAAAAATTGGAAAAACTATTTTGGTAATCTTTTTCTCAAAAACAGTACGAGATGTGGGGAAAAATAATATTGGAGGAGACTTCTAGACGCCTCTAGATGAATGTCCATTAGTCTAAACGCTTAATAAGACATCTGAATATGTTTGCATATGACAATCGTGTGAACTGACAATTTTTTTACTGCCGGTATTGTCAGATAAATATACTCCCATACAATCGTCTGGCAATAAACTGTAAGAATTTGTGACAGTTTTTTCTTTGAATGGCAGTACATTGTCAACACATTGACAGATCTGTCTGATAGTCTGTAGATAAGGATCGTTGTGCTCTTGGTTTTGTTTCAACTGCTGTTGTTTTTATTATATTATTTTTTATTTTTATTTATTTATTTTAATGTTTTATAAATGACAATAAAGTTAGAAAATCTTTAGTTTTTTAATTTTAATTTAATTTTTTTAGGAACGAGGCGTAGATTTTCTTTTGACATTCACTGTATGCATGTATGTAAGTTTTCTTATGAGAAATAATTTATACTTTTATTCAAGGCACAGCAATGTGTAAAGTATTAATTTACAAAACTATACAATTTACCAAGCCCATAAATAATATGTATATTTTTAGAACACAGTAAACCCAAAATGCAAAAGGCCCTAACAACCAAAAAATTCAAAATAGACTTTTTGATTGATTATGATGTGATTAACCAAACCACATCTTTTTTTTATAAAATTCTACTTACATATGTTCAAAAATACCGATTTTATTCATAAAATCCAAAAGACACTAACAAATAAATAGTCTTAAGTTTATAAGGTGTTTTTTTCTCGTGTCAAAGAAGTAAAACGTGTATTACGGCCTTTTGGATTTTAGGTGACCATATGCATGTACATATACATAAATATATAAATATGTACAAAAGTAAATAAGGACTGCCGGAAAACCTTGCATATTTTTCAATAACTATTGCTCATCACTAACAACAGATGTTTTATATTCAAGTGCCTGCAATTGAAGGCAAAACCTGCCTAAAAATAAAAACAAAGGACATTCTAAACAAAACGAAATCAACCCAAGATAATTATTGGACCTGAACACGCACGCACGTGTCATGTGTTAACAATAAATAATAAGCAAAAAAGAAAACTTAGGGATATTTTATTTTTTCCAAGTGATTGCTTCTCCAACAATAAATAAAAATCTACTTCTAAAGTCAACCTATAATTAAATAAATTTTAAATAAATTTGCTTCACTCATACCCAGTAATGTCCTGCACAAGGCCATTTATAAGACATTTCAAGACATGAGAGATTTTTCAACTGCTTTACTACAGCGAAATATTCTAAAACAAACGCTAAACAACAATGTTGGCAACACAAGCAACTGAAAAAAATCTCTTGCCACCAGTGTTGTTTAGCGTTTGTTTTAGAATTATTCGCTATAGTAAAGCAGTTGAAAGATCTCTCATGTCTTGAAAGGTCTTATAAATGGTCGCGGGCAGGACTTTAATACCCACAACGTTTCTTCCTGTTTACAACAGATGCAATTTAAAATGTCAACAGCAAGTCTTTGCTTTTCCCAATTATTCACAATAGAGGGAAATGTGAATAACAGAAATAAAACAAACATTTGAAACTAATTCAAATTTTAAATGTAACGACATTTGCAAAACCCCTGCTAAACATATGATGTCTTTTAGAATTAATATAAAGTAAAACTTCCGGTCATGTTTGGGTTTTTATTGAAAAGTTACAACAAAAAAAAATATATTGGCAGTGGCTTTGGAATATGGAATATACACTGAAAAAAATATATAAGAATATGCACACATATTGTATATAAGAAAGCTTTGTTTAATTTTAAACTATGGATGTTTCATCAATATTGAAAAAAAAACATTGAGTGACCTATTTATATATAAGAATTTCGAATTTGGAACACTCCTGTCCACAGTAAGGAAAACATTGCAGATAGAAAGTACCGAGGCTACGAGCAAGTAAGAAAGTTACATGTTATGTTAAGTGTGAATAGTAAAAAAGTTAAAGCTGCAAGATACGAGGGTGGTTCGGAAACTTCTTAGCCTATCAATGAAAGAGAATAGTTAGTTTTTCAAAAATATTTTTATTTTTCAATATAATCTCTTGAAACTTCAAAACACTTAGTCCAACGCTTTTCTAGCAATTCTATCCCTTGATTAAAATAGTTTTCCTCAAGGTCTTTAAAATAGTGGTTTACAACTGTAATTGCATCTTCATTTGAGGTTAAACGCTTGCCAGCAAGGAATTTTTTTAGATTTGGGAACAGGTAAAAGTCACTGGGAGCCAAATCAGGAGAATAAGGTGGGTGGTCAAGCAACTCGTACTTTAATTCGTTGATTTTAGCCATTGTTAAAACACTCTTGTGCGCTGGTGCGTTGTCTTGATGAAAAATTATTTTTTTGTGTTGTAAGCCAGGACGCTTTTCTCGAATTTGTACATTTAATTGATCCAAAAGGTTGCAATAGTACTCTGAATTTATTGTTTTACACTTTTGCAGATAGTCAATCAATAAAATACCTTTGAAGTCCCAAAAAACCGTTGCCATAACCTTACCAGCCGATTGAATTGTTTTTGCCTTCTTTGGGGCACTTCCTCCAGCTTCAGTCCATTGTTTGGATTGTTCTTTTGTCTCTGGAGTATAGTGGTGGATCCATGTCTCATCAACAGTTATGAAACGACGCTTAAAATCCATTTTATTTCGCATAAAACGATCCAAACAAGCTTGAGAAATGTTCATTCTTATGCGTTTTTGGTCGACTGTTAACAAATGCGGCACCCATCTTGCAGAAAGCTTTTTCATCTGTAGTTCTTCATGCAAAATTAAATGGACTCGATCATTTGAGATGCCCATGATATTAGCTATTTCACGCACTTTTATTCGTCGATCATTTAATACCATATCATGCACTTTGGCTACAATTTCTGTTGTTGTTGCTGTGTTTGGACGTCCACTACGTGGTTCATCTTCAATGCTTGAACGACCACGTTTAAATTCAGCAACCCAATTTTTTACTGTTGCATATGAAGGAGCACTTTCACCTAACACATTCACCATATCATTATAAATTTCTTGTCCCGATAAACCTTTTTTATGTAAATATTTAATGACACCACGCATTTCTAATTTTTCCATTGTTAAAAAATCGCGGATGCGTCTTTTGTGAACACCTGTTTCTATATGAAGGAGTTGCCAGATCGAAACAAAATTTAACATGTGTTCATAGCAGAGATGGAAGTTTCCAAAACACTTAACTTTTTTCTGTTTATACCGCGCTTTTTGTGCTAGGCTAAGAAGTTTCCGAACCGCCCTCGTACAGTAATGGCGTCTACTCTGACCACTATGGAGCTTGTGATTTGCTTGGAGAAGTTAATTTTCAGCAAAAAATAAAAGCATTATATGCAGATAGGGCATAATAAATTAATTTAATTTGTGTTTTTATGGGAATTGTTAAAATTTAAGTTTAAAATTTTTTTTTTTAACGCACTAATAATCCCAAATTATTATTTTACTTATTAAGTAAAATATTTTTATTTTATTAAAAATACATTGAAATTGATTATTGAGGGGTTTAGCTGGATCCTATGCGCATTTCACTGTTGCTAATGCAGATCATCAGGGAACCTTTACCCAAATTTCTTAGAACAACTAGAGTTATTATATTATAAACTTTCATTTAAACAAATGAGAAGCCTAACAACAAATAACAAAGTTGAAACAAGAACTCAATAATCAACATGTTTTTTTATTTTCTTACTTTACCATTGCTACATTGGCTGACTTTTTTTCAGCTTCAAATTGTAGTTGTAAGAGTATGTAAAAGAAAATAAATGTAAATAACAACAACAGCTATTAAAGAATAGAGTGTTGCCACACAAGTATTTTTTGTGACCGGGTGCAGTCAAGTTAATAATTAGTGTTTTTATGGGAATTGTTAAAATTTAAGTTTAAAATTTTTTTTTTTAATAAGTAAAATAATAATTTGGGATTATTAGTGCGTTAAAAAAAAAAAATTTTTAAACTTAAATTTTAACAATTCCCATAAAAACACTAATTATTAACTTGACTGCACCCGGTCACAAAAAATACTTGTGTGGCAACACTCTATTCTTTAATAGCTGTTGTTGTTATTTACATTTATTTTCTTTTACATACTCTTACAACTACAATTTGAAGCTGAAAAAAAGTCAGCCAATGTAGCAATGGTAAAGTAAGAAAATAAAAAAACATGTTGATTATTGAGTTCTTGTTTCAACTTTGTTATTTGTTGTTAGGCTTCTCATTTGTTTAAATGAAAGTTTATAATATAATAACTCTAGTTGTTCTAAGAAATTTGGGTAAAGGTTCCCTGATGATCTGCATTAGCAACAGTGAAATGCGCATAGGATCCAGCTAAACCCCTCAATAATCAATTTCAATGTATTTTTAATAAAATAAAAATATTTTACTTAATAAGTAAAATAATAATTTGGGATTATTAGTGCGTTAAAAAAAAAAAAAAAAAAAAAAAAAAAAAAAAAATTTTAAACTTAATTTAATTTGATTAATCAATACGGTAACAGGCTAAAGGTACACAATTGAACTTTGCTTGTTTGCTCTATAAAAAATTTTAGTATAAGTACATACATACAGTTTCCTAAAATTTTACTTGAATTTAATCTGCCAAAAAAACTCCCATGACTTATGTGAACGCGGACTACTTTTTTCTTTTCAAAATTAACTATACTCATGTTAGCACAATAATTGGTTTTCTCAGTGTAGTCAGCACATATGTACGTATTCATATCCATTTAAAGGTCAGTTTTTTTCAATATTTTTGTTATTAGATACTGAAATTGTTAGTTTTAATGTAAAAATAATTCGAGAACATAATCGTTAGCCGCTAAACAACTAAAACAACAACAAACAGCAACAACAAGAGAAACAAAATTTTTTGTTAGATACTTTTTACATCAAATGCACTCATGTAGAAAGTTTTAATGTCTATTATTTTTTTTTTTATTTTATATTTAGTTTCAACTGTTTTTATCTTATAAAAAAAACACCAACAATTGAATCAAGTTCATTATTTTCCAATTCTATAGAAAATGATTTGCCAAAATGTTTTGAGTTTAGCGTTTTTTAGGAAATAGTATAGACAGAATGTTATTGGCTCAGGTGTGCTGTGTTTTCTAATTTGTTTCTTCTTTTTATATAAATAAAATAAAACTTCACTTTCATGAATGTTTTAGTTTATTGAGTGTAGAAATGAATTTAGCTCAGTTGCAGCAGCAGCAGCAGCAGCAATTTTGATGTGATAAAATCAGCAGGTGTGTCTTTTTATAATAAAAGTTTTTATTTAATTTTTTTCCCGTATACAACAACAATATTTTTATTTGAAAAATAAAGTGGAAAGTATTAAGAATAATTTGAACAAAATAATGTTTAAGAAAAAAACGGAAATATGCTGAAAGCATGAATAATAGTAATCAATAAATTATATAAAAAAGTGAAGGACAGTTCGTCAGCCCATTATTGGTTTGGAGCATACGCCAAAAAGTCAGAATGGAGAAAAACGACAAAACAATATTTATTAAACCTTAAAATAGTTGATATGGAGCAAAATTAATGCTAAATATCTCGGAAACCATAATTAATTTCGCAAAACCTGTTTTGGATTCAGAAAGGGGATATTCAAAATATATATACCCCATACCTAAAAAATTTTTTCTTTTTTAATGGTCGGTGGGTCAAACCAATAATGGGCTGACGAGTTGTCTCAGAAAGCTGTATTGTGCAGTAATTATTTATGAAAATGTAAACATTTTCTAATTTTGTAGATAAGTTTTAGATTGACTCATTCGCCCACAAAATTTGGAGCAAATTTGGAGCAAAAAACAGCAGATTTTCTCAATTTTTAACAGGTCTTACAATTTACTCAAAACTTTGTGTTTTAAAGAGCAAAAAAAAAACTTAGATGCGGATGCAGCACGTTAAAATACATATATGTAGATAGGTATGTCTCGTCAAATTTGCAGATCACTTTTTTTCACCTTGTATGGAGGCTACTAATAAAAGTGGGCGAACCATGCCCATTTTTTCTACAAAGCTTCTGTTATGCATAGACATTATACATACCAAATTCAATTCCGATATTTGTTCCGGAACGAAAATTATTAATTTTGATCATCTGAAATTGCGAAAAGTCACACTGTGCAATGTTTGCTTTATTTGGGAACGATTTTCTGTCATCCGAAGACATATTTATTTGATAAACATACCGAATTCTGCTTTGAGCTATCTGGGGTGTTCTCTTGAACACTAAATCGTTTTTTTTTCGTTTTTTTTTTCTCTAGTGTTTTTCTTTTGTGTCCCACTGTCGTTTTTGATCTAGTTGTGTATTTCGCTCGTACTTTTTACGTTTGTGCAGCGTTACCGAATGTGCATATTTATCTGCTTTTCACAATTTTTAGACTGTTCAACGCAGTAGTGGAGTTTTTGTTTAAAAAAATAATTTTTTCTTTTAATTATAAGTTTTTATAGTTTTTTGCATTTATCTTTTTTATTTTTCAACAAAATTTTCTATTTTCCAGTGTTCCGCATAAAACCAAGATTTGTTTTTAGTGATCAATCAAAACCACTGTTTTTACCCGACTGTGCAACGCAAAGTAGGGTATTGTGTTCAGCGTGACCCTTTGACCGACTAAAGTGGCAAATTGACACTTTTTCGACTGCCTTGCCACTTTGTATCCCCCTTTCTTTTAAGTGAATTATATAATAATACATTAAAAATAAGAAGTTTAGTGTAGTTGTCTCGTTTTTTTTTTTATGATAAATCTCCTATTTAATTCCACTTTTTGAAAAATGGCATCGGTCACCCTGATTACGTTTATCAGTCTATACATGGTGTAATTACACAGGTGACTGGGTAAGGATTTGTTATACAAAAATACGGCAACAATAGCTGTGTAAAGAACCTAAGAATGTCAAAAGCTACAGAGCACATAGAGCAAAAAATTATCAGCTGCAGTAGCGCTGCCACCTGGTTAAATACACCTTGAGTCTATGTATCTATGTATGTGTGTATGTGTGCATGTGTTGTGTTCCTATGCGGCACTATATAAAACGAACACGTGGACCGATTTCGATGCTTCTTACGTCAATCGATTTATCTTAATACCGGGAGTGTCACTAAAGATACAGTCGAACTTCCATAACTCGAACTTCTCTAACTCGAATTTTCCCTAACTCGAACTAATTTTTTGGCAGTAGCGTTAAAAGAACAAATCACATACAATTCTCTAACTCGAAGTCTCCCTAAGTCAAAGTTTTTTTTTGGGATAATGGTGATTCGAGTTATGGAAGTTCGACTGTATGTCAGTTGTCAAAGTTCAATATGACGGCCAACAGACGCCATTTTGTAAATACGAAAAAAATAAATAAAAAGTCGGCGAACTATATCAAAATTGGTATCATTCGAACGGTATTTTAAAATCATATTTAGTTTCATCTTATGATTTTTCATTTCAAATGAACGTTTAGGATATTTAACGGTTCAACAAAGTTGGTCGCAGTCGGGTTTTTTTATTTTTATTTTTTTTTTTGTTTGTATAAATACTTCTTTTAAGAAAAGATTTCCATGCTTTAATATAAATTTGCAAAAGCTTAGATTTCGATAAATATGAGATTCCTAGTGGACCCGCAGTTTATTAGAGAAGGGTATTCAAACTAAAAATTAACCTGGGGGAAGGTAGATCTCAAATATTACAAAAAGTAATCAATAAAATTTTTATTTTGCATTTGCAAATGCTTCATTTGGAAAAATATTTAACATTTCGTCGGCTTAGAGAGCAAACCTGCTAAATCCACTTTTTATTAAATATGACATTTTATTGTCGTTTGAAAGATAAAGCGACGCTGCATCGACTGGCTAAAATATTTGTTTTAATTTTAAGCTCTACATGTCTAAAAAAACTTAAAGTATTAGGCTAATTTCTTAAGTTATGTATAGAAAATTTTTACAGTATTTTGTCTCTCCTGTAAAATTTTGTTGAAGCGAGTTAGCAGGTTTGCATTCTAAGCCAACGATGTGTAAAATTGATTTGACAAATATTACAGCAATTTTATTTACTAAAGCAGGTATTCAAAGGAATAGCATTACAAATGTGTGAACTTATCTACTTCCAAATTTGGAAGTAGGATTCAAAACAAATCGCCAGGAACCGATAAAATCGCCAAATCGAAAAAAACATCAAATCGAGAAAAATCCCAAAAAAAATTGCAAAAACGAAAAAACTAAAAAAGTGCCAAAACTAAGAAAAAGCACCAAACTAAAAAATATCGGCGAAAACCGAAAAGTTTAACTTGCAGTTAAATTTAAAAAAAAAATCTACATCAGACAAGATATTCGATTATATAGGCTAAAGTTTTTAAAGTATTACATATTTAGTATCCATTCGGAATTCTTCGTGTGCGAGTCAAATACGCACTTTACTGAATTTATTGTATATTTTGCTATAAAAAACTATTTTAAAAGAACACTTCTTCTTTTACATTTTAAACAGCCAAATCAGCTGTAAAAACGAAAGTTAGCAAAATTTTAAAAATTAAGCTGCAAAAAACATGATTTGCAGAACAATTTAGACTGAAATCTACGAAATGTAAATATAGCATTAAATATTTTCCATTTACAATTACAAAAAAAAAGCTTGCGACAAATTGTGATACGATGAATCAGCACAATTCTCGTATTCCAATTGCACATATTTTTTTATATAAAGCTGATGTTTGCTTTAACTGACACCACATCAAATACATTAAGGCTGATGATTTAGCTGTAGCGTCCTTCGAAGACAGAAAATTTTTCCTTTCTGCTAGTGTTTGTCAGAATAATTGCAATTTGTTTTTGGAGTCCTCAAACTACGAACGTTATGCTAATTTAACTAAACAACGTAACGAAAATAAGTTTTAATAAAATTAACTTTGTAAAACACTTTTAGTTTGTAAAGAAAACGTTTCCTTAAAAAAATGTTTTTTTGGTGTTTACTTTATATTAACGCTCACTGTTTGTTGTATGTCGTTCTAAATATTGCTTTTTTATTATATTTCTTTCATACTTTTTTTGCTCATTTTAAAAACCTTAAGAGTTTGTTTATTTATTTTATTTTTTATTTGTTTGCATTGTTGATGAATAGTGGTTTCTGCATATGCTGGCTGTCAGAGGAATATACGGATGTGTGTAAATGTACATATATATATGTATATGTATGTATATGTATCAGTGATCGGCAATGAATCCTTTTTGCGCTATTCATACTGACTCATGAAATTTTAAATAAAAGTGAGTAGACATTATTTAAACTCAACTACTATGATTTACGCATACTCACGTTGACATTGATTTATACGTATAGGTTGAAATAAATATGAATGCAACGTCGACTATGATAGACATACCATATTCACACTCATAAATCACCTCAGTTTGATTTCTAATTTCAGGAAAATACTTATGCTACTCATATTGATTCAGCTCACTCAACTCATGCATGTATGTTTATTTAAAAGTTTAGTCATTAAACAGTTTGCAAGTAGTATACAATAGTTAGACTTGTGTCCAACAGTTCTTTTTGAACTAGTTTGAGAGCGTGTGAATCAAAAGTTGTTTCAAACCCATTTAATTTACATTGATGTTTTTGACCGGACTTGTGTCCAACTGAACGAACTAGTTCAAAAAGAACTGTTGGACACAAGTCTAACAATAGTAGTACGAGTAAATAGGATTGTTTTTTAATTCCTGCAAAAAAAATAAAAAAAGCAACAGAGAAACAGAGAAACACATAACCTCATAATGAGAACTTAAATGTTCGTATGCGAAGTTTGCATTGTGAATCATACTTAATTTGCATCGTCCAATGTCATTGAGTTAAGGAGAGTCGAAATCAACAACGTCATTATAGCTGGGTTCAACTCGTTCAGTCGTTTATTTTTGAGACAAACCAATGATCAAATCCATTTAAATTATATGGGTTTGATCATTAGTTTGTGGCAAAAGTGAACTAGTTCGACCCAAGTCTACACACCTGTTTAAATTACATGGGTTTGATCAAAGGTTTGTGTCAAAAATGAACGAGTTGGACCCAGCTCTAAATGTTAGACTTGGGTCGAACTCGTTCACTAGTTCATTTTTGCCACAAACCAATGATCAAACCCGTTTAAATTACATGGGTTTGATCATTGGTTTGTGGCAAAAATGAACTAGTGAACGAGTTCGACCCAAGTCTACTAAATGTCATAAATGTTGCTAAGTATGAGTTCGATGCGCACTTCAAACTTTCGAGTGAATATGATTAGACTTGTATCCAACAGCTCTTTCTGAACTAGTTTGAGAGCGTTTGAATCAAAAGTTGTTTCAAACCCATTTAATTTACATTAGACTTGTGTCCAACAGTTCTTTTTGAACTAGTTTGAGAGCGTTTGAATCAAAAGTTGTTTCAAACACATTTAATTTACATTGATGTTTTTGATCTGACTTGTGTCCAACTGAACGAACTAGTTCAAAAAGAACTGTTGGACACAAGTCTAATTTACATTGATGTTTGTGACTAGACTTGGGTCGAACTCGTTCACTAGTTCATTTTTGCCACAAACCAATGATCAAACCCATTTAAATTACATGAGTTTGATCATTGGTTTGTGGCAAAAATGAACTAGTGAACGAGTTCGACCCAAGTCTATTTGTGACCAGTTTTGTGTCCAACTAAACGAACTAGTTCAAAAAGAACTGTTGGACACAAGTGTAAATATTATTCATAGACAATATTGCAATAAGTACAAGAAATTTTAAAGTCATGATTCAACTCTACTCACTTTTTTACTACTCATTTCAGTTCTCTGATATGTATGCATAGAGAATTTAGAGGAATATGCATGTAGAAAAACCTGCCATGCATGTCATATTTCTTAAAAGCACCCACCAGAGCGGAAGTGTCAGGATGCCATTAAAAAACCTTAGAGCTTAGATTCCATTTAAAATCAAACTCAAGAATATACATATATATAAATACATATCTATATATTGCATATTCATAATGGATACCACGTGAGCTATGGCTCTTTTTTTTTTTTTGCTTCAGAAAATTTTGAAGAAAAAAAAGAAATAATTATACTTGCACATTTCACTGCACTTGAGAGCTTTTTATTTTGATTTTTCTGCCGATTGCGCAAAAGAAGGAGGTAAATAATTTACTCATATTTATGCAATAAAATTCATTAGTATTTTATGCATTTTATTTTTCAGTAACTAACGCACAAGTTTTTACTTCACTGCCTTAATTTTTGCAAGAACTTTTGGCATATTTAAAACATTTTCAATTTAAGTTGCTATTCGAAAGGGAGTGCATATGAGAAACTTCTAAGTTGGTTCACTGTAAATAGGAACTATACAAGTAATTAAAATGTAGTGTTATATGTTGTATAAAACAAGCACTCATGCAATTAGATTGACACAGACTCATGGCTACCATTCATTTATTAAGCTTTTTACACATACGACGGTGTAATTTAAAATCATGTGTATACATGTAAATTGTATGGAACAGGAGCCAGAGGAGGAAAAAAGACCTTGTTTATTCTTAGTCAATTTTAGTTAGAGGCTGAGTAGATTGTTAATTATGTATATTTTTTGATGCATCACATTGTATCGTATACAATGCCACTGTTTGGCTTGGCTGGGATGATGTTGATTATGATGGTGGTATTGCAATTAAATACTAACCACTCCGGAAGATGGAAAGAATCTATAAAATTGTATTGTTTGCAAAAAAGAAATATACAATATACAATGTGTGTAATGTGCGAAACCAACAACCAGAAAATTCTAGCCCAACATAAACAACAGCGGCAACAATATTCTAAAGGTATGGTCACACTTGTCAAACATTTGCCCAAAAAAGCGTAACCAGCAAATACTAATGAGAAATCTTTTGATTCAGACGCGTGTTTATTAAGTTCAATAGTTTCCAAAAATATTGTATTCTCTAACTTTTGTTAAATACGAAACTAATTAACTTAATAAACACGTGTTTGCAGCAAAACTTTTTTTCTCATTAGTATTTGCTGGTTACGCTTTTTTGGGGCAAATGTTTGACAAGTGTGACCGTACCTTAAGGTGCTCATGTGCATTGAACGAATGCGAGCAAGAAGAAAGGAAAAAGATGAATAAATGCAAAATAGAGGAAATGGGTTCAGAAAGAAAAGTGCAATCAATATTACCCGGTAGTTCTTTAACATAATCCCGAACCAGTCATTCAGTACAGAGTCAACACCAATATTAAATTTTATGTAGACGGCGGTCCAATAATTCCTTCTGTTTTTGAATGAAATACAGATTTTTAGATAAAAAAATTAATTTTATTTTTCAACGTACTTTCCTTGAGCCTTAAAAACTTTGACCAACGTTTCTCCAATTTGTATATCCTTTCCAAAAATAAGATTTATTGAGATCATTAAAATATGTATTTTCTTGTGAGATGATTTGATCGTTGAAACCAAATCTCTTTGCTGCCTAGACATTTCTTCAGGTTTGTCAACAAGAAATAGTCACCTGAATCTAAGTGCGGAGAATAGGGCTGCTAAAGAAGCAATTCGTTGCCCGTTTCATGGATCCTTGCTATGAAAACTGCACGTGTATACAGCCTTGCATTATCCTGGTGGAAAATAAAATGTTTCTTTGACAAACGCGATATCGTTTTTTTTTTCAAATTCAATAAGCTTGCATAATATTCGTCATTGCTTGTTTTACGCTTTTGAACATAATCAATGTGGATTATGCATGCATCCCAAAAAAAAAAATTAAATAAATTCAGTAAAGTGCCACTCAGACTCGTCCTCGAAGGGTTCCGTACGGACACTACAGATAGGCATTTCTAAAGGATTGTCAACTTTTTTTTAGCGTGCGACGAATATGTTATTTTTTAGGAAAAGTGAATTTTTTTACTTCTTTATATATTTATACATTTAGGCTGTCAGCAGATCTAACAAGGGTAAAATTTTAAGAAAAATCTAGTCACATTGTAAATCGTTCATTACATTCACATTGTTCTGAAATACAAGCTAAATTGCTTGCTGTCGCTAGAGCATTATAATTTTTTATACCACTTTGGGGCTTTGCTAAAAAAAAATAGCAAGTTTATCTCTTAGAGAATTCTAAAATTTAAAAATTGAGCATAATTGCTTCAAATTTAAATATTTAAGAAATTGCTAAGCATCATCTTGCCTATAAATGAACTGTATTTATTCCGCTCCTTCCCTTGAATACATGATTTCAAATGCATTAACCAAGTTTTTATATGCCCCCAGAGCCATGTTAGTATCTTAAAAGAGCTCTGCTACAGCACAAGGTTATCAATTTTAGGGTCTGTTGAACGATATCGAAAGAATACGTTAGCGCTTCTATTTATGTTGCAAGATGCAATTTAATTTGTTGTCGAACGAAAGCACCCTTTCGACATCGCTGAACAGGCCACTAATATATAAATTCACAAACATAAAACTGAATGCTGCTACTTTCTAACTTGCTCTTAGTTCTGGAAACTAATATTTATTAACACTCATCGGCAATAAAAGGCGAACATTTTGTTCACGTGAAATATTTCCAGTGAACAAAATTAGAAAATAATATACTGACACAACAACAACGGAAACATTGGCGATCACAATTTTAGGGAAACGGAACACTTTTCACGTGAACTTTTATTCCCGATAAGGGTGATTGTGCATGTATTTTGTATTGGAATCTCGAAACCAAATTAAACTAAAAGTTGATTGAACTAGAGGCAGAGATGGCCATCAGAACTGCTGGGTAAATCTTTGAATATATGCGTACGTGTGAGAGTGTGTGTGTGTGTGTATAACTGCGTGCGTGTATTTATAAAACTTCAAATTAGAAAAAAATGAGTTCATGTTACACGCTTTCATTTATTTTGCAAACAGTGTAAAATGAAAGTTTCATATTTCGAGAAAATCGATATATAGTACATACATATCGCACTTGTTCCCTTAAAAGGGGTCAAGTCGAAATTTGGCAATTTTCACTTTTTACAAGAAAGAAAGAAGAGAGGTAGGGCATTAGAGCTATGCTGCTTAGCTACATATTTATGTAGGTATATAAAACAATTTTCATGTGTTAAATAACAATGATATAAAATTATTTGTATTTTTAAGGGCCATTATTACAACTTAAAGTTAGTTAAAAGTAGGATTTTATCGGACGTATAACAAGTTTTTCATCAGTACAATTTTAGCTTAATTTAAAGTAAGCGCTAAGTTAAAGGCAAATGTATCCTTCCTGGTAAGTTATATTAAATTTAATTTGAAATCTATTTGCTGGTGGTTCGGCAATATATATATGCATTTCATTGTTGCTGTAACAAATCGTCAGTAGACTTCAACCACACATTTTGAACTGTCACAAACCTCTTATCTTATGTACAGACTTTCAAAAACTATTTGAGAATTCACAAATAATAATATGACAATATGTCGAACAATAAATTTCTTATAAATTAAATTTATAATAAGGAATAGCGTTTTATACGTCCGACAAAATCCTACTTTTAACTAACTTTACATTGTAATAATGGCCCTAAGACTATTTATTTAATATTCATAGAATTTATTTATTTTATTTTATAAATAATAATAAAATAAATAAATTCGCCGCAAATGTTTGCCTATGTGGACATGTGCATATGTAAACGCAGTTTAAGGTTCTTATTAGTAAGTCATTTAGTATCTCCTTCTTTACGAAAAGAGCAAAATAAAGAACACAGCAATCAAAACAAAACTAAATTTATATCTGTAATACTCGTAGTGTCGATTATTTTTGTTACGAAAACCACACCCTAGCTTCTGTGATTGACGTAAAGAGCATAGCTCTAGCAAGATACAGTGGTCATACCCACCCACTGTAAAAATATTCTTACACCATTTTTCTAGTCTTTCGCGAAAAAAAAAATACAGTGGTATTGATCTTTGTGATATAAGAGTAGTATATTTAAAAAAATTTTTTTTGTTTCTAATGAGAATTTGTAAAATTTTGGTAGACCGATCTTTAGGGGAACAAGTGCGATACGTTTATCTGTTTATTTAAAGGCAGCCTTAAATTACAGAGAAATGTAACAAAAAAAAAATTTAAATAAAAATTTGTAGAGCAACAAAATATTTCTTTTTATTTATATCGCATAAATTGGATTTCCTGCAATAAATATTATGGATGCTAATTTAAATCGTGTTTGTGTTTGAAAAGCGCGATGAAATTTACAAGATTTCAATGAAATAATGACATTTTGTGGTAAAATGGTGTCAGCTAAAAACTTAGAGAAGAGTAAGTAGCGCCTGTATGGAAGTAAAAAAAACGTGTTCATGGCTGAAGACAACTATTTCAAATAAATAAAAAATTAAGGTTGGCTAATAATTTTTTGTTAAGGTTTGTTTTTAATTAACAGTAAATTCAGTTTAACTACCTTTCACGATTAGTTACCTAGACTTTAAAAGCCCCAAATTTTTCTGCTGCCATTTAAACGTATTTATTTAATTAAATCAGCAAAGAAAAAAGGTATTCCTTTAAATCATTTGAGTGGAATCTTAAAATTTTTTGGAAAGGTAATTAACCAGGGATTACTGTAAGTAAAAATATGCCTTAATGAATGAATTAATAATGTTTTCTCTTAATATTTAACATAATCTAGATATTTTTTTATATTTTAAACAAAAGATCCAAATTGAATTATTGTATGTTTGTAAAGTAGGAAAAAAAACATTCAAATTCCCACGCCGATTTTTTACTATTTATTCTATTCTTTGAAAATTTCGAAAACAATTAGAGATTCTACCCATAAATATTTTTTTTACATTAATTCCTAGCAATTTACATAATGTTGTTTGTAACTTCATTTTGATATGGCGGAATTTACAAAAAAAAATTATGCAAATTTTTTATGACTGACAGGGATGGGAATTATACCGCTTTGAAATGATGTATGACAAAAATATAATAAGTTAATAAAATCGATATATCTTTGCAAATGCAATTGTAAGATGTAAGAACATTGCAAGATGTTCTAATTTTGATAACTAACTATTCGCTGGACCAAGGGAAATGAAAACAGCTCCCTCTGCAGGCAAGGTCATGACGTCTGTTTTTTATTTTTTTGGGATTCACCTGAGATAACTTTTATTTATAATCTTTCAAATGGAAAAAAACAACAATTATTGCATCATTTAAGTGATGATAATAGGGAGGGGTTGGGAGGAAGCGGCATTTGGAGTAGAAAATGTGTCAAACATTCACTTTTGCGGTGGCGGAAATCAATGAAGCAAAATTCGTGTTGCATCATCTCGCCAGATTTGATCCCCTTGAATTATTTTCTATTTGCAAAGTTGAAAAAATCGCTGGACGGTATAATATTTGCAACAATGAAGGAGTAGTGAGTGCGGTAGTTGGTTATGTTAAGGAGATAGACAGTTCTGACTAGAAGCTATTGAATATTCCTGAGAAAGATTATCTGAGAAATGGAAAAATAGCGTCCCAAATTTTTGGTATTTTCCTTATTAGGTCGGCTAAATTTCGGTACCACCCCCGTACGTAATTTTTATTTTTTTTTTATTTTTTTAACATATTATTTATCTAATCCTCTAACTCTTTGAACCTCTAAATGGTGCTATAATGGCATTCTCACCCATCTATACAAATATTCTTCAAAAAAGTATTTAACAACACAGCAAAAACTACTGCTTCGCCGTAAGCAGGTTTGTAAGAAAATATCATCAAGCTGGCTTACAAACCTGCTTACGTATGCATTTAAGTGCTTATTTTATTGCAATTAGTATGTAGTGATAGAATATTGAAGCTTCCATAAATAATTAATTATGTACATTAATCTAGATTTATCAAATACTTTCTGTTCGCGCATTGAATCAGGAATCGATCCCACGATCTCGGCATGTTAGGTACCCTGCAGAAAATTCGGTGACAATTGAACCATCCGTAATGATCCTATGACTTGAGAAAATGGGAGTGTTAACAAAAGTAGGGATTAGTGTAGGGTGAAAAGAAGACATATCGTGTAAATGGTTACATATTCACCTTTTTCGTGAACTGGCTGAATCCAGGACCTATCAAATAGTGCAAATATATCTTTTTTCGTTGAATTTTCTCTAGATTGAAAGCTGAAGCAGTGCCCCATAGCTAAAGTGGCCAGATGTAGCTAAAAGCGGGACATGATCCTTCAAAAAGCGGGATTTTGAAGATATATCCTCAAAAAGCGGGATTTAAAAATATATATGAAAAAGAGGTATGTGCTTAAGATACACAGTTTTCACAGTTTCTAACATGAGAAAATGTTTTTTTTTAACACAACATAACCCGCGAAGCGATTAGCTTGTCTGCGGAAAACACCCAGGGTCTATGAAGGGAATCGCACTCACGACCTCTGGACTGAGAAGCTAGCATCGCTACCACGCAGCCACAGGGGCACCTATAATATATGCAGTTAGGGCAAAATTAAAGTTTTTTGAAGAAATCCTGAAAACTCGAACTTCAAGAAATTCTGGGTATGCACGTTTTTAGAAACCACTTGGACGTGAATCTATGACCAATATTATCTGCCCGCATTGACTCCAAAAAAGTGGGTAACCTTCATAAAATGCCAAGTTAAATACTTGGCTCTGTTTTGTAAAACGAATCCGAGTAAATTTCTAGTTTTCTAAAAACTAGACGTGTTTAAAATCATACACAATAATTTTCTTTCCAATATGATATTTGGGAATCTATATAATAAAAATATTTTAAAAAAATCTAATAATATATTTATATTGTCGGAGTTAATTTTCTAAAATCATGCGCTTTCAAATCGATCGGTTTACAGAACAGGTTCGAATATCTAGTTCAAATTCAGAAATAGATTCATGGGCAATAATAAAGCAGGAGGATGAGGAGCACATTGTCAATAAATTTGCATTACATTTTTCCGTCTCTGTTGCCTCATTTTATTGCAAAAGTCCTTTCGAAACGCATTATAGCTTAACAGAGCTCTATTAGGACACTATAAATTTATAACAGCCCTTTTTTGGTCGGGGGTTAAAAGTCTAATAATTTAAAAATGAAAATTTCAAAAGCGGGATGTCTGGTCGGGTTACCCACCCGTAACTGAACTCCGTAGCACCATAAAGGTTTCAAAAGTATATTAAAAGTTTGCTATCTAGACTGAGGATTTAATTTCAACCAATCAGCCAATGTATCTGAGTTAATTTAAGTTTCATCTGTGTTAGCTTAGAGTCATGTTTCCATGTAAGCCGCCGATCAAGGTGTATACCAAGCAGCGTTACCATATATGACAGCGCATAGAGAAAGGGACCTAAGGGTAAAAAATCAATTTTAATTTTTTTTTTTATGTGGACAACATCTGAGCATCGAATAAGACCGATCCCATGCCCCAAAAGTGTTCCCTCCCAGAGATATGCGCGTTTTATGAAATTGAAGTCGCCGATTCTAAGGTTATGTGAAAAAATTTTCGTACTAACAGAGTGATATTCACGATTTAAAAGAATTATAAATGAGTATTTATTATAATTCACAATTAATAATTTCAGAAAATAAACCTGGATTCGAAAAAGCGCGAGCAAAATTGATATCAAACTCATGGAAACAGCGCGCTAGGTAGAAAACAGTAAAAACCAACTACACAAAACAACAGGTAGGGACGACCTACGCGCATTTTCAAGGTTGACCAACACGTTCCTGACGTCATGAGATGTGTCGCTTTCAAATGATACCTTCACCAACACGCTCAGTGATGGTACACCAAAGATACACTTATTTAAATCTTTAAAATGGTTCTCCTGAACAAAACCGGCTTTTACCCTTAGGTCCCTTTCTATTTTGCGCTTCACATATATATATTTTTTAAAACTTCTTAAATCTGAAAAAACACTTTTTTCCAAAAGATAAACTTTTTTTTTACAAAAGTACCAAAATTTTAAAAGAAAACATAAAAATGTATTTGGAATTTATTTTATTTAAAAATACAAAAACTATTAAAATCAAAAACATAACATGTAAAAAAACTTTGTGCCGGTCCAGACTTGCAATTTTTGTTGCAGCAATTCTTGAATATGTGTGACAGTGTTGAAATAGAAATATATACTATTTGTATTCCTCTCTTGCGCTTTTGCACTAAGAAATAAAAAGTTGCTGCAACAAAAATTGCAAGTCTGGACTGGGACTTTATAAAACTTTATATTTTCAAGAAACTTTTTGGCATCTGAAAAAACTTCCAAAAAAATGGGAAAACTTGACAAATGGTAACGCTGATACCGAGGTATTTCACTTGTGAATGTTGAGGAACAACTCTCTCTCTCTCTCTCTCTTCATAAGGTAAATGTTACCTGAACACACTTTGTTCGTTCACTTTTATTCTCCCTAACTTCATCCATAGTTCAATAGGGAGCTATTACTAATATTACGATTATATGTATTACGAATATTTTTTTTTTGTATTTTGTCTATATAAGAAAGACACCTCTGGGACATGCCTTATGTACTACGAATATTTTTTTTTTTTTTTTTTGAGTATGTATATAAGTACATATAAGAAAGACTTCGCTGGGACATCTGTTCACTATGAAGGTTAAGCAAGGAATTAATATAAATATGAGTGCTCCTATGATCGGGTAAGTAGTGTGCAAGCCCGCCATGCCGTAGGTTGATAGTTTGAATATAAAAAATTTTTTTACTAGAAAATAAAAATAAAAATTCAAGTTTGCGTTGTTACACTTACATAAATGTCGGAATGACATTTATATATAATTTATATTATTCTACACGGCATAGGTCCCTATAAGATAGTTAAGTGATAAGCCACAAGGTGCATACAAAGTATCAATTAACCCCATCCTAGACCATCCCCATGGAAAAGTGACTGGTCCACTTCGTAGGAAGTGATAGAACTTTGACTGGTCCCTATCACTTGGGGATCGGTCACGTGGCTAGTCTTGTGTCAGTTTCATTTCCTGCAGGGTAATAACACTAAAGCTGATATTCAAAGGCGATAGCAAAACGATAGCACAAAAGAAAAAACGAACGAACGACTGTCGACTGTGCTGTTAAAGGAAAAAAAATGTAACTTAACTGTTGCTGTGCTGTGAAGATCTTCGCAGCTAAAGTTAAAATTCGACTGTTGGTTTCGCTGTCGCTCTGTATTAGCTAGGCAAAACTTCTTAAACAATTAAGTGCAACAACAACAACAACAAACAAAAGATTATTCATAGCAAGACCTATTTATCAGGTCAATGCAACCGTTCTTATAACACTCGTATTCTGTGTTTTCGTGTTTAAGCTGTCAAAAGTTGTTTGCACCATATAACTAAAATGAGCTGTTGGACACAAGTTCGGTCAAAAGCCTCAATGTAAATTAAATGGGTTTGAAACAACTTTTGATTCAAACGCTCTCAAACTAGTTCAAAAAGAGCTGTTGGACACAAGTCTAATGCCAAATAAAGTACGTATGGGCATTTCTCCGAGAAATTCCATTTTTTTGTCGCGTGCGACAGCACGCAATTAACCTTGTATTTCTGAACAACGTGACTCGATTTTTCTTAAAATTTTACCTAACGTAGAGCTGCTGACGGCCTACACAAATATTTACAGAAGTAAAAAAAAGTTTCGTTTTATTTGAAAAAACAAGCATATTTGCTTGGTGTCACACGCTACAAAAAGTTAAAATTCCTGTGGAAATGCCCATATGGATGTTATTTAGAACATTTGATAGTTTGTATATTCTAAAGGCACTTGCAATGCCATGCCTGGTTGAGGAACTTGAATGTGTGTAACAGTCTAGTATTATTGTTTAAATTTGGCGCAAAGTTTTTTTTTTTCTTAACCATCCATACCTGAGTGTAGGTGTGGAAATCGAACTGTATTTTAAAACATTTTTGCTTCATGCTATTTATTTTTTTTTTCTCATTTGGCACACATTCCATAAAAGGTGTCAATTGAAAAGATTAAATAAAACGTTTATTTTGATTTAAAAAAAAGAACAACATTAACACTTGTATTTATCTTTAATTTATAATTATGGATCTTTGTTGAAAGGTGTGTGGGAAAAAATGGTCCATTGAACCAATAGTGCACGGTACGAGTATAAGCAAATATTTACTATTTGTACTCATGTTAAATGAGCAAAAACAATTATTACGATTGAAACGGTATGCAGCAAAGCAAAAGGCATACGATTTGTTAGTATCCCAACACTCAACGTGCAGTGTTTATTTATTGCTTTCGCATCCTGGACTCAACTGTATATTTTACTATTAAAGTTTTTAATATTAAATAATTTCTTAATTATTTGCTAATTTGCCTCATGCAGGCTGCCACATTCATTTCATGTTTGTGAACAAACAAACAAAAACTCATTCGTTATCGCAGCCATACGGAGAATTTAAATTGCCATAGCATAATATGATACATATAACGCACTTATTACCAACCACTCTAAAGGCTAAACGGAACGTTTTTAAGTTTTCACTTTTTTGCAAGAAAACGAAATACAGTTTTCATATTTACCCGCAAAAAAAATACAGTTGCAATATAAGAGTTATAGACAGTGTGACCAGATTTTAAAATAATATTAAGCTAAATCACGTTTGAAAAAAAGCTAAAATAAGCTAAAAAGTTACATTTTAGGCTAGAAAATAAAGCTAAACTTTTTTCCACTTCTTTGATCACTTTTCAATAGTTTCTTATTGCTAAACTAACGTTAAATATTACACAAACATATTTTTTTATTATACATATAGAATAATTGCTTAATGAAATTATTTATTAATTATTATATTTAAGATTTAATGAAGAACAAAACAAAAACTTCCCCAAAATAATCTTAAAAAGTTTTTAAAAATGTAAAAACATTTATATTAAAATACGAAAGCTTTTTAAGTGAATTAATGCTATTTAAGGTAAAGCATGGATCACACTATCTGCGCAATGTACCGAGTTTCGTCAGATCAGTGAAATAAAGTCATAAGTAAAGATTTTGCTCTAATTTATCGACTACTTGAAATACAAGGACATAATTGCGCCATACTGCATTGGTAATAAGCCCATATAGACTTATTCCAGAATTAATTGAGTAATAATGCCATTTTGGCTTATTACTTATGACCAGGGCCCTATTCCACAAAACAACTTATCAACTTTTCACTTTGCACTTATCAAATTTTTCATCAATTCGCAAAACTTTTTGTTCCTCATAACTGTAATATTTGATAAGTGATAAGTTGAAATTGATAAGTGTAAGTTCCACGTAAGTTCTCTTGTGCAAAGTGAGAAGTTAATATTGAAAAGTGTAATTTGAAAAGACTTTGCAAATAATTATGCTGTTTCGTTCCACAATAACTGTAAATTATATTTTTGCAAAGCAAATTTTGATAAGTTTGTCAAAAATTTGCAAGGTAAACGATCACTTTACAAATTCATATTGTTATAATTAGTGAAGATTTCAAAATGTTAAGACGTGAATTTCTGTTCGACGATAATGAAAACTGGTTATAACCGAATTAATATTTCGGGACTACAAAACCTTAACTTTAAAGAGTGCTTTCGTTTAAATCAAAATCAAGTTGATTTCATTTTAAATAAAATTGGAAAAAAAAATAGAGCACAACACACAGCGCAGTCATGCCTTGTCGGTTGAAAACCAACTACTAATATGTTTGCATTGGCTTGGAAATGGTTGCCAGTGCCATGGAGTTGCAACTATGCATGGTGTTGTAAAATCAACAGTTTGCAGAACCATCCATAGAGTTGTTGACGTTATAATAGATGTTTTATTTCAAAACACAATTCGGTGGCCTGAGGACGTCAGTGGTATTGCTGAAAAGTTTTTTATGATGGGCGGATTCCCTTGTGTATGTGGTTGCGTGGATGGTACAATCACTAAAATGGATGCGCCTACATTACACGAAGAAGGATATGTTGACCGGCATGGGAACCACTCATTAAATGTGATGATGATATGCGGGCCAAACTACACATTTTACAGTGTAAATGCAATTTGGCCGGGCAGCGTTCATGGCTCAAGGGTGTTACGAAATTCGGCTGTAAGTCAAAGATTTGACAATGGATGGAGACCATTTCCGGATGCTGTTGTTTTGGGTGACAGTGGTTATGGACTGAAAAACTGGTTGATACCACCATTACGCCGAAATCCCGATAACCCTGCTGAAGAGGCTTTCAATCGTTGCCACAAAAAAACACGGCGCATAATTGAAAATAGTTTTGGCATTCTTAAAGAGAGATTCCCATGTCTGAACTATTTGCGACTGAGACCTGAGTTTGCAGGAAAGTTAGTTATTGCTTGTACCGTCTTACACAATATTGCCTGTAGCATCGGAAGCAGTAGTGAAAACATGCAACCGATTGAAGAAAAGGACAGTGAAATCGAGGAATTGGATGTGGAAAATGCTGAAGGAGAAAATGATGCCCTTAATAATATGAATAATGCGAGCGGAATGGAAAGGCTTACTTCTTTGCTACAATACTTTTCCTAATGCCTAGTTTTTGAATAAAATTGATCTTTTTGCTGTTTCCTTTTTCCACTGCAAAAGCGGTGTTTATTTTGGGGCATTTTTAGGGTTTATTATTTAGGGTGTATTATTTACCAATGTCCGACTCTTCCAGAGCCCAAACAAACCGTCCCGCGCATAAATCCATGTTTTTTTGGGCCGACGCCAGTTGCAGGGATTGGGCTTTTTTCAAAACTTCCTCCCAGGCAGCCTGTTTATATAATTTTTTAACCTTCAAAATGAAATATAAACTTTAATATGATCTAAGGATTATATTCATTAAAAGATAAAATGTATTTGAAATCTATTTTAAGAAATTTTTTTATGAAAAACTTCAAATAAATAAATTTAAAATTCATTTTAAATTTTAAGAATTAGTGGTAAGTATTTATGATAAAAATACTTTATTGCTTTTAAAACTACCAAATAAAAATTTTTTTTCTTGGATTTCATTTAAAACTGCAAGTTTTTTTTCATTTTGCGGGTAATTGTAACAACTTCTATTAGCACTGCAAAGTGAAAAGTGATAAAACAGAAATGCAAAGATGATTAATTGTTTTCTGGAACACTTTGCACACTCACTTTGCAGGAAAACGCAAAGACTTTACAAAGAGCGCGAATAATTTGCAAAGAGTGCAATAAATTTACAAAGAGAGCAAAGTCTTTGCAAAAATATGCTTAGTGCAAAGTGAAATTTGCAAAGTATATTGTGGAACAGAAACACTTATCACTTTGCCAAAAAATGCAAATTTATAAGTGCATAGTGAAAAGTTGATAAGTTTTTTGTGGAATAGGGCCCAGGGAAACCACAAATATGCTCTAAAAAAAGTGTTTTATGCGCATTCAATATGCACTAAAAACTTGTAAATATGCACTTTAAAGTCAAAAAATATGCTCTTAAAATAGAATTAATTGGTTATTTGTAAATGAAAATATATTTTTTAATCAAAAATTCAACAACATTTGCATATAAAATAAGAAAAAAATAAATAATCAAAAAAACGGAAACATAATTAACAAAGAATAACTGGGTTTGAAGTGCAGGTTTAAACAAAATTACTATTAAAATTTTTATAAAACAAATAATACAAATTAATTTTTATTGGATGCATAAGAATTTAACTTTAATTTCAAAAGATCACGATATCAGAATTAAGGCTTTGGAACTGTATTTTGGATAAATAAGACAAGATTTTTATTTATAATTTTTATTGCAATAAATAACAAAATATTGGCCTAGAATTTCAAATAGAAATCGATTCTGTCCCATCTTAATGAACTTTCATACATTTACAATGTTCCTTCAAAGTCTTTTCGGGGCAGAGTAAATCACCTATAGCTAAACTGAATTTGTTTTGCAACTAACGTCCGTAAAACTGCGTTATATATAAAAAAAAATTATACACTACATGGAACATTGGATCAAAGATTTAGATGGCGAAAATTAAAAATAATTTGTAAACATATTAACCCAGATAGCGCAGGAAAAAAATTTTCTTTAAAACTTAAATTTTTATTTCGAAAACGAAATTTTAATGAGTTGCTAGAAAAAAAATTTCATAAATTTTTTTTTCGGAATGGAGTGTTTTTTTAAAGGATGGTGGTGCCAAGCGTGTTGAAATAAAATAAATTCTATAAAGTATCAAAATATGCCCTAAAAGCGTAAATTATGCTCTAAAAATTCGAAAATATGCTAAAATTATGCGTGTTAAACTGATATATGCATAAACATGCTTTAAAGGGTAAAATATGCAAAAATATGCACTAACAAATCGATGCCAAAATTCATTAAAAGTTCTGAAACGGACAAATATCTTGTCCCCGCATTAATACGTGGTACAAGAAAAAACATGCAATTGCATATTTGCGGTTTCCCTGCTTTTTGACTTTATTGAGGTGGCCCGACGAAAATCGGTACATAGTGTTATCCATGCTTAAGGCTATTTCAGGTTTTTGTTTTAAGTTAATTGATGCCGCTGAATGAACGTTCAACTCAAGTCAAATAATTTTATACCCAAAAAACTCATAAAGTGTTTCGGCCACTAATATGAATTTAACTTTTTCCATTGGAATTCTAACCATTCTGCCATTATCTACTATTTTTCTTCTTTCCATTTCTGTTATAAAATTGTCGTATAATTTACATTTTGTATTTTTTTTAAACTATTTTACAATGCTAAAAAATTATAATTTTTATAAGTTGTTTATGTTTTTAATATATTTTGTAGAGAACACGCAATTTAGACTAAAAAAAGGCTAAAAAAGCTAAATGAGTTTTTAAAAAAAGCTAAAAAATAAGCTAAGAGCTAAATGAAAATTTTAAGGCTAAATCTGAAACAAATAAGCTAAATTTAGCTCAAAATAAGCTAATATGGTCACGCTGGTTATAGATGATAAAAAAACACTTTTTTGGTTTCTAATGAGAATTTGTTAATTTTGATGCATTAAACATATTCACTTCAGCAGGCTACAGATTACACGACTACATATTCGGTTAGCGACAATTGTAGCCATGTAGCCATCAACTTAATTATTTTGAAAGCGGCAGCGACATCATAACCATCTGATATTGAAATATTTACACATATTTCAGTGGTCCCACTTTAAAATTCATCACATTTATAAAAATAGAATTACTTATTTATTCTTATATTATTTTATTTATTCTTATATCGCGTAAAAGCATAAATAATATCCAATAATTTTAAGCTTTCATTAATTTTAAATTTTGTATTATATTGGGAACACTGTATTTGCTCATTGTCGTCAACAAAAATAGAAATTAGTCTAAAGGCAGAATTAGTTTGTACGTGCTCTTCTGTTCTGAATCAGCTGTTTTATTTCTGTTCAGTTGAAAATATGTATGTGTGGTTAATTTTTCCCTTTTTCGCTCTGTTCTGTTGAGGACAAATCTTTAGAAAATAGAATTCAACGTTAAGCGACAGCCAAAAGTGTGTACGTATTAGTGTGTTGTGATTAGAGATGCTAAACGGGAAATACCGAGCCCGGAAATCCCGGGCTTTTCGGGACTATTCAAATCCCGGAGGCCGGGATTTTTTAATTTTAAGGCCCGGGATTTTCGGGATTATCTGAATCCCGTTTTTGCATAAATAATGTTTTTGACTGTCATCTTCTACATCAAAAATTATTAGAAACTCCCTGTTATAAAAAGTTAAAATTAGGGATGCCAATCGGGATCGATTTTTAGAAATCCCGGGATTCGGGATTTATAAATCCCGATCCCGAAAATCCGGGTATATTCGGGATCGCGGGATTTTCGGGATCCCGGGATTTTTCGGGATTTTCGAGATTTCGGGATCTAAAACTTTTTGGTAAAATAAATAATTTTTTTTAATAAATATTACTTTAATAACAAATTTTATGCATTTTAAAAGTTTTTATGTTGATAATATATCATTAAACATTTGTCTTTAAAGTTAACAATATTTTAATACTAGTATGAAATATAAATCGAAAGAATTTATGTCATCTATTTTTAAGTTGATGTTAGAGAATTTATACTGAAAACAATAACTTAATATGAAAACTTGTTTTTGCTTTCAATATAAATGTTTTTCTATAATCTAAATCAAAACGAATGTATAGGGTGTTTTTTATTGAGGTATAGAACTTTAAGTTGGCATCACTTTTTTAACTGGCGGCCATTTTGTCAGCTGTCAAGTGATTAATATTTAGTTTGGTTTGCCATTTCATCATGAACAGGTTGACAAAAGAACAACGCTTGCAAATCGTGCAAATTTGCTTTATTCGAGCCAGCGAATTGGCTTTAAAAAAGCCGAATTGGCTTTATTCGAGCCAGCCGCGGCGGCCACATGCCCAAAATCATATTTAAACATTAATGGCATAAAATTATCCTTCCAATAAAGCCAAATTGATGGACATTAAAACGATTTTCTTGTGTTTTATTTCAATTCGAAGTTCTATACCTCTAAAAAAACACACTTTACATATCTGTGGACTTTTAGCACTATCGCTTAAGTTGATTTACGAAAATTTTAGATGCACTTTCATACAAATAAGCTGCAAAAACATTATTGTTTTTTTAAATATATCTATTAAGGTTTTTTTAATTGCGATTGACCAACAAGTAGCCATTACGGTTTTTACATATACCAGGCATTGCCTATTTTTTAATCGATTTCGTCACTACTATGACAACGATAATACTGCTGAACATGTCGAAAAATTAAAAGAAATGTATACACAATTCTAATCAAATTCTATAAATTACGTCTAATGATCACATTTTTGTAGGCACATACATTAACCGCCGTATTCATAAAAAAATTAGGTTTATTACAGGTGTATTTGACAAATTTTCCAAAGAAATACGTCAAATAAGCGCTTAATAAGCCTAAAATATTTTTTATGAATATGCCACTAAAAGTTTGCCTGAGCACTTGAACAGTATTTTTGTTCTACTGAAAAATTTTAAATTCATACATAAGTTGTTTTCTGCAAGTTCAACAGATACATATGTAGTCCTAAGTTCGCTAAGAGGAGTATGGTTTATTAGTGTGCTGTCCTTCTACTCTGCAACTCGAATAAAACTATAATTGAGTCGAAGTCATTCAGTCGGTCATTTTTGACACAAACCTTTGATCAAACCCATGTAATTTAAATAGGTCATAGGTTTGTGTCAAAAACGACCTAAACGGTCTAACGAAAATAATTTTGAACTGCAATGTAAAAAAACATACATTCACACTAGAGCAATTTTTTAGACAAAATAGTACGCATTATTCTGTAAATATTTCTCGCTTTTACGTCAACCCGACTATTTATTTTCTACTTCAATTGTAAGGAGCTGTCAGTAGTACTCAATTGTTACCGAAAAGTGGATAAGGGTTGAGGAGTCGATATACAGAGTTATACACTGCAATTATGAATAAATTTCCGCAAGAAATGCCTCCCTTTTCCATAATTTTTTTTGTTTTCCCTATTATTTGCTACTTTTTTAAATTATTCCCCGGGCAAAATTTCTCATGGAATTTTATTTATAATTGGCCTTATAATATAGAATAAGACGCAATAAATTTGTCCAACTTATTTAATTTTCCAAATGTTATTTTCCTTCCAAAGATCATATGCTTCTTTTCGTTTTCAAAATAATTTTTAGTTGTATATTGTATCACCTTTGATGAAAATAACCGTGAGAAAGTAGTTAATTTATTTTGCACTTGTTGTTAATTTATAAGAAATATGCCACGAATAGTCATTAAATTGTTAAAACTGCACGTATAAAATTGTATGGGACTTTTAAATATTATAATAAAATCAACGAAATTTTTAATCTATTAAGTTTTTTATATAAAAATTGCTAAGAAATCCCGAAAAAGAAATCCCGGGATTGAATCTTATAAATCCCGGGATTCGGGATTTCCCGTTTGGCATCCCTAGTTAAAATAAAAAATTTGCTTTGAATAAATATTTTAGTAGATAATATTATATGGTGTATACATAATATATCTTATGCCGTTTTCTATTCTAGGAAAAATGTTACATACATTGCACTTTTCAATGAAAATTTGCAATTAAATGTCTGAATTATATAAGTACCTTTTAAATATGCAAAAAAAAAAATAATTGTAAAATTAAAATATTATATTTAATATAAAGACGCGTATTTTTACAAAAATTTTCGGGATTTTGTAAGTCCCGAAAATCCCGGGGTCCCGGTTCGGGATTTCGAGACTCCATCACTAAGTCCCGAAGCCCGGGATTTCAAAAAACCTGTCCCGATTAGCATCTCTAGTTGTGATATTTTGTATACAATTGTAATCAATTCTATAGGTTGCCAGCTGATTTTTTTCACAAAAAAGTAATTGCAAAATATTATATACAGAAAGGAACGGCACAGAACGGCAACGAAAAATAAAACCTAATGCGGCCTTAAGTTGTCTACAGCCCCAAAAGTGGTCGTGTAGTCATGTAGCCGTGTTGTCGTGAAAATAATCATTGTCATATATACAGATGTATTCTATTTTTGACAAGTTGTAGTCGGTAGCCTGCTGTGGGGAATGTGTTTAATACTTGAGAAGACCTCCTCTAGAGAAACAATTAAGGGGAGATTTTAACTAACAAAACAAGTTTAAATTACAATAATAATTTAAATTGCAATAGGTTAACTAACAATTTAATGCCCGTAATTTCTGCACACAGGTAATTTACCTAATCTTTTTACCTACGAGTTTGCCTTATAAAATTTGACTTGCACGATAGGTATCTTTACACTAATAGATAGATATCTATGGGTAGAAATTACGGGCATAAGCGGGTTATTTCAATGGTAACAACAAAAATTAGTTTATTTGGAATTTTTGAGAAGTTTAATATTTATGTCGCACTTTTTCCCAAAATTCTTGTTTTACTTATTCATTAAAAATATTTGTTCAATTCACAAGCTTGAATTAGCGTAGTTTGCGTTGTACTCGTATAATGGTATAATTATACAATATTGTATTTTTGTTGTGAATTATTTGCATACACAAGCGTAATCTAATAATACAATTGAATTTTATATGCTTTTCAAGTAGTTGCATTGAGACCAGGTCTAGGAATATTGTATATATTAGCATATACAAAAATACGCATTAATTTTAAACCGAATACGTACTACTATAAACAGCCAACAACTATATATGTTTATACACATTTTTTAAACTACCCAGCACAAACGACTACAACTAAAATATATGTATATACTGTAAGTATAAAAGTATGCAGAAGTATAAAAATGCTCTGAGTATTAATTGGCTACTTATATGCGTATATACAGGGCTATTTTATTTACACATACATAAAGCATATTTTCAAACAGCCAAAGCACATTTTCCATTCTATTTTATATGCACTAATGTATGTATACGGTGGCGAATAATGAATAAATATCCCGAGTATCAGGCGTATATGTATTTTTTTTTTGGCCGACTAAATATCCATAATCTGAGTATAAGCCTACTTCGACTATAAATATGGCAGAGAGTCAATGCGTTTGATACGCATGTGCTTTTTATTTATAGTTGTAGCGTATTTTCGTTTTTCCCATAAACGAAGTAGAGATGCTCTTGTAAATATATGTTGGAATCGGCTATAGTCATATGTCGACGTACGAATTGTTTGCGCTACAACTATGATTATATGCACCTACTTAAATTAAGATTATATACTTATATGTATTTTTTTTTAGTACTCATTGTCGTTCTCTGGTCTCTAGGTCCGAAAAAAAATCCAAGATTAAAAAAATCGCCAAAACAAAAAAATCGCTTAACACCGAAAAAGTCGCCAAACGAAAAGAAGCGGCAAAACTAAAAAAAGTTGCTCAGACTAAAGTAAATTGCCATGGTACAAAAGATCCATCAGGTGTCGCAGTGCCGGTCTTTGGACCAGAACTTCCCCCTATTCTAATTCTAAAAAAGTAAATTGCCAAGCCTAAAAAAATCGCTTAAAACCGAAAAGATCGTCAAAAACTGAAAAAAGTTCACCGAGTAGTTAAAATTTTTTTTAAAAATTCTACATTAGGTAAGAAGTTCGATATAGGCTAAGGTTCATATAGTACAATTACATTTTATAGTATAGTATATTATAATATTATATGTGCCCTTAATTATGAAAGTGGTCTCAGTCATATATTTCTTTGTTCGAGATATTTACTAGATTATATTTGAACAAATCAAAAAATATTTTTATATTATGCAATATTTTCATTTAGAACTTTTCTTGTCTCGGTTAATATAAAAATATATAATATTTATTAAATATTTATTGAAGTTTCTTTTAAGATTCATTTAATATTTCGAAGCATAAATGCACATAACTTGGACCAGTTTCATAATTAAGAGCACATATGTAGTGTCCGTACCAGTGATCGGCAAATTAATCATACTGAGTCATGATATTTTAAATATAAGTGAGTAGACATCATTTAAACTCCGCTACTCTGATTTACTCATACTCTCGATGACATTAGTAGTAGGGAACTGGGGCTCCTGGCGCCGATTAAAATTGTGAAATTTGGGTAATTAAAATTTGAAATTTGAGAATTTCAGTACAAAATTTTAAAATTTGGGTAATTAAAATTTTAAAATTTTAAAATTCTTGGAAATTTGTGAAATTTGATACCCTACGAGGGTGGATCAATAAGTCCGTCCAACTTTTTGTTTACATAAGGAATTTTTTGTTTACATAAGGAGTTTTGTTTACATTAACCCATGTGGGAACGGGTGATTTTTTTTTTGGGGTTACATTAATTGTGTGAATGGGTGATTTTGTTTTTTGTGGGAATACGTTAAGTGGGTTCATATGTAGGAGGTTTTTCTTTTTGTAATGCATGTATGTATATGCCGACGGGAAAATCATGAAAATGATTTTTCCTAGTACCAAAGGGAAAATCATGAAATGATTTTTCCTAATACTAATGGGGGTGAAATAGTGAAAATTAATTTTTCCTAATGCCGACGGCAATACATGATTATTTTTCCTAATGCCTACGGTAAAACATGAATATTATTTTTTTCAAATGCCGACGGCAAAACATGATTATTATTTTTTTCAAATGCAGACGGGAAAATGATTTTTCATAATTCAGACGGGAAAACATAAAAGTTATTTCTAATGCTAATACAGGAGTTTAAGGCTGGCCGTGATTTGGGTGGGTGGAGTTGTTGTTGTAATATATAACCGAGGGAGTTTATGGATGTGTCTGTCTGTCTGTCTGTTGTGCGAGGCTGTGATTGGCCGGGGGAGCGTGGTGTAGTTGAGGTAGATGGATTGAGTGTATGTGTGTATACCTGTCTGTTGGAATTTGTGTGATGGTGTGATTGAGAGGGGGCGGGGTGTAGTTGAGGTAGATCGACTGCGTGTATGCAGGTGTTGCAAGTCTGTAGGAATTTAAGGCTTATAGTGATTTGGGGTAGGTGAGGGTGTTGTTGTACGAGTAACATGTATCCATGGGAATTTGTGGATGTGTCTGTCCGGAGGAATTTAAGCGAGGCTGTTATTGGGAGGGGGTGCGGTGTAGTTGAGGTTGATCGACTGCGTGTATGTATGTCTATATGCTTGTAGGTGCTTAAGGCTGATCGTGATTTAAGAGAGGTGAGGATGTTGTTGTTATATGTATACGTTGGAATCTGTATGTATGTATGTCTGTGAAAATTTAAGGCTGATCATGATTTAGGGTAGGTGAGGTGGGTGTAGTAAAATGTCTGTGTGTATGTACATATGTTTGTAGAAGTTTAATACTATTAGTGATTTGAGGATAGGTGAGGGTGTTGTCGTACGAGTGATATGTATGCGTGGGAATCTGTATGCATGTTCGTAGGAGTTTAAGGCTGATCGTGATTTGTGTTGTTGTCAGTGTTGTTTGTAGGAATGACCGTGAGAATTTTTTTTATGTATATCTATAGGAATTTAAGGTTGGCCGTGTTTTGTGAGGGGTGGTGTGTTGTTGAAATAATTTGAATTTTTCTTAGATGAAATCTGGTATATGTGCGTGTGTGTGCGTATGATTTTCTCACGCTAGTTGTTTTATGTACGTAGAAATAAATTGTATTCAATATCGAGATTTGGTTCTATAAAATATTTTCATATATCTGATACATATACATAAGTATATTTTCATACTCAAGGTTGCTGGGTATTTTGTCATGCTTAAAATTGTCCAGCTTTAAAGTCTGCCTGCGAGAAATTTGTTTATATTACAGATTTTGTTTATTTAACTACGTCCGGCTTCTTTCGCTGAACTTCTTTTCATACGATCATGGAAATTTATAGTTTCTCTGTCCATAATAAGGTCGTTTAGCTTGGGCATGTGCTCTGACTGAATGGTTTGCGTTGTTCATATATTTTTATGATGTAGATATGTAAGTGTGATTGTCAAGATCTAATAAATATTTGAGTATTGATAAGAAATTTGATATTATGTGTACATACATATCTACAAATTGATTTTATGTATGTATGTACATATGTATGTACATACAAATAAGTGTTTGCCTCCGTGTTTGAATACATTTTTTTGTTTTTGTTGTTGTTGTAAATATTCGCCTGGTCTTTTATGTATAGATGTCAAATATCTTCATAGTTTTTTTTTTTATTTGAAATTAAAAAAACGTTGTTTTAACTTTTATCTGTATTTACTTAATAGTTTGTGAGGATTTGCTGTTTTAAGTAAAACTAAATTCCTTAAGATACATACTTTAGAATAATAGTAACTATAATAGAAATATTTCCTATATTTAATTTACATTTGTTTAAAGTTGATGCAGCTTATCTTCATTCTTAGAAATATTTTGATATAAAATTTTTTCCAGCCGTAGGCTTTTTTCATCACCTTTTACATTTATTTTAGAACATCTTGCATTGCCTTTTATACATTTATAAACATTTTTAAATGAAACTGATCCAGCAGTCCAGCTTATGTAATGATAGTTTTTTGTTAGCCAGCTTGCTTCTTTTTTTTATTTTTTATTGATTATTGAGTTTTATAATGAAATCATTATATTCGTAATTGTTGAAAACAATCGCTACTTCTTTTGCGATGAAATCATTTGAATTACTTTTGAAACATTGTACGTATATAAAAATTATGTTGTTTTCCATATTACTCAATTTATAAGACTTTTCGAACTTGTCCTTTGATGGGTATATACATATGTATTCTATTATACGATCATGAATAAGAATACAGTAAGCTGATTTCTTTGCTTACTATTTCAAATTAAAATTTTATTCAATTGCCCCGCTATTGAATAAAAGGAGCTTTTATCTTAAACTCTGGTACAGGTAGAAACGCATGAGATTCTTTCATATACTACCTTTGCTGGAATCTTAGATACATATAATAACTATATAGAATTGCATTACGTTTATTTTTAAATTTTATGTTAGGATTATCATCATATGGATATGAGACTGAACTTAAATGTACTTTTAAATTAGTTATTCATAATGAATAATCTTATTTTCTTCTTGAATAGCGAACAACAGAAAACGAAGTCGTTTTCTTACAATTTAGGTCTAACCTCTCAACTGGTCCTCTAGTATACAATATGACTTTGTATGTCAGCATTTCTGTCTCCTCTTTGTCAGCGTTAGGGATAATTAAATTTTAAACTTTTTATTCTTCAAATTGTGTTACTTCATACTGATAATATGCTTAAGTACATTAATAATGTACGAGTATATGTTTATTTTATGACGGGTCCCTATGGCTTTTATTTGATGTTCTAGATGAAGTGATTTTTTTTTTCTAATTTTATTAAAGTTTAGCGTATTGCGTATATATTTCTAATATATTTAAGTGAGCTTTTTGTACCTGTCAGACAGAGTGTACGTATCAGTTGATCAGTCAGTCTCTTTTTTTATTTTATTAATTTTTTCTTCTAATGTGTCACTACTATTTTTTCAGATTTTACTACTTGAAATAGAAAATATTTATATAATTTTAAGAGTATTAATATATACATACATATAGGTAAATATATGTATGTACGTAAAAATTAGTTCATATACAAAGAAATACATCTTTAATAATCAACTATTCTAGAAAATCGATCTAAGATAACACATTTACCTCCATCATCATTTCACCGTCAGTGTTTTCATAAAGTGTTAGAAACATTGGAATATCTATGTTTAGGAGAATTTTTACTTCAAGTGTTTCTATATAAGATTTGGTGTTTGACCCCTTGACGTTATTGTGGTTAACGTAGGCTGCGTTGTATCACATTCAGATCTAATAATTTCTCACTTAGAAAAGGTCCTCATTACCATCAATCATACCTGTATATAATACATTCATGAGTTGAGTTGATCTAGATACAATTGCTGTCTACAAATTAATGATTAGAAAAAGCTTTCTCATCACATTCTAACAGGTTTAATATTTTGCTAGCATGCATGCTTTAGCATGCTATTCTATCAATAGTGAGGCGAGAGTCCGACATTTAGTGGTGTTTCAATTAAAAATCTATACAATTAGAATTACGAATTCACTCTTTTGAATTTTTAACAAAGTAGATACATATGTATGTATGTATTTCATTTGCCACAAACTCTTAAAATTTCTGTACTTATAAAAGTATGATGTCAGGAATTTTTTTAAATCATACATGCCTCGGCATGCTTCCAATATTTTTCTCGGTAAATTTATTTCATACTCATACAGATACAGATATAAAGTAAGATCTGTTTACATTCCATTTTACAATTTATGCATGCTTCAGCATGATTCTAGTTGAAGTCTGTATTTATTTAGTAAGTTTGTTTGATACCCATTCATACACATGTACATTGTTAAAGATTGGATATCAAAATCCAATTTTCTTAGTTTATCTAGAAATGAACAAAGTGAATATCTTTTATAATAACCATATTCACACTTTAAAATTTTGTGTGCTAGAGCTTTCGAAGTGGAAAATGTACACCTTTTACTACAAAAAGTGATAATATGATGTGTTGCTGAATATTTTGAACTCTTAAGTTTTCACAATATTTCATACAGACCATCAAGTTTAGAGAATTCTAGTATATTAAGCTATTTATCTTCCCTGAGACCTAAAATTCCTAATCAATCCTTCAAAAAACCAATACAAATTAGATTTATCCTTTTTAATTTTATTTATATTTTCATTGAATTTCAACATTTTGTACCTCTTCAAATTACTGTATACTGTATTTTGCACCTTTTTCTCATTCGTTGAGTTAACTTTAATCGCAAATATTTTAATGATGTGGTGAACTTTTCTATTGTAGGCATTAAGTAAATCTTTGTGTATATCAATCCACTTATATGAACCATTATAGCTAAATTCTTAACACATAATTCCTTTTAATGATCTATTAATTTATTCTACTATTGATGCTTTCATATTATGAAATTTTTAATCCTCTGTTTATACATGAATTTTGCAGTGTTTATTAAAAATTCTTTACCAACATCTATATGTATTTTTTTGTTTTAATACTCATATCATTTCAAAAATATTTTCCATTGCCTTGGTTTTTTTCGAGTGCAGCTTTTATTTTCAACGATACTCACAATATAAATTTTGAGAATGTGTCAGTTACAGTCAGCAAAAAATTAATAATTTCTATTTTCTCTAGAATAGCTACCCAGTTCACCTAAATCAGCTCCATAAAAGATCATCTATTCCATTCATTACATCACTACAATAGACAAACAATTTTATAAATTTATTATGGATTACGTTTACTAAATTTCTTTTTAAGGACATTGAGTTGTTTTACAGTTTTTTGGCGAGTGTTGTGATCTACTTGATACATTTTCAGATATTTATACTAAAATGTAGTTAATTTTCCAATCTATAAATTTTATCGCTCAGCTCTTCAATTTGTTTGTCAAAAGATGATTTAATTTTTAGAATGTCTTTTTCAATTTTATACCTATCTTCTATCGTTAATTTTATTTCACACTCCACTTATTAATTCATCCTTTAGTTTCTCGATTTGAGTTTCCAGAAACAATTTACTGATAACATTGTTCACCGTCAGTGAACATTGTATACATTGGTAGAAATTATATATTTTATTTAGTTTTCAAAATCAAATTTGTCATACTATTTTCACGTTTTATCAATCATTAAAGAAAATAAACCCACTTTTAAGCCCCATATTTGATCAGCAACTTGTATTTTATCTTTATTCAGTTTTAGATTTCTATCACCAAATTTCCACTCATTATTGAAGTCTTTATGTGAGTCATAGTTTGTATCTAATTCATTTCATCCTTCCCAGACTAATAAGTCAATATAAGCATCTTCGATGTTGGAAGGCCGTGAGTAAAAATCATCTTCTTCTTCTTCATCGTCATAATCATTCTCAGTATTAGCATCATTAAATAAGATGGTATTATCAAATATTGTTCCTTTTGAAAGTTTCTTTAACTTGTCTCTATCTTGAGTGATGGTTTTTCAGACTTTAAACTTGTATTATTTTCAACTTCTGTCTTCATTTTACTTTGTTCTTTCTTGTGTAATCTTTCAATATTTTTAGAACTATTTATGAATTCTTTGAGAGGTTCTGTTATAGGATCAAATATATCTCTTAGTTGTTCACGTGTATCTATTTCACCAGTTTTTATACTACGAAGCTTTTTCTTCAAGACACTTCTTATCAACACCGTTTTAAAATTTTCTCATCCATGTTTAATAATAGCAAATAAGAGGTATCAGCTATTAGATCAGGTATCACCTATTAGATCAGGTATCAGCTATCAGATCAGCTTATCAGGAGCTGCTCTGGTTTTCAGATCATCTTATTAGGAGCTGGTCTGATTTTTAGATCAGCTTATCAGGAGCTGGTCTGGTTTTCAGATCAGCTTATCAGGACCTGGTCTGGTTTTCAGATCAGCTTTTCAGGACCTGATCTGGTTTTCAGATCAGCTTTTCAGGACCTGATCTGGTTTTCAGATCAGCTTATCAGGACCTGATCTGGTTTTCAGATCAGCTTTTCAGGACCTGATCTGGTTTTCAGATCAGCTTATCAGGACCTGATCTGGTTTTCAGATCAGCTTATCAGGAGCTGGTCTGGTTTTCAGATCAGCTTATCAGGAGCTGGTCTGGTTTTCAGATCAGCTTATCAGGACCTGATCTGGTTTTAAGATCAGGTTATCAGGTATCAGATCAGGTTATCGGACAGCTGATCTGTAAAACAGATCAGGTTATCAGGAGCTGTTAAGATTGTCACATCAGATTATCTGTTTTAAATTGGGTCATCAGATTACAAGTAGCTGGACATTTATAAAATTTAGATGAATGAAGTTTAAGGCCAGATAAAATGCGAAAAACTATACTGTTATGTAGTCAAATTGTTTTCTATGACGATCATCACTTAATTCAGTATCTTTCCTTATAATCAAAATTCCATATTTTTAATTCCAACACGATTTATATTTTTCTCATATTACTTAAACATTCTAACTACATTATGATTATTTCCTATCAAATATTTGGTGATTCTAGTATAAGTTTGACATTAGTAGAATGCATCAACATTCTTATCTTACCCCATACAAAAATATGCTTCTCACACACAACATGGTTAAATATCGTATTGGTATTACTTCTAGATTTCTTAAAAGAAATAACAGATTCATTATCTGTAAATGTGTAATACCCATGACTTTCATTAATGAAATTAATTTCTACAGGTATTTATATTTAGGTTGTTAGAGAGATTTTGAGTTTAAATATGAAGATGTTTTCAAGTTTTAGTCCATTAGAACTGTCTAGCCAACCAATCATAATATTATTATTTTTTTATATATTTTTTATTTATTTTTTTTTTACCAATTTAACAGACCAACTATTCTTGCACGAATAAAAATTTATAGAAGGGAACTATGATTTATTTTTGAGCTAACGTTTGATGACTCATCAAAATTTCGTGCCATCCTATATTTAGGTTGTTTTACTAACCGCTTTTGTGTAACTAAATACATTTTATAAATATTATCTCTTATTATAAAAAACTAAAATAATACAGCTATTCGATTTCAGAAAATATTTTCTAAAATCGTATAGCTGCATTATTTTATTTTTTATAATAACAGATAATGCTCCATACTCACAATCAAAACAACATAAAAATATCATTTGTTTTGAGTATGAGTATGCGTTAATATTTATGAAATGCATTTAGTTACAAAAAATGTGGTTAGTAAAACAAAGTATATTTTAACAGTTTAAAATCAGTATTTTGTATGACAATACTGGTTTTAAGCTCTTAAAATATACTTTGTTTTGACTATGAGTAGGTACCATTATCTCTTATTATAGGAAAATTAAAATAATATAGCTATATGATAACCGAAAATATTTTCTGATATCATATAGCTATATTATTTTATTTTTTCTATAATAAGTGATAATATTTATGAAATACATTTCATAAATATTGGTACATACTTATAGTCAAAACAACCTAAAAATAGGATGGTACGAAATATTGATGAATCATCAAAATTTCATACCAAGGTATATTTATGTTGTTTTACTAACCACATTTTGTAACTAAATACATTTTAGAAATATTATCTATTACTATAGAAATAATCATACTATTTTTTTTTCTATAATAAGAGATAATGAGCCATACTCATACTCAAAACAAAGGATATTTTGACTCTGAGTATGCTTCAATATTTATGAAATGCATTTAGTTACAAAATGGGGTTAGTAAAACAAAGTATATTTTAAGAGTTTAAAACCACCATTTTTAGGGTAATAGTGGTTTTAAACACTTAAAGCATACTTTGTTTTGACTATGTGCATGCACCAATATTTAGGAAAGGTATTTCATAAATATTGACACATACTCATAGTCAAAATAACATAAAAATACCTTGGTATGCAATTTTGATGAGTCATCAAACGTTAGCTCAAAAATAAATCATAGTTCCCTTCTATAAATTTTTATTCGTGCAAGAATAGTTGGTCTGTTAAATTGGTAAAAAAAAAATAAATAAAAAATATATAAAAAAATAATAATATTATGATTGGTTGGCTAGACAGTTCTAATGGACTAAAACTTGAAAACATCTTCATATTTAAACTCAAAATCTCTCTAACAACCTAAATATAAATACCTGTAGAAATTAATTTCATTAATGAAAGTCATGGGTATTACACATTTACAGATAATGAATCTGTTATTTCTTTTAAGAAATCTAGAAGTAATACCAATACGATATTTAACCATGTTGTGTGTGAGAAGCATATTTTTGTATGGGGTAAGATAAGAATGTTGATGCATTCTACTTATGTCAAACTTATACTAGAATCACCAAATATTTGATAGGAAATAATCATAATGTAGTTAGAATGTTTAAGTAATATGAGAAAAATATAAATCGTGTTGGAATTAAAAATATGGAATTTTGATTATAAGGAAAGATACTGAATTAAGTGATGATCGTCATAGAAAACAATTTGACTACATAACAGTATAGTTTTTCGCATTTTATCTGGCCTTAAACTTCATTCATCTAAATTTTATAAATGTCCAGCTACTTGTAATCTGATGACCCAATTTAAAACAGATAATCTGATGTGACAATCTTAACAGCTCCTGATAACCTGATCTGTTTTACAGATCAGCTGTCCGATAACCTGATCTGATACCTGATAACCTGATCTTAAAACCAGATCAGGTCCTGATAAGCTGATCTGAAAACCAGACCAGCTCCTGATAAGCTGATCTGAAAACCAGACCAGCTCCTGATAAGCTGATCTGAAAACCAGATCAGGTCCTGATAAGCTGATCTGAAAACCAGATCAGGTCCTGAAAAGCTGATCTGAAAACCAGATCAGGTCCTGATAAGCTGATCTGAAAACCAGATCAGGTCCTGAAAAGCTGATCTGAAAACCAGATCAGGTCCTGAAAAGCTGATCTGAAAACCAGACCAGGTCCTGATAAGCTGATCTGAAAACCAGACCAGCTCCTGATAAGCTGATCTAAAAATCAGACCAGCTCCTAATAAGATGATCTGAAAACCAGAGCAGCTCCTGATAAGCTGATCTGATAGCTGATACCTGATCTAATAGGTGATACCTGATCTAATAGCTGATACCTCTTATTTGCTATTATTAAACATGGATGAGAAAATTTTAAAACGGTGTTGATAAGAAGTGTCTTGAAGAAAAAGCTTCGTAGTATAAAAACTGGTGAAATAGATACACGTGAACAACTAAGAGATATATTTGATCCTATAACAGAACCTCTCAAAGAATTCATAAATAGTTCTAAAAATATTGAAAGATTACACAAGAAAGAACAAAGTAAAATGAAGACAGAAGTTGAAAATAATACAAGTTTAAAGTCTGAAAAACCATCACTCAAGATAGAGACAAGTTAAAGAAACTTTCAAAAGGAACAATATTTGATAATACCATCTTATTTAATGATGCTAATACTGAGAATGATTATGACGATGAAGAAGAAGAAGATGATTTTTACTCACGGCCTTCCAACATCGAAGATGCTTATATTGACTTATTAGTCTGGGAAGGATGAAATGAATTAGATACAAACTATGACTCACATAAAGACTTCAATAATGAGTGGAAATTTGGTGATAGAAATCTAAAACTGAATAAAGATAAAATACAAGTTGCTGATCAAATATGGGGCTTAAAAGTGGGTTTATTTTCTTTAATGATTGATAAAACGTGAAAATAGTATGACAAATTTGATTTTGAAAACTAAATAAAATATATAATTTCTACCAATGTATACAATGTTCACTGACGGTGAACAATGTTATCAGTAAATTGTTTCTGGAAACTCAAATCGAGAAACTAAAGGATGAATTAATAAGTGGAGTGTGAAATAAAATTAACGATAGAAGATAGGTATAAAATTGAAAAAGACATTCTAAAAATTAAATCATCTTTTGACAAACAAATTGAAGAGCTGAGCGATAAAATTTATAGATTGGAAAATTAACTACATTTTAGTATAAATATCTGAAAATGTATCAAGTAGATCACAACACTCGCCAAAAAACTGTAAAACAACTCAATGTCCTTAAAAAGAAATTTAGTAAACGTAATCCATAATAAATTTATAAAATTGTTTGTCTATTGTAGTGATGTAATGAATGGAATAGATGATCTTTTATGGAGCTGATTTAGGTGAACTGGGTAGCTATTCTAGAGAAAATAGAAATTATTAATTTTTTGCTGACTGTAACTGACACATTCTCAAAATTTATATTGTGAGTATCGTTGAAAATAAAAGCTGCACTCGAAAAAAACCAAGGCAATGGAAAATATTTTTGAAATGATATGAGTATTAAAACAAAAAAATACATATAGATGTTGGTAAAGAATTTTTAATAAACACTGCAAAATTCATGTATAAACAGAGGATTAAAAATTTCATAATATGAAAGCATCAATAGTAGAATAAATTAATAGATCATTAAAAGGAATTATGTGTTAAGAATTTAGCTATAATGGTTCATATAAGTGGATTGATATACACAAAGATTTACTTAATGCCTACAATAGAAAAGTTCACCACATCATTAAAATATTTGCGATTAAAGTTAACTCAACGAATGAGAAAAAGGTGCAAAATACAGTATACAGTAATTTGAAGAGGTACAAAATGTTGAAATTCAATGAAAATATAAATAAAATTAAAAAGGATAAATCTAATTTGTATTGGTTTTTTGAAGGATTGATTAGGAATTTTAGGTCTCAGGGAAGATAAATAGCTTAATATACTAGAATTCTCTAAACTTGATGGTCTGTATGAAATATTGTGAAAACTTAAGAGTTCAAAATATTCAGCAACACATCATATTATCACTTTTTGTAGTAAAAGGTGTACATTTTCCACTTCGAAAGCTCTAGCACACAAAATTTTAAAGTGTGAATATGGTTATTATAAAAGATATTCACTTTGTTCATTTCTAGATAAACTAAGAAAATTGGATTTTGATATCCAATCTTTAACAATGTACATGTGTATGAATGGGTATCAAACAAACTTACTAAATAAATACAGACTTCAACTAGAATCATGCTGAAGCATGCATAAATTGTAAAATGGAATGTAAACAGATCTTACTTTATATCTGTATCTGTATGAGTATGAAATAAATTTACCGAGAAAAATATTGGAAGCATGCCGAGGCATGTATGATTTAAAAAAATTCCTGACATCATACTTTTATAAGTACAGAAATTTTAAGAGTTTGTGGCAAATGAAATACATACATACATATGTATCTACTTTGTTAAAAATTCAAAAGAGTGAATTCGTAATTCTAATTGTATAGATTTTTAATTGAAACACCACTAAATGTCGGACTCTCGCCTCACTATTGATAGAATAGCATGCTAAAGCATGCATGCTAGCAAAATATTAAACCTGTTAGAATGTGATGAGAAAGCTTTTTCTAATCATTAATTTGTAGACAGCAATTGTATCTAGATCAACTCAACTCATGAATGTATTATATACAGGTATGATTGATGGTAATGAGGACCTTTTCTAAGTGAGAAATTATTAGATCTGAATGTGATACAACGCAGCCTACGTTAACCACAATAACGTCAAGGGGTCAAACACCAAATCTTATATAGAAACACTTGAAGTAAAAATTCTCCTAAACATAGATATTCCAATGTTTCTAACACTTTATGAAAACACTGACGGTGAAATGATGATGGAGGTAAATGTGTTATCTTAGATCGATTTTCTAGAATAGTTGATTATTAAAGATGTATTTCTTTGTATATGAACTAATTTTTACGTACATACATATATTTACCTATATGTATGTATATATTAATACTCTTAAAATTATATAAATATTTTCTATTTCAAGTAGTAAAATCTGAAAAAATAGTAGTGACACATTAGAAGAAAAAATTAATAAAATAAAAAAAGAGACTGACTGATCAACTGATACGTACACTCTGTCTGACAGGTACAAAAAGCTCACTTAAATATATTAGAAATATATACGCAATACGCTAAACTTTAATAAAATTAGAAAAAAAAAATCACTTCATCTAGAACATCAAATAAAAGCCATAGGGACCCGTCATAAAATAAACATATACTCGTACATTATTAATGTACTTAAGCATATTATCAGTATGAAGTAACACAATTTGAAGAATAAAAAGTTTAAAATTTAATTATCCCTAACGCTGACAAAGAGGAGACAGAAATGCTGACATACAAAGTCATATTGTATACTAGAGGACCAGTTGAGAGGTTAGACCTAAATTGTAAGAAAACGACTTCGTTTTCTGTTGTTCGCTATTCAAGAAGAAAATAAGATTATTCATTATGAATAACTAATTTAAAAGTACATTTAAGTTCAGTCTCATATCCATATGATGATAATCCTAACATAAAATTTAAAAATAAACGTAATGCAATTCTATATAGTTATTATATGTATCTAAGATTCCAGCAAAGGTAGTATATGAAAGAATCTCATGCGTTTCTACCTGTACCAGAGTTTAAGATAAAAGCTCCTTTTATTCAATAGCGGGGCAATTGAATAAAATTTTAATTTGAAATAGTAAGCAAAGAAATCAGCTTACTGTATTCTTATTCATGATCGTATAATAGAATACATATGTATATACCCATCAAAGGACAAGTTCGAAAAGTCTTATAAATTGAGTAATATGGAAAACAACATAATTTTTATATACGTACAATGTTTCAAAAGTAATTCAAATGATTTCATCGCAAAAGAAGTAGCGATTGTTTTCAACAATTACGAATATAATGATTTCATTATAAAACTCAATAATCAATAAAAAATAAAAAAAAGAAGCAAGCTGGCTAACAAAAAACTATCATTACATAAGCTGGACTGCTGGATCAGTTTCATTTAAAAATGTTTATAAATGTATAAAAGGCAATGCAAGATGTTCTAAAATAAATGTAAAAGGTGATGAAAAAAGCCTACGGCTGGAAAAAATTTTATATCAAAATATTTCTAAGAATGAAGATAAGCTGCATCAACTTTAAACAAATGTAAATTAAATATAGGAAATATTTCTATTATAGTTACTATTATTCTAAAGTATGTATCTTAAGGAATTTAGTTTTACTTAAAACAGCAAATCCTCACAAACTATTAAGTAAATACAGATAAAAGTTAAAACAACGTTTTTTTAATTTCAAATAAAAAAAAAAACTATGAAGATATTTGACATCTATACATAAAAGACCAGGCGAATATTTACAACAACAACAAAAACAAAAAAATGTATTCAAACACGGAGGCAAACACTTATTTGTATGTACATACATATGTACATACATACATAAAATCAATTTGTAGATATGTATGTACACATAATATCAAATTTCTTATCAATACTCAAATATTTATTAGATCTTGACAATCACACTTACATATCTACATCATAAAAATATATGAACAACGCAAACCATTCAGTCAGAGCACATGCCCAAGCTAAACGACCTTATTATGGACAGAGAAACTATAAATTTCCATGATCGTATGAAAAGAAGTTCAGCGAAAGAAGCCGGACGTAGTTAAATAAACAAAATCTGTAATATAAACAAATTTCTCGCAGGCAGACTTTAAAGCTGGACAATTTTAAGCATGACAAAATACCCAGCAACCTTGAGTATGAAAATATACTTATGTATATGTATCAGATATATGAAAATATTTTATAGAACCAAATCTCGATATTGAATACAATTTATTTCTACGTACATAAAACAACTAGCGTGAGAAAATCATACGCACACACACGCACATATACCAGATTTCATCTAAGAAAAATTCAAATTATTTCAACAACACACCACCCCTCACAAAACACGGCCAACCTTAAATTCCTATAGATATACATAAAAAAAATTCTCACGGTCATTCCTACAAACAACACTGACAACAACACAAATCACGATCAGCCTTAAACTCCTACGAACATGCATACAGATTCCCACGCATACATATCACTCGTACGACAACACCCTCACCTATCCTCAAATCACTAATAGTATTAAACTTCTACAAACATATGTACATACACACAGACATTTTACTACACCCACCTCACCTACCCTAAATCATGATCAGCCTTAAATTTTCACAGACATACATACATACAGATTCCAACGTATACATATAACAACAACATCCTCACCTCTCTTAAATCACGATCAGCCTTAAGCACCTACAAGCATATAGACATACATACACGCAGTCGATCAACCTCAACTACACCGCACCCCCTCCCAATAACAGCCTCGCTTAAATTCCTCCGGACAGACACATCCACAAATTCCCATGGATACATGTTACTCGTACAACAACACCCTCACCTACCCCAAATCACTATAAGCCTTAAATTCCTACAGACTTGCAACACCTGCATACACGCAGTCGATCTACCTCAACTACACCCCGCCCCCTCTCAATCACACCATCACACAAATTCCAACAGACAGGTATACACACATACACTCAATCCATCTACCTCAACTACACCACGCTCCCCCGGCCAATCACAGCCTCGCACAACAGACAGACAGACAGACACATCCATAAACTCCCTCGGTTATATATTACAACAACAACTCCACCCACCCAAATCACGGCCAGCCTTAAACTCCTGTATTAGCATTAGAAATAACTTTTATGTTTTCCCGTCTGAATTATGAAAAATCATTTTCCCGTCTGCATTTGAAAAAAATAATAATCATGTTTTGCCGTCGGCATTTGAAAAAAATAATATTCATGTTTTACCGTAGGCATTAGGAAAAATAATCATGTATTGCCGTCGGCATTAGGAAAAATTAATTTTCACTATTTCACCCCCATTAGTATTAGGAAAAATCATTTCATGATTTTCCCTTTGGTACTAGGAAAAATCATTTTCATGATTTTCCCGTCGGCATATACATACATGCATTACAAAAAGAAAAACCTCCTACATATGAACCCACTTAACGTATTCCCACAAAAAACAAAATCACCCATTCACACAATTAATGTAACCCCAAAAAAAAAATCACCCGTTCCCACATGGGTTAATGTAAACAAAACTCCTTATGTAAACAAAAAATTCCTTATGTAAACAAAAAGTTGGACGGACTTATTGATCCACCCTCGTAGGGTATCAAATTTCACAAATTTCCAAGAATTTTAAAATTTTAAAATTTTAATTACCCAAATTTTAAAATTTTGTACTGAAATTCTCAAATTTCAAATTTTAATTACCCAAATTTCACAATTTTAATCGGCGCCAGGAGCCCCAGTTCCCTACTACTGACATTGATTTATAAGTATATCCAGGTAGCATTTGGGTGATAATTTTTTGCAGAAATCTCTTATATGATTCTCCTCAGATCACTTTTGATGATTAAAAACTGATATATCACTTCGGTGATTGAAAAAGGATTAACTTATGATTCATCTATATGATGAAATAATGATTTCTTGAAAATAGAGGAATAAAATGTAAAGAAAGCGCAAAAAGGTGATTTAATGATTTAAATTATAATACAGAATGCTAGCTGGGTAGGTTGAAATAAATGTGAAAGCGACGTCGACATCATACTTATACCACACTCACACACATAAATCATCATAAATCAGTTTGATTTCTAATTTCAGAATTAGAAATCAAACTGATAGTAGTATAAGTACTACTTACATTGATTCAGCTCACTCATTTAGTCATTAAACAGTTTGCAACTAGTATATAATAGCGATAAAAAGCATTGTTTTTCAATTCGTGCGAAGTTCGCATTGTGAATCATACTTATTTTTCATCGTCTGTAGACACTGAGTCAAGGAGAGTCGAAATCAGCAACGTCATACATATATGTTGCTAAGTATGAGTTCGTTGCGCACTTCAAACTTTCGAGTGGATATGATTCATAGACAACATTGCAATAAGTGTGAGTGCGCATAAATACAAGAAATTATAAGTCAGTTGAATCATGACTCACTTTTTCACTACTCATTGCTGATCTCTGGTCCGTGCGGAACCCTTCGTGTGCGAGTCAAAGTCGCACTTTATTGAATTTATTTATAATACACGCTGTATAATGCACATTGACTACCTTCAAAATGGTAAAAGGGTTCAATGGAGAATACGAGTATTATGACAATTTATTGGATCGATTTAATGAGAAATTGAACAAAACTGGCCATATGTGGCCACACACGTGAAGTTTACAAGGCAAAAATTCAATAACACGGACTAGGAATTGCTTGCTCATGCGGCCTATTTGGCCCGAATTTAGACTACTTGAAGGTATAAAATAATTAGATGCAATTTGGACGGCTCAAGGCTGACTGTGTTGAAAATAAAATTATTTTTTTTAACCAAAAACCTTTCGTTCATTCAAAAAGTCACGTATTTTTTACATTAAGTGCAGCATTACGAAATTAAAAAGATTAAAATATGAAAATGTGAATAAGTTGGGAATGTAAATTAACTATTTGTTCATAACGTTTTATCTTAAATTATACTTTTTTAACACGACATTTATCAATTATTTTAATATATGTATTTTTTAAAGCTATTTAAATTATGCAATTTTGATAAAATAGTACTATTGCAAGTTTTAAGCTTTAATTGAATAAACTGGTAACATTTACTAATTTAATATTTTTTCTTCACTCATCTAAAATAGTTCCGATTAGTTACGGTTAAAAAATGTGTGACTATTGCACAGATGTAAATATTTTTAAGATACTTGTACATCTTTGGAAGTTTTAACTGCTCTAAACGTAATAATATTTTCAAAAGTTTTACAAGAAAAAAATGCTAAAAATTTTATTAAAAAAAATACTTGCTCATACGAGTACACAGTGTTTCTCAACAACCCAATGGACTTTTTTTCATTAGTAATGGGTCTTGTAAGTTGCTGATATTTATTTTTTGTTCGTTCTTATTCACAAGTATTTCTACTTAATATATTTGCTTGTAAATCATCTAAGATAATAAAGGAAATATTTTTGAGCTTTAACACAAACAGGTTTTGTGTTTTTTTTTCGGATTGCGAAAACTGTTTGTATCATATTAAAGTGATGTATGTAGGTATGGGTTTATGTGTATGGGGAATAACACTGAGAGAAAAAATAGCAGGGAAGTTATTTACCTTGAGAATACGAATTTTCTTCATTTTTATTTGTAACTCAGAACTTTCGAATTTTTTTAACTTCCCGTTATAGCAAGTTACTGATTTTAAACCAATTTTGAGGTCCTGGGAGTTGATTCTGACTATTTACGTGATGATGTCCGTATGGATGGTATGTATGTATGTACATTAGAGTGGCCGTTATTTTTTTTTATTTCTTATATTCTCTGCACCAAATCGGTTCAGTTTTATATAAAAAAAATATATAAAAAAATTTCATAGCGATAATTTATGTGTTAGGGGGTGCGTCCACCTCTCGAAGTTAGCCCTCAAGTCCATTTATTCCATGTAATTTGTTTGATTGTGACTATTTAAAAAAAAACATGTTACAAGAATATGATATATAACAATAGTTATTTTAGCTCTTCCCGTTAACAACATTAGCTTCAAAGAAAGTGTTTTTGCTAAAATTAATAATTTAGAAAATAACCAACAGAATACCAAAAATTTTATATACGAAAATTATATTTATATAGAAATTATTTTACCAAGCATGTACATAGATATACATATGTACTAAATATAGTCAAAAGAAAACTAAACAAAAAAAAATAACAGTGAATAATTGGGCTTGAGGTCCAACTTTGAGGGCGCACCTCCTAAAACACAACTTATAGCTATGAAATTTGTTTGTAATTTTTTTAACATAAAACTGAACCGATTTGGTGGAGAGAATATAATATACAACTAACGGTCACGTTGATGTATATATATATGTGATTTTGTGTGGGTATGTGTATCTGTGTGTGTGTGTGTGTGTGCGTGTATATGTGTATGCAAACATTTCATGACTTAAAGACGGGGTTAACGGATCGCGAGCAAATTTGCTGCATTCTAGAATTGTTGTTATTGTCGTTAGATACTGAATCGATTCGGTTCGGTGGATGTTCAAAATTTTCGGATATATAATTTTCACAAAATTGTTTTTTTTAACAAATTTTAAACTACTAAGCCGATCAAGCTCTTAGCATCAATAAGACACGTCAATTGCTGCCAATTTCACTAAAATCGGGGATTCGTTCAAGACATATCCTTGGCGAAGAATTTCGAAGAGATAGTTTTATTTTTCTAATAACTTCAAAAGTCTTCGTTAAACCGATGTATTCACTGATTTTTATAGACTTAAAAAGTGTAGCGGATGCCGGAAATTTTACCAAAATATGTAGCGAAGACGATGGCCTATAAGTTCAACAGATACCCATATTTTTTTTTGGCAGAGTTTCACGTTCACTCACTTTCAAGGCAATTAGCGTTAATTATAGACGAGATAACGGGAAATAAGCTCATATGATTATGTATTTTTGCGAGGAAAAAAACTTATGCACGCGTGACCTTGTTTTTTGAGTCACGTTATATTCTCTGCACCAAATCGGTTCAGTTTTATATAAAAAAAATATATAAAAAAATTTCATAGCGATAATTTATGTGTTAGGGGGTGCGTCCACCTCTCGAAGTTAGCCCTCAAGTCCATTTATTCCATGTAATTTGTTTGATTGTGACTATTTAAAAAAAAACATGTTACAAGAATATGATATATAACAATAGTTATTTTAGCTCTTCCCGTTAACAACATTAGCTTCAAAGAAAGTGTTTTTGCTAAAATTAATAATTTAGAAAATAACCAACAGAATACCAAAAATTTTATATACGAAAATTATATTTATATAGAAATTATTTTACCAAGCATGTACATAGATATACATATGTACTAAATATAGTCAAAAGAAAACTAAACAAAAAAAAATAACAGTGAATAATTGGGCTTGAGGTCCAACTTTGAGGGCGCACCTCCTAAAACACAACTTATAGCTATGAAATTTGTTTGTAATTTTTTTAACATAAAACTGAACCGATTTGGTGGAGAGAATATAATATACAACTAACGGTCACGTTGATGTATATATATATATGTGATTTTGTGTGGGTATGTGTATCTGTGTGTGTGTGTGTGTGCGTCTATATGTGTATGCAAACATTTCATGACTTAAAGACGGGGTTAACGGATCGCTAGCAAATTTGCTGCATTCTAGAATTGTTGTTATTGTCGTTAGATACTGAATCGATTCGGTTCGGTGGATGTTCAAAATTTTCGGATATATAATTTTCACAAAATTGTTTTTTTTAACAAATTTTAAACTACTAAGCCGATCAAGCTCTTAGCATCAATAAGACACGTCAATTGCTGCCAATTTCACTAAAATCGGGGATTCGTTCAAGACATATCCTTGGCGAAGAATTTCGAAGAGATAGTTTTATTTTTCTAATAACTTCAAAAGTCTTCGTTAAACCGATGTATTCACTGATTTTTATAGACTTAAAAAGTGTAGCGGATGCCGGAAATTTTACCAAAATATGTAGCGAAGACGATGGCCTATAAGTTCAACAGATACCCATATTTTTTTTTGGCAGAGTTTCACGTTCACTCACTTTCAAGGCAATTAGCGTTAATTATAGACGAGATAACGGGAAATAAGCTCATATGATTATGTATTTTTGCGAGGAAAAAAACTTATGCACGCGTGACCTTGTTTTTTGAGTCACGTCTACTCACGCCCACGTTAAAAATCTAGAAAACTTGAATTTGATGGCAAAATAATCCTCGAAAGCAAAAATAAAGCAAATTATCAGCCAGCATTCATGTAAATCACTAGAGAAATGTCATTGCTAGGTGATTTAAAGATTTTTAATATTTTTTTTTTCTTTTTGCGCATGGCAGCAAATTTGTATGGAAAACCTTAATTTTATTCAACACCAATCACTTGCACAATCATTTATAAATAATGTTGTGTGATTTTTCTGTCTGAAATATGTTTGCTTAAGGAAGGAGATACAAGTTGGGAAAAAACCAAAACAAAAAAAAATTAAATGCAGTGAACAACACAACGAACAGTAACAACAACAACAACAACAACAACAACAAATAAAATTCAGGAATTTGTTTGTTGTTCAACGAACAAGTGTGTCTTTTGAATACAATTTATTTTAAGTTGAATTTTTTGCCCCGCTGCCAACAAACAAGTTGCGCCAACAAATTTAACTCGTATATGAGTATGTGCAGCAATTTAATACGTTACGAAATTTAAAACCGATTTCAAAAAAAAAAAATAACACAAATACCTGTTGGTCACAGTAATTGAAATTTTTCTAACAAATAATAAAAAAAAAAGTTGTTGGATATTTAAGCTGTTGCAGCAACAGAAAAGTTATTTGGTCAAATTTTAACTAATCAGAAAGGAAAAAACACAATACTTGAGAAAAAATTTATTTTGCTTTAGATTCTAAAGCGTTTAATTTAGAATTACACGATATGAGCTTGAGATTGAATGGAAGGATGGCTGTGGTAAAAGTTATTAGTTAATTGTTTGGAATTTGATTTCAGTAAGTTCAAACATCATTAAGATTTTTATGTGTGACAGCTTTTAAGCCATTTTCGAATCGACGCATTCTAAGCATTTCATACATTCTACGTATTCTGCATTTCAAGTTGAATGCCACCTCTCCTACCTTAATATTGAAAATAAAGTAAAACTTGGCATCACTGTGTATCAAAACCAGCTGACTTGCTCGCTTATGGCGTTTATAAGACTTATGGCGTTTACAAGATTATAAAATAAAATAACTCAAAGACCGCCATGCGCTCGCTTTCTAGTCAACGCCCTAACTACTTAAGGCAACAGCAGTAGCACCCAAAGTGTATTTGCCATCTTGGAAATCTTTTTCATTTAATTTAATTTATTAATAGTTCGTCATAGCGTTATTATTGTTTTTTTTTAATAAGGCCCTTAGGTATAAATTCAAGGCAATCTTAAAGAAACAGGTAACTAAAGAAAATTATATGAACAATCGCTAGTAATTTGTTTAGCTTCATTATTATTAGCGTTTAGCAAAAACAAATCTATCACATTTAGCTAAACTTTTTCTTAAAAAAGAAAAGCCAGCAGCTTTTTTATTATTTCCTCTTCAAACATTTCAATAACTAATTAAGGCCAAGCCACACAATAACACACTTGTTCTCTAAGCAACCATTCAACAAAATGCTGCATTTATAGAAAATAAAAAAAAAAAATAGAAAAGTCATGAAGAAATAAAAGTCATTGCCATTTTTTTTTACAAAAAAAAATGTATGCAAACTTTTTGTTAGAGTTTGGCATATAAACGAATAGCAGAGTCCAGTGTTCGATTAAAGATTGTCTTGCAGAGTTGCAAATGCAAAATATTAGCGGAATTCACTCTTTGTAGCAAGCTGCAGATTTAGCAAGGCTATAAGATATATAGACATATGTATATGCTACATTCTGCAATACCACAACAACAAATAAAATTTAAATTTCCTACATTAACAACCGTTAGCGCTTAGCGTTAACGCACTAGAAGTTTCATACCTAAATAAGAGTGTCAACTAGTGATGCACGAATATTCGTATTCGTATTCGAATTGTCGAATATTCGGCCATTTTTAGATATTCGTATCCGTATTTATATATATATTTCCAAGTAAATTAAATAAATAAATGCATAAATCATAAACGAAATTTAAATAAATGGCTAAAAATATTAGTTTGTACAAATCCATTAAATTTTTATAGAAATTTGTGCTTTGTATCATTTTCGAATATTATTTAATGAGGATCATTAAAAGTTTGAGTAAGATTTATTAACATTAAAGTACGCCAACAGGAGTATGAAGTCCTTTTTCATAACAATTTTTTAATATTTCATATTGCAGGCGTAAATAGAACCCAAATGTAATGTCTATAAATTTCACATATAATATTCGTATTCGCATTCGTATTCGCGAAATTTGGTTTCACATATTCATATTCGTATTCGTATTCCCGAATATCAAAAATTTACATTCTTTAGATCACTAGTGTCAACATTGTGTCATGAACAGTAATGTGAACTTATTTTTTTTAATAAAACCCACAAACTATAAATATAATATAGACATAAAAAGGTTAGATTGACCCAAAAATAGCTCCAATGTCAATCCTTTTTCTAACAGCCAGCTGGACTGGCAGGCCGATTAAAATATTTCGGCGGCGGCTGAACGGCTTAAGACCGATTTTTCAAGCATTTCAAAATTTTTTTGTTTCCAGTCTGCTTCTGGGAAAGTAAGTGAATTATTGAATCACCGTGTTGTAACATTATTTACTTTGCAATTGTTTAAGTATTGCAGTAATTGGCTTCTTAAAAGATATCGGCTGAGTGGCCATTAAAGTCCTGCACAAGACCATTTATAAAACCTTTCAAGACATGAGAGATTTTTCGAATGCTTTGCTACGGAGAAATATTCTAAAACAAACGCTAATCAACACTGTTGGCAAGACATTTGTTTCCCCTCTTCATTTTTCTCTCTCTCTCTTTCTTTCTCTCTCTCTCTCTCTCTTCTTTAAACTGAAAAGTTGCTCTACTAAAATTGCTGTGTGTGAACCCAGTCTTATGATGTGATCTGAGCGATATTAACATCGTGGGATTTTAGCAGGGAATTAATTTAACAGTGTGTGTTTCAAATCCCTTTATTTCTGTATTGAGTAAATAAAGTGTCTGATTTAATAAGAATCATGCGCTTGGGACTTTTTATTTTAATTGCAAATCTTTCGAAATCTACGAAACAACGTTTTTTAAAAAGTAAAAACGTAACCACACAGTAAAAAGCCGTGGTTTTTATACTCAGCGGTTTTATTTATAGACTGTTTTGGAATTAAAATTTTAAATTAATTCCAAAATTCATTTACATTCATATTATTCTGGGATAAATGTAATTATTTTTTGGGTTTCTTACATACATATGAATGTATTATAGCTGTAAGTGAATCATTGTGTTTTGATTCTAATTCATTACGAATTGGCTAAATTTTGAATTAATTCTTTTCACAACAAAAAAGAATTGAATGAAGAAATTTGAATCAATTTAAACGAACTAGGAAGAAATGAATTTCAATTTATTTCCAATTTAAATGAATTTGTGGAATGAGTTGCAAAATGAATTGCCAATTCAAATGAATTTGTTAAAGTGAATTGTTCGTTTGAGCTGAATTGATTTTGAATTCATTCAAATGAATTAGAACAATGAATCGATTCAATTCAAATAAGTTGTTAATATATTGCTAATTATTTTTTCCTAATTCATTTGAATTAATTCAAAATCAATTCAAATAAATTGGAAATTAATTGCAATACACTTTGACAAATTCATGTGAATTAGAAACGAATTGTAATTCATTCGTCAAATTCATTTGAATTGGAAACGAATTGCAATTTATTTGAATTGGAAATGAATTTCAATTCATTTTTACCAAATTCATTTGAATTGACACAAATTTCATTCAATTATATTTTTTTTTGTGAAACGAATTAATTGAAAACTTGCTAATTCAGTGCATGATTTGACAATTAATTCAAAACTGAATCATTCATTCAATAACGAGTTTCGGTTGTTTTATTTATTTACGTATTAAAATTAAACTAAATTTGAAAAATGTAATACATAGTGATTTGTAACTTATTAATTCTCATCACTTTGAAACTGCACTCGTACTAAAGAAAGAATTGTCATTTGATTCTGTAATACGGTTTCTCAGTTTCATTTGTGTCAACTGTAACAACAAACTACAATTAAGGCCATAAGAGGTTTGCTTAATTCATAAGTTTTCTCAAATACTACATTCAAGCTTTTAATAATTAATTTTTCCAACTTTTTTGTTACACAATGAGCAAATAAAAAATATAAATATTTTATTATATATAATGTATACATTTGCGTTAATAAAATAAAAATTCTGAAACTTAACTTAAAAATCTAAAATGTTTGTGTGAACACTTTTCTACATTATTTAACATAATAAATTTTAATTAAAAACACTTGCAATATCATTTGCGAAAATGATTTAAAATAAACTTTATAAAAAATTTTATCATAAAATTATAAAAACAAAGAAAAGTGTTGAAAATCCAATTAATAAGGCTTTTTGATCGAATGAAAGAACAAAAAAAATTAAATTTAATAGCATAAGAGAGTTGAAACTGAAATCATTCAATAGAAAGTTGCTTACTAAATATTTTGTTGAAAAGAAAACCAATGAAGAAAATTTAAAAATTATGTTAATGTGCCAACAAAAGACAACACAGACCAGACCAGTCAGCTGAAATTTCTTGCACATTTTCTTATAGTTATTCATGTTTTCTTTCTTTACTTTTTTAATATTATTATTATTTTTTTTTACTTCTAATGTTAAGCTGCTTACTTACTTGGAAAAACTATCAGGTTAAAATTTTCTAATTAACGCCAGCAAAAGTAAATATTTAAAATGTTAGTAAATATTTTAAATGAGCTGCAGGGAATGAATGAAATTACCAAAATGAGTTGCATAAAAATACGGTCTTTCAGTATAAAAATATAGATAATTCATTCTTCAAAGCATAGAAAAAGAATTTCATTTGAGCTGATATTTTTCATTAACGGTGGAGTGGTTTTCAAAAATTGACTGCTAACGTTTCCCCTCATCAGTAATTTTCATAGTGTGTTGGTTCGAATGTTTGTAATTCCTTTGAATTGGATTAAAATTTTACATACAAATATTTTATAGATGTATGAACGCCGAAAACAAAATTGACCAAAAAGATCGAAAAACTCCCAACAAAATTTTCACCCATTTTGGGAGTTATTTAATTTTTTTTAAGGATTTATCTAATTTTTTGTTTTTATTTTTAGGACTCCATACACCAAAGGTGAAAACAACAAATACGAGTATATGACAGTTAAAGTTTAAAGTATGCTCTAAAGCGAGCAACGAAACATGTTGAAATCCTAATGTTATACGAGTATACTGACAATATTTCTGCCTACTCTGTAAATCGAGTCTATTTAAAAACGCTCGATTTAGAAATATTAAATGCACTAATAGCGAATTTTTTTCAGAATTTTTTGTAGTTTTTTATTTTTTTTTAGAGCTTGAAATATCTTATCTGAAATTAATGTAGTATGTATGATTTAAAAAACATCAATGGGGTCATTATTTATTTTTGAAAAACGAGAAAATTACTCGGATTCAGTTGGCAGAACACGGCCGTATAAATCGTGCCATATTCGCCACAAAAAAAAGACTAAGCGTGATCATTTTCGAACTTTATTTTTGGACGAAAATAGATCGTATTTAATAGATTTTTATGTCGCCTAAGTTTTTTTTGGCGGTTATGGCTCGAATAGACGCTTGCAATTCTCAGATTATTGTATTTTTTGTGGAGACTACACCAACAAACACTGAAATTTAAAAAATCGAAATTAAAGGATATTCTATTATCAGTTAATGTAATTGTGACAACTTGCTGTATCTTGGAAACCTGAGATGAAAAATCTTAAAATTATTAAGTCCCAAAATTAAAAAAATTCGAAACAAAAAATCGCCAAAATGATAAAAGCGCCAAAATATCATCAAAACTAAAATAAAACGCTTAAATGCAAAGGAATCGCTATAAGTAAAAAGGTCGCCAAATAACTAAAAATCGCGAAACACCGAAAAAATCGCTAAGTGTCAAAATAAATCGTCAAAACAAAAAAATCTCCAAAACAGAAAAAGCCAAAACTAAAAAATCGCTAAAACTAAAAGAAAAAATCAAGAAAAACCGAAGAAAAATTCAGCAAAATCATAAAAGCGCAAAAAGATTATCAAAAATAAAATAAATCGCAAAATAACTAAAAATCGCCAAATACCGAAAATAAATCGCTAAAAGTTTACAAAAATCGCCAATACCAAAAAAAATCCCCAAAACAAAAATAAAACACCATAACTAAAAAATCGCTAAAACTAAAAGAAAAAATCACAAAAACCGAAAAAATCGCCAAAATGATAAAAGCGCAAAAATATCATCAAAAATAAAATAAACAAATTAAATCACCATAAGTAAAAAGGTGCCAAATCAATAGAAAAAATCGCCAAAATTTAAAAAAATCCAAAAAAAAACCAAAACTAAAATATCGCTAAAACTAAAAGAAAAAATCAACAAAAACTGAAAAAATCACCAAAATTATAAAAAACGCAAAAATATCATCAAAAATAAAATAAATCCCGAAATAACTAAAAAAAAATCGCCCAATACCGAGAAAACGATAATAATTAAAAAAAAAAATCCAATACCGAAAAAATACCCCAAAAACAAAAAAACGCCTTAACTAAAATATCGCTAAAACTAAAAGAAAAAATCACCAAATACCGCAATAATCGCCAAAATGATGAAAGCGTAAAAATATCATCAAAAACAAAATAAATTGCCATATGTGTAATTAAAAATCGCCAAATACCGAAAAAATCGCTGAAAGTTAAAAATATCGTCAGAACCGAAAAAATGTCCAAAACAAAAAAAAAAACGCCAAAACTAAAGAAAACACCAAAAAGTTAATAAAACACTTATATTAAAAACCTGTACCAAAAACAGAAGGAAATCGGCGCAACGAAAAAAAGATATAAAAATACAAAAACGCCAAAGCAAAATTATTTTCTTATACGATATAACGCCAAAATAGCTTAAGCGACATAATTTTCGAACTTCAATTTTTGACCAAAACCGATTATTATTATATAGTCGATTTTCGTCCAAAAAAAACAAAGTCCAAAAAATGTGTCGCTTAAGCTATTTTAGCGGTTATGGCTCGATATGAAGACAATGTCAAAGTGAATCCAATGTAGGCATCGCTTGGCTAGATTTGCCTGAAATGCAATTGCAAGGGATGTGTAAAGTTACGTTGCAATCCATTAAGTAGAACTGCAAGGTACACAATTTTCAAATTTATTGTTCCTGGCACCTCCCACTTTTTTTGAGACAATAGAACCAATCGACAGCTTTTAGGTCGAGAGACAATTTTCCAAATTAATTAACAACAAATGACGGCATATTCAGGTTACCAACAAGCCAATTGACAGTCGTATTTTTCCCCATTTTATTTCAATTAATTTAAAATAAATCACTTCTACTCAGGCACGAGTGTTTGTTTAATCATGAGTAGTGAGTGAAAAGCTACCCACGTAGAGATGAAGAGGTTAAAGATAGATACATTCATCCATCATTCACAAGCACAAACACAATGTAATGCATCTTCTCATTTTAATCCAGCCGAATCCCTTTATCCACACTTTCATTTGCACGTCAGTGCATTTCGTTGCTTCACACAAGCAAACTACTTCCTCTTAAAATTATAATTGTTTGCTACCAGCAGCTGCATGCAACCCAAATAGCAAACATTGACAATGCTTGCGAGTAATTACAGACGCTGCTGGTGCTGATGCTGCTGCTGCTGCCGCTGATACAACTACACTCTGGATTTATGTATTGCAGCAAAACTGTGAGTGAATCCAGTAAACTGACAACCAGCAGGTTGTCAAATGCACATATCTATAACTGCCTGCCTGCATGCTTGCATACATATATGTACGAGGGCGGTTCGGAAACTTCTTAGCCTAGCACAAAAAGCGCGGTATAAACAGAAAAATGTTAAGTGTTTTGGAAACTTCCATCTCTGCTATGAACACATGTTAAATTTTGTTTCGATCTGGCAACTCCTTCATATAGAAACAGGTGTTCACAAAAGACGCATCCGCGATTTTTTAACAATGGAAAGATTAGAAATGCGTGGTGTCATTAAATATTTACATAAAAAAGGTTTATCGGGACAAGAAATTCATAATGATATGGTGAATGTGTTAGGTGAAAGTGCTCCTTCATATGCAACAGCAAAAAATTGGGTTGCTGAATTTAAACGTGGTCGTTCAAGCATTGAAGATGAACCACGTAGTGGACGTCCAAACACAGCAACAACAACAGAAATTGTAGCCAAAGTGCATGATATGGTATTAAATGATCGACGAATAAAAGTGCGTGAAATAGCTAATATCATGGGCATCTCAAATGATCGAGTCCATTTAATTTTGCATGAAGAACTACAGATGAAAAAGCTTTCTGCAAGATGGGTGCCGCATTTGTTAACAGTCGACCAAAAACGCATAAGAATGAACATTTCTCAAGCTTGTTTGGATCGTTTTATGCGAAATAAAATGGATTTTAAGCGTCGTTTCATAACTGTTGATGAGACATGGATCCACCACTATACTCCAGAGACAAAAGAACAATCCAAACAATGGACTGAAGCTGGAGGAAGTGCCCCAAAGAAGGCAAAAACAATTCAATCGGCTGGTAAGGTTATGGCAACGGTTTTTTGGGACTTCAAAGGTATTTTATTGATTGACTATCTGCAAAAGTGTAAAACAATAAATTTAGAGTACTATTGCAACCTTTTGGATCAATTAAATGTACAAATTCGAGAAAAACGTCCTGGCTTACAACACAAAAAGATAATTTTTCATCAAGACAACGCACCAGCGCACAAGAGTTTTTTAACAATGGCTAAAATCAACGAATTAAAGTACGAGTTGCTTGACCACCCACCTTATTCTCCTTTTACCTGTTCCCAAATCTAAAAAAATTCCTTGCTGGCAAGCGTTTAACCTCAAATGAAGATGCAATTACAGTTGTAAACCACTATTTTAAAGACCTTGAGGAAAACTATTTTAATCAAGGGATAGAATTGCTAGAAAAGCGTTGGACTAAGTGTTTTGAAGTTTCAAGAGATTATATTGAAAAATAAAAATATTTTTGAAAAACTAACTATTCTCTTTCATTGATAGGCTAAGAAGTTTCCGAACCGCCCTCGTATTTAAGTGTGTGTTTTTTTTTTTTTTTTTTTGTTAATTTGTAAAATCCCTTGAAAATTCTATTAAATAAAAAATAGCTTTGGCTTCACCAACTATTTAACAAATACTCATACATTTAAACATTTACTTAAATTATGTTGACATTGTCTAACAAAAAATAAATAAAAAGAAGACAAAAATTTCAATTTCTATTTAAAAAAAATCCCCAGCCTCATCGCTCTATGATTTGGTAAGCTTTATATAATTAAACTTGTTGTTGTTATTGGTGTCGGATTTTATCCCTTTTTTTATCATTAAAAATTATGCTGGCATCACCGCTTTTAATTACTCAAAGAGAATTGACAAAATAAAAAAAAATAGCGATAAATAAAACTTTTGCTTTGTGTAACTTCATTATAAAAATGTTTGTTTAATATTATTATTTTTTTTTTTTGAGAAGTTTGTTTGCCTAACTATAGACATACATACTTACATACATATGTATGTGTGTGTGTACGAATGTAAATATAAAACAGCAACAGAAAAAGGTTAAATTAATCATCAGAAACGGGTTAAAAATGCACCTGCTTTTACTTGGCAAATTATGCTTTTTAAAATTATTATTAAGTGCACGAAACAAGAGCATACATACTCGTAAATGACACTTTGTAGTTGCTTAGAAATGCAAACACACTACATTGCAATATGTAATTTAAATAAATTCAGTAAAGTGCGACTTTGACTCGCGCACAAAGGGTTCCTCCGTACGTTGGGCTTTGAGCATTTTTTTAATACAGCGTTTTTTTAAGTTTTTGACGTTTTTTCAGCTGGAATATTTTTTTTTTGTTTATTTTTCGCTTTTTTCTAGTTTTGGGGATTTTTTTAATTTTGGCGATTTTTTTTTTTTTTGAGATTTTTTTTAATTTTGGCGACTTTTTTTATTTTAGCGATTTTTTTTTTAATTTGGCAATTTTTTTCATTTTGGCGATTTTTTCATTTTAGCGATTTTTCCGTTTTTTCGCGATTTATTTTAGTTTTAGACATTTTTTTAATTTGGTGCTTTTTTCTTTTTGGCGATTTTTTTGTTTTGGCGATTTTTTTTCGGTTTGGCGATTTTATAATTTTTTTGTTTTACTGTTTTTGAAAATTTCCAGAAGTTTGCTCTTACGGTTTCTAAGATACAGCAAGTTGTCAAAATTACATAGCCAAAATTGCATTAACTGATGGAACACCCTTTAATTAAAATTTTTTTAAATTTTAGTGTTAATTGTTGTAGTATGTATAAAAATACACTAACCTTACAAATTTCAAGTGTACATACAATTGTATGTATATTACATGGGATTTTAAAATTTTTCGTTTCTCGTTTTGGTACACCCTTTAATTTCCAACTCTCATGTATTTGTTGTTGTAGCGGTAAAAGGTCTACACACTGTGTCCAAATTACAGGTCAGAGCAAAACTCTTGAAATTTTCAAAAACGGTAAAACAAAATAATCCCAAGATTATAAAATCGCTAAACCGAAAAAAATTGCAAAAAAAAATCGCCAAAAAGAAAAAAGGCACCAAATTAAAAAAAATTCTAAAACGAAAATAAATCGCGAAAAACCGGAAAAATCGCCAAAATGAAAAAATCGCCAAAATTAAAAAAATCGCTAAAATGAAAAAAGACGCCAAAACGAGAAAAAAGGAAAAATAAAACAAAAAAATCATTTCAGCTGACAAAACGTCAAAAACGTAAAAAAACGCTATACGGAACCCTTCGTGCGCGAGTCAAAGTCACACTTTACTGAATTTATTTATTTTTGCAGCGCCTCTGGTGGTCAATGTGGCGAAACTATGTTTAGTAGCCATTTTATTGGTTATTTTACTTCGCCGATAATTCTGCTATACAATACCGACGAAGGAGGGCGCTCTGATGTTACATTAGGACTAGCATCCGCTGAAGCCGGTGTAGTTTTTAGTAACCAGTGCCTTATGCCTGCATCAAAGGACACTAATGTACATCAGAAAAATGCGTGATATTGTTATTTTTTTTAATGACTTTCGGAGACAGGATTTGAACCCAGTACCTGCGGTTTTGTAGTCAACGTGCTAACTACTTCAGCCAACGCCACCCTCTTTATGATGCTTGCTCGTTTGGAAATAATTTTTGCCGCAATTTTGGCTTTTGGACACATAGTGCATTGTCATCTTTAACCCTTAGACATACATATGGGTCTAGAAAGATTTTATTGATTTTATTTTTGTAACATATTTGCGGTATTACTAGAGACTTGATTTTTCACATACCCTCCTGAAATTTTTTTGAGAACACAGCACGAAAAAATTAAATATGAAACGAGACTCAAAGAGTTTTTCACTCAGACCCACATGGATTTTGCTTGAATATTTGCAGTTTTCATATTTAATTTAATTAAGCTCTGAAAAAAATTTCGACACTTGAACTTTTACACTTTGAGGCTCTTTGGAGCTTTTTTTTACAACAGGGTCCAAATATAATTTCTCAAAAGTTAAACAGTTTTTCTTTCCAAAACAGTTGGTTTCATCGAAACCGGTTCACTAGTTCAAAAGTTGCGGACTTTTTAACACTTTTTGTTATTTCACGCCACTGTGCATCGTTGTCTATGATATGTATATTACATTCAGCTCTTGGGTCGGTTGAATTTTGTAAGATTACAGTCACAACAATAAATTCGAAAAGTTGAGATCTGCGGAAGGCATAGTTCTTGCAAACTACACGAAATCGACTGCATTGCATTCTCCTGCACATACTCAATGACAGCGACGATATTTTTGGCAGATCTTAAGTTTCGTCGGCGATTGTTTACCGAACCAGTAGATTGAGTCTACTATGCACCAAACTGCGAATATAATACTCGGTAGGACGACTATGTCGACCGTAAAAGCTCTGTGCGCTTCGCCAGAACAGCACAACTGTTTTGATAAAACAATTTTAGCATTTTTAAGTTTTGTTGAATGCTGTATCAATCCATCGATGGTGGTTTGGCAAAACGGACTGAATTACTAACAGCCAATTCGTCGTCAGCTGTAGCTTCAACAATATGGCCGCTATCAGTTGCCAAAATTGGGCAGTCTTTATTGGAAGACCCGTTGCAAAACCGCAGAAAAGCATTTACACTTTAATTTGCATTAAAATCTATTAGTTTCCATAGTTTATTGTTAAATTATTGAAAATGTCATGCATACCTTTTAAAAAATTTTTATATGTAGCTACAAGTATTCTCTTAAAGTTTTATTTGTGGTTAAAATTTTTATTTTGTTTTTTTTTTTTTAGTTACCATGCATACATGAATATGTTGTTGTTGCAAACGTTATTTGTTAGAAACATGTTGGCCATTAACCGCAACAGAAACGAAATAAAAAAAATAAAAACAGATATTTGTGTTTAAGGTGACTCAAACGTCTGAATTTCAGACTTTATTGCGATTGTAGTCGTTCATCAGGCCCTTGTTATGTGTAAAAACTAGTTTTGTATAGAATTTACGTTAAGCTCGCTCGTTTTTATATTTGCTTGCAAGTTTTCGAGCACATATGTAATATATATGTATGTATTAGAGATGGGCGCGTGTCATATTTTTTTTCGTGATATGAACACGCATGATCCAACACGAAGTGTTTGTGATACAAAATCTGATTTCGTGGGTGTTCGGGTCGTTTCGTGTTGAGCAATTTAATATTTTGTATCGTCAAACACACAACACCAGCATATTCGTTGATATTGTATGGGCCTCTGAAGCTTAAAGTTCTGTACGTAAACCGATAGTATTAGCTGTGTTGGCAAAGACTCGTAGTATCAGCTGGCAATGCCAACTTGAAAAACGACTCTTCAAAAATATCATTTCAAATTTCTGATTTTCAAATACGTGCGTGTTGTGCAGTATCGTGTTGACAAAGTTTTTTGCGTGCGTGTTGAGCGTCTTGGTATTCGTGTTCGTGTCATGTCGTGTTGGAAAAATTTCACACGCGCCCATCTCTAGTGTGTATCTACTAGCCAACCGTTTTCATTTCAATAAAATACACTACTATTCAGTTATTTGTTCATTTATTTTGGGTGCGGAGAAGTTTTCGTGCTGTTGCTGGCTGCAAATAACAAAATCAAATAAAATACCACGAATTCTTTATGATTCAGAGTGATTTTTTTTCTTCAAAGGATTTAGTTGGTGAACACTGATGCCAACTTTTCATTCCAAAAAAACGCACTAAATGCGATAAGTATATAAACAAGCATACATAAGTATGTATATTTACAGGATATTGATATCAATTCATATTTTATTTGTACAGGGTGGGCCAAAAGTTACCATGGGGTTTAAAGATTTAATAACTTTTTCGTTTATATATCTTTTTTTCAGATTATATAAATAACACTTGGAGAATAAATAATGGAGAGATTCACAACTGAACAAAGAATCAACAAATCAACTTGAAAATTTGATTATGAGTGATGAAGCTCATTTTCATTTGAATGGCTTTGTTAATAAGCAGAACTGTAGGTTCTGGAGTTCTGAAAATCCAAGAGCCATTCATCAACGCCAATTGCACCACATTAGGTGTGGGATCACATCTGAAAATATCATTGGGCCTTACTTCTTCGAGAATGAAGATGGAAGTGCTGTAACCGTAAATGGAGAGCAGTATCGGCTTATGATAGAAAATTGTTTACGTCTTGCTCTTGAAAACAGACCTGCTATGTGGTTTTAGCAGGACGGAGGCAGTGCCCACACTGCCCGAGACACAATGGCACTTTCAAATAAAATTTTTGGAGAGCGAACAATTTCCAGAAATTCGGAAATTATTTGGCCAGCGCGATCGCCAGATTTGACAGCACCCGACTATTTTCTTTAGTTATTTGAAGGAGCGAGTGTATGTGAACAAGCCAGAGACAATCCTTGAACTCAAGGCAAACATTGTTGCAGAAATTCGAACGCTACAGCCACAAATTTTGAAAGATGTTATGGAAAATGCTCTAAAACGAGCCCCCATCAGTGCGAAGCTGAAAACGGTGGTCATTTAAGAGACATTATTTTTCATACTTAGTGTAAAAAAGTATCCAATTAGTATATTATATAGTCTGAGAAAAAAATAAAAAAAAATAATAAACGAAAAAGTTATTAAACTTTTAAACCCCATGGTAGCTTTTGACCCACCCTGTACTTGTGGAGATAACTGGCTAAATTAAATCATTATGACGATATTTCATTAAATGAGCGAATAATAATTGCTCAATTCACAACCTATTGTAGGAGCCGTAGGTCGTACAACCGTTGTTAGTAATAGAACTTAACACTCTAAAATTCATACGAAAAATGAAAGTGGGAAATTCACCTAAATACCTATGCGATCAACTTTATTTAGTGGGACAAGTACAACATTATCAGCTTCGAAACGCTCAAGATTTTAGATTGGACAATGCAACTACAAGTGCAATGCAGAGATCTCTTTTTTACAAGGGCCTTAATCTATATAATGGACTTCCTTTAGAAGTTAAAAACGAAATGAATGATTTTATATTTAATAAAAAATGTGTTCAATTTGTTAAGAATATTTCACAGAATGTGTATTAAATTAATTACTAAAATAATATTGTAATGAATTTTTATATTATATTAATATGATTAAATTAAAAGTATGCCAAATACTAATTATTATTTAAAATAAAAAAATATATAATTTCCATAGAAATATTTGTTTATAAACAATGTTTTTATTGAAATTACCAACAACTGATGTACGAACTACGAAAACCTACAATAGGTTGTGAATTGAGCAAATATTGTTGTATTTTTTTCACAGTTTTCGTATGAAGTTTGACAGTTGGTAAGGAAACAGCTGATAGTCACAAAAACAAATGCAGATCTGCCTTGAGTATGCATCTGTATGTGTTTAAATCAAGACTGGCCACTGAGAGAACACCGAGAGAAATGTATTCGCGTATGTGTATTCATTTGTATAAGAAACCGATTGATGTTCGGCACTCTGGTGCCAGTTTGAACACTCCTGGTTTAAATTTAGAGTTGTAAAAAACTGGAAAATTCGTAATTGACAGTTTTTATAAAGCTACCAGACTATCAGAAATTAATATTTAGTGGGAGTGGGAGCTAAACGTACAAAAGGCACTAAATATAAAAGTAGAAAAGCACCAATTCCGTACCTTCTTTCAAAAATTGAAAAAAGTGCGCACTGTTATGATTCGAAAAGCACTAAATCTAGTGCGAAACGCACTACATTGGCATCACTGTTGGTAAATAGTATATTATACTGTTGACTGAACAAGTTATTTAATGTTAAGAGAAAAAAACATTTACGTATTTGTGTCAAAAAGTATTGAACGGTTTAAGATATGCATGCTTATGGATATAAAAAACAATCGAAGACCAAGGTTAATACTGCTCGCAGATGAATACAACATATGAACATATTTCTCAAAGGCATGATTTTGCTTTTGTTATAGGATTTAGCATAGTCATGAGCTTTTTAAAAGTACAATTTTACTAATTAGCAATAGGAATGTGAAACAACTTTATTGTTTCAAGAATTGTTAAAGTTATAAGTCTTGTGTCTTGTGTTTGTTTTATAGCACTAAAATATTACATTAAGCTGTAAGCATTTATTACAAAATCAATTGTTACAATCATTGGATATGAATTAATCATAGTAGTTATGAGAACGGTTGAAAACTAGTCGACTTAAACCTTAAATGCATACCGGACCATAAATGGTACATTAACTGATTTATAAAAAAAAAAATTCCAATATAAATTGTAAGTCGAAAGTTTTCTTTCGATATCGTGAAACAGGCACTAAGTGTGCGACAAGTCGAACATTGTCGACATCGATAAACCAGCCAATAGTTTCACATCATGAAATAAATAAATAGAAAAATGCGATTGTTTAATAATACATATTTCTTTTCTTTTTTTGGATTTTTAAATTTCTACACGTTGATAAATAAACATTTTTATTTATGTTAAACAGCTGTTGTTTGGAAAACTTGCCACAATATTTAGAAATTTGGTAGTGCTGCCTTACTTTCTTTCAACGTAATTTAATAGGAATTTTATTTAAACACTAAAAATACCAAAACATATTTAAATATATATGTAATTAAAATTTCAATTAGAATTAACTTAATAGATACGTATTTAAACACCAAGTCAAAAAATGGCTATTAGATTAAACACATAATCTAATAGCGATTTTTTTACTTGGCATTTAAATACGTATTTAGTTAATTTCTATTTGAATTTTAGTTGTATTTAATTACGGTTTATTTTTTGCTAAGCGTGCAGCTAATATTTTTAAACACACACTTCTTACGGCAACAGCAGAATATCAGGACTATTTGGAAGATATAAAAGTTGTTTGTTCAGTTGTATATAAAAAAAAATAACTTTAAACTTAATTGAATATTTATGGCTTTTTCAACTCAATTTAAGCCACCACTTTAACAGATATTAAAAACATTATGACGCACTTTAGATCTTAAAATGTTGCGATAATTTGTTGAAATTAAAACAGAAATACCAAGTTTATTAGGATTCGCCTTGTTAAGGAGTTCTACTGCATCATATTGCAGTGACTGGCTGCATGAAATTCAAGAAAAAGTAAAACATAAATATATTGTTAAAAATAGCTCAATAGCATAAAAACAAGCGACAGACAGACAGCCCAAATAGACCAACCAGTCATTATGATACAGAAAAGGAGAGAAAAATCTATAAAAAGGTAACCGTAACCGGATTTCTCATGTGGACTTTACAACAAATTACAGAAAAGCAAAAAACAAAAATTGCTGACAAAACAGCTGCATTTTTCCTGACAAGATGATAAAAGTAAACCTTTTGAAGATGCTGTCGCTGCTGCCATCCATCCCGACTGTAGTAGTAGGAGATTATGGTAAAGCAAAAAAATAAACTTTTTTAAGGCAACAATAACAACAACTACTGCAGTTTATACGAGTTTAAGCCATTTATTGTATTGACTTGTTCAAAACTAAATGCCATAAAAACCTTTCAAAAAAAAAATTAAAAAAAACAAGCTTAAACCTCAACCTCAACTCTGCCACACCACACACATGTAAGAAACTGTGGATTGTGTGAGACTTGTGTTCGTTCTTCTACGGCAAATAGTCATACATAACAACTTCTTCTAGGTTGCCAAGTTTACTTCCTCTATTTCCTCCCCCCCCCAACCCCTCCCGGTTTATTTCTTTCGCACATTGTTGGCAATTTTGAGCTGGAGTGAGAAGTTGCAGAGTAAAAATGAGGCAGCAAGGAAAATGCATTAAACTTTAATAAAACCAAAAGTAAAATTTGTTTTCACATAAAATGGAAAATAAATATAATAGAAAATAAAAACCAGTTGGTTAAAGTTTGTTTAAATGCATTTAAAAATTCTAATGAAAGGAGTGCAGTTAGAGAAAAGTTTGAGCAGCAGCCATTAGAGGTAAAATTTTGTTTTTTTTTTAATCTTGTATAAAAATTCAGTAAATTGCAACTTTGTCTTGAAATATTTACTATACGAACTTTAGGCTATATACGGTCCTTTTCACAACGTATGTACAATTTAAAGCTAACCGGGACTTTAACGGCAAGTTTTGTATGAAGAACTATCAGTTAAAGTTCACGTCATCTCTTAATTATACAATGTGAAAATGTACGATAATCGAATTTCTTACTTAGTATAGAAATTTGTTTATTTTGGCGTTTTTTACTTTTTTTAGCGCTTTTTTCTTTTAACGGATATTTTTTTAGATTTTTTACGATTTTTTTTTAATTGTAGCGCTTTTTGCGGAATTTTTAAGAATTTTTTTAAATTTTGGCGTTTTCCACTTTTCGCGGATTTTTGTCGATTTTTGGCGATTTTGTGAATTTTTGGTGCTTTTTTTCGTTTGAGGATTTTTTTGGACTTCTGGCGGATTTTTGTTCGGTTATTTTTTAGTTTTAACGATTAATTTTAGCTTTGACGCTTTTTGACGATTGGCGATTTTTTTTAGTTTTTTGGCCACCTTTTTACTTTTGGTAATTTTTTTGCATTTGACCGATTTATTTTATTTTTGGTGATTTTTTAATTTAAGCGTTTTTTTATTTTAGCGATTTTTCGTTTCGCAATTTTTTTAATTTTGGGACATTTTAGTTGTTTCGAAATTTTTAAGAGCGGTTCGGTTTGCAAGATTCAGCAAGTAATCACCCTTATCCCGTTCGCCTTTTATTCCCTATAAAGCCTGGTGTACTCTGTTCACAATTACGTGCGAAATACTGTCAAACTACATATAAAAGTATTTGCTATGAAATATTTGCGAAATAAATTCGCAAAAGTAGTACTCTGTTTTTGTTGAGAAGAACACGTAAAATCTATCTGGCAGCACGTTTTTCCATGCAAAATGAATCTGGCATCATTTTAGTTTAGCTGCGAAACAACATGGGTAGTGCTTTTTTCGCACGGAATTTTAACAATGTTGCATACTTTCAAGCAATAAAAGCGAGAAATTTATAAAAAAAAAACGCGAGTTGGGCTACATTTAGTACATGTCAAATTTTTCACGCGAAAGAATCAGTGGTACTGAACATTTTTCACAACTTCGAGCAGAGTACCAGCCTTAAGGGTGAATATATTCTGACAGACAGACGGAGATCGTAGCGAAAACAATAGGGTTTCCTTTTCACCTTGGTGTACGGAACCCTAACAAGAAGTTAAATAATCAGTAAACAAATTAAGTATTTAATAGAATTTAAGTAATGAAAATGATTATAGAGATGTAATGTAACGTAACCTACTTTTCATATAAAAATATCGATCAGCTGTTTCCTACGTTGCAGTTACTTTACATTACAGTAGGGTAACAATGCCTTTAGTTGCCTAAAAATTCATTGGTCAAGTGGGGCATGAGGGCTCGGTTGGGTTCTCATGTTCATACTGTTTCTTATTTCAACTGATTTTTATTTTTAATCAAATCGAACCGATATCATAGAACTCGCTCAATTTTTCAATCTTCTTGCGCATTGAGGTAGCAAGAGTTTTAGGATTTCACAAAAAGTGGCCTGAATTTTAAATGCATTCTTTTCTTAAAGTTGTCTCCTTAGAGGTAACTTTCAGATGCCTGTGAGCTTGTTATATATGGGTGATTCTTTTCTGGCGTTACATGCCATTTGTACGACAAAATGTAAAAAAAAAAACGTTTTAAAGTTAAGTTTGAAACAAAACGTTACATTTTTTGTAACGTAACGCCACGTCATATTTTGCGATTATCTTGAAATCTTTAGGTTTGATTGTTAGCATTTTTTCACTGAATATATACCTATTTAATCACTTCTCAAATGTAAGAAAAAAAATGTTTCAAACTTAACTTTAAAACGTTTTTTTTTACATTTTGTCGTACAAATGGCATGTAACGCCAGAAAAGAATCACCCATATTTTCAAAACAGCTTTAATTTTATAGAAAAAACGAGCCATAGAAACTAATTTTCCCTTTTAGAAATGCAAAAAATTTAAACCCAGTCATACTTCAATAGATTTTGTGCGCATAATTGTTTAAGTTACTGTAAGCTTAGTTAAAAACAAAGAAAAAATTCTCAAAAACTAAGAAGAAAATATAAAAAATTTTGTGGAAACAACCAAGTGCCAGTTTAGAAAAAAAATAACTGGATAAATAAAGCCATTCATACACCTGAAATAAAAGATATGCCACATATTGACAGAAAAAAACTTTACGGCTAATTCATTAATAACAGAAATTATAGTGTGAATATTTGCTTTCATTGACCGACCTATGAGGGAATATAATCATTATAACACACTTTTATTTACTACGACAAAATCCGAAATTTTTTAAATAAAAAAAAAGATTATTGTGTGCATTGTGAGCATCACACATTAGAGTATTCACTAGAGTCATGTTTAGACGAATAATTAATCGAATAAAAATTTATTCGATTAGCTGAATTCAAATGCATAATTTGAAGATTTAAGCTATTATTATTAACTCAAATAACTTGATAAAACAGGGTTATTTTCAAGAATTATTTTTGTAACCCGTGTATTTAGCATCCATGATGGAGTTATACATATATTTAATATGATAAAAAAACGTTCTTCGAATTATTCGAAAAAGTTAAATTAAAAATCGGGTTTCACTTTTTTTAACAGGTTTAAAAAATTAAAAAACCCAGTAATCTTTGAACTTAATTTACCGAATAAAGCTACCTGAACAAAATCGGGTTTCAGTTGTTTTAATAAAAACAAAACCGGTTCGAATAACCGGTTTACAAAATTTCAAAATAAACCGACTAATCTTCGAATTTAATTTGCCGAACAAACTTGCCTGAACCAAAAATCAAATTTTCAACTTATTTTATCAATTGAATGAGAAAAACTAGGATTAATTTGAATACCTTTGTTTGTACATACTAGAGTTACTACGCGGGGAAAAAAATCCCGGGAATAATTTTTTTACAAGTCCCGGGAAATTTTCAACGGGAATTTTCGGGAATTTAATTTATCCGTTTTTGGAATTTGTTTTTTTTATACATTGCTGTTCGTTGTTTTATTACTTAAAAATACAACTCTGTAACGATGCATAATATAAGCATGGAAGCAGATGTAATATAGGCTTCCGAGGTGAATCCAACAACTTGAAGCGTTACGAAATTTTTTCAACTCAAGAAGTCTTTATAGGAAATAGTATCTAGATTGGGAGATGTAGATGGAATTTCCATCTATACTATAACTCAAAGCAGGTGAATTTTTTGTTTGTTTTGTTTTATAAATATTGTTGTTCATGAAATGAACGAATAAAGTTGTTTTTTTTTTTTAATTTGAATGTTGCATATTTTTTCATAAAATTATATGGTTTATAGAGGTCATTTAATTAAATTCATATGTTTTTGAAATTTCCGGGAATTCCCGGGAATAAAACATTTTACTTCTCGATTCCCGGGAATTGAAAAAGTCCGGGAAATTAGAAACCCTAGTACATACCCATCCATGGCCTTATAAAACATGGCAGAAATTTTGAGCATAAAAAATAAGAATAATGAAAATAATTTAACATAAAAACATAATGTGCTTATGTGTATGCCTGAAGCTGAAAGAAACCTTAAGAAACCAATTTTATTAAATATATAAAAAATATATATCGCACATTCCGTTCAATAGTGTCATAACTCAAAAAAAAAACTAGTTTTGCAGAAAACACGTTTAAAGTTTTCAATTTACATACCATTGAGTTGTCATGAACAAATATTCTTCTCTCAGGAGGTGATAGTACAAGCTATTTATATGAAATTTTTACGCAAGATAAAATAAATATTCTGCATTATTAACTCAAAAAACGAATTTTTTGAGTTATGACACTATTGAACTGAATGTGCGACATAAATAAGAATGTATGTATGCGCATACCCAGCCAACCTGAGTTTCGAAAATAAACGAATGTTCTTTGTAGCCAACAATTCTCGAAACATTCTCGTTAAAAAAAAAGTTTAGCAACAAGAAACAATTTGTTTCTCTCATTTTTTTCTTTTTTTTTTTTTTTTGCATGTAAAACAAAAGAGGAATAACGATTGCTAATGATATTGCTAAAGGTTCGCTATTGATTCGTGAGCGAAACATCGAAATCGAAAGATTTGCTGCCACAAACTGAGCGACGAGTGAGCTCTAGCAGCACTTTCTCTTTCCGTTTACGATAGTCGTTATCGAGTGTTTTGTCCGAGAAATGTTTACGCAACATTCGAATGCGATATTATTTACGAATGTTTTGGTTAGCTGGGTAAAACAAACATCAAAAAATTTCTACAAACAAAATACCACACAAACAAAAGAGCAAGCAAGCAACCACTAAACAGCAAACTTCTTTCGAAGAACATTAAACAAAACTTAAATGATAAGGAATCCGGTTTTAAAATTGCGAAAAAAAAGTATGTTTGTTTTGTAAAGCTTTACTAAGCTGAACTTTTTCTATCTCAACACACAGTTTTAAGAGAGGATTACTTACGAGTATAGTGGATTTTTAAAACAACTCGTATTAAAAATACATTTATACTTACATACGCAAAATTATTTTTTTTTTTAAAGAAGGGAATGAATATTTGACACTATTGCTTTAAAGGGACAATGACATTGTTTGCAGTTACAGCTGGACGTAGTTGGTGGTGGTGTACGCGCTTTTAATAGAAGTGATAATGAGATTGAAAAATAAATTGACTTAATACAGTAAAAATATGACCGTAGCCGTATGTGTCTGACTAAAGGCTCAATTACCCTACAGTAATGTAAAATAATTGCAACGTAGGAAACAACTGATCGATATTTTTATATGAAAAGTAGGTTACGTTAGATTACATCTCTATAATCATTTTCATTACTTTTCACATACCAATATCGATCAGCTGTTACCTACTGTTGCAGTTACTTTAAATTACAGTCGTGTAACTGAGCTTTCAGTACATAAGTTTTGTAAATTTGGCTAATATTATTACCAGGTAGTGATTTCAATTTCGGTTAATCGATTAACCGAAAACCCGGTTTTTGGGCATATTTCCGGTTTTTATGAATCGGTTTTTTCTACCCGGTTTTTTTTTATCTGTAAAAATCGTAAATTTTCCTTATTTTATTGTTGTGTGTACCAGAGAATGACCATAAGTAGTCAAAAAAAATATACATAAGTACATAAATGGTCTTAATTTTAGCAACTGCGTATAATTCTAATTGTAGCACAACAATTTGTACGCTCACATATTTTCTCTCAAACAACTATGACTTAAGCCGATGCAAAAAACGAAACTGCGCTACAACTACAAATAAAAAGGCAGATGCGTATTAAACTAATTGGCCTTTCACACACGAGAACAATTGTGCTGGCACAACATGTCAGTTTGTTGGTGAGAGAGGCAAAGAGAGGGGTTTCGTGTTTGGCATAATTATTCAACCAGCTACAACCCCGCATCACCAGCACAAAACCAATACACACATAACTTAAAAAAACAGCAAATATCAAATGCATACAAAAAACACTATCACATATAAAGCTATGTATGCGTATACATTTTTATGTCGGATGAATTAGTCTCGTGTGTTCTTAAAAAAACAAAAATTGTGCGGCATAAAAATTAGTCTCGTGTGTGACAGGCCATTGACTCTATCTCACACTTTCATTCTGAATATTTTCACACACACAGAATAATAATATTTATTCGGTAAACAAAAAATACTCCGAATATTTATTGCTCACCATTGTATACAATAATTTGTGTACATAAAGGCTCAATCAGACGTGACATAACCATAGCCATAGAAAACAGCCGTTCGAACCAAACTAATGGGCAACAGTGTATTTGATTATACGTGACTCGCCATAACGCCATAACTCTCACCATACAAAGCAATTGAATTTTGGATTGGTTATGGCTATGGCTATGTCACATCTAATTTAAGCTTAAAATGGAATGGAAAATGTGTGGCTGTGTGTGTGACTGTTTGAAAACATTCTTCATGTGTGTGTGTAAATAAAATAACTCTGTATTACACATGTGTATTCGGTTTAATATTCAGAATATTTTGTATTCATTTTGTATTTAAGTTGTTTTCGTTTGTGCCGGGTAATTTTAAAAATGTGTATACACATAGTTGTTGGATGTTTATAGTTACACGCATTCGGTTTAGAATTAATCCGTGTGTTTGTATTTTGCGTGTTTTTTATTTTTAGCTGCACGCATTCGTAGTTGTTTGACGGCCAACACTCAAAAAGTACTTAAAACGATACTTTTGTCATTCTCTGGTGTGTACCTCACTGCTATCAGCTGTTGTTATTATTTCGCAGTGAGCAATTTTAAAATTTATATTCAACACAATTGGAAAATCATATAGCAGTTTGGAACAAACTCTACTACTTTGTCTATGTGAGAGGATTTTCTAAAGAAGAAATATGACCCTAAGTACACTATTTTTATATTTACATAATGGCTGTTTTCCGAAATAATGCGAATATATATAAAATATTCTCAAAGTCTACTACTAAGGACTTTGCTATGCAGCTCTACAAGAGACTATTTTTTGTTGTAGAAAATGAAACAATTGAAAGTGAGTTTTGTATCCAATACCGAAAGTTCAGAGGAACAACTAAAATTGACGTTAAATATATTCGTATGCTACCACTTAATTGTGAATGAACTCAGAATTAATGGAATGATTTTTAATAAATTTGGCTCGTTTTATTTATACCGTATGAAGGTATCACAATTAATAATAAAATATAAAATTTTCTTCAGTTTAAAATTTTAATGAGTCTTTTAAGGAACAAACGATTTCCTAAGTTTTTTTTTTTTTCTTTTTTTAAATGTATTTTTTGAATAAAACTTTCTGAATATCTCTGAAACTATAAGACTGTGAAAAAATTTATGAAGACGTTTAATTTAAAGGTCAATTTGTTTCCTAGCCTTCTGTGTAATTTTTTATTGAATTGAAGAACTGGTTATCGATTTAATGCAAATTATGTGATACAGCATCCCATTTTTTTTATAACGGAAAATCTCCAGATACAGAATCAATTTAAAAAAACTTATTTAAAGTACTAAGTATATACAAATGGACTATGAAGCTTTTTACCTTACATAATAAGTTTCATTTTGTTGACCTGTGGTGTTATTTGTTATTTTTATGTATTTTTACTTTGTTATCCAAATAGGATTTATTCACTCCGTTGCTTATAACTTTGTAATTTTTCGGTCGATTTTCTTCTGCTTAGTCTTTGTTCTTACGTAAAAGTACATGAATAGAAACCAGACGATTTTTTAATGATTTGTACTTTTCTGTCAGCATATAATCACTGTAAAATATGATTTTTTTGAAAATGTGTTTTCATCGATATATTTTGAACCGCTTTACCAATTAAAGATACGTCTATATATATTTATTTGTCATCTCAATACCTTTCATTTGATATAATCGGACAATTCTAGCTCGAGATATGATGGGTCAAGTGAAAAAAGGTCGAAAAACTGAAAAAAATCACAATATATCAAAAAATGTTCCATAAAAAAAATTTAACCTTGATTTTCAAATTCAGCGGAAAAAATACATAAGGAAAATCACCTCTCATCAAATGTACATTTTCGGTGTACACTAGTGTTATTAACCTACGAAGCAGGCACAAAACTTAATTTTTTTTTACCAAAATCGATCATTTGCGGTTGTAAATAATCGATTTTCGTAAAAAAAACACGAGGTCCAAAAATGTGTCGGTTATGCTTTTTTGGCGGTTATGGCTCGATATTTTCTCAATATTTTATTATTATTAGACGTGCCTAACTAAATAGCAACAAACAACAAAAATCTTCATGTAAACATTTATTTTGAAGTTTGAAATACACTTGTTTCTATAAACTTTTTTGTTTGTTTGCCGTTGTTATTTACATTCTCAAGATACGAGTAGATGTTATCAGTACAGGTAGACAACCTGTACAATGTATGTATTTATTTCGGCATTGAAATTTGGAAACAAAAAACTTAACAAATTACCTGCTTCAATATACATATGTTTCCTAAACAGTGTTCTTAAGTCTACTAAGGGAACTAAAGACCGAAACCACCCCTAAATATTTCATAATTGTAAGAGTTTCATGATTCAAATTCACATGTTTGTTGCCTTCAAACACGTAAAAGATTCATTTAGTTTGATTTTCACTTTGCCTGTTAGAAATATATAAAAGGAAACAAAGGAAAACAAAGGCAACCTTCAAACTATTGTCTATTAGGTGTGTTTGCGTAGTGATGTAAATGTGAATTTTTTGTTTAAACGTTTGTTAAATAAGAAAAACGTAGAAAACATATCAATTACTTAAAGATATTTTTAAATCGTTGTCATCTCCGGAAAGCCAAATGTAAACTTCTACTGTAAATTTACATTTGAATGTGTCTTGCATATATTCAGCGTACATACATATCGTTACCTAAATCATTATTTTTTTGAAATCGAAATTTTTGCATTTTTTTAAACATTAGATGTTCTTCTATCGAAATATACAAAAAACTCGATTTAAAAATGATAATCAGTTAGGGCCTTTCTATATTAAGCTGGCGATATGCACCCATGTAAATTGTATTTTTCTACTTCAATTCGGAACACATACCTAAATGCCTTTGCATTTTCATAAAATTTACTTCATTTGATATATAAATTTAATGTTAATCAAAAAATATTTAAGATTTATTTATTTACTCGAAGGAATAATTAATAAAAAATATTTTTATTCTAATAACGGGAAAAATTACAACAACAATAAAAAAAATAAAAGATATTTGAAGTCGCTTAAATTTTGTTCTTAAAAAGTTTTATTTTTAACATTTAGTGTCAATTTTAAGTTTTCAGACTCACGCCCACTTTGGCAAATACTAGTGGTAGCACCCACTTTTATAACTGCAAGATATTGCCAATTTCAAAGATCAATGTGCATGTCAAGTTTCGCAAGAATCTGTCAACTAGAAGCACTTGAAATGCAATATTAAATTTTAATGGGCATGGCCCGCCCACTTTTTAAAGCACAAGACTATGTCATTCCAAGAGCCCAAACTGTTTGCTAACTTTTTTTGGTATCGGATAAGTACAAGTTCTTATAATTTAATAATACACTTTAATGGGTGTATCCCCGCCCACTTTTTTAAATTCCAAATCGTGTCATTTTCAAAACTCAGGGTGTTTGCTAGCTTCGATAAGAAGCGTTAAAGTAGTAACTAGCACGTGAAATATAATATTAAGTTTTAATGGGCGCGGTTACGCCCACTTTTTTCAAAATTTGAGATTGTGTATGTATAAGTGCTCAAGGTATAGGCTAATTCTCGTAGCAAAACAATAAGAAAAATTACCTGAAATCAAAAGAAAATACGTAATGGGCGTATTCACGCCCACTTTTTTTAGCAATGGTACCAAATGGAAGCTTTTCACTCCTTTCCTTCGTTTTTGAAGTCAGTTAAAAAATTAGAAAAGTCGGCAAATGATTTTCTCAAATTAAAATATGTTCTTCCAAAAATAGAAATTTCGCACAGTGGCGTGAAATATAAAAAAAGGGGGAATAAGTGCGCACAACACTTTTTAAACTGCTCAACAGATTTAGATAAATCAAAAAGTCTTAAGCTTTATAAGTATACAATATATTGCATATGGAATCTCTTGAAGTATTTCAGGCTCTTATGCTATCACGAAAGCAGTATTTCCTTAAGGCTCAAAATTCACATTGTTTCGTGAACTAATGAAGGTGGTTTAAGCAATGAAATTTATAAGAAAAATAGATAGTTAAACCACTAGCGTTACTTAACTATAGACTGTGAATTTGAAGCTTAGTTGTTAGTTGAGATTAAGATAAAATAAACCTATAGGAAGTTACTGACTTTTAGGCAATTTTCGAAAATCGAGTTTTCGTCATATTTCGACGTTTTGAGATCGTCCAGTCTGACTATTTTTGCCATGTTATTTTTTATTTTTATTTTTATTTTTATTGGTGTGTCTGTGAACACTTTGTAACTTAAGAACGGTTCAACGAATCGGGTGCAAATTTAACGCATTCCGAAGACGTTGAGCTCAGATGTTAAATGCCCTAATAAGATAGTAAGATAGTGATAATGAATTGATTCGGTTCGGTAGATTTCGGAAATTATGGAAAATAAAATATTAACGGAACATTTTATTTTTTCAAACAAATTGTAAATTATTTAGCCAATCAAGTTTTAAATGTAATCAGCTATTAAGCACAAAAGGACACATTGATTGCTGCCAGAGATATCGTTGACGAAAAATTTCGAAAAAATCATTTTTATCTAATAACTTTAAAAATCGCCATCAAATAGACTTAAGATATTCATTGATTTTTACAGACTAAAAGAGGGTATCGGATGCCGCGAATTTTTTAGAAAGTCCATAAGTGTTTGAATTTTATTGCTCTTTAATTTATTGTCTAATTGATTTTCGATACACATTAATTTTTGGAGTTAAAAAACTGGCGGGAAGTCAGTTGCTTGTCTGCAGTGTGAACGCAAAATCAGCTGTTTATGGTTTTAAGATTAAAACCAGGTTTTGACTTTAGGTATGAGAACACTAATTGAAGAGGTCAGTGAGTCTGCTCATTTATATATTTACATACATTTATGTATGTACATATATACATACATACATTTATATATATTTACAGACATTTGGCTTCATCTTCTGTCAAAAATACGCATTTAACAAAATTTATAATGCAAAATAATACATTAGTTGCTAAAACGCTAGCAAAGATTCGTTCGAAAATACATGAAATCAAAATCAAAAAAAAAAAACCGGAATTGAAATGATTTTTAAACGAACTACCAAGGAGTAAAATAATCATTAAAAAAGTTATGAATTTTATAGCCTTTAATTAGAATCGATTAGTCAATTAATCAATACAAATAGTTCGACTTATTTTTTAATCGTAATTTGCAGATTTTCTGCTTCGAGCAATCGTTAAGCGTTAAAAAAATCAGCGGAAAAAAAATTAAAAAGTTACCACATATTTAATGAAAACGTTTAGCAAACAAATTTCCACACAACAATTTAATTTGTAAACCTTTTGTTAACCAAAATTAGTTTCTATGATTACGGCAGTTAAAATGTCTGGGGCAAATAGAAAAAATAAACAACGACTTACCTGAGTGCAAAAAAAAAAGAAAATATCAGTATTAAAGATATTTATTTTGTTAAGACCAAAAAATTCAGCAAAGAAAACAGAGACTGAAGTTGAGACAGGTTTTGTAAGGAGTGAAGATAACTGGTGTATCCACGGAATATATGTATGTATTTATACAAATAAGTTACAGTTTTTTTTTTTTTTTGGTAAAAAACAAACAAAAATCATAATGAATAATCCAAATTAGTGAGCTGAAACCCTTGGTTTTATTAACAAACTATTTCATAATAATTTCTGTAAACTTTAAAATGGTTGCTTAGTTTGCAATTTTTTTTTTCGAATTCATCTATAAACATTTTTTTAGCTATTTAGTGATATATAAAACTTTTTCATTGCCGCTTCGCTTTTTTTCTTAATTTTTTAGCACTTACGGTTTCATGTTGTAGTACGTTTACACTATACACGATTTACTTTTTGTTAAGAAATACATACGTACAGGTTTAACAGAACCTGGTTAAAATGTTTCTACAAACTTGTTTAGATACACTAACACTTATGCACTTTCGGTGGTAGGTAGACAGACACATGTTTTAACAAAACAAAAACTTATTTAGAAACAGTTTCAAATGAATTTTTTGTTTAACTTTAAGACAAATTTTCACTGAATTGAATCAATAGTAAGTAATTCAATAACAAATTTGAAACAATTTAAAATTTAAAATAAAATACAAATTTCTTAGTTTTATTGCACGCACATTGTTTTAGCTTTCTCGTTAAGAGCAACTATTGGTTAAGCGTTTTGTAGAATTTTTTAATTTCTTTTAAAACCAGTATTTGTGGTTTTACATACACATCAAAACATACAAATATAATTTTTTATATCTGTAAATTTATTTTAGATTCCACCACGTTTATGTGTTTTGTTAATTTGCTGTTGTAGTAGATAAAATAACAAACAATTAAAGCCAGAAACAGCCACTAGCTTTAAACTAAAATTAAACCGTCCGCTTAAAGTTACACGTTCGAAAATACACAACCACTAACGCCGATGTCTTGTAGAAAACTACTTTGAATAAAAAAAAACTTGTTTGGCTGCCATTCATGTTGCCAGTAGAGAGTTAACAACGTTGACGTGTACGACAACGTTAACGTTTCCCTCTGCCACGATTATTTTTGTTATCTTTCTTGTTGTCGAAGTAGACTGACAACACGTCTGTCTGTCTGGTTGTTTGTTCGGCAGGTCGGTTGCTTGGCTGGTCTGTTTGTATTTCGTTTTTTGTAAACAATGTAAAATATATATACATACACATGTATGTATGTAAGTATGTATGAATATGTTTGTAACATGAATATGAGAAACAGCGGACTCATATTTTTATTGTTGCTATTTTTGTTCTTGTTGTTTTTTTTTTTTTTATATAAAAATGCATTAAAAAGTGCATTACAACATACATACATATGTATATATACATACATGCATGGAACGTTACAAAACAAATTATTTTAATGTTTATAAGCTTATTGCTTGTAAACATTTTCTAAGAACACACGGTGTATATAAACATATCTGCATGTTCATAACCAGCGTTACCATTGGAAATTTTCCCAAAAGGGAACTTCCGATTGAAAAAGAAAACTTTAAACACACAAAATATAATTTTTTTAAATATTTCATTAGAAAAAAAGGTTAAAAAATTTATTTTCTTAAAAACTATAAAACGGCACAGATGTATTTTGGTTTTATTAGAACTTAAAAACTTTTTTTACAAAACCATTGTGTTAATTTTATATTGCAATTATGTATGCATTATTAAATGCAAAATACATTTCATTTTAAATAGTCCTTTAATGCATTATGCATAGTTGCAACCACAAAGTATACAGCGATGAAGAAAGTGAATGATGAAAAAAGCTAAAATCAGCTATGACACGGGTTAACAATATAATCAAAGCAAACAAAAGAAAATGTGTACATTATATATACTTTTCTGCATGTTGGTGTAGAGCTTAGTTCGCTTGGTAAAAGCGAGGTAAAAGGTGGACTTTACTATGCAGATGTCTATATATGTATATTTGCCGCTGAAGTCAAAATAACAGCACCATGACAAAATATTTATTAAGTCTACTGATATATCTTCAAAGACTGTTGTCATTTTACTCAAAACTTAATAAAAGTTTATCTCACTATTTCGTTTATTATAATAACAAAAAATATTCATTTCTTGTAATGCCTTAAAAATACTTAATAAGCTTACTAAAAAAAAAAAATTTTTAAAACTCTACGTCAGAATAATAGCACTTCATTTAATTTTCACACAAATATTCTTAGCTTCTTAAAACAAATTAGAAAGAGGTTATTAAACCAAAAGAATAAATCAAAATTACGTGTAGCGTGTTCTTTTTATATTTGAACCCTATATATTTGGGTCTGAAATGAAAGAGCTTGGTTACCTAATCCGCTAAAGAGCTACTCAGACTTTTATACATTGTATAAAGTACAAGTATAAGCATTTTAATAAAATTTTATTACATAGAAATATTTGAATCCAACGAAATTTGTTTGGACTGTCAAAAAATCTAACATAAAATTACATTTTGTGTGAACACACCATTACAACGCAAATAAAACTAGGAACACAGAAAGAAGTAGAAAGCAGAATTAACATTAACCGTTTACCTGCGGCGTCAGAACGGTTTCATGCAGGCTGTGGACGTGCCTTTGAAAATATTGGTCGGTTAAAGCAATTGATTTAAAAAAAGCCATGGCTTACACTAAATATACATAATACGATAAACATATTAAAACCCAAAGAGCCAGTTTGAGACGAAGAAAAATACTATAAGCAATTTGTTTATTATTTTATTTTGTAAAAGTGCAACCCTGATCAGATGAAATCTTATCGTTTAGAAAATTATCAAAAAAAATTAACAAGTCTTATGAGATACCAAATTCGTATTGTATTATTTGCCAATCGTGATGACATTTTGCGTTCGCATTACCGCACCAACTCATAGTTATTATTTGAATTTTTGACACGTATTAATAAAAAAAAAGTATAATAAGACTTAACAAACAAGCCGGCAATATGGTAGTACGCATATACATATACATACATATGCATGTATATTGCATTGAGCATTAAAATTTTTAAGATATGGATACAAATTACAGCATTCGACATCAAAATATTTTCATTAGAACTGGACGGAAATATCTGGAATATTTGTTAGATATCTTGTTCCGCAAATTGTTCCCTGCTGGTCACATTGTAAACCAATAATATCAACAAAAAAAAGTTTTGCAACAATGTTGCATTTTCAAAGATACAAAAATTGCAAACAACAAAACGTTTGATGTTGCTGCACTTTGATGTCAACATATCTACCGGCTTTTGTTTATTTTTGTAAATTTTTTGATGATGGCAACAACCACTTTGCAGTCACTTTTTTCAGTTCCTTTTTTTTGTTTTGTTTTGTTAACTTGAAAAAGTAAATGTGTGTATGTACCCTCTAGTCAGCCTAGAACCATATGTCGCTATGTCAACACTATTTTCTCTAGCGACAATTGTACTAGTTGAAATGTCGACAAATTTCCTTTTATGCGGGAGTAGAGATACGTTAGAGACAACAGTTCTAGTGTATTTCTGGTGACATTGTTAATGAACGCGTCAATAGTTTGTTTTTCTTTTTTATTATGCTATGAAATAATGTTAAAAACTTACGTACATATGTACGTATGTATGTATTTAAGTTCGTTGCCCCAACCCTCATAAAATTGTAGACGAGGGTCACTAAAATGTACTAGTGAATCTTTAGTTCAAATGTCGCCATATTATCGTGAAAGAATAGTGCTGAAGTCTACTGGTCGATTTTCAATGACAACCTTATGTTATATGTCAATAGACAATTACATTGGCTGCTGCACACCTTTTCAGTTCTACTATTGACAAATCACTAAAATTTTACTATTGACATCGAGCGAGTAAATATAGATATTGTAGACTAGAGCTCCTAAAATTTACTAGTGAATCTTTGGTGCCAATGTCTCCATGTGGTCCCAAAAGTACTACTTAGTCAATATTGCTACAGTCTAGTGGTGGATTTTCAATGACAAGCTAATGTTAAATGTCAATAGATAATTACATTGGCTGGGGTACACCTGGTCAGTAGTACTACTGACAATGTCACTAGTAAATCACTACAATTTCACTATTCGCATTTTCTGCAGGGTATATACAAATGTGTGCATACATACATACATACATATGTACATACATACATACATACATATGTATGTATGTATGTGGATATTTTTTTAGGTCTTTTGTTTTACACTGCAATGTTTTTCTTTTTAGATGGTACTTGTAAATTTTATTCTTTTACGAGCTGTTGTTTTTGTATGTTTCTGTTGTAGTAAAGGCCTCCGTTCTCAATACATTTGTGTGTGTTTTGTTTGGCTTACGTTACGATATTACGTTGGTATTTATTGTCTGGTCCAGACATCTCAGATTTACAGATTTGTTTTCTTTTTTGTACTTTTCATTACTAAATAGTGAGGAGCATTAAAGGAATGCATTTATTGAATCTTTTAATTCAAGGAATATATGAACATGAATTATAAATGGTTGTAACTTGCTCATTCAATTTAGTTAGCATGCACGAGCACGTTAAAAAGAGTAATAGTAAGTAGAAAACTGTAGTTGGAAACTTTATGTATAGTAGGCAAAATACATTAATAAAAATTATTTTATTTCAAAATAATCAATTAAATTATTTTCTCATCATTTTATGATCATGATTATGATTTATGATTTTCTGATCATTTCATGATAAGACGAAAACTTACAGAAATAAGATCATTTCGAAAATTAGAATAACCCGAGGAACAAAGTGGTTCCAATTTATGAGAGTCTACTTTATCACTAAAACAATTTTATTGAGTTATGACACTCCTGCAGCAAATACTCGATGTGCACTATTGATGGAACGAATATTCGCCTATTTCACAACATTCGAAATTGTATTCGCTTTCGCCAAATTCAAGCGAATATACATATGTATATTTGTTGTAAAAATATTTTTTTTTAATTCGGCGGGTTTTTATGGTAAAGGTTAGAAAATTTGTAGGGACACGTATTTATTTCGATGTAATGCCCATTAATTAAAAATGCGATTATGAGCTTTATGTTATTTAAGTGATTTTGCATTTCAGCTGACGATATAATTGTAATATTATCTAATACAAAAATTATTCATAAATTTAGTTAATCACTTTTTTGTTAATTAAAAAAAAACAAATAAAATTATTTACAGCAAACTTTAAAAAAAAAGTTTGAGAAGAAATAATGTTGATTATGGAAGAAATTTCGTTTAGTTTCACAGTTTATTGTTATTAAATGTGTTTGACAGCCTTCCCGGTAATAATATTTGTGTAAAGTGTTTGTGAAAGAAATTAGTATTGTACATTACATGGAAAACATTGAGCAAAATAACACACATACATACATATGACAACAAGTTTTAGTTCTTTGACACTTCTGCTTTAATGGGAAGTAAGATCGGAAAGAACAAAACAAATGAATATATATGAATTTTCATTATTGAAAGACCAAGAGCATTTCGAAATAAACCTATTTTTGTTTGTAAATTTCTAATTTAAGGCCTGTTTTCTCAAATTCCAAAGATGCAATGAGACAACTTATCATGCCACCTTTAAGGCATGACATGTTTCTAATTATTTCCAACATAATTATCTGCGCCTGGCTGAATATCTGAAAATCCCTTTTTGGTATTTTTCGAAATTTCTTTGAGAATTACTCGAAATTTGTTAGCAAATCTGATTTCTATTGTTCGCCATTAATAAAAATGGAACGATATACGCTTCAACAAAGCAAAAAATCCATATACAGCGTATATACTGAAAAATCCCATTTTTGGGATTTTCGAAATTTCTTTCGGAATTTCCGGAGATTCAGAAAAAAATCTGATTCCCACTGCACGCCATTAATAAAAATGGAATGATATATGCTTCCACAAGGCATTCAGGGCTATCATGAATAAAATTCCGCGTGAAATTTCTCCCCTTTCCAATTAGAATTTTTTGTTTTCCCTATTACTTGCTATTAGTATTTAGGAAAAATTTCACGCAGAATTTTATTCATGATTGCCCTGATTGAAATTATTAAAATTCACTTCCAAAATGGTTAAAATTTCGCGGCCACAGTTCACAAGTTTCTAAATATTTCCAATTAACTATCTGCGCCTGGCTGATAATCTGAAAATCCCATTTTTGAGATTTTTCGAAATTTGTTTGGGAATTACCATATATTCGTTAGCAAATCTGATTTGTACTGTGCCCCATTAGTAAAAAGGCAAATAAACAAATACAGCAAATATACTGAAAAATCTCAAAGAGATTTCGAAAAATCTCAATTTTTTCCGGAGATTCAGAAACAAATCTATTTATAAAACTGGAACGATATACCAATCAACAAGGTATTGAAATTATTAAAATTCACTAAAAAAATTGTGAAAATTTCGCAAGGGTCTTCTCGGCATTTCACAAACGACACTACACTGTATTTTACATAAAGACTTAACCTTAAATTAGACGTGCCATACCATATTGCCATGTCCATAGCCAAAATCAAAATCAATAGGTTAAAGCTTAAATTAGACGTGACATAACCGTAACGCCATAGCCATAACCAAACCAGAATTCAATTGGTTTCTATGGTGAGAGTGAGAGAGACTCGCCATAACGCCATAACTCTCACCATAGAAACCAACTGAATTTTGGTTTGGTATTATGGCTATGTCACGTCTAATTTAGCTTTAACTATATGGTTATGGTTATGGCGTTATGGCGAGTCAGCTAACTATAATCAAATACAGTGTTGCCCATTAGTTTGGTTCGAACATCTGTTTTGAATAGCTATGGTTATGGCAGTTCTAATTTAAGCTTAAATTATACGTGACATAGCCATAACGCCATATCCATAACCAAACCAAAATTCAATTGGTTTCTATGGTGAGAGTTATGGCGAGTCTCTCTCACTCTCACCCCCTGTTTCTGTAAGACGTTTGAGTTAGAAATCTTGGCGTTTTTGTAATAGATTAAAGGAAACTTGTACAACTTTTCTTTAATCTATTATAGAAACGCCAAGATTTTTAACTCAAACGTCTTACACAAACAGGGGGTCACTCTCACTATACAAATCAATTGAATTTTGGTTTGGTTATGGCTATGGCGTTATGGCTATGTCACGTCTAATTTAAACTTTAAGCTTTAGGTCTTAAGGTTTTTCTAGTTCAGTTCACCCAAAAACTCACTCCGCTCGACCATAAAAATTAAACTTTTTGTAAATTATAAATTGAGTGCAAAAGTTTTTAGGATCTTACTCGCATATTTTCATTACTTTCTCACTCCTACTACGAGTATCTATAACTTTGCTTAAAATTATAATACAATCCTTTCTTCTCTTTTTTTACGTTCTTGTGTTTGGAACTTGAGCAAAAAAACATTCCTTTTATTTTGGTCGGTTTCGGAGTTTTTGTAAGGATGTCGTTGTCATTTGGAGGTAGTTTTTTTTTTTGCAAACTCATTTTCTGACACACAAAGTACAGAAGGATAATAAAAATATTTTCGTACAGAAATATTTCTCTTTATTCCAAAAATATGTACATATATATTACACAAACGGATATAAATAATATTCATAGACATCAAGAGGATGATGTCTACCAGCAGCAGTCTCACTACTGCTTGCCACGTATTTGAATTTCTTTGTTTGGATTTTGTTTTTTTTTTTTTTTATTTCAGTAGGAGGACAACTAGAAAAAGACTGTTGGCTATGTGGCCCGTGAGGGACTTGGTTGGTTATACGGTTAGCGGGAAGAATTTAAATATTTAATACGTTAATTGAGTTTTAATGTAAACTGCCAAAATAAAAGTGCATGATGCATTTAAATATACTTACATAGTTTTAAATTGATTTGTTTTGTCGCTTGGCTGGTTACACTGTAGTCATGGTTGTTTAGTGCAAACATTTTTTCAATATCTCTCTAATTGGTTTTATTTAGTTTATTTAGCGTAAAATGGAGTATCGGCTTTCACATACTCCAGGAGTAGCAAAAATAATTTATTATTTATAAATTGTAAAAAGAATCCTAATAATTTTTTCATAACTGCCAATTTTCGAACTTAATTTTTTTTTACCAAAATCGACTATCAAATATTTTTTATCTAATTTAGACCTTTTTTTATGTGAAATTAAACTATTTTTCCGAGCTTTAGGTCAGTTCTTGAATTCTTATAACCGAAGGTTAACGAAATATTGTAATAATAAATATAAGAATTTAAGAACTGACCTAAAGCTCGGAAAAATAGTTTAATTTCACAAAATCGACTATTATACAAAAATAAATTTTCCTATGTCGTCTATATTTGTTTCCAGTTTTTTTTAAGATACATAAATATATTCAAGTGCTTTTTTGGTAGGCAAGCGCTTACCCGATGCATGAAATGTTGCATAATTTTTATATGGCATTCCTCGCGTAGAAGCTCTGCTCCAGAAATTCGAAACGCGTTTCCTTCGCAGCTTTACAACTGCACTAAATTCGCAGCAGTAAAGAAATGCTTTCACTATAGCTTTAAAAATGTGAGTAAATAATGCTTTGCTATTGGTGCATATTTCATATGGCATTATATGCATTCGCCTTACAGTGGAGCATCCGCGAAGCTGCGTTGTAAGGCAGAATAAAAATTATATTCAGAAATAATATATTACTCTCACCTTTTGAGCATATGCGGCTTATTTAATGAAAAATATACATTTAGTTGACGGTTATTAAACACTTAGCAACAGAATATACATATTTGATTGTACGTGCTTCTCATATTAGCCTGTGTTTACTTGCCTTACAATAGTGCTTCACAGAAGCTCTACTATAAGGCAAAGGAGTAAAGGAATAAATTTCAAAAAAAAAATCTTAAACATAAAAATTGGAAACAATAAAATACAATATTTGCTTTTATTGCTTCCAAATAAAGATTTTTTGCTGGTAATATGCTCCAAATATGATGAGGTTATATAAACTACATATGTATCTTACATTCTAAAATAGTGAAAAGGAATTGTTACAATTCGCTACACAATTTAAGCGAAAGCCGTTGAAAAAAGGTTTCCCAAGAAACTTAGTTTTATCCCATTAAAGCACTATGATCGGCAAAATTATGTAGAGGAAATATGTTGTTCTATTTATTGTGAACAAAAATGGTTATATCGAATTTTCACGAAAAACTACGCATATCAAAGTTATGGTGCCAAAAGTTCTTATAGTGAAGACTGGTTATGTTTTGGGTGAAAAGTGCAACCAATGCGCATGGGACGATTTTTGCCAGTCTATCGGGAACTGACGATGGAGCGAATAAAAGAAATACTTTCGGTAATTTGGGTGGTCTAATAAACATAAATATGCATATCAAAAAATAGTTCGCGGTGCACCGCCAAATAAAAAGTATTGATGCAAGGCAGTTTCCTTATATCTTCTGCTGGAATTATTGAAAAACTTCCTTAGCAAAAGTTTAATGATTTTGCAAGCTTTAATTTTCTGAAATTAGTGTGATACATGTGGTAGGAACTGAGATATGGTGGGTAAATACTAGAACGGGATATTCGAAGTCAAAGCAAAACATTGGTTTCCTCGAGACAAAAACATCGATATATCACACTTTCAGGTCAGACGAAGATAGAATGAAAAATATATTTTGGCTAACCCTACGTTCGGCAAAATAAAAAAAGTGTTGTACGGCGAACCTTTTTTTGCCGGACGGTCTAATACATATGGTTACCTTAATATACAAACGCTCTATTAACTCTATTGCTCAATATGCTTCGAAGTACAAATATAAATAATAATGATCCTTTTTTAATGAATTGTAAATAAAAAAAAGAATATGTTTTGATCAAAATAAGAAAAATCATTTGTCGAAAACTTTCTTGTACTATTTTTGATTAGCATCTGTACAATTGTTTTTGGTGGCAACACTGATTGATATACATATAAAGCTAAGTGGTGAAATACTTTAGAGGTGGTGAAAAATCTTGATTCCACAAATTTGTATGGGATTTGTTTGTATTTTGGAGGATTGGATGGCATTCTACGTTATGAGTGGATTCAGATTGATAATGAATAGAAAAAGCTTTTATAATAAATACTCATAAAAGTATGCTCAACATTAATAAATAAATAAAAGTTTATGAAGTTTTTTTTATTATTAAAATAATCATTTTACAAATCCAAATGTAATAAAGTTACCACAAATTTAAAAAATTATATCCCTTTTCCACACGCAAACTTTACTTTGCAAAGTCTTAATTCGGCTGGGAGAAAGACAGAAAGAGACTGTACTACTACCTCTGTCTTTCACACAGTTGAATTAAGACTTTGCAAAGTAAACTTTGCGTGTGGAAAAGGGATATAATTTTTTAAATTTGTGGTAACTTTATTACATTTGGATTTGTAAAATGATTATTTTAATAATAAAAAAAACTTCATAAACTTTTATTTATTTATTAATGTTGAGCATACTTTTATGAGGAAAAGGGGTATTGGCAAAATTTAGCTATAATTTGGTTTTGGTATACAGTAAAGTATCCATAATATATTGTACCTTTAATCCATTGATAACTAACGTACGGCCAGTTTATAAAAGACAAGTAAAAATTTTTTTTTGTTTTCAATATAAACAGACGGACGATAATTTTGACATGTCTTCTACAAACTGGAAGTTAGACATGGAAATTGCTCTATAACAAACTTTTGGACAAACATTTTATTTAACTGTTTCACATTAGTTGGATTAAATTGGTTGGCTTAAATAATTTCTTTGATTGGTGCAATTTAAATCTTTAAAATTGGTTAGATTTACATATGAACTTGTAACTCTTTTCTCTGTGTGAGTTTTATAAAGAAATAATAAACCGTCCGTTAAAATTTTAAAAATATTATCTGCTGAACGACAAGATAACAATGAATTAAAATAAAAATATGTTGCTGACATTTTCTATATTTTATCGTTAAATTTGTCTGCTTTTTTTATGATTCGGTTACAAATGTTTTGTATAGAATTCACTCATGTTGAATATATTGATTTTGTGAAATTGCCAATTTGAAAATGATTCAAGAACAATCTTATACTTGTCCCACATAAGCGTACTTCAGTATTCAAGTAGATATGATGGTTAACATACATACATACATATGTATGTAGCATGTTCTATGACACAGGAAGAAAAAGTAAAAAATTTGAAACTATTTGACCAGTACATACATACATATCGTCGCTGTTTTAACTAACCGACCTAACTAACAGTTTTTTGAAAAATGAGTTAAGTCCACTACTAGACTTTATGAGACATAATAGACCTTGTCTACAATTTTTATGACTGTAAACATTACTGTTGAGCCTCTAACAGTAAAAATATTTCGGAAGTTTCGATAAGAATACATGTAAAAAACAATCATAAAGGCTGCTCTCCCTTAAAATTTTAAAAATTTTAGATAGGCCAGTTAGATAAAACAGCGACGATATATAGGTATGTATGTAGTTAGAAGAGCTGTTAGTTAGAAAACGTAGATATCTATGTATGCATGTATGTATGTAGCAACATTTTAAATAACTTCTACATTTGTCGACAATCTTCCAAAACCACTCACAGATCATTGCCAAGACCAGAGAAAAATTAAGCACAAAAATGCAGATGAATAAAAAAAACTTTCCATCATGAATGTCTTTATCGCCTGTTCGCCCAGAATTGTATCCATGGTAGCATTAATAAGATATGGTTAAATCTAAGATATAACATTTCTATTTTTAAGTCGTTCGTAAACCGTAACAAGAGTAAATGTATTCTTATGTTATGAGCAGGGACAAGTACTTCAGCATTTAAAATATGTATTTTTAAGGAAACATAATTCCAGAGTTTAATTTTTCGACGAAAATTGATTAATTATGATCGCTGAAAATCGATTTTCGTCAAAAAAACAAAGTTCAAAATATATGTCGCTTAAGCGGTAATGGCTTAAGACTAGGGATGTAACGAATGTTCGCATTCGCTTTCGCATTCGCAAATTATTCGCTTACTTTTGATATTTGTATTCGCTTTTCCATTCGCTAAAATGTATGCGAAAATTTTAAGCGAATACAAAAGACAAACAAAATTGTGTACTTCTTTTACGAAAATAGTTGGCGATTAACAAACGTCACAAACACGAAAAAAATTTTAGGTCAGCATGAAAAGATACATATACATACATACTTAAAAGTAAATCATTCTAATCAAAGCTTTAAAATTTTAGCGGTAAACGTTTATATAAATAAGTTTTCAGAAGTATTAAAATGAAACCAAAATCCAGCGGAATTCGGAAATGTTTTTCAGTTTTTGAAAAAGAAAATGCAGTGTTTGATTTGTGCGAAAATATTTTCTACTTAAGACAAGTCTGTTCAAACTTTTAAAAAATGTTGGGCACCATTCATTACTTCATACAAAAAATTTTAAATGCAAACAATATTAACTAGTCCGTGTTTATTGCAAATTCCACGAAAACCAAGTGCCACCCATATTATTTCGCACGAAAACTTCAAATGTTGATCTTAAACATATGTATATCAAAAATATGTTGAACAAGGTTTTAGGGCAAAAGTACGATTTCGTAGGGTTGATAGCTTAAATTTATCAAATTAATAAATATTTATTTGCTGAATTCAAGACAACTAGATCTATGTATACAAAACAAATTCATGTTCTTATACAAATTTATTTTCATGTAATTTTTTTAACGTATTGTAATACAATTTGCATTCGCTTTCGCAAAAAATAAAATGTATTATTCGTTTTCGCATTCGCATTCGCTAAACTGGTATTCGTTGCTTCCCTACTTAAGACTGCTGATATATATTTTTAACTTCCCGCTATGACAAATTGGAAATTAACCAGATGTTTGGAAATCGAGATTTTATCAGATCTCGACTTAATTTATAGAATTTTGGCAATTGAATTTTCCATCATTTTTTTAATGAAAATAATTGCCATTAAAACTGTTGCTTAATCACTGTGCGCAGAGAAGCAAACAGCTGGTTACCATGATATGACCAGCTGACATTTCTACAAAAACGATCACAAAACATTTTTGTAGTTTACATGGGTAAGATTTCCACATAAACTTGCTAGAGATACTTGGTTATAATAAAATAAGTTTTATACTCACAGGAAACTAATTCAGGAATAAGGTGCCGCAGATAAATGATAGTTGATAGGGCTGCCTTTGGTGTTATCATTCCAGACCTTTGCCGGATGGAAATATATACTTAAACACGGGATTCTTTGGAATTTTATCGTACAAACATTTGCTACGGACACCAGTTATGTGGCTGAATTAAAAAAAAATTGGATCCGGCAGAAACAAAAGCTAAAATTTTACCAGTGGTTTTGGTTTGGATGAAAATGCAAGATCCGTATTGTGCAAGTTAGGTACATATGTATGTACATATATTCTTTTTAAATTAATTAAACTAATATAATCCTAGTTGCCACTTTTTATACATAGTATACATATTTATAAGTATGTAGTATATAATTGGTGAACCGCTTAAAATTGTATGTACCATGTAGAATATCAATCAATTGGCTTGAGTCTTCTATACAAATTCAACTTTGAATTTTATAGGCAATTGAAAGTTGTTAAAGTCTGTTTTAAAGATTTTCTTATTTTATCTTGTATTCTTAATAATACCAAAAAAAAATTTCACTTTAATTTAACTAAAAACTTGAACGAAATAAACCGCGACGTGAATTTAAAAATATTTTTAAGAAGATTACTTTAACCTTTTCGAGTCTGTTGACATTTCATTCATTCTTACGTTTTTAAACTGTTATACGTTAAGGCAAACGTCATAAATGTCAATTATTCAGCAAGGTTTTAGTACAAAGCAACAGGTGTCAAGACAGTGAATAGTAACCCATCAAACAACAGAAAGTCAGTCAGGGATTACACGTTAGCTGTTTATAATATTGTTTTCACACTGACATGGTTTTAATAAAAGTTGGTTTTAACTTTAAAATCAACTGTTAAAACCTGGTTTTGCCATTCAAAATAATTTTGTTAAAACCAACATAATTCTGTTTGAATTGGTTACAAGTTGATTTAATGAAATGTTTTCGCTGTTCTAAATTTTGTGCTACCAAGTTAAAATGACCGGAAGCAGCTGATAATGTTTATGCCAGTGAATAAGAAGATACCGCTTGAAAGATTTTCTACTTTAAAAGGGATGCAGCCCCAACAATAATCATAAAATTATGGAGAAAAAAAATAGTTTTTTGGAAGGAAAACAACGAAGATATTTTTATTGATTTGTGGAAAGTAAAAATAGACTGTATGACTGACATTCATTTGCATATAAAAAAGGTTTATCTTATAATGTATTTGTGCATTTTTATATATAATAACTTTATTTCCCAGCACTTCTTCACTTTGTATAAGAAGTTCTATAATTTAAAAAATATTTATTTACAAAATATAAAATAACTTCCATTTTGAAATTTCCGAGTTTTTCATACAAGCAAAAATACATAGTTGTTGTACAGTTTGTGAAATAAGCGTTACAAAAAGCAGAAAAAAATACAGCAACAAACACACGTATTTCTACAGGAGATTTATTTTATTTTGAACAAATTTATTAGACAGTCTGTGTAAGTTAAAATCGGAATTGATCAACTTGCAGTGTGAACGCAAAATCACCTGTTTATGGTTTTAACGTTAAAACCAGGTTTTAACTTTAATTGTGAAAACATTATGATACAGATTTCCATGTTTTTAACCGAATTCCAAAAAGCAGGTACACTGAACCAAAAAGGCGTTCAAAGAGCTTTGCGTTTTGTTTTTAAAAAGCTGCATTTTTAAAAATTATTTTTTAAATAAGAATGTTTCTTATAATGTTAATATTTATTGTTATTTGTATAACAAAACAGTTTTAAAACAAAAATCCCAACGAAACGTCGGATAGATTAAAAATTAATTAAAAATGCGTATTTTATTTATATTTTAAAGAAATTGAACGACCTTGAAAGCCTGAATAGATACAATAGGTTTGATCCCGTACTCCACATTGGGAGCCCGCGGGATCCCAATTTTACCGAAAATTGTTCCCGTACTCAAAGTTTGGGCAAGTAAGGGAGCTTTTGAGAAAGTAATGTTCTCCTTCTTGCCCGAAACAGCCCGTAATTTTTCTTTGGGCTAGTTTTGGCACGCCGAAAAACCATCAGGTGTTTGAAAAATAACCAATAACAAAGTAAAATTAAATTGTCCTAACATTATTAATTCAAAAAGTTTAATTTTTATTATAAAAATAATTACTTTAAAGTAATTCATTATTAACTCAGAAACATAAGTTTTTAATTTGACTACATATCGACGCTTATTTTCGATTTTATCGTAAGCGACATGTAATCTAAAGTATACTTTTTTATTGAAATTTTAATTTTAAGAGCCAACCCATAGTTTCGAATTATCAAAATACCAAAATTGTTGATAACTTTTAAGATACAGGCTCTAAAATTGTATCGTAAGCGACAATTTACGTACAAAAACATATTTGATTGAATATGAAAAGTTTAATTCTTGTCGCTTACGATAAAATCGAAAATAAGGCTTGATATGTTCAACTTTTTATCAGGCTTGTTTTCTTTTTAAAACAAAAATATTTTCTTTATTTCAAAATAGTTTATATTTTTAAAACAAGAGTGAACATTTTTTAAACGCCACAGAACAAACTTTGTTCTATTTCATAAACATTCTGTTTTTAAAATGAAATTCTTTATTCTTGATTTTAAAACTTTTTTTGTGTACATGTTTAGCCTTATTTTCAATTTTATCGTAAGCGACAAAAATTAAAGTTTTCAGGAGAAGTTTTTTTTATATATTCAAATATGTTTTTGTACGTAAATTGTCGCTTACGACACAATTTTACCGCCCGTATCTTAAAAATTATCAACAATTTTGGCATTTTTGATTTTCAAAACTATGGATAGACCCACAAGATTTTAATTCAATAAAAAAGTATATTTTCCATAACATGTCGCTTACGATAAAATCGAAAATAAGGCTTGATATTAACAGGAATGTGTATAATTAATACAGAACGAACAACAATGGCAAGACTGTAAAGTTGAGCTTTCATTACAAAAAAGCTTTCATCAAATTGTAATACAAGGAAACAAAACGATTCACACATTACATTAGTTACACAATGTTATGATAATAATTAAAATAAATAAAAAAAAAATATTCCAACAGAAAAAATAAAAGGGCATTTGGATACTTTCAGTTATGAATTTGGGGAGAAAATAAAATCGGACAACCCTATAAACTGAAAGTTAAGTATGTAAAAGAAATGAGACCGAAAAATACCTGTTCTTCTCTTTTAGTAAATAAAAAACTATTTCACAATTCTTCTCAGTTACATTGCTCTGATAAAATGCAAAAAAAAAGCTTTTCTAAAGAAAAATATAAACATTTAATGTTGTTTCGTACTTAACGTAGAAAGGTTGTTTTGTTAATAATAATAATAATAAATAAATGCAACAGTAATGCAGTTTTTAAATATATTACATACAAGGCGTAAATGAATCACTAAACATAATAAAATGCAATTAATATTGCAGTTAAACACTTAAAATGGTGAAGAAAATTCTGATGGTTTGTTTAGGTAAGTTTTCAGAGATGTATGTTTGTACAATTTTTATTGAAACCCAAAAACATCTTTTACAACAGAAAGTCACTCAGGGATTACACGTTAGCTGTTTATAATAGTGTTTTCACACTGACATGGTTTTAATAAAAGTTGGTTTTAACTTTAAAATCAACTGTTAAAACCTGGTTTTGCCACTCAAAATAATTTTGTTAAAACCAACATAATTCTGTTTGAATTGGTTACAAGTTGATTTAATGAAATGCAACCTTGTTTTCGCTGTTCTAAATTTTGTGCTACCAAGTTAAAATGACCGGAAGCAGCTGATAATGTTTATGCCAGTGAATAAGAAGATACCGCTTGAAAGATTTTCTACTTTAAAAGGGATGCAGCCCCAACAATAATCATAAAATTATGGAGAAAAAAAATAGTTTTTTGGAAGGAAAACAACGAAGATATTTTTATTGATTTGTGGAAAGTAAAAATAGACTGTATGACTGACATTCATTTGCATATAAAAAAGGTTTATCTTATAATGTATTTGTGCATTTTTATATATAATAACTTTATTTCCCAGCACTTCTTCACTTTGTATAAGAAGTTCTATAATTTAAAAAATATTTATTTACAAAATATAAAATAACTTCCATTTTGAAATTTCCGAGTTTTTCATACAAGCAAAAATACATAGTTGTTGTACAGTTTGTGAAATAAGCGTTACAAAAAGCAGAAAAAAATACAGCAACAAACACACGTATTTCTACAGGAGATTTATTTTATTTTGAACAAATTTATTAGACAGTCTGTGTAAGTTAAAATCGGAATTGATCAACTTGCAGTGTGAACGCAAAATCACCTGTTTATGGTTTTAACGTTAAAACCAGGTTTTAACTTTAATTGTGAAAACATTATGATACAGATTTCCATGTTTTTAACCGAATTCCAAAAAGCAGGTACACTGAACCAAAAAGTCGTTCAAAGAGCTTTGCGTTTTGTTTTTAAAAAGCTGCATTTTTAAAAATTATTTTTTAAATAAGAATGTTTCTTATAATGTTAATATTTATTGTTATTTGTATAACAAAACAGTTTTAAAACAAAAATCCCAACGAAACGTCGGATAGATTAAAAATTAATTAAAAATGCGTATTTTATTTATATTTTAAAGAAATTGAACGACCTTGAAAGCCTGAATAGATACAATAGGTTTGATCCCGTACTCCACATTGGGAGCCCGCGGGATCCCAATTTTACCGAAAATTGTTCCCGTACTCAAAGTTTGGGCAAGTAAGGGAGCTTTTGAGAAAGTAATGTTCTCCTTCTTGCCCGAAACAGCCCGTAATTTTTCTTTGGGCTAGTTTTGGCACGCCGAAAAACCATCAGGTGTTTGAAAAATAACCAATAACAAAGTAAAATTAAATTGTCCTAACATTATTAATTCAAAAAGTTTAATTTTTATTATAAAAATAATTACTTTAAAGTAATTCATTATTAACTCAGAAACATAAGTTTTTAATTTGACTACATATCGACGCTTATTTTCGATTTTATCGTAAGCGACATGTAATCTAAAGTATACTTTTTTATTGAAATTTTAATTTTAAGAGCCAACCCATAGTTTCGAATTATCAAAATACCAAAATTGTTGATAACTTTTAAGATACAGGCTCTAAAATTGTATCGTAAGCGACAATTTACGTACAAAAACATATTTGATTGAATATGAAAAGTTTAATTCTTGTCGCTTACGATAAAATCGAAAATAAGGCTTGATATGTTCAACTTTTTATCAGGCTTGTTTTCTTTTTAAAACAAAAATATTTTCTTTATTTCAAAATAGTTTATATTTTTAAAACAAGAGTGAACATTTTTTAAACGCCACAGAACAAACTTTGTTCTATTTCATAAACATTCTGTTTTTAAAATGAAATTCTTTATTCTTGATTTTAAAACTTTTTTTGTGTACATGTTTAGCCTTATTTTCAATTTTATCGTAAGCGACAAAAATTAAAGTTTTAAGGAGAAGTTTTTTTTTAAATATTCAAATATGTTTTTGTACGTAAATTGTCGCTTACGACACAATTTTACCGCCCGTATCTTAAAAATTATCAACAATCTTGGCATTTTTGATTTTCAAAACTATGGATAGACCCACAAGATTTTAATTCAATAAAAAAGTATATTTTCCATAACATGTCGCTTACGATAAAATCGAAAATAAGGCTTGATATTAACAGGAATGTGTATAATTAATACAGAACGAACAACAATGGCAAGACTGTAAAGTTGAGCTTTCATTACAAAAAAGCTTTCATCAAATTGTAATACGAGGAAACAAAACGATTCACACATTACATTAGTTACACAATGTTATGATAATAATTAAAATAAATAAAAAAAAAATATTCCAACAGAAAAAATAAAAGGGCATTTGGATACTTTCAGTTATGAATTTGGGGAGAAAATAAAATCGGACAACCCTATAAACTGAAAGTTAAGTATGTAAAAGAAATGAGACCGAAAAATACCTGTTCTTCTCTTTTAGTAAATAAAAAACTATTTCACAATTCTTCTCAGTTACATTGCTCTGATAAAATGCAAAAAAAAAGCTTTTCTAAAGAAAAATATAAACATTTAATGTTGTTTCGTACTTAACGTAGAAAGGTTGTTTTGTTAATAATAATAATAATAAATAAATGCAACAGTAATGCAGTTTTTAAATATATTACATACAAGGCGTAAATGAATCACTAAACATAATAAAATACAATTAATATTGCAGTTAAACACTTAAAATGGTGAAGAAAATTCTGATGGTTTGTTTAGGTAAGTTTTCAGAGATGTGTGTTTGTACAATTTTTATTGAAACCCAAAAACATCTTTTAAGGCAACACGTGTCGTTCTCCCATTGCTGAAGCTGTTATGATTGCTACAATTAAAAAATATAAAGTCTACAATGATTGGGAAGTGGATAGCGCAGCTATTGCGGATTGGCATGTTGGGAAAGAGCCCAATATTCGATCTCTTAACATTATGAAAAAATATAAATTACCCTATAAGAATAGGGCACGTCAAATTAAAGTTTCAGATTTTGATGAGTTTGATTACATTTTCGGCATGGATTTTTATAATATGAGCGAATTAAGTGCTTGTAAGCCGCAAGGTTCAAAGGCCGAACTACTAATGTTGGGTGAATTTGGTTTGCCCGAAGCGGAAAGAGTTATAGAGGATCCATATTGTGTGAGTAATCTAAATAGACCTATGTATGTACATTATTTTGATGACAAAAAACTGTTATCGAAAAAATCTTGAAAAATTAAGGGCGTTTCTTTTTTGCAAATTTATATTGTTTTGTACATTTAAATAATGCAGATGTATGACAGTTAAAAATCTAATGCGGTAAGCACAAAATTTTCTTTCACAAAATACATCGAGCTATAAACGCCAAAAAAAGCTTAAACGACAAATTTTTTGTCAAAAGAATGCGGTTCAAAAAATGTGTCGGTTAAGCTTTTTTGGCGGTTATGGCACGATATTTGGAATTTCTTTTAGAAAAATCCCTAGTTTTTGATTAAAATTTCGTTATCTTAAATGCCAAAGGACGCAACTTCACTTTAATTTTTTACAGCAGAAGCAAAAAAAAAAATAATAATAATAATTAAACTCATACAATAATATGTCAAAGCTAACTTTAAGCTGAATTAGATTTGTGCAAAGTATTTCGTACAATATATTTTTATATAAGAATAGTTACGTGTTTTTGCAGTAAGAATCCGATGCATTCGTAGTTACTTCCGTTCCGCAGCGGTATAAATACTTGCGTGAACATGTAGTTTGATAAAACGAATCATAACTAATAAAAAACTCGATTTCGAACTTTTGTGTAGTAACGTCTGTTTGCATTTAAGGTGACGATATGTACACACCTATGCATATACGTACATGCAGACGTATTTAGATATATTTATGCACATATCGTCGCTGTTTTAACTAACTGACATTTTGTAAATTTTACAGGAAAGGAGCTTTTATGATTGTTTTCTACATGTATTCTTATGGAAACGTCTGAAATATTTTTATAGGCTCGACAGTAATGTTTACAGTCATAAAAATTCTGGACAAGGTCTATTATGACTCATAAAGTCTAATAGTGGACTTAACTCATTTTTCAAAATGATGTCAGTTAGGTCAGTTAGTTAAAACGGCGACGATATGTATATTTAAAATTACATTAAGTATTATGGCTCGTTTGTGGATGGCAACCGAACTTTAATTGCGTTGCCAAAATATTGTTATGTATGATAACTAGGGTTTCTAATTTCCCAGACTTTTTCAATTCCCGGGAATCGAGAAGTAAAATGTTTTATTCCCGTGAATTCCCGGGAATTTCAAAAACATATGAATTTAATTAAATGACCTCAATGAAAAATATGATTTTATGAAAAAATATACTACACACAAAAAAGTAATATGAATAATTTTGTAATATCAATTAAAAAATTAATTAAATTTCACCTATAAGCAATTTGATAATATCAAGTTTTTCTACTCAAATTAATTAATACAATTAAAAATGTAATTGAATCAATTAAATTCTTAATTGAAAACATTAATTGGTGAATACTTTTTTCTGTGAACATTCAAATTAAAAACAAAACAATTTTATTCGTTCATTTCATGAACAACAATATTTAAAAAACAAAACAAAAAAAAAATCATATACTTTGAGTTATAGCATGGATGGAAATTCGATATACATCTGCCAATCTAGATACTATTTCATATAAAGACTTCTTAAGTTGAAAATATTTTGTAACGCTTCAAGTTGTTGGATTCACCTCGGAAGCCTCTATTACATCTGCTTCCATGCTTATATTATGCAAGTACTAAAACAACGAACAGCAATGTAAAAAAATCAAATCCAAACACGGATATATTAAATTCCCGTTGAACATTTCTCGGGATTTGTAAAAAAATAATTCCCGGGATTTTTTTTCCGCGTAGAAACTCTAATGACAACTAATAACTATTAGCTGTTAACTTTAGTTGACATCGGCAACCGCTAATTTTAGTTGCTGAAGTTTTTTAAACAAAACGGTGGTAAAATTAAATTAAATAAACTACACTAAACGATTTTAATTGTCCCTTAACTGCCGTCTAAGAGCGCCACATTTTTTAATTGCTTCTCTTCATCGAAAAATAATTCCTCTGAACTAATCATATTTATGATATTTTTTTTAAGCACTTTTACCGAAAAAAAATTTTATATACATATGTACATATTTATTATATTTTGAAGTATTGCTTACATTAGTTTTAGTTGCAAATTTGTCATAATCATATATTCGATAACTTTAAGGGAACTGAAGAAAGTGCCATAAGCAATTTTACTGACGACATGTAGTAAATGTGTGTGCACAAATTATATCTACACATAGTGCATATCGTGGCATTACCGCAAAAAAAAACACTTACGCGATATAATCTTCGAGACTAATTTCTAGACAAAAATGGATTATTTACAATCGTAGATAATCGATTTTCATCAAAAAACGAAGTTGAAGAAACTTTTCGCTTAACCTTTTTTGCGATTATGGCTCGATATGTATGTATGTGCACATATTTACACAAGCAGGTATTTCATTTTCGAGATTAATGAAATTATTTTTCTTCTTAATTCACAGGCGCGGACTGATGCTGCTTTCGAAAAGGTCTACCAACAATGTGTTTTGGCTTGTGAGGCATTTTTGCAAAAGGCTCTGAACAATGAAATTTAATTACTAATATTATTATTATTTTTTTTTTGTAAAGTATAAACTAGTTTAATAGAAAAATTATCAACTGAAAAGCACAGTTCTAAATAAGTATAAATAAATAACTAAAAGTACAATTTATGTAGGAAAACGTTCTGTACTATGAAAATAACCACATACGATATCAACAAACTGATTCATTTGTAAAAAAAATAGATCTTGTGATCAAATTAAGGTATTTAATTTAATTTTAAAATAAGTATAATAATATCTGCATTGATTTACACTCCTATTGCGGTTCGCAACTCAATTCAGTTTGGTCGCCTGAAAGTCAACCCAACTTTTACACCACCGTTACATAAGTTGTGAATGACAATATGTAACAATGTAACAATCAAACTGAGTTGAGTTGAGAACGACAATAAGGGCTTAAACGTTTCATACATAGATTAAATTAAAAGACAGGACCTGTCCCACGATGTTGACAACGATCAACTTGTCGCACACTTAAAATTTATATTGAAAACAACAATAAAATATGAAAATTTGTTTTTGTTTCAAATGTGTGCCTGTTTCACGATAATTGGTAAAATGCCCTTTTTGTTAAAATTGTTAAAATGTTTCATTATTATTCTAAAAGCGTTCAAGTAAATTTTAAAATTTTAAAAATAAATAAATAAAAAAAAAAATACGTTTTACGAAATAATACCCTGATAATCGAATAATCAGTATGTACTAAGCATTATGTATGTTTGTAACGTTTTATGTGTGCAAACTCAAAAATTATTTTTGAAATTCCGTGTGCCTACGTACATATGTATGTATGTATGTATGTACATATATCATGGCTGTAATATTCCCGAAATTTTTGGCAATGGGTAGTATTTTTATGGGTTGCAATGTAATGATTTGGACGTATTTATCAAATTATTTTGATAAGCTTAAGAACTACTTGTTGGCAATGAATAAAATAAGTACATATTAACAAATATTATATTAATTTGTATTCTCGTTGAAAGTAATAAGTCGGTATTGGCTTTTATGTTTTTCTGTTTCATTATAAATTTTATAATTATAATTTTATAATATTAAATGAAAAGTTGAGTAAGAAAAACTAATGCGTGTAAAAACCATAGCTTAATATTTGTATATCACCTAAAATCCAAAAGACCTTAAGTACATTTTTTACTTTTTTACAGTAGAAACAAACAACTTTATAAATTTAAGACTATTTATTTGTTAGTTACCAAATTGAATAATGAATAAATTCGGTATTTTTGAACATAGTATGTATGTGAGTAAAGTTTTATATTTTTTTATATTTTGGTTAGTCACATCATAATCAATCAAAAAGTATATGTTTAATTTTTTGGTTCTTACACCCTTTCGGATTTTAGGTGACGATATGTAAAAAGCCTCTACTGAGAATTTGTAAATTTTGTGTTGATCCCTTTCAAAGGAACAAGTGCGATATATACTTATGTACATACATACATATGTACATACATATGTATATTCATAAATGCATACATGCAAAAACGTTTAAAATTTCTTTATTTCTTACCTTTTTCACCTGGAGTCTTGCCTTCCATAGAGTTGGTCCACCGGAAATGCTTATGTAATATATTACGTACGCCACATACTCACACAACAGTGTGTATACAAATGTATATATGTATGTATGTATGAATATGTTACATACATACATATGTACATGTACATATGTATCACTTTCCTAAATTTGCACAAACTTTTTCACTAATCACTGCCGATCTAAGCGATTCATTATTTATTTCCTAACTTACATTTTTACCACTCACAACCCAACAATGCTCATTTTCATTCAATGAACTTTGTTTTAACACTTTTCTTTATTATATTACCAGTACTCAAGTATTTTTCACAGAATTATGATGAAATTTGTGTAACAACGAAATCTTATTCATATCGCGCCGTTTTTAAACTGAAAATTTTTTATCTCCCATTTGATTTTTCGTGGTTCTTACTTTTTTTCGAACAGTATAACAGTTTTTAATCAGCTGTTCAAATAGTTTTTTTTTAATACTTGGCTCACGTTCAGAGAACGAAGCCGAAGGGAAAAAGTCGGCGGCGGCGGCTGACCACAAAATGAACCGGCGGTGGCTTAAAATCGGCTTTAAACGGCTTGTCATATTGTATCAGATATGTATGTCTGATGAATTATTTTATTTAAAATATTAGAAAAATAGTTTTTTATATTCTATTTTGTATTAGTCGAAAGCAGCCGCCAGAACCGGCGGCGGCTTAGCTGCAGCTGAAAATCGGTCGGCTTCGTTCTCTGCTCACGTTATTAAATTTTGGCCAAATTTTCTTCGTCCGCATCACAAAGACCCTGTGGTCCGCATTCACGAAATATTAAAAGAAATTAACAATAACAAAAATGGTTAAGAAGATTTTAATGATTTGCCTGGGTAAATTATATATTAACTCGCTGAAATTTCAATAAATTTCTTGTAATTTTTGTTGTAGGAAACATATGCCGCTCTCCCATTGCTGAGGCTGTTATGATTGACACCATCAAAAAAGCCGGTGTGTCAGAACAATGGGTAGTGGACAGTGCTGCCATTGGAGGTTGGCATGTTGGTAATTCACCAGATGCTCGTGCTTTAAGCACTATGAAGAAACATAATCTGCCATATAATAATAAGGCGCGACAAATTAAAAGTAAAGACTTTGAAGAGTTCGATTACATATTCGGCATGGACTACGAAAATATGAGTGATTTGAAAGAAAGAGCACCTAAAGGCTCTAAGGCGAAACTGTTAATGCTTGGTAATTTCGGACTGCCGGAAGATGAGAAAATTATTGAAGATCCTTATTATGTAAGTTTTTCAAGCGCGTTAGAATGAGTTTACATCGGGCATTTCATGTGTGCCATGTGCCCAAAACAGCGTAACCACTAATTTCTAATGCATGTCTAAATCAAACAGTTTTTCATTAGCAATTAGTGGTTACGTTTTTCTGGGCACATGACACACAGATGTAAACCCGGCTTTACACTGAAAATTTATGTTATTTATACCTATTAATATAATATTTACTTGTTTTAGCAACGTGGTGATGCTGGTTTCGAAAAGGCCTATCAACAATGTGTGATTGCCTGTGATGCTTTTTTGAAAAAAGCTATGGCTAATGAAATTTAAGAGTGATATGGAAAATTGTGTGCCTTCAAAAATGTGTTGAGATTAAAAAAAATGCGTTGAATAAAATGTTTTTGCTTGGAAGCTTATTTTTGATCAGAAAACGACTTCACTGATGAAGGACATTACAAAAAAACTAATTGAGACATTGGGGAGCAAATCTTAAAGGTTTGTACTTGAAATTTTTATGTATATCTTAATGAATCATCAAGAGGGTAAAAAGAGGGAAATATGTACGTTTTTAATATTATTGGAGCTGATGATACGAAATTCAAATCCATGTGAACGAAAAATTTGTTTCTGAAATTTTCACATGTGGAATTCATGATAAGACTGAATAACTTTTTACTAAATATTTTTTTTTTTTTTTTTTTTTTTTGAATGCATGATTTTTTATTTATTGTATCTTCATATATGAACTAACAATAAGTATTCAAATCTTAAATCTAAAAATATAATTAGGCCCGACCAGTGTCGGACATAAGCTTAGTAATAGTTATATATAATACATATGTAAGTAGTGATAGTCAAAAGGAAAAAAATAAAGTATTTTCAAGAAGTCCCATCTGGAGTGCTATGAATAAGAGCCCATGTGTCCCTCTTTTTTAGGCGGATGTGTCCAGTAAAGTTCAAAATATTACGGGCAAGCGGATTAGGATGTGACTCGAGTTTTGTTAAATATTTGCCAGCGTATTTTGCAATTTCTTCAGTCACTAGTGGCATATTTAAATCACGATGTATATTTGAATTTTTTATATACCATGGAGCCAATGTTATTAAGCGTAAAATTTTGTTTTGCCTTCGTTGGATTCTCTCGACATTAGAAGCTGAGGCAGTGCCCCATAACTGTATTCCGTAGCACCATATTGGTTTCAAAATCGTCTTGTATATTAAAAGTTTACAATCTAGACTGAGTGAAGAATTTCTACCAATCAGCCAGTGTAGCTGAGTTAATTTCAGTTTCATTTGTGTTAGCTTTGAGTCAATATGGGGCTTCCATGTAAGCCGTCGATCAAGGTGTATACCAAGGTATTTTACGTGTGAATGTTGAAGAACAACTTGATTGTTGATTCGAATAGGGGAACAAGTATCTCTTCGCAGGGTAAATGTTACCTGGACACACTTTTGCTCGTTTACTTTGATTCTCCATAAATTTAACCATAGTTCCAGTTGTGTAATATGTTCTTGTAGATATCGGGAAGCCTCGTGAGGGTTTTCGTGCATACGAATTTGTATTTGATTTACACTTTTACTAAATATGGGTTTAAAAAGATTTTTTCATTTACAAAACATGAAGTTGCGACTCTGAAAATATTTATAAATATAAAATAATATATGAATGTATAAATATTTCTTGAAAACAATTTTAACTTATAGGTAAATGTAGCCAAATTTGTCGCTTATGTACTTTTGGCCAAATAGCTTACGAGGTTTTTCTAAAATTAATAAACATAAATTTCAGTGTGCAAATTAGCATTTATTCTTGCATGAAAAAAAATTATAAAGGGCCTTTCCGACAATATCGACAACGTTAGACTTGCCGCACACTTACATTTGAAACAAAAACAAAATAATAAAATTTGTTTTTTAATTTGAAATTTAATTGCTGGTGGTTAAGCGTTGTCTATATGCATTTTACTGTTGCTGTAACAAATCGTCAGTAGACTTCAATCACACATTTTGAACAGTCACAAACCTCTTATCTTATGCACTTCAAAAAACTATTTGAGAATTCACAAATAATAACATTTTTGAAAATCACAAATGACAAATAAGCGTAGGAGGCTTAGAAACTTATTCAAAACTCAGCAAATAATTTATATTCGATATGAATCTTTTCTATTTTTCTACACCTTTATACAATTACAAATCCATCGGATAACAGTAGGTCTGTTCATTTACTTTCCCAGCAGAAACTAGCAACGAGAGAGTAGGGCAGAAATTTACAAAATAACTCTCCTAAATATGAAAAAGTAAATGAACGCTTTGGAAATCATGATATAATTGTACTTTTTCTGATGTATTTTGTTTGACAATTGTATTTTAAATTGCAATTTTTTAAGAAATTGATAATTTATTTGACAACAAAGCATACGACAGGTGGTTGGATAATTCTTGCAAGTAAAAATTTTACTTGTAATAATTTGTAGGAATTTTTTTGTCTCTCAATTTTTTCTCTCTTTTGACGCTCTCTCCTTGCAAACTGAGTTAATGAACACTTTCCAGTAACAATTGTTACAAATTCGTAATAGTTTTTAGTAAATGAACAAACCTAATAAAAGTAATTATAGACAACCAGCAAATAAATTTCAAATTAAAATGAAGTTGTTGACATTATGTCGAACAATAAATTTCTTAAATGATAAAATTTGTTTTTGTTTTGAATGCAAGTGTGCGACAAGTCTAAAGTTGTAGACATCGTTAGACAGGCCCAAAATGTTCATGTTTATTTCACTTTTGAGCTCACTTAAAAATTCAAACTGTTTGCCTTATGACGGTTCTCGAATCGACTCGAGAGTTTGAAGGAAAATAGTTTTCCTACTACAAACTCTCGAGTCGACTCAATAACTGCAATAAGGTCCATTGTGACGCAGAATAAATATAACAAATAAACCGAAGATAGTACAAAAAAAGTTCATGCAAAAGAGCTTGTATCGGATTTCTATCCATAAATGCATTTCCTATACGTATAAGTAATTTTTTTTAAGTAATTTTTGATATTATTATATTTGCTAAAATTCTAAATGGAGGAGCTATTATGTATCTCGATTCGAAAAGAAAATCATTCGTACTTGTATACTTATACTTTGCATTTCTAAAATGCTTTCTTTCGAATCGAAATACATAAAAAACCACCCATGATTCCAATTTCTCTGGCGTCAAAAAAGTAACAACTCAAATTCGACAAATTTCATGTTTTTTCCATACACATTACGGTTTGTATGGGAGCTACTAGAAGGAGCAGAGATATAGCTTTGAGTTCTTTAAAATAATTATGTACAAGTAATTGGGGTCGGTCTCAGAAATGATCAATCTATGGGCATGCGTTAACCCCTTAGGGTACGAAAACCAATTTCGGCTCAGAACGACTTTTTGTACAGAAGCCATGTTTACGCATCGAGATAGAGCTGTTGCATACAGGAGCAAAATCTGCATTTTATTAAAATTAAGGGGGCTCGAGGAACATTTGTGCTGCATAGAATATATAGTTTTTGAGTTACTCGCCGGAAAGTGTCGATTTTACCGAAGTAAATTTAAAAAAATGGCGATTGCATGGTTTAAGACGAAACGCGACGATGTACAGAAATTTTGCGTATTCGAAGGAGTTAAGGAGTTTAGTCTATATTCAGTGTTCTCCCATTTTAAAAAGTCATTTGCAAGTTTCAGTTAAAATAAAAGAGCTGAAAACAAAATAGCTGACTTCGAAAATTCGAAGTTGTGCCTCAAATGTGAATTTTTAGCTCAATAGGTTTAGGATAAGTGGATTTTATTTTTAGAAAAAATTAATTCCGTGGGAATTATTTCCCAGGGAATATTTAGAATCGGCCTGATAGGCAAAATGTGTGATATTTTTTTATATTATTAAACTTGTTCTGCTGCTAATCATGGTGTTGCTCACTTCAGACGGATTAAAATACCGTAAAACCCAAGCAAAAAAAAAGAATTGAAAAACTATTAAAAATATAAATTATTTTAAGTTTTATTTATTTTATTGATGCTTTTTCCTTAAGAAAAATCAATAAAATAGGTTTAACTTTCCTGTTCAAACAAATTCACTATAGAATACATATTCAGGCTTATCATAAATAAAATTTAACATGGAAATTTCCGAACGTGTGAACAATAGGTATAAGAAAACTTCATACGATTGCGAAATACTTATATTGGCAATTTATGCAAAAAAAAAAAAATTATTCACAAAGATTTGTCTGTTGGAAAAACTGGAAATATGTAAGTTTCTAATTTGATTGGAATTGACTATCAAAATCCATGTGAACGAAATATTTGATTCGGAAATTTTCACATGTGTAATTCATGATAAGACTGATTGTATAAACTCTTGCCATTGTTTTTCTAGAAGTACATATGCTCGCTCTTTTTCTAACTGGTCCAATGTCGAATATTCAATTGAATTCCAAACCAACTGCTTTAGTGTTCTTAGACCTGCATTGAATGGTGCCAAACTCATAATAGCATAATAGAAGTCATAACTCAATCCCTTGGCATTCCAAAAACCCGGATCATCATTACATATCACAATGGGTAAATTTTGTGAAATGTAAAATGATCCTGGGTGATTGCGCAGATCCCATACTAATTTTAAAATTTGATTTGATATCGGGTTTACTTCAATTGCTATACCACGATCCTTGACGGCGTTGAAAAGCAAGGGATGTTTCATCAGGGCGTAACCATGACCAATGCGTGTGGTATTTAGAAGTATTGCATCAAATAGATTATAATCCATTGAAGCACCATACCAATCTATAAAATAAAAGATAGTTATTAACAAAATATCAATCCAAAAGGAATTTGGAATTACTTGTCTCGCCAGCGTGAAAGAAAAATTTGGCAGTCTTTGGCTTATCACTTAGAATATCAATGAAATTATGTAAAGGTTTACCCATGTCTTCCTGACCGACCAAATCGAAACCAACTATGTAATTTGGGTATGCGTAACTGAAATGAAAGTACAAATTTATAATTAATAATGTCGTGAAATAATAATAGGGTGAAATTTTACAAAGTGAATTATTTCATACTGCACTTTGTTAAAATATTGTTTTGCAATGTGATGCCAAAATGTAAAAAATATGAATTTATGTATCTTACTGTAATTTTTTAAATATTTTAAAACGTTGTCGTATTTTATCATCGTCGGATCGTCGGCTAATTGCATAGATCATTTTAATACCAAAAAAATTTGGCCGACTGCGCTTGAATTCCTCAATTATGTTAATTAATATTTTGACCGTACTTTCGATGGGAAGCGTTTGTCCTTTTAAATTGTATAACTATTCATAGAATTATAATATACAAAAAAAAAATTAGAGAGGGGAAAAATAAAACTAATTTATATTAGAAACCTCTTCAAAGCCCAATCGAACTTCAGCATACATAACATTATCATTATAAAGCTCTTCTAGCATTTGCCAGTGATATACACAATAAACCTTTTGATATTTTAAAACATCTGACATTGTTGCGAACATGCTCTGGAATTTTGTCCAAACTTTATTTATTGTAGAATGTTCCACTGAAATAAGATCAAACGTTTTACATACATATGTATATGTATAATCAATTTAAAAATATAAAAACGCAAATAGTTATACTCACGTTCCGGTGTGGGAGTATAGAGATTTATTAAGCTCTCTAAAGCTCTATCATATTCAGTGATTGAAGATGAACGTACACGTTCCAAATTTACATCTACATAAACAGAGACACAACGATGTTCATCTGGCCTTTGGCGGAATGTTAAAATATTTAAACCCTCTTTCGTGACACATCTCAATAATCCGTCCATATATAAGATATTTTTCACCACCCAGTCGGATGACACGGTGGCTGAGGTGTGCGTATGCAAATTTGCTCCCTTGGGCATTTTTTGCAAAAACTTAAAAACTTTACTTTCATCGATTAGAGGTTTTGCTCTAAAGAAATGCATGCTGGCAGGATGTTTATCGGGATCTGCAAAGCCCTTTTTCAACTCATCATATTTGTATTTTAGAAAAATTTCATCTGCTCTTGACTCCTGCAAATTTAATTTTAATCGGCCACCGGTAATAGAACGACTTTCATTTTGTATAAAAGCTGCCCGATCATTTTCGTAAGCTAAAAAAAATAAAAACAAACATACATATTAATTTAATGTTGTACGGTTTCATGCTTGAATACTTGCAATCGATATACGGGTTTTCGAAGCTTGCAGCTGTCATTGCCGTTATACAGCAACTAATAATGGAAAGCCTGGAAGCCATTTGCAAAGACGTTCGGAACATTAAACCTGTAAGAAATATGTAGATAAACACATGGATCACATAATGCGGCGGGGCATAAAATATATCCCAACGAAACAAAATATATATCCAAACAAAACAAAATGAAAAAAAGTCACCAAAAAATTTACAGAAAGCAACAACAACGTTTTTTTGGGAGTTATTTCCTTATTTTGGGGATTAATTTCATATTTATTTTGGGGACTTACATATCGAGCCTTGAGCGCGACATTATCGTAAGCGACATCCGGTAAAATTTTTTTTATTTGAGAAATTAAGATTTCGTGACATAGCTCAAAATTCGAAATTGTCAAAATATCAGAATTGCTTATAGTTTCAAAAATACGGCGCTTGAGATTTTATCGTAAGTAGATGTTTACATTAAAAAAAAATAAAAATTATCGTAAGCGACACATATTTATTGAGATATTTTATTTTTAATTATGAAACATATAAACTATTGGAAAAATTAAATGAAAATTTATTTCACCGATTCTTACGAAACTTGTCACACACCCTAAGCTTTAATAAAGGCACAAAATTGCGTTCAAAAGAGTGGGGGCACGCCTATTAAATTTTAGCATAATATTTCATGTGCTTGTACTTAACCTTTATTTTCGAAAATTGGCACACACCTTGAACTCTTAAAAATACACAATCTTGTTTTAAAAAAGTAGGCGTAGCCACGCCCCATAAAATTTAATACTATCGGGTATATTCTGTATTCCACGTGAAATTAAAAGGTGTGGAATTGCCACAGAATTGTTGTTATAAATACATATTTCCAGCAACAATTCTATAGCAATTCCACACCTTTTAATTTCACGTGGAATACAGAACATACCCGTATATTTCACGTGTTTTTACTTAATCGATTTTTACGAAACTGGGCCATATTTCTAAATAAAAAAAAAAGATAATTACAAATAAAACTTTTTTGAATTGACCAGAGCTCAAAAGTATGCACTAAAAAGGTAAAAATAAAACTTTTTAAACACATAGGAACATGCCCGGTAAAAAAAACTGCAAGTAATTGTTAAGTACATATGTATGTGCTTAATTACCAATGTTGCTGGCATCAACTTCAAACGGCACTGTAGGTAACATATATAAAAATCTTTTATTTAACTAGATCTATATTATTTGTAGCTTTTTAGTGCTTATTTTTGAAGGCGGTTTAATTTTTTTTTAAGTTTTATTAACAGTAATTCCCTACTTTTTGAAAACGTCTAAGTGCTTGCAATCTGTAAAAGTAACTTTTTTGTTACCAGGACACACAATGATACCTGTAGACTCCGTTCACGCCACAATTGAGAATTTTATAAAAAATAGAAGTATTTGGGCACCTTTTGAATGGGCATCACAAATTTCTAATTCGCATTGTACTAAATTATACTGATTTTCAAAATTGGAAGACATACTCCAACGCATTTTAGCCACATAACATTAAAATAAAATTTAATAATTTACGATCAGTTAACTTTGACAAAAATAAGTTTCGCGCACAATTAAAGTATGGATACAATGATGATAAAATCGAAGAGTTAAACCTTAATTTAATAAAGCGCTCAAGAAAATATACAGAGCTCCTTGAAAATGGACCGCAATTTCTTTATTCACAAAAATTAGAAATAGCACAAAAATTTAAAGATTTGTGGACATTATGTGACAACGGAATAATCTCTGAAAGATATCATCAAGAATACATTAATATGAAAAGTAATGATAAAATTGAAGATATACTAGCTGAGAGTGACGATGATGATAATTAAAAAAAATTAAAGCCATTTCCATAAGTATTACTACTAAATACCTAACATAATTATATTAATGAAACACTTTATAATATTTAAATAATATTGTTTATAATACGTAATACCTATTTTTTACCAAAATAATATTGTTTTGACAACCTAATTGTAATCAGATTGAAAAAAACCCAAATGTACCAATTTATTTTTCTATTAAATAAAAAAAAAACACAAAAAAAAATATCGTAAGCGACAAAATTTTTTTAATTCCTCCATTAATATGAAAAAAAAAATTATCGTAAGCGCCATAACTAGTGCCAAACTGCATAAAAACATTTTCAATTTTATCCATACATTTGGAAATAATCAATAAAAAGGCTCTCCTGTAAAGTTTGGTTATTGTCGCTTACGATAATGTTGCGCTCAAGGCTCGATATTTCGTATGAAATAAATCCATGAAAAAAATTTTGTGGAATTATGTATTTCATTTTCAACATTATTAAAAAATCGTATAAATGCACCTTTTAGTTATAGACAGTGAATAGTTTGAAGACGCAAGAAGTTAAATACAATAAAAACATTTTACTTTAATTAAATATCATTTATTTTTAACCTCCGACCAAAAAAAAGCGCTATTATAAGTTTGTAGTGTGTGTCTGTGTACCTGTGGGTATGTCCGTGCCCACGTACAGACCAAACGGCTGTACCGATTTTGATTTATTGCCTGTTTGTCTAAATGCGAACGAACGTTTCTGTCGAACATTTATATTAAAAACAAAAACAAAAAACTTAAATTTGTTTTTTTGTTCCAATGCTAATATTCGATAGAAACGTTCGTTCGCATTTAGACAAACAGCCCCTTAGTTTTTTCTGTTTGAAAGTTAACTTGATCGAGAAGGTTCTTAGCTATGCTTGAAGAAAATCGGTGCAGCCGTTTAGAATATATCACATCTTTTCTAGATATATCGGAGGTTTTTAAAATTTTTAATTTTTCTTATTTAGATTATCTTATAGAAAAAAAAGGAAAACATATACATACATACATATGTATGTATGTTTGTATGTATGTATGTATATGTAGCTCTTTACTTCAATGTATAAGACGAAGTCTGTAATTTCGATTCACCTATGTACATACATACATACGTACATACAAATGTGTATACAGACTATGAACAATCTATGAGAAAAAGTATATATTTGCAATATTTTCAGTTTGATGCTGGTGCTATATTCGGCTGTGAAGAATTTTATATACCTTTTACCAACGTACATATACATATGTAGTATACAAATACATACATACATATTTGTTTTGTGATAAAATTTTTAGTAAGTGACCCCCCGATTTTTTTCGACTAAATTATTTGCTTGAGTAAAGATCTTCCTCAATATAACAACAATAACTTTAGAAAATTTGTTGTTGTTTGCAATACAAGTTGTCGATCGAACGATTTCTCGTGACATCGTGGGCCAGGCCGTAAGCAATTCAAGTTAAAAAACCACAAAATTCAATGAAAAGAGAATGAAAAATGCCTGTCTAAAAGAGAGGTTATGTCTTTCGATATCCGACTGAAACAGAAAACTTGGAAACACATACATACATACACATACACATATACATACATACATATGTACATACTTCTATTTACTCATTTTTGACTAAAATGAAAAAATACAATCTACATATTTTGGGTTCAAGATCTTTTTATTTTTTTGCGTCATATTCTTATTTAAAGGTAGCCATAAAATACAAAATATTATTGAGAACTCGCAGTTGTCCGATTTGGCCCAAATTTTGGGATACGCTTACTGAAATATCGCTTTATGTAAATTGAGTCTTATTTTGGTAAATTTTATAAAACTGAATTTTGATCTCAGTGTGGCACGCCAGGGAGCTATGCGATTTGACTAAGATTTTCACTACGTGAGTTCAAGACCTAGTACTATAATAATCCGCACAGCTTTTTACATAATTCCTAAACGGATTTTCATTGCCGCCCTAAGTTCTCATACACAGTTTCGTATGGTACTTATGAAACACAGTTTTCAGCTCAAAAGAAACAATTTTAAATGAACAGAAATATTTATAAACAAAGTTATACCTATGTAAATAAATGTGAGTGGGGCTCCTCTCAAATAGAGAAACTTAAACAAATATCTTGCAAACTAGGTGGAAATTTTGAAACAATTTATGACTCTATGTTAATAATGAGAATTGTATTTTACAAACTAGTGAAGCTTGAACCGCTACCATACCACTTCTAATATTTTTATCAGTTACATTTCAATAAAAATCGTATGAGATTGAAAATTTGAGAACTCTAAAAAGCGGGATAGAGCGGGAAAGAAATTCGAGGCGGGATCGACCTATGAAAAGCGGGATGTCTGGTCAGGTTAATTATAACATATCTTCATTACGTAGTGTTGCCTTACACTGAAGCTGGTGCACGACAATTGGGTAACAATCTCCATCTCATGCCAATTATTATGGATGGAGATTTTAATACAAATTTTGCAAACCCACAGTCGCAAGCTTTATCAAAATTTTTATTTGACGTTTTCCACTTGCATATGAGCAATTCTCCACAAACCCCCATAACTAATAATTCCACTACTATACATGCAGTTTTCCATACAGTAGAGTCAAAAATTTGTACATATATCTTATTTCAGTTACCATAAGACAATATTAAAAAAAAATTCATTACTAGATGTTTACACATCTCCCCTGTGATCGGACTCACATTGCTTTTTATTTTTTTTTTTTTTTTTGAATTGGCAACAAATTTACTATGATTTATACAAACCTTATATTTTTATCACTAACCGTATATATACATACATATGTATATGTAATTCGTATTATATTTTATGCGCACAAACAGAAGGTGTTAATTATTCTGATTTTATTTAAAGTTCGTTTGTCGTTAAAGGTTTTAATTGATTTTTACTCTTTCTTAAAAAAAAAATAAGTATAATTAAATTCAACTGCTTTTGAAAAAGTCTCACTTAGTACTGTTTAACTAGATATGAAGTAGACAATAAAAAAATGACAACGTTTTTTTTTTTGCAATAGTATTCGAAATTAATATTTGTATTTAAACTTCTTGTTTCATTTATTTTTTTATGGGTTTTCGTTGAAGTAACCCCAGTTGCTTAAAAAAGTATAGAAATTGCCTTCTGCACGCTACAATAAGAACAATCAATGTATGTTGTTAGATCGCTTATATGATATACCTTTAAATCTAAAATTTATGAAGCTCTTAAAAATTATATATGTACATATATTAAATATACGTTTTCGCAATAACTTCAGTAAATGGTTCGAAAAAAGTAGGAAAACAAAAATATGTGCTTTAAATTTAAATATAGATCACGGTCCAACATTTTGTATATAAATTGGTCCGACCATTTTCTGCATTTCGATTACATTTCTGCATTCAGCTAAGCAAAAATCTAAAAAGGTATTCCAACGAAAAGCTGAATCGTAAGAGTAAAAAAAAGTATTTCCAAAAACAGCTTTTAATGAAAAGTTAAATTTAGTGCAAATAAAACAAATAAGAATTAAATATGTACATATTAAATACTGAAAGAGCAAGAAGATAAGCAATAGGTATTTCCAATGGAACTGTAAACAAAGGGGCTTGGTTTTTGATTACCTAAATATTGCGGTAAAAGTGCAAGTACATAAATTATAAAACTACTCAAAAAAAAAAAGCTAAAAATATCACATAAAAACTTGTAAAAAAAATTCACTTAATGGCATCGTTAACAATATATGTATATTTACTAAAATTGTTCTTATTACTAAAATGCTTCTTTTGTATTCTCAGACCGAAACGATCCTACGATAATTATCTACTTCTGACATAGATACTCACAATAGATGCATCCGTAATAAGTAAGTAAAGCTTCAATCAGACGTGCCATACCATAATGTCATAACCATAAACATTGCCATAACCATAAATATACATATTTGCTTCAAGAAATATGTATGTATACCCAGCAAACAGCTGTTTATGATAGAATCAAAATGCAATGGGTTTCTATATGGTTATGGCGTTGCCCATAAATTTTGTTCGAACTGCTGTTTTATGTGGTTATGTTTATGGCAGGGTAGGAATAGTGCTCGAATTAATTTCTTTCTCAAACGAATTTAATTCGAACGAATTTTATTTTCCATATTGTAAAGAATTATTCTTTTTAATTCGCAAATTTTATACATAAAAATTTATACATAAAATTTGCGAACGAAAAAAAACCCAAGAATGCAAAATAAAATTCCTCTCGCAAATTTAAAAATAAAATTCGCAAACGAAAAGAAAATAGATTTCGCGATTAAATTAAAAATACAAATAATCCAAAGCAAGGACTTTAAATTTTTTTAAAGGAGATTTTATTATTAACGACTATAGCTATAGAGCTGAAATTTGGTGTGTAGATTCCTCTTCCGATGTGTAAGTCCACTAAGAAGGGATTTTTGGAAATTCAAACGCGAAAAAGGGTAAAATTGGTATCTTTATATCTCGGAAACTTCATTAGATAGACTAAAAATTCTAAAAGCATACGAACGCTGGTAAAAAATAAGCCGACACGTATTTGGTACTTTTTCAATGTGTGTACTTTTAGGGGTTAAAAGGGGGTAAAAACTGAATTTTGGTACCTTTTTTGCACTCGACATACATATCTTCAAAATTATTTAACGTAGCAGAAAGCTTTTTGGTGCGTTCCTTTCTTCTGGACAGAATCTTGAATGGGTTTGACACTTTCTGAAAATTTGCACTTAAAAGGTGTAAAATTTTACCCGTTTTCGGTACCTTTATGTTTTTTTTTTTTTTTTTTTTTTTTTTTTTAAAGAGAAGTAACACTCAGGCAATTAATGCCTACTACTATTACTAGGTGTTACCTTCTTTAGGAAAGGGATAGTGGGAGAGAAGACAGGTGGTGAAGGAAGAGATAGAGGAAAGCTTCATTCTTTTACAACTCTGCTTTTTTTTTTTTTTGCACGTTTTTAATAATGCAGTGTTGCAGCGCCTCTGATGTTAAATGAGGCGTATTAATTTTTGAAGCTGTGTTTTGTAGCCATTTTATTGATTATTTTACTTCGCCGATGATTTTTGCTACACAACGAAGGAGGGCGCTCTGATGTTACATTAAGATTAGTATCTGCTGAAGTCGGTATAGTTCAGTGACCAGTGACTATGCCTTCATCACTTGAACTTTCCTACAACAACTGACACAAAGGGACACTAATGCACATCAGAAAAATGCGTGGTGTTGTTATTTAATGACTGTCGGATACAGGGATTGAACCCAGGACCTTCGGTTTTGTAGTCAACGTGCTAACTACTTCAGCCAACGCCATCCTCGATATGATATGTTAATGATAATGTACAAATATACATACATGTAAAAATAATTTACTGTTTTCTTACCGGTCAGTAGAAGCTAGGATAGTAAAATTTATGTTATTTTGAACTGCCCAAAAAGTGCCAAGGGGGTAAAAAGAGGTAAAAACGGGTAAAATTGGTATCTTTGTATCTCGGAAACTACATTAGATAGACTAAAAATTCTAAAAGCATACGAAGCTGCTAAAAAATAAGCCTTTTTAGAAAAAGGTACTTCTTGGAAAAAGTACTTTTTAGAAAAAGGTGCTTTTTGGCAAAAATACTTTTTAGAAAAAGGTACTTTTTGGGAAAAGTACTTTTTAGAAAAAGGTACTTTATAGAAAAAATACTTTTTAGAAAAAAACGAATTAAATTAACTTTTGTTGATTTAATTCGTTTGCGAGGAGAACGAAAAAAACAAGAATTTAAAATAGAATTCTTTTCCGAATTTTATTTTTAAAATTCCGAAAACATATTTTAAAACGAACGAAAAAACCGAAAAAAAGCTGATATACATTGTTATGGTTATAGAGATGTAACGGGAATATAGGAATATACTCATTACTTTTCACATAACAATATCAATCAGCTGCTTCCTACCGCTGTAGTTACATTCCATTACAATCGGCTAACTGAGCCTTAAGTTCAGTTAAGTTTCCATTGTAGCCTTGGTGTTAAATAATACCTTCAGATTTGGCCCAATTTCTAGCATTTCAATGCATTTTTATATGAAAGTATCCTCTTTTACCTTTATATAAGTTTTTGAATCTTATCTAAGCAAAAATTGTAATAATTTTGAGTAGCAGTTCTTACGGTCGGTTTAAGTAATCTTAAATGTTCGTTAGGCTTGACTTATATAAATATAAGTATATGCATGTGTACGTACATATATGTATGTATGCAGAATTTTTATATTGCTTCCCAGCTAGCATTTCGTTTCATAATCGAATCTTTTCGAATCAGCTTGATGGGAAAAATAACCACATATGAGTGAGAAAATGGTACCCTACAGATGAATCATACGAAATAATCATTTATGATACGATTTGCTGATTCATTTCTGAGCAAATTCCTGTAGTATTAAATCATTAAATCACCTTTTTGCGGTTTCCTTGCATTTTGTTCCTCTATTTTCAAGAAATCAATATTTGATCATATAGATGAATTATAAGTGAATCCAATCACCCAACTGATAAATCAGTTTTTAATCATAAAAAGTGATCTGAGGAGAATCTTATAAAAGATTTCTGCAAAAAATTATCACCCAAATGCTAGCTGGGTTTAAACTAATAGAAAGAAAAATGCTCACAAATAATTAGCTGTCATTTTAACACAAATTATAATTTAAGTTCTAATAACTGCCCAGTGGGAAAAATATGTAGTAAGGATGCCTTCTAGAAGGCCTTTGTACTTCTTTTTTTTTTTTTTGATGTACAAGGCCTGATCGCTCCATTCCATACTCATATCTTTTTTACACGCGTTGGCGTTACCGTGTGGGCCTTCCGCTCTCACTTCTTTCGGATTATAAAAAGGCCTTCAAATTAATGGATTTTGATTTTTCTTTGGTAAAAAAAAAATTTTTGCTCCTTTTGTTCTCCCTTCTTACGAGTATACAAGGCATTCTTTAGCAATTAGATACAAATAGTAATGGAATCAAAAAACAAAATTCTAAGCACGCCTTTAATAAGACCTAAAGTCAGAAGTTTTCCCGCAGCTTACATAATTACATAATTTTCTTTCCTATAGGAACTCAAACCCATTTATAAGTAACTTCACACTGGTTTTTTAATAACCACAACTGGTTGATTAAGTGACTTTTTTCCTTGTCGCCGACTCACTATTTTAACATAGGCATGTCATAGGCGGTAGTCAATTGGCCATCTCTGCATGACTTAAATTGACTACTAACTACTTATTTTTCAACCAATTTGTAGTTAATTAATATATATATATATATACATTATGTCTATATAAATATTTATTATTATTATATTCACTAAAAATAAAAAAGTCGTACATGCATATATGTATATGTACATAAATATATCCATACATACGAACAGCTCATAGAAAATATTATTGAAATTATGTATTTAGTTTTTCTTTCAACACAAACATTTGGCATTTGATTTCATGGCATGCTTCTTTTGATTTTTTTATTTTCTTTTCATTTGCTTATTTTGCTTTTATTTATTTCTTACGTGTGCTTCTATTCAATATGTTTGGTTGATATCTGCATGAGATTTAAACCAATTTGTAGTCACTTGCAAAATAATTAATTTATAAGTTAGTGTTTTTTCTCAATTGATTATTTTATTTACCACAGGGTTATATTTTTTCTCTTGACGCACAAATATATTCAAGCATGAAAACAAGTAAGCGCTTTAAAGTCTGTATTTCATCATACACTGCTAATCACTTGAATAAGGAATTTAATTTCAGCAATTTTTAATGAATATATCTTGTAAACCAGATATTGGTGGACTACAAAATTTAGGACTTTTAAAGGCCATATTCTTATTATTAATTTATTGAAAATTGCAAATTTACCTTTAATAAACTTACAGTTTTTATGTAAACACTTGCATGTATTGCAATTCTAATCGACAAATCAGATTTCGAAGAAAAAAAAAAGATGACATCAACAAAAATAGAAAAAAAATATTTGAATTACATTTTTTACATAATTTACAGAAAAAATTTCATTCACATATCTATATACATACATATGTTTGTAAATGTATGTATGTAAAATTAGTTAAATAACAAAAATTAAAAATTTAAAAATCCAAGACGTAGTTGAAGCTGTAGCAACATAGAGAAAAATTTCAGGGTAGTCTGAAGCTAGCATTGAACTAGGTTATATTGCTTACATGTATTCGCCTTCACGATGAGTCCAGCCCTCAGATGTCAGCACGCATTTTTCAGTTCATTTTTTGACATTCCAAGTAGAGATGGGCGCGTGTCGTGTTTTTTTTTCGTGACACGAATACGCACGACTCAACACGAAGTGTTCGTGACAAAAAATCTGATTTAGATGTAAAATATGTATGAATGAATTTCCAGTAGAGAAAAAATTTAATATTTTGTATCATCAAACACACAACACCAGCATATTTCTTGATATTGTATGGGCCTTTGAAGCTTAAAGGCTCAGTTAGCCGACTGTAATGTAAAGTAACTGCAACGTAGGAAACAGCTGATCGATATTTTTATATGAAAAGTAGGTTACGTTACATTACCTCTCTATAACCATTTGCATTACTTTTCACATAACAATATCGATCAGCTGTTTCCTACTGTTGCAGTTACTTTACATTACAGTCGGCTAACTGATCCTTTAAGCTTCAAAGGCCCATACAATATCAAGAAATATGCTGGTGTTGTGTGTTTGATGATACAAAATATTAAATTTTTTCTCTACTGGAAATTCATTCATACATATTTTACATCTAAATCAGATTTTTTGTCACGAACACTTCGTGTTGAGTCGTGCGTATTCGTGTCACGAAAAAAAAACACGACACGCGCCCATCTCTACTTGGAATGTCAAAAAATGAACTGAAAAATGCGTGCTGACATCTGAGGGCTGGACTCATCGTGAAGGCGAATACATGTAAGCAATATAACCTAGTTCAATGCTTAATTCAACGAATAAAATCAAATAATGGTTTTCACATACATATCATATCAACCTACACACGATTTCAATGAATATTTTTTTAATACGTTGCATAAAATAAAAATATCAATGAATTTAAACCAATGAACGTGAGTTCGTTGAATTTATGTACCAATTGTCGTATGTCGTAAAATAGACCAATAATTAGTGCACAGCGGCAATCGTGTGATCCTACCATTAAGAACATTATATACATACATATGTATGTATATCTGGTTTACAAGATACGTTCATATTGTCATTGAAAACACATATCAACAAGATTAATGCGACGTAATTAAGGTACGAAAACATTTTGAATCATGTTCCTATACCGTTCACCATAGACAGTAACATTCTGACTGACCAATGACGACTCCGCCAGGCCATAAAGCGCACCAAAAAGTAATTTTCTGTGGATGTAATGATATTTTGACAAAAGCTTGTGGATTCTCGTCACTCCAAATGCGATAATTCTGCTTATTTACATATCCATTCAAGCAGAAATGGGCCTCATCGGAAAATGGAAGAATTGCACAATGAGTTAGACGAATAGAACAATTATTTTGATTAAAAATTTCAACAATTTGCACGCGTTGCTCTGGTGTAAGTCGATGCATAATGAAATTTCAAAGCAAACTTCTCGTAATTGAAAAATAAGAGTTTTATTTTTAAAGAAAAATATTACTAGTTTTTATAAAAGTTTACAAAGGAATGAAAAAATATTTTTTTTCGAACAAAGTATAAAACAAAGCTTATATGATTGAAAAACATTTTTCCAATACCCCTTCTCAATCACATAAACCAATACAATTACAAAATTTCAAAAAAGTATTTCCATCCAAAGATTTTGTACATATATCAGCTACTTGATCTGATGTTCCAATTGATATAATTTTAATAACTCCTTTCTCGACATTATCTCTAATGAAATGATGTTTAATATCTATGTGCTTTGATCTCTTCGACTCAATATTTCTTGCCATACATGCACAACCACGATTATCCTCATGTATGATTACAGCTTCATTTTTTAAAACATTTAAATCTTGCAATAGTCCTCTTAACCATATGGCTTCAGATACAGCTGTACTTAAAGCCACATATTCTGCTTCACTCGAAGAAGTAGCAATTGTTTGTTGTTTCTTACTGGACCATGATACTGTGCAACCAAACACTTTAAATATGTATCCACTCACAGACTTACGATCTGTGACATCACTACCCCAATCTGCATCGGCATATCCAAGCAAAATATTATCATCATTAGCATTGTATATCAATTTCTTTTTTATTGTACCTTTCAAATATCGTAATATCCTTCTTAATGATTGCCAGTGTTCTTCTGAAGGATTTTGCTGAAATCTTCCTAAATAGCTTACATGATAACATATATCTGGCCTTATACAAAGCATTATGTACATAAGACTCCCCAAAAGCTCACGATATGGCTTGTTAAATGTATTATCACCATTATAAGTCAGTTGCAATCCTTTTTCCATGGGTGTTTTGACGGGATTACAATCAGTCATTGAAAATTTATCTAAAACTTTTTGTATATTAGATTCTTGCGATATTCTTATACTATAATTGTCGACTTCAAATTTCATTCCAAGAAAATGCTTTAGATTGCCATAATCGTAAACCTCAAAATGTTTCGAGAGCTCAATCTTGAGATTTTCAATAATCTTTAAATTCGAACCAGCAATCAATAAGTCATCAACATACATAATAATATACAAAGTATCATTATTATTAGTTTCATCAGTTTTTGTATAGAGATAATAGTCATGTTTAGAACGAACAAATCCCAGATTTAAGAGAAATTCATTCAGCTTATCATTCCAACACTTTGGCGCTTGCTTCAATCCATAAAGGGATTTGAGTAAACGGCAACAAAGCCCTTTTTCGGCTGAAACCCCTTCTGGCACTGTCATGTAAATTTCTTCACGTAAATCTCCATTTAAAAAAGCTGTTTTTATATCTAATTGGTGAAGATGTAGTTTCCTCTTGGACGCAATTGCCAGTAACACTCGCACAGTTGAAAGTTTTGCCACAGGAGCATACGTTTCACTGTAATCTATCCCGTACTTTTGTGAAAAACCTTTTACCACTAATCTGGCCTTGTACCGTTCAGAATTATCATTCACATTGTGCTTAATGCTGAAAACCCATTTAGACTTAAGTAACTTCACATTTTTAGGAGGTTTTGTTAATATCCAGACTTTATTAGACTGCATAGACTGTAATTCTTCTTCAATAGCTTTGAACCATTTGTCTGCATCAAGTCTACCAGATATTTCAGAATAAGTTTCAGGATTTCCAACACAAAGAGATGCTTCCGTAGTGGCTGAATTACTAGTAAAATAATCTAGAAATCTCAAAGGTGCTTTACGTTCTCTAGAACTTTTTCTTATATCTGTTGTTTCTTTATCATTGATCTCTTCATCAATATTTTCAGATTCTTCACATTCGTCTTCAGTAATTACAAGTTCTTCATCACATACATCCTCTGTAACGGGCATATTTTTATTTATCATTATTTCTTCCCCTTCTTGCTCGTTACTTCTTAGTATTATGTTCAACTGCTCAAAATTATTAGTAACTTCTTTATATGGATAATTCATCTCATCAAATTTTACATCTCTAGCGGTAATAATCTTTTTCAACTTCATATCCAACAACTTATATCCATTTGGAACATATCCAATCATAATTAAAGATTTACACTTGTCGTCAAGCTTACTTCTATTTGGTTTGGGTATCCAAGCACATGCTTTGCACCCGAATATTCTCAGCATTTTGACATTAGGTTTGTAACCATACCACATTTCAGCAGGTGTTGCAATACCATCTAAAGCTTTAGTTGGACTTCTGTTTATAAGATATACTCCAGTTAGCGCGGCCTCATTCCACATATTTTTCGGCATATAAGATTCGAGCAACATAGTACGAACTTTTTCCACTAACGTTCTATTAAAACGTTCAGACACTCCATTCTGTTGTGGAGAATAAGCAATTGTCTCTTCTATTTGAATACCTTTGGCTTTATACCACTTCCACTGCTCCTTCGAGTTATACTCACGACCTTGATCTATTGTTAGTTTTGATATTGATAAACCAAACTTTGCTTTGGCCATGGCTTCATATTCTACTAATTTCTCAAATACACAAGATTTCTTTTTAATCGCGTAAATTACAGTGAAATGAGTAAAATCGTCTATGAACGATACAAAATACTTTGATCCATCCCAGGCTATAGGATCAATTGGACCACACACATCTGAGTGTATTCTTTCCAATGGACGTAATGCACGTTGACGAGATCCGGTAAAAGGTTCTCTTGAAAGTTTTCCTTTTACACAGATTTCACAAAAATCCAGTTTTTTACTTTTGGACTTCACATTTATACCACTTACAAAATTCTTATTTAATAATTCATTAAAGACGGATTGCCCAATGTGACCATACCTTTTGTGCCACAGTTCAACTTCATTATAATTTGAAAAATGTGCATCATGTTGTTTTAATTGAAATGTAACAGACTTCCCCGTAAGTATCCTGACGCAATCAATACTTTATCCTTGTATATAAAGGCATTATCCTTACTGAATTTCACTTCAATTCCTGCAGCAGTCATTTTTTTAACTGACAGTAGATTATCTCTCAAGTCTTGTACATATAATACATCTTTAAGCATAACATCAACATCCTTATTGGTCACACAATGAATTGTACCTACATGATTAGCCGTTAAATATTGATCATCCTTAGCTACTTTTATTTGTATTGGATTCATTATTTCATTTACAGATGTAAAATGACTATTTTCATTCACAAGATGATCACTTGATCCAGAATCCAGTTTGAACGTTATTGTTGATTTCATATTCGGTTTTGTATCTACCATGAAACAAATATTTTGGGATTCAGTCTTACCTTTAAAAGCACTACGAGCTTCACTACTGCGACAATCATTTGCTTTATGTCCCATCTTATTGCACTTGAAACATTTGCCATAAAATTTTCTCTTTATTTGCTTCTTACCAGTAAAGGCGGTTTTAGTAGGACCAGTTTCATCTACATAACGATTTGAAATCTTTGTTTCTTCCAATAATAGACGCTGCTTTACCATGTCGTAATTGATTTGACCTTCAAGATTTTGTAGAGCTGTGATAAGAGGATCAAATTTTTCCGGAAGTGACATAAATAAATGTGTAAGAATGTCACTTTCTTCTAAAACAGCACCAGCAGTTTTTAAATTTCTAATCAAATTTTCAAACTTTACTAAATGTTCAGCTACAACATCCCCTTCGCTTAGTTTTATTTGCATCAATTGTTTTCTTACCAAGATCTGATTAATCATAGACTTCTTTGCAAAAACTTCCTTCAAACTCTCCCACATTTCTTTCGCTGTAGCTTTCTCATGGATATACCCCAAACATTTGTTTCCAACAAATGCAACTAATCGTTCCTTTGCCTTGCAATCTTTCTTCAAAAATTCTTCTCTCTTGGCATTATCTGATGGAGCCAAGTTCGTTAAAACTTCTCCAAGATTCAAACCTTCCAAATGTACTTGTACACGGAACTGCCATTCATCATATCCACAACCGTTAAATTGTGGAATTCCAGTTACTTCTTTATCGCCCATAACCTCTCGTAATTGAAAAATAAGAGTTTTATTTTTAAAGAAAAATATTACTAGTTTTTATAAAAGTTTACAAAGGAATGAAAAAATATTTTTTTTCGAACAAAGTATAAAACAAAGCTTATATGATTGAAAAACATTTTTCCAATAAAACTAAACAAAAATCAGCTATCAGCTGTTAAATGGGCTCTCAAATAAAGCAGCGATGCCAACTCAAAGTTGTGGCACTCTAAAAAAAACACGCTTTATATTAAGTGCTCTATAATTGGTATAGTATGTTTATTTAATAATTATTATTATTTATTTAGATAAAATCGATACTTTTTAATATTTCATATTAAATAATGATAAATAAATAAGCGAAAATGCTTTAAAAAAATAATGCTAAATGTTAAGTAGCAAACGCTAAGTTTAACTGCAAAAATGCTAAAAGGGCCATACTGCACACCTAACTACTGTAAATAAGCTTGAGTTTATATCTGGTATTTAAAGTGTGTTATGTGCCAAAAAAAAAAACGTAACCACTAATTACTAATGAAAAACTGTTTTCATGATTCAGACACTTTAAACAGTTCCATACATAACTAATAGACAATTTTATAGAATCCAGCATGATGGGAAACTGTTTAAATCAATAAATACATGTCTGAATCAAACAGTTTTTCATTACTAATTAGTGGTTACGCTTTCTTTGACACATGGCACACAGATGTAAACCCGGCCTAATCAACTCAAATCATTTTTAATGTCTTTATGGTTGTAATAAGCAGTAGCAGCTAAAATTAATAATTATTTCCACCAACAAATATTTATACATACATACTTACATACAGCAAGTAAATTTAATTGAGAAATTTTAAATATGTTTCCAGTCATGAATTTAGCCCGCCTTTTAAATAAAGTGGATTAAGCAATTACTCGTAACAATCAATTTATACTATCGCTGACGTAGAAGAAGTTAAGCTCGTGGAGCGTGTGTATATTCATGCATATGACTTATTTAATGATCGTTGTGTTGACTTCGTCATGATAATAATTATGTCATTACAATTTTAAAGTTTTTAAAGTGCTAATAATTGACAACAGACTTCTTTCTACCCAAAAGATTTTGATTTTAAAAAGTTGCTGGAATATAAAAATATATGCAAAAACGAAAATGCTTAAACAAACAAAGCAAGCAAAAGTTTCAAATAAAATAAAGACTAATATATACTTCGATATATCTTAAATAATACACATATCGTTGAGGATATATCTGCTAAACTGCAAAACAAAAGCTAGCGTATATTACAGAAGAAGCGGGCTTGAGGATAAATATCAAGAAAACGGAATGCATCAACAGCGCAGAAATTCGAGATCAATAACATCGAACTCTTTTGCTAAAACTCAAGATATTTCACTCAAATGTGAAATCAATTCTACTGTACGGCTGCGAAACATGGAATGCAAGTGTTTATCAGTCACTGCCTCCGCAGAATTGTCTCCGTGTTTTTTGGCCAAATGTAATAACCAACAGCATAATTTGGGCCGAAACAAAACAAATACCAATTACAAAGAACATAAAGAAATGCAAGTGGAAATGGGTCGGCCATATCCTACGAAGGCCTGCAAACGACATTACCAGAAATGCCATCGACTGGAACCCACAGAGTAATCGAAGGATAGGTCGCGCTGCTCGCACGTGGAGGCGACAAATCGATATTGAAGCTGGTGCTATGAACAGAATTTGGGGCGAAATAAAATCCCTCCCTCAGGATAAATTACATTGAAACATATTTGTTGAGGCCCTATGCTCCTTATAGGATCGACGGGAAGATATTTAATAAATAAAAAACTGAACGTTTTTTGACACACTTGCACTACAAATATTAGCGCTACTTGTAAAGGGTTTGCTCTATTAATTAAACAAAAATTCCAAATTCCACAACAACATTATCATTATGATTGTGCAAACATTGTTTCTAAACTTGCCCAGTAGTTTCAGCGATATTGTAAAAGTTAAGGGTGAAGAATGAGAATTTTTTATAAAAATTTTTAAATTTAGAATTTGTTTTTAATTGTTTTTGTTCAAATTTATTTTTTTCTCTGTCTATGATTCGATTAGGCTAAAGTTCGTATCGCTCAGCAAGTCATATTACATGTGATAATTTTTTAAGTAACAACTTGCACTTAAAAAAATTATTATGACAAGCACTGGCAGAACGGAATACAATGCTGTTTTCTAAGGTAGCCACTTCACACACCATCAGCGCTCGTGTGTGTAAACTTCAGCTCTAAATAACGGGTGTATTTTTTAGAGGTATAGAACTTTGAAATGAAATAAAATAAAGATTTTTTTAAATTGACATGTAATTTACCTTATTGAAAAATAATCTTCTGGAGGTCCAATTTTCGACGACTTTTTCCAACGTTTGTGGCAATAACGCGACAAATGTTATACTCCAAATGGTCAATCGTTTCGGGCTTATTGGCTTCGACTATATTTCAATTGGTAATCAGATTTGATGAAGGTATTTCGATTTAACGGGGAACTTAACAATTAAATGAGTGGATCATTCAATCTTCCTCAATCCACTAGATGATAACCACACATTCATTTATTCATGCTTTGTTTCCGATAAACACGAGTTTATTTCAATTGGTAATCAGATTTGATGAAGGTATATCGATCTAACGGGGAACTTGACAGAATTAAATGACTATATGGACACATATTCAATTCCTGTACACGATGGCGGATAGACTGATTCGAGTCTTCCTCTCTGTGGATGCATATTATCATTTAGAGTAAACGTGGTACGAAAACGTTCCACAGTTAATCGAATGAATTGCTCTGATGGATGATTATGTTGACTGTAAAATGGAAGATACGTATTTCGAACAGAGCAATGATTTTCAAATTAAATTCGTACAATTTGGAAGCGTTGTTGAGGCTTCAGTCTATTCAATTTGAAATGACAAGCAAAACTAAACATAAATCACTTGACAGCTGACCGAATGGATGATAGTTAAAAAAGTGTTGCCAACTTAAAGTTGTATACCTCTATAAAAAAACACCCTTTATATACAAATGCACATATTTTTCAATGCAAATAGAATATGCGAATTGTTTTGATTTATCGTAATCTAACTTGTTGAAAGCTTTTTACGTAACGAAAGCCCCAACTTACCATCCCCAAATTTACAACAGTCTTGCCGCTGTGTTATTTATTCTTTACCAATCATACAAATGTGTGTCATTTAGAAAGCTCTCATTTTCTTTGGAATATATTTTGTTTTTGCTTTTGTATATTTTAGTAACGAATTTTTGAAAAACTAAAATTTAAAATTTTTATAAAAAAGTTTTATATCACTTTGCCTAAATATCTTAAAGTATACTTTCGGCCCTGTTCTGTAAACCGAAACCGAGTAAATTTCTTGTTTTCAAAAAATTATTAATGGTCCTGCAGACGTGTTTCAGATATGATATTTGAGAATCTATATAAAAAAAAAATTTTAAAAATTTAAAAAAATATTTCTATTGCCGGAACTAGTTTTCTAAAATCGTGCGATTTCAAATCGATCGGTTTAAAGAACAGGGCCAAATATATTTAGTCAGCTAAAGCTAAATTTTTTTCGGAAAGAAATATATGTACTACAAAATTCTTAATATTTATCCCCCATATTCATAAAATTTCAACGAATTTGAAATGTATTTTATTTAAAATTTTTCATACAAAATTTTCCTAAAACGAATTTCAAATTCATTTTATTTTTTTATGAATACGGGGGTATATACATATATATATATATATGTATATCTATAGATTTATTTTTTTTACGGAGCATAAGAATGAGAAGAGAATGACTGATTAGGCCATAGCCTGCGATCCTGGTTTTGGGGCTGCCAAATATGCATCCAGGCATGCTAAGTTGCTGCAAGTATTTATTCCGAGCTGTGTTTATGCTTACACCGCCGCCGATCGGTCGTCAGAGCCTCGTTAGCGTGACAGAGGACACCACCAAGCGTCGGGTGGACAGTGGGTGAGGTTGACAGTTAGAGAGGATTGGCTTTATATATACATTGATCCTCCAGAAAATTCTTAAATATTCAAAAGAAATTCAAATTTGTCAAAATATTAAATATGTATGTATGTATATTAATATAATTATGAAAAAAAAATATCTCAAAAGTACTGACCTTGCCTTACAAAAAAACTAAAAAGTCCACACATTTATTAAATACATACAGCGAAGCAGTATTTTCAGTTGAGCAAACTATCAATTTGTTTAAATATCTACATATTTATTGTTTACAAACAAATGTAGAAGCCGCCCGCCGCAAGCAAATACAAGTACAATAAATATGTATGTAAATAGCATCAGTGAACTTGACAATTGAATTTGATAACGTAAATGTAGTGTCATTCGTCATAATCAAGCATTAGCACGAGATTGCACGTTTTAAATGAAATGTTTAGAATAATTTACACAAGTTTTTTTTTCAAACAAAGAGAAAAATGAAATATTTTACAATGTGTGCGAAAAACAAAGGGTGAATCAGAAACTCTGAGCGATATTGATGAAAAGATGATTTTTATTTTATAAAAAATTATATATGTACTATTTTCATGCTGCATATTTGTTACAAAATATTTTCCCATATTGTTTATTCCCTTCAAATTAATGGGCTTTATTTTTTGTTTGTATTTAATATTTTTGGTATTAAAATTAAGTGTTTCTTCGAAATTTGGAAACTGCGGACTTAGAAAGTTTCTGATCTTACAATAATTAAAAAAAATTTGTTTTCATTATATTTCCACGTTTAGAGGACCTGGGAATCAGTTGTAATGATTTTCGCCATGATATCTGTATGGATGCATGTGTGTGTGTATGTACGTACCATTGGCCTGCACAAGACCATTTATAAGACCTTTCAAGACATGCGACATTTTTCAAACGCTTTACTACAGCGAAATATTCTAAAATAAACGCTAAACAACACTGTTGGCAATATTTTTTTTTTTTAGTTATTTGTCTTGCCAACAGTGTTTTTTAGCGTTTGTTTTAGAATATTTCGCTGTAGTAAAAAATGTCTCATGTCTTGAAAGGTATTATAAATAGTCTTGTGCAGGACTTTAGTGCGTACATATGTAAACATCTTATAACTGAAAAACTGATTGGAAGCGAATTTGAGCTCACTTAGATATCGCAAGATAGTGAATCGATAAGACTTCGCAAATAAAATTTTCACAAAACTGTTTTGTTTAGACAAAATTTTAAGCCGATCTAGCTCGAAATCTAATATAATCCTAATCGTGAAAAGGCACGTCGATTGTTCGATTCTTTTATTTATATTTTAAAGAAATTGAAAGACTTTGAAAGCCTGAATAGATACACTATCTATAAAACCATAATAATTCATATTAAAACTAAGGTCGAGAAATTACATACAAATATGAAAACTACTATATATATGTATACCTATTTTGTATTTCACATATTTTTGCGGTGTAGTTAAGTAAAACCACATAGCGACAAACAGTTGGCAAACCCTCCAATCAATTAAACTAAAAATAAATCCTTTAATACTGCAACCATGTTTAAAACTAAAAACAGAAAGCATAAGAAACACGAAGCAGATCTTTGCTAATGCAAGTGGTTGCGCTACCGTCTTTCTAGTTTAGCTGAGTTCGGTCCAACTGCCAAAATAATAACAACATAACTTTCGTTCCTTTTTATATATGAAGTTTAAGAATTGAAGAGAATAATATTTTGTAGTTGTATTAGTTACGAATTCACTTATCTAATACGTTTGATTAACTTTTACTTTTAATTTAAGTACATATTTTAAATGCATATTTTAGGTTTTATTTCGCATTTTTATGCGTATAACCTAGATTTTATAGTGCATGAAAATAACAGGCCTGGGGCCAAATCACGGCATTCGAAATCGAATGCACCTTCGTGTAGAGAAATATTTCGATGACTAAAATTTTTTGGATCACGTTATTCGATCGTAATTTATGTTACCTACTACTATATTTTACATTGCTGTTAGCATATGACAATAAGAGAAACAAAACGAAACAGGATCTTCCATCATAAATTGCTCCAATACTTATTTTTGTTTCCCATTTTCTTTATTTTGTATTTGTTCTAGAAGAGACTGTTCCCTTATTTATTTTTTTGCACTGTCTATTGGGCAATCTTTATATTGATATATACTATCCCTATTAGCAATTAAAACTATATTTTTTAAACTAATTGTACACGCAAAGAAAAAATATGATTGAGGTAACAATAATCAAACAGCAACATACTATGATTTAATTATATGGTTGTATCAAATCATATTATTGTCAATGGAAAAGCAAAGTTTAAATAATATTATTTTCTGAGTTAATACAATATTATCTACAAAAAACAATTAACTTTGTTATGCCTAATCTTATTATTGTAAATAAGACAACACTATTGTTAGATGTGAATAAAATATAATTGACACTTACCATACCATGTTCTAATGTTATAATAATATTGTTAATTACGACCATAGTATTATTTTATGTAATAATAATATAATATTTTTTAATCATATATTTATTGGCAAATCTTTTGCTTAAAACAGCTGTGCGATAAATGCGAAATAAAGATAAATTAATATTGTTGAAAGAAAACGTATGTACATATGTATGTATGTATAGAAATGTATACTTACATACATGTGTATACACGAAATACAGACATATCTGTATAAAGAGATATACATACATACATACATATGTCCATATTATTTTTATTTATCTACCCTTTTGTTTATAATTTTTTTTTTATTTATTTAACACCACGCGTGCACTACTGATAGCTTATAAACGAAACACTGAATTGACAGAAAATGTTTCTGAAAAAGATTTTTTTAAAAACTTAACATAGTATGGTTTTGGATAACATTATATTGTTATTTACATCATATTATTTTTACACAATAATACAAATTGTATTGTAGCTATAAATTTTTAACAAAACTATATTGTTAAACTCTAACCATATCGCACTTTCTATGAATATAATAATTTAATTAGTAAATTCAAACAATACTGTGTTTGTCGTAACGAAATTAATGTGTAAAAGAACAATAACTAATTTTCAACGACCGCACATTTGTTTCAGAGAACATAATATTGTTTTCTCAACCATTTCACAACCATATCTTTTCTTTGCGTGTACTTATATTTTTATTACTCCGTTCTTTTTTCCCTTATTTTGTTTCTTTGGTTTATTTCGCGGCAAAAAGCTAGAGTTTACTTGTTTTCGATAGTAGATTAGCAATCGAGTACAACTTCGAGTAGATACGTTTCGATAACGATTGCCGTGATCCACGTTAACAACATTTGGATGACAAAGTACTCGATTTCGAATGCGGTGATTTGCCCCCTGGTAATCGCCAGTAATCGTGTTTATTTCTATAAAGGTAGAGGTCCATAGCTCGCTTTATGCGCGTTACGCTTTCTATGCAATTTTCCAAAAAGTAGAATCAATGCAATAGTATGTGACAAGTTACATTGCAAAAAACGCAGAACGCGTAGGCGCGTTCAAAGCGAAAAGTAGGTCTACTTTCTACTTTTGTACGCGTTACAAGCACCATGAAAGAAAGTCAGCTGTTCTTGAAAGAACAGACGTTAAAGACGTTAAATAATAATTTGTTTCTTACGTTATCGATAAATATTATTTTAATTTTAATTAAAATTAATTATCCACGGCAAAATTGATTAAAATTAATTAATTTTAATTAATTTTGCGTAAATAATAACTAATGCAAAACTGTTTTATTCACTCATGTATTTATTAAGTTAAATAGTTCCATACATAACTAATAGACAATTTTATAGAATCAAACATGATTGTAAACAGTTTAAATCAATAAATACATGTCTGAATCAAACAGTTTTTCATTAATAATTAGTTGGTTACACTTTTTTGGGCAAATGCACACAAGAAATGCCAGATGTAAACTCAGCCTTACATTAAAGTCAAGAACAGCCGACAATTTGCTGGAACAGCCCTGGCCGAGTTCTTCTCAAGACTATCATTTAAAATGCTGAATAAATAGTCAAAGACGTCTGCAGACATTCTTGTCGCGGTTCGAAATAGCTCAGGGTCAGAAGTTTTAATTTTTTTAAATGTGGTTTCAAAAAACCCACTTAAATTCCGTTCTAAATACAACGGCCGCATCCAAAACCTTTTCTTTTTTTTGAAATTGTACATAGGCATTTTTTGCACATAAAATTAAATATACAAACTCAACTAACTCCATAAATTCTTTTAAAAACTTGATTTCACTCTCCATTTTTTCTTTATAAGTATTTATAAACAAACGCACACAGCTGATCAAAACAAAAATAAAATGGCGCATGAAAAGCAGTGCATGTAACTCAACGCGAACAAAGTATAGAATGAAACAAGAGGATGAAACGCGTGTAAAGCATAACGCGCAAAAAACGAGCTATGGACCTCTACCTTTAAAGCACGCATATCCGTTAATTGGTGCTGTGGCTTGAAGTCTGCTGTTTTAATTGTAGCACACCAAACTGTAGTACTACTGTAGATGAAAAGGAAACTGTTTTACACACACACATAAACATATGTTATTGATAATGAAATATTTATACTCGTATACTTAATATGTATGTAAAAACAAAAGATTATGTATTACTGAGAGCCGGTGTACATACATACAAATATGTATGTATTTATGTATGTATGTATATAATAATCCTCATTTTGCACCGTTAACAGCATCATTATTATAAACTTTTGAGATGATGATGACAATGAACCAAAAGTGTTATATATACATACATACATACATACATACAAACATACAAAGCTACTTTATTTAGGAATAATCTACATTTATTAAATTTTATACAGAGAAAAATATAATTTGAATGAAATTGTGAGGGACAAATAATTTCTGTTGATGTTTGCATATATTTTTTGTTTGTTTATTGTTTGCAAAAATTTTGTAAATTCATACATAATAACAACTGAAATCAACACAGTTCAAAAATTTAACTATTGTCAGAGTCAATTGAATTCAGTTGCAGAACATCTGTAAAACGTTTAACAACTGGAATTATTCTTATTTCGAAATAATTCATTCTACCGAAGGAAAGTAAACGGGTTAAGTTTCACTATTAAAAAAAAAGAAAGAAAACGGAGTTTTAAAATACATGTGAAAAATGCTAAAATCGATATGGCCTAAGTTGTTGTTACTTTTAGTATTTTCAAATATTTATTTAACGGCCAATACAATGGAACTATGTGAGTGTTTACTGAATGGATGTTTATATTTATACAATAATATCTAGAAATTGCGGCAATTATTGTATGTTTTATATTGTTTCTCTTTTTCTCTGTCTTTCTTCATTAGCAAATTTTACACCCAAAATAAAAATAGTTTATGAAAATTTAACAACAGGTGCGAAAATGCATGTTTATGTGTTTTGTGTATGGGTTTTACTAATGTTAAACCATCAATTTCTAACAGCCTCATTTATAAATATTATTAAGGCTTTATAAAGGCTTAATAGGCAAAAGTTTGTATGAAAATTTGTCTTAAAAACCCTTTATAAAGCCTAGTAAATTTTTATAAATAAGGCCGTAATAATTTAACAAAATTTAAAATGTACATACATACTACTTACATGAAAATAAATTAAAAATTTGCTTAAAAGTTCATAATTATATTTGTTTTATTCTCACTATGAAATGAATTATATAATCGATACATTATTATGTCCAAAAAAATATATATACATATTGTTACGTTTTTATTCTCTGTTAAAAACGCTTTTCCGTAGATTCGCAGATTTGCAATAAATAAAAGACCCCAGTGTACTAATTAGGGTTAAGAATGATACAATCTTTATTAATTAATAAATATCACTAATCTAAATCTAATCCAAGAGCTTAAATACAAACACAAATATTATTCAAACCCTGCAGGAGATCGTACTAGTGTCCAACTGGTATTTTACTAGTACAGAAGCCACCACCACTAGTTCCCAACCGTAAACTTTCCTATAAAATGTTAATGCTCAAATTAGCATTGAGTGTGTTTAGAAAATTACTAGTGCCATTGGTACTAGTTTAGGACTAGTTAATTACCAGTTCTCTTGCAAAGAAAAATTCTATAAAATTGGTGGTTTTATTCTTTTGTTACCCAGTGACAACTCCTGGTTTAAATTCGCAATTATTTATCAAAATTCAAAAATACAAAAGGTTAATTGTAGTTATTTGATTATAATTATTTATAGGTGAACCTAAAACTTTAATAATTGTATAATACCAATTTTCGTACATTGGAAGTGCTGTGTTAGACAGTAAAAATTTATTTTGCAATGTGGTGCTTTGGAACTACTTCATATACTAGTACTCATCAGAACTAGTAGTTTTATTCAACAACTTTAACCCTTTTCGCACTAGTTCTTGCTGTTCTAGTAATTATACTAGTAGCTTTTAGACAATTGACACCTATTCTCCTGCAGGGAATGTTCACAACTGGTTACCACTACACCTTCTTTGCTGTGGTATATACACGTCTCAGACCACTGGCTGCGCTGGTGTTGACACAATTCTGCTTTCTCTGTTGCTCGTCACACACAAGACTCACTCTGCCGACACTTCCAGTTGATACACCAATAACAACTCTATGGCAGACTCTCACAGTTGATACACTAATCTGGACTCGCTGGCTTCACTTACACACGTTTATCAGCTTCCACTGCTCCCTTACTCTTTACTCAAGGGACTCCACAATAATCTCAAATCACGACAGACTAATTGTCACTATAGACTGTACTATAGTCTCTTCAATTTCCAACTCACTGTTGTATCACAAATCACGGACTGCGCACAACTTAATTGTCAACTCACTTGATTAACAACAGACTTCTTATTAGCAACTGAACTTCTTCGCAACTGATTTATTCCGAACTAACTTTTGATCGCGACTGCCCTGCTGTTGTATGCGTCACCCCTTTTTATACTTCGCACAACAACCACTAGAATGTTCATGCAAAGTCTAGACCGAATCATCATTATCTTCAATGTTGTTTACAAAGCGCGTAATTAAGTTCATGTGGTAACTATGTACATACGTGTGTATATGCATACATCATTAAGTGGTTTTTTACTTTTATTTCTGCCAGGCATGTATGTATGTATGCATGTAGCTATGTCTACCTTCATAACAAGCAGAGGCTTGTAGTTGTTGTTGGTTGTTTACATTTAATCACGTATATATGTGCTACGCATGTGTATATAGTTGTTTACTATAGTGCTTGTATGTGAATACGAGTGTACGTTTACTTATCTATTTAAATACTTCTGGATGTTTCTTTATATTGGCCCTGTTCGAATATTCTTGCGTAACACTTATATTAACCCGACGGCCATTTCCGTAACAATATGTACATACCCATCTCTGTACTTGTGTGGTGAATTATTAATATTTTCCTAAAAATGAATTTAACGGACATTTTTAATGAAACTTAATAACTTAATGGTCTTTCTGGTCAACTAACATTAATTTTGTGGCAAAAAGAAAAAGTGCTTAAGTCGAGATAAATTCATTGTAAGTTAATTGCACCCCTGTAATCCTCATATTCAAAAGTATGCCTGTGCAAAATTTCAATTATTTAGCGTGATTTTTCAGGAAGTTATAGCGCAATAAGTGTATAAAATGATGTTTCCTAATGCCCGTAATTTCTACACACAGGTAATTTACGTAAGGTTTTTACCCACGAGTTTGTCTTATAAAATTTAACTTACACGATAGATATTTAGGATGTAGAAATTACGGAGCTAAATAAAATAAAAGTGTACACTGATTTTCACATTTTAAGTGCAACAGAAAAGAATTTCAGAAAATCGCCTTGAAAGCTTAGGAGAGCACTACAAACCAGTAAAATATACGAATAATTTAAGCACTTTTTCCTTATTGCCACAGAATAAGAATTTTGTAAAGTCGCTCTTGGTCAGATATACTTACATACATATCGTTACCTATAGAAATGCCCTAACTCGATTTGAAATCACCATATCTGATAATCCTGGTGGAGATCACCTAATATGGATTCGCCTTAATATTTTCATAAACTGTTGTCAAATTTTATCATATATTTCCTTTCCTCTCATTTATCTTTACATTCTGGTTGCCCAAAGTAAATCTGCTAGAGTATCTAATTATTTGACTTTTAGTTTTGTTCGATGAAGGCATGAATTGAGTTTGGAACATTAATATTTCTCGATTAATCGTTTAACTCGAATAATTCAAATAATCTTTTAAATAATTTCATCCACTGGAACAAAACATATGTATATACATGTGTATTTATTATACGAGTATTAATAAACACACAAAATGAAATAAAAGAAAAATTCAGTTAAAAAATAAACATCGAAATTAACAATTTATTTGTTCTAAAACTCTTAAAAAAATATGTATAAAAATGTGTTCGATGGCAAATAATAGAAAATTTTTTTTAAAATAGTCTTTTAAGAATAATAGACAGATAATTGCATTTCAAACAAACGTTTTTGATTGCTTTGTTTTAATAAAACTTGACATTGAAAACACGCGCTTTCTTTTAAAGCAGGTGGTATTGGTGATACTGATGGAGTTGCATTAAAAATGTTTAAGCAATCATCTTTTATACAATAACAATTGTAATCGAGTTGGGTCGAACTCGTTTACTAGTTCATTTTTGACACAAACCGATGATCAAATCTATTTAAATTACTAGTGAACGAGTTCTAACCAAGCCTAATTTGTATTTTGTATCTCAATAGCATTTGAGGCAGTTGTCAAATTTGATTGCGTCCTTGAAATTAAATAAGTGTGAACCGCTATTGTCATAAGTTGCGCAACGTTTGCTCAAGTGATTGTTTGAGCAATTATTGCTAAAAAACTTTATAGTCATTAAAAAAACAAAGGGGAGTGAAAAACAGAAGAGATGCTTAAAATTATTACTGCCTGCATGACTAGAATATGACGTGGTAGTAAAAATTTAGACAGAAATTTTGCCCTTAGCAGCGGTATACAAACTGTTATGATCGGATTAAAAATGGCAGGACAGTGAACAAAATACTTAAAGGGCGGTATTTGTAGGCGTGGCAAAAAAAATGTTTTTGGAATCGTTTTTACATTCACCCGTATTGCGTATGTCGAGTCGAATATTCGTCTACGACAATTTTGTATTTGATTAAACAAAGCTTGTACAAATTTACTTTATTCTATGACAAAATTCTCGTAGACGAATATTCGACTTGACATACGCAATACGGGTGATTAAATTTAATCCTAGGGGGTGACTGGCATAATTTTGTTTTGAAACCACTCTAACGCACAGGCGGACATGCGGATAGAGAAACGGAGATTAAACCCAACGTTAAAAAAATGACCTGCAAGGTCAAACGGTTCCCATATTTTTTTTAGTAATCATATCGTTTAAGCTGTGCTTACACTATCTAAGTTTTCAATTTCAAAATATACAATACAACTATTTACTTTACTTCTGAGTTCAGTTGACAATATAAGCTATTATATTGTCATCTGATATAGAATATGAATTTTAAGTGTATAAATCTTACAATTAGCTATTGAAATCAGTCTAGAACTTAGACAACTGTAGAGGCATCTTTCAGAACATGATCTTATCATTTTTGCCGACATATTTGTATGTATGTAAATATTTATTGGTTGTAAAATGCATGTAAACGTATGTTTAGAGCATATTTCTGGTTTCTCTGGTAATATTGTATCATATAACTTTATGTAAAAATATATTTTCCCGAAAAAAAGCGACTAAAGTACTAAAATAAAATATGTACGAGTAAATTTTTAATGCAAAATGTTGCTTTCTAAAAATTCATAAAGAACATGCATACAACAAATTTCACATAAGAAATACTCCCTACATTAATTGCATTTAATAAAGAAAAAATTTCAAAACAGTTGCAAACCAATTATTGCAGCTTACGATGCTTTACGTAATAAAATAATGGAAGCTGAACGTCTGTCATCGTTGGGCGGCAATCTTTGGTTATCATCAGCCGAAGAGAAGGCCAACAGCATATTAATGAATGCTAAAAAGGAAGAGGTAGTTATTTTAAACTTACTCTACACTTCTGCACTCTATTCAAAATATATTTCCCTTCATATTGTCTCAGATAACAGAAGGTATCAAGGATCCCACCAAATATCCACCAGCCATGCATTTCTTTCAGGGCAAACAATATTTGCGACAAAGTGAAGTATTTCGCATAATACAAAAAATGCCGAAGGGTGCCTTCTTACATGGCCACAACAAGGGCATGGTTAGTTCCAAATGGGTGATAGGCAACTTGACCAACTTGTTCAATTTGTACACGTGCCGAGATGTAAGTGGTTTGCTGATATTCACTTATGACCAAAACAAGTGCCATAGCGAAGTGCAAAATGTGTGCTTGGAACGTGTTAATGCAGAGGACAAGAGGCTCTACGAAAAACAGTTGGAGAAACATATAAATATGTATAGCATGCATCCGGAATGTGAGTTGGTCTCATTGCTATTATTATCTTTTAAAGTAGTTGTAATGCAAAAAGAGTTTTCTTTTCATCTTTCCAGCCATGATAACAGATCGTCGGAAGATTTGGAAACGTTTTGAGAACATATTCCAAACAGTTGATCAACTGTATAAATATCAACCGGCCTTTTGTAATTATCACAAGCGTTTGTTGGAAGAGTTGTGTGAGGACAATATAATTTATGCTGAAATCAGGGCATCATTGTCCCCGGTAAGAGAAAATATTCTTATTTTAATTTATTACTTATAGAGGAAAGAATAATGGAAACAATTAGATTTATCTGCATGTGAAATTTTTTAATTGTCTAGTAGAAAGAAGAAATTTTATCCTACTAATATTGTAAATTTGCTCGGCAAAAAATTAACATACAAATCATTAGTTACAGCATTGATGAACTCAGCTCCAAGTAGTTTTTTTTTTTTGTTGTGAAAAATCAATGAATTTAACACTATACGATTTAAAGGTTGTCTAGAACCATTTTTCATATAAACAACAGCCTTAGAACATTAAATCATTACAAAAGCCTAAGGTTTGTGCTAAATTTCCTAGAAGTCAAATGGATATGGAACATATAGAATTGTATAAAAAAATGCAATGTGAGTCCGATCACAGGGGAGATGTTTAAACATCTAGTAAAGAAAAAAATTGTTTAAGTTGGAAGTACTTATGCTTTTAGTATAATTTTTTTAATTAATCAATTAAAAGTATCAAAACTTTCAATATTGTAGAAACATAAGAATTTGCTGGTTTTTGTTTGTTTTATTTAACTTATTTGGTTAGTAAATGGGCACACTGCAGTATATATGTACATATGTACTGCATTAAAAATTGCTGTAAGCAGTAAATTTACTGATTACTGAAAAAAATCAGTAAATTTTTACTGATAATGAAATTTAATTTGCATTACCAGTAAAATCGTAGTTCCGTATTCATAATAAAATTGTAGCAAGTGGCAGTTTTTTTGTTCTTGTTGTTGTGTACGCATTGCAATTAAAATGAACTCAGTAAAGTGCGACTTTGACTCGCGCACGAAGGGTTCCGTACATTCGGTTTGAAGAATTTTTTTAATGTGGCTTTTTTGAATTTTTTTCGCTTTTTTTACGTTTTGGAGTTTTTTTCTGTTTTTGAGGTTTTTTTTTCATTTTCGCAATATTTTTTTTGTTCTTGGGGTTTTTTTCATTTTGGCGATTTTTTCATTTTGGCGATTTTTTCTGTTTTTGGCGATTTTTTCATTTTGGCAATTTTTTTGTTTTTGGGCTTTTTTTCATTTTGGCGATTTTTTTTTTATTTTTTAATACAAAACCTTCCCTTTTTATTGCAAAATGATTTAAAAATATAAATTTGCAAATTTAAAAAAAAAATTAGTTTAAAAAAATCACTACAAAAAATTAACACTACCAAAAGTTATAAGTCATAGATCAAAAACCAATGAACTTATTTATCAAACAATATATATTAAACAATTACCATACCTTGATTGATAGACGGCATAACGCACTTTAAAGAATTTTATCTTTAAACGGCAGAAATGAATATTTGAAAATCCTCCTTTAGCTTGCGTATGTTATAAAACACGTGCTATTTTCCACAATCAGCATACTTTGAGTTGATGTATTTAACAGCTGATAGTAGTTAGCGCCTCATTTTTTTTACCAGTGATGTGGTATTTTGTACCGATTACTCCAACAGAATTATTTTTCTTAAATTCGAAAATTTAGAAAATTGAGTTTTGAGCACAACCTCATATGTACGGGCTCCAGTGTGCAGCGTAGCGAAATCAATAGGATTCCTTTTCACCTTTGGTGTACGGAACCCTAATAAAGCAATTATCAAGTTAAATAAAACAATCAAAAACAAGCAAATTATTATGTATTTACAATATTTTAAATAAGTTTGTTTGTATTCCTTCTTTCATACACTAATACACTCATACATAGCTCACACCGATTTCATAACGCGGTGTGCATCTCACTCAAAATTTGTGATTGTATTGTGAAAAATATTTTTACCCCCACATTCACAAAAAAATTGTGAATGTGGTCTAAAAGCGGTTAACAATTGAAATCACTGGTTGTATATTCTCCCTTATAGTGGTAGTTAGTGGTTGGCGTACTTCGACTTCGGCTACGACATTTTTGTGAAGAGAATAGTAACATACGTATGAGTGATAACTTAATGTACATATGTATATTTAATATAAATCATACGTCCTCGTTACTTTGCTTTACAAAAGGTAAACAAGCTCACACTTGAAAAACATTTGGCCAAAAATTTCAAATATGTAGTTGTTTGCCGTAATGTGTTCAAAATATATTTTTGCAATGAAAACCAAAAAAAAAAAATTAAATCTGACTTTGGATAAATAAAGTTAATTATAATGTAATTTGACCACTAAACACAAACACACGACTTCAAATGCCGCTAACTGCATTTGTCGCCTTGTGGCAGCAACTTACTTTTTTCGAATCGGCAGCAGCACACATATTCAAATACATATTTTTAGTTTGACACCTTCAAATATTTCACGTTTATAAAAATAAGACAACTATTTTAAAATATGATTACATCACGTAAAAGTATATAAATTAATCAAATTATTTCTTTACATGAATTTCGGGATGTTATTTCTGTTAAATAATATCAAATAATTATAAGCTCTCATTCTTTTCATATTTTCTATTAGTATATTGGCAGCACTATATTTGCTAATATGTCGCTAAAAAAAAAGTAGAAATTAGTTTAATTAAACTACAGCGACAAAATCAACATGGACAACACATTTTTTTTTTGTATTATATTGGCAGAACTTTGTTTAATTCTACTAAAACAACCTGCCGCCTTGTAGCGTTGTTGTCGCCAAAATACTCATTCTTATATAAACATGTATGTACATATATTATAGTTTTGATGTATTACAGTCGGTCGCTTGCTGTAGTCGGTCGCTCAAGTTCCACACCTAAAACTCTCAACATTATGTCATGAACAGTAATGTTAAATTATCCTGTTTAATATAGAAATTAAATATGGAAATAAAACCGCTGGAGTAGCCTAAAAACATCTAAAATGCCATTACTTTTCAACAATAACAAAGAAATGACGCGATGTAAAAAACAGGATATTTCAATTGTGAAGCGTTGCCACCCTCTTGTTTCGGTTTGCTTTATATATACACTAGGCATAAAAAGTCTGCGTACATATGCTTAGAAATAGTTTTATTTTCCAAATTATTGTTAAATACTAAAACACCTAATCTAAATTAGGGTTTTTTTAACAGACTAACTCCTTACTAATTTATTTATGGCAACTCTGTTTCACAATGCTCGGTAACATTCATTTTATCGATCTTAAATTGGGAAAAGTTCCATCTCTAGCTAAGAAAAAGTCTGCGTACATAAATAATCTAACGGGATTATTTAAGTTGTAATTATTCGTTGCATATAGTTTTTGTTTAAATTCGTGTTCTTACGTGTATTTGGTGTATTTAACAAACATTTTAATTGCATAGTTGTTATGGATCGCAAAGAAAAAGAGATAAGTCCCGCAGAGCGCGAAATTATCGTCAACTTATGGAAAAAAGGAGAAAGTTTTAGAAAGATCGGTGAGACTGTGGAAAGATGTCATTCTTCTATTCAAAGGGTGATAAATAATTACAAAGAAACTAAACTATTCATATCTAAGCCGCGATCTGGTCGTCCATCCAAACTTACTGAACGAGAAAAGAGGTTTATGATTCAATCTGTTAAAAAGAATCCCAAGGTAACAGCCTCAAAAGTAGCAAACGATGTTGAAATTAATTTTGGAAAAGTTATTAGTAGTGATAGTGTTCGAAAATTGCTAAAAAAAAATGATTACCATGGCCGTATAGCACCAAGAAAGCCATATATTTCACATTTCAGCCGACTAAAGAGAATAGCATTTGCTAAAGAGCATATAAACAAGCCTCTAGACTTCTGGGAAAAGGTAAATTTTTCAGATGAGAGCAAATTTTGCCTTTTTGGTATAAAGGGAAGGCAAATAGTGTGGAGAAAAGATGGCACTGCTCTTAATAAAGAACACTTATCTAGTACAGTGACGCATGGTGGTGGTGGTGTCATGGTTTGGGGGTGCATGGCAGCAAAAGGTGTTGGCCAGCTGCAATTCATTGAAACAACTATGGATAAAAGGGGCTATTTGGACATCTTAAGAAGCAATTTACAGCAAAGTGCAATAAAATTGGGCCTTCAGGGCCAATTTATCTTTCAGCAAGATAATGACCCTAAGTATACCGCTGATATAGTGAAACTATGGCCTCTGTACAATGTTCCTAAGCAATTGCGAACGCCTCCTCAATCACCAGATCTCAATCCTATTGAGCATCTCTGGGGTTTACTGGAGAAAAAGATCCGACAACATCAAATAACTTCAAAAGCAATGCTTAAAGATATTATGCAGCGGGAATGGAACAATATAACACACGAAGAAACTACAAAACTAGTTCAATCTATACCAAAAAGATTAATGGAGATTCTGAGACGTAAATGCTATCCAACCAGCTATTAAAACCTTTTAAAAAATTCGATTTATAAATATATAAAAACGTATTTTGAAAGGCGTACGCAGACTTTTTCGTACGTTTTTCAATGAATTTTTTTGTTTTTATTATCCTGTTGTTAACTGTGAATAACTTTTGCTTAAGTTTTACATTATTTTCTAAAGACTGATATGTATTTAATAAATAAAATTCGTTTTTGAAATAATATATATATATTTTTATAATTATTTTGTTTCTTTTTAATAGGCAAAGTTTATGTACGCAGACTTTTTATACCAAGTGTATATATATATATATATATAAATTGTATGGGAATGAGAATTTTTTGCAACAAAAAAAGCTTTCAGCTTTTGTTTAGGTATGACTGTAAGGGATATTCAAATTACAAGCGTCGAAAGAGTTCACCTGAGTTGAGACCATCTGATATGGATGCGCTTTGAATAGTATGTATTGAAAAAGTCTGATTAAACAAATAAATAAAAGTCATCGTTGCCACTATGTATTCAAAAGCAGCAGTTTCATTTGTCAATAGTAGTATGATTTTGCTCTGGCATTGCCTTATTAAAAAAAAAACATTTTATTGTAAAAACTTTATTCATAATTTTTCTTACAGTTACTGTTTACCGTTTGCTAAAAAAAAGTTAACCTTAAAAGCAAACTATAACAATTGGCCTCAGTCAATCTAAATTAAAAATTGATTTTATCATTAACGTACCTTTTCACAATGTATGGTTAACAGAGACTTTAACTGCAAGTTTTGTATGAAGAACTGTCAGTTAAAGTTCACGTTAACTCTTAACCATACATTGTGAAAACGAACGTAAATTGTTTAAAAAAAATTCTATAACAAAAATTAAAAAATTTTAAGAACCCCAAATATATTTAGAAAAGATGTGATATCTTCTAAACGGCTAGACAGATTTTCACCTTTCAAACAAAAAAAAAACTAAATCAAAATCGGTGCAGCCGTTTGGTCTATACTCGTACAGACACACACTACAAACTTATAACACCCCTTTTTAGTCGAGAGCTAAAAATAGTTAGCAAACTGAACAATTTCATGCAATAAAAAACAGCTGATATTCCGTAAATCAAAAAAAAAATCTCGAAAAATCGTATAAAAAAGAAAATTAAAAAATTACTCCCATTTCTGTGTTTCAAATTCCTTTTTTCTTTTCTTTATCCACTTGAGAAAAAAAATTTTTGTTTTTAATGTTCCAATAAATTTTCTTTTTACAGTTATATGGCGACAATAATGTTACATACAACTCTCTGGAGGTGGCCAATGAATTGGAGAAAATTGTAGAAAGCTTTAAAGTAAAACATCCCGATTTTATGGGCATTAAAATAATATATGCCAAAAGGAATAAGGCCACCGTTGACGAAATGACTCAACGTCTGAACACATTCAAGCAGCTGCAGTAAGTTTAAAGTGAAACCTTTAAATGCATAACCACCAACCTTGACTTTAATGGCCAACATTTTTATAGCAATGCTAAGCCAAATTTTATTATCGGCTTTGACTTAATTGGTCATGAAGATTCTGGAGATCCTTTGCATAAATTTGCCAACGAACTGTCAGATTTGCCGCCAACAGCACACTTTTTCTTTCATGCCGGAGAGACAAGTAAATTGAATAAAAAATTATATATTTTTCATGATTATTATAATTTTAATTAATAATTAAACAGACTGGTATGGTCGCACTGACTGGAATATGATGGATGCTTTGCTATTAAATACCAAGCGCATTGGCCATGCTTTTGCTTTGCCGAAGCATCCTCAATTGTGGTCCACCATTAAGAAACGCAATATAGCCATCGAGGTTAATCCCTTGTCAAATCAAGTTTTGGGTTATATTTGGGATTTGAGAAATCATCCGGCTTCAGTTTTGATTGCGGAAAATTTCCCTCTTGTTATATCGGCCGATGATCCTGGAGTTTGGAATGCCAAAGGCCTTAGCTATGATTTCTATTATGCATTTATGGCCTTGGCTCCCGTGGAGGCAGATTTGAAATTTCTCAAACAATTAGCCTTAAATTCACTGAAGTAAGAAAATCATTTCCAGCGTAGCTTTAGCTAATTTTATATATAATTTTAATATACAATTGTTTTAACTTTTAGATACTCCATACTCACCTCCGAAGAGCGGCGCAAAATCAATCAGATTTTCCAAAAGAAATGGGAAGAATTTATTTACAATATTATTAATATGAAATTTTAATTTTAATATAACTTAATACTCTACTACTCTATAAAATACAGATATTTAAGTAATAGTTATTAAAATTCATTCAACTTTATACTATATCTTTGGCATACCAGCCATGCAAACATTTAGGCACCGGTCCAGATGTATGAAAAACACATCTACCAATCTCATTCCATGTCTTGGCGCACAGCACTAATAGACCCACTTTGTTTTCTTTAAAACCACCCCACACCAAAGAGGCTAAGACCACACCATCATCTTCATCTCGACTATCGGGTGCTGGCACAAATATCGGTTCGCTGGGATAACAATTAGCTTCACACCATTTCTTACAGCTTTTATTGACAACATCAACTTTGACCAACTAAAATTAAATATCATAAAAAATATTTTTGATTTACAAAAAGTTTATAAAACAGACTTTCATCGTTCAATTCACTGTAGTATAATTACAATCATGATACAATAATATAAAGGTAAAACCATTCTCTCTTTTTGTCGCCATATTAACTTTCTGACGTATATGCCGACTGTTTTTTACTCTCAAAAATAATGCTACAGTATTAATTTTTGAAATCCGAGCTTTTGTTTAGTGTTTTGACTGTTTGTTTTGTTATTTCAAAAATTTAAAATAAATATTTTTTGATAAAAAAATTTAACAATTTTAATTTTCTTTGCATTATTATTAATGAGCTGCGTTGGTAGCTGTACTACCAAGAAAAATAAACAAAACATCAAGAAGTTCAGCCGCCTTCGGTGTGTGGTGAAGAATTAATCGGTCTAACAATTTAGAACAATTGGTTGTGACGTTCAAGAATTGGTTGGCGTAGTTACCAGTGAAGGAAAGCGCACAAAAAATTTCAATGTGCACAAAGACACGGACATAATACGCAGCCTATTCTATGAAGATTCCATAAAGAAGTAGAAGGGTAATTTGGGTATTAGCCATACACGTTACTCTACTTCCGCTGCATCGGTTGTGGTCAACTGCCAACCTTTCGTTGTGAATACAGCCCATGAGCCATGGCGTTGGCACGCCTTGGAGAACTGGTAAACAGCGAATTGGTAAGGCGTGAGGTTTTCTTCCGTAGTGTCAGTGACAGTGAACTTATTGCTCAGAGCCTTTGTTGCTGCCAACTATCATACCTCTCTTACTCGCTGGTAATTATGCCCAAAGATAAAATCTATGTTGTAGGCCTTGTTTACGGAAATCGTCCTTTATGTTTACGCAAAATAGTTTCACTCTACTTCGGCATCAGTTGAGTTGAAGATGCAGCCAAATAAACTTACCCGGAAAGGTTATCGTACCGCAAATATTACTGAAAGGGTGGAATACAAGCAATTCCGTTTTGTATTTTTGAATATGTTTATTTTGCCAACAAAATAACGTTATAATAATGTACGAAATAGTAATGTACATGGAAATAACGTCTATGGAAAATAAAATAAAAAATATTTCGAATATATATAATATAATGACTTCGACGGTTGTATATTGTTTTAGCTAGTGGCCTTATGGATTGTCTGCCTAAAAATTTTCTATATTAAAGCAGAAAATCTTTATTCAAAGAAGCCACTATTCGACATATCGCTTATTTACTTCAACAAAATCACAACTCAAAAAATGCGATTATTAAAATAACCTCAAGAGTATAAGCAATTACATTTACTATTCAAAAGCACAAATTACACACTTCCTAAAAACATTCCTAAAAAATGTTCCCCGGGCTTGCGTGTGGAAACGTTTTCCTCTCTCTTTACAAAAAAAACAGAAATCAAATAATTGTGATAAGAGTCAAAATTAGTTTTATATGTCAAATGTGGTTGTACCCAAGGCACATTCACAAGGTAGTAGCGGAAATGCAGCTGAGCTATTTTTTTTTTTTTTCAAATTAAAGTTCATCCGAAACTTCAAAATTTTTTTACGAAAGAGAAATTAAAAGAAAATGTAAAAAAATTTCAATATGAAAAATATTTTATTAAAAAAATTCTGTGAAAACAAATCTAAAAATATGAAAAAACTATTAAAAAATTGTGAAAAGTGCTAAACGTTGCAAATTTTGTTAGTGGTAGCTGCCGTGGAGAAATACATATTTTCAAATTTATGTGAATAATTTTTATTATTATTATGTTAAAGAAATTTTATGTTTGAAGTTTTGGATGAACTACAGCCCATGTTGTTTTTTTTTCATTGTTGTATTTTTTCATTGTTTTTGTAATCCTGATATTACCTGGAAATAAATTTGCCTTGGTTGTACCTTTATATTATTGTATCATGATTACGATTACTTCAGACTTTTGTTCAAAACATTCCACAAGGGTTCAGTTCAGAGAATGAAAAAATTATCGTTTTAAGTATTGGCAGTCAATAAACATCCACCAACTACGTTTACACACTTTTTTAAATTACGCAGCACAAACGACTACATGCATATAACTAAAACTTATAAACTGTATGAGCTGCAATCATACACATGAGTATAAAAATACTCTGAATATTAATCGGCTACTCATGCGAATGTATGTATATCCATGCCAATGTTTAATAAATATCTCGAGCATCACGCGTGTATTTCTTGCGATTAAATATCCATAGGCTGAGTATAAGCATACTCAGACTAAAAGAATGAGAGAGAGAATCAATATTAATATGTGACCGCACAAAGTGTTTGCGCTAAAATTATGATTATACGCAGTTACTACTAGACTATTCACTTACATATATATGTTTTTACTCATTTTCATTCTCTGGTTCAGTTGCAGAATGTTTTAAAACTAAATCAGCTTTTTTTAAGATAATGGAAATAAAATTTTACACCGACATGAAAAATTTTACGATGATTTAAAAATCTCGTTTTATTTTGAATTCTCTTTGAACATCGCTTAATCCTCTTTACTTTCACATTCACTTTTAAATTTGGACTATATAATATCTAAGACATTTAAAGTATTAGTCGGATTATTGACCAGTAGTGGGTTAATTCATGTTAAAAATTTTAAAACATTTCCCAATAATCGTTTTCATTCTGTTACCAAAACTATAAATGCAGCATATTTTTTTTACTATTTTGTATTATATTCTCAAGAATCATTTTCATTCTGCTGCAGAAAATGTGCCCTGATTGAAATTTAAACTGAGCCATATTCGCAATAAATTAAATAAATAAACTAAACGCCACTGAATGCGAAACTTCTGGATATTGCTAACATTATTCTGCTAACTTTACGTTATCGGCTAAGCAGTCTTGTGCTGTGGTGTTAACTTAACAGCACTGCTATTAGCACAGTATGTTAAAAGTGTTAACATTATAACATTCTAGCTGTGCATAATTTAACATTGTGTTTAAAGCTCTTAATAGCAGTGTGGGACAAATAAAGTATTCTTATTGAATAAAAATTTTATACTTCGGACTTATACTGAATTATAATTTCAAACCTACGAAAATAAGTCTTTTAAAAGGTAAAAACTTAACAATATAGAATGCGCTAACAGAATGTTTTCCTATTCTAATATGTTTTCTTTCTCTATCATATAGTAAATAAAGCTCAAACAAAAAACTTGAAATTTTAATTATTTTTCGATCTTCATTTGCTTCTATGATTTGAACATGCTAAAGTTCTTTTGGCTTATAAATCAAAACGAACTTTAGCCTGTTCAAATCATAAATATAGTAAAATACTTGAAATTTTTTTTTGCAAATATATGTACATAAATATGTAAGTACTTTCTTACTCCCAATTAACATATTGGCAATTGATGGGCAGACATCCTGCATCCTGTACGAGTACATATTGGAAATTAAAAGACACACATAAATTTTATATGTGGTGTCCTTTACTTCATCTTCACGTTTGCTACATACATACATACATACATATGCAAGCACGAAAACTAGAAAAGTCGTACGAAGCAACAAGTATAAATTGCCCAGTAATTGCCAATATATTAATTGGTTGCTGTAGCTTGAACTTACCGTGCCTGGATTCTCAATATCGACATCCGAACTTATGGCGTAAAAGTATTGATACTTTTTAGCTGCAAGAAATGAAAAAATAAATTTTGAAAACAAAATATAGTTATTTAGAGCCAATTTAAGCAAGTTATTTAAATATCAATTCATATTTATATTCCATACAAAAATTAATGAAAATCGGCATTTAAATATGAATTGATATTTAAATAGAGTTGGTGAAATTGGCCCTTAATAATTTATTTGTATTGAACGCATATCAAAATGAGTACGAATTTTAAAAATGTATGTATGTATGTATATAGAGTTGGTTAAACACGTCTAGATGCACTTCGTTGCTGCTTAAGCAACACATCAGCAGACTTCAACTAAAATTTAAAAAAGGTTTATAAAGCCCCAATGCTTATAGGCAAACTCTCAACATATTATTGAGAATTATAAAACTACTATCACAGTAGGCTGAGAAACTTTTTCAAAAAGGACAAATAATAGTCACCCTTATTCCAGTTGTCGACAATTTAACATAATACCAAAATATTGGTGCTTGTGTAACCGTTGTTGAAAACAACTGACGGATATTACTCTCTCCCGTATTTGTTTATTCCACGGCTATTTAGAATAGGAGGATTATTCCCCGGGAACAAATGATACGGAAGAGAAAAAATTCCCCGGGAAAATTCGTAATTGGGCTGTATTTACAGATATTGTCCTAAAAATAAATATTTATAAGTTTTAATATTTAATTTGATGGAAAATATTGAAATATCGATGTGTTAATTCATTTCGCCTGCAAAAATTAAGAGAGCAAAATCCGCATGAAAAATAATATTCATGATAGGGAGAATGAATCAAAAAGGAAAACACATTTCTAGAGAAGTATTATTCACAAGTTGGTGGAAAGGGGATATATTTCGAGGGATAAAATGCTCACGACAGGCTTGATTATTTCTGGGCAATTTTGAGATGTCCTATTCCTTTTACAAATAAATACTTCAAAATAAAAACTTACCCAAAAAGTTTTCATAATTAATACGCGGTGTCTCACATCCCCAGTCACACAGCATTTCGGGTCTTACAAAAATCTGACGATCTGGCATTTCATACGCTTCAGCCTTGCTATTCTCTAGACTCACCAAATTCACCAAAGTTTCATATCTTATATTTTCATTTGGAAGGGCGGGATTTTCATGATTATTATTATTGCGCAAATCATTTAAATTTGTGGTCATATATGTTATATCCTCGCTTTGGGATTGGGAATGTTTCATTGTGGACTGATGTAAGCGAGAGCTTATGTTGGAGAAAGTAAACGATTTCAATAGACGGCGTCTTTGACTGGATTGCAAAGAATTTTTCATTAAACCCTTGGTAACCGCATTACCCAGCGGTAAAACAAATCTTAAAGGACGTCCTCGAAACATTGAAGCATAGTCGGGATTTGATTGCATATTCATAATCGACTCCAAATACATGCAATTTATCATTTCGGGATCTTTATAGCAGCAGATATCGATGACCACATGATTGTCCTCCTCGTACTGATTAATAATATGCAAATAGAAAAATGCTTCCGATTCGAATGTGTGTGCCACTTGGCCTGTCGCACGATCAACTAAATGAAATAGACTGGGCTTGTCGTCAAACCATTTTAGGCAGGCCGATAAATTTTGATTACACAGATGTGCCTTAATAAATTCTGGCAATGATATTGAAAGTGGCTGTTCCACTATAACGAAATAGTTTTCGGTTATGCCAAACGTGTGCATATAGCCTGGATGTAATTTCCAACGACATGGTATATGTGCTTTAACGTACGCATTTTCGAACATATTTTCGCCATGTGGAAAACATATAATACTATATGCTGGTCCAGATTTTGTTGTTGTCATGCCTAAATTATAAGTAGTGCCATTAGACATAATGTGCGGATGTGAAGTGTGACTTACAACACCGGCAAAATCTGTTATAACCAAACGACCCTCGGTAGCCAATGTTCGAGGATTTATTCTATATAAAAAAAAAATTTGTGGGAGTTACCTTTAATTTTTTTTTAATAATTGCTTTGAGGATATACAACTTACCTATGTATCGCTGGAGATTCTGTGAAAGCATAAAACTCATCTCCAAATGGATAAATCGATATCATACAATTATCAGATCCACTATCAGGACGAAATATTGATGAAACCCTACAGGTTAATAAGACAAAAGCCATTAGCTTACAACATACATACATATACACACACTTACCCAACTTACTTGTCAAATATTGAGTGACACGGATCCGGTACCGATGCCGTACCAAATTCCGTTACTACAATCCTATGAGCTGCATTATTTTTCTTAAAAGTTTCGGTTTGCACGAAACGATTTTGATAGGTAACACGACCATTGTGTATGGCAAAACGATGCAACAAGGCGGAACAATCAAATAAATGTTGAAATGACATATCGCCTACTCGCCAATTGCCAGGGCCATTTCTCAACAGAGAACCATTAATCCAAGTTGGAATTTTACCAATAACATGACCTTCTATAGGCTCAATAACTTCTTTGCTACAGGAACGTAGCCAAACACTGGAATCACAGTTGGGATAACAACGACCTGAGCCATCGATACGCTTCGATTCGGGATCATTGTATTTGGGATTATATTTGACCTGTTCAAAAAAAACATAAAAATAAATTAAAATATATTTACATTTACATTTATACATACGTACATATTTTTTTGCAGAAAAAATGCACGAAGAAATTATTCACCCCTGTGTTGAAAATTTTTTCCCTCAAAATATTCTCAAGAAATTGCAATCGTGAATAATTTTTCTCTGCAAATGTTTTCCCTTTTTTTATTCCCCTTATCATAAATAATCAACCCTATCGTGAATATTTATTCCCTCGAAATATTTCCCGTTTCCCTAAAGTTGCAATCGTGAATTATTTCTAAGTGAAAAAACTCTCATGTTCGAAAAAAAATATGGCATCGCCGATATTTTTATGGGAATATAAAAATTATTCCCAAGAATTTATAACCTTGAGATTCGCGATAAAGGTGAATATTTATCACGGGGATTTTTTCACTTTTCCCTTGGTTTTGTTTACTTTATTTTTGCATCAAACTGAATTATTACATACGAGTAGCATAATTTCGATATTTTAATTCGAATTAAATATTAGTAAATATGGTTCCCTGTAACATACACAGTAAATTGTATGGCTGTGCACCGCGCTGCCAGACTTGCAATTTTTGTTGCAGCAACTTTTTATTTTTTTAATGAAAAGGAGCGAGAGATGAATTTGAACACTCTCACACGTACTCAAGAATTGCTGCAAAAAAAAACTTGCAAGTCTGGACTGGAACTAAAGAATTGTTTTCCACTGCACCTAGAATATTTACAAACATAACTTTCGAGTTAAAAAATTTTTATTTGGAATTTTATTAAACCTAAATCTGTTTGATTTCAAATTAATTTTTAAGCTTCACAAATCTTCTGCCCGTTTTTTACATTCACTGGGACTTATAGCGGTGAAATTTTCCCCGGGAAGATTCACGATAGCATATTTCCCTTCGAGGGAATTAAAATTTCACTTGTTATTCACAATAGGAGAGATTGATTTTTTGGCCTTAAATGATAACAAGATTTGTTTAGTATACTCTTAGCTACATTATTGCCAAATATAGTTTAGAGCTATCACCAAGTCTGAATTAGCTGTTGGTCAAAATTTTTGAGGATGCATTGATTTTCGAAATCTTTGGAGGCTCATAAAAAAATGTTGAGCACGCTAGCTAAACAGAGTGTAGGGTTTTATTACGCTTTGGTAGTACTATCGAACCTATATTATCCAGTCCGTGTGTTTATCAAAAAATCTTTATTTATCTCATAACTGATCAAACGTTTCTTGTCGACATCGAGAACCAGGCTGTTAAATAATATATATGCTTTTAAAAACTTTTGACAAAATAATTGTTTAAACCTATTTCCCCAGAATTGTAACCTTTATTTAAACTACACATATTAATAATATTATAGGGAAATATCTTTCCCCAAGTTAATACTGTACTTGTTCACTAATATAATAATGCAGATCATCGGGGAAGCTTTGCCCAAAAAAATATTTAAGAATAATCCAGCAAAAAAAAATCGGAACTAGTTCTAAAAATTTACTACTTTCATTGCATACCAATCACTACAGGTACTAAATTTAATATTCTAAGGCTGTTTGTTCTAGACACCCTTTTAAGCGAATGCCATTCAGTTATTTGGACGACTTCCGTCCCATGACAACTATGTGTTAAATTCATTAATGTTTCACCAGAAATTGAACTACTTAGAGCTCAGTTCATCAATGCAGTAAAAAATTATTTGTATTGTAATTTTTTTTTTGCTGGGAACTACAGATATCATATTAAACTTTCGTTTAAACAAATGAGGAGGACAACTAGTATCATAGTTGAAACAAGAACAATAACTCAATACTCAACTTGTTTTTACTATTACTGCATTAGCTTACTTTATTTCATCTTGATTGTACTTGTTATTAGTTAGGGCATTTTGCTTTTTAGTGTATGTATTTTGAATTTTATTTATTTGTTATTTCATCTCTATTAGCTGTTTGCCTTGGCACTGGCATATTTCAGCCGTATTAGAAATGATTTCTCCAAAAGAAAAGCAAACAAATAACGAAACTATTTAATCTGCGCTAAAGCCATCTAATCCTCACTATTATAAAATTAATCCTATGAAATACAACAACAACAACAAACAACAACAACATGACAACATGTTTCATACAAAATATTGTAATTTTCAATTCGTATTACAGTGTTTTCTCACTGAGAGTTAACAGCTGATTTTAACGTTAAATCCATAGACAGCTGATTTTGCATTCACACTGCAAGTTTGTTAAATTCAGGCCTTAACTCACAGACTGTCTAATAACTTTGCTCAAAATAAAATAAATCTGCTGCAGAAATGCTTGTGTTTGTTGCTGTATTTTTTTATACTTAGTGTTATAAAACACTTATTTGACAAACTTGTACAACAACTGTTTTTTGTTTATATAAAAAACTCGGAAATTTTACAATGCGTTGTTAAATGGAAATTATTTTATATTTTGTAAATAAATATTTAAAAATTGTGGAACTAGTAATACAAAGTGAAGAAGTGCTTGGAAATCAAGTTATTACATATAAAAAATGCACAAATACATCACAAAATAAAACTTTTTTATCGGTGGATCGATTTCAGTAATATCGTCTATTTTCACTTCCCAGAGAGTCAATGAAAATATTTTCGTTGCTTTCCTTCCAAAGAATTCTTCGTTTTACCAACAAAAACAATTTGTATGGTAAAACGAAGTTTTAACAGTTGATTTTAATGTTAAAACCAACTTTTATTAAAACCATGTCAGTGTGAAAACACTATTAATTAAGCTTATACTTTGGTATGTTTTAAAAAAATGTTCTCAAAATAGGCTTTAAAGCTTAAAACTACAACTGCAAAACAGTAAAATATGACTGTAAAGAAGTAAAATGTGACTTGAGCACTTTTTCCTTATTGTCACAGATATGTTGTTTAAAAAGGATGCATTGCAAAAGAAGTTTTTGCGGTCGTTAGAGATTTGTTCAGTGAACTGGTTTATGAGAAAACAAAACCATTTCGATATTATTGAGTTCTGACTGTTTAAGATAGAGATCCTCAACAACAACAAAATTGTGCAAGGGGTCCATGAACAAGAATTTGGTGGGAACCCCTACCCTAATGTACACACAAATATGTACGCATAGTAGTGGGGCTTGGAAATATTATTCCTAAGCTTATGATATATATATATATATATATATATATATATATGTGTACATATGTACATATATATGCTGCATGCCGGCCAGTCTACTCATGTATTATTGTAAGTTTAATGTCAAGGTTTAGCAATCATATTCAATCAAACGTGAATTATTTAATTTTCTCCTAAGCACACACATATGTACATACATATACATATGTATATAAATAGACATATGTTTATTTGTATATTCATGTACAGACATTCTCCCTGTAGGAACTGTAAAACAGTACTGATTCACTATTGACTTTGTCATAAGTACTACTGACGAATTTTATCCTATGCAATCCTGTTACTATTGACTAGGTAGTTTTTTTTGCCATATGTAGACATTGGAAACAGAGACTCACTAGCACATTTTAGTAACTCTAGTATACACTAATGCTATTGATGCTATTTGCTTAGTAGTTCTTTTGTGTAAAATATAGGAAAGATTAGCCGCCGACAAAATTATCACTTAACTGCTGCTGAAAGCTCTGACAATATCATCAAAACGTCACCAATATAGTTGGTTACTTGGGGACACTTAACTGCAAGCTTCCTATAGGGTTACTACATTTGCTAATAATCATAATAATAATAATTTTGCAACAAATCAAATACGAAATGCTGATTTAAATTTAGAAAAATTAAGAATTTAAAAAAATGTACAACAAGTTTTACTGAAAAAGTTTTCAAAATGAAACGTGGGTCAGGCCAAGGCTGGTCAGTTCACTATTAAATATCAACTGCGAAATTCTATGTTATAAATTATAATAAAAAATTACATTGAGAAGAAATTCACATTTTCAAATGAAACCCAGTGTATGGGATCATTATAAGAATTTCAATTTAAAATATAATGAATTATTCTAAAAAAAAATAAATATAAAACTTTTTTTTCGTATGCCCGTAATTTCTACACACAGGTAATTTACCTAAGGTTTTTACCCACGAGTTTGCCTTATAAAATTCAACTTACACGACAGATATCTAGGCACCAAGATATCTATTTGTAGAAATTACGGAGCTTAATCTACAATAATTAATAGGCAAACATGTTTTTTGTAATCCCTTTACGCCGATTTTAAAAATATTTATATGGTTTTAAAGACTATTCTGTACAGATGTGCACAATCTATATTTGATTGAAATCGGTTCAGTATTCAGTATTTTTGGGAGCTATAATCATTTAAACTTCCTACTAGTTAATACATGCACGCATAATACACACGCATTTCTTAGATTAAACCAAAAAAAAAGAAACAAAACATCTTTGTGTGTATTTGTAGTATTTGCTCTTGCTCTTTGGTTTACGTTTACGTGGCTGCTCGCTACACGCAGGCATTCAAGTAGAATCTAAATGATTCCTTTTTGAAATCTTGCTCTTGCATCTAATGCAGCAAGAAACGTGAAATTTTGCGTAAGTAACGATGAACCGCAAGCGCAATATAAAAAGTTTTCTTTTTTTATATCGAAGCACACAGGGTTTTGGCTAGTTAAGCAACTAACTACACTTAAAAAAACATTTGCAATGAAATTTTATCAGCTACATTTTAATAAAATCTAATAATAAATTGAAAATGTCAATACTCTTAAAAGCGGGATAAAGCGGGATAGAAATTCGCGGCATGATCGACCTATAAAAAGCGACATAATCCCGCCTAAAGTAGGATGTCTGGTCATGTTATATATAGTAGTACATTTATAAAACATCTATGTATTAGAATTTCTTATGTAAGCCACACACCTTGCGACACGTTGGATTACCAAGTTTTGTGTTTTGCGCATAAACTATACAACAACGAGTACAACATTAGCGTATAACTTCATTTCTTAATTTTTTTTTTTTTTTTTGAGTAAACATGACATCGGGTACTATGTCGCGTATTGTAGTGGAATGTTTTTTTGGTGGAAAAAAATGAGATGAAGAAGATAAAAAAGGACAGAAAAAAATAATTTGATTAAAGGAGTGGTTTATATAAAAGGAAACGTATTCTAACAAAAAACTTTTGAAAATATTAAAAGAAAGTGATACCAGGGACCATAAGTTACAAGTGGGTGAAACAAGACGTATTTAATGACCTTTTATCAAAAGTTCCGATGCATATACAAAAGCAATTGCTCACCGTAAACTTTTATACCATAATTCAATAAAATCACTTATATCTGTGAAATATTACATATATGAATATTAGACGCAAGTTTGAATTCGTGCGCGATGTTTTTTATATGACCACAACGAAAATAAGAACAAAATGAAATGAAGTTGTACAACAAACTCCTAAATCTTACAACCTGTCTATACAACTTGCCAAAAAAATCAAATCTTTTTAATATTTCGTACAACCGAGGCACAACTTCATACGACAATCCCACGCACTTTACAATCTCATGCACAACCTGCTCATGTTGCAGCAACGGTCGCAAGGTCTGTGGCTTGCTTTACATTTATTTGCTGCGTATGAGTGATGAAGAAACTCTTTCTTGCTTCAATAATATTCACCATACGCCACCAATTCCAACCGAATAAATATTGGGTCTTATTACGAGTGTCGTATTATGTCTTCGACTACGACGATTTTGTACTAGACTAAAGAACATTGCAAAATTTTTTCTTTAATCTAGTACAAAATCGTCGTAGTCATAGACAAAATACGACACTCTTAATTAGGCACATTCTACTCAAAAAAATTCATTTGATGTATGTATTTGGATGTGCGGGATGAACAGGAACCAGATACCAGTGAACATATTGGGCCTTATTACGAGTGTCATATTTCGACTACGACTACGACGATTTTGTACTAGATTAAACAAAAAATGCAGTAATGTTCTTTAGGCTATTACAAAATAGTCGTAGTCGTAGTCGAAGCCGTAATGCGACACTCGTAATAAGGCCCATTATCTGTCGCTGCCCGAAGATGCAATGCCATATGCTTAGAGGGCTGAGCAGATGTTTCCATAAAAGCATTACTGAGGCTCAATTATAGAGTGATTTTTGGTTACAAATGGAGGGTATATATTACATTTTTGGGCAATAAAAGGGAATCACAATGGACCCAATTGTGTCTCCGAGTAGAGCTGCGGTAAAGCACCATCCCTCCTAACCTAATCAAAAACACTTGGAATATTTTTTTTTATTTCTAAAAACAAACATTTCACAAAAAATTTTTGAAAAACTTTTTATTTTTTAAGCGAGTATTCAAAAAATCCCAAAATTTACTAAATAAGTTCTTTTGGGGAAATCAAAATAAAAACATTTCAAAACCATCCGATTTGGCATGGAATATTCCATATATGTATATGTATATACTATTTACGATTACTCAGTTCTTTTCATTACATCTTTAAAATACACAGTGTACAAGTTATTCCGCTTAATATACATAATAAAACAATAGCAATTTAATAATAACTATGTCAATCTGAATCAGGTAATTTTTATTTAAAAAAAAACTCATTTGTTTATTTATCTCGTGAGAATAGAAGATATACACATTTTCGGTACAGGTCCCTTCAAGAACGAGAAAAATAACAAATAATTAATAAATTTAAAAATTTTTCTTTTTTTAATTTTAGTACTTTGTAGATCTTTACTTTAGTTGGATGGTTCGCCAAGGAATTTTTTTTAACACAATTCAATTTAAATTACTAACCGAAAACATTTCACGTATAAAACTTTTTAAAACGCCATCAGCCATAATATTTTCTTAAAAATTTTGCAATTCGTTTTTCCAAATGTTTCATTAACTTTTTATCCTGTTTTTCTGTTTTATTCTATTTTGCTTAAGCAGTCAACACTTTTATGCATGTGTATGCATATAAACCGTTATTTGTTGTTTTACGTTTGAATTGTGAAAATCAACTGACAGCTAATGAGACTCAAGTGATAGGATACAGTTAAAAGAACAAATATTTATAATACACCGTTACTATTTTACAAAATGCACACACACACACACGCGCGCACACACACACACAACCATACACAATTACAAAACTACAAGTAAATAAATACCCTAATTACAAAAACAACACGGAATAAAAGTTATAGTTTTATTTTTAAGAACAAAATATAAGTAGAAACTTAAAAAAAAGTACAAGCTTTTTATGTGCGAATTTTAGCCACTTAATATGTAGTAAAAAGCAGAGATTAAAGAGAATTGATTCTTTAAGAACATAATTAATTTTTCTGCACTGTCTATATAAAACTATAATACCTAGTATTAAATAAAGTCTTTATCAAAACTTTTTTTTACACTCATTCGATTTCTTATCGAAAACAAAAACCATTGAGTGAAATTTTCCTAAACTACAACCAAAACAACTTCACTATATCTAATTCATACACCTTTTTAAGTACACCGGTTTCTTTTTTTTTATGATTTTGAAAAAAAAACTACTACTACTACTACTATTGGATTTTAAAAAGATTTTAGTAAAATCTATTGATGAAGTAGATTTTGTTTTGTATGGGAAATCTACTCGAAATCTACAAGATTTCGCTCCATTAACTTGGCATCAATTAATATCATAACTACATCAATTAATGGAGTGATCAAAAATAATAATAATGACAAGTTCGGTGCTTTATTCGGCTGAGCCGAATCTTCATCGACCCTTCACCGACTTAGGTTTATGGAAGTATGTATATATGTGCAAACATAAGTACATACGAGTACATACATACAAATTTGTTTTGTGAAAAGAATAGATGATTTATTTTTGCCTATAGTGCAATTTTGAGAAAAAGGCCTATAGGTATTTTCCTACTAGCCAATTTAAGGCAAAGATTTTATTTTTAATATTATAAATAGTTGAATATTTGACATTATTATCGTAATAGTTTTCTTTCATAAAGAGGATGTTAACAGATAACAGGGGTTCCTAATGGCAATTTATTTACCCACACCGAAAACTGAACAAATATAAAAAAAACTCTTGATTAAAGATCTTCCTAAAATGTAAAATATGTTTAATTTAAAAACAAATATAGTTTTATTGTTTTTTTTATTTTTGGCCAAATCAAATTTGTTGTGAATTGAATTCTTTTTATTTTTTTTATTTTTATACCAAAGTATCTATTTCTAAAATATAAAACTTATTTAATTTATAAAGCAAAAAAAAATTAATTTTGTCTAGTTAGTTTTATTTACCACAAAAATGTAAACTATCCAACCCTGGAATTGTCCTTTCAGATTTTTCTAATTTCCTATAAAAATTTATTTTTTTAAATGAGACATTTTTAGATTTAATTGAATTGTAGTAAATTTTAATCAGAAATATTTTCTTAATCAGGCTTGAGTTCTGTAATTTCAATTCTTATTGAATGAAATATTTTTATTAATTAATGTAAAATATGTTTAATTTACAGAGGTAAGGAAAAAATTAGTTTTAGTAGGTTACTTTTATATACCAAAAAAAATTAAAATTTTCCAACCGTGGAACCGTCTATTTATTTTTTTATTTTGAATGACAATTTTATTCTTTCGGATATATAAAATTGGTTTATTTAACAAAAAAAAAACAAAAATTTGTTTTAGCTAGTTACTTTTATATGGCAAAAAAAGTACAAAATGTCCAGCTCTAAAACCATTTTTCGATTTAGCTGATTTTCAATACCAATCTATTTCGGACCATATCTGATATACCAGTCTTAAATCGAAGTCACCAGCTTTTCTGGGAGCTGCAGAAACCCGATTTTACGTACAGACAGACGGACGGACAGACGGACATCGTTTATTCGTCTTCCCTATGCATAAGGACCCAGAATATATGTACATATGTATAAACTTTATGGATCACATATAAATATTGTCGAAATTACACATGGAACGACAAACCTAGTATGTATACATATATACCCTTTAATATTTTTGGTGAAAGGTATTACAAGTAAAGCCGAGATCCCACTATGGGCGATTTTCGTCGGCTCATAGTGCTCCGAAAAAACTCATGCATGTCAAATCTGTGTTAATTTAATTATGGTTTTTACAAAAAGCAAACAGAAACCATGGCAGGGGTGGAAAAGATGATACTATCGTAATTTTGTCGGTAACATATGTTGTTCAAAAACCATGTTACTATTTGGTAATATTAAAATAATTTTAGTATTGTCGCTAAATACACAAATAAACTAACTAATATAACTAACGAAATAAAATTAACAGATTCCGTTAATTTCTTTTGTAGTTTTTTTCACGGTTTTTGAAAAAAAAATTGCCAAAGTCCATATTATGACTGTGGGTTAAGGTATGGACTTTTCGTGTCGTTGGAGGTATTAAATGTTATACATATATAAATAAAGGAGGGCATAGAGATGGAACTCGGCTTAAATTTTCTGGTTCATTTTGCTTAAAAAATCTGGTATCAAGACCATTTTGTGAGAAAGAACTAATTTTGATTATTTAACAGAGGTCTGTTTTTTAACAGAGCTCTGTTAAATACGACGATTTGTGTCTAGGCCCTAGACTCTAGAGTTATAACTTTAAAAATTTAACTTCACGCACATTCCATTTTCTCAAGTCATATGGCGAGTACTTTTGGATGATTTGTGACCAAATTTTCTGCGGGATGAATATGTTCATAATAACTACTGTAACGCTTCATGAGTAGACGATTATAGTTTTATGTCAAAACAATTTAAATCAAAATTGGGCAAATACTTTGTGAAGAAATAGACAAAAATCCTTGAAAAGAATTTGATATTTTGTTTTCAGCTATTTTACATTCGAAAAGTCATCAATAAACATTTTTAAAAAGAAACTGTTCCTTTAATTTTCCATTTTAAATTAACAAAGTAATTGGAAACAAAAAAATAATTTCTTTGCAAACCCTTTATATCCCAACAAAAAAACTAGCTGCTTCCAATATGTAATTTGGAAGACAGAAATTTATTAGCAATACTTTTGCAGTCGGTGCCACTGTGCGGATGATTTATAAGCTTTTTAACTTATTAAAGATATAAATTTGGAAAAATAAGAATATTTTCATTATAATATCAATAGCTTGTTTGACAAGATATTCGTATTCTATTTAAGTATATAGTATATACATATCGCTCATTTACTTAAAAAACGTCAGTGATGCACAATTAATCCTCATATCGTTCTTCATATTGTGCATCAATTTCATACAAATATCTTGTTTAATCATCTCTTGAGAGAAAAATTAAATTTTCTTTTTCCATTAAGTTGTGTGTAAATTGAAAACTTCAACCCGTTTTCTAGCAAACTGTTTTTTTTTAAGTTATGACGTTGTTTAAGTAAATGAATGATGTGTTTGTATGTAGAACATGCTCCAAATATACGAATAAAAACATGAATAAATAGCTTTTTTCTAATTGACAAACTAACGATGATGCTGCCTTGTGTTTCCATTTAAATAATTTCTGTTTGTGTTTATTTTTATTTAACTATTTAGGAATCTGTTTGTGGTCGCTTAGATACAGACCAACATATAACGAAATGTTTTATTCGCCTATATTGTACTGGATTAGTAAATGTATAGTAAAGCAAAAAACTTTTTGGCCACTAAAAATAAAGTAAGTTTGCGCATGTGATCGGCTCAAATTTAAATGATTTTATTTATATAAAGTTAACTCAAAGTATTAAATAGCAGCTTTAGGATTTGTTTTTTGAAATCCGTTATTATTTTTTAAAACGATGTCTAGTTTCCGCAAATTCGCGAATCACTATTCGACACCATTGCACTATGTGTCCAATTTCAATTTAAGCGGCAAAAATTAAAATTTCCAGCTTTCGCTTTTCAAAAAAAAATCACGAATCAATTACTAGCACTTCGATGACATAAATGCCAAAAATGTATGCTAGTTGGCAACTCTGTTTATATATAAACAGCTGTGAATGCTTACATTTTTTTAAATTAAGTTTTCAATTTGTTCAGTGGTAAAAAATTGCAATAAGGGAGAAGTGATTTTGTTCAAAAAACTAGTTATGTTTAAAATTTTACCAAAAAGGGTGTATACTTAAAAAAAGATGAAAATGTTTTACTAAATGTTGGTATTATGTGTCAAATTTCGCGTATTAATTAGTTCTTGTTTTTTTTTTTTTTTTTTTTGAAGTTGCGAAAAAGTTTTTGGTTTTCTGTGGAATAGAACTTACGTTAGTCGCATTCATGATACAATTATAACAGGTACATGCACAAGCCCAGCCTGTTACTGTATACATTGCAGATAAATGTCAAACTTTGTTTACAAGCTGCAAAAATGTTAGTGTATGTGTGTGAATAAAATGTTTATAGTGTTGCCAATGAATTTACACAAGGCTGTGTCTGCAATTAAACATTGAAGAAAATTACACTACACATCTTTTGTGTAGGTTAAAATTAAAAGAAAAATAAATACAAATAGAACCCAAAGTAGAATTTCACAGACATTATACAAGAATTTAATTCCATGGCCTACACATGTGAGTAGAAATTACACACTATTTAACTACACACAGAATGGCAACACTGAATAACTATAATCATGCAGGAATGCCGCGTCTGCAATTGTACTTTAGTTGCCCTGTAATTGCAATTTTTTATAAACAAAAGACATTTGTTTCTGACAATTTATCGTTTGTTTATAACAACAAATACAACAAAATTCCAATTGTTGTAGTCGTGCATGTACCTAGTATAATTGTATCATGGTCGCATTTCTTCAAGTAATTATATTATATGTAACCTTCTCCGAGAGAAGGTACCTAGTGTGTCAAAAATCAGTCAGGTGTGTGTCAAAATCGATAAAAATGAGAAAAACATTAAAATTTTATTTTTTAAATGCCTTTTTTTTCAAAACTTCATTTTCACACACTATGTCCCTTTTCTCGGAGAAGTTCACATATGTAGTTAATTGTGCGAAGCTCAACTTTCATGTCATACTAGAATTTTTTACCAAAAAGGGGTGGAAGTTTTTGCTAAGTTTTATGATGCTTGCTCATTTGGAAAAATTTTTTGCCGTAATTTCGGCTTTTGGACACATAGTGCAATGCAAGCAAATAAATTTGCAAAAAATCATCAAACTTGGATTAATAACAATATTTTTTTTATATTAAAAAATATGCATTTATGACCAAATCATGCAAAAAATATGAATTTTTAGCAAAATATTAAAAAATATACACAGACAAATCGATGCCATTTTTGCACAAATTCATTTCTTCGTAGAGATATTTCGTTTCTGCCATTATCAGGATTAAGGAAAGAAACATGTACATACATATTTATATGCAATTCGACAATTGTGTAGTCAAAATATATTTTCAATTTAACAAGATTTATATTATTTTATCTATTATTTTTAATCCTTACTGTCTTGCGTTTAATAAATAATTTAAACAAAAAGCATTTCTGCTACTTATCATTTAAAGCATAACAACCGAATGAATGGAATAGATATTACAATGTTTAATGCTTAAAAAATGTTTTACGAACTTTTTTCGTCCATTCTTGCCACAGACTTTATTATTCTTATTAACCCCCGACCAAAAAAAGGGGTGTTATAAGTTTGTAGTGTGTGTCTGTGTATCTGTGTATCTGTGTGTCTGTCCGTGTCCAAGTACAGCCCAAACGGCTGGACCGATTTTGATTTAGTTTTTTCTGTTCGAAAGGTGACTTGATCGAGAAGGTTTTTAACTATGTATGCCGTTTAGAAGATATCACATATTTTCTAGATATATCGGGGGTTTTTTAAATTTTTAATTTTTTGTTATTTTATTTCTATACGTTAAGTAACTTCTTAGTATTAATCATAAGTTTTAACTTATAATGTAAAGGAAAGCGAAAATAGTTAATTGATATTAAATGAAAAATTTTTATATATAAAAAACACCGCAGTATATTTATTTGACATTTAGTCTTTAATGTATTGAATTGGTATAATGTGATGGAAATTGAAAAATGGATGCAAAAATCATATAAAGAAACTTGTTTTGCAGAGATTTTTATTTGAAGTTTTTAAATTTGCTATGTTTTTATATGCAATTCTTACTATAAACATACGAAGTCTTTTTTAGCTTATTTCAAACAATTTTTGACTTGAAGTCTACTGATGAGTTCTTTAAGCAGGAACGAAATGCATATAAACGGTGCTTAAAAAAAAATAACCAGCATAAATTCCTAATGAAGGAATTGTTTAAGTAGAAAAGGAAATTCCAGGGTGGCGTTGGCTGAAGTAGTAAAGTGGCGTTGGCTGCAGTAGTTAGCACGTTGACTACAAAACCGAAGGTATTGGGTTCGAGCCCGGTCTCCGACAGTCATTTAAAATAACAACACCACGCAATTTTCTGATGTGCATTAGTGTCCTTTGTATCAGTTGTTGTGAGAAAAGTTCTAGTGATGCATGCATAAGGCACTGGTCACTAAAAACTATACCGACTTCATCAGATACTAATCCTAATGTAACATCAGAGGGCCCTCCTTCGTTGTGCAGCAGAATCATCGGCGAAGTAAAATAGCCAATAAAATGGCTACTAAACACAGCTCCAAAATTTAATACGCCTCATTTGACACCAGATGGCGCTGCAACACTGCATTATCAAGAAGCGTGCAAAGAGCAGAGTTGTAAAAGAATGAAGCTTTCCTCTATCTCTTCCTTCACCACCTGTCTTCACTATCAATATCCCTTCCCTATCACCCTCTCTCACTATCTTCTCTTCAACTAACAGGTAGCACAAAGGGATCATTGTATTGGACCCATGTGAGCTGGACTCTAAATTTTCACTCTTCCTTACCAGCAGCCTGCTAACCTAACCCTAACCTAAAGCATATTCCATGCTTTTCTAATAATACTAAATACTTTTATAAGCACAAGATTATATCATTCCAAGAGGTCCTAATTTTTGCAAAATTTTGTGAGAATCGGATCAGTAAAAGTATATACATATAATGTAATACTAAATTTTAATGGGCGTGGCCCACTCAGTATTCTATATGCAATATATAATCACGTTAAATATAATATTAGATGATATTGTGCCATTACACGAGATCAGGATGTCATAAAATCAAAGGCAAGGCGACCAAACGGAGACTATAGCATCTCAAACAAAAACAAAGTTGTAAAAATCGTTCTACAAATTAGGGAGTAGTGAAGTAAAATTCCTAAAAAAAATACAATACCTTTTTTTGGGAAAGTTTGTATGTATGTTGAGATAAGCTGCTGATAGCTTAGAACACGATTAACATAAGAAATATTTTTTTCATGTTTCAATCCACTATGGGACTGCAGCATTACTGTTCTAGGCTTTGGTAAAAAAACTTTTATAAGCAGAAATGTGTTGTTGGAGCAATAATCTTAAGTTATTAAACATTATGTTAATACGCCTTTATTATCATTAGCAATCACATTATTAACATGCTGATTTAGCAATTTCAGGAGCAGCTTTTCACACCTTTTACGTTTGTATGCAATATATTTACATATACATATATGTGTATGTATGTACATAATACATATGTATGTTTAATATGACAGACATACATATGTCATCCCTGTCGGAGACTGTGTGGTTGACTACAAAAATAATTAACTTATAGTTAACTTTTCTTAGACTGACTAAAAGCTAACTGCAATGTTATCCAGCACAAATCCAAAACTAATTCTTAAGTTGAGTACGCCATTGAATTTTGTGAGAGCCAACAAAGTTACTCTCAACTACTTTGCAACCAGTGTGCACACTTCTACCGATATTCGGTAGATTCTACCCAATATGTTTGTTAATTTAACAATCTACCAATTCTACCGAACAAGGCCTGAAATCTACCGAATATTGAACTGATGCTACAAGATCAAGTTGATCACACATACGGAAAATTCATCACATGTATGTTCTAAAATGACGAAAGCTTTGCGCGGAGAAGAGAATATGTTTAACGAATTGTTATTTAGTAATTTAAGTCGATATAATATTATGTGTAAATTCGATATTTTGGCACATAGCAGTGCGGCCGCAGAGCGGTAATTTTCTGCCATGAAAATCATTAAAACAGAACAAAGAAATCGGTTAAAAACTGAAACTATAAGTAACCTAATATTTGCCAAAGAATTGTGCTTTGGGGATGAAATATTTATTCCTCCCAATGATTTAATAATTTTTGCACAAAAGCTTAAATTCATAAATGGATCTTACATATAATCTTTGTAGTTACAAATGTTTGTCAAATAAAAGTTATTTTAGTAGCTTTATAAAACATATGTACAAAAACTAATTTCCAGTTATTTATGTATGTATATTATTTTATGTATGCATATCATATCTATATAAAGAGCAAGGGCAAATAACTGGGGATTTTTTGGAAATGCTTCATTGTTTATGGCAGTTTAATTTCCAATCATATGTGAAGTTTTAAATGCGCTTTTGGAACCTGTTCAGTTTGATACTCCTTGCACTTACTCTTTATAAATAAGTACATATATTTTGTTATTTTTTATGTTTCTTTGAATAAAAAAATTGTCTACCGAATTTCATTCGAATCTACCGAATTTTTTTGTCGATTCTACAGAATTAAAAAAAAATTAAGTGTGCACACTGTTTGCAACTAATTTAAATTTTATATTAACATTTTGCTGTTATTATTTCAGATGGTACCTTAGCTGGGTAGTAGCGCGTTGACAAATACAATGTGTGATGATACATAGTTCGAACCCTAGTAAACTTTTTCTGTAAATTTATTGACTACCAGGTGAATTAAATAAAATCAACTTTAAGTTAGCTGACAATTGACTACCGCCTAAGAGATCGCAATGTTAAAATAGTCAGTTGATTACATTGAAAAGTAATCCAAGTGTCAGTCAGTACTAGTTACGAAATAGTTAGCTTAAAGTTAGTTTAAAGTTAAGCTAATTTTCGACAGGGATAATATTCTAAATATCATTGGCTTTTTATTTGATTATTTATGAGGAAATGATATCTCAAATATACGCGAAAATTGTCTTAAATACTTCCTTAAATAAATATTTGCACATAACATATATATGTACATATTTTGAATCTAAATAAGTACATGCATATGTATGTACATATGTATGTATGTATATGCATGCATACTTGTAATATTTGCGGCCTTTCTTTGAGGTCTACTTATGATTTTTAAATATAAACAAATAATAAATAAATTCAGTAAAGTGCGACTTTGACTCGCGCACGAAGGGTTCCGTACGTTGGGCTTTGAGCATTTTTAATACAGTGTTTTTTACGTTTTTCAGCTGAAATAATTTTTTTTTTGATTATTTTTCACTTTTTTCTCGTTTTGGCGATTTTTTAAATTTTGGCGATTTTTTTTTAATTTTGGCGATTTTTTTCATTTTGGCGATTTTTTTAATTTTGGCGATTTTTTTTCATTTTGGCAATTTTTTTCATTTTGGCGATTTTTTTAATTTTGGCGATTTTTTCATTTTGGCGATTTTTTTTCATTTTGGCGATTTTTTCATTTTGGTGATTTTTCCGGTTTTTTGCGATTTATTTTCGATTTAGAAATTTTTTTAATTTGATGCTTTTTTTCGTTTTGGCGATTTTTTTTTGATTTTGGCGATTTTTTTTTCGGTTTGGCGATTTTATAATTTTGAGATTTTTTTGTTTTACCGGTTTTGAAAATTTCAAGAAGTTTGCTCTTACCGTTTCCAAGATACAGCAAGTTATCAAAATTACATAGTCGAAATTACATACATTAACTGATGGTACACCCTTTAATTAAAATTTTTTAAATTTTAGTGTTAATGAGACATTTTTAGAATTAATTGAACTGTAGTGAATTTTAATCAGAAATAATAATTGAAATTACTGAACTCAAGCCTGATTAGGAAATTATTTCTGATTTTAGTGTTAATTGTTGTAGTGTGTATAAAAATACACTAACTTAACAAATTTCAAGTGCATATGCATAGAATTGTATGTATATTACATGGGATTTTAATATTTTTCGTTGCTCGTTTTGGCACACCCTTTAATTTCCAACTCTCATGTATTTGTTGTTGTAGCGGCCAAGGGTCTACACACTGTGTCCAAATTTCAGGTCCGTAGCTCTTACGGTTCTCGAGAAAATACCCTGTGACGGACAGACGGACGGACGGACAGACGGACAGACGGCCAGATGGACAGACGGACAGCGTAGCGAAAACAATAGGGTTCCATTTCACCTTTGGTGTACGGAACCCTAAAAATAACTGCTTGAAGTGAAAAGAACAAACCGCCAGGCCTACAAAAAGCAACTCAACTGCTCAAGTGTATAAAAAGTAGAGACACTTGAAAGGTTTCTTAATATGTACAAATGTTTGTAAGTATATTTATGGTTTTTGTTATATGTAAATATATGTATGTATATTCGCACATATGTACATACATACATATTTCAAATAGCAGGGAAACTTAATACAAATTCATGTTTCTATTATTTAATGTACAATATGACTAAACAAACCACCATGTCTTAAGTCTGAGGGAAACGTATTTGACCTTGATATCGTTACTTGAGACTTAGGAAATCTATTGTACAATTTTGCACATTCTTTTAAAATACTTTTACATACTTACATATGTATGTATGTATGTAATGCTGTATATTTTTGTCTAGTGCCAAGCCAAGTCAATGACCAAAGGCAGACGAGAAAAAATACGTAAATTTATTTATTTATTTATTATGATATTAACTTATAACTGAAATCAAATAATATTATTTGATTACATCAATTCTCATAATTTTTTTAATTAGCTGAGCAAACAAGTACATAGTTATTACCTCAAGTTTGGTGTTAACATTAATTGTAAAAGAAAAATATTCCAGCTAACAATATTTTTAATTTGATAGAAATTCTAATTGTATATAGGAAAGAAGGTATGACTGGAAGTTAACACCTTATTTTATATGACATTTGCGTTCTGTTTGTACGAGACACATAACTATAACCATTAATTATTTCCCAACGGACTCTTATATTTTCCTTTACAATTACATTTTCTTCGAATCAATTCGGCCATACTTAAATTAGGGTCAACGATAATCTATTGCACGTGTGTTCCAATAAAAATATACATACATATGTATGTATGCAGCTATGTATGTGTGCATTTATCAATCAATTCGCAGACAAACCTTTATTGAAAAGCTGAAAATTGATTTGTTTACAAGATCAAGTTGATTTATTTGCAATATCGTAAGTTAACGTTCACAATCTGTCATCATCAGCACCAACCAACAGATAATTGATTGATGGAAATTTTTAAAAGCGAAATTTTATGCACAAACAAGTAGCTGGCGAAATTTCTAAATAACTAAAGGGTGTTTTTTTAGAGGTATAGAACTTCGAATTGAAATAAAACACAAGAAAATCGTTTTAATGTCCATCAATTTGGCTTTATTGGAAGGATAATTTTATGCCATTAATGTTTAAATATGATTTCGGGCATGTGGCCGCCGCGGCTGGCTCGAATAAAGCCAATTCTACAGGTCCAATTTTCAACCACTTTTTCGAGCATATGGGGCCGTATGTTGGCAATAACGCCACGAATGTTGGCTTCCAAGTCCCCTAACGTTTCTGGTTTGTTGGCGTAGACGAGCGACTTCACATATCCCCAAAGAAAATAATCCAATGGTGTCAAATCACACGATCTTGGTGGCCAATTGACAGGTCCATTCCGCGAAATTATGCGCTCATCGAATGTTTCCTTCAATAAATCGATTGTGACGTGCGCTGTGTGGCATGTAGCGCCGTCTTGTTGGAACCACAACTCATCCACATTCAAAATCTTCAAAATCTTCCATAAAGTTGATGGACAAAGCTCCAATTGCTGTGCACGGTGGCGAATCGATTCATTCGGGTCCTCTTCAACACTTTGCTCTACAGCGGCAATTGTTTCTTCGATCCATGGTTAACCGAATTAATTGCTCTGATGGACGATTATGTCGACCATAAAATGGACGGAGCTTGCGGTAAACTTCGCGAACTGAACCATTATTTTCGAAATAAATTTGCACGATTTGCAAGCGTTGTTCTTTTGTCAACCTGTTCATGATGAAATGGCAAACCAAACTAAATATTAATCACTTGACAGCTGACAAAATGGCCGCCAGTTAAAAAAGTGATGCCAACTTAAAGTTCTATACCTCAATAAAAAACACCCATTACTATGATATTATGTTTAGAATACATTTTTATAATTAAAGTGATTAGGAAAATGTTGTAAAATTAGTCTAAGTGCCGGTCCAGACTTGCAATTTTTGTTGCAGCAATTCTTGAATATGTGTGAGTGTTGCAATAGAAATATACACTTTTTGTATTCCTCTCTCGCTCTTTTGTACTAAAAAATAAAAAGTTGCTGCAACAAAAATTGCAAGTCTGGACTGGGACTAAGTAATTCAATTGAAAATGTTAAAAGAAAAAAATTATGATTTGAAACCTATTTGCAGATGCCTTTAGACATACATATGTACATACCTGCATACACATGCAGTGAGTGACATACAAAATAATGACAATACAATACATATGTATGTATGTATGTATTTATTTATAAATTGCATTATTTCGTATATACATATATTTGAGTACATTCTGAAACTCTTTCTATGCAGACTTGCATATTAAAATTTCCCCACAATTAACATGAGTTTTCTATGATACTCCACCAAATGTAAATTAAATATTTCAAGATGAAGTCATGCAAATTGTATTAAGCCATTTTTTCAACACGATGAATTCGAACGGTATGTCTACAGTTCGGCTCTTGGCTGAAAAAAAATCTTGCGCAAGAATATTCAAAAATGAAGAGTGGAATGGAGTTCAAAATGAGGGAGAAGTGTAAAGTTGTAAATTTAGAGATGGTAAAATAGAGCTTTCATTGCAAAAAAGCTTTCAGGTAAAGGTATGTTTTATTCGAACTTTATATAAATATTCAGAACAAATTTAAGTGTGTATAAACTTATTAAGTAGCTATAGCTATAGCTGCTTAATAATTAAGTAGGTATACGTTTAGAATAAATCATACCTTAAATTGAATACGATGAATCACATATTCCATTTGCAATAATGGCTGAGGACATAAAAGCAGAAATCTACATCAACTGACACCACACACAGTGGATCAAACACAAAGAACACTGATGATGAAGGTGTAGTCGCCTTCGAAAACAGCTAGTTGTTCCGTTCTACTACGTATTTGCCAGAATATTTACAATTAACTTTGGTGTTATTTGTTCATTAATAAATAAGCGATACGAACTTTAGCCTGATCAAATTATAAATATAGAATAAAGTCCTGCACAAGACTATTTATAAGACCTTTCAAGACATGCGACATTTTTCAAATGCTTTACTACAGCGAAATATTCTAAAACAAACGCTAAACAACACTGTTAGCAAGACAAAGAGGTAGTTTACACTAGACTAATTTTTATGCCGCACAATTTTTGTTCTTTTAAGTACACACGAGACTAATTCATCCGGCATACAAAGATTATATGTAAGATCCATTTATGAATTTAAACTTTTGTGCAAAAATTATTAAATCATTGGGAGGAATAAATATTTCAACCCTAAGGCACAATTCTATGTTCTGTTTTAATGATTTTCATGGCAGAAAATGAGCGCTGTGCGGCCGCACTGCTATGTGGCAAAATATCCAATTTACACATATATCGACTTAAATTACTAAATAACAATTCGTTAAACATATTCGCTTCTCAACGGAAAGCTTTCCACATTTTAGAACTTACGTGTGATTAATTTTCCGTATGTGTGATCAACTTGATCTTGTAGCATCATTGTTAATCAAAATGTTCAATCAATATTCGGTAGATTTTAGGCCTTGTTCGGTAGAATTGGTAGATCGTTAAATTCACAAACATATTCGGTAGAATCTACCGAATATCGGTAGAAGTGTGCACACTGGTTGTAGCTGCTTGAAAAATCATGCCAAACACAAAACCCCTCTCTTTGCCACTCTCACCAACAAACTGGCATGTTATGCCAGCACAATTAATCCCGTGTAAATCAGCGCAAACAACTGAAAAAAAATCTTGCCAAAAGTATTGTTTAGCGTTTGTTTTAGAATATTTCGCTGTAGTAAAGCTTTCGAAAAGTGTCGCATGACCTGTGCAGGTCATTAATATAGAAACAAATGAAGTTCGAACAATAATAATTAAAATTAATTAAAAACAGGACATTTCGCTGAAATGTGTATTTTAAGAACAAACGAAACTAAATTCAACAAGAAGAAAAATACAAAAACATTCACATAATATGTAGTTCGAAAATTGGCCATTCTAAACGTTTGTCACGAGAATGTTTGTTTGTACATTTCTTCTCTTACAACTTTTAAAATTTCAATGTACATACATATTTTATTTGTTTGTATAGTACATTATTTATTAATTTGTAGGTTTTCTATTTTCATATAATTAACTGCTGCAATATATAGTGAAAAATATATTTTGAACTCTGTAGCAATATGGCAACACAATTTGCCCACATTTAATTCAAACATAACAGGCTTTTAATAAGAACAGTACTGCCAACATGATATTTCTGGTGCACTGTACTACCCTCAGATGTTACTTGTTGTACCTTATCTCATTTCCCTTATTTTTCGTAGTTCGTTTAACACTTTCACTGCCATTAACAATATGAACGAACATCTCATGTAATTGCAATTTTATAGTATGTAATTACAAACTAATAAAAAAATGCCTCAAAATAATCTACTTGTAACCATTCGGTTGTTTAAAAATTTAGCTACTATCCATGATACAATTATACTAGGTACATGCACGACTACAACAATTGGAATTTTGTTGTATTTGTTGTTATAAACAAACGATAAATTGTCAGAAACAAATATCTTTTGTTTATAAAAAATTGCAATTACAGGGCAACTAAAGTACAATTGCAGACGCGGCATTCCTGCATGATTATAGTTATTCAGTGTTGCCATTCTGTGTGTAGTTAAATAGTGTGTAATTTCTACTCACATGTGTAGGCCATGGAATTAAATTCTTGTATAATGTCTGTGAAATTCTACTTTGGGTTCTATTTGTATTTATTTTTCTTTTAATTTTAACCTACACAAAAGATGTGTAGTGTAATTTTCTTCAATGTTTAATTGCAGACACAGCCTTGTGTAAATTCATTGGCAACACTATAAACATTTTATTCACACACATACACTAACATTTTTGCAGCTTGTAAACAAAGTTTGACATTTATCTGCAATGTATACAGTAACAGGCTGGGCTTGTGCATGTACCTGTTATAATTGTATCATGCTACTATCGAAAAAATAATGCCATCACGTAAAGGGTTAATAAATGAGATGTTTGTTAGTTGAAAAGTGCTAGTACTTCACTAAATTACTTTTTTTAAGGAAGAAACACCGAAAATACAAAAAGTGTGAAAAAACAAATCGTAAATAAAACAAAGAAAACGTAATAAAACAATGTGTAGAAGAATTTACATTTAATAACAAAGCAATAAAAAATGTTAAGCAATTTTTAAGTTGAACATTTGTAATATGTGCTTAATATGTATGTATATTCATATGTATTTAATTATTTGTAACTACATACGTCTGTTTTAAAATTTAGTAAAATTAGTTAAATGAGGCAGGCAAGTGCTGTTCGTACAAATGCGGGTAAGTTTGCATGTTTGAAAAATGTAGCAATTTTCTCACTTATGTACTTACATACATATGTAAATACGTAAGCACACTTTCCGTTCGACATGCAGAAATTTATTTACTGTGTTAATAGTAAACAACTATTTATTTTTATTATTGCAGACATTCTTAACAAATACAAAGAGTAAATTTTAATGAAATTTATGAAATATCAAGCCAAATGTAATTGAACTATACCAAAAACCGTAACTAAAAACATTAATACTTATGAGACGGAATTGCGATGTAAGTATAAGCTTGCACCATCTCCTAATAAATCAATAACAAGGCCTGTTAAATATTCATTCTACAATACTCAATTCTACTTAGACCGCTTTGACCCATACAGCTGGTGTCAAAATTTAATTAATTAAGTACAAAAAAAAATAATTACATCTAATAAAATGATGCGAAGTAATTCCCGACTAGCGGCAGCTAAATCTCAAGAAGGAAACAATCATAACAAAAATTCTAATACAGCATCACGCGTAATTCGACCTCCAGCTCGTCTCTCACAACGACCAACTTTACGCAATTTAAATCCAGTTTTTCATAGACGTGAAAAATCTGAAGATAATAAGGAACTATCGGACAAAGTATTAAAATTAGCACGTAAAACAGGAACACTAAATTTATGTGGCAAAGGACTGGCCACTGGTAAGTTAAAATTACAAAATGTTTTCATATTCAAATATGATAGTGGATATAAGAACTAAATTATACATACTACAATATGTTCCTTATAAAAATTAGGGATGTAACGAATGTTCGTATTCGCTTTTGCATTCGCAAATAATTCGCTTACTTTTGCTATTTGCATTCGCTTTTGCGTTCGCTAAAATGTATGCGAATATTTAAAGCGAATACTAAAGACAAAAATATTGGAAATATTTTCCAGTTTTTGAAAAAGAAAAAACTGTTAAAACTTTTGAAAAATGGTAAGCACATCATTACTTCGTTCAAAAAATTTGAAATGCAAAAATATTAACTAATCCTTCTTTGTTGTAAATTTTTTGCGAAACAGGTGCCACTCATATTATTTCGCATGCAAATTTAAAATGTTGAAGATATATTTCATATGTTTTTCCCAAGATGAACAGAGTACTACTTCTGGAAAAAATGTTCATGAACAATTCATTCCAATTTTTCTTAATATGTATTTTGGTAGCATTTTACAGGAAATATTGAACTTAGGGCCAAATTACGAATGTGTTGAGCCTAACATTTTGTAAATTTATTTTTAATCATTATCTATACTTATTTTAATATGATTTCATTTCTTTCAGTTTAACAATTTTTATTTCTAATAAATTAATAAATATTTGCTGAATTCAAGACTCAAGTAGATATATGTATACAACACAACTTCATGTTCTTAGATACATTTATTTTCATGTGATTTTTTTAACGTATTGTAATATTTGCATTCGCTTTCGCATTCGCATTCGCTTTCGCAAAACTTAAAATGTATTATTCGTTTTCGCATTCGCATTCGCTAAACTGGTATTCGTTACTCCCTAATAAAAATCGATGTTCATTAAACACTCTTATAGTTGTGTTTGTTTAGTCCAGTGATGTCAAAAATAAAACTATAGTTGTATGTGTGAGAAACGTTGTCTCGTTGCTCTCGAAAGTACACAGAAAATAATTATTTGGAATAAATGATGTTTATTGAAGTAGCTAAAAATACATAAAAAGGAGCCTATGTGATAGTAAATTAAAAAATAAGATGAAAAAATTAAATATAAAAGTTGGCGGCGACCCATATTTTTCAAGTTATCGGACTTTTCATAGGAAGCTCTGAAAAATCTCAAAAAAAGAACTTTTAAATAACTTATCAGATAGTAATGTGAAAAATAAGAAAAAAAACTTAATAAAAAAAATTTGCTGCAGGCCATATTTCCCGAGTTATTGGTCTTTAAGGTTTAAATAGAAAGTGCAGTTTAGTGAAAATGCTCCAGAAAAAGTCAAAATGTCTTTTAAATACATATTAATTTCTTTCCTTAAACGTTTTACAACATCAAACACATTAAATATCGCGAAAAGCATTGGTGATCATAGAATATTTTTCGCATAACACTTCTTTTCTTTCACTGCATCTATAAACAAATTAATACACCCGCTACGCATGTGTTCTCGTCGCTGTCTCATCGACGACTAAATGGAAGAGAATAAGAATGTGTGCATGATACAATTATAACAGGTACATGCACAAGCCCAGCCTGTTACTGTATACATTGCAGATAAATGTCAAACTTTGTTTACAAGCTGCAAAAATGTTAGTGTATGTGTGTGAATAAAATGTTTATAGTGTTGCCAATGAATTTACACAAGGCTGTGTCTGCAATTAAACATTGAAGAAAATTACACTACACATCTTTTGTGTAGGTTAAAATTAAAAGAAAAATAAATACAAATAGAACCCAAAGTAGAATTTCACAGACATTATACAAGAATTTAATTCCATGGCCTACACATGTGAGTAGAAATTACACACTATTTAACTACACACAGAATGGCAACACTGAATAACTATAATCATGCAGGAATGCCGCGTCTGCAATTGTACTTTAGTTGCCCTGTAATTGCAATTTTTTATAAACAAAAGATATTTGTTTCTGACAATTTATCGTTTGTTTATAACAACAAATACAACAAAATTCCAATTGTTGTAGTCGTGCATGTACCTAGTATAATGCTATGTTTAGACGACGAGTTGAATCACCTGCTTCGCTCTCTGAATCATGTTTATGAATCTTGCTGTTTAGACTATGCATTCGTGCTTCGTGTGCAGCGTGCCAATTTAGTGCTTTTCGTACTAGATTTAGAGTTTTTTATTTCATAACAGTGCGGAATTTTTCAAATTGTTGCTTAAAAAAAGGCACTAAATTGGTGCTTTTCACCTTTGATTTTAGTGCGTTTTACATATCTACTAAATATTAATTTGTGAAAGTGTGGTTGCTTTATAAGAAACACCAAATAAGAAATTTTCACTTTTCAAAAACTATCTGCTTTCACCCCTTTTAGACATGCAAAGTTTCCTTTGCGGAATGTTAATTCAGCTGGGTGAAATCCGAAGGAAGAAAAACTTTATCTTTCATAGTGAGAAAAAACGAGTATATTTCTAGAAATTACAGTTAAAAATAACTTAATTACAACAATAATCTAATTACTAACCACTGAGGGAAGCAATGTATTGCTTTCTTGATAACGAAAGCTTTCAAAAATGCTTCTGAAAAGTACTAACGTAAGGCTCTCTAACAAAGTGGACAGAAGTAAAAAAAATGTAAACCAGTAACTTTTGCATCTGAATACACAAAAACTACACATTATTACTTCTGTAAAACGAACTAGTAAAGCAAAAAATGAATGGCTTTTTGGAAACTGAATGCATTGCTTCTAGCTGGCTTACAAAAACTCTTTTGGGAAACGGTAATTTTTGCTGGGATGGTGAAATTGAAGAAATAGAACGAAGTATCAGAAATTTAAGGATACATAAATGAACAAATTTGCTCAGAACTGATTAATTTTGGATTGAAGTTTATAATTATAGAAATTCAAATAATCATAATCCATTCCTAATACTGCCCATATTTTCTGTAAGACTATTAACATTACCATGCGTTTCTCGATTTGTGAAAAAAGTGTTTCTGTATTTGAATGTGAAAACAGACAACACTGAATCTGTTTTTACTGGAATATTTCCAGTAATCGAGTGTCGAATCAAAACAAAATTCACAAAAATATTATTTCAATAACAAAAAAATAATAATTTTCAAGAAAAATAAAATTGAATAATGAACATGAATATAAAGTGAATGTAAAATGCTTGAAATAAGTTTTTTCTAGCAACTGTCTCTATTATAGAAAATTCCACAAAAAAATTCTAAATAAATATAATCATATCGAATCGTTAATAATAATTTTAGTTCAATAAATCGTTGCATATCTTTTCAACTAGTTTATTTTTCATATTTTCACAAACAAATTCAAAAATTCACATGTTTTTGTACAATTTAAAATCCGAGAATTGCGAGAAACTATTCACAAAATATTGAGGCCAATTATGAATAAAATTCCACGAAAAATTTTTCCCAGGGAACAATTCCAACTAACAGCAAGTACTAGGGAAAACAAAAAATTCTAATTGGAAAAGGGAGAAATTTCTCGCTGATTTTTATTCATAATTGCCCTGATTGTTACAGAAACACTTTTTCTCACATCGTTCCAATAATTGCTGGAAATTTGTTTAAATGACAGATATTTCTTGCAAAGTAACGATACAGAAACACTCATGATACAATTATACAGGTAACCGCGAAGCGCCAGCTGTTTTGCTTGTTTCGTGGTGCCATCTGCCAAATGTTGTTTATGTTTTACAAACACACACACACGCTGTTTATCTCTCATTGCTCTATGACAGTTGGCACCAGAAACTAGCAACAAAAAGCCCTGTTGTATTATTTGCTGTAAATTTGTTGTCGATTTGCGGTTACCTGTATAATTGTATCATGGAAACACTTATGTGAGAAAAGCCATTATGTGTTTCAATTTACACTGTTTCCACGATTCCCTTGTTTCATGCGGGAAATTTTACGATGCGAGAAATACAGAAACGAGCTACAGAATATAACTATGTTCATGTAAAAATTAATTCAGATGAAACACCTAAAATCTAATTATTTTTTTTTTTAATACACCATAATTGCAGTGTCTTGCGAAATGAACTTCAATTATTTTCCTACTCATGTTCTACTTATAAGCAAAATCGAAATATGGCTCGATATAATTGAAATTATTACAAAAACCTATGAAATGTAGTAAATTTAAAATTGTAGTTAACTTAAATTTTTAATTTCTACTCATTCAATACATATATAATTAGCCATGTGGGCTTTCTCTGTATTGAAAATAAATAGATAAATATAAAACTATAAATAAAAAATATATTGCATTTAGTGCTTTTTTATTAACATATAGTGATTTTTGCTGTGAAAAAGTTGGCATCACTGTTCGCGTGGCATTTTTTTTATCTATATTCACACATTCATACGTATCATACGCACGTGTATACATGCATACATACTTACATAAATTCGATTCATTCAAAATCTTGTTTTTCAAGGCATCTCTATATTTTCTTCTTATTTTTTCTTTTTATATTATTCATAACTTAATTAAATTTATTTATATTAAACTCACATCTATGTTTTTTGGCTTGTTTTCATTTGTTTACAAACTCACACATACACATATAACTATTTGGTTTTGATAGCTAGTTCAGATAAAGTGGCGATTAACTGCGATAAAAGTTAGAGAAGATACCAATTTTACGTGCTTCGCAAGTAGATTCATATTGAATCTACTAGATTCGCTCTCATAATTTTGTATGGCGAAGCAAGTTGATTCGGTCATGATTGGGGCGTGAAGCATAAATAGAGAGCGAAGCACGTACCGTGTAAACATACTATAATTGTATCATGAATGTGTGTGATTTTAGTTTGCACAATTGTGCCATGAAACCAGCGATGCCAACTTAGCTATTTTGGAGCTAGATTTAGCTCTTTTTGATTGCTCATAACTCTAAATTTTTCCCCTTAGCTCCTTTTTTTAAAAAAGAGCTAACACTGCTCTTTTCAATTTTAAAAACGGCGCGTTTAGCACTTTTCGCATCTTATAGTAAATTTTCTCGTTTTTACCCTATTGTTTCGTCTTTGAGGCATTTACATTTTTGGTAAATATGTTTTGTTGCAAATGCAGATACTTTTTTGAAACTATGTAAGATATATATATGTATGTATTTAGTGTGTTCATTTCTGAATAATTAAAAAAATTTTTGACAAATTATTGAAATGGATTCTTACTGCCAAAAATATAGGAAAGCTTGGGAATCGAATTCCTCGTTTAAAAAATGGACTTAACCAACAAAGATCCATGTAAAGCCTTGTGCAAATATTGCAAATTAATTATATGAGCGAAATATTTCGATTTAGTATGCCGTTCGGAGACTCGAAAGCATAAAAAATGTATGGCTCCATTTAACGATATTGTGCTATCGTAGCCAGATATATCAGAAGTTCCAACACAAACGCAAATTGCGCAAGCAAATCTTGCATTATATGCTGCAGTACATACACCGTTTTTAGCAATGGATCTTTTATTTTTTCTTACTATTATTTTTATTAATGTTAAAAAATCTTGAAGTACAAATTGAATAATAATTACATTCATAGATTTAAAACGGAAAAATCTCAAATTTTTGAATTTAGCTCCTTTTAGCTCTTTTTGACTACTCGGTTGGCTCGTTTTGCCTCTGAATTGTTGGCATCACTGCATGAAACTGACATCAATGGTTTAGTCATAAGTGGTAAAAGCATACATAGATATGTACATACATATTTACATATGTATGTCACAAAAATATATTTTTAACTTTTTAGTAAATGGATATGAACATATATATACACATAACATGAATTCTTGATTCATGTGCACATAATACATAAGTATGTACATATCTTAATATAGAAAAGCCCTAACTCATTATTTATTTTACCCAGTTTTTTGTGTATTTCCATAGAAAAACATATAATGTATCGAAAAATCCAAAAATTTCGATTTAAAATGTGTAAAAATTTTATATGCCAAGTTTGTACACGCAGCTCTTGAGAAAAATATTTTCTGCAAAACTAACTTTTTGACTTATGTCTTATGTTGCCATTAAGGAGCGATCAATATATATTAGTGAATGTAGCGAATGTACATTTTTAGAGATTCTCGAATACGAATATCTGAGACAATATAAGCTAATACGAATACAATTGAACCTGACTATTAAATTTAAAATTTAGAGTCGTCCATCTATGGCTCAATTTTATGTAAAATTTAATTTTAAAAAAATTATTGCATCATTGCCAGAACAAGGGTACATTATAATTTGTAAAAATGATCAGAAAATGTGAGTCATTATTATCGTGAAACAGAGTTTTCAATTTTGGGGTTTTATTCCCATGGGGATTAGCATGAAATCCCCTCCGGATTTATTTGAGAATAACGGGATAGTATATTTTGAATTTTTGTAGATAAAAATTATTATAAACCAATTATTTATATGTACATATGTATGTACATATCTATGAAAATATTTGTTTGCTCAAACAATTTTGATTAAATTTTAAAATTTCATGAAACTTGTTTTATGAGACTTTTTTGACATAGCATGAATTTTTATCAGATTTGCTTCTCCATCATGCGTCTAAGTTATGAAAAAATTCTTAATAAAAATAATTTTAATATGTATTCCCAAATATCATTTTAAATACTCATTCGGTCAAACACAATCTTATTTAAATAAGAACGTTTGGCAGAAAAGATCGTGATTCCCGTAAAGCGTAACGAATGTGTGTGAATATCGCGTTTTTTTTAATAATGAATGAGGACAAATCCATAATGCTGAAAACACTGCTTTTAGAGTTATTAGATGGTCTTAGAATAAAGAACATTATTTAATTTAGTACTAATTAAATTTATCAGGGCAATTATGTAAAAAATTCCGCAGAAAATTTCTCCCAGGGAACCATTCCAACTAATAGCAAATGAAACAAAAAATTCTAATTGGAAAAGGGAAAATTTCCTGCGGAATTTTTTACATAATTGCCCTGTATATTAATTAACTTTCAAACTAATTAGTAATTTGTGATTTTTAAAGATGAGGAAACCCCGATTCGGACTTTGAGGCTTCATTATTAATTAAACATGATATCGAGCCATAATCGACAAAAATGCTTAGCCGACATAATTTTCGAACTTGATTTTTTTCCAAAATCGATTATTTGCGATAGCAAATAATCGATTTTCGTCAAAAAAACGAGTTCAAAAAATGTTTCGGTTAAGCTTTTTTGTGGCGGTTATGGCTCGATATGAAGAAAAGCGAACTATTTCATTATTTTTATGTTATCTTTAGAGCAGTTTAACACAAAGAGATCATTATGTACCAGCAACCTGCTAACCTATAGCAGTTTTTTTTTAACTTCAAGAATATTATTTTAAATTTATTTGGCATCAGCTAAATGCTCTTTTTATTAACACATTCATCAAAAATGTGCGGCTGAATTCGACGATTACAAATCTAATTCGAGAATACGAATATTCGTTATGAGTACATATGTACATACATAAATATTATTTCTTGCTTTTACGTATTTATTTCTAAAAATAGGTGTTCTAAAAAAAGCATGTACACTTCCTACTTCTTTCTTAGTCTTACAAGTATACCTATTCCATAAAATTGTAAAGGCACAGAAAACTAAAAGAGTTCATTCAACTCAGAAATGTGTAAATAACGAGAATGATATTTTCAATTTAATTAAATATTTATTATTGTTTATTGTTATTATTTTTCTGGTTTAGAAAAGTTATTTTTAATCACATATCTAAAGTTATACATACATACATAATCAACTATTTTTTTTTTATTATTATTGCCTAAAACAAAAACCCAGTAAAAAAAAGTGATGAAAAAGAAGTAGAAAAAGCACCACAACTACTGATACGAACCACTTCCAACTTCGAGCAAGCCCATAAGCTATTAAAATTTACTGAATGATTTAAATGCTTAAAAGTACAAATTCTCCAACTTCAAAAATTAACGGAAACATGAACAGGTTTCACTTCTTTTTCTTGTGAGACAATTATTTTAATGAGTAGAATACTTTGAGGAATTAAAAGACTTTTCAAGTATATTAATAAACCAGTGAATAAGCATCACTTCCTAAATAATAAATTTAACTGCCATACAAATGTAAAATATTTATGTATATTGGATTTACACCTTAAGGTGTGATTTTAATTATTAATTTAATATTTAATCATTTTCTCCTTCTTTTTCATCATTTTGTTGCTGGGATTTATTGTGTTAAATAAAAAAAATTGGCCAAAAAATTAGTAATTATAATAATACAAATAAATGTCTTTACGCTATTCTACAAGAGTATTTTCCCACAGCTCAGATGGAATTCACACTGAACTGCATACTGTGATTAATGCTTGAAATTTTATCTTGATTTCAAATTATTGGAAAGCGCAATAAATTTTTATTCAAATTCAGCATACATATGTACGTATGTATGCATGTATGCATGTTTGTACATACATATGTCAGTATGTTAGTCATTAATGGCAACAAAACACATAACTGTCATTTAAACACAAACATACGATAAAAATGCATGTTAATGCACAACTTTGGCAGTGAACTTAAACTTATTACAAAGTCGCACTCTAAAACAAAACTATAAACATTAGAAATTAATACTTTGTAATTTAACAACGTCCAATAGAACCCATATAAGGAGAAACTAAATTTCACGCCTGGTTTAACAAAATCATGATTTTTTTTTTGTATTAAAATAAATATCCAATTAAAAGCTGAATTCTTTTAGAAACAATTCATAGTTATTAAAAAACTTTTGAATTAAACTAAACGTTTTCACTAGACGCGTCTAATTGGAAACAAATTTTGTTAAAAAAAATATCCTTCAAAATTGCTGCTACAAAAAGTAAAACAAAGGTACTCACATCATTTTGTATGTGTGGACCTTATCCTAGGCGCCGTTATTATCATATACGTGAATTTCAAATGCCAAATAGTGAAATTGATAGTGAAGGAACAGATGGCAGAGATGAAATCGAATTGCCTTCCTTAGATCCAACTAATGATAGTAAATTATTATTTATTAAAAAGTTTTATTTAAGTAAACAAAAAATTAAATATAAATTCAATTCAATATACATTTGCAGTACCTGATAAAGTTTATACCATAAACAGTGATGAGGACGACAAAGAAGTTACTTTAGAGTCCTTAGTGGCTGACGAAGAAGAAGCTTGGTGGAATAAAGTACCTTTAAGTAATTTAGACTTAAGCTCTAATCAATTGACAAAGCTTTCTCCGAAAATTGTCAACTTATGTTCTTTAACAACTCTAACGGTAAGACTTGTTTATAATTTATTTTTTCTTTAATATATGTACATGTGTAAATGTAAATATAAATATGTATTTATATACATATCTACATATCTATATATCTATTACAGCTTTACGATAATGGTTTAACTACTTTACCCAAAGAAATTGGAAAACTTGAAAAACTTTTACGCCTAAATTTAAGCCGCAATAAAATTAAAGAGTTGCCAACTGAATTTTTCACTCTGCCTGATTTACGTTACTTGAATTTATCACATAATAATTTGGAAGAACTCCATCCCGACATAAGCGATTTTCATATGCTGGAAGTGTTGGTAAGAACGATCATACATACATATGTATGTACATATACATACATACATAAATATGTATGTATATTTATTTATATATTTATTATATTTATTTATTTATATTTATATATTTATTAATATATGTACATATTTATATATATTTATATTTATTTAATATGTATGTATGTATGTATATTTATTTTATCGTTATTTCTTATATTTATTTAACGCGCGTCAAAATGAATACGATTTTAAAAAAATTGTTTGTTGTTGGTTAAGCAGCAACGAAATGCATCTAGACGTATTTAACCAACAGCAAACAAATTTTTGATTTTTTTAATTTTCAGAAATTGTTGCTATATACATACATATGTACATATGTATGTACATATGGGTCCCCCATATATATATCATTTAATCATTTTAAATTTTAATTTTCATCATAGTCTTAACTTTTTATTAAGAAGTTTAGGGTCTTATGATTGTGCTATTTTTAACCGACTTCATTAAAAAAGGAGGAGTTTATCAGTTTTTGTTAACCGACTTCAAAAAGGAGGTGGTTATCAATTCGCCGGTATCTTTTAGATCGATTTTAAAATAATTTTTTTGTCTGACTGGGTATGGCTGCCATTTGGTCCCATTGTAAGAAATGTGGACGGGAATACTCCCACTAACTTTTTTTCTTTGATTTGTTGATATCTTACTTATCCGATTGCTGCAAAACCTAGCAAACCCTAGTATCTCGTAGCAATACAATCACGAAGTTGAAAAAAGGGTGGAGCCACGCCCATTAAAACTTAATATTACATTTCAAGTGCTTCCATTTGACCGATGTTTACGCAACTTGACACGCAGCCTAAACACTAAAAAAATACATAAGCTTACATTAAAAAATGTAGGCGAGGCCAAGCCCATTAAAATTTAATATTATATTTCACTTATTATATTATATTTCTTTAACCGAATTTTACAAAACTTGACCTTGAGCTTTCAAAAAGACGTAATATTGCATTCAAAAAAGTAGGCTTCATGTGCTTCTTTTTCTATTGATACGAAACTTTTTACACTCCTTGAGTGCTAAAAATACTTTATCTTGTGTTCAAAAAAATAGGCGAGGCCACGCCCATTCAAATTTAATATTATATTTCACATGCTTGTACTTAACCGATTTTTACAAAACTTGGCACACACCTTGAGCTTTTAAGAACTTAATATTGCATTCAAAAAGTAGGCGAGGCCACGCCCACTAAAATTTAATGTTATTTTTCACGTGCTTCTACCTTAATTATTTTTAAGAAACTTTGCAAACGCCTTGAGCTCTGAAAAATACTTTATTTTGTGTTCAAAAAAGTGGGCTGGCCACGAAACTTGGCAAAAAGTTTCGGCTCTTAGAATGACCGTTATTTGCGACCGTTATTTGCGAAACTTGGTACTGAAAGTGACGCGATGTTGAATTAAGAAAAGAAGGCGGATACTAATATTTGCAACATTGGGCGTGACCATGCCCCTAGAAATATAAAATTGGTCATTTCAGAAATAAGCACTAAAAAGTTAAAAAAATGTTAAATCTGTAACAATAACAATGATAACTAAACGCATAAATAAGTAAATATACAATTTGCATACCTGATTGGCACTGACTTGGAATAGCATTATAGTTAACACATATAAAAGTGTTTTATTTAACTGAATCTAAATTATTTTTGAAGCCGGTTTAATTTTTTTTAGTTTAAAATGGAGAGAAGAAAATATAATAAAGAGGGGAACCGCCATCATATTTTCCTCTCTCGTTCCTAAAAAGTTGCTCAACAACTGTATTCTATGTGTGGACCATGACTTATAAGAAAATACTTTTATAGTTTTATTGATTAAATAGAAAATATGGTGTTCTAATAAAATTAAGTACATATCCATATACATAATATTATATAACAATTATAAATAGTTAAGTATATATGCAATAATCATCTACTAAACACATATTTAAAATTTATTTATTTTTCAATCATATTTAAAAAAAACATTTCCTAAACAAATAAGGATGTATCGAATAATGAACTAACAGAACTACCAGGTGGTATTGGTTTTTTGGTGCGTCTAACAACGCTTTTACTAGCCTATAATCACATTAAAGAATTGCCAAACGATTTAGTCAACATGCGTTGTAAGTTATACAAACATGTGAAATAAATTATGCAACACATACAGTATAATACGAGTTTAACTACATATATCCTGATCTTTTAAAGCTTTACAAAAATTGGACTTAATGCATAACGATCTGATTGCTTTACCCGAGGACATGGGAAGTTTACGCAAACTACAATGTTTGTATGCCCAGCATAATGATATCAAAGATTTACCGGATTTCGAAGGTTGCGATTTGCAAGAATTACATGTTTCTAATAATTTTATAGAGGTTTGTTTCCTTGATTGAAAACTATTAAAACTCATAGGAAATACTTTAGTTTCTATTTCTTTTTTAGAAAATACCCAAGAATTTATGCTCTAAGTTGCCACATTTAAAAATATTTGATTTACGTGACAATAAAATTACACAACTACCTGATGAAATTGCACTGTTGCAAAGTCTCATACGTTTAGACATTTCTAATAACTCCATAACAAATTTACCCTGTACTTTGTCAACTTTGGCCCATTTGGTTAGTTTGCAAGTGGACGGAAATCCCATCAAATCGATACGTCGTGATATATTGCAGTGTGGCACAATAAGAATTTTGAAAACACTTAAAGATCGCAGTACTGGCTTAGAAGCAACAGCCAACGCTAGTGATATGGCTAGTGATGGTTTAAATAGTCCTCGTAAACCACCATGTGTGGGCGAAGAGAATTCTATATTTCCAGATAGGTACATGCATTAATACTTGCACTTTCAATTTTTAATTTAATTTCTTTACAGGTATAAACTTCGCAAGACTCGTTGTTTAACTGTTACTATGCAAAATCTAACTGACGTTCCAGCTGAAGTATTTGCAACGGCTTGTGATGAAAATGTTAATATTGTAGACTTTTCACGTAATCGTTTTACTTCACTACCAGAGGGGTGAGTAAATAAGTTATATATGATCAAAATCCCAATTAATATAAAGTTAAATTTTGTGTGATGTAATTTTCGTTATCAGAGGCTGCTTTAAATAAATACGATTAAATATTTTAGAATTAGATTTGCTTATGATTGAGTTATATGTTAAATCTAAATCATACATATATCTTTTTTAGGTTAGTGCTAATGAAAGACTCTTGTTCAGAGTTAGTATTTGCCAACAACCTTTTAACTTCAGTGCCTTCATTTATTTCTCAATTCACACGGCTGAGTTTGGTAAACTTATCATGCAACTATCTTACTACTCTCCCAGAGGAATTTGGTTTATTGAATACGTTAAGAGAGCTCAATATCTCCAATAATAGGTAAGCATTGCAGTGAACTGTTTAATAATAAGATTTTATTTGCTTTAAATAGACTTTTAACCGTTTCAGTCGCTGTTAAATTTTTCAAATAAAGTTGATATTTTTGGACATAAATAATTGAGTAAAATAATGCAGACGGGTGTATTTTTGTTAATTATTGATTAATTTTTTATTGACAAGTCGATAGTGATTTTATCATGTTCGAGTTACATCTTTTGTATGAAATACATTTATAGGGCGTTTACACCTGCACAAAATTTAACAGATTTTAATTAAAATCTTTATGAAAATCTATTCAGTTTACATCAAGTTTTTGTTTTGACATTTATCAAGGATTTTTTATCGAAAACAAAACCCATTAACTGAAAAATTTCCAAAACTACAACCAAACAACTGCAATGTAGCCGATTCACCCACCTTTTTAAGCAGGCCGTAGCTAGTTCAGTCATCTTTTATATAAATATGAGGTACAAGATATCAAAAAATAAATAAAAATATTAAATTTTGAGTAGGTTAGGAAGGGTGGTGGCAGAAAAAAACTCACCTCCGAATTGAAAAAATTTAAAGGATGCGTTCTAATGGACGACGAAACGTACATTTAATCAAATTCGTGGAGTCCAAGATTCGGGCCTTTTTTCGTTTGAGTATCGCTTTAAAACTACACATAAAAAAGACATTGTAATACAGTGCTAACACAGTACATTTTCAATGTAAAATTGTAATTCTTATCTGTCGTTTTAAATATCTTTAGTTTTAAAACGGTCGAACGTCCATCCATTTCTACTGACTTATAATATGCCCATATTATCGTTCTCAAGCCACCTCAATTCGGTCTTCCGAGAGTCAATCATGAACTCAACTGTTATTTAAGTTGTAAATGGCAATACCAATGTAATAGTTGGGTTGACTCTCAGACAACCAAACTTGAGTTGAGTTGAGAACGACAGAAGCAATAATCGCTTGATCTAAAACGACTTCTTAATTAATGGCCATTATCGTGGATGGCATATTTCAATTTTGAATACAAAAATTTCGTCCTCCACTAAAGAAAATATATTATCATGATCTTTACGCGTTAAAATCACGTTAAGAAGGAATTAAATTATATTAGTTTCATGGTTGAAACTTTTGTATTTTGCTTAAACACAAACTAAAAGGTACAACAGAAAATAAATTAATTGATCTTGAATATGCTGACTTTCATAATATTGATTGATTGATTGATAAGGTTTATTGAGACTTAAAAAAAATCCATTGCAGTTTGTTTTAACAATGCATGAGAGAACTTAAAACGTGCAACGTAACAAAAAGAATTACATATGTATTATTAATAACAAAAATTAAAAATTTTAAAAACCCCCAAATTATCAAGTCACCTTTCCAACAGAGAAAACTAAATCAAAATCGGTCCAGCCGTTTGGGCTGGACACACAGACACACACTACAAACTTATAACACCCCTCTTTTTGGTCGGGGGTTAAAAAAAAAGTTTTACAATGATTGCTCCCCCCATTTTCAATTTCTAATAATAAATTTCATAATAATGAGTCACACACAATCTCAATTATAGATTTGTCGCTTTACCCAATTGTATTTATGAACTCCAGGGGCTAGAAATCCTATTGGCTGGTGATAATCATATTAAGTTTATTGACGCTACCAGAGATGGCCTGGGAGCATTAAAACGATTAGCAACATTAGATTTACGCAACAACGATATTGAACAAGTGCCACCTGTTTTAGGAAATTTGAAAAATATAACGTAAGTAAAACCGTTATTAATTAAATATTTTAAATGATGCGAAAATTTTAACATTTGTTTGCAGTACTTTGCAAATAATAGGAAATCCTTTTAAATTGCCACGCCATCAAACTCTTCAGAAAGGAACAGAAGCCATAATGTCTTATCTAAGAGATCGTATACCAGTTTAAAGGCTTGAACGCACACACACATACACATCTATACGTTAAGACCTCTACACACACCTATAAAGCACAAAACTATGAATTTTGCAAATAAATCTTAACTATCAAGCCTATTCTGGAAATCACATGTGGTTTTAAAATCACTGTTCTGTAAATCTCACGCTTTTGTGTTTTTCCGTCTGATTTTAACTTTTCGAAAACACTTCACAAAAATTCAAATAGTTTTTCTTTTGTAATTTCAATTACTTTCTCAAAATGTGATTTTCAGAACAGGACTGACTGTACGTGTATTAAAAATCATTGTATTTTACATTATTACGCTTTTTTATTTGCATTGTATTATGTATTTATTTTGCCAAAAGAAATTATATTTTTTTAGCAACTAGTCATTTCTTACTGGAGAGTTACTGATTTGTTTCCTTGTTTTCAATTTATATCTTTTAGAACATTAAATAATGTAATGACTTTAAACCAGATAACTATTAAAAAATCATATATGTATACGTATACTAAATTATATTTATGTAATTGAAAAGCACTTTTAAATAAAATTTATATAACTGTTACCAGACCAAACAATGTTTTTCCATCAGATTTTCTCTAATTTTGTTCTACTACTTCGGCTTTCAAACGTTTGGCTAAAGTTTTTCTCAACTGTAAAGCCGAATTAGTTGCAAAATCTTCCTGTCTGTCAAAGTCAGCTGTTGGTTTTGATACGTTTTCCAATAGTTTTTGCGCCACTTGGGCAGATGTTGGACGATTACTTGACGATGCCTTGGCTGTTGTTAAAGTCTTAGCTACCGTTTCTTGTAATTGCTTGGCTCGTGTCTTCTTCTTTATTTCAATAATTTTATCTCGTTGTTGACGTAAGTACTCTTGGCGAGTTAACATCTCATCCGGATTGACCTATTCGATTGCAAAATACATACATATATTGACAAAACATTAAGCTATTTTTGAATTTTCAGTGGAAATTTTACAAACCTTTTGATTTTTTTCAAAGAATAAATTTAATCTTTCGAATTTATCGGTAATATCTTGTTCACTGCTGTCTTTTTCAGGCGTTACAGATGCCTCTGGAGTGTCTGCTTCTTTTTCCAGCGACTTGGCAATGAAATCTTCACCATCTGTTAGTTTCTCGCTAACAAAGTAAATTTTATTTCAATTGTTTATATGTGTTGATGCATTTTAAAATGAATAGAGTAAATTGCATTTAATAAAAAATAACCTGAAAAGGTGAACTATTGACTTTTAAGCAATAGCTAATTGTGGTACTACAAGGAGCAGTTGCCAATAATAAACCTCCAATAATAAGTTCCTATCAAAAATATAAATTTAAAATTTGTAAACCAGTGTGTCCTCTTAGAAGGCAGAAATCGCCCCCTTACTTTAAAAAATATATATATATGGGCCTGTTCTGAAAATAACGGTGATTTCAAAAACAAACTTTTAATAACTCACTTGTTAGTGGATTTTTATTGTATTTTAAGTTTTTGTTATGTATAATAGAATATTTTATTCCAACTTCCATCGGTATTAATCGTGAAATTTACAAAAGTTTTATCTTTTATCAATTTTTTTTAAATCACCGTGATTTGACATGTCATGATTTGCAGAACAGGCCCGATAGTCTATGTGTTCGTTTAGACGGAGATCTTCATTGTCTATATTTTAAATTTTATCAAAATCGGTTCAACCATAGTTTATAAAGTGTAACAAACAAACAATGTTACTTTTTCATTCCGGCAGGGGACGGACAGGCAGACAGACGACGTGAGGCTGAACCGCATACTCACGTTAATAAAGTTCTGTTTTTTTAGTAAAGAACCCTAAAAGCTATTGCTTTAATATACTTCCGCTATATAGATATACATATCGTTACCTTAATAAAGAAAGACCCTCTTAACTATTTTTTCTAATCGATATTTTTGCAATTTTTGATACATTAGGTGTTCTTCTATCGAAATATGCAAAAAATACGAAAAAGGAAATAATAAGTTAGGATCTTTAATTATAAAAGTGGTCTAAGTCATATGCATTTTCGCTCTGAAATATTAAATAAATCTTGAAAAACTTCAATAAATATTAAATAAATTTATATTAATCGAGACTATGTAGTACAACTTTAAAATATTGCATAATATAAAAATATTTTTTGATATGTTCAAATGTAATCTACTAAATATCCCGACACAAGAAATACTCGAACTCGAATTTTCGATATTTTATAGTAGAAGCAAAAAACTGAAGAAAAACTAAATCATTTACATGCAGAAATAATTTTTCAAGTAGCCAAAGTCCTTGATTTTTAACTGTAACGTACCAAGATCTTCAAGGAGGATGCAATAATACGTTGTCTCCCAGTAAACGTTATAAACGCGATTTGGAAAAAAAAGTTTAAATACGCCCTTTTTATATTAAGCCATCGATATGTGATTGACTTATAGAGCCTTTGGTGCAAGAGAGTCATAACTCAAAAAATACGTTTTTTTTATTTAATATTATAGAATCTCCCCTGTTTCCATAACACAGGCAGTCGACTCGGTCTGGAAAATTTTTATGAAAATCAAAAAAAAAAAAATTAGTAATTCTCATATAAATTTTCTAGACAAGTCGTTCGTCTGGGTTATAGAAACAGGGTGTTAATCGTTATATCGTTCGTTGTATGCTGTAAAAAATTTCATAAAACTATTTCGTTCACTCACCTCCTTGTAGTAAAATTACATTTTCTTTTACAGAAAGGACCTAACTCATTATTTTTTTGAAATCGAGTTTTTTGTATATTTCGATAGAAGAACATCTAATGTATCGAAAAATGCAAAAAATCTCGATTTCGAAAAAATAATGAGTTAGGATCTTTTTATATTAAGGTAAGGATATGTAGCTTCGCATAAGCCTTTCACTACATATTAACTATACAATACTTATATATCCCAGATGTTCAGGGGTATCAGAAAACTATTCATACAGTTCAAACGTATGAATAGTATGTAACTTAAAAATACATATGTACATACATATGTATGTACATGACGAACATATAACCTCCTCCTTTTTTGAATTCGGTTAATAACAGGGCTAACGGTATTTTATATTGTTCAAAAATACTGTGTATTAAAAGAAATTTGTACTGTCGTTAGAAATTTGTTCACAGAACTGGTTCACGAAAAAACAACACCACTTTGATGATTTTGAGTTGTGACTGACTATTTATGATTTAGTGTGCCATATGGGTGAAAATAAAATTAGAATTGGCACACACATACACACATACTTTTGTGATTCCGTAAGACTATCGAGACTGTCATGGTCTTGCAACAGGGCCAATTGATTTTTCTCAATTAAATCCAAAGCCTGCAGTTGCAACTCAACATTACGTTGAGTCATCATACGTATGAATATTTTTATATCATTAGCAGCCCATATCTATAAAAATACAAGCAGAAATTTAAATCAAATCAATATTAATATACATATCTACATATGTACGTAACATTATCTTAATATAGAAAGGCCCTATTCATAATTTTTTTAAAACGAAATTTTTGCATTTTTCGTTACATTAGAGATTCCTTGCAACGAAATATATATAAAAAACTCGATTAAAAAAAATAATGACTTATGGCCTTTCCATATTAAGGTAACGATAAGTATGTATGTATATATTTATACATACCTGCTGGAAAAGGCCCTGATGAAACTGAAAATGATTATTATCCTTCTGCTGTTGTTTGCTTTCCATACAAGCTATCTCAAATTGTTCTGGCGTAATTTGGATTTCCTCCATAAAACTGCCCAACATATAGTCCACCAAATTCTTATAGTCATCATGGATTTCTTTTATGTCGGAATTATTTTCATCCAGTTGTAAATTTGGATCGAAAACTGTTGCAGAAATAAAAAAGTATACACAAGTATGTAAGTATGTACAAGTTTTGTAAAATAAAAATTCATTTGGACTTACTCAACGATTTCTCTTCAATAAATGTCTGCAGAGGTGCATTCCAAACTGGTCCATGCAGAAAACATACCAAGGAATCCAATACCCAAGAATCATCATTAGACATTTTTTTTTTAATTTTATTAAATATAAAATACTTATTTTCGAGTTCTTTATACTATTCAACTAATCTTTATGCGACGTAGATTTTACAAACGTTAATGTTTGTGTATGAAAATTCTCTTGATTTGACCTTTTTGATTGTCCTGACAACTAATAGGAATACTTATTACCATGGAAACCAAAAGTATGTGATTGCATATTTTTTCCTGTGCCAAAGACTACAAGGAGTAGTGCCAGATTATTGAACGTTGGCACCGAGCATTACACTCACTAAATTAAGAAAACAACTGGAACTTATTCAAAATCAAGCACGTTCACCGCCCACGCAATCCAAATCAATTTTTTCGCATAAAATATTTCCTATCCAAGCAAGTCTTAAAATTTGGTACATACACTTTCTAGAATAAAGAAGACGCTTGCTGAGTTTCATCAGAATCGTCCATGAAATCCATTTAAAATAAATGTACGATTTTTTTATTCGACAAAAAAATTCGTTTATTTTTCATGTCATTTCTTTGACCACATCGTCACTCTCTAAATCCTGTTTGGATGGGTCAGGTCTCAAACTGGTTCTTTGAAACCAGTATATAGTCCTTACTTCTTATATACTTCATGTAGTCCTTACTTCTTGCTTCTTCACTGGGCAACCAGTAGGAGGAATTGCTGCATCTCTTCCATGTATGTACACATAAGAAAGTATTTTATGGACGGTGACCGGCATGAAATACCAACCATATTTGTCAAATAACAGTTGCTATATAAATTACAATTACATGTTATTGTAATTGCATTTTTTCAATTACAATTACAAAAATTCAATTGTAATTAAGATTTTTTCCAACACAATTACTTTTATATGTAATTTATTTATTTTTTTTTTTTCATTTTCAATTACAACAAAATGTAATTGTAATTGAAAACTTTTAATCACAATAACAAAAAATGTAATTGAAATGTAAAATTTAATCATTACAGCCCAAATCTGATCTCAAGTAGTTTTCGGAATGGATTTTCTGGCCTAAAAGTATTCAATATTTTTTGTAAACATTTTGTGACAAGTTGTGTGACATTTACTACAGAAATTTATAGTTTTCTCCATGTCCCAGAAATATTCGAGAAATATTTTTTAATCGAAAAGAGACATTCCCTGCCTTTATATTATTGAAAAAAAACAGCTTTAAAAAAAAGGAGAAGGGTGTGCACAAAATTTTTTTTCCATTGAAAATCTAAAATAAGTAAATAAAGAATCGGTGTATATCGCTCATTTACTTCAATAGTGTCACAACTCAAAAAACTAGTTTTACAGAAAACGCGTTTTAAGTTTTCAATTTACATATAACGCAATGAAGACATGAAAAAATATTCTTCTCACACGAGGTGGTAGTACAAAACGCATTTTTTGAGTTATGACACTATTGAAGTAAATGAGCGATATGTATATTTTTCAAATATATTAAAGTCAAATTGCATTATCATTATTAGCATTCTTGCATGGACTTTACTTTAATTTTTAATAAAAATTCTGCCAAAAAAAACCGACTTCAATGCAAAGATTTGATAGCACATTTTTGAAAAAAAATTTAAGGGATATAAAATTAAATTTCAATGGGCGTGCCTCCGTTTATTTTTTAAATAAAAGATTTTGTGTTTTTCAGAGCTCAGGGTGTGTGATAAGTTTTGTAAAAATCTGTACAGTAAAACAACTTAAAATAAAATATTCTGCCTTATCGTGGTTGGCGTATTTCAAATACGACTACGACTGTTTGGTAATAGATTAAAGAAGACTTGAATAGTTTTTCTTTAATCTATTACCAAACAGTCGTAGTCGCATTTGAAATACGCTAACCACGATAAGGCAGATTAATGTTAATGGGCGTGACTCTGCCCATTTTTTCAAATCTAAGATTGTATCTATTTTTCAGCTCAAGGTGTGTGGCAAGTTTCGTAAAAATCGGTTGAGTAGAACCACGTTAAATAGATTGTAATGGGCGTAGACCCGCTCATTTTTTCAACCTTAAAATTGTGTAATTACAAATAAGTAGAATAGTACAAAATCAAATTAAAAAAATTGTGGGCGTGTCCCCTCCCAATTTTTTATTTTTTTTTGCAATGGGACCAATGGGAAACTAGCCTCTCAGACAATAAAAAAAATACATTTTTACAATCGGTCTAATATGAACCGAGTTATGAAGTAACACCGCCAAAAAAATGGAGACGAATTGATAACCTCCTTCTTTTTTTGAAGTCGGTTAAAAAATAATCACCCGTATTGCGTATGTCGAGCCGAATATTCGTCTACGAGAATTTTGTCATAGAATAAAGAAAACTTTTAAAAGGTTTGATTAATCAAATACAAAATTCTCGTAGTCGAATATTCGACTCGACATACGCAACACGGGTGAATATATACAATTTAAACATTTTTCTACAAAACTGCATCATTCGATGTTTGAAATTGAGCGTTCGAAAAATGGGGATTTCGTCACCAAAATCCCACTGTGCGGCTTTGGTTTACGTGGCTGATCGCTAACCGTTAACATTGAAAACCAATTTAATTCAAAATTCTCCTGACAAACTTCTTTGGCCAAATAAAACACCATCATTTGTTTCCGTTTAAAAACTATTTAAAACTATTTCTTTAATGATTTTTCTTTTGATTCTATTTATATAATTCGTGTTTTATAATTTAGAGTTGTTGGTTGATTTTGTTTCAGATTAATTTACTCATACAAATGTTATTTTATGATGAAGACATTAAAATGTTAAATACACTAACTTAAATCAAAACAAAAATTATTATTTTTCAGTTTTAATTTATTTTCCTTTTTTATATTTATGTATTTTTTATTCCACCTTTTTTTTAATCTTATATGATGTACTCCACAAATAATTTCGTTGACAAAAATAAAATTTAATTGTAAATACAAAGTGATTTGTGGTTTAAGCCTTTATTGGTGATTTTTTTTCAAGCTAATTTTTTTAAATGCGTTTAAAATATAATACATTAAGTATTAACAAAAACAAAGAGAGGGAGGGACTGGTTAGCCTGATTTAGGATTTAGTTTAAAACATATTTAACATGTGTTATTTTTTTTCAGAGACAATGGAACACAACTTCAATGAAATTAAAAAAATTTAAATAAATTTTTTTTATTTTTTAATATTTTACAAAATTTAAAAGTTTAAACGAACATTCGTACTATTCAATTCATAAGCCATATATCCTTCAATGTTGTATTTGAAAAGACAATCAGGGCAATTATGAATAAAATTCCGCGAGAAATTGCTCCCTTTTCCAATTAAAATTTATTGTTTAGTTGGAATTTTTTCTTGCGGAATTTTATTCATAATTGGCCTCAATTACAAAAAAAATTTCTCAAAACAAAACCACTTTATAAATGTTTTTTTACACATTTTGATTAAAATTTCCTTTTCACATACAACTTTAAGCAAAACAACAAGCCTTGTGAATTGAGCAAATACATATGTATGTACTCGTCTGTTTGTAGTTCAAAATTAGTTTTTAAGTTTAGTTTATTTATTTTCAAATAGTCACCCTTATTCCAGTCGTTAACATCTCTCTACTCGCTCTCGAGAACAATTTTGTGCTATTGATAGCCTATTTCTGTTCCCTAAGGTCCAGAAAATAGTTTGAGCCTGTCAGTAGCAGTCAATTGTTTTCAACAACGTGTAAACAAGCCACAATTTTTGGGTATTGTATTGAAGAGACGTCGATGTTGACAACTGGAATAAGGGTGAACAATTAATTGCACAACTGAAATAATTCGCTGATTTTTCTATTTTACTTCTTCAACTAAAAATGCTGTTGATTAAATTTTATTATAGCATATACATAACTGCAGTATTATTGAGAAAAAAATTTAATGGTTTCCATTAAATATAATTGTTATATAGCAGAAATTGGAAGTTGTTCTTAAATAACATTTTCATTGCCTTTATAGATCTTAGCATTAGTCATTGTTGCACATTTTTTAGAATTGCTACCAACTGAATTCAACTAGAAAAGTAAAGAAAGGTCTTTCAATAATAGGATTCATTTTCACTAGCCCACAGTTTTAGCAGTTGTCAAGACTCAACCTAGAACTACTTGACAGATGACAAATCAAAACTACTCCATTGATAAAAATGGAAGAATATGTTATACGCGATTCAAAATAGTATTGAAATTATTCCAATTTACAACAAAAACGATGAAAATGTTGCTGTCACAGTTCGCGAAACTAAAGCATTTTTGGGTAGTCGTGAAACACATCGTTCCATAACCGCCAAAAAAGAAGCTTAAGCCATATTATTTTCGAACAGCAATTGATCGATTTTTGTCAAAAAATTTATTTCGAAAAGTATGTCGCTCCAAGCTTTCTTTTTTTGGCGGTTATTGCACGATATTTTCGGCCATCAATTGCGAAACTGGTGGAAAAATTTGAGCTGTTGGGACAAGATAGTGCTGTGGAGAATCGAACTCTATCACGTTGCTCAAGAAGAAATCAGAGCCTTGCTGTTGTAGATCATAGCGTTTGGGGAAACCTCAAGTTTATCTTTTTCCATTTACAACGTATTTTGCATAAAAACTTAGGGCCTCATTTATAAAAATTATTAAGGCTTTATACAAGCTTAATAACAAAAAAATTTTATGAAAATCTATTTTTATAAAGCCTTAATAATTTTTATAAATAAGGCTGTTAGGTCTTAAAGCTTTTAAATTTCATTTAATAGAAGTCACACCTACCAACCATCAACAACGTTCGTGTCTTTGCTGATTGGTTACTTGAAATGCACCAAACTGATCCGGAATTTCATCGAAAAATCATCTTGAGTGATGAGACCTATTTTCAGCTCGGAGGCTACGTTAACAAGCAGAATTACTGCATTTGGGACTCGGAAAACCTAAGAATTATTGTTGAAAAAAGCCTCCCCTCAACATGCAACTGTTTGGTGCGGTTTTTGGTCTGTTGGCATCATTGCACCTTACTCTTTCGAAAATGAGGCTGGAACAACTGTGAAAGGATTAACCTATCGAACAATGATTAACGATTTTGTATTTCCGAAATTGGAAGATATTGATTGGGACGACGCTATGTGTTAAACATTCGAGGAATTTCTCAAGGAGTGTAATCACCTCTCGGCGACCGATATCTTGTGATTTAACATTTTTTTTCTTTGAGGCCACGTGAAAGATGAGCTCTACGCCTATGACCCACAATATATTCAAGACTTCAAAGAGGGAATTCGTGCACTTACGAGGCATACATCCGCAAATTTGCGAATTGGTGATGGAAAATTTCATGAAAAGAATATTGTACTGCAAGCGTAACCGTGAAGGCCTTTTGGCTGATATTATTTTTAATTATTAAAGGCATTTCCTCCTCTTTACACTCAACTCTTTTTTTACACGGTCTTTTTTACACGATTTTGAAATAACACGGTTCAATAATAAGAACAAATGATTTTTTTGCACGAATTTGTTTAACGCGTACGATTTTTTTTCCTGTTTGTAATAACCAACGAGTAACCGTAAAATTAACTTTTAATTTTAATCTTTCAAGCTTGGAATAAATTTTAATTTATTTTTCTTGTGCAAGTGAACTCTTTTTGTTATTTAATATATGTGACCTTCTCCGAGAAAAGGGACCTAGTGTGTCAAAAAACGGATGTGTGTTAAAATCGATAAAAATTATAAAAACATTAAAATTTTATTTTTTAAATGCGTTTTTCTCAAAACTTCATTTTCACACACTAGGTCCCTTTTCTCGGAGAAGATCACATATATTTTTTTATAAAACTTTTTGATATTCACTTTTTTCACGTTTTACTCAGTAAATGTTTGGATTTTTTCAAATTGCAGGATTTTTAAGGATATGAAATGTATCACTAAATTTTTCATATGTTGCATATATTTTTTACAAGATTTTTTTTGCACGATTTCCTTAGGAACGTATCCAACGTGTAAAAAAAGAATTATATGTACATACGATTATTTCGCTTAAAAATACTAGTTTTTTTTAGATTTGCATTCAAAAATTAAACTTCTTATTGGAAGTTCCCATAGGTTACAATCAGTTTCGATCAGAAGGCAAATTACGGCATTCGGTTTGCAGAAAAATAGTGATTATTATAATTATTATTATAATATTACGCCGTTTGTGTTTTCTAACTTGGTCTTACTTTGTAATAGTCAAGAAAATGTTTAAAACCATTCTTTATTTCAAATAAACTTAAAAAAAGTTATTCTTTTCAATCCCAATCAATTAAATCTTTAATCTAGAACTAAATTGACGTAGCCACGATGATGCCCAATATGTTAATGCACTTCGCCATGATGAATAACGAGCAGGAAAAAGTATTGGATTTCGGTAGTTCGAATTTTATATTTAGATTTTTTTTAAGAGAAGAAACATTCAGGCAATAAATGCCTACTACTATTACTAGGCGTTACCTTCTTTAGGAACGGGATAGTGAGAGAGAAGACAGGTGGTGAAGGAAACAATAGTGGAAAGCTTCATTATTTTACAACCTGCTTCTTTTGCTCGTTGTTTTTTTTTTTAATAATGCAGTATTGGAAGCGCCTCTGGTGTTAATGAGGCGTATTAAATTTTCTAAAATGTGTTTAGTAGCTTAGTGTCTATGCCTTCTTCATCACTTGAACTTTCCTATAACAACTGATATAAAGAAACTCTAATGCACATCAGAAAAATGAGTGGTGTTGTGTTGTTATTTAATGACTGTCGGAGATTGGGCTCGAGCCCAGGAACTTCGATTTTGTAGTCTACGTGCTAACTACTTCAGCCAACGCCACCCAAGTTCGAATTGCACATTTCTATTGCATAATCACGAACACTTATCGTATACTTCACACAGTTACGACTTGTGTGAAGATTGCAAATCCATTTCAACTACAATATGCTACGTGGCCCAAAAATCTATAAATTTTTAAAAAATATCACAAGTTGCCAGGCTTGTGATCGAAATTTTTCGCTCCGAAAGTAATAAAAAATAATAGAAAAATCAGTAAACTAAATTACATTAAATTTAAGCTTTTAAATTCTTTCTCTTTGAAAGGTTTACAAGCTTTATTATTTTTATAAAAGAATTAATGAAATGAAATGAAAATTATAGTAATAAATTAGAAAATATAGCTATAAAGCAGTAAGTGTTTTTTTATTATTATAAAGTATTAATTAAATTAAACGCTAAAATTTTAAAAATTAGAAGAAATTATTAGGAAAAAAATTAAACGAGGAAACCTTTTTCACACAATTATTTGTTTTAAGAGATATTTCAAATATGTATGTATGTATTTATTTTTATATTTATAAACTTAAATATTAAAAACTTTGTCTTAATATTTATAACTTATACAAAAAAAATAATTTGTTTGGAAAACGCTTAAGTTAATCCTCTCAATTATTAAAGATATTTTGTTTTGAATATATTTTTTAATTTATTTATAATTAATTTATTTTCTTAACAAGACAAATATGACGATATATGTATATATTTTATTATTATTTCATGGTGATTTTTTCTTTATTTATTTTTTTTAATTATTTGTATCTTTTGTATATTCAGTAAAAAATGTTGTTTTATGTTTTAATTTACCTTCAAGGTTACGGATTATTTTATGACCTATAATACCACAATTTTTTTTATTTTAAATTGTAGTTAGATAAATTTTTTTTCAACAAATTATAAAAATTTTATTTTTGAAAAAAAAAAAATCGATTCACTTCAGGAATTTATTTTATTTTAAAAATTATATTTTCGAAAAAAGCCGATTCGTTTAAGGAATTTATTTTATTTTAGCGAAGTTTAACTATAGTTCTTGAATATTCAATTAATTTAAAAAAAGCTAACAAAATTACAAATTAGTATGCTAAAAATTAAAAAAAACTTACGTGTTACTTTATGCAGTTTAATAATCCCCTTATCGTGGTTGGCGTATTTCGACTGCTACTATGACGTTTTTGTAATAAATTAAATAATATGGCAAAAAAAAATTTAATGCAGAACAAAATGTAGTCGAAGTCGAAATACGACGATGGCCAATATTAGAAGATAGAGGACCAAGTTAAGGCATTCGATTTGAACGAGATTTTAGAATAATTCCATTTCTATAGAGTTACTGGGACTAATCGTGGTTAGCGTATTTCGACTTCGATTTCGAGTACATTATGGTCCTAGATGAAAGAAAAACTGTTGAAATGTTCTTTAATCTCTTACAAAAACGACATAGTCGAAGTCGAAATACGCCAAGTACTATAAGAGGGATTTTGGAAATTCCTTCGACATCAAATGTCATCGCAATTTGGGGTCTGATTTCGTTGTACTTATAATTATATATCGGTAGCTAAAATGCAAAAAGGCGTAACTACAGAGTAGACCCTCTGATTACGGGTTTTCTCTCTGGCCAGTTCAAACTAAACTATTCTCTATGCAGACGTAACTCGTTCTTTACAACTCTGGTATTGGGCGTTTTGTTAATTTTTATAGCACCGTTGAAGCGCCTTTGGTGATAATTAGACGTATTACTTTGAGCTAGGTGGTCATTTTATTATTTATTTTACTTGCTACAAATATCGGCGAAGGAGGGTGCTAAGATATATGTACATATGTATGTACATTAACAGAGACACTAACGCATATCAGAAAAATCTATAATGTTTACATCACTAGGTAAGGCCACGATTTGAACTCGGGCTCTCGAACACCGTCATTTGCTTCGCAGTTGACGCATCAACTACTTCAGCAACAGTGCTTGGAAGACGAAACAATCAGCCATGTGAGGGAAATCGATTTTGAAACTGTAAAAATATGTGGTCAACTCTTTATGTATTTCTATTTTGTTTGGATTTTAATACTTTTTCTTCTTAAAATTCTTTTCACATCTATATATGTATGTATATTTGTATATATTTTGTATTTTAACTCTGGGCGTAATTTTTGAAAGTCAAACTGCATTCCTTATCGTGGTTTTCGACTTCGACTATGCCTGATCCTAGATTAAATAAAACTTGTTTTGAAGTCTTCTTTAATCTACGAGTATTACAAAAACGTCGTAGTCGAAATAAGCCAATAAGGGGGATTAATTTGGGATTATCTCAAAAAATTATCCATTGAATCGTTCGAAATATTTCACTTCACATCTCTTAAAAAATAATCATTTTGCAATCATTCGATTTCCATCATATGCCTGAATGGTATCCACTTTATGTAGAATGCGAGTCTTTCTTTCTAAACTATTGTGTTCGGATGAAATAGCCTTAATTTTCTAGAAAATATTTTAAAAAAAGTTTGAGAACAAGTTGAAAAAATCGAGAGAAAACTATATACACATGTACTATGTATGCTTATGTATCTGAATTTAGTGGGTGCAATTATCACCAATCAGTGAATGAAGGTCTGTCTTAATTACTATGCGAGTTAAATTAAGTTACTATATATAATCGTATTTGCAACACTAACGACCTGGCCCACGATGTCGACAAGAAATTTTCTATCGCTTACTTTTATATTGAAAGCAAAAACAAATTCTTATTTTCTTATTTTTTATTTTTTTTTTTCAATATAAAGAAGCGATATAAAGTTTGTTGTGTACATCGTCGGTCAGGCCACAAATTAATAAATATTTCTATTTCTATATCGGAATTTATTTTCAAGTAATTTTCAAACTTTTCTCATTAAGGGCGTTGAAGGAATTTTCAAACCATTCTCAATTATATATTAAACGTAAATTTTTTTATAAAAATCATCAGCACACTTGCAAGAGCAAATAGGGTGTTTGCAGTACTTCCAAAATAAACAAAATAAATAAACGCATACAAAATAAAAGGGTTTTCATGATTTCTTAAGCTCTTGTGCCGTCTAATGCATTCTTAATGTCATCGTAGATCTTAATAAAGCTCTAGTTTTTGAACTCATGAACAACGCATGCCACATTGCTAAATAATCATATGTCGTTAGCTGAAATCCAAAATCGCATAACTAAAATTTTTTAAATTTTATAGGAGAGAGAGAGAGAGAGAAATAACTGAAGTAGTTTCTTTATTACTCGACTGCGCGACGCAAAGAAGAGTATTATGTTTATCAGCTTATGTATTTATGTATGTGTGTTCCTTTGAGGCACTATATAAATCGAACGCGAGGACCGATTTTGATTCCCATATCAATCGATTTGTCTTAATCCTGGGAGTGTCACCAAAGATATGGCAGTAGTCAAAACTCAACATGGCGGCTAACAGACGCCATTTTGTAAATACGAAAAACTAAAAATAAAAAGTCGGCGAACTATATCAAAATGTGTATCATTCGACAGGTATTTTAAAATCGTCTGTATGTTTCTCTTGTGATTTTTCATTTCGAATGACCATTTAGGGCATCTAACGCAATCGGGTCTTTTCATTTTTTTAATTACTGCCTGTTTTCATTTTTAATACGGCTGATGACTATGAAAAAAGTTTGAAATTTTGTAGGGACATGTGTTTTGATTGTTGCATTCTTCTTTAAACAAGTGCAGCAAATCAAAGTCGAATTGAATGTCTAATGAATTGTATAACAAATTTTTATTAACAAGGCAAATTTATTTACAGGTGGTTAGTTATAAAATAGGTAAGCTATTTTGTTTTTCAATTTAAAGTTAGTTTGGGAACTTCAAAAATTTTTTGCAAAAAAGAAATTACAAAGAAAATTTAACAAGGAAATTTCAACATGAAAAATATTTTGTTAAAAAATAACATATTGAAATATGTAAATAAAAATCAAAAATGTCATGTTTTTTTGGAAATTGTTGCAAATTGTTATTTAAATTATATCAAATGATATAGCCGATAGCCTATAGTAGCTAGTGCTTTGTATTAGTTTATTATAATTTAAATTATAATAAATCTTAAAATAGATTAAAGAAACTTGTAAACACTTCCTTTAACTGAGTACAAAATGATCGTAGATGAATATTCGACTCGACATACGAAATACGGATAAGTGTGAAAATTGTCATTTTCTACAATTTTTGTCTTGCCACAGAGCTTAGAATACGGGCGTAAGTTTAACATTTGTTAACGCATAAACAAATGTTAATAAAAGTAAGTTTAACATTTGTTAACGTATTAAAAAATGTTAATGTTAATGTTGTAACAATTCCCAAAAAAACACCAACTTGACTGCACCCGGTCTAAAATACTTGTGTGGCAACACTCTATTTTTGCAAAGGCAATGAATAGCAGTTGTTGTTTTTTATTTTTACATTTATTTTCATTACCTACTTCTCACAACTACAATTCGAGCTGCAAAAAATTCAGCCAATGTGTCAATGGTAAAGTAAGAATATAAAAACATGTTTATTATGGAGTTCTTTTTTCAAATTTGATATTAGTTGAACTCTCATTTGTTTAAATGAAAGTTTATCATAATATCTCTAGTTGTTCTAAGAAATGTTTGGGGTAAAGATTCCCAGATGATTTGCATTAGCAAAATTAAAAAATTACCATCCAATCCAGCTAACCCCTCAATAATCAATTTCAATGTATTTTTACGTCGCTTTTTACAATATATGAGTATATAAGAGTTAACGTGAACTTTAACTGACAGTTCTTCATACAAAACTTGCCGTTAAAGTCCCTGTTAGCTGTTAATTGTACATTGTGAAAATTACCGTTAATAAAAAAATAATTTTGGATTATTAGTGCGTTAAAAAAATGTTAAAAATCAAAAATATTTTCAAAAATTTGAAAAATTCTTAAACATTACAAATTTTGTTAGTGAGAGCGCGCCGCCATGAAGAAATTTGTGCAACTTTTCTTTCACCTTGATCCAGATCTAATGGTTGTTCTCTTGCAATTTGTTATGTGCGTTCTTCGGCAGCTTCTGAAATGATGCGTAGCGCTCAACTGTATTTTAAATGCATGTGACAGACAAAAAAAATCTCTTACCTTATTTATTTATTTATAATTTTTAATTTTTGATTTTTTTGTGTACTTTTTCATGGCGAATCCATACTAGGTGGTCGCAAGGTATCAGTTGACTATTTTCGCCGCTTGTAATTTGAATATATGTACGTTGGATGTCAACACATATTTTTCAGTAAATTTTTTTGACATTTAAAGTATAAATTTCTCAAAGCTAATTCAGCTGAGTATACCTTATATGAATTTTCCTTGGTACTTTTTAAATATTTTTGTATTTTAGTGAGACATTTTTTGTATTTTCTATATTGTTCACAAGGCATTTTCACATAAGGTATATTCGGCTCAATTCGCTTTGAGAAATTTGTAATATTCGGGCCTGTTCTGCAAATCACGACATGCCAAATCACGGTGATTTCTAAAAATTAATAAAAGCTAAATCATTGCTTTTGTAAATTTTACGTTTTATAGCTTTGGAAGTTGGAAGAAAATATGCTATTATAAATGAAAAAAACTTAAAACACAATAGAATCTCATTACCAAGTCAGCTATTAATAGTTTACTTTTGAAATCACGTGATTTGAAATCACCGTGATTTTCAGAACAGGGGGGATTGATGTAAAAAAATGTACTGAAAAATGTGTGTGTTAACATCTGACGGACATATGTATGTATGTATATTCCAATTACAAGCGGCGAATATAGTCACCTAAGCAGTTGCGACCACCTAATATGGATTCGCCTTGCTTGTTTATTTTAATTATACATATGTATAGGGTGGGCCAAGGTCACGACTACGTGTAAAAATCACGCCTGCATGAATAACTTTTTTGTTTATTATTTTTTATTGTTTTTTTTTAGATTTTATTCATCGAAACGTGTTACACCACCATGCAAAATTTAACGACAAAGTGGTAGAGTTTTACTTTTCCAATGGTCATTCAATTTTACACACACGCGTGACTTTTGGCCCACACTGTACATATGTACATATAATATTTCGTTACACAAATTCGCCTTGTTGTTCTCTCATTGTTGTAATTTTATAGAATTGATATCACCTGTAAAGTCAATTCGCCTTGGATGATTTGTCTACTCGCAATAATTTTGTTAAGAGTAAGTAGTTTTTTAAATCCATTTTTTATTGAAATTTTCTTTTTTAATAACTTTTTATAAATAAGTGTTAAATGTTTACTGAAATAGTATTCGATTAATTTTTTATTCGCATTAAAATTTTTGGAGTAGTCCTCCTCCAAAATAGTTCTGAAAATTTTGCGGTTTTGCAAAATTTCCAAAAATACAAACACGATAGTTATCACTCGTACGTTCCTTATCGCCAAAGACTCTGAGCACTTTTAAATACAAAATAGTTTCGCTGTTGTCTAAAGGTACGGTCACTTGACAAACATTTGCCCAAAAAAGCGTAACCAGTAAATACTAATGCAAAATTGTTTGCTTCAGACACGTGTTTATTAAGTTAGTTAGTTTTGTATATAACAAATAGGCAAAGTTATGGAATACAATATTATTGGAAACAATTGAACTTAATAAACACTTGTCTGAATCAAAAGATTTCTCGTTAGTATTTACTGGTTACGCTTTTTCGGGCAAATGTTTGTCAAGTGTGACCGTACCTTAAGTTTATAAGGAGTATTTATTACTCATTATTTGCCTTGATTTAGAAAAAAAAATTAATTTTAACGAATGTGAATAATTTTAAATTTGCGGATTTTGTTGTCATGATAATACTCTCTCTCTCTCTCTCTTCTACTGAAGACCAAGCAAGGAAAATGTATGTATTATAATTATAGATATTGGTTATTTTTCTCCAACTTTGGATTTAAAAATTATATAAAAGAATCGCATTTCCATAAAATGTTTTACAACATCCGCAACTAAAAACAAAAAACATACTTAAAGAATCTAAAAACAAATATTTAATTTGAAAATATTAACGTAAAATTTTTTTAATTACATATACTACAATGTAAATTATTTCTTGAACTATTTGATGAATATATTAGATATATGTAAGTTACAAATTCCTTTAATAAATCCATTTTTGTATTAAAAATAAATAATTGGTTAATTTGAAAAATAAAATTACCTGTTCTCTTTCTTGTTCATTTTGAAATATCCAATTAATTGCTTGTGTTTGAAAACTTTAAATATATTTGTTATTGTTTGTTTTCCTTTAAATAAAGTAAAATTTGTCGCATTACTTTTTATTAATTGTTTGATGAGTTTTCCCTTTGTGTTTTCCTTATTGAGTTGCCATCAAAAGTTTTGTATTTTTGTAATTTTGTGTTTTTTATTAAATCTAATTTTGTTGCATTTTATCTTTGTTATTTATACTGAAATTTTACATAACTATAATTGTTGTAATTAATCTTTTATCTTCTCCTTTTTTTTATTTATATGATGTTTTTGCATTTATTATTATTTTTTGTTTTTATTAATGTAGCCTGTGGCTAAAACAAAGTGATTCCTCTTTTAACTACATAATATGGTATTTTTTTTTTAAATCAATTTATCTTTCTCATTATTTATAATTATTTTTGTTTTGTTTAATATTTAAAAAGTTAAAAATGTTTGTTCTTGGGATTAGTAGTTGTTGTATTTTTATTATTGTTATTGTAAATGGATGAAGACGTCATAACAACGGCAGCGGTGTTTGAGGAGGCTGGTGTCGAGGGCGAAAATGATGATGCCGGCGAAGAGAACAAAGCTGACGATGTCGCTGTAGGAGAAGCCGTTACCGGTACCGTCGCTGTAGACGACATGGTTGCGAATGTTTTAATAATTGTTTCAGCCGCAGCGGCCGCAGCTGCTACTACAGCAGCATTTGTAGCGACCGTTTGCTGTGTTTGGAATTGATGATGGTGATGATGCTGATGTTGCAGATGGTGGTGCTGGTGCTGGTGCTGGTGCTGATATTGATCGTGAAGATGTTGCTGAGTTGAATGTTGTAGGTTATATTGGGTATGATTTGGAGGGTGTTGCTGTTGGTGGTGGTAAAGTTGCTATGCTAAACGTGGTTTCTTTTCATGTGGAGAATCTTCTTCATCTTCATCTTCCAACTCATATTCATCACCTGAATCGCTACCATAATCAACAAGCTAAAACAAAAATAGAATAGACAAAATTACATTTAGGAAAGAAATTAAGAGAATAATTCCAGGTCCGAGTTGACCCGAAAATTTATTAAGCCATTGTGATACTCTTTGAATAATAATAATAAATAATTTCTTAATGAGGCTCAAGTTCAGCATTTTACAATTTCCTTTTATGGGAGAAAATATTTTATTAATTAATGTGAATTTATAAGGAAGGCAAGATATTTGCAGCAATTATTCGTCAGCGACGTAAAATAAATAACAAAATGGCTACATAGCTTAAATTAATACGCCTACTTAACACCAGAGGCGCTGCATCGATGCAATAAAAGTTAACATAAGCGCAGCTAAAATAGCAGAGTTGTAAAAAAATGAAAAAAAAATAATTAAGCTTCTCTTCTCACTCTCTCTCTCTCTCTATCTCTACCTCTATCCCTCTCTCTCTATATATATCTCTCTATCACTCTCTCTTTCTCTCTTGAATTGTATATTTTTTATAAGGTTATCTATTTTATTGATATATTAAATATTTTTAATTAATTATTATCATTATTCACCCTTATTCCAGCTGTCGACATCGACGACACGTCAGTACAATTTTGTGCTACTGACAATCTATTTCCGTTCCCTAAGGTATAGAAAATAGCATAAAACTGCCAAGAGGAGTCAATTGTTTTCGACAACAGGTAGGTACATAAGCCAAAATTTTTTGGAATTGTGTTAAAGTGACGTCGATATGTCGACAACTGAAATAAAGGGTATTATTTTTATTTAAATACATATTACACTTAAAGTGATCATTGATATATAGCATTTGTAGTAGTATAAGTGAAACCGATTATGGTTTTTCTATCTTGGATAAATAAATGAAATGAAAAAAAATTTAAAAATATTATATCCCAAAAACTAAAATTTTTGAGATATGTTGCAATAAAGGAGCGATATGAACATAGTAGATAATTATTTATAATTGAAAATAAATGTATGAAATAAAACCAAATTTTTGCGAAATCCTGCTTTTCTTTTTGTTTCGGTTTTTATATGTACATATGTACAATGTACATATGTATATTAAAAAAAATGCGTGCAATAACTTACCTTCTTTAAAATATTTTCCCCAGATTGTGCTGTGGGTGTTGGCTCTGCCTCTTTACTTTCACCTACTGTTGCAGTAGTTTCATTAGTGTTTGATTTATTATTCTCATTACTGTTAAGTTTAGCTGCTTCGGCAGCTGCTGCCGCTGCTGTGTTTGCTGTTACCCCTGAAACACTGGCTGCTACGGCCGCAACTGCAGCAGCTGCTACAGCTGCCACGGCTTCGCTTGAAGCCATTGATGACAACAGTTGGGTAGCCGCTGCCGCAACGGCCGATTCTGACAAAGAACTTGTCGAAGCTCCTGCCGTTGTATGCGTCGCATTTGCATTAGATGTTGACGCTACACCACCAGCGACACCTCCACTTAAAGCTAATTCTTGCTGTTGCTCTACCGCTGCTAACTGTTGCTGCAACTCCACTATATCACTTTGTTGCTGCTGTTGTTGTGCTTCCAAATGAGCAGCAGATGATGTCGAAGCTACACCCGCAACTGCCGCCACAGCTGCAGCCGCTACCAAAGTGCTATTAAGATTCAACTGCTGTTGCTGTTGATAATTGTGCAATGGATGCTGATGCTGTTGATGCTGGTGCAGGGCTAAATTGGCAGCTGCCGCAGCGGCAGCAGCACCCAAATGAGCGGCGGACGTTTGTTCATTACTATTGCAATTACTACTACTGCTACTGGTGGAAGGAGTTTGTAAACCGCTTGTGGAATCGCTACCACTAACGCCCCCGCCGCCTCCACCACCTGTTGGCGATAGACTCGAAGATGACGTCGTTGTTGTGTTTAAATTACTGGTGCCAGATGAATTTCCCAACATACTACTGCTTCCATGTTGTTGCAACTGTTGTGCATTTTGTGGCGGTGATTTTTGCTGCAGTTGAGATGATTGAGGGCCATTTTTTTCGGTAACGGCTAAAAAAATAAGTTCATAAAAGTATATAAAAGAATCATAAATAGTCGATATATACGAGCACATATGTGATAATTGCGAGAAGATTAAAAACCAAAATTTGTCATCTCTAACAATAAGAAAACATTTTTTTTGCAAATAAAAGAAAGAGTTTATGTATTTAAAATTTTTGGTGAATATTATGGATTTTCAGTTCATGTTTTCAAGGTTTATGATGATCCCACATGATGGTATACATAATAAAAATATTAAAAACGAATACAGGAGAACAAAAACTCTCCGAGTAAATACGTCGAATTAAGACTTATTCAACATTAATAATGGGCCTTATCGTGGTTGGCGTAATTCGACTTCGACTACAACATTTTTGGCCTAGAATAGAGAGCAAATGTTGGTGTTCTTTAATCTATTACAAAAGTCGTATTTCGTAATTTCTTCAATCTAGCAAATTTTGCTAAGCGTAGTCATTGAAAAATCCAGCCTTTTCTACGTTGCACCTATAGACATGCAAATTTCAATGTTCCGGAGAATTTTGAAAATCTCCTTGCAGACTATAGGAGCACTCCAATCAATAGCCTATGGCCACCGAAATAAAAAAACCATAAATGCCATTGGATTGGCAACACCCGTACAATGACATAAAAACGAATGCCATAGAGTGGAAACAGCAGGGCAACTGAAGGAGGCAGGTTGACTCACCTGTAGTTCGGTTCAGTAACTTATTTTAAAGATAATCGAATCGTTTAGGGACAATAAAATCAAAATTACCGACTTTTCTATGCAGTAGCACTTTTAGTCAGAATATTTACAACAAACTTTGGTGTTATTTGTTCATTAATAATTATCACATGTAATTTGACTTACAAAGCGATACGAACTTAAGCCTGTTCAAATCATAAATATAGGAACAAATGAAGTTCTAATAATAATTAAAATTGACGTGCGTTGTTGTTAAGTAAACGACAAACATTTTTGTGGTGTTATTGAATACACAACAGTCAGCTGTTCTGTTAAACCACATCATCTTCTAGCAGAACTCAAGTAATTATTCTACAACAACATACCCACATATAAAAGCTTTTATATGTATAAATTGATGAAAATTCATAATTCGAACTCGAACGAATTAGTTCAAAAAGAGCTGTTAGACACATCTCTATTCGTCACTGTTATGGAATTCTTCTTTACAAGATTAAAGAAAATTGCTGCTTACATTTTTTCTGCAAGTCCACAACCGTAATAACACAAAATATGTAATAAAAATATTAATTTAATAAAATTCAGTTACTCACACTTCATTACACTATTGTATGTTTCCAACTCTTCTAAATCTTCTTCTTCATTAAACCACATTTCTTCCTCCTCTTCCATTTGCCTTTGATCACGACGAAAACGATTACCACGAATAATTGGAATGCCACTAAAAGATTTGAAACAATAATAAATAAAGCAGTGTATTACAAAAGAAAAAAAACAATAGAAATAGCTTACGTATCTAAGCCCATCTTATCGCGATCTTTTATTCGCTCCTGATACTGGTCGTAACGATTTTTCAAGTATTTAAACGTCTGCACATATTCGATTTCATCAAATATTTTGCTAAATGTTTCAACAAAATAAACACACAATGTTTTGATATCTTCCAATTTAACAAATTCAAATAATTCCAATATAGCAGATTCCAGTAAATTATAACGCCCGTTATTTCGTATAAACGCATCCACAACAGGGGCAAACAGATTACCTTTGACAATATGCCTGCAAAAATTAAGAAATTTATATTTATAAAGTCTATAAATATATAAATATTAACAACATTAAGTTAAACTTCTTACCGATTGTAAAATTCATCTTTAAGGGCGACGATTTTTCGTAAAAGCCTTAATGCGCCTAAAACAAGGAACGTATGAGAACTCTTCATTAGCACTAGAATTCTCTTGAGGAGATCTTTTTGTATTATAAAATTTTTAATGTGATAAGTATGATGTTCGACACAAAACGATAAGATATCTAATACAATTCCTAACAACTGTGCAGTTTGATAATCTTCATTTTGCGGGCGATCATCGATAGTGTTGAGCAACAACGGTGCTGCAAAAATAAAATAAAACATAATATTTGAAATTATTTTTCCATACCATTTGGCAAAATATAAAAAAGAACAACATACCTATTAAAGTTTGTATGCTGTGTTTATAGAAAAAATTTAAGAAATCGCCCTTTTCTGTCAACATATTTTCTGGCTCTAATAGTATTTTAATAATGCCCATCAATTGCACAGCAACACCTAATTCTGGTTCGGAATCATTCAGCATTTGTTCAATGGCAATATTCAACAGCATACGGTCCTGCAAATATTAAATGATATTAGTACATATGTATACACACTCACGCACTCTCAGTAAAATATGAAAAAGCTAGTAGTTTCAATCCCACAAATTTCTGTCTAAACATAAAGTTGTTTAAACAAAAAAAAATTTTTTTTCAATTAGAAATAAAAATCCTCTTTCACACAAGTCAGGTTTACCTGAGCAGATTTTGTTCAATTTTCTTTTTAACCTGCATTTGCGTTCATACACACCGTCAAGTTTGTTTCATCCAGTTTCATCAATTTGCGTTGTCCTAGAGTATTACGAATGACAAAACAAAACAAAAAAGCAAACTTGACTGGTACGGCCAAGTCTGCACCAGGGCTGTCAGATATGGCGATTTCTCGCCAAACGTGGCGATTTTTCAACTTGTTTGGCGTCTAAATTTTTGGTTTGGCGACATGGCGATTTTTCTGGCGATAAATAAATTTGTTGGCGATTTTTGTGGCTATTTTTTTAACAAAATTGAAACTCAAAATTTTTGTAATTCAGCAAAATTAGTTTGTTGAAGGAGTAGTTTTAAAAAATAAATCCCACCCAAACTCGTTTGCAAGAAATAAAATCGGCTGGATTTTGATGATTTTTCTTATATTAATTAATTCAATTTGAATTTGGATGAGAAAAACTTGTAAAAAATAATTTTTGGTGATTTTATTTCTACTTTTGGCGATTTTCTGCTAATATTTGTTATATTGTTATTTGCTGCGCAAATCTCAAGACCAGATATATGCTATGCGGTAAATTTTTTAAGTAGATTTAGTTCGAATCCTGGAAAACCTCACTGGGAAGCTGTTAAAAGGGTAATGAGATACCTGAAAGGTACGATAAATAAAGGTATCGTATATGAAAAACAAGTAGATGATGAAGTAAAAGGTTTTTGTGATGCTGATTGGGCTGGAAACGTAGACGATCGTAAATCAACAACTGGCTACGTTTTTATTTTTCAATCGGGTGCATTAGCATGGGCTACTAAAAGGCAAAAGACAGTAGCACTATCTTCTACGGAAGCTGAATTCATGTCTGTTACTGCTGCAATTCAAGAATCGATTTGGTTGAAACGTTTGGAAGCTGAAATTAACCCCGATAGCAAACGAAGCATGACTCTATTTTGCGATAACAAAGGTGCTATACAAGTAGCATTGAACAATAACTATTCAAACCGAACAAAGCATGTGGACATCAAAGCAAAATTTATCTAACAAAAAATCGAAGACAAGGAAATTGTAATGAAGTATCTGAACACAAATGAGATGATAGCTGATGTTTTAACTAAAGCAGTAACCCCACAGAAGATGAAGTTCTTTGCGGACCACTTTGGTCTTCTTTAACATTGTTGTTATTTTGTTATTAATTATTAACTAAATCATTTAAATTTATTTTAATAAATATTTGGAAATTTATCATTCTGGGAGAGTGTTGTAAATGAATTTGGAATGATAATATTTACTTTAATATGTTATTCTACAGGCAATGTTTATTTATATATTTTCATTGTATCGACGTTGCCTTTGATATTGTAGTTTTCATATTTTTTCAATATTTGACAGTTCTTAAATAAAACTCAAACTAACATTTATTTCGATACTTCGTTAACCCTGGAGAAGTTTACCAAAAAAAACCTAAAGCTTAATAAAATACATAGTTTCATTAACCCATTGGCGCCGCTGTAGTCAATTGAGTTCAGCTAAACATTAAGCAAAATGTTTGAAATGCTCACGGTTTTAAATTTTTTTTGGGCATTTTTACCTTAAACGAATCCTGTACCTCATTAAAGTATTAAAAAATTTGGCTTAATTTACAATATCAACTGTGGCGATACAAGGACAGATTGGACAGATTGGACAGATTTCCCGCTTATTTCTAGCTTCTACTGTTTTGCTAATTTCTTTTTTATTTTAATTTCCTGGAAGCAAGAATTTCTATTCTTAAAATGTATAAAAAGAAATAGTCAGCCATTTACTTTAACAAAGTTGTCCTATTTTAAATACTACTCTACTCAATTGAGTACAGCGGCGGAATCCGTATAAAAAGTGTGGCAACACTGCATGTCAAAGGGGAATCCCAAAGTGTGATTTATCATTTCTGCTGGTAGTGACTGCTTTGAATAAAGCAAGTAGAAGTGCTTTATTACATTTAAGCCTTTTCAAATCAATAAATATTTATTCTTAAAAGTAACAATGAAATAAAATAACAAAAAATTAAATTATTTAACCATCTTTTCTTTACAAACTATATACAAGTGAGTTTTTTCACTGAATTAAAAGCTCTTCTTTAACTACTTTTGTGAAGTGAATTATTTTGACACCCAAATTTCAGATTTTTATAGCACCAAATACATGATTTTTTTATTGAGTTAAAAAAGTGTCAAAAGCAAACCACTTCCTTCCAATGACACGTCCAAGTAAAATGCATTGGTTTTTTACCTAAATTTGAAGTGGTTTGATTCAGAAGATGTGGTACTTTTCCTACTTCTTTTTCCTCACTATTTTTGTATGTAATATATTTTTTTTGATATTCCCTTAATTATCCTAGTTTGAATTTGAAAAAAAAAATATTAAAGTAATATATGAAAAACTTACACCTTCAGTACGATTCACTTGCTGTAATGTATAGTTGCGTACAACCAATGGTGAAAATTCCACGATGGCCGTTAGTATGTCAATAGAAGCCGCCTTTGTTTTCTGATCATTCATCACCAGAGTAATTTCTAGGGCTTGCAAAATACCAAGACATGTAAGTGTTTTGTAGAAAGAATCTTTACCTTGCGGCTGCAAGTTTTGGGCGTAATTGCAAAACTCCTTTAGAAATAAAATAATATCCCTACGCTTAGCATCGCTTGTGTTTGGATCGGTAAGTAGTGTAAACATGTCAACCAGAAAACGTTCATCCTCTTGGATAAGAGTGACAATTTCGACTTTGTTGAAAAATATAAAACTGGATAAAGTATTCAACATATTATCTTCCACGAATACCGAGGGCGTGGGCAATATTATATCTTGTATGTACTGAACACGAAATGTTTGATGGATTTTTGCTAGTAGATCTTGATTTTTGATCGGCACTGCTTCGCGAAACTTTGCCCATTGTTTTAAATACTGACGATGTTTCTTCGGTTGTGTTACACTAGGATCGTACTCCAGACATCCCACCACATCGAAAATTGTGTCTTCGGCAAACATTATTTCGAACAGGGCATTTTTATTTAATAGAAAAATATTTTTGAATATTTCAAAGAGATGATGTAACCCCTCAGTGTTATCTAGATCCTCACATATGTGAAATAGATTTAGCAATTTCTTAATATAATTTTCGGATTCCAATGCCATGGAGAGTTTCTCCTTGCGCAACGGTGTGGTTAAGCAATTCTGAATTACTTCAGATATGTCTTCTAGGCGGGCTAGTTCGCAGGGAGGCAATTCGATAGGTGGTGCTGTATCTGACATATCTTCAAAACGTTCATCTTCGGATTCCTCGACAATATCCTGTGTGATTTCAACGGATGGATCTTTGCCCTGAACCTAAATGGATAAGTAGGAGAAAGATATGTATATATAACAATAAGAACACCACTTAAGTTGTATATTAAGTCCACCATGCCTTTTCGTACCTGACAAATTTTTTCCCATATTTCATCACAACCAGCCTTTTCTTGAAAACTTAAGGCCAAATCGAAATTATCACCCTCAGACCAAACAATCAAGGTATCCTGTTGCTTTTGATAAGCGGTGTCAGGCTGTATTTTACTTTCCAAAAGTAAGCTGCCATCCGATTCAGCGCGAACTAACAAGGAGATGCCTAAATAAATATTAATAAGAAATAGAAAAAAAAAATTAAATAAAAATTCTAGGCCAGAAATTACCAACCTTTAAGTCTGTCCACATAGTTTGATGACACATGTCCCGTGCCACGATCATCCCACTGACGTTCCGCATTCAAAGCGTACAATTTAACACGTCGGCGGGTATCGGTGGTCATTTTGTTAAGTTTTTATTTTGAAAGTTACTTTCCAATCTTATTTTGTAAAATAAAACTTTCAAAAACCCCACTGAAGAATTTTGTTTTTATTAACAGTGATGCAGAAGTAAAACTCTGGGTTTAAATTTTTGTAACTTTCGTGAACTCGCTTTGTTGTTTTCTTCTAGCGTTCCAATACTTTGTGGCACACGTGTCAAGTCGTTATTGTTCCTTAAACGTCTGTTTAATCACATTAGAATGATTGTAATAAATTTGTTTAAATAGTTATTGTACTATACATACAAATTATTTATTTAATAGTGGTTGGTTCCTCTTACTCTTGTAAGATAAATAGATTATGTAGTTTATTTCCGTCTTAGGAAGGAAAAATACTCGTAGAACTTTGTTCCTTTCTATTTGAACTTTTCTTTCTTTTATTTAAAAGAAGTGTTTTAATTCAAACGGGTTTATTTTTGAATTTAAAATTCAAAACTTAAAAGAATATAAGATTTACTCATTTATACAAATTAAAGTAGACATCTTTACTTCTATTTTTTTAATAATGCTGCTGATCTATGGAGTTTTCGGCCTGTCTGCAGAGTTATTTAAAGTACATCTGAAATATATAAGGAAAAATAAATTAGTATTATTATTTAATATCTTTCCACTATAGTTAAGTTTTCAATTTCTGTTCGAAGTTATTTTTGTTTCTTTTTTGGGTTTCATTATGCTAAAATGCGTAATTTGAGGTAGCCAAATTACATACATACATACATGTGATAATTTTTAAGAAACAAATTACACCAAAGACAAATGCAATTATTCTGAAAAATACTAGCAGAACGGAACAACTTGCTGTTTTCGAAGGTTGCTATAACTTCCTCATCAGCGCACATAAGAGTATTTTGAATATCTACCCGGCCAAAATTATTTATTTACTTTTAACGAATCTCCAGTTAGCTTTAAAACATCGAAACTATTTCTCAATAAATTCTAGATTATCTCAAGCCAGTCATAAGTGGGTCAGAACTGAGTAACAACCTAGTCAGGCTATAGGTATTACGATTAATAGGAAATGTTTGTTTCGTGCCTAGCGACTCTTCCCAGAGTATCTCAATTGGACATAGGATGCCACTAGGGTTTGGAATCGGGAATTCCTGGACGGGAAAAATTATTGCTTGATTCGAAAACAACATGCAAAATGAATTTAGTAAAGGAAAAAAAATTATTCTCGTGTTTTCATCATTGCTTGTCCTACGGTGGCTTTGAAAGTCCTCATTGAACTCACACCTCACTGCTGCCAGACAAAAAGTAATCAGTATCGCGGGGAAGCAATCATTCTTGGCAAGACGATTTCCCCTACTTGCGCAACCGTCTGACGTGATGAATAAAGTGTATAACTTGGACAAGAGGTTTGAAACTGTTCTGGCCAAGAGAAGGGAATGGGGGGAAATAGCACCCCGGCATTCCTTTGGAACTGGCACCATCAGGTGGTACACTGAGGGCTCCAGAACGACAACTGGTTGTGGGGTGGGAGTCGTAGAACCAAGGACTAACTACCACCAGTCCTTGGGAAAATCTCCTACCATTTTTCACTCGGAAGTTTATGTGATTGAGAGATGCGCACAATTTAGTTTTGACAGCTGCTACAGAGGGAGAGAAATAGCCACCTGCTCGGATAGTCAGGCTGCACTTAGCTCATATGAGTTTACCTCTAAGTTAGCTTGTGAAAGCCGCATTAAGCTAAATCAGCTAAGCAGCATGAATAAGGTCAAGGTCTGCTGGATAGCTGGACAAGCCGGGGTGGTAGGAAATGAAAATGCAAACAAAATGGCCAGAAGGGGGCTAGTACACCCATGGTCGGACCGGAATCGTTTTTCGAACTTGAATTGGATAAATTACGGGAAGATATATCGACGGAGATCAAGAATAATAGGGAACACGTCTGGCTCAATCTCCCTGAGGCATCACATTGAGGCAGATAATGATTGGAACGTATAACCAAAATCGTTTCATAGCTCTCATGTCCCTGAGTAAAAACAATCTAAGAATGCTCACAGGTCATTGCAGACTGAGACACCTAAAAATACTTGGTATTGAGAGTCAACCGCCTGTGCAGATTCTGTGGTTACGACGATTAAACTCCAGAGCATATTCTGAAGGACTGTGAAGCGTTATGAAACAGAAGATATAGCCAATTGGGCAAGCAGCTATTGGAGGATTGGGAACTGCCAACACTAAACCCACTGTCAATCTTCAGATTCATCAGGAGAGTAGGTCTAGATGAGGTGCTCTAACACCTGGCAAGGGATTCAATAGATCTACTCTGGTCGCAGTTTCCTTTGTTTCCCGTTTGTTTCCCCGAAAAAGGCAATCAGCATTACGTTGCCTCGATGGTATGCGGATACAACTAACATTAGTACAACATCCTGTTATTGTAGGTACACACTTACATAGCAATGCGTTTGTGCAACCAGGCAGATTGCATTGTTGGTCGCATAGTGTGTAGTCTTTTTTATGGTTGCATTCGAAGTTTAAAAAATAACAAACTATTTTGATTTTTATAGGTTGCAGATTGCAATGAAACCATCAATGCGGTTTCATTGCAGATTGCAGTGTGTGTGTCTAAATATGCAACATGTACATATAAGCTCGGTTGCAGATGGACAACGAAGCAGTCCGAACTTGTACAAAGTTACCCAAGAGCGTTCCAGATAACAATTTTGGGTGCGAATGAGTCCGCACTTGCACGAAATCTTGTGGAACACACCTATTATATACATACGTGTTGCATAAATCATTGCAAAGTGTGTACGAGTACCTACCACTACATGAAACTTTTGCTGAGGACACACCATGACATTTAGTGACAACGCAGTAGTGTGAACTACTGTCAACGTTTGTCATTTCCGATATTTTTCGTTGTGTGACATTGCATTGCATATAAAAAACTTAATGCGAATGGCGTTGCACGCATTTTGAAAATGACATCAAAAGAAATGCCAGATGTATACTCAGAATTTGTTTATAATTTTTTTGACATCGTTCAAATAAAATTATAGGGAATGCGTTAAAAAAAGTACTTTTTTTATTTATTTGGGACACCTTAATGGACATATGTATGTATACTATATACATACATATGTACATATGTAAATACATAAATATGTTCTGACACTCGCATGATTTTGAGATCGCATGTGAGTTGCAAATCGCCAAACTTGTTTATACATGATCTGCAACGCATGCGTTTTGCATACGACTTGTCGTATTGATTTAGATCAGCTGTTTGTTGAAATCGTCAGTGTATAAGTAAACAATGCAAAGACAAAATTAACAAAACAAGAGAACATTTTATACATTTCAATTTTATAATCAAAATTTTACGAAAATATTAATATTTTTTATTAAAATCAAAAGAAAACATATTTAATTTTATTTATTAACAATTTCAGTGTTTCTTTAAAGTTTGGTTTAGGCTAAATTCATAAGTTCACTTTAGTAAACTCTTTCGAATTGAACTCGCCAAGAATCTTGAATTTGCGATTTACATAACACCTCTCTTGCGAGTTCAAGTCACAATCGCAAATGTTATGCGATATGCGAGTGTCAGAACATGCCCGCTAATGTAAATATGTACACATATACATACATACATAGATATGTACAAACATACATATGTATATTCACATGTACATACATGCATACAGATGTATTTATAGTGTGGGAAACTAAGTTAACTTTTAACTAACTTTAAGCTAACTATTCTCAACTAGTACTGCCTGACACTTAGATTAATTTCCAATGGAAACAACAAACTGTTTTAGCATTGCGATGTCCTAGGCGGTAATTAATTGTTCCACTATGTACTACTTTTCAACTATCTTGAAGTTGACTTTATTTAAGTCAGCTGGTAGTCAGTAAATTTACAAAAAGATGTTGCTGGGGTTCGAACCATGTATCATCACACATTGTATAGTTTTATATATAATAATATGAAATTAAAATGAGTTTTAAAGTTAATTATTTTTTAAATCGACCAGTGATTTTCCGATAGGGTATATGTACAGAAACACACATAAGAGTACATATAAGTTTACATACATATTTAATTATTTTTATCTCTTGCTAACAAACCACGAAAATCATAATAATTTTTCTCAAAAAATTTCACGCACCAATTGATTTTTCTAAACATTATCAGGGCAATTATGTAAAAAATTCCGCAGGAAATTTCTCACAGGGAACAATTCCAACTAATAGCAAATGATAGGGAAAACAAAAAATTCTAATTAGAAAAGGGAGAAATTTCCTGCGGAATTTTTTACATAATTGCCCTGATAAACGCCCTGTATATCTGCACATTATTAACTGGTTTTTCCAGATTGTGGAATTATTAATTTTTCTTAACCAAAAAGCAGACTAAAAATTTTCAAAACTCCATCGCGGTTGGTGCGTGAACATTTTTGACCTTAGCGAAAAAATATATATACGTTCCCTTATAGTTTTTTATGCTCTATCGGACTGTGCTATGCCAATTTTGATATTTTAAAAAAATTTTAAAAAGTTATAGGTATCCCTAATGTACATATGTACATATGTATAAATAAAAATAAAAAAATTCGCAGTATATGTAGAATTTTAAGCAGTTATGAATGAAATCTCACAAAAATTTCACCTTTCAAAATAAACGACATCAAATTCCGCCAACTAAGTAATATTTCAATGGCATTATTATACATACAACATATTGCACATATGTATGTATGTATATTACACATTATGTGTGATTTTTAGTTTTATTTCAAACAAATAAACAACAGAAAAATCCCGCGTACAAATAAACAAATCTTTTAAAAATATATATACATATATGTACATATGTATGTATACTATATATACACATTTTATAAATTTTTTGCCAATGCGCAGAAAGTATAACAAAATAAAATAAAAATAAAAATAAAAAGGAAAATATTAAAAAGAAACATTAAAGATTGGAGTGAATATCACACGAAGAAATAATGTTTACAAACGAAAAAGATGAAAAGCAAAGTAAAAAATAAACTTTATAAAATAAAATAAAACAAATAAAATAATACTACAAAACGTTTTGTAAAATATGTATTAACTCAAAATAGGCATTTCGTAAATTTTTTTATACGAAACCTATCATTATTATTTATGTAAGTATGTAGTCACATATCCAATGCAACTTTTACAACAAGTTTATTTCCGATTTTGTTTTGTGTTCTGATGTATACTATTGTTTGTATTTACATACATTCATATGTAAGTATATTTCCTGTTTGGAAACACATATTTATGTACATACAAACTGCAATAATATCGACTGCTGAAAACTTAATTGTTCTTTATTTTAAAATCAATCTTTTTGTCAATATTTAAAATTATAAATTTTTTAAAAAGCGAAATTTACTGCCAGTTTATAGGAAGACAAGTAACAATTCTCGTCTGCCTATTTATATTGAAAACAATAACAAAACACTCAAATTTATTTTTGTTTTCAATGTAAATAGACACGAGAATTTTTACTTGTCTTCTATATGTTAACTGGCAGTTAATATGAAATAATGCACACATTTTCATGAATTATTTACGGTTTTTATGCATTTTTCATTATTTTTAATTTTATTCTATTAACAAATACAAAAATGCCAATTCTCATCTCTGATCAGATGTGATAAACAAACCAAGCTCTTTGGCCATAAAATTGAATTTAAGTGGGTTAAAAAAAGAAAAACAATAAATTAAGAACATGTGACAGCGCATAGAGAAAGGGACATAAGGGTAAAAAAATCGATTTTCACTTTTTTTTGATGTGGACAACATCTGAGCATCGAATGAGACCGATCCAATGCCCAAAAGTGTTCACTCCCAGATATATGCGCGTTTTATGAAATTGAAGTCGACGATTCTAAGGTTATGTGAAAAAATTTTCGTACTAACAGAGTGATATTCACGATTTAAAAGAATTATAAATGAGTATTTATTATAATTTACAATTAATAATTTCAGAAAATAAACCTGGATTCGAAAAAACGCGAGCAAAATTGATATCAAACTCATGGAAACAGCGCGCAAGGTAGAAAACAGTAAAAACCAACTACACAAAACAAAAGGCGTCCCTACCTCTACCTACGCGCGTTTTCAAGGTTGACCAACACGTTCCTGACGTCATGAGATGTGTCGCTTTCAAATGAGACCAATACCAACACGCTCATTGATGGTACACCAAAGATACACGTATTTAAACCTTTAAAATGGCTCTCCTGAACAAAACCGGTTTTTACCCTTAGGTCCCTTTCTATTCTGCGCGTCACACATGTGCTTTTTTACATATCTCACACTAAATCATAAAGAGTCACAACTCAAAATGATCGAAGTGGTTTAGTTTTTTTTATAAAACAGTCAATTGAACAAATCTCTAGCGACCGCAACAATTTCTTTTGCAATATAGTCTTCTTGAAGAACATCAAATGCAATTATGATTGTTTTTTTTTTTTTTTTTTTTTTTTGTTACATACTTGCGTCATTTGTAGAGTATCAACAGTTGTTTGCCACTACTCAGCATCTGAAATATTTTGGTGTTTTTCACTCAATGGTATCGGGTCTCTGAATGAAATTAGTGAAACCATGGACCGCTAACTCTACAAAAACATTTCAGAAACTGTCATGTTTCCGTTTGTAAAAGATAAAATGTCTGCTGGATGGATCTTTCAGCGCGATAACAATGCAAAGCATACTTCGCAACTTTGATTCAAGATCAAAATATTAATTTATTTAAGTGGCCAGCCTAATCACCTTATTTAAACCCTATAGAGAATGTGTGTAAACATTTGTTTTACTTTATGATTTTAATTCGAAATGTGACTGTTATGGTAAAATTTATCAAATTTGTTTGGAGTTATGGCTCTTTTCAAAACATACATAGATATTCTTCGCCAATAACTGGAATATTTTAAAATAAAAACAAAAGCAGAATTCACGGTTGGCCTTGTAGATTGTACAAGTTCAACCGTGAATTGCGCTAATGTAAATATATTTTCAAACGGAATTTGCTTATTATGACGTGTTCGGTTTTTCAAATTCTCTTAAAATGAAACCACAAACAGTTTTTCGTCTCATAACTGAAAGAAGCTAGTTTTACATAAAACAGGTTTTATGTTTTCAATTTCCACGCAACTGAATATACATATGTACATATTTATGTACATATGTAGAATAGAATAGAAATATTTTCATTCCTCAAAAGGTGCGTGTACAAGACTTTTATGTGAAATTTTGGCACAATATTAAATATAATATAACGATTATTTCTGGATAATTAACTCTTAAATAGCATTTTTTGAGATATGACTATGTTGCAATAAGGGAGAGATATGTTTACATACATACATACATATATACACATAAATACATACATATGTGCATATTGCACATTATAATTAAATTTTACTACAAATGCCACCAAATTATTTACTACTTAGTAGTAGCATATCTATATAATTAATAGGCGAACACGTTTTTTGTAATCCCTTTTACGCCGGAACTATTGCACCGATTTTGGAAAGATTTATGTCATTTTAAAGGAATTTCTGCACAGATGTGCAGAATCTATATTTTATTGAAATCGGTTTAGTATTTTGGGAGCTATAAGCGTTTAAAGTTGCTACTACTACATGCAAACATAGTACACACTCATTTGTTAGTTTACACTGTGTATGTGTCTGTGTGTATTTGTGTACTATTTTTCATGTTATTCCATTTTTTTTCTCTTATTTTTTATTGTATGAAAGCCATAAAACCAGGGTGGCCGATGACATTTTTCAAAAAGTTGCACCAAATAGGGGATTTATCAAAAAAAAAAGGGGCAAAATTAAAAAAAGACGTGAAAAATACACAAAATTTTTTATTTTTAATGTATTATTATATAATTCACTCTAAAAAAGGGGAAAAAAAGTGGCAATTTGCCACTTTAGTCGGTCAAACGGTCACGCTGCATAAAACTTATAGGACGAGAGTTCAATAAATTGCATTAGGTTTAATAAAGAGATTTTGTTTCTGTTTAGAATGCGGACGATTGTGTCGTCCGTTTGGTATATCTAGTATTAATAACGTGACCAGAAGCTTTTTACAAAAAGCGGGACACGATCGTTCAAAAAGCGGGATTTTGACGAAAATACGGCCAAAAAGCGGGATTTTTAAATAAACAACTATTTGAAAGCGGGATGTGTAATACGCACATAAAAAGTTTCGTATGTACTTATTAAACACAGTTTTTAACTCAAAAGAATCGATTTTAAATTAACAAAATTTTTATTAACAAAAATTTTTATTTAGTAACGTAAAATAAATGAAATTAAAGATTTTTTGACTTCATTTACAAAACAAAATACGATTTTTATACAAAACAATGTACAAAAACTTAAGGCGAATGATAGCAAGTGGGCTTGTTAGTCCATATTATCATCAACTGACTACACCAATGTGTCAAACTCTTTATAAAAAAATAAGCAAGAACTTATTATTTTATTATTGACAGCTTGGTGAATGTCAGTTGTTATTCTCCTAATAAGACCTCTTGGTAATAAATTCCTAAAGCAGCAGAATGTCTGCACATATAAAGCACTGTAACAAAAGGATCGATCTTTGAGTGTGTACGTTTGTATTTTTATTTTTTTCATTTGAGGAGCTGCCAGATCCAAAAAAAATAAACAATAACTACACTAAAAAATATTTGGAATAAATTTTTATGAGTTACATATTAATAAAAATATATTAAGAGATAAGAAATTTCAAAACTCTAAAAAGCGGGATAAAGCGGGATAAAAATTCAAGGCGGGATCAACCTCAGAAAAGCGGGAAAATCCCGCCTAAAGCGGGATGTCTGGTCAGGTTATATATTAATCAAATTTAGATAGGTACATACTTATTTAATAGTAAAACGTAAATGAATTGTTAATTATTAATGAAAATGTACATACATACATATGTATGTATGTAAGTAAGTATGTATGTATGTATGTAAATGGTAGATTTGAATGCTTGTTATAAAATAGTTTTATCAGTTATAAAACTGAAGTGTTATAATTGTATGACTATGGGAGTATAAAATTTTGGTACGTAGTACAACTGATGTCAACATACATACAAACACAACTAGAAAAAATCTTTTAATCATTATCGTATTCCAATGTCAAATAAAATTTTATAAAAATAAAATTAAGTTCCTAATTTTGTAAGGCGCGACACCAGGTGATAATTTCTTTGGAAAACAAAACAAAAAACTGCAAAAATTAACTTTTGATTGCACAAAAAATAATTTTTAAATTTTGTTTTTGTTTATAAATTATCAATTGGCCCTTAGTGTAATCTCTCTTATCAATAACAAAAACTTGAGTGGGGAAATAAAAATATCTACAGACATACATACATATTTAATACACTATTCAAATATAATTCTTATAGGTATCAATACAAATATATATTTTTTTAGTCATCTCTTTAATGATAAGTCATCACCATTATGCAAATGTACATACATACATATGTACATATGAATGTATGATAAATACTCTTTTTACGTGCGTTCCAGGCAGGGTTGTCAGATTTTTTCCGAGCTATTTCGCCAAATTGATTTTAAAAATCGCCAAAATTTATTTTATGTGGTTTTTCTTAATATAAATTTTTAAAAAATAATCGTATAAAAATTCAGCAGCAAGTCGCCAAAATCTGAAATAAAATCGCCAAAATTTTTTTTATTTTATTAAATTCAAAACGCATTACTAATTAATTAATATAAGAAAAATCATCAAAATCAAATTGCTTTAATCGGGTATGTCCTGTATTCAACGTGAAATTAAAGGGTGTGGAGCTGCCATAGAATTGTTGTTGGAAATATGTACTTATAATAAAACAATTCTATGGCAATTCCACACCTTTTAATTTCACGTGGAATACATTAAATACCCAAATATCTTGCAGACGAGTTTTGGTAAGATTTATTTTTGAAACAACTCCTTTAACAAACTAATTTTCCTGAATTACTAAAACTTTTAAATTCAATTTTGTTAAAAAGTAGCCATTAAATCGCCAACAACATAAAAATTATTAACGACATCGCAGTGCTCGATTTTAAGGCAAAATTATGATAATTAACACTGCTTGTTGAGTAGGATATACAGCCCAATTCTAAATATTACCCTCGAATCAATTCAAAGAAAATTTCATTTTGTAAATCCTTCTACTCAAGTCAATTTTGTTTCTAGTAACTAGAATCTACGAGGGTGGGTCATCAACTCGGAAACTTTTTGAAGAAACACAGGTTTTTATATAAAATCTTATCTCATTTTCAACCTCCTTTCTAAATTGAGTTCTATACACTTAGTACAACGTTTCGCCAATATTTGTATTCCTTCCGAAAAATATGATTTGACGAGGTTATCAAAATATGCATTTTTTTGTGAGATGATACGTTGTTGGAGTCAAATTTCTTTCTGCGGAGTCATTTCTTCAAGTTTTTTAACAAGAAATCGTCACTCGGCCGTAAAACTGGAACAATTCGTAGCCCAACTCATGGATTAATGCCATGGAAACCGCACATGCGTTTGAAGTCGATTGATTTCCCATACCCATGTGAAACCACTGAGTAATGTGAGATGAGTACGGCTTTCACAATCTCTCTCACTTTCAATCTCCGATGGGCTAAATAAAACCATATCGCTTAGCCTTGGTTTGAGTGATGGTTTTTTTTCCGCTTAAACGAAATTTTCTTTTTTCCATTTTCTTCTCAAAACGCGCGGTAGTCCCCTATCATTGGCTGCTATACACAAACTAAATGACGCGCCTTGTTCAAATTTAGACAGGAGTCAACTGATAGTTGCCTGTTGACAGGAGCAGTGTTGCCATTTCAATTAAGAGGCGGGAAGTTCAAAGACACTGACTTAATGACCTACCCTCGTAGTTGTTTTATTTAACCTAAAGCAAATGATGTTTTGAAGCAGGGAAACAAGGAATACAAAAAAAACTCCCGGGGAGTTGTTATTTAGAATTAGGTTGATAATCAAATAATTTTGTAGTACATATTTAAGATTTCAGAATAACATCCATAAGTTATCATGTCGCAAGTTAAAATATATAATTATTTTCCTACTTTTCCACTTCAATTCACTGTTTCAATACAACAAGACAAAAACATACAAAGAAAAGAAATCTTAATGCATCAAGAAGCAATAAAATCCTACTCATGTGCAGAAACATGGGATATACAAAAATCAAAAAAAAATTAAAATATGTAACTATACATACAAACATACATACAACTCACATACATATTTTTGTACATATGTACATACGAGTATGTATGTAAAAGCAGAAAATCATGAAGCATAGTTGAATGTAGTTCATACATACGAAAGTTCGGCTGAAATCAAGTTTAGGGGCAGCTCTCAAAAATTGTGTTTCCCGACACGGCGCAGCCTAATAAATATTTTCTGACTCATAAAATTTTCTTGCATTTTACCATTTCATGAAAGGTATTGTCAAAAGCTTTAAGATAATACCAATTTCGGTAATATTCGTTGGAAAACACCGTATAATCACAGTATTGTACTAGAGTTTCCATGGGATACGATACTTTTTTTTTTAATTTTTAAGAGGTGCCCCTAAACTTGATTTTTTTCCGAAATTTTTATATGCAGACACAGTTTATTTGCATCTTTATGTGAACCTATACTATACACAGGGTTGGGCAGTATTTGAAATACATGTATTTGAAATACGCATTTAAAATACAAATACGTATTTTGTATTTGTATTTTAAATACATGACGTAGAAGTATTTTGTATTTTAAATACATGACATGCAAGTATTTTGTATTTTGTATTTTAAATACATAATTTACAAAATACATTTACAAAATACATTTACAAAATACATTTACAAAATACATTACATTGTTGGCGTTTTGCATTTTGATCGATTTATAATGTATGATTCGTCAAACCAATAACAAAATATTAGAAACGCTAAAAAAAACATAACTATACCAACTCTTAGAGTTGGCATCACCACAATTCAGTTGTCAATACTGAAGCATCTTGTCACAAGGCGTTTTATTTGCAGGTGGTACTATTACAACAATTATAACAATACAAAAACAACATGGTTGCTTTTGCCTTGGGAGATTGTGTTGTCAAGTCCTCGTCCGGACTTGCAATTTTTTCTGCTTTTAAATTGCATAAGTGTCCACATTAGGAAATTCTAGTTTTGCAGTTAAGTATTAAAAAATTTTATTTCACAACAAATTTTGCCTGAAAAATTAACAATTATTTTTACTTTTTGTTACATTTTCAGGGCAATTATGAATAAAATTCCGAAGGAAATTTCTCCCTTTTCTAATTAGAATTTTTGTTTTCCCTATCACTTGCCATTAGTTTTAATTGTTCCCCGGGAAAAATTTTTCACGGAATTTTATTCGTAATTGCCCTCTTTGTGTATTTCATACAACTGAACAAATAAAATAAAATAAAACCTCAAATACACCTACAAACTTCAAATTAACAACTACGAATTTCAAAACAAAAGAGAATTGCGAGCACATGAAACTCTGTATATACATAAATGATGTGGAAGTATTTTGTAATCTCTTATATGATTCTCCTCAGATCACGTTTGATGATCAAAGACTGATTTATCACTTGGGTGATTGAAAAAGTATTCACTTATGAATCATCTGTATGATAAAATTTTGAATTCTTGAAAATAGAGGAACAAAATGCAAAGAAACCGCAAAAAGGTGATTTAGTGATTTAATTACTCAAAAATTAATCATCAAATCGTATCATAAATGATTTCTTGGTATGATTCATCTGTAGGGTACCATTTTCTCACAACGGGAGTATCATTTATGATAGAGAAATGAGCTCATATGCGGTTATTTTTCCCGTCAAGCTGATTCGGAAAAGATTCGATTATGATAAAAAATGCTAGATGGGGTACAAAAATTAAAGTATTTTGTATTTTAAATACATACATGACCAGCAAGTATTTTGTATTTTAAATACATAGCCTGAAAGTATTTTGTATTTTGTATTTTAAATACATGACCAGCAAGTATTTTGTATTTTGTATTTGAAATACCGCAAGCCATGTATTTTGCCCAACTCTGACTATACATCTACATATGTAAATATGCATGTATGTATGTACCCTGTCGGAAACTAACGGCCCTATGTATAAGCAAAAATTGGCATGAAGTTAGCATAAGTGACGAAATTGAATTAGGTGTTAACGAGTTCCTCCATAAAATTTGATATTAAAAATGGTTGCATTACCTACTTTTAACCCACTTCTAAGTCCTAGCATGATTTTTAATGTGAAGTTTCATTGCAAAACTCTTTAAGATCATGTTCAATTTTGCCACTTATGCTAACTTCATGCTAATTTTTGCTTATACATAGGGCCGTAAGTTAACTTTAACTAACTATTTCGCAACTAGTTTAACATTGCGTTGTCCTAGGCAATAGTCAATTGTCTTACTCTGCACTACTTTTCAACTAACTTAAACTTGATTTTATTTAAGTAAGCTGATAGTCAGTAAATTTACAAAAAATTTTGCTGGAGTTCGAACTATGTATCATCACACATTCTATAGTCAACGCGCTACAACCCAGCTAAGGTACCATCTGAAATAATAACAGCAAAATATTAATATAAAATTTAAATGAGTTTCAAAGTAGCTGCGAGTCAATTTGTTGGCTCTCACCAATCCGATCGCTTACTCAACTTAAGAATTAATTTTTGATCAGTTCTGGATGACTTTGTAGTTAGCTTTTAGTTAGTCTCTAAGGAAAGTTAACTATAAGTTGATTATTTTTGTAGTCAAAAACACATTCTCCGACGAGTATGCACTACATACATATGTGTTTATGTATGTGTTTATAAAAGATATAAATATATACATATACATATATAACCTTGTCATGGCAGTTCGCGAACCGGGTAGCGTGAATTACGCTTTTACCTGAACTGGGTGGAGAACAGAAGGCAAAAGATGGGAGCCCTTGTAAAAGTCGTAGGGTACAATCCGGGCGACTACCCACGTTACAAGGAGCTTCCGAGTTCAAATCGCGATCATGGCTTGTGTGGACCAACGATCTATTATGATGTTGAGGTTTGCGATCACACGTCTTCAAGGGATGTGGTGAAGCTGCCAGATTTGACGAGATAACCCAGATTTATGACTCCACAGTAAGATTCAGTTAGATCTCCATTATACTGAATCACGAATCCCTCCCGTCAATCCGGGCGAGCAAGAGCAAAATGTACTACGGATACGGAGTCATCTTCCTCAAAATCTACTATGTGCTCTCCACATCCAAACACAGAAGAACGGAGATCCGGATATAGATTCCATGTTGGTCGAAACTTTGAGTCATGTACCAGTACCGGATCTATGTAGCATATCAATGGATCAGACTCTGAATATAGCCTCTTTGGACAGTAATCCTTCAAACTCAGAGCTGTCGGAACAATTCTTGGAAGCGGTTGACGATGCAGCCGATGATAACGTCTTGACTGAGACCAAGATGACGTCAACGTCACAATCATCAAGGCTGAACAAAAAAATTAAGATGATGGTTACACAAGTTAACCATCATCTATCCAGCCTCAGTATGAAATGGAGGCGATAGAAGCTGCCGAACGTATTAACACGAATACACTAAAAGCAATGATCAATGCAGATCAATGCATTACACTCTCTTGTTGGTTTAATAGCGAAATAAATGGAGCACAAAGAACACACATTTCTTAACTTTCCAGTAACAATTATACGGGCTCTGGAAAGACTCCATCGCTAATCTGCCTAGTAAGGAGACTACTGACTAATAGGATCATTACATCCAGTCCAGTGGCAGTATCAGGAAAACTCCTGAATACCGTATCACAAAGGCCAAAAGTATTACTGAAAATTATCAATAAAGTTAGCTTATGCTAGCAGGCTGCTAGTCAAAAATTAAATCTATTAGTTTCTTTAGGATAAAAGAGAATAAAAGAGAAGTGGGTCAGGAAAGGCTCTAGTCACTAGACTCTAGTGTTTAAACATGCCATAGAAGAGGGTTAAAGACCATACCAACAGCTGCTCCTAATGTATAGACTTAGGTTTCTGAGCCCTTTTTCCGATAACTCAGACGGGCTATTGAAGTAAATTCGGCAGAAGCAGAGGAGATGCTTGGGCGAGGCCAAAGCGTTATCGAAATAACGAAGGCGGGCTCATTGCGTCATCTGTCTTTAGCATTAAAAATTTTCGGTAAGTTGAGCAACAAAGGCGGAAAGTGCGTCAATCCGCTGAAAATCTGTATTGATCCCTTCACGAAACAGTACAAGGTACCACCCTTTATACATAAAAACTTAATATAATAAAAATTAAGATGTCTAACAACGCGAAAATTTTGAATATTTGAAAGAAATATTCACACCTATCGTGAACATTTTATCCCTCGAAATATTTCTCCTTTTCAACAAATTGGCAATCGGGAATAATTTTTCCCTTTGGAAACAATTTTCACGATAGGGGTGAATAATTCCCTGCAACACATTTTTTCATCGAGTGTGAATCTCTTTTGTTCACACACACTAAATTTGTTTGATTTTCAATTAATTTTTTATGAATGAAAACTTCACGGGAACAAAATTTCCACTTGTTATTCATGATAGGGGTGATTAGTTTCGACAATCAGTGTAGTGTAATATCAGCAATAAAAAGGGCAATAAATTGGTTAAGTTACTGTAGAATATACAATGAGGATAATCGAAAGAGCGCTATAAAATATATATCAGGCATATACACAACATCTATTTTGGATTATTAATGTCGGATATCTCTTAATGCGTTCGCGATATACTCTATCCTAGAGATAATCTGGATACCGGTGCAAATATGTGTACTCGGAAACTATGTATAATAATTTACAAAATGAATAGAGTGACAAGGAGCATATAGCCCATGATGTTATTAACAGCATTCTTGTAAATAGGAAGCAGCAAGCAGCATTGTTAACATTATATTAGATAGGGTGGTACAATAACGCACCTCCACTCGGAGTCCCAGTTGGGTACATTGTGATTTCAATAAGATCCCACAAGCCTACCCGCATTTAAGAAATAATTAAGATAACACGACAACTGCTTTTAAAGTCAGAAGTCCCCTGAAATACGTTCGAATATTGCTAGATTTTTGGAGAAAATAGAAAATGTCAACAGTGTTCCGCATCCTATTAAGAGTTTGTCTCTTTCAACACGCAGAATACTAGTACCTAATCCTGTTAGGATGCAGTAGCTAACATTAGAGTATAAAGCCTGGTACTCAGTTCAACATTTCACGCGAAATGCTGCCAAAGTACATATAAAAAAAATTGGCACGAATTGTTCATGAAAAAATGTTGGAGAAACAGTACTCTGTTTATCTTGGGAAAAAACATTTGAAATGTATCTTCTACATTTTAAGTTTTCATGCGAAATAAGTGTAGGGTGTCACTTGTTTCGTGTGGACTTTACAACAAGCACATGGGGTGTTCCTACAAACATAAGAAATTGTAGCATAGTTTCAGGCGCTAGTAAATTTGCTTATATGTAAAATTTTTCGTACGAATTAATCAATGTTGGTAAACATTTTTCACAAATTTGAACAGAGTACCAGCCTTTATCGGGAATAAAAGTTCACGTGAAATGTGTTCCCTTCTCCTAAAATTGTTGTAGACTAGTCAGCTTGGCTCTAAGGACTTGCGACATGATTTTGAAATAAAATTAATAATTAAATAAAAAATTGTGATCGCCAATGTTTGCGTTGTTGTTGTGTATACTATGTGTTTCCTAATTTTGTTCACTATTTTTTGTTCATGGAAAATATTTCACGTGAACAAAATGTTTGCATTTTATTTTTATTAAAAATATTAATATCGTCATTTAAATCCTCTTTTTGATTGATATGACGTAATTGAAGAAAAATCCATATACCCACAACATTTTTATTCCTGCAGGCCCAAAAACATCGAATTTATTATAATTATTTATATAAATTATTTATTTTGCTTCTACTGCAATAATACTTTTTCCGTTATCATTGTCGTCATTACCACATACACCAACAACATGGACGGCGCAACATTATATCGTTATTTTTTAAATCTATTCATATTTTTTTCGAACTCGTTTTGATTGTTTGTACATCTTTTAATGTTAGAACGACTGCAATTTTTCTCTTTTTTTTTTGTGGAGGAAGTTTTTTCTTTTCGTAAATGTTTTTCGTTCCTTTGGCGTTTGTTTTGTTAGGATGCACACACACCTACATATGCGCATTTCCACAGAATGTCACGTACGATATCACACACGTTGACAAATCAATTAAGCTTGTATTTCAGAGCAATGCGGTTAGATTTTCCCTTATATTTGACCAAAGATAGAGCTACTTGCGCTCCACAAAAGTACATAGAGAAATAAATAAAATTTAATTTTCTCTGAAATAAAAGCTTAATTGATTGGGCAACGTACGTGAAATAGTGAAATTACCCATATGTGGTTGGTGTGATTTTCAAAATGTGTGCAATGCCGTTCATTTTTAAATTTTTGTTTGTAACACAATGCCATACAACAAAAAATATCGGAAATGAAATCGTTAACGAAATATCGATATAAAACTAAAAATATATAAAATTTACTGACCTAAAGCTATTCTTAAACGATATATACCTACTAGTGATGCACGAATATTCGTATTCGTATTCGACTTGTCGAATATTCGGCCATTTTAAGATATTCGTATCCGTATTCGTGTTCGCCAAATTCAGGCGAATACGAATATTTTTCCAAAGAAATTAAATAAATAAATGCATAAATCCCAAAGGAAATTTAAATAAATGGCTAAAAATATTAGTTTGTACAAATCCATGAAATTTTTTATAGAAATTTGTGCTTTGCATCATTTTCAAATATTATTTAATGACGATCATTAAAAGTTTGGGTAGTTTTTAATAACTTTAAAGTACGCCAACAGGAGTATTAAGTAATTTTTCATAACAATTTGTTAATATTTCATATTGCAGACGTAAATACAACTCCAATTTAATGTCTATAAATTTCATATATTACTATTCGTATTCGCATTCGTATTCGCGAATATCGTTTCAAATATTCGTATTCGTATTCCCGAATATCAAAAATTGACATTCGTTACATCACTAATATCTAAATATTTTCCAAGTAATATTGGCAAAACACTGGTTTATTAGTTTTCGCAATACTTGGCCACGACGTAGGACCGTGGTAAATTAAATAGCTTATATAAAAAGTATGGAAATACAAATAATTTATAATAGAGTCTGCAGCCCAGAAATTTTCCATTTCCATTTTAAACATTATAGTTAATTAAATATGGTCATGTATTTATTTAATAATTTTATTAATTATTAATATTATGAGAAACATTCTTATTACAAACATTTTTTCTGACAGTTCAACATTTTTAAAACGAAAATCCAAAATTTTGTTTTAGCAATGATTTTTTGGTTCAGTGTAGTGATTGGCGTTATTAGACTTTGAATACGAAGCTTTTGTAATAGACTGAAGAACACTGCAACATCTCGTCGGTTGGTTTCTGGTTTGCGGCACAGTATATTCAAAATACATTATGTCTGCAGCAGACCAGAAACCAACCGACGATCTGTTATTTATTGTATTACCAAAATGTTGTAGTTAAAGTCGAAATAAGCCAAGCAGAAGATCCAATTTTTTAGTTTTCAATTATCTGTTTCGGAAGAATACTAAATTATAAATATTAATTATAAATAATAAAATATAATAATTATAACATAATAATTTATATACATATGTATGTATATGTATATACATATGTACATACATACATATGTATATAAAAATGTATCTCTATGATCACGGCATCGCGCATGAACGGATGGACAGGTTATTCCATTTTTTGTTTGTTATTGTCTAAAGAATGATATGAAAAAAAAAAATCAAGAAAGTTGCGTGAAACATTACACTGTGTAACAAAAAACAAATATGTATGTATGTAGTTGAGACCTTTGGAAAGTGATACCATTTTCCATCTAGGTGCTGTGAAGTACAACCATGTTGATCTCTGGAACTATAAGATATGTGGAGCTGAAATTTTCGAAACAGGTTCTGGTCGATATCCGATATGTTGCTGTTTTTTTAGACCCAATAAGTGACTACTTTATAAAGTAATTTGTACTTACAAAAACAAAATATTTGCGGGTAAGACGTTTGGGTGCTCAGGTGTTAAATAATAAAAATAAAATAACGAATAATAAACAATAATATAATAATAATAAATTATGAATAGTTAATACTAACGTATCAAAATATCATGTGCACCTATTCAATATAATTTCTTGCATATTCAATTGCATTAATTCCGAAGAGAACTAATAGTTTACAAAAATTAATTAAACTTAAATTATTTTGTTTGTTCTCTAATTAAAAATAAAAAAGGTATCCATTGGAGCTTCCTTCATAAGCATAAAACCTACGTACAGGAAGTATGACTTTCCAATATCCACTCCTTTTGCATATTATTATGGTATGGTCATTGCTATTGAGGCTGAATATTAATGTGTCTATCTGTTGTCATATTAACATAAGGACCAAAAGTAATTGGAAAATCCCTTTCTAAATTAACGAAGAAATAAACGAAACAGAAATTTGTTCATATGTATGAGAAATACACAATACAAATGATAAGAAAAACTCGTATTATAGGTAGGTATGATTTGAAAAGAATCCTACCGAAGAAAAATAAACTATAGCAAGATGCAAATTCTAAAACACTTCCCTTCGTTTTGGATTAAAGAGATCTTCTATGGTAGAAAAATAGATCTTGCGTACAAGTCTACTTAAAAATATGACCCTATCCAACCAATAAATACAGTACAAATTAAACAACTCTTCATATGTACATATACGCATACATACATATGAGTACGAGAGGTCCAATGACCTATAAATTAAAACCTTGAATTACTTTATTCAATTAACAATAAAATAAATGTATAATTTCATTCAATGTATTCAAAAAGATATTAATTGTAATTAATATTCACTTTATTATACAAATAAAATAAAATAAAATTAAAAACTTAATTTGGAATAAGAATGCAGATAAAAGAGAAGTTATTAAAAATAATGGATACACACAAAATAGGAATAATCATAAAATAACATAAGGAAAATACGTAAATAAAACAATAGATACACACAAGAGAAAAACAACAGCAAATTCACCACTTTTGGCGGCGAGCTTAGGTTATGAAAAAATATGCTCAACTAGAAAAATTAAACAAGTCTAAATTTGTAAGCTGTTTTCATTCATGATATTAAATAAAATTCAAGTGAGTTATGTAAATTCCAAAGGAATTTAAAGGAAGAAAATTCAAACAAATTCGTGCTCTTGAAATTGTTTATTAAAAATTTATTTTCATTTGTATACATAGTATGTACAACATACATATTTTGTCATATCACTTGAAGATTTCGCACCACAGCAGACACATCGATACAAATCCAAGCGTACTTAAAATAAACCAGACACATATGCACACATATTAAATTTGTAGAAACTTTTATAATAGTGACATTATAAGATACATACATCCAAAATCATATTTTCTAACGTTTCAAATAATCGTAAGGATTATTTCATACATATATATACATAAGTAAATCTATATAGACTAAGTTCTTGAGGAATCTAAAAAATACTACAAAATGTACATATGTATATGCAGATATGTATGTATGTACAAATATATGAATGCACTATTTTTTATTTTTCTTGCAAAAATCGACTAATGACGTTGACGTAGACGTCAGCTATTAAAACAGAGTAGTTTCTTTACACACGACGTAGACGTCGTTTTTTATAAACACCACTAATATTCAATAACACACTGTCTGATACACGCATAATGTGGACAGTCATTCGGTGATAGAACACCAACACTTTATTTTTGGAATAACATGAAGAAAGCCGAAAAGCACGTAGTTTGAAGGCCACAATTGTGTTCCTTAACGTTCAATTACGTTTTATTTATTTTATTTTTAATTAAGAAAAATATTTACTTGTTTCTACCGCCAGGTTAATTAGTGTATCTTTTAGTTGAATTATTGAAGAAATATAAAAATGTATGGTGGCACTTTTTTATATTGTGCACTATATTCTATTTCACACTCACTCGCTCGCAGTCACTGACTCGTTCACTCAATGTTTTACAATCTGTATTTTTGTCAATTACTCTTTATGCTGTTCTTTTTTCAATTTTTTTTCATCAGTCTGCACCTTAATTTATACTGAAAATAATGCATTTATTTGAGAAATGTTAAACAAATTTTTTTCGATTTCCGTTTACGCATATTTCAAAGATTCACCAATTGAATGTTTTACAATTCTTAATTCGTTTTTTATATATTAATTTCACAAATTTATCTGGACTTTATTTAAAAGACACCGATTCCGACAGACCCTTGCGACGAATGAATAAAACGTTCGTCATTTGACGATGCCGCCATATTGGAAAAACACAAGAAAAAACAGAGATGTTAAAATAATCAAATAAGCGAGTGGCTAACGAATAATACAATAAAAGCATGTGCATTTATTGCAACATATTCATGGAAAATTTATAAATATTTTACTATTGCTGCCTAGCATATAATTAAATATACTTTTTAAATCATGCATATTTATCATAGTTTAACACGACTCTGCTTTATGTATGTTTTGTAGAGAATAATAAAGTTGCCACCACTTATGTATCTAAATTCACCTCCAATGTTTTTCATCGATGTGAAGAAATCGTTTCTGTGTGAATATTTCCAAGTTTACATACACAAAAAACTTTTGTTTTTTAATTTTAAAACAAAAAAATAATTGGAAATGCATATTTCTTGTGGATAACTTGAGCATAACATATAGAAGTTTATAATAGTAAATGAAACGTTTTCGATATCCAATAAGCTCCAAGCTATTGTATAGTGTTTTCTGTTTGTTTTCAAATTCGCTATTAAGAACAAATTATTTTAATCATATAAACATAATTGTATTTGTTTAGTAGTACATTTAAATTTTGATATAAAACTAAAAATAAACAATTCGACTAGTGGTCACCTTCACTACGAAACACTACTCTGCAATCTATTCCAATATTTGTCAGGTGCATAAAATTCACCTTTTCTTAAGAATGAAGTCAAAAGAAATTGTTAAATGACAAAGAAACAAGAGAAAACCAAAACAAAGATTTATGTGTATACATCAAGGCGAATTCACATAAGGTGGTCTTAATTCAGCAGCTGACATAGCTTCTCTGTTGTCAAATCAACCAAAACGTTAGGAAATATTTTGACAACAGGAAATTTTACACTAACAAATATACAAGGCGAATACGCAGAGTTGCAAATTAAGACCACCTTGTGTCAATTCGCCTTGGTATACATGATATGCGTATAGTCACGGCTCACACTACGAAATTTTCTTTAATAATCTTTTAAATTTCCTCTGCTGTTGCAAATCAATATTTTTGTTAATCATATTTTTTACGTGTATTCAAACAATATTTTTATTTTTTCTGACATTTGCAAGGTACATTAATACAGGTAGTCGCATTAGCTAAATTAGTTATGAACCAGTTTTTGTTCGATTGCCTTGAGCATGTCAAGGCACATTAAATACAGGCACACGTATTAGATGCAATTTTACGCTTTTCATAAAGCACATTTAATCATCAAGCGGCAAAGAACTGTAACTCGATTCGAAAGAAAATGCAGTGCAACCTACATATATATATCAAAATATTTTGATATATATTTTGAAACTTCGAATGCAACCATAAACAATACTACACACCAAGGCAGATTCATTTCCAGGGGGTCTACTGTGTAATTCGAAACGAAAGCATTTTCTTTCGAATTTTCATGTTATAAACCATGGTTAAATACACTTTGTTATAAACATAAAAATTCGAAAGCTTTTTCTTTCGTTTCGAATTACACAGTAGACCCCCTGGAAATGAATCTGCCTTGGTGTGTAGTATTGTTTATGGTTGCATTCGAAGTTTCAAAAAATATATCAAAATATTTTGACATTTATAGGTTGCATTGCAGATTGGAGTGTGTGTGTGTCAAAATATGCATATGTAATATAAACGTGTTGCGTAAGCACATTACAAATTGTGCCATTACAAACAAAAAATCAGCTGAAGAGAAAGTTCACTAATGCGTGTACCTGGTTGAAATGCCTTAGAACATATGTATACCATAAACACAGAGATGTGCTTATGCAACAAAACAAATGGCACACTTAAATAAACAATTGGAACCGTAAAAATTTTTAGCATAAAATGGACAAAAATAACGTTGTACGTGCAATGTACAACTTTGAAAGCGTCTCAGGTCTATACAACGGAATGTCAGAAACAGACTTAAGTTTAGAAGTATACGAGTATGGAACGGATTCCATAGAAATAAAATTGATAAATAAAAACTATAAAAAGCAACAAAACGCATTGAAGACACATCTAATATTCTTCAACTTATGTTTTACTAGTTACACTATACTTCTTTTGTTAGCAACTATTAATTTTTTAAATATAGGCATTATTTTGATTTTATGGTTCACGCTGCTTCTATATCGTCTGAACCATTTGGTAAAGTACGGTATGTATTTTAATTAAACATTATTATTTTGAGACAAACAATATGAAATAATCTGTTACAGAAAAATTAATTTTTTGTCACGATTTTGGCATACATTTGCAAGTACAAAAATGCTGGGGAAGCCATAATAGATATATACCCGCCTCCAACATACATGATATTGTTATTAACGAAGTTTTACAAGATGTAAGTGCAACTTGATTTGATTGTTCATATAATCTTATGTATGACAATTTGCTTTCTCCTGGTAGCTGGATTGTCGTTACCTACTAATTTTAAGAACCAAAGGAATACTGTTTCATAAAAAGCCAATAATATGCGTTTTTAAAGTAAGTTTGATTAACTTGTGCCTTTGTATGATATCTTAATAACTAAATTTATACAATTTACAGGTATTTAAGCCTCCATATAAATGTTTAAGTTTAGTTTATCAGTATCTTAATAAAGTGATGAAGAAAAGCCAGAGTACTTAGGAACTTAATGCGTTCATTATAATAGTTTTAAACCTTCTTCAATGACACTGCATTCCTTCAATAAAGAATCCACCTGAAAAATTAACAACAAAACAATTAATTTATTTAAAAGAATTTGTGCGCGTTATACCTTGGATGTTTTTATTTGATCTGTAATATTGGGAATGTGTTCCTCATCAGGCATTTTTAAATTAACTTTCTCAATTTTCATTTCCACATTTACCAAGTTTTTCAATTCAGACACACACGCCCGCTTTATCATTGTCCGATATTCATTTGTAAAGCTACGATATGCAATGCACTCTGTTTGCAGAGGTCGTATTTTAAATATCTGCTTCAGTTTTTCATCTAAGAATAAAAATATCAAATGAAATTTTTGTTCATAATATATTTTTTGTAAACATACCCATTTTATTAGTTTGAAAAAATTACGCCAAATTAATGCACATATTGTTTTCACCGATGCTGCCATACCAACAAAACAGTACCTATTGGACAATGTTACCATCACAAATCAGTTGTACATTTATTACATTGACGAATGAGGTAGTTTACACGAGACTAATTTTTATGCGGCACAATTTTTGTTTTTTAAGTCATGTTTTACACTTGGCAGTTTTTCTTGAAGCAGTTCTCTTCAATTCTCTTTTAAAACTGCCCATTTGTTTACACTCAGACGGTTTCTTGTTCAATTTTCGTATTGTTTTAATGCAGCGAATGAAATAACAAAACAGAATTGAAGTAACATTTCTGTACAGACAAGTCAGTACCCCTCTTCTTTCTTCTTTCCTTTCTCTCCTATAAACTCAGACTTGCTTCAAGTAAAACTGCCGAGTGTAAAACATGACTAAGAACACACGAGACTAATTCATCCGTCATAAAAATTTATACGTATACACAGCTTTGTGTGTGTTAGTGTTTTTCGTATTCATTTACCATTTGGAGTTTTTTAAGTTGTGTGTGTATTGGTTTTGTGCTGCTAATGCGGGGTTGTAGCTGGTTGAAAAATTATGCCAAACACAAAACCGCTCTCTTTGCCTCCCTCACCAACAAACTGGCATGTTATGCCAGCACAATTAATCCCGCGTAAATCAGCGCAATCAGCAGAATTACGACGTCTTGCGAAATTTGTGTGAGTAATTCTCATGTGTTATAACTAAGCAATCGACGAAACCGTAACCTAACAGCACGACTAGACGAGCAATTTTTATTTCTGAGCATAAGCATTAACGTCGGCAGCATGGTGTCACAAAAAAGTTTTTGTTCAAACTTATTTTAAGGGGTGGCTAGACGTATAATATTAAAATTCAAAATTTAAGTTCTCGTAGGCATACAAAGCGTGCGTTTTAAATTTTGATTTTTTAATACTTCAGCCACAGAGCAGATTCTGCTTGAAGTTTTTTTTTGTAAAAAACTTATTATTTCTAGTTTCCCGCAATTATTTTCTACGGAAAAGGTAAATTTGACAGCTTGTGTTCTAAAATAATTGCTCAGACTTGTGTTTGAGTAATTATTTATAAAAATTGGGTTCGAACACTAACATTTACGGTTTGCACAATAATTTTTTGTGTTATGCCGGCCATACACTACACAAGTACACTGCACAAGTCTGGCACTGTACAGTGCTTTTGTGTAGTGTATGGGGGTGGTTGTGCTATTTACGCAGTGAACTGAGTAAATGTCAAAATGATTTTGATATTTGCTCAAGTTTGAAAACTGTACAGTGAACTTGTGTAGTGTATGTTGCAAACACTCAGTTGCGCCGTGAGTTTTTAAGTTTGAAAACTGTACAGTGAACTTGTGTAGTGTATGTTGCAAACGCTCAGTTGTGCCGTGATTTTTTAAGAGTCCACAACAAGAAATGAGTTTAGAACAAATATTCTGGACAGAGTTGCTAGAATTATACAAAGAATCACCATCATTATGGCGAATTAAAATGCACAGTTTACTTCTATAGTGTATGTCACAAGCTTAGTTTACGCAGTTCAAGACTTGAGCACTGAACTTGTGTAGTGTATGGCTGGCATTAGCAACAGATTTTTCAAACTTATGTCTCATGTAATCTCACTGTAATATAGTTAGCCACGACTAATAATTAAACCAACGTGATAAAATTACAATTATGCGATGAGTTGCTCTCGTAGCCAGAGACATTGCCAGGAAAATCGCGAGTCCACTAAAGTTGTATAATTTATTTTATTGTGCAGCACTGGTTTTATCTTAAGTTTTGTTGTCCCTCCATTTTCTCCATTTTCTTTCATCATTAGTTTCTAAACAAGAATCATAAATAGTGTTGGCCGTTCACAAAGCATTATTATTTTAATTAGAACAAAATTATTAAAATAATTTAAAGAAGCTTTTCAGCATAAAAACTCGCAAAATTAACATAAAACAAAATGAAATGTATAAATCAAAGCTCAGCCTAATGCATTTGTATATAAACAGTTATTGAAAAAGTGACGTCATAGTTAATTATATGAAGTCATAATTGCTAAGAAGTGTTGTTGTGGAAAATTTTTCAGAAAAATTGCTGACTTTATGATAACATTAGCATTCCTGTGAAATAATTCCAAAAATACACATTGAAAAGCATTTTTCCATATTTCTAAGACTGCACGTACATACATACATATTTATTGACGGTCTTGTGTGGCTTAATATCGGGATAGGAATTTTTGTCTTATGGATGCATAAGACAGCAGATATTTTAAGGTGAGTAATATGAAAATATACAGTCATATTGATGATATTCAGATAGAAAAATAAAACGGCAGAGCATAAACTGATTTTGTCCAATTTGTTCGTATAGGCGTTTCTGATAACGGTGGGATGAAAATCTAAAAATTTTTAATTTTAGTTACATAGTAATTTTTATGTACACACATTCATTGTTGTGACCTTGAGCACTTCCTCAATAAATGTCTGTTTATTTATTTGTAATAAAATATTTTAATAATTTCCTTTATAGATATCTATGTATGTATATCTTTCCAGACTTCTTATCTTCCCATCTAAGTCCAAATAGATTTTAAATACTAAACTACAATAATAATTTTCAATAGAAAATTACTCATCCTAAAATTAATGTAAAATGAATCGTTCAGATTCTATTCGAAGAGATCGTTCCTTCGATAGCGTTCTCAATAAGTTAATGCGAATGCGTTCGCAGAATCATGAAAGCTTCAAGGCTGCCATGTATAATTTCCTAATAGCTGCTGGTATAGCAGCATTTGTGGCAGTATGCTTCATTCTTGGTCCATTTGTACGACCATTATTGTGGGCATTTTTAATGGGTGCAGTACTATTTCCGTTTAAGAGAAAATTGGCACAAATGTTAAATAGCTGGTTTGAAAAACTTGAGGAACGGGACTCAAATGTTTTGGTAGCCTTAAGCTTAGCGCCCTTGGAAGCGACAGAAAATTGCGGTAGATTCTTTGTTGATTGGCTAAAGGAACATTGGCAAGTGATCACAACTGGAGCAGGAATTGCTACTTGTATGAAATTATTGGTTCTATATGCTCCTAAAGGCTTCTTATGCGCTGTGTGGCGTTTGATAGTATTTTCTCACACATTGTTCGTTAAAACTATTGGCTTTTTAAACATATATTTGGTAAGTTTTCCTCTCCATTGTAATATCAATAATATTTCATTAAAATCATAATTACTATTTAATTTCAGTTGGTAGCTATTGTCGCTGCTTACTTAACGTCCGTCCATTTCTTTTGGAAACCCTCCAATAGTAATCGTTTTGTTATTGCTGGTCAATCATTATGGATTGCTAATGTAAGCTACGTGTGCAGTTTTTTTGGAGTCCTGCAAGTACCTACATTTATAACGATAATGTTATATGTAGGAGCCTCAATTATTTATCATCTACGCACTACCGAAGAGTCGAGCTCCTTTGTAGATAAATTAAAAAAACTTCTGAATAAAACAGAGTTTGAAAAATCCATTACTTCTTCCAACTTTAAACATATAAATCAACATTCTGACATTGAAGATGTCTCATTTAGTGAAACGATGGATTCTGTAGAAACGCTTGAAGCGTATGAAGTTAAAGATGTTACTGAAGTACCTACGAACCTGAGTGATAGTTATTTTAAATTTCTGTTTTACGCTTGCATAATAACATTCTTATATCGCAATGTTTGGATGTTTATATTAGCCGCCATACCCATATTCATACATCTGCTCTTTACATTGAGTAAATATACAGGATTCACTGAATTTATTAGTACCAAAATTGATAATGTTTATGAAACGTTGAAGGTAAAATTTTAATATTATTGGAAATGTAGTATTTTATTTCACGTTTTCCGTTTTGCTAACAGACGTGGGCTATAGAACATCATTCAGCAGTTTTACCTCTTTGCCTTCCCGGAATTTTAGAGTTAAACTATAAGATAAACACTGTTGTACGTGATTCGCTTAAATCTTCTGTGGACTTGGTTACATCAATTTTAATGATTATTCTTATGATAATCATGATTGTTTTTCTGGGTGTTTTCTTTTGTGTCAATATATATTCAGAAACCATTGAAGTAGCCTATTTGGGCAAGGATCTCATCAATAAAACTATAACAGACCGTCCAGAATTAATCGATATTTTGCCAGCCAATATGCAGTCGTCAATTGACGAAGCTCTCGATAATGCTCACCACTATGGTCGACGCAAAATTGAAACCTATATTGATGATTGGCTTACCGATGCCGATCCAATACATGCCACTAAGCTTAAGGAACAAATATTGGATGTTTGGGATCGTTTAATACAATATTGGATAGATTTTAATAAATCAGACTCCTATGGACCCCGAGTGCCAACAGATGCATTGAAGAGCACATTTGGCGAAATTGTCGATAACCCGGGTAAGTTGGTAGTGTTATTTTAAATTATTTTTATTTTTTGTTGTTTTTGGGATTATTAAGTTTTTTTTTAACTAACACATACATACATACATACATGTCTAATTCATGAAATGCTTTCTTAATTAGATGAAAGTCGAAAAATGATCAGCTCTTAGAAATGAATATGTTTTTAAACGTTAATAGATATTCTGGAGAAACACAAGAAAATTTAAATTAGACTGTTTATTACACCCGATTGTGGTCAGAGCATAACATTTTAGGTATAATTATTCATTTCTGCTTCCTAATTTTTCTTACTTTCTTTCAAAAAATCACATTAATTAATAAAAGTATTTTCATTTCTAATAAAAATTATTGAATTTAAGGCTCATTAAGAAAGTATTCTAGTTCACATAAATAAATAATAACTACTAAACATGAGTAAATATTTAAAAAACGCTACACATTGCCATACAATTCTTTTAATGCATATAAAACATAATTTATTTATTTTATAAATTACATGCATACATAATATGTACGAGTAATTATTGGAGACTAACAAAATCATTTGAAATTTATTAGTTAAAAATTAAATTGTTTTAAGAGTATCGATAGAGCGACTTAAGGTAGAAGTTTTTTTAAGTTCAATGATATGAATTTATAATTATGATATTATACATAATTATGTACATTATGCATGTTAATCGAGTGAAGATACATATGGTTCCCCACTATGTTTTTTTTTTTTGTTTGGTGATGTCACATAATAATAATAATCTTGGTCCCGTTGGTGGTGGTTCATTTATTAAGAATGTGTTGCATCCTTTTAGCCATCAGCTGAAGGTGGCACATCTTAATTGCCAGAGTATTAGACCTTCTGCTGGTTTTTCAAAAATTGATGAGTTAAAATGCATTTTAAATGAGTCTAAACTTGACCTTTTTGCAATTTCAGAAACGTGGTTAAAGCCGCATGTTTCTACTAGATCAGTTAGTATCCCAGGCTATAAATTTCGCCGAAATGATCGTACGGGTTCAAGGGGAGGTGGTGTAGGGTTTTATGTGTCCAACAAGATTAAACATAGGCTTGTCTTCAAAATGGATGAGGCTGGCGTCTGCGAGACTCTTTTTGTTGAACTTTGTTTTGGTAGGTCAAAAGTTTTGTTTGGTGTTGTGTACCTTCCCCATGGTGACATTGTTACCTTTGAGGATAGACACTACCAGCTGTTTTTAAATTATTCTAATATAATTATTGTAGGAGATTTCAATTATAATTTATTTGAAGCCTCTAAGGCATACAATTTTCGTTCAATGTGTACTAGAAACAATTTGTTTATCTCTCACAATAACAGACCATCTCATTTTGATATAGCCCATAACTCAACATCTCTGATCGATTATTGGTTGCTAAGTGACCATGCAATTATGAACTTCTCTGATCAAATCCAATGTCCCACCTTTTCAGATCATGCTGTTTTTCCCGCAGCTTGGAAGACTGCACGGGTTGTAGCTATTCCTAAGTCGAAGGTAGTGCATGGACCTGAAGATCTTAGGCCCATATCAATCCTTCCCGCCTTGTCCAAGGTCGTGGAACATCTGTTGAAGTTGCAGTTATCTGATAAGGTTCTACCATCTCTGTATGAATACCAATTTGCTTTTCGTTCTGGATACAATACAACTTCCTTGATTTTATGTATGACCAACCTTATTAGGGAGGGCCTTAACGTTGACGAGCTTTGTGTGGTAGTTTCTCTTGATATTTCAAAGGCCTTTGATTCAATTGACCATTACAAAATGGTTACTAAACTTAGAAACGAATTTAATTTTTCTATATCTGCTTGTAAACTTATTTGGTCTTATCTGAATGGTAGATCCCAATTTGTTTCTGTAAATGGAACTAACTCGAATATTAAATCGCTAGGTGCAGGTGTTCCCCAGGGATCAGTTTTAGGCCCACTATTATTCATCATGTATATAAATAGTCTTAGTGATTGTGTCAACTCCCATATTTGTAGAGCTTTCATATATGCAGATGACGTTTTTCTATTATTTAAATGTGAACGTGTTTTTTCTGATGTGCTGGAAAGCAACATCAATTTCGGTTTACAACGTGTTCATCAATGGACTCAATCTAATTCACTTCGTTTAAATATTGCTAAAACAAAGGCCATTGGTTTTAGTAAATCGTCACGTTTTGTCTTTGATTTTGTTATAAGTTTAAATGGAATCACTATAGATTTTGTTGATAGCCTTTTGATGCTGGGTGTTATTGTTGATAACAAGCTTTCTTTCGTTCCTCATTTTAACACATTGCATGGTAAAGTCTTTGGCATTTTGCGTAGGTTATTCTCGACAAATTTATATCTACCGCTCTACATTAGAAAGAGACTGTCTCACGCCTTACTAATGCCTCTTGTTCTGTATGGGCTCGAGGCTGCATCGGGTGCTAATGCATCCAACGTGTCAAAACTTAAACGGATTGTCAACATGATAGTCCGTTTTATATACAACATTGGTTTTCGTGACCATATTTCTGAATTTGTATGTCAGTTTCTTGGCTGTTCATTTCAAAACTTTCTTGTTTTTAGGAGTCTAATTTTTTTCTACGGTGTCATTAGAAGTGGAAATCCAATCACTCTTCGTAATAGATTTGTATTCTCTCGGTCAGTAAGGAACCCTCAGGTTATTATTCCTAGAATATCTTGTTACGCTTTTGAAAAATCATTTTTAATTCGTGTTGCTCGATCTTTTAACAATTTACCAAGCCACCTCAGAAACTTCCAGTTAACGACTTATACTTATCGTCAAAAACTACTAGAACATCTTTTGAATCCGTCAACCATGCAGACCACCGCTTAGTTGGACCTGGTTATTATTATTTTAACCTTTCTTTTGTTTCTAACTTTAATTACTATGCAAACGGCGGGGGAGCCATGAAATGTAATGAAATGTAACGAAATCATATATTATTTTACATATTTATGTACATTGTTTTTTCATATATTAGTTTTTTAATATTCTTGGAACTTATGAAATTGAATTTCTACTCTTTATTCTTTTTTGCTTTATTTTTTCTCTGGTATTAATCACCCCTATTCTAATTGTCGACATCGATGTCACTTTAACACAACACCAAAAAATCAAGGCTTGTGTATCCGTTGGGGAAAACAACTGACTCCTGCTGGCAGGTTTATGCTATTTTCTAGACCTTAGGGAACGGAAATAGATTGCCAGTAGCACAAAATTGTTCTCGAGAGCGAGTAAACAAGCCCCAATTTTTTGGTATTGTGTTAAAGTGACGTCGATGTCGACAATTATAATAAGGGTGATTATTAAATATTATACTGGTATATCAATCTTACTAATTTTAATAAGATGTAGTTTTTCTGTGTGCCACCCTAATGTAATAAATTGTTCGGCCTTATAGGCTTTATTATTACTGAGTTGAAAATAAATGAAATGAAAAAAATGTATGTAGGCATGTACATACATTACACTGTGCGACAAAAATGATTGAAGTATAAATACCTGGGATGCGTTACTATTTTTCTGGGTTAGGTATTATCGAGTACAACAACAACGATCTGTTTTTGAAAATTTCCAAACATCTCCAATATCATGAGTTACGCGTAACATTTCGAAAATATATTTTATTTTAGTAAATGTCAAATATACAAAAGTGTGTATTTTTTTTACCAAATATACTTCTCCGTGGTTTTTGTTTTGTAATTTTTCAACTTTGGAGACGTTCTTACATGATATTTGGTCGTACTATTTCTGATTTCATTTATAAAAAATAATTGATTACGAGTAAAATTCGGGCTCTTGTATAAAAAGCTTAAGCGACATAAATAATAAGCGACCGTAAATAATGGATTTTATTTTTGTGTCGGTTAAACTTTTTTGGCGGCTATGGCTCGATATATGGTAGAGTAGAACAACTATAATTAATGAATATGTCCCTCACCAGTACCGATTAAATTACCAGTCAATTGACTTTACTGTTAAAGTTAAGTTAAGTGTAATAAGTGTAAAGGTAGAATTAGCAAAATCAGAAAGATACGATTTACTTTACAGCTTGCCGTATCGTTCAGCTTTGTGTACAAGTTATAGAAAATGTAACAATTTGCATAGCACATTTTTTTTGTCTTGCTTTGAATGCGGCTTTTTGACATTCGCTACAGAAAAATCTGTTTTCTGTAGATTTCTACGTCAGCAGTGCTACCACCACATATTTTATAACTAGTAACAAGCATTGCATAGGTTACGGCTTTTGTCAGCTGACACGCAACCTCACGATACGATTTTACTAATTCTACCTTAACATTTTTTTTCCAGAAAAGAAAACGCCATTAGTTTCAGACATTCATTTCTTGTAGGGAGTCCGTATAATGTTTTGCGTATTCTCTTTATTTATTTTTTAAACATAGGTCAACACAGTACAAAAATATTTTTTTTTAATTTTGCATTTTTTTCAATATCAAGTTTTAAGTTTTAAGCCAGTTTTAAAGTTTTATTAGCGATTTAATAACAACTTATCCAAGTTTTGGTCCCTTTTTTCAGTATTTTTCGTAAATTTCAACTATTTACCCACTGTTTCCGCAACACGGACGGTCGACTAAAATATCAAAGTTATACGAAAAGCATTAATTTTTTGATTGATTTTCGTACAAATTTTTCAAACGAGTCGCCTGCCTGAATTGTCGAAACAGTGTACTAGTTTTTCATTAATGTTGATTTTTGTACTTTTTGGTTTGTTTTTATATGTGTTGTTTTCATATCGAGTCTTATTTCGATTTTATCGTAAGCGACATGTTATCGAAAATGTACTTTTTTTATTGAAATTAAAATTTGATGGGCCTATCCACAGTTTAGAATTATCAGAATGTCAAAAATGTTGATAACTCTTAAGATACGGGCTGTAAAATTTTATCTTAAGCGACAATTTACCTACAAAAACATATTTGAATATTTTAAAAATTCCTTCTGAAAAATGTAATTTTTGTCGCTTATGATTAAATCGAAAATAAGGCTCGATATATCGTATGTATCTTAAAAGTTATCAACAATTTTGGAATTTTGATAATTGTAAACTATGGATAGGTCCATAAAATTTTAATTTCAATAAAAAAAGTATATATTCGATAATATGTAGCTTACGATAAAATCGAAAATAAGGCTCGATATGTATGTACGAGTATGTATATGCATTCTGGGATCGGTTTCCGCAACGATGAATTTTGAAGAGTTTATCAATTTCAGTCTTCACAATTCACAGCAATTTTTCCTGTGAAAACTTTTGACTCTAGTGTTCACTACAACTGTCAAAATAATTCATTCTTACCGTTGCCGACGCACAAATCAAAAGTGGACACCGAATTTGGTGAACGATACAAAAATTCACCGTTGCCGAATCCGACCCCAGGTGGATGCGGAGAGATTTGAAATTTAGATAATCCACACAAAACTATTGAAATACATGTGTATTTTAGTTATTTTGTAAAGTCTAGTTTAATTTAGATTCTCTTCACTTTAATTACTAAAAAAAACCATTTCATTGAAAATACTGAACTTAAGCCCGTTTAAGAAATTATTCCTGATTATTTTGTATTTATTTATATGTTTCATGCATAATTTCACCCTATTCACCTGTGTCGTTCGCTGCTGTCATTTTAAGAAAATTAAACGTCATAATAAAGAATGAATTAAAAAAAAGTGAAATTTTCCACTCCACTGCTCAAATTTATTGCAACGAAGTAGTTTATTTTCAATTACAAATTTTTTCTGATTATTAAAGTATAATAAGGAAATCTTTTAACTTATTTTATGGCCAGATTCCGCAACGATGAGTTTTGAAATGTTCACCAATTTCAGTGTTCACAATTCACCACACTTTTTCCAGTGATAAATTTTGACGCTAGTGTTTACTATAACTATCAAAATTATTCATTCTCATCGTTGTGGATGCACAAAGCAACAAGTGTACACTGGAATTGGTGAACACTTCAAAATTCATCGTTGTGGAATCCGGTCCCAGGGGCCAGATTCCGCAACCATGATTTTTGAAGTGTTCACCAATTTCAGTTTTCAATTGTTGATTTTTGCGTACGCAGTGGTGATACTGAATTATTTTGATTGTTATAGTGAACACTAGTGTCAAAATTTATCACTAGAAAAAGTGCGGTGAATTGTGAACACTGAAATTGGTGAACATTTCAAACTCATCGTTGCGGAATCCGGCCCCAGGCGACGGATTTCGCAACGATGAGTTTAAGAAAAGTGTTCAACGATTTCAGTGTTCAAAATTCACTGCACTTTTTCCAGTGAACAATTTTTACACTAGTGTACACTGTTACTGTTACTGTTGTACAAATCAACAAGTGAAAACTGAAATTGGTGCACAAATTTAAAATTCATCGTTGCGGAATGCGGCCCCAGCTGTGCAAAAAGTGTTCAGTGTATTGTACGAGATCTGCACAGAAAAAAGTAATACTTAAAATTTTTTAACAAAAATTTATTAAATAATAAAATTGTTTTCAATTATCTACTTTTATCGTTAAATCAATTAAATCGTGTGATCATAAACAAAATAATCGATAAATTGTAAACAATTTTTGAATACTTGAAAACAAAAATAGTTAATTGAATTATCAATTTTTTTAATTGATTTTGCGTTTCACTTTAATCTGTGTGGGTTATGTTGAATTCAAAGAAAAATCAAAATATTAATTTAATTAATTCGGTGGTATGAAAACAAAACATATACATACATACATACATACATATATAAAAATTGAAGTGTCTGCTTAACATGCATGTTTCCATGGCTAACAAAAAGCAATGTGTTTTTAATAAAGGACATTTTAAAGAGCTAGTTTTAGTGGCGAAACAGGGTATCATTGGCTGGGCCAAAAGCAACACACAAACTATAATGGAAGTGGCGGAATCTCTATGGCATATAATTCGAACGAATCTTTCAATGATAATGGCATTCATAGGAGAAATATTGTCGTTGGTGTTATCTGGTGGACAGGCATGTGTAGAATTCATATTGGATATGGTGAGCTTGTTTTAAGAAATAACAATTTCACAAATGTTTTTTGTTTATTTATATTCTCCGTGTATTTTTATTTTTTTATTTTCAATCTTAAGATTGTTTTCTTTACGGCCGTGTTCTACTTACTTTCGAGTAGTCAAACCAAATATGCTCCTCTACAAGTAACCAAATATTTGGGTGTGTCATCTTCAGGTTCGAAAATTGCTGAAGCATTGGAAAACTCTATATCAGGCGTTTTAATTTCCATGTTTAAAAGTTCGATATTTACTGGTCTTTTTACTTGGTTGGTTCATACTATTTTTGGGGCTCGGATTGTTTTTCTACCCTCTGCCTTTGCTGCGATACTATCAGCTGCTCCATTTTTGGGCAGTTATTGGTGTGCTTTGCCAGCTTTATTGGAACTGTGGCTGGCTCAAGATCGTTTATATGCTGGAACTGTGTTATTTTTATTGCAATTCTTTGTGCCTCCTTATTTTGAAGCAGCTATATATTCCGAAATGAAGGGGTGCGTTGTCATTTTTTAATTTAATTTGTATGTGTAAATGTTGTGCATATGTATTTTAATTATATCTATGTATGTATGTTGTATGCCTCAAGTAGTGGTGGCCATCCCTATTTAACTGGTTTGGCAATTGCTGGTGGCATGTATTGGATTGGCTGGCAGGGTGCCATATTTGGCCCACTAATGTTGTGCTTCTTTATTGGTATTTTTGAAGTGGCTGCTGTAGCAATGCGTGCAAATGAGGAACCAAGGTATGTAAAGGTCTTATAAGTTATTGCGATAAATTATGTGCATATTGGTTTTTGAACTTTTCTATTTTATTATTTAATTTATGTATGTTGAAAACATAATTCTAGTCGAAACGGAAATATTTGTTTGTTTTTTTAAAAACAACATCTTGAAGTTTCGATATTCTTTCATTCATATTCATTCTAATTTTTGCAGACGAAGCTCTGATGAAGATACTGGTACAACGTGAGTTTGCTTTCATTCAAGATGTCGACATCTTAAACAAAACAAAAAATAATTCACTCATTCAATTATATTTCTTAATTCCAAATAACATTTTAGCAGATAAGATAAATTATACAATTGATTAGAACTCACGCTATTAAATTTCTAACAAATATATTATAGAATATTTGCTATTTTATATTGGCATCGCAATCATATTGCATAATTCAAAATTTGTTTTTCTTAAACGACTTTCGAATATTTTGAACTACTTGCATTTACATACATATTTCGTTTTTTTTATTCTCCCTCAATATTTTCTCCTAAACTTCCCACTGTTTTTAATTTTTTTTTCAGTGCACGTCGGCATTACTATTTTGATTTTTATTATTGATATTCAATTATTTTCGCTACTTTTGATTTTATGATTCTAACACTTTCCTAACAACGTTGAGATTTTTAGTCTTCTATAACGAACGAATTTATAAGCAAAAACCAAATTATAATAACAACAATTAAAAGATATTAAACAAGACTATATATTACTTTCTTAAAAAAACAATATAATAATGTATGTTTGTATGTGTTTTTTTTATTATATGTATTTATATATGTATGTATGTATATGTGAAATTATAAAATAATTTCACAATTTTTACTTATTACTTAATTTACAATGCCTCGAATTTTGTTTGTTTATGTTGATCATAGATTTATAATTTTGCAGAGCTTTTATAAAACTAATAAATAAATAAATCAATTGTTGTATGTTACATTAATTAAAAAAGGGAAAACAGTTTTGTTATTATTATTGTTAGCGTTTTTCTGTCCATAGGATGGCCTGATTACAGTAAAAATTTTAAAACTTTTAACTTATCGAACGCAGCTATTGTCAAACGACTTTTGAGAAAATACACCTCTGGTATGATAGAGTTTATAAAAATTTGTTAAAAGATAATAACAACGTTCTAAAACTCAAATATTTTAAATATTTGTCACTACACACAGTCCACTTAATGTGAGGGCGAATTAAGAGAGAAAAATGTCAGTTCATTGACTGATTAAATGCAAATTCTTACTTACTTACCGCGCACGGTGGACCAAGCACATACAGGCATGTTCTGAAAAGCACAGTTTTCAAATCTCATGTGACTTTAAAAGAAATAATGGTCACTAAAAACAATTTTGGTTTACAAAACGTCTAACAAACAAAGTTCCATACAAAATTTGTTTTGTAAACCTTTTGTAAACCAAAATTATTTTTTCTGAATACGGCAGTCAATCTTCGACTATTACAATAGTAAATTTTTACTTTGAAATAAAGTTTTTATTGCGAATATTTCAAAGATATTACAATCGTGTTAATAAACATAAATATATTAATTAATATATATGTATGTATAATATATAATATAATTGCATTGGTACATTGGTACTAGGGTTTGGGAAACGGGAATTCCCGGGCGGGAAATCCCGGGAAATGTCTGTCTAATATTCCCGGGAAATTTTTGAGATTTTCCCGGGAAAACGGGAACTTAAAAGTGCATGTTATTTCATAAATATATAGAATTTATAATCCAATTTTACTTTAATATAAAAACTTATTATTTTTTTATATATTACAAAAGTTCGTTTGAATGATTGTATGACTAAATTTACACGAACGTTGAAAAGTGTAGTGAAAATTTTAAGCTGTAAGAACTCTGAGTTGAAGAAACTTAAATTGATTACAAGTAGACGCTATTATGGAAACCCTGCAGAAAATATTTTAGGAGAAATAAAATGAAAGACACTTAGACATACTGTACCTCAGGCTATTCAAAATTCGGCGCAGCGCAGTATGAATGAGAAACAAGCAAGGCAAATTCTTATTAAAATGAAGGTAGGTCTTATTAGAAAATTGTCTACTAATTGTGGTAACAGTCGTCAATTGGTTTTTATATGATCTTTTGCTGTGTAATAACTTTATTCCATTTGCTTAAATTCAATTAAAAATTCTTAAAAATTTGTCTTAGAACTGCTTTTTTATTAACTTTTATTTCAAAAGAATGCTTACATTAATAAAACAATCGAAATTTCACAAACTTTCATTTAATAAATTTATTTAATTTAGAAAATTAGCTTTTCCCGGGAATCCCGGAAATTCCCGGGAACTTGATTTTTTAATTCCCGTTTCCCGGGAAGTTCAAAAGTCCGGGAAATCCCAAACCCTAATTGGTACACAAAAATTAATAACAGTTTTAAAATTAAGGAGAAACAATTTCATTTCAAAAACGATACCTTTATGAAATAGAACTAAGTTTGTTTTGTGTTATATTAAAAATTTTCATTCTTGTTTTAAAAATGAAAACTGTTTTGAAGGCAAAAAAAAATATTTTTGTTTTAAAAAGTCAACCACCTTGATATAAAATTGAAAATACTCAAATTAAAAACGAATGTTTTTGAGTTAATAATTTAATATTCTTGAAGTAATAATGAATAATTTTTATTAACCCCCGACCAAAGAAAGGGGTGTTATAAGTTGTGTATCTGTGTGTCTGTCCGTGTCCACGTACAGCCCAAACGGCTGGACCGATTTGGTTTAGTTTTTTCTGTTTGAAAGGTGACTTGATCGAGAAGGTTCTTAACTATATTTGAAGAAAATCGGTCTAGCCGTTTAGAAGATATCACATCTTTTCTAGATATATCGGGGGTTTTTAAAATTTTTAATTTTTGTTATTTTAAAACTAATTATTTTGATATTAAAAATGAAACGTTTTAAATTAATAATACAGAATTATCACATTACCGATGGTTCGTTTTAAAACTAAAAATGTAAATTTTTTTGGAATAAAATTGGGCTTATTATGAGCAATCTTCGATCGTAGTCCAAATACCTAATCGAACGAGTTTTCTTTTGGGTTATGATGAGCATTCAACAAAAAATTTCGCTATTATGGACACAGTAATTTTTAAAATTTGCACTAATTTTAAGATTTTGTGCTCAATGTCAGGATACAGGGTAAAGGAAATTAAAACATACTTGGTCATATTAATAAATTAATTCCCTTTTTAACACGGGGAGAATATAATTTTTTATTTTTAAAAATTCTTGATGTAATAATAAAATATTTATAGTTATGCTATTTATGTCACAACACTCTGGAGCTACGATGTGATTTTCGTAACAAAAATAATTGACACTATTACAGTTATAAATTTATTTATGCTTTGATTTTATACTTAAAACCAGAGTACGAAAATAAACGAAACAAATTGTTTGATTGTGTTTTGTTTCGTTCTTTGAAGTGAGTGATACAAAAATAAAACAAAAACAATGAGAAGGATTGCTCAATTTGTTTATGTATTGTTTTTGCACATGAGCACAAATCAGACAACACTGCCGATGGGCTGTAAGCCGGCTTACAGCCGCCGCCGGCCACAAACGATACATTAATTTAATCGTACGCCGCTAGAAATGAAATTAATGGGAAATAAATGGAAACGTTTCGAAATATTTGCGGCGAATAATAATAATATAATATAATTTTATTGGATTATTATTTAACACATTGGCTGTATTCGATTTTTGATACAAATTTTCGAGCGTTAGTGCAAATGAAAAATATCGTAGCTTTCCTTTAAAATCCAACAACAAAATACACACACAATCCAAAGAAAGCTACGATATTTTGCATTTGCATTAGCGCACGAAAATTTGCATCAAACATCGAATACCGCCATTAAGTTTGTTTTATAAAGCTAAGCAGCATAGCTATAACCGGTTGTCCTAAGCAGGGACCGTAACTGTTATAACTTTTATCGTAAAAGTCAGAAAATAAAAGTTATTTTTTGACTTTTATTTTTTCGAGCAGAAATAAAAGTTATTTTTTGACTTTTATTTTTTTGAGCAAAAATAACAGTTATTTTTGACTTTTATTTTTTCAAGCAAAAATTAAAGTTATTTTTTGACTTTTATTTTTTCAAGCAAAAATAAAAGTTATTTTTTGACTTTTATTTTTTTGAGCAAAAATAACAGTTATTTTTTACTTTTATTTTTTCGAGTAGAAATAAAAGTTATTTTTTGACTTTTATTTTTTTGAGCAGAAATAAAAGTTATTTTGTGATAAATTCATTATATTTATTATAAATTTTGGCGCTTTTGCAATAGTGAATCGTTAAATTTACTTATTTAGAAAAGAATATTTGGAATATTAAATAATAATTTCTTTGTCAAAGGGGTTGAAAACACAAAAGTAACTTTTATTTCTGCTCAAAAAAATAAAAGTCAAAAAATAACTTTTATTTCTACTCGAAAAAATAAAAGTCAAAAAATAACTTTTATTTCTGCTCGAAAAAATAAAAGTCAAAAATAACTGTTATTTTTGCTAGAAAAAATAAAAGTCAAAAAATAACTTTTATTTCTGCTCGAAAAAATAAAAGTAAAAAATAACTGTTATTTTTGCTCAAAAAAATAAAAGTCAAAAAATAACTTTTATTTTTGCTTGAAAAAATAAAAATCAGATTTTTAAAAAGCATCGTATTTTCTGACAATTTGGTCCAATACTTGCAAAATGGTATACTTGGTTTCATTCTCCGACATTTCCTTGAGGTTGCTTTTTTTAATCAAAAATTCAAAAATAACAGTTATTTTCGGTCCCTGGTCCTAAGGTACCTCTCCTCTTTTTTGTTTATAAAATGGTTAAAAATACATTTTCTTTTTCATTATGATTTTAAAAATTATAATTTTTATTTTAATAAGAAAACATTACCGTTTTTATTATTTTTAAAATGAAAGCTCACATATTTGTTTTAAAACTGCTTCGTTATAACAATAACAATGTTATATGTATGTATCTACGTATATTAATATTATAAGAAACATTTTTATTTTAAAAATGAATTTTATATGAAGCATTTTTAAACAAAAACGCAAAATTCTTGGTTTAGGAATGCTGGTTTGGTTCAGTGTATGTATATCATCTTGCATATTACCCAATTATTTAGAAAGGGAACTCGGGATGCTTCTCAAGGCTGTTTGGAGAGGAAAAAAAATGTTTTTTGGTAGTATCGTAAAACGGAATTAATAACGAAAAAAAAACTTACCCAGGTAAAAATTTAAAATCGCAAATGCGAACATTTGCATCCAACGATTTCATTTGCTCCATTTCTTCGTCAGTTAAGTTGAAATCAAAAATATCCAAGTTTTCTTTCAATCTCTTGGCGTTAGTGCTTTTCGGTATAGCAGATAGACCCGAGTCGATAATCCAACGTAATAGAATTTGAGCTGGTGTTTTGCTGTGGGCTTCAGCTATTTCCTTCACAGTTGGCACATCCATGAGATCAGGCAATTCACGATCAACACCAACGATTTCATTTAATTTAGCAATACCTTTGGAACCCAAAGGGGAATACGCAGTGACACTGATGTCTTGATTTTTACAGAATTCAATTAATTCGGGTTGTTGCAGATAGATGTGATGTTCAATCTTAAAATAAGAATTAATTATCTAAATTCCAAGCAAATATCGAATGTGAAGACATACCTGCAAGTTGCCTGGTCTAATTGTACAATTATCTAAAACACGTTGAATTTGTTTGATGTTGAAATTCGATAAGCCAATTGCTTTAGCCAGCCCCAACACATGAATATGTTCCATTTTCTATAAAAAATCCATACACATGTACATATGAATATATGTATATGTATGAGTCCATAATTATAAAAGTGGTCTAAGGCTCAAATTCACAGTCTTTAGTTAACTAATGAAGATGGTTTAACAAATGAAATTTAAAAGAAAACTCTTTAGTTAAACCACGGGCGTTAGTTAACTAACTATAGACTGTAAATTTGGAACTAAGTCATATATTTTTCATTTCGAGATATTTAGCAGGTCACATTTAAACAAAGCAAAGTATTGTGCATCATCTCAATTTGTATTGGGTTGGATTAGTACTGATTAATGATAATTTATTTAATGCTCGTACTTATTGAGTGACGCTTTTGTAAGATTTATTTAATATTGCGAACAGAAAATGGATATGATTTAAGCTTAAATTAGACGTGACATATCCATAACCAAACCAATTGAATTTTGGTTTGATTAAGCCCGGTTCACACACTTCAACTTTTGTTGTTCAACTCGTAATTCAGCTGTAAGAAAAAAATAGATATTTGTATTTCCCTCCGTCTTTCTTACAGCTGAATTACGAGTTGAGCAACAAAAGTTGAAATGTGTGAAGCGGGACTTATGGCTATGTCACGTCTAATTTAAGCTTTAGACCACTCATAAATATAATTATGAGCATATGCATACATATGTATGTATGTACAATACAAGTATGTATGTATGTATATTATAGGTATATGCAGAATTTTACCTTCCATAGTGCTATGTGATCGGTGTTAGGATTTACTACAATGGTACCACTTTCATCACGCTTAAATTCACCGTCTTCCAAATATACTCCAAAGGGAACATGTATCAAATACAAATCAACATAATCCAATTGTAAATCTGCCAATGAATTGCGCAAAGTAGGTTCAACATTTTCGGGAATTAAAGCTGTAAAAATCGAGAAACTAAAATTAAACTACAGTGCATCTTCGATTACTTCAATTAAGTTAGGTTAGGTTAGGTTGGATTAGCAGGTTGCTGAGAAGAGAAAGTAAGTTTTCAGCTCACTTGGGGCCAAATAACAGGTTCTTTTATGTTAACTGAGAATAAGAAGGCGATTTTGTTTGTTTTTGAACTCTGTGTTCCAAATACAATAAAAAAATGGGCCAAAGACATGTAGCCAAAGAGTCAGCTTATCCCACGTGTAAAAGCTTCCTTCGGTTGCTGCGAACGACCTATACCTCCGTATACAAAGTAGGTGTTTCTAAGATCCACTCCTACAGTTTTTTATGGTCTCCACCAGTTAAATCTTATTAAAAACGTTTGCACTTGATAATGGAAAATACCATGATATATTTATATCATGGAAAATATTTTAAAATAACTAACTGTAAGCGATACAGTTAGTTGCTGTAAGCATTAGCAAGTGCGAGTGAGGCGCAAAACTCTCGAAGGCCAAACAACACATATAAGCCTGGTCGCACCTAAGAAATAATTACGATGACGCGAGAGCTGTTCCCCAGCCCAGAGCTGCTTTACGGCTGTAGGAAGGCGACAACGCAAGTACAGATGGTGAAGCGATAGATAGATAGATAGATAGAGAGAAGAGAAGCTTAATTAATTTTTTCGATTTTACAACTCTGCTAATGTGCGTTTTGTTAATTTTTATAGCACCGTTGTAGCGCCTCTGGCGATAAGTAGGCGTGTTACTTTAAGCTATGTAACCATTTTATTAGTTATTTTACCTCGCCGATGATTAATTGCCACAAATATCGACGAAAGAGGGTGCTGCGATATACATTAGCACATACACTAACTCATATCAAAAAAAATCTATGATGTTTATGTGACTAGGTCTGGCCAGGGTTTGAACTCAGTCTCTTAAACACCGTCATTAAATGAATTAAATTTGAAGGCTCGATAATTTAAATGATTTTCAGAGGAATTTCTATTTTTTTTCTACTCGAGTTGCTTTTTCACACCTCGTATCGGTATATCAAAATGCTTTATGCAATAAATTTGATAGTTGTATTCTAGGGTCAAACATTTTGAATGTTCAAACAAATGAGACAAATATCATTAAGAAATTTATATAAAAATTGTTTATTCTTACCTGTTGGTGGCAATTTAGTAGTGATAAATAATTCTTCTCGTTTAATGCGTCCAGCATCTAGCCATTCCTTTAATACTTTTCCAATATTTTTTTCGTTTTTGTAATACGCAGCGGTGTCAATATGGCGATACCCAGCCTCCAAGGCTAAGTTAATGGCTACTTCAACTTCGTCACCTGGTGCCTTAAAATAATGATTAAATGTTAGTGCAGTGCATTTCTTCCTTATAAATAATAATATACCATAAATAAAAATATACCATAAAGGGTTGCAATTTTTTTTTTAAATTACTGCTGAGATTTCTGGTCTAGTTTCCGAATACTTTATAACATCTTAAATAAAAGTGCAATCTTGAAGCGGATCATCTATGGCATCAGTACATTTCAACCAGACTTTAATATAAAGATGAACTACTCGTATAAAAATGCAAATATCGCGTAATCCATTTGATTAATTTTTCGTAAGTGAAAATTTGTCACGGAACAGAAATATTTTTGACATCCAGATTGCATGGCTAGTTGGACCAGGCGTTCCTAAGTTATAACGCTCTGCACCAGGGATTGTTTTTTTTAAATATTTTTCCACTTTTTATATAATTTTAACAATTTAACAATCAACACACTTATGTATGTTTATCTCGAATCGGTATACATACATATGTGCTTGATGCCAAAAAAAAAAAAGTTTGAACTGCATCGATTGTCAATTTTGCACTTTGTAAGACCTGCCGATTTGACGGAAGTTTTGCGCCAGTAATTTGATGAACAGAGCCTCGCCCGAAACATTACATAAAATAATATGAGGAACTTCTGCAAAAATGGCAGAAATACCCCCCAGCTTAGATGACTAGACAATAAGAACCATAAAAGGTTTCGAACTAGTTCTTAATTTTGGGTAAAAAATTTTTCAATAACTAATTCTATGGAAGTATATTGAAGTCGTTTCCGGATCCATTAAGACTTATCGGACTTTATTTATATATGTACTTTCTTATTATAAAGAAACAGGAATTTGCAAGGCGGTTTATAAAAATCCGACATTTAAAAATAAGAACTCCCCTAATGGTTCTCATTTAAGTTAATTTATTCAATTTCTGAATTTAGAATTTAGACCAATTTAAAGAGTAATATGCCATTTAAATTTGTATACCCTTTTACCAAAAAAAAAATGTAATTTCCCTAATATTTATATCCGACCCATAAAATATATACATTCTGGTTCCTTATGAACAGGGAAGACGAACAAGCGATGTCCGTCTGTCCGTCCGTCCGTCTGGTGTACGTGAAATCGGTTTTTCGAAGCTCCCAGAAAAGCTAGAGACTTCGTCGGTCTTGGACTTGTGTGCCAAAAATGGTCCAAAATAGATTGGTATTGAAAATCAGCGAAATTACGCAGGCGGTTTCAGAGCTGGGAGACTTAAACTTGATTTTGCCATATAAAAGTAACTAGTTAACACAAATTTTTTTAATTTTTTTGTTAAATAAACTTTTTTTATATTTCAGTACGAATAAAATTGGCATTTAAAATGAAAAAAATCCAAAAAGCCGTTTCCAGGGTTGGAAAACTTTAATTTTTTTTTGTCATATAAAAATAACCTAATAAAACTGATTTTTCCTTTTTCTCTATAAATTCAACATATCTTACATTCTTACGTCCCATTTCACAATGTATGGTTAAGAGTTAACGTGAACTTTAACTTACAGTTCTTCATACAAAATTTGCAGTTAAAGTCTCTGTTATCTTTTAACCATACATTGTGAAAAGGTACGTTAAAAGAAAAAAATTGGTGTTAGAAATCAGAAAAATCTAAAAGGATGATCCCAGGGTTGGGAAAGTTACACTTTTTGTAATATATAAAAGTAACTAGGTCTAATTAATTTTTTTTCTTTTTCTTAATAAATTAAATATATTTTATGTTTCGGTATAGAAAATTAGAAAAATAAAAACCACAGCTCCACAGCTAGAAAATTTTAACTTTTGGCTGAGCGGTAGCAATGCTAGCCTCTCAGTCCAGAGGTCGCGGGATCGATTCCCACCATAGACCCTGGGTGTTTTTCAAAGACAAGATATAATCGGTTCGCGGGTTGTGTTGCGTTGTTGTATTTAAAAAAAAGTAAACCTGGTATTTTCCTTTGTTCACTTTACATATTTTATATATTTTTAAAAGAACAAAATTGGTATAAGGAACCAGAAAAATCTAAAAGGATGATCCCATGGTTGGGAAAAGTACATTTTTTGTGATATATAAAAGTAATTAAATAAAACTAGTTATTTCCCTGGCAATTAAATATATTCTATATTTTAGAAAGAAATAAATTAGTATTGTAGCATGGTTTTTTGATTATCTTGAATACAATACCAATTTTTTGGTATTGTATTGATCGATGTTGACAACTGGAATAAGGGTGAATGTACAATATACTATCTTAAATACAGAGTGTAGAATAAAATATTAAACTATTGCTAATATCGAAAATAAAATATTTGAATCAAATTCCTTAGTCGAAAAATATCTAGAGATAACTTACTAAAAATTGCACTATAAAAAAAAAGATAAATTTGATCACAAAACAAATATGTATGAATTTACTTCTGTATGTATCTGTATACTACTGCCAAGGTTGGTGAAGGGTATATAAGATTCGGCACTCCTACTTGTTTAATTTAATATTGTTAATATCATTATGCAATTTTAAATTTAAATTCTCTTTAACTAAATCATTTTTAAATCATATTTTCTACTTTCATTATCTAATCTTTAATGCATTTTATGATACAGATGTACAAATACTAGTTACGTTTAAATCTATAAATTCATATACATACATATTATTAACCTTAAGATTAAATCTTTTTGCAATTATAACCTAGATTATTTCTTTTAACCCTACGTCTATACCTGATACATTTTTATCATGCCAAAAGTTGAACTTTATGTTGAAAAATATTTCTTTTATTTTAGCTGCTTTTCCTATATGGAATTTGACATTTGTCATGATGTATATAGATATGTGACCCGGTTTATGAAAATGTGACTTATGACTAAAAAATAAAATCAGCTGTTAAAGATAAACAATGCATTTCGTCAGTTTCTCGGTAGTTGTTCTCCTTCGTTCTGTTTTCTGAGTCATAAGCCACCTTTTCATAGACCGGGTCACATATACATACATATGTACATATGTATAAGGTATAGACTTATGGTAGGGTTTTCAAAAATTATTGTAAGAAAGCAATTGTGGCGTAGAGGAAAACTAAAAGAGTTTCAATAAATAATATTTAATTTTTTTGACACGCCTACAAATACCGCCCTTTTAGTATTTTGTTCACTGTGTCGCCATTTTTACTCCGATCATAACATTTTATATACCGGTGTTCATGGCTCCGTAAGGGCTACATTTCTGTCTTTAATAATTTTTTACTACCACGTCATATTCTAGACAAAAAAAAAATTTACCAATCCTATCGAGTGGGGCGTAAAAATAAAGGAAATTAAAAGGTAATTCCAAAAATATACATAAGTTATATGTTTAAATTTAATTAGCAATAATAAATTGATTTACAAATATTTGGTTGGGACGGGACCCCTCATGAAATTGCGTTCGTTAATAAACACTGAAAAATCAAAAAACCCGAATACACCTAAAAAACCGAAAGAAAAAACCAAGTCCAGCAATGCGGAACATAATGACTTTTATAGTCGAATCTTCAAATCTTCTTAATAGTGGCTCTACTACTGGACTTGTTTTTCTTTCTTTTCAGTTTTTTTAGGTAGTCAGGTTTTTGAATTTTTTAAATTTATTTGTTATTTCAAAATATTTTGGACTAAACTCATTTTTATGTCAGTAGGCGGAAAAAAATACTTGAAAAATGCGTGATATAAAATCAGTTTGAGCGTTGAGCCGTGTTTATGCAAAAAACAATAATACATAACATTCACATTTCTCAATAAATAATAACAATCAAACTTTTCAATAAAAATAATAATTGTAAAAAATTCCTTAACAATCCATACTTAAACAATTTCAAAACACTAAATTGCAGTGCCTCCTTTTGGTTAACTTACTTGCCATGTACCAATTCCCAAGGCCGGCATTTTTATTCCATTGTTGAAAGTTATAAATTTATCGCAAGCCATTTTTAATATTACTATCGATAAGACGTGTATTGCACAAAAGAACAAATTTAACTAAACTCGCATTCATAAGATACGTTAATTTTATTATAATTAGCAGTAAAAATTTATAGTAAGTATGAGCATCATACGTTGTTATTTGCTTAAAAGTATTCTATCTGTTAGACGACATTTCTCACTAAATACTCGTATGGATGAAAGAAACAAACACTGATATTAGTGCCGTTGCCTATGAAGAAAACTATTCGCAAATTATTCGCTTACTTTTGCTATTTGCATTCGCTAAAATGTAAGCGAATATTTCAAGCGAATCTAGTTTCGCTCTCCATTTTGTTGTTGAGGTCGTCTCAGAATTTTTTTTATACTATTGATGCACTAACCAAGGGTTTGTGTTTGAGACCCATATTAATAAGAATGATTTTTCTATATTTATAACTTGCTTAAACCGGTGTGCTTCGCTACCCCTTCCCCTCCCCGCAAAAAAATAAATATATATATATATATATGTATATGGCATTGGTGGTGCAATATGAAAATTAGATTTTGCCAAACGCCCCTCCGCCCGCAGAACGAAAATCAAAAATCAGACTTCACAGTGTCACCCGCCTGAATATTCTGAAGATTCCCTGAAAATTTCATCAAAATCGGCCCAGCCGTTTTGGAGTCCATACGTTACATACATACACACACCCTGTTTTATATATATAGATTTAATCAGGCTAAAGTTCGTATCGCTTTGTAAGCCAAATTACATATGATAATTATTAATGAACAAATAACACCAAAGTTTATTGTAAATATTCTGACAAACAGGTAGTAAAACGGAACAACTAGCTGTTTTCGAAGGTCACTACACCTTCATCATCAGCGTTCTTTGTGTTTGGTCCACTGTGTGTGGTGTGAGTTGATGTAGATTTCTGATTTATATACTCAGCCATTATTGCAAATGGAATATGTGAATTGTTTTGATTCATCATATTCAATTTGCTGAAAGCTTTTTATAGCTATGCTATTTATTGCGCGACACAGGAGCTAGGAAGTGATTTTCGTAACAAAGCTAACCTCTCAATAATCAATTTCAATATATTTTTAATATATGTTTAATTAATAATCACCCTTATTCCAGTTGTCGGCATTGACGTCACTTTAACACAATACCAAAAATTTGGAGATTGCTTACTAGCTCTCCAAAAAACTTTTATGCTACTGATAATCTATTTCCGTTCCCTAAGGTCTAGAAAATAGCATAAACCTGCCAACAGGAGTATTTTGGTATTGTGCTAAAGTGACGTCGATTCCGACAACTGGAATAAGGGTGAATAAGTAAAATAATAATTTGGGATCATTAGTGCGTTAAGAAATGTTAAACTGAAAGAAGTAATTAAAGGGTGTTTTTTTTATAGAGTGACACAAGTTTAAATCATAATAAAACAAGGAAATATATTATATATACATATATATATATTTTTTATTGGAACGAACATTTTATGAAATTAATGTTTAAATATGATTTCTGTCATGTGGCCGCCACGACTCGCAATCTGGAACACCAATTTCAACAACTTTTCGCAGCATTTGCGGCCGCATTTTGCCGATAACTCTTCGAATGTTGATTTCCAGGTGTTCAATTGTTTGTGGCTTATCGACGTAAACAAGTGATTTAACACAACCCCAAAGAAAATAATCTAATAAATCACACGATCTTTGTGGCCAATTAATTGGGCCATTACATTAATTTATCTTTTCATCAAAAGTTTCTTTGAGTAAACCAACTATAGCGCCCGCTGTGTGTCATATGGCTCTGTATTGTTGGAACCACATATCAGCAATATTAATGCCACGTAATTGAGGTACACAAAAATTTTCAACCATGTTCCTATACCGTTCAAACAGTAATTTTATGTGGATGGAATGGCGTTTTGAAAAAAGCTTGTGGATTCTCCTCAGTCCAAATGCGGCAGTTCTATTTATTTAGGTAACCATTCAACCAGAAATGGGCTTCATGGGAAAATGGAAGAATTGCACGATGAGTTTGATGAATAGAACAATTATTTTGATTAAAAATAGATGTGTTTTTTACTTTTGTAGTAAAATGCACTAAATGATTAGTTACTGCAAAAATTTTAAGATTTGCTCTCAAAAAGAGCTGTTGCCGAAAAAAGTACGCGAACAGAAAAATATTAAAAATTAGTAAGATTAAAGAAACAGCTGACTCCAACTCCATATAGTGTTGAAAAATATATAAACTTTTAACTACTCAACTCTTTTTCTTATTGGTACTCGATACAATATTTTTATAACACGAACAATCTAAGAATAAATTTTGTAATCTATTTTATGTAATATTTGTAGTTAGTTTATTCTTGATTTCATTGATTTGCTGTTGGTTAAGTTAACAAAAATTACATTACTACTTGTTAATGTTACTGATTACTTTAAAAGCAAGTGCAGTACTAAGTAACCAGATACTTTACAGTTTTACAACTCTGAGTAATTCAAATAATTTGCAAAACAAATGAGTTAAACAAATAAATTACAAAATATGTATATTAACAGTTATTATTATTATGCATTGGTAATTAATTATTTTTTAATGACTTTCACAAACTTTGTTTAACCTTTTGTAAAATTTTTACACTTTTCGGTTGCTTAGTTTTCGTTTGTTTACATTTTGAATCATGTGTTTTTATCTTACTAAACTTTACTACGACAAATTTCTGCAGTAAAAATTTGCAAAATACTCAAAGCCGCTGCACAATGAATCCGTCATCCGTTAAACTTCGCTTTTTTCAACTGACATTAACGCATGTTATTTTCCCAATAACATGTCAAAGTAATCTAACATAACAGAGTTATAAATTTAATTAAAGGCTACTGAAGGTTTTCCTGATTACGAGATCATGTATGGCTGTTATGACTGTTTCCACCAAGAAGTAACATTTTTTGAAATTTATTTAAGAGTTTGGCAGCGATGCCTTCACGCTATGGGTGAAATCCTGATGGCGACCTAGATTACGACTTCATCTTCGGTTTATTCAATGGTCTATTATTATGAGCTCTAAATGGTAAAGATCTTCCTTCCAATTTATGGAATGTAGGTGAAATGCGAGACTTGTGTTGATTCCAACTTCATCCAATCTTACTTGAAGTTTTTCTCAAATAAAACTTTAATTATACCAACATTTAGTGCATAAGGAATATGCATACTAGTGTTTTCTTTCGAACAAACATTGTTCGAATATTCGAACAACTTTTTATCATTTTTGTTCGATCGAACAAAAATTTCCAATATAGAATAAAAAATTATTCGAATAATTTTTGTCGAATATTCGAATATTCGAACAATTTCCTGAACTACTTTGTATAAAAATTATTTTACATTTCATAACTTTTAAATTTGTTAACAATAGGATGTTAAGTATTAGTTAATTTAATTATTATTTTTCGAACTGCATTTGTTTCAATATTCTTATCGCTTTTTAAGCCAAATTACATGTGATAATTATTAATGAACAAATAACATCAAAGTTAGTTGTAAGTAAATATTCTGACAACACATACATAGTTGAACGGAACAGCCAGCCCTTTTCGAAGGCCACTACTAAACCTTCATCATCAGCGTTCTTCTGTGTTTTTGTCCACTGTGTGTGTGGTGTCAGTTGATGTAGATTTCTGCCCTATATACGAAACTTTTTTGCAAATGGAATACGTGAATTGTTTTGATTCATCGTGTTCAATTTTGCTGAAAGCTTTTTTGTAATAAAAGCTCAATTTTACCATCTCTAAATTTACAACAGTCTTGCCATTGTTGTTTCTTCTTTACTAATTATACACATGTTAGTTAATTTGCTTATTTTTGTTCTACTTAGGACAAACTTTTTTGGTTTGTTACTATTAAGTATATTTTTATTTAATGTTTGCCACAAGCCAATGACTATTAATTTTAGTTAAGTTAATTATTATTTTTCGAACTGCATTTGTTTCTCTATTATTACGAATTATAAATACTTCTGTAAGCTCATACAAAGAGTATGTTCACTAAACGCATATTTTGTTTTCTTGCGGGTAAAAGATTCCTGATAAAGAGTTTAGAAAAAAATAACTGCCTTTCTTAAATCAAAAGCTTAAGAATCGAATTATTGAACGACGTACGAAAGCATTAAATGCCTTAATATTATTCCTCAGCTTTTCTATCCAATACTAACTTCTTAAAATACGCCACAAAAGCGAAAAAATATCGTCAATAATCTCAATTACAATGAAGTATTAGATGACATTTCTGAGGTAACTCATAATCGGCCCCGTCCTGTAAACCGAATACGAGTAAATTTTTCATTTTCTAAAAATTAATAATGGTCCTGCAGACGTGTTTAAAATCATACATGATAATTTATGGTACGATAAGATATGATATTTGAGAATATATATAATAAACAAAATTTAAAAAAATCTAAAAAATGATTTCTATTGTCGGAGCTAATTCGTCCAGCAGTTTAAAAGATATCACATCTTTTTAGATATTTTCTGATGAATCTGTGTTTTTGACGCCGTGGTTCCAAAGCGGCTTGACCGATTGAAATTTAGTTATTTTAGTTTGAAAGGTGAGGTGATCGTATATCTTCTAGTCTATACTTGAAGAAAATCGGTCTAGTCGATTAGAAGTTATCATACATTTTCTATATAAAAAGTTACTCTTTTCTTTTTTTGCGATTCTGTTACTTCAATAATATTAGTGGAACATAGAGTTCTTAACTTATGATACAGCGTCCACTGCTTCGGAGGTTCTTAAAACTTTTAATTTTTGTTAATACGAGTATTTTTATTTATTTATTTTTTTTTGGTTATTAATATGATTTGTTTTTCTTGTATAATGAATTATTTGGCGTTTGTTAACAAAAATAATTAAACTGATGCACATGCTCGTCGGTTTTACAAACTTTTTTATAATTCGAATAAATTTTTTTATTAAATTTGTTCGTTCGAATATTCGAAGAAAAGTTCAAAATTATTCGTCTGTTCGAACAAGAAAAAATCATTAAATTTCATTCGAAAAAATATAAAAGGCGAATATTTAACAACACTAATGCATACACAGTAAAAAAATTTAAACAAATTTTAATACCAAGCCGGTGTATATACATATATGTATATAGGTTAGGTTAGGTTAGCAGGCTGCTGGTAAGGAAGGGTGAATTTTAGAGTCCAGCTCACTTGGGTCCAATACAATGATCCCTTTGTGTTACCTGCTAGTTGAAGAGAAGATAGGGAGAGAGGGTGATAGGGAAGGGGTAGTAATATAGAAGACAGGTTGTAAAGGAAGAGATATAGGAAAGCTTCATTCTTTTACAACTCTGCTGTTTGCATGCTTTTTGATAATGCAGTTTTGCAGAGCCACCTGGTGTCAAATTAGGCGATTAAATTTGGAAGCTTTGTTTAGTACCCATTTTATTGGTTATTTTACTTCGCCGATGATTCTGCTACACAACGAAGGAGGGCGCTCTGATGTTACATTAGGATTAGTATCTGATGAAGTCGGTATAGTTTTTAGTGACCAGTGTCTTATGCCTGCATCACTAGAACTTTTCCCACAACAACCGATAGAAAAGACACAGATATGCTGCAGATTTATGTGGGTACCTGCCATTACGGCCCAATCCCACAATGCTCTCAACACCGGGTTGCTTTCCTGCGCCAACCAACGCCCCCATGCATAACAAGTCACACAACAAGTCCCAAGACAAATTGTGTGACACGTTATGCATGAGTACCGTCCGAGAACATGCATTTGGGGTAGGGGCGGAGCCCATCTAAAACTCCTTCCTAGATATGGGTCCAGGCACCCGGTTGCAATGCAACTCCACACCGAGCGAACCGCTCTACCCGCATATATTTGGGCACAACCACAACCACCACGAATCTCCCCGAAGGACCGACCCAAGTCAGGCAGAAACCGAAGTTTCTGGGGCTCCTGACCCCGTGGTACCAGATTATAGGCTCTGGTCAGACTTCGTAGCCGAAACTAATACCATTTGCAAACCCCCAAACGGTTCCGGGAACTGGTGACCCGTAAGAAAAGACACAAATGCACATCAGAAAAATGGGTGGTTTTGTTATTTTTAATGACTGTCGGACCTTCGGTTTTGTAGTCAACGTTCCATACAAATTTTGACTACTACTTTGAAATAAATTTTTTATTGAAATTATTCCAAAGGTATTACAGTCGTGTTAATAAACAGAAATATTTTAATTAAAGCGTGCCATTATTCATATATGTATGTATGTATAATTAAGTATATCATGTTGCGTATTACCCAATTATTTAGAAAGGGAACTCGGGATGCTTCTCAACTCTGTTTGGAGAGAAAAAAATGTTTTTTGGTAGTATCGTAAAACGGAATTAATAACGAAAAAAAAAACTTACCCAGGGAAAAATTTAAAATCGCAAATGCGAACATTTGCATCCAACGATTTCATTTGCTCCATTTCTTCGTCAGTTAAGTTGAAATCAAAAATATCCAAGTTTTCTTTCAATCTCTTGGCGTTAGTGCTTTTCGGTATAGCAGATAGACCCGAGTCGATAATCCAACGTAATAGAATTTGAGCTGGTGTTTTGCTGTGGGCTTCAGCTATTTCCTTCACAGTTGGCACATCCATGAGATCAGGCAATTCACGATCAACACCAACCATTTCATTTAATTTAGCAATGCCTTTGGAACCCAAAGGGGAATACGCAGTGACACTGATGTCTTGATTTTTACAGAATTCAATTAATTCGGGTTGTTGCAGATATATGTGATGTTCAATCTTAAAATAAGAATTAATTATCTAAATTCCAAGCAAATATCGAATGTGAAGACATACCTGCAAGTTGGCTGGTCTAATTGTACAATTATCTAAAACACGTTGAATTTGTTTGATGTTGAAATTCGATAAGCCAATTGCTTTAGCCAGCCCCAACACATGAATATGTTCCATTTTCTATAAAAAAAACCCATACATATGTATTATAAAAGTGGTCTAAGGCCCCTATTATGAGCAACTTTCGATCTTCGACTGTAGTCGAAAGTACTGATCGAACGAATTGTCATTTGGTATTATGACGAGCATTCGACAAAGAATCTCGTTATTGTGAATAAAATGGACAAAAAATAGATTATAATTCTTGTTTTTGTACTTAAAAATAAAACTTGTTTAACATTTAGATTTTTAAACTAAATTTCTCATTAAAAAAATTCATCGAAAGCTAAATTCTGTTCGATAGAAAATTCGTTGCTCAACGAAATTTTCGATGCTCATAATATGAATTTATTCGATGTTCGATACCCAGCGAAGATCGAAAATCGAATGCAACTCATAATAGGGCCTTAAGGCTTAAATTCACAGTCTTTAGTTAACTAATGAAGGGGGTTTAACCAATGAAACTGAAAGAAAACTCTTTAGTTAAACCACAGGCGTTAGTTAACTAACTATAGACTGTAAGTTTGGAACTAAGTCATATATTTATTGTTTCGAGGTATTTAGCAGGTTACATTTGAATAAATCAGAAAATATTTTTATATTATGTATCATCTCAATTTGTATGGAGTTGGATTAGTACCGATCAATTAATTAATATATGCTGAATTTTACCTTCCATACTGCCACGTGATCGGTGTTAGGATTTATTACAATGGAACCACTTTCATCACGCTTAAAGTCGCCGTCTTCCAAACATACTCCAAAGGGAACATGTATCAAATACAAATCAACATAATCCAATTGTAAATCAGCCAATGAATTGCGCAAAGTAAGTTCAACATATTCGGGTAGTAAAGCTAAAAAAATTGATAAACTAAAATTAAACTACAGCACATCTTCGGTTTCTCCAATTACAAATAAAAATAAATTAATTTAAAAATAAAATATTTATTCAGATCGATCATTTAAATACGCTACGTCCAAGTCATATGCACAATGCGCGAGCTTTTACAAAAGAGCTTTTGTGCTTTCACACCGGCTAGACCACAACAACCAATCAGATTGCGGCGACAACAATGCTTGCTGCTTACTTTGCAAAAAAAATTAATTGTAAGAGCTTTCAAAGCTTTTTATGTAGTTCAAATGCAAATGTCAGAGTATGTGTGCTTGGAAGTTGCTGATTTAAATGATTTTCAGTGGAATTTCTGAATTTTTTTTATACTCAAGTTGCTTTTTTGCACCTCGTATCGGTATGTCAAAATAATAGGCGTAGAAAGGCCATTCTGATGGGGACAGTTGTTATTAATTTTAATATAACTCAAGCCCCCCTGGGAAACAAGTTCTAGCTACGCCAATGATCAAAATGCTCTATGCAATAAATTTCATAATTGAACTTTAGGGTCAAACATTTTGAATGTTCAAACAAATGTGACATAACAAATTATTCTTACCTGGTGGTGGCAGTTTAGTAGTGATAAATAATTCTTCCCGCTTAACGCGTCCAGAATCTAACCATTCCTTTAATACTTTTCCAATAGTTTTTTCGTTTTTATAAACCGGAGCGGTGTCAATATGGCGATACCCAGCCTCCAAGGCTAAGTTAATGGCTACTTCAACTTCGTCATCTGGTGCCTTAAAATAATGAATAAATGTTATTGCAGTGCATTATATAAATAATAAGTTTTCTAAAATTCCTCACAATTCCCTCCCCTACCTTCCCCCTCCAGACATGAAATTTTTATTGCGGCAACTTTTGTTATTTTCTAGTGAGAAAGAGTGAAAGCGAGAGGAATACAAAATGTATATATTTAAGCACTCTCCCACATATTCAAAAGCTGCTGAAATCTCTTGGAACCATATCTTAAGGTATGGAAACATTATTTTGAATATTTTTTGGACCTAATTATATTACTACGTTTATACGCAGGGCTTATTTACAAATAAAACAGTAAATTCTTGCCATATTATTGTTTTTATTGTGACTTACTAATTCAGAAAACTATTCACGATTAACGCGCTATTTGCAAATAAAATGATTGAGATTGCCACGCTTACAAATGTTTGATAACAAAAAACAATAAATGGATAAATATTGCAACAAAAAACATTGATAGAATCAAATAATGACGATTAAAACAAACAATTATTTGATATTTTGTACATTTACAGTATTTTTTTTGTCAACATAAGTAAGTTTTCTATAGAAGTGCTACCGAGTTTGTGTACTTTTGCTATCCCGTATAAACAGCGAGTTAATTTATTTGCAAATAATTTTATTTGCAAATAGTGCGCGTATAAACGTAGTATATGAGTCTTTTTAGGGTTCCGCACACCAAAGGTGATAAAATCCCATGTAATATACATACATACATACAATTATATATAAAAATAAAATTAAAAAAAAACAACATTAAAGTGTATTCTATCAGTTAATGTAATTTTGATTATGTAATTTTCACAACTTGCTGCGTCTTGGAAACCGTTTTTTTTTTGTGACAATATATCACACATTCAGCTTCGCGCATACATATCGCTCATTTACTTCAATAGTGTCACAATTAAAAAAACGGGTTTTGCATGAAGTGGTAGTACAAGCTATTTATATGAAATTTTTACACAACATAAAATACGAAATGCTGAATTATTTTGCATTATTAACTCAAAAACGCATTCATTTTTTGAGTTATGACACTATTAAAGTAAATGAGCGATATGTACATACATATGTAAGTACATGTGTATGTACATGCAAAAGTATTATTTTACACATTCGATATGCATAAATGCATATCGAACAATTTATTGTTTTGTTGTGAAACTGGTTTGCAAGTAAACCTTAGCATGCTTACGTATGTATGCGTGAGTGCATAAGATAAGATGCATAATACGTACCCAGTTGGCCAACTTTCCGCAGAGGACACTCTTATCAACGACTACTTAGGAAATGTCGACATTTGTCATCAGAGACCTATACCGACCGGCTGGCAGCCGGCTAAGATGAGCCGCCGAAGGCTTTATGACAGCCGCCGCCTGCAATTTTTTCCCAGCTCAAAATCGGCTAAGATTAACCGCCGATTCATGATTTTTTTATATTTTATTGGTTTTAAGTTTTTTCACTATACATTCACACTTTAAATTTTTGATGCAAATTTGCTTTAAAATTTTCTTTCCAATTGACATGTACCCCGTTTATACGCACTTCTTATTTGCAAATAAAAGTGGAAAACGTTGTCGTATATACACATGTATATACATATGTACATATAGGCGTATGTATATGTATGTATATCGATCAAAACTTATACATATTCAAAAATTGCTGCAACAAAAATTGCAAGTCTGTACCGAGACTTACCAGCTAAATTTCAGGCAAAACTGCTTTAGTCAGCGTTGCCACATTCTGATTTTGTACCACAAACAAATCGGAAAAGATCGCTAGAAAATTATCATATAACAAAAAAAAACAATTCCATTTTATAATGATTTTATGTGTAATAAGAAGTGGTTCTTTTTTGATATATGATAATTTTCTAGCAATAGCTTCCGCTTTGTTTGTGGTACAAAATAAAAAGAACGTGACAACGCTGATGAAATCAGTTTTTTTTTTCTTAAATTTAGCTGGTAAAAAATTGGCGTCAGTTTGAGAAAAAATAAATAATTTTTAAAAAATGTTATGAATTTACTTTGAATCGGCTCAGCCGATTCTCACCCGCCGAACAATTTTTCATGAGCCCCCGCCGACGACAAAATTGCTCGGTGCAGGTCACTGTTTGTCATGCGCGTAATTACAGTTTATTTTAAGACAATCAACCAAAAAGAATCCGTATTCAAAGACTCGGAAGAAGAAAAACTACTTTGTGGTCATGCATAAAAAATTTCCGAACGTTTTGCTTTTATTTGACACAAGAGAAATTAACAGCTGATCACCATATGCTGAATTGAGATCACCTGGGGCCGGATGAATTTTGAAGTGTTCACTTGTTAATTTGTGCGTCGGCAAGTGAACACTCGTGTCAAAATTTATTACTGGAAAAAGTGCGGTGAATTGTGAACACTTCAAAACTCATCATTGCGGAATCCGTCCGCTGATGTCAATTCGCCTTGGTTATCTAAAATGAAAATGTTATAGAACTTGTCAATTCTACACGGACAAGGGAAATATGAGCGAAGGTGTCGGTTTTTTTTGTCAGGTTTGAACTTAGCGCTCATTTGTTCAAACATTTCTTCAACGATCTGTTTGATCTGTCGCCAACAGGTCCTCCTCGATTTAACATTGTCATGCATCCGGTCACAAAACACGATTTCTGTATCCGTCTTGCAAGATGTCCGAAAGGCATGGCCTACTGGGTATTTCATTGAAAACTTACTTGGTTTTAATGAATAGTAAACAATGATTTATATTGTTTATGTTTTCAGTGAAAGTCATCTAGAAGTGAGAAAACAAGTGGATCTGCTTGTTTATTTATAAAGATATGTACATAGAAACATACATATACACATACATACATACATATGTATGTATGTATATGTAAGCGAAAAGAATTGAACTTCAGAGAAATTTTTAAAATAAAACATATTTATGTGTTGAATGCAAACAAGAAAATAACGTTTTTTTTTTACTTTGGAATTTTTGGTTCAAGTTTTTAGCACTCGGTATTTAGATTATGAAGTAAATAGGTATTACACTTCTCAGATCCTCGGTAAAAACACATTCCTTTTTTGCTTTTAGTATTTCGTATGGCCTCCGCAAGCTGCTTTGGCACCACGGATTCTGCTGGGCATAGCTTCTACGATATTATTTAGTACTGTCACAAAATTTAATGGTACACTCCCAAAGTTCATACAATCTCTTTGGAGGTTATTTTTTTAGCGAAAAGTTTTAATTTTAAATCTATTTATTATGTCTATGCAACTCTACAAAATACAATAACAATACAAACATTAACACTATGTTTAAGCTGTCAGAAACACGCACAAACATGAACTAAAGTGTATGATGCCCAAAAATGTAAACAACTTTTGACAGTTTAAGAATGAAAACACAGCAAATCATCAGGAGGATTGCATTTACCTGATCATGATACAATAATACAGGTAACCGCGAAGCGCCAGCTGTTTTGCTTGTTTCGTGATGTGATCTGCCAAATGTTGTTTATGTTTTACCAATACAAGCGCATAGTGGCTACCAAAGCTGTACTAATACAAACAAGCTTTCCAAATACAAGGGAACATGCAATCATTTTTTTACCAACACACGCGCACAGTGCCTATTCCCTGTCGGAGAATGTGTGGTTGACTACAAAAATAGTTAACTTATAGTTAACTTTTTTAAAAGCTAGCTGCAAAGTCATCCAGAACAAACCCAAAATTAATTCTTAAGTTGAGTACGTAATCGAATTTGATGAGAGCAAAAAAATTTATTCTCAGCTACTTTAAAACTAATTTAAGTTTTATATTAAGATTTTGCTGCTGTTATTTTAGATGGTACTTTGGCCGAGTGGTAGCGCGTTGAGTACACAACGTGTGATGTTACATATTCGAACCCCAGAAAAATTTTTTTAATTTACTGACTACCAGGTGATTTAAAAAAGTCAACTTTAAGTTAGCAGAGTGAGACAATTGACTACCGCCTAGGACATCGCAATGTTAAAATAGTCAGTTGATTACATTGCAAAATAATCCAAGTGTCAGTCAGTACTAGTTGCGAAATAGCTTAAAGTTAGCCAAATTTCCGACAGGGTTAAAACTGTACTAATACAAACAAGCTTTGCAAAGCCAAGAGAAAATTCAAGTACATGTCTCTTGTTTTCTCTTGGTTTTTTTTTTTTTTTTTTTGACAGTTGTCATCAAAAAACAGCAATAAAACTTAATGTTGTTTTAATATATTCTTATGAATTGAACAGGCTAATGTTCGTATCGCTTTTTAAGCCAAATTTCATCTGATAATTATTAATGAACAAATAACATCAAAGTTAGTTGTAAATATTCTGACAACAACACATAGTTGAACGGAACAGCCAGCCGTTTTCGAAGGCCACTAAACCTTCCTCATCAGCGTTCTTCTGTGTTCTGGTCCACTGTGCGTGGTGTCAGTTGATGTAAATTTCTGCCTTATATACGAAACTTTATTGCAAATGGAATATGTGAATTGGTTTGATTCATTGCATTTTAATTTGCTCAACTATGTGTTGTTGTCAGAATATTTACAACCAACTTTGATATTATTTGTTCATTAATAATTATCACATGTAATTTGGCTTAAAAAGCGTTACGAACTGACACCACGCACAGTGGACCAAAACACAGAAGAACGCTGATGAGGAAGGTTTAGTGGCCTTCGAAAACGGCTGGCTGTTCCGTTCAACTATGTGTTGTTGTCAGAATATTTACAACTAACTTTAATGTTATTTGTTCATTAATAATTATCACATGTAATTTGGCTTAAAAAGCGTTACGAACATTAGCCTGTTCTATTCATAAGAATATAGAAATAAATTATAATTTAAACTGGCTTTCGTGCATGGTGAAAAAATATAAGTTTTAATAACCACAAGTGAACGCTGTGAGAAAATAGAAATCATTGGAAATAATACGAATTTGTACTACTTCCGGATTATTATATTATATTATTGGAAATTAAATACTGAAATGTAATACAACTTTCTTTACTTAAAAGTTTTTTCCAAATTAAATATTTTTTTGTTTTTAATATATGATTTATCTCTAAAACCAAATGTATACATACTTCATGTTACTCTTTTTTTTCAAAATATTTTGCATTAAACTCGTTTTTATTTGTCAGTAGGTTGGATAAAAAAAATCCAACTGGTAGTGAAAAAAGTTGTAAGAAAAAAAAATGCTTGTAAAAAAAACGTGATATCAAATCAGTTTGAGCTTTGGGCAGTGTTTGTTCAAAAAAAAAATAATAATAATATTCACATTTCTTAATTAATAATAACAATCACACTTTTTAGTAAAAATAATAATTGTAAAAGATTCATTAAAAATCCATACTTAAACAATTCCCAAACATGAAATTGCAGTGCCTCCTTTTGATTAACTTACTCGCCATGTACCAATTCCTAAGGCCGGCATTTTTATTCCATTGTTGAAAGTTATAAATTTATCGCAAACCATTTTTACTATTATCGTATGTATAAGACGTGTATTGCACAAAAGAACAAGTTTAACTGAACTCGAATTCATAAGACACGTTAGTTTTATAATAACTAGCAGTCAAGAGTTGTGTGTCCCCCCCGCCCCCCCTCAATAAACCCAATCACAATCACCAGTTAAAAATAAAAGCTTTTTTAGGTAGAATTTGTGAGCGACTGGGTATAATTCATATTTATTAAACATAAACATTGTATAAATTTCGATGAGAATATAAAATAAATTAAAGAAGTATAAACTGTAAATCAAACAAACTATAAACAAGTTGTGTATCATATAAATATGTACATTAGACCGACTCACTGAAAAAAATCTTTCACATTTTTAAAATCTAAAAATATGCCTTTTTTAGACACGGCCCAGCTCACGAACGGACATCGCTAGTTGCGAATTATTTTTATTTGCCTAAAAGTATTCTATCTGTTGGACGACCTTTCTTAGTAAATATGGGTGAAATAATCAAATGCTAATATTAGTAGCGTTGCCATTAGAGTTTTTTTCTCCCGCACTTTTTAGTTCCCGCGAAATAGGGATTGGTTTTTAAATTTCCCGGGATTCCCGTAATTTCCTTTTGAAACATATAATTAGAATTTGTTTTTTAGCTTAAGTAATTGTGTCTATGCATTTCGTTGAAGTCTACTGATTAGTTTAAAAAGCGGGAACGAAATGCATATAGACAATTGCTTAACCATAAAAATAAGCCTAATTTTCAAAGTAATCGAATAATTTGAAAGACAGTTAAAAACTAAAAAAAAAATTATTTGATAATAAATTACAATACTACATCAAAAAATTTAAATGTTTTGTTGTCAGAAGACATTGAGCGACCGCAAATTTCGTCCGAATTATAAGACGAGACCCTTAACATGTAAATTTTATGCACGACATGATAACGATGAGATCGATAGTGATACGACAAACAAATATGAATATTTTTCTAATGAAATCGAAAAACGTTTAAGACACGATAATCGTGATCGTTACTATGCACCAATAACTGAAAATCAAGTATATGGTTGGTTAGAACGTTGCGCCGAAAGATACACTACAACTTTGGATCAAGAAATACTGATGCATAAGATAAAAACCGATGAGATGATGCGTGTGCTGAAACAAATTTCTTTTGATATTCACCGGCTAAAGAAATAAGAAGTGCATATGTATGTGTAGATATAAATTGAAGTTGTAATAATATACATAGAGAAATAATAAGATTCAGTAATAAACTTTTGGTACTTGCATGATGACTTTCCAGCCCAACTTTTTTAGAGTTCATGGATGAATGGGTTAGAAAGCCAACAGAACTTAGAATTAAAGCAAATGACGGGGGAGAACGTGTAAACCTTGTCTACATAGTTGCCAGATGAAATAGGTATCAATTCGTGAAATTTCGAGCGAAAAATCGCCAAAATCGTCAAAGTAATTATTTTAAAACGTCCAAAATTCGTCCAAAATAAAACATACACTTTTTTCAAACGAAAATCACATTCTTCGACAAAGTGAGAAAAGTCTTTTAGAATATCGTAGAAAGAAATTATATTTTCTATAACGAGGCTTATGGATTGGAATTTATCTTCGAAGTCAAATCTTAAAGGGCTATTAGACAGGTATACTTGTCTTAAGACATGTACGATGGCATACCAAGTCTCACTGTCTAATACAGACTCGGGCGTCAGGGTGACCGATGACATTTTTCAAAAAGTGGCACCAAAAGGGATTTATCAAAATAAAGGGGCAAAATTAAAAAAATAAAGAGAAAACTACATTAAACTTTTTATTTTTAATATATTTTTATATAATTCACTCTAAAAAAAGAGAGAAAAAAAGTGGCAAGGCAGTCAAAAAAGTGGCAAGGCAGTCAGTGTGCACACTTAATATTTTTTTAATTCGGTAGAATCGAAAAAAAAAATCGGTAGATTTGAATGAAATTCGGTAGAAAATATTTTTTATTCAAAGAAACATAAAAAATAACAATTCAAAGAAACATAAAAAATAACAAAATATATGTACTTATATATAAAGAGCAAGTGCAAGGAGTATCAAACTAAACAGGTTCCAAAAGCGCATTTAAAACTTCACATGTGATTGGAAATTAAACTGCCATAAGCAATGAAGCATTTCCAATAAAAAAAGTCTCATCCCCAGTTATTTGTCCTTACCCTTTGTATAGATATGCTATGCATACATAAAATAATAAACATAAATAACAGGAATTCAGTTTTTGTACATAGGTTTTATAAAGCTACTTAAATAACTTTCATTTGACAAATATTTGCTACTACAAAGATTATATCTAAGATCCATTTATGAATTTAAACTTTTGTGCAAAAATTATTAAATCATTGGGAGGAATAAATATTTCAAACCCAAGGCACAATTCTATGTTCTGTTTTAATGATTTTCATGGCAGAAAATGACCGCTGTGCGGCCGCACTGCTATGTGGCAAAATATCCAATTTACACATCGTCGGTTGGTTTCTGGTTTCCGGCACAGTATATTCAAAATACATTATGTCTGCAGCAAACCAGAAACCAACCAACGACATATACATACTCTCTGCTCCGCGGAAAGCTTTCCACATTTTAGAACATACATGTGATAAATTTTCCGTATGTGTGATCAACTTGATCTTGTAGCATCATTGTTAATCAAAATGTTCGTTCAATATTTGGTAGATTTCAGGCCTTGTTCGGTAGAATTGGTAGATCGTTAAATTCACAAACATATTTGGTAGAATCTACCGAATATCGGTAGAAGTGTGCACACTAGAGGCAGTCGAAAAAGGGGCAATTTGCCACTTTAGTCGGTCAAACGGTCACGCTGTCGGGCGTTTCTTGGCACAATTGTGAAGAGAATATTCACACGTATTCTTACCCTCTTTAATTTAGTCGTCGATGAGACAGCGATGAATGCACATCAGGCGGATGCTTACATATTTTTTTTTTTCAAGAATATTTGTCCAGCAAACATACGTGTTTCATTTCAAATTGATGATGATATGCGAAAATTATTTTGTTATAAATAATACATTTGGTAACATACAATGCCTTTTATGTTATCAAAGCTTAAGGAAAAAAAGGAATATGTCATTAAAAGACAGTATGATGCTTTTCATAGTAATATGAATAAGTTTAATGGTAAGGAAAGGGAAAACCTTTTAAATAAAAATCAAAAATATTTTTAATATGTTTCCCATTTGAAAATGATCTTCGATGCCGACAAATATCAAAGCTTATTAAGTTTGATACATCCAACCACATAATTTTATTTGGTGAATTTGCACCTTTGTGCTCCACCAAGCAACCATTCTTTTATTTATTTATTTTTTTTGAATGGAAAACATGAATGTAGGTTATATTCATCATTGCGTATAACAAAGTTTCTAGACAAAATGAAAAGTGTGATGTAAACTTTTGTGTACGTGTGATATTGCATCTCTCTCTAACTAATGAATGTAACATATAGCCGAACTGCTAACTCCAGTGTTTTCTACTAATCAATTATAATATTATTATTAATTTGACTGATCATAATTGACTAATATATCCCGTATATACTGACAATAAATATAATTTTTATTATTTTAATTGATTTTTGTTTATTTCAAAAAGTCAATTCAAATTATTCAAGTAAAGAAAATATTTAAAATTAAAGACAGAAATAAGCAAAAACAGAATAACCTAGGCGGTATCTAGCCCTCTTCACACCTTTTCATTGCCCACAATTCTTTCTTTTAAAAGAAAATATAGATTAAATTAAATTTTGTACATTTCTTTTATTCAGTATTGTTTTTACTTATCTTTTTTAATACTTATAAATTTTAATTTTCACAGACAGAATATTTTTTTTAAATAAAATTCGAGTCATAAAAGTTTTGGCATACATATGTATATAGGATGACCCACTCTAACATATATGCTAGAGTAGAGCAACTATAATTAATAAATAAATCCATCATCACTTCCGATCGAATGACTAGTCAATTGACTGTCACTATTGAATTCAATGTAAAACTGTTGCAAATGTGTTAATGAAAAAATTTTGTTTGTGAAACTAGGCATTCATTTCTTGTATGGAACAAACGTAAAGGTAAATAACACAAAATATTTACTGAATAGAACATGTATAAGATAAATATACATATGTATGCACATAATTCATACTTTTAATGAAGGAAAGAAGAAAATGTGTCAGTACTTTAGTCAAAAGGACATTAAATAATAAACTAAAAGTATTAAATATCATATTCTTAAAAATCTTATTTTTAACAAAGAAATCTTTTAGTATTTTTAACATCCCGAAAAACTTCGAAAATAAGATAAATATTCACATGTGGTAACTCTGATGATGGCAAACAGAAGGCAATTGTTTTCTTTTGCAACTAACTTCATTGTAAAACGCGTTGTCAAAATCGGATTTTCCAATAGCAAAGCGTTGCCGTCGCGTTGCCGCCGCGTTATTTCGGTATGCTCCATACAAAATGTATGGACATGATAACTTTTGACAGCTAAAAAACGCTTGCCGCCCGTGTTTAGGGATGGCTGTTACGCAGTCACGTGTACAATTACACCATGACATGTATGTTGGTTTTCAAAAATTTTTGATTTTCAGATGTCTGTAGCACAATTAATATGAAGTATGCCGTCACCGTTCGATAGTGTAATAGCAAAACCCAAAGTATGCCATCGTACATGTCTTAAGACAAGTATGCCTGTCTAATAGCCCTTTTATAAACATCTATCACAGAGTGCTATATAAAAAAATTTATACATTAAATGATTTCACATTTTTCGATTTAAGTAAATTTCATCAATGTCTAAACAATTACTGTTATCTTTATAATCCTCCAAATAAAAATGATCACATTCAACCCCAAATCTACTTTTAAAAATTTACTCATAACTTTTTGAAGTACTTTTTTAATTTGACCATATTATTTTCTATTACTGTTGTTTCAGTTGATAACTTATGTTTAAAACATTTAATTCCAAAATTATTAATACAGAAATTAACATTGATTTCCTTCTACTCCTTACTTTTATTGTATATTCTAGCAAAATATGCCAAGTTCTTGGTCAAATTCAAAATTGTTTTAAAGTTCCAATAAATGGTGTCGATTTATAATCATTTAAAAATCGTCAAATTGAAAGCGAAAATCGTCCAGTCGTCAAAATGTTATTTAACGTTAACGCTGCAGCCACACGTTCAATAAATCAATTTTAATTCAATTTTATCACACATACTGAGTGTCAAAATTAATTGAAATTAATAGCTGGGACACAAATTGATACTAAATTTAATTTTTTATATGCCGCCGACGAAGAAACAACTAAAATTTGTAGCTTCAATCAATTTGTGCTGTGATCACCTGTTCAAATTGAAAATTAAATTGCCATATAAATGAATAGGTGAATTTGAAAGCAATCTAGTTTTCAATTTAAAAAGCTTGATTGTGTTAGTAAAAAAAAACGTGTGAGTGTATTGCAAATTGAATGGAATTGGAAGGCAAAAATTGAACGTGTGGACCCCAAGTAAAGTGACGATAAATTTTCAATCTGGCAACCGTGCTGGTCTTAACATCATAAACAGCGTGACCATATTAGCTTATTTTGAGCTAAATTTAGCTTATTTGTTTCAGATTTAGCCTTAAAATTTTCATTTAGCTCTTAGCTTATTTTTTTAGCTTTTTTTAAAAACTCGTTTAGCTTTTTTAGCCTTTTTTTAGTCTAAATTGCGTGTTCTCTACAAAATATATTAAAAACATAAACAACTTATAAAAATTATAATTTTTTAGCATTGCAAAATAGTTTACAAAAAATACAAAATGTATATTATACGACAATTTTATAACAGAAATGGAAAGAAGAAAAATAGTAGATAATGGCAGAATGGTTAGAATTCCAATGGAAAAAGTTAAATTCATATTAGTGGCCAAAACACTTTTTGAGTTTTTTGGGTATAAAATTATTTGACTTGAGTTGAACGTTCATTCAGCGGCATCAATTAACTTAAAACAAAAACCTGAAATAGCCTTAAGCCTGGATAACATTATGTACCGATTTTCGTCGGGCCACCTCAATAAAGTCATAAGTAATAAGCCAAAATGGCATTATTACTCAATTAATTCTGGAATAAGTCTATATGGGCTTATTACCAATGCAGTGTGGCGCAATTATGTCCTTGTATTTCAAGTAGTCGATACATTAGAGCAAAATCTTTACTTATGACTTTATTTCACTGATCTGACGAAACTCGGTACATTGCGCAGATAATGTGATCCATGCTTTACCTTAAATAGCATTAATTCACTTAAAAAGCTTTCGTATTTTAATAGAAATGTTTTTACATTTTTAAAAACTTTTTAAGATTATTTTGGGGAAGTTTTTGTTTTGTTCCTCATTAAATCTTAAATATAATAATTAATAAATAATTTCATTAAGCAATTATTCTATATGTATAATAAAAAAATATGTTTGTGTAATATTTAACGTTAGTTTAGCAATAAGAAACTATTGAAAAGTGATCAAAGAAGTGGAAAAAAATTTTGCTTTATTTTCTAGCCTAAAATGTAACTTTTTAGCTTATTTTAGCTTTTTTTCAAACGTGATTTAGCTTAATATTATTTTAAAATCTGGTCACACTGATCATAAATGTTCAATGAAAATTATTCGAAATAAGTACATTGGCCGAGAGATTTCCAAATATGTATCAATAATTATGGAATTTATTAACAGTAAACCGCACGCCGCCTATCGACGAAAAAAAGATAACTTTTAAATTCTTTTTTAATAAAGAAAATTAAAGCAATTATTATGACTAAAAACTTACGCATGCATGTATGTGTGGATGTGTGTAACCATGTTTGGGAAATGAAAACACAGGTGGTGAAGTGTTTAAGTTATTAATCTCGAATCGGTTTAAAACTCTGCTATTGTGCGTTTTGTTAATTTCTAAAAGCTTTTTTTATACTTATTCGTATTGATTTTGAAACATGTTAAATAAAAATAAAAAATTACAATTGGCAATTTATGATGGTCTAATTATCTCAATTTCAGCTTAAGTCGACCTAAGCGCTTATTTCTTTTTATGTGTGCTACAGATTTATTTCTTACTTTAAATATGTATGTTGCTAGTAAAAATATACATGGATACGTAAACTATTAGGAATAATTGACTTTTTGATACAAAATTGTTTCTCAATTATATTTAGAATTATTAATGGTTTAGAAGAAAAAACTCATTCCAAAAAATATGAGAACGCTTGCAGATGATGGTAAAAAAGTTGTCTCATTTAATATTCATCAAAATGTCTTAATTATATTTAATTTATTAAATTTTCTAACCTTTACACACTTGTAAATACATATTTTAGTTTCTGTAGGTTTTTAAAATATTCATATGTCTGTCTTTTTAAACCTGTCTGCTGCCACACGACCAAATATTTCAGGTAAACACAATGTCCATATGTATGTATGTATGTATGTATGTATGTATGTATGTATGTATGTATGTATGTATGTATGTCAAAATGGAACAGACATTTATGGTCATTTAAAAATTGTCCTTTTTAATCCATGTTAAAAAGACAAAAAAGCAATAATAGAATATTAACCAAGAAATTCAAGACAAATAACGTTAAGCTTAAGACTTCGTCAGCTGTGTCTGTTTGTATCGTCACCTTAAATGCAAACGGACGTAACTAACCTTTTATATTTTTTACAGGAGAAACAAACATTTTTACAAAATCAATAATAATAATCGGCCATGTCACAGAGTTCAATTCCGTTCGGAATCGGAATTAAATAAACCTCAAAATGTCAAGCCCCAGCCGGAGCATGCCCCAGCATTAGGGCGGGTCGATTTAAAAATCGCACAAATTGCAAGGAAAATCGTATTCTAGGGATTAAAATAAGAAACTTTGCCGAAGGAACCATACCTCTAAAATGTATTTTGATGTTCCGACTTTGGATCCGAAGGGTCAAATTTTCTTGAAGGGACAAATTTTGAAAAATCTCACTTTGACACCACCTGGAACCACCCCTGGGGGGTTCCCCATACAAATATTTCAAAAAATCACAAATTTTTGTATGGGGAACCCCCAGGGGTGGTTCCAGGGAGAGTGCCACTGGCATATATCTGTCGGCCTTTACCTTTCGGATCAAAAATCGGGACATCAAAATACATTTTAGAAGCATGGTTCCTTCGGCAAAGTTTCTTATTTTGATCCCTAGAATACGATTTTCCTTGTAATTTGAGTGATTTTTTTGCCTCCAGCATAACACCGCCCAGCATACCACCGCCTCCCACAGTCTGGACACACCCGACAAGTTTCCGTATTTTAGTTTTCTTTTTTAGACACCATCTCCTACAGAACTGGAGTGGAGTTGGAATGGAATAAAACTCTGTGACATGGCCGAATAAAGTATTCTTGGAAATTGTCTTCGGTATTTTCTTGTAGTATGGTACTTATGTGTATGTTTTTAAGCATTTACATATATAACTAATAAAATATAGATGCATTAGTAATTACGTCCGTTTTAATTTCTTTAATAAAGTCGTCATTTTTTGATCGCACATGTCTAAATATTTGCGCGAACATGTAATTTGATAAAATGAACCATAACCAATCAAAAACTCGATTTCGATTTTTTGTGTAGTTATGTCCGTTTGCATTTAAGGTGACGGTATGTATGTATATATGCATGTGGTACTCGTATAAGCATAAACATTGTATCATTGTTTGTTAAACAGGACAAGATTAGTAATATAAACATTACTTCATTTGTTGTTTAAATCATAAGCCGATTGAAAAAATTTACATGAATTAGTTCGGTAATGAGGAGGAAAGATAGTGAAATGCCACCAGGATCCTCCTATTGTTAAAGTTACCAAAAATGTAACAATTGTAACAAAATTGGGATAGAAATTACGATAAGTTTTCTTTTAGGATTCTAAGATTGTTCAATTCATGCACTAACTAGTAGTATCACAAAATGTATGTACGACCAAACTATACGCTTCTTTTGAATTTTGTAACAATTGTAAAAGGAAGCTCCAGCACTTAATAAAAACTTAAAATAATGAATAATTTATGTACATACACATGTTTATTTATTGAAATTAATAAATTTATGAAAATTGTTTTTAATCGGTGAACTGATTAATCCAAAACTCACCGATTAAAGTAAAACCTCGATTAATTAATTGTAACAAAATTTTATAACGTTTGAATTATGTATATATTTTTTTTTTTGTTGTTTGTTGTATAAATTTTGTTATATGTATGTACTTTTAAATATTCTTTGCTTTATTATAAATTCGCACGAGTTTCAAAATGCATATGTTTGGATTAGGTCTTAAAATAGGATTTGCTTTAAATATACATATGTATATACTGACACACATATATACATACATACATATGTACATATGTACTTTAAATTTAAAGATGCATACGTAAATAAGAAAATGCCATAATGCGAAACAAAGGAACAAACCATGTAATCTGTAGGCGCTGTATTTTTAAATAAATTACTCAATATATGAAAATAACAATGTCTTTAATAGGCTCAACAATGGTCACTATCCTGAGTGGATGGGGAAGTATTCTTTTCAAAACAACGGAAGTTGTTTATATTCGTTTATTGTTTGTTGTGTTTGAAAGTCTGTCTTTTGAAATGAAAATATGAGCGTAATTTGATAGTTTTGTAACAAAAAAAATATATAGGTATATAACAATTTGCAAAAGTGCACAAACACTCACTTGTTAGTAGCTACGTATCTAAATTCGCAACATCTTTGTTTAGACCGAAAAGCTATAAATCCGCTTATGTTTAGCGTATTTTACTTAAATATGTACATACCATACATACATACATCTTTTACCTTTTTTTCCACATTGATTTAGGAACACTTTGTGGTTGGTCTTTTTCGGTTATTAGATCACATACAATTTTACTGAAAATTTTAATTACATACACACATATGTGTCAGAGAACAGCAATGAGTAGTGAAAAAGTTAGTAGAGTTGAATCATGACTTATAATTTCTTGTACTTATGCGCACTCATACTTATTGCAATCTTGTCTATGAATCATATTCACTCGAAAGTTTGAAGTGCGTATCGAACTCATACTTAGCAACATTTATGACGTTGTTTACTCTCGTTAACTCAGTGCCTACGGACGATGCAAAATAAGTATGATTCACAATGCGAACTTCGTACATTAAAGTTCTCATTATGAAGTTATGTGTTTCTCTGTTTCTTTTTTGCACGAATTGAAAAACAACGCTATTTACTGCTATTGTATACTACTTGCAAACTTATAAATAAACATATGTACATACATACATAAGTTGAGTGAGCTGAATCAATGTGAGTAGTAAAGTATTTTCCTGAAATTAGAAATCAAACTGACGTGATTTATGAGTGTGAGTGTGGTATGACTATGATGGCGACGTCGCATTCATTTATTTCAACCTATACTTATAAATCAATGTCATCGTGAGTATGCGTTGAGTTTAAATGATGTCTACTCATTTATGTTTAAAATTTCATGAGTATTCATTGCCGATCACTGATATGTGTATTACATCTACATACATACTTACGTATACAAGTATATTTGTGTGTACAAATAATAAAAATGAGTATTAGGAAAAATCTTTTGATCTAAAGCGCTTTGTATGTATATTATTGACTTTAATTTGTTCAAAATTTAATATGTATGTATGCATAATACATACATACATACACATACATATATGTAAATATTCAGGGTGGGCCACATAAGATAGATATACATATATACATAGTGGCTGTTCATATTATACGTAACGCTCCATTGGGAGGGGGTTAAGTATTTGTTAGGGTTTAGAAAATGTATACTAAAAATTTTGTAAAAAGCGTTATTTGGGGGGGGGGGGGAGGGTTGTTGTATATAAACTTCGAAAATAGCTTTACGTAATATGTGAATGGCCCATATATTTGTTTCAATCCGATACATAGGAAGCCTCAAAGGCCAATTATACATGGATCTATTTCAGACAGGGTTGTCAGATTATTTCCGATCTATTTCGCCAAATTGATTTTAAAAATCGCCAAAAGTCGCCAAAACCAATTTTATTTCATTTTCATTTCATTTATTTATTCATTATGTAGTAGTATGATGTAGTATGTAGTTTTATTTATTTTTTTACAACACTTAATATACATTGATTTTAAATTTTATTTATAAAATAATCGTATAAGAATTTAGCAGAAAATCGCCAAAAGTAGAAATAAGATCGCCAAAAATTATTTCTTGTAAGTTTTTCTCATCCAAATTAAAATGTTTTAATTACTATAATAATTAATACGAGGGCTACTACTTATATTTCGTGAATAGCAAATACATAATTAAAAAAATTTTTTTTATTGTTTTTCAAAATATTCCCCTTGAACGCTTTTGCATTCGTTCGAACCATTTGTCATAACAGTTTTTTCATTCCTCTTGAGACACCTTCAAAACATGGTTTTGAACGCTTGAATTGCTTCTTCGGCGCTCGTAAATCGTTGACTACGCAGTTTACCTTTGATATTCGGGAACAAGTAGAAGTCATTGGATGCCAAGTCAGGACTGTATGGAGATTGAGTCATCAATTCGATGTTTTGAGTGCTGAAAAATTCACTTGTTTGAAGAGATGTTTGAGAGCTCGCATTGTCATGATAAAGAATGATTCGTCTTCGGGGGTCAGTTTTACAAATTTCTCCGAAAACTTCCGGCAAACAAATGGTCGTGTACCACTCAGAATTGACAGTTCCACGTTGCTCAACCGGAACAGTGGCCACATGACCCATTCGGCCGAAGAAAATGGTGACCATTTGATTCGCTATGCTTCTTCCACGAACAACTTTTGTAATATTTAGCTCGTCTTGGAATACCAACACGGTCGATTGCTGTTTTGTTTTCGGGTCATAAGCATGTATCCATACACGTTTTTTAAATTACCACGCGATTGATAAATTATGGGGTATAAAACGAGAAAAAATTTTTTTCCAACTAAGTGTTCATGCAAAATCGAATGTATTGAAGTGGAACTAATGTGCAAGGATTCTTCTATCTCACAATATTTTACATAAAAATCTTGCATTATCAGTTCACGCACTGCATCGATGTTTTGTGGCACAACAACAGATTTTGGACGACCTTCATGTAGGTCGTCGGTGAGGGAGCTACCAACACGATTGAATTCACTATACCAGCGATATACTGTGGTTTTCGATGGTGCTTTATCACCATACAAAGAACTGAGTTCATCGACACATTCTTGTTGAGATAACTCACGTCGAAAGTTGTAAAAAATAATACAACGAAAACGTTCTCTTAAAATTTCCATTTTTTTTATCAAATTGATTTTCTGAACGCACTATAAACAAAACAAATAGCACTTGTACATCAAAACGTTTATGCTAAAAAATGTCAAATTTTATAATGCTATTGACATTAGACTTGCCAGTTCCCGAAATATAAATAGTAGCCCTCGTATAAGAAAAATCATCGAAAACAAATTAGTTTGATATCTTGCAGACGAGTTTTGGAAGAATTTATTTTTTAAACTATTTCTTCAACAAACTAATTTTTCTGAATTAAAAACATTTTGAAGTTCGATTTTGTTAAAAATAAATAGCCAACAAGTTTAATTATCGCCGGAAAAATCGCCATAACACAAATTTAGACGCCAAACAAGTTGAAAAATCGCCTTATCCGATAACCCTGATTCTAGATCCTCCAGATTCTTATTTCAAATGACCATTCATAAATGGAGATGAATTTGCGAGGAATCTCAAACTGAACATTACGTGTTAGAGTTAATAAAAGAAAAGTTTTCTGGAAGAAATGTACGCTGTCCCAGTTTTACAACTTTGTAGAAGTAAAGAAGCAAGTGCATGGGTATTGTAAATACTTATTTTAATAACCATCCATCCTTATTATATTTAATTTAGCGGCATCGACTCGTTAACGTTGTTTTTAGGGTTCCGTACACCAATGGTGAAAAGGAATCCTATTGTTTACGCTACTATGTCCGTCTGTCACAGGTTGTTTTCTCTAGAACCGTAAGAGCTATGGAGCTGACATTTTCACGGTAGATATATGTAAATCTTTGGCCGATACAACAACAAATATATGATAGTTAAGAACTAAAGGGTGTTCTAAAGCGAGTAATGAAACATGTTGAAATCCTAATATAACATACAGACAATTATATGCAAACACTTGAAATGTTAAAAGTTAGTGTATTTTTATGCAGATTACACCCATTAACACTGAAATTTAATCAAATAAAAAATTAGAGGGTATTCTATCAGTTAAAGTAATTTTGACAACTTGCTGTATCTTGGAAACCGTAAGAGGCAAAAGCTTGAAATTTTCAAAAACTCTGAAACTAAAAGAACCCAAAATTCAAAAAATGCCGAAACGAAAAAATCGCTAAAATGAAAAAAGTGCTTATAAATGAAACAGAAATATAATAAATCGCTAAAATGCATAAAAATCACCAAATATAAATAGGTCACCAAAAATTAAAAAAGCGCCAAAAACCAGAAAAAAAATCTTCAAAAAAAATATCTATTGTAACAAAATAAAACAAAACCTCCTCGATAAAAAAAGTACGCCAAAACGAAAAAACCCCAAAACTAAGCAAGTCTTCAATACTAAGAAAATCGCCAAAACCGAAAAAAAATCGCCAAAAAGAAACAAGCGCGTAAACCAAAAAATACATAGTCTGAGTTTAGACGGGCGAACATTTGGAAGGAAAACAACTGGAATTCTCTTTTGTTGTTTCCTTCGCCTGAATTTGGCGAATACGAATACTGATACGAATATCTGAAAATGACCGAATATTCGACAATTCGAATACGAATATTCGTGCATCACTAGTATGCACACAAAAAAATAACTTCAGATATAATATTCAAAAAGGAAAAACACTTATTGATTTTATATACATATAGTCAAGGGTATTTATTATAAAATTACTTTCAACTCCTTGTTATTTTAATATTCAAAAGGGTCAAATATTTCGTTTTTAATATTTTAAATAATTAATTGATACTTCGTTTACACCTTGTGACTTGTCACTGAACTGTCTTATAAGGAGCTAATATTTGTAGTTAGTATAATATAAATTACCAGGGGTGTTCTGTAAACCGCTGCAATAAGTCACCTTTTTAGTTGAGCTTTCTCCTGGAAATTAGGCGATTTCAAAACGCGTGAGTTACAGAACATCCAAATAAATTTTTTTGATTGTTACAAATGCAATGATATGTTATTTTTAATCAGACATGAATTGGGGCACTCATACTCGTATTTTAAAAGTATAAATACATATTTCGGTAATAACGGTTCTAAATTTTTAAAGTATATATGTATATGAATATGCATGCATATATGTAAGTATAAGTTATAAATATACAAAATGTTTGGTTAACAAATATCTGGAAACATATCGCACACTAAATCATAAAGAGTCACAACTCAAAAAACAAGCATAACGGTATTTTATATTCTTCAAGAAGACTGTATTGCAAAAGAAATTGTTGCGGTCGTTAGAGATTTGCTTAAGTAACTGGTTTATAAAAAAAAAACAAAACCACTTCGATCATTTTGAGTTGTGACTGTTTACGGTTTAGTGTGCGCTATGTACTTTTAAAAAGTAAAAAAATTATAATATTGGTTTTAAATTTTTAAAGTATGCTTTGTTTAATAAATGAAGTAAAATTTATAGGGAATATAAAGAAATTTAAGGGTCTTATTTTGTAAAACGCAACGCTTAAGCTATGTGCAGACGGTTGTCAGATCTTACAATATTGCCAGTAAAATGTCCCAGCAAAAAATTACACATTATCATCAGAACTACTTGCCATATAATGACTTACTTTTCTGATTACCATATTCCTTACTCGCTTACAAATCACATTACCTAAAATTTAAAAAAAATTATGTACAAGTTGCTAAATGAGGAGAATAATTTTTTTAGATTAAATAGATTACGTGAACAAGTTGCCAATTAAAAAAAATAAGTACTTCCCCAGAATCGATTATTTTAGTCTCACGCCTTGTTGAAATCATTAAGTTGGTAATCCAGTAAGGAACAGCTTCCACCAAAAATGCTTAATTCCAAACCCGATTACCTTTTTTGAAATTTTTTGCTGGGGTGCTCAAAATTTCTTACAACCGTGTGAACTGGCAATTCTTGTCAGACGTCGTTGCCAAAAAAAAATCATTGTCAGTCTATTGCAAGACTAGCAGCTGACAACAAATTGTCAGACATCTTACAATCGTGTGAACACATTGCAAAATTATTGCCAGATATTTGTCAGACATTTTAATATTGTCAGATGCGCGAAGTTTATACATCTGACAATGGCGTCATTATAAGAGAATTCTTTCTATGGGCAACACTGCACTCGCTTGATTTTAAATAAAAAAATATATAATAAAATATATGCACCCAAAATCATTGCAATTGCTTCTTTATAGTCCATAACAATTTATATTTTCACTTTTTACATTTAACACTACCACAAACGATTAATATTTAACAATTTATAACAAGTACTTTGAGTCTGGCAACACATAATATCATGTATGACAATTTTTGCATATGACAACCGTGTGAACTGACAATTTTTTAACTGGTGATTTTGTCAGATGAATTTATTGTCATACAATCGTCTGGCAATAAGTTGTTAGATTTTCTGACAAATTTGATACAACCGTTTGAACTAACAATTTACCTTGTGCTGGTAATTTTTGATTGCCAGTACATTGGCAGCCCATTGCCAGATCTGACAATATTGGAAGATCTGACCATCGTCTGTACATAGCTTTAGCGTTGATAAATTTTGTATGTATTTTGTTTTTGTAATTTAAATTTTTTCCATATAAAATTTTTCAACGTTTGGCGTTGCGTTTTATACAATTAGCCCCTAAATTTAAAAAGTTTAAAAATATCGCACACTAAACCATAAGCAGCCACAACTCCGAATTGCCGAAATTGTTTTCTGGTTTCATAAACTAGGGCACTGAACAAACCCTGCAGGAAATGGAACTGACACAAGACTAGTAACGTGATCGGTCTGTAAGTGATAAGGGCGAGTCCGAGTTCTAACACTTCCTATGAAGCGGACCAGTCACTTTTACATGGGGATGGCCTAGGATGGGGTTAATTGATACTTTGTATACGTCTTTTGACTTGTCACTGAACTATGCCACAGTAACCTATTAGATGTAGGATAATATAAATTATTTAAAAATGTCATTCCAACCACCGTGACCGTTTGACCGAGTAAAGTGGCAAATTGCCACTTTTTCGACTGCCTTGCCACTTTTTTACTGCCTTGCCACTTTTTTCTCCCTATTTTTTAGAGTGTTTCATATACTAATACAAAAAAAATAATGTAGTTTTCTCCTTTTTTTAATTTTGCACTTTTTTTTTTTTTGATAAATCCCCTTTTGGTGACACTTTTTGAAAAACGTCATCGGTCACCCGGACACTCAACTCTAACAATGAAAACTTATAATTTTTGTTTTTATTGTTACAAATTCAATTATAATTTATTTTTGGGACTCGAACTGACAACCTCATGCATGACAGGCTCGCACACTACCCACTCGACCACACAGGCACTCATATTTCTTAAGTATAAACACCTGTTAAACTTAGGTTAGTATCTAAGTCTAGCTACAGGACTTGTTCCAGAGTGACTTGACGGTCAATTCACTGTCTTTCCCACCCAAGTCTTATATATATACTAAACCAAAAAAAATATATATTCGTAATACATAATACATGCACTACCGGAGTCTTTCTTATATAGACATACTAAACAAAAAAAATATTCGTATTATATGTAATATATAATATTCGTAATAGTGCCCTATTGAACTATGGATGAACTAATGGAGAATAAAAGTAAACGCACAAAAATGTGTTCAGGTAACATTTACCCGGCTTACGTGTAAAAACACCACATTGATTCTAGCGAACACAAATGAAGCTTATACTATGTTTAGACGGTACGTGCTTCGCTCTCTATTCATGCTTCACGCCCCAATCATGACCGAATCCACTTGCTTCGCCATACAAAATTATGAGAGCGAATCAAGTAGATTCAATATGAATCTACTTGCGAAGCACGTAAAATTGGTATCTTCTCTAACTTTTATCGCAGTTAATCGCCACTTTATCTGAACTAGCTATCAAAACAAAATAGGTATATGTGTATGTGTGTGTTTGTAAACAAATGAAAACAAGCCAAAAAAACATAGATGTGAGTTTAATATAAATAAATTTAATTAAGTTATGAATAATATAAAAAGGAAAAATAAGAAGAAAATATAGAGATGCCTTCAAAAACAAGATTTTGCTTGAATCGAATTTATGTAAGTATGTATGCATGTATACACGTGCGTATGATACGTATGCATGTGTGAATATACATAAAAAAATGCCACGCGAACAATGATGCCAACTTTTTCAGAGCAAAAATCACTGTGTTATGAACACACAAAAAGCACTAAATGCAATATATTTTTTATTTATATTTTTATATTTATCTATTTATTTTCAATACAGAGAAAGCCCACATGGCTAATTATATATGTATTGAATGAGTAGAAATTAAAAATTTAAGTTAACTACAATTTTAAATTTACTACATTTCATAGGTTTTTGTAATAATTTCAATTATATCGAGCCATATTTCGATTTTGCGTATAAGTAGAACATGAGTAGGAAACTAATTGAAGTTCATTTCGCAAGACACTGCAATTATGGTGTATTAAAAAAAACAATTAGATTTTAGGTGTTTCATCTGAATTAATTTTTACATGAACATAGTTCAGTTTATTACATTCTGTAGCTCGTTTCTGTATTTCTCGCATCGTAAAATTTCCCGCATGAAACAAGGGAATCGTGGAAACAGTGTAAATTGAAACACATAATGGCTTTTCTCACATAAGTGTTTCTGTATCGTTACTTTGCGAGAACTATATGTCATTTAAACAAATTTCCAGCAATTATTGGAACGATATGAGAAAAAGTGTTTCTGTAACAATATTTTGTGAATAGTTTCTCGCAATTCTCGGATTTTAAATTGTACAAAAACATGTGAATTTTTGTATTTGTGTGTGAAAATATGAAAAATAAACTAGTTGAAAAGATATGCAACGAATTGTTGAACTAAAATTATTATTAACGATTCGATATGATTATATTTATTTAGAATTTTTTTTGGAATTTTCTATAATAGAGACAGTTGCTAGAAAAAAACTTATTTCAAGCATTTTACATTCACTTTATATTCATGTTCATTATTCAATTTTATTTTTCTTGAAAATTATTATTTTTTTGTTATTGAAATAATATTTTTTTGTGACTTTTGTTTTCATTTGACACTCGATTACTGGAAATATTCCAGTAAAAACAGATTCAGTGTTGTCTGTTTTCACATTCAAATACAGAAACACTTTTTTCACAAATCGAGAAACGATGGAATTTTGTGTTTCACACTTCATGTGAGAAATTTTACGATGCGAGAATTACAGAAACGAGTTACTGAACAACATAAGCCTTTTCCTTTTAGACCGTATTTTATATGAATGAAACAATTTGATTTATAAAATCATTATTGTATTTTTAACTTACTTTTAAAAAAGTTATAAGCGCTAAAAGTTATTTCTACTTCAACATTTGAACATGGTAATGTTAATAGTCTTAGATAAAATATTGGCAGTATTAGAAATGGATTATGATTATTTGAATTTCTATAATTATAAACTTCAATCCAAAATTAATCAGTTCTGAGCAAATTTGTCCATTTATGTATCCTTAAATTTCTGATACTTCGTTCTATTTCTTCAATTTCACCATCCCAGCAAAAATTACCGCTTCCCAGAAGAATTTTTGTAAGCCAGTTAGAAGCAATGCTTTCAGTTTCCAAAAAGCCATTCATTTTTTGCTTTACTAATTCATTTTACAGAAGTAATAATGTGTAGTTTTTATGTACTCAGATGCAAAAGTTACTGGTTTACATTTTTTTTTTACTTTTGTCCACTTTGTTAGAGAGCCTTACGTTAGTACTTTTCAGAAGCATTTTTGAAAGCTTTCGTTATCAAGAAAGCAATACATTGCTTCCCTCAGTTAATTAGATTATTGTTGTAATTAAGTTATTTTATAACTGTAATTTCTAGAAATATATTCTTTTTTCTCACTATGAAAGATAAAGTTTTTCTACCTTCGTATTTCACCCAGCTGAATTAACATTCTGCAAAGGAAACTTTGCATGTCTAAAAGGGGTGAACGCAGATAGTTTTTAAAAAGTGAAAATTTCTTATTTGGTGTTTCTTATAAACCACCACACTTTCACAAATTAATATTTATTAGATATGTAAAACACACTAAAATCAAAGGTGAAAAGCACCAATTTAGTGCATTTTATATTATAAATTAAAAAACTCTAAATCTAGTACGAAAAGCACTAAATTGGCACGCTGCACACGAAGCACGAATGCATAGTCTAAACAGCATGATTCATAAACATGATTCAGAGAGCGAAGCAGGTGATTCAACTCATCGTCTAAACATAGCATTAAATTAACTCAGATACATTGGCTGATTAACTAGTAGAAGAAATTCAATCCTCAGTCTAGATTGTAAACTTTTAATATACTTTTGAAATCTGAAATTTGAATCTATGTATTTCTGAAAAGCATGAATTTGAAATTTTCAACTTGGCATTTTCTGAAGGATACAAACTCTTTTTGGGAGTCAATGCTGGCAGATAATAGATTATTATATTATTTGATAGGTCCTGGACTCAGCTACAATACTAGAACGAGCATGCTGTGATGTCTGTTGAAGGTTTTGAGCTGTTAAGATGTTTGGTAATTCATAATTACTTTATGGTCGATTTTATATACTAATTCCAATTTTTTTCAAGAATTTGGTTGGACATTTTCTGATAAGTTGGCATTAGCATTAAGGTAATTCAGCGTATAGAAAATATTAAACAATATAGTTACTTACTCATTTTTTCTTAAATCGAGATTTTGGCATTTTTCAATATATTAGATACATCACGAAAATTGTGAATATGTAACCACTTGCACGATATATCTTCTTTTCACCATACACTACGCCCTACTTTTTTTAACACTCCCATTTTCTCAAGTCCTACGACGAGTACGCTTGGTTCAATTGTCACCAAATTTTTTGCAGGGAATCTTTAACGATCGCAAAAACTTCTTTTACATCTTGAAAGATATAAAATACCGTTATGCCTATTCTTATGTTACGTATTTTGGGGCCATTAACATATTACGTAACGCTCTTTTCAGAGTTTTTATACCACGCGCCCTCCCCCTCAACCCTTTTTACAAAATTTTTAGTATATATTTTCTAAACCGTAACAAATCCTTAACCCTTGGGACGTTACGTAACATACATATATGTGAACAGCCCCTTGCGTTATTTATACAGTGTCAACACTGTTTTTACAACAAGTGATCATCTAGGATTTTTTGAGTAGTGACTATTTATAATTGAGGGTGCGAAAATAAATAAATAAATAAAAACAATACCTAAATTTCTAAGAAACTCTTCAGTGAGGAACTTCTATGTAAAGCAAAAATGTTATGAAATTTTGTATTTGTTTTCCAAATAATTTTCATTCGGTCAGGTTATTATATAAAATTAGGACATTTTCTCATATTGCCCTCAGCTGTCCGGCAACGGTGCAAGGACATGCCTATCTCCTGCATATATTTTGGGCCCACTCGTGCTCAATCACACGATGTCGACAATGTTCGACTTGTCGCACAGTTACATTTGAAACAACAACAAAATATTAAAATTTGATTTGGTTTTGAATGTAAGTGTGCGACAAGTCGAACTTTGTCGACATCGTGGGATTGGCCATTAACTACAGTTACAATTGGAGAACGGCGAAATACATACATAATAGCATTTCTAGAATTCCCTACAGGGCGTTACAATTAAATCGATGCAAGGACATGCTAACCCTTCGATATAGTCTTAATTTAAAAAATAAATTTCAGCTGCAATCATTTATCAAAATGTGGCGAAATTGATTCAAGATTTATCATTGCCGTAGCATTATGACTGGTGATTTTCATGAGTAATATTAAAATAAATAATTACCAGCAATTTTTACTAATTCAAGGGGTTCCAATAGCAACTCTTGAGGGATAATACTTCCCGCCCCCAGAATGGCCTTTCTACGCCTATGAGATCTATACAGTCAGTTCTGACGGTTTGAGCCACTTAAATTAAATGCCATACCTTTTTCGCCTGTCTTCTATATATTGAGGCAACCATTACATACATACATACATACATATTTTATAACGCAATTTTATTTTAAATGAAACAAATTTTTACAAACATATTCTGATTATTATATCTAAAAGAAAAGAAAAAACAAATATATCTGTGGCAATATGGAATAGTAGCTTAAGTAGACTTAAGGAAATTTACCTTTATTATGCTTTATTATGTTCTAGTTAGAATTCGCAATGCTTAAAATGATACACATGGAAAGAAAGCTTCTCATGAAAGTAGAATCCTGCATTAGATCCTTTTAATCTCTTACCGGTAGCTTCAAAGTTTCTGAAAAACACTGCTTTGCTTAAGTCTACTTAAGCTACTATTCCATTTTGCCACAGATATATTGGGTCGAACTCATTCACTAGTTGCGATGGTCAAACCCATTGTGTAAAAAATTAAGTAGTGAACAAGTCTACTACACACATATCTACATACATACATATCTATATGCATATAGAAATAAATATTTATACATATTTACAGCAGAATTCAATTGTGTCAATTGATTTCGGAACCTCTATTCGATATCTATTACATCATCTGGCTCAGGACTTGAAGCATTAGATGACAATGTTGAATCATAACATTCTTCTTTTTCACGTTTTTCGCGCCTCTCGCGTGCTCGACGATTCTGAAACCATATTTTCACGCGAGTACTTGTCAAGGCTAATGATTCCGCCAAATTATTGGCATCTTCGGCACTTAGATAGTTGGAGTTTTTGTAGGCATTTTCCAGTGTTTGCAATTGAGCAGGAGTAAAGGGAATACGAGGCAAGCGACCCGGTGTACGTCGAGCAGGACCTTGACGTACAGATCTGGGTAATTTTGGTGGATGAAAGCGCGAATACTGCAACCAATCAAATACAGGCATTTCTTCCAAACATTGCAAATGCTTGTCCGGTTCCTCTTGTTTGTGATTCTGCTGTAGCTGTTGCAAAAATTCCAGTTTATTTTCCTGATTATTTATAACCATCATGAATGGATGAAATTGAGGAATCTTATTATCACGTCTAATAAGTCCGATCGAGCGGTTAGTTCCCTCATATTGTTCGCCAGCTCGATTTAGTATATAATCAATACTAAAATCTGTCATGTTTAAACAAAAATGAAAATGAAAACGAGAAGATCCTTTTCAAGTGATAGTTAACGTTGTACTGTGTTGCTTTTTATTTTGTTTGTGATTTTAAAGGATCTCTGCCAAACCTCCATATTTTATAAGCATTTGCTATTTCATTTTATAACATAATGTTGTCTCGTTTTAAATACAAACAAAAAAAAAATAACAAAAAATCTCATACAAAAATACATTGAGATATTTTGGGTGTTCAGCTCTATTTACACTAAGTTAAATAAAAGGGGCGTTAGTCATGCCACACAATTACAAATTGAGTTGCAACAACAGTTCTTAACGTATCTCAATACAAATACAAAAACACCAACATATAATTTTTACTAGTTTATCAGGTAGTGCAAATACTGTATCACGTTATCGCTATTCGTTTAAATAGGAAACAAAACCCTCATCAAATGTAACACGCCTATTTAAACAAACTGCTTCGACCCTTTTAAGCATATCGTATTTAAAAATTTTTGACGTTTGCTTATTCTCTTTTTATGTATGATATAATTTTGTTGCTAATATTATTTGATTAGTACTAAATACAATATTACATTTACTACATTTGATGAGAAAATAAGTTGAAAGGCATATTTACATCTGATTTGATTTGTTTTTCAATCATGTACATATCGTTACCTTAATATAGAAAGGCCCTAACTCATTATTATTTTGAAATCGAGTGTTTTGTATGTATTTGGATACAAGAATGAAAAAATCCCGATTTCTAAAAAATAATGAGTTAGAGCCATTCTATATAAAGGTTACGATATGTACATTAGAGTGGCCGTTAGTTGTATGGAGAATTTTTTTTATTTCTTATATTCTTTCCACCAAATCGGTTCAGTTTTATGTAAAAAAAATTTTAAAAAATTTCATATCGATAAGTTGTGTTTTAGGGGGTGCGTCCGCCTCTCAAAGTTGGCCCTCAAACCCATTTATTCAATGTATTTGTTTTTTAGTTTTCTTTTGACTATATGTACATGCTAAATATAAACAATTTCCATATAAATATAATTTTGTTACATAAAATTTTTGGTATTTTGTTGGCTATTTTCTTCATTATTTTCTAAAATATTAATTTTAACAAAAACTTTCCTTGACGCGAAGAGCTAAAATATTTCCGTACGTCATATGAAAAAAATTACATTGATAAATGGGCTTGAAGGCCAACTTTGGGGGGCGGCCGCACCCCCTAAAACACAACTTATCGCTATGATTTTTTTTTATATTTTTCACATAAAACTGAACCGACTTGGGGGGAGAGAATATAAGGAATCAAAAAAAAATATGAACAGTTACTCTAATATCCATAAATATGTACATACATAAATATTAGAGTTATCAACCAGATTTAGAATAAGTCGAAAACTATTTGACAATTCTCGAATAGCTCGAGAATATCCTAAATGGATATTTTTTGGAAAAAGTTGTTTTCTATAATCTATAATTTTTTAAATTCCCGCTATAGGAAGTTAGTGTGATTCTAGCCCGATTTTCGAAAATAGAGTTTTCATCATATTTCGACGTTTGGAGGAACTGGTTCGTAGTCGATTGCGACTTTTTTCGCGCTGATGTCGCTCCCTTGTTGCAATACAAGCATAACTCAAAAAATCTAGTTTTACAGAAAATAAATTTATAATAAACATAATATGCAGGTGAATACACCTGCCATTTGTATAAAATTTTTGCACAAGATTAAATATGACACAAAAATTTTTTCTGAATTATTAACTCCAAAAATGCATTTTTGGAAATACCTACGACTGTGTTGCAATAAATGTGCATACATACATACGTATGTATGTATATATTTTTGATTTTAAATTAAAAATTAAAAGATATAAAACGGGGCGAATTACGTACGGCTTTCGATAACCGGTCGAATTCTCCATACAAACACAATTAACATTTTCTCGATACCGAAGACCGTCAATTGTTCCTTGATTATTAAATAATTACACTGCACAACATTTGTGCAAAATCTAGTAGATTTCCCATACAAAACAAAATATACTTGGTCACTAGATTTTGTCAAAATCTGCTTAAAATCGTTGTTTGGTTATAGTTTTTGAAAAATTTCATTTAAAAAAATCTTGATAAATGTCAAAAAAAAAAACTTGTTGCAAACGGTATAGATTTTCATAAAGAGTTTAATTGAAATCGGCTAGATTTTGTGCAGGTGTAAATACCCTATAAATCGTGATTTCAAAAATGTTTTTTGTCTTTGATAATGAAAAATAAAAATATTGATGCATATTCATAGTCAAAACAAAATATACTTTAACAATTTAAAACCAGTATTACCATCCAAATGCTGGTGGTAAACTCTTACATCCGTGTCAAAAAATAATAATAATAATTTGAGCTTGAAGTGCACGTTAAAACAAAATTTCCATACAAAAACCGGTTTTAAGGTACACGTGTGTGCATCAGACGTTATATTTTGCACATGGTTTACTTTGTTTTGACTATGGCATATATTTATATTCAAAATAAAGTAGACTTTAAGAGCTTAGAACCAGTATTTTGCATGGTAATATTGGTTTTGAATTGCTAAAGTATACTTTGTTTTGACTATGAATATGTTCTTAAAACACATAAATTAAATTAAAGTACGAGTATTATACGATAGTTTGAAAAATAAATCTAAAAAGTATGTGTTGGATATAATGGTTTGGAACGAACCTTCTAGCACAGACAATAAATAATAGTTTCCTTAAAGAATCATAACTGCGAATTTTTTTTCGTTCATAGACAAGACAACGCATTGTCGAACAGAATTAGGCATACATAAATATGTATATTGCTCCTTTCTTGCAACATAAGCATAACTCACAAAAGCTAGTTGTGCAGAAAATTAATTTAAAGTTTTCAAATTAAAATTAAAATTGAAAATACAGCCAATGGAGATATAAAAATAATATTTTTTTCTCAATAAAACATCATTATTTCTGAAACTACTGCAGAATCAGATAATTTACAATTGCTGTATTAGGTTATGAATTGAATAATTTGGTTTATATATTAATAAACAATAAAAATAATAATATAGAGTATTAAAAAGCTTCTTTCAAAATAAGATATACTTATTTTATTATCACGCCAAGCAACTAATTTTCTTACTTGATTGATTGTTAACAAATTTAATCAAGTTTAAAATAAAATAAAAAGATGACATAGAAATACGTATGATAATATCTATACACAGTAAAAAGTTGTGATTTAAATTTTTTTTTATCCACGGCAGTTTTCATTATAAACTATTTTGGAATTAAAATTTAAAATTAGCTTCGAAATAGTTTATATGTAGAACCAAAATTCCTTTATCTTCATACTATTTTAGGATAAATTTTATAATTTTTTGGGTTTGTTATATAACTATATGTATACATATATACAGACTTGATATTAAAGTTAATCCAAAATTGTTTACTGTTTAGCTATCAGAGAACGACAATGAGTACTCGAAGAAAATATACATAAGTAATTAGCCTTAATTTTAGTCAGGGTGACCGATGACATTTTTCAAAAAGTGGCACCAAATGGGGGATTTATCAAAAAAAAGGGGCAAAATTAAAAAAAAAAACGAGAAAACTACACTAAACTTTTTATTTTTAATGTATTTTCATATGACACACCCTAAAAAACGGGTGACAAAAAGTGGCAAGGCAGTCGAAAAAGTGGAAAAGTGGAATCGATATATCGAAAAAGTGGCAATTTGCCACTTTAGTCGGTCAAACGGTCACGCTGATTTTAGTAACTAAGCATAATCGTAATTGGCCTTTCACACACGAGAACAATTGTGCTGGCATAACATGCCAGTTTGTAGGTGAGAGAGGCAAAGAGAGGGGTTTCGTGTTTGGCATAATTTTTCAACCAGCTACAACCAGTGCTGCCAGAATGATGATTTTATCATATTTTTGATGATTTTTGGGCCAAAATATGATTTTAAGATTTTTGTTCTCGAATGATGTTTTTTAATTTTGCAAATTATGAATTTTACTTTCAATACATACATATGTATGTACAATTTTTTTTGTTGTTCTAAAATGTTTATCAATAGCTACACCTATAAAGAAAACATTTTTGTACCAGCGAAAATTATAAAACAACTGTACATCAGTGATGCAAAATGTGGCACTATTGGGCCATTTGTGGAACTTTTGGATGTTTTTGGCCCTGTAGTACTCTCTAAGATATTTTGGCCCTTTCAGCTCAAAATTCAACTAATTCCTTGAAACCTTTGAGTACACTTTTTAATTGAGTTTTCTACGTTTTAAAAACTACTTTTATTTTTGAAGATTTTTATTTAAACTGGTTTCCGAAATCTGCGCCAGATCATGTTTTCAGTGGGAAAACCAATAGTATTATACCAATTGCTATTAAACTTTTTCAAAAGGAACAGAACAAGTAAATAAGCAATATCGCAAGATCCAGCATTTGAAAAGCTCAAAGATTTAAGTAGAAGTAAATTTTGCAAAATGGTTTCTACCATTAAAAATTGTTTATGTAAACTTTTGTATACAAATATATACAGAATTATTCAAGGAACTCTGTCTATTCACCAATCCTCAGTAGGACTGAAAATTTATATTGAAATCAACAATAAAATTTGAAAATTCGCTTTTGTTTTCAATATAAATTTTTAGTCGAGAGTTTTCTTTCGATATTGTGAAACAGGCCATAATAGAAGAAATCATCGTCATGTAAAAAATACTGTGTCATATTTAATACAATTAAAAAAAAATAATGAAATCTAGTTCTAATAATTGTTATGATGAAGATATTTTAAAACTTAACACAAAAAAATACTTTTATAATTACTTTATAATTACATAAATAATGTTTTTTTTAACTAAAATTTAGTTTTTTAAGCAACATACATACATATAAAATATGTATTTACTTTAATTTAACAAAAATACTTAAAAAAATTTTAACTTTTGTCGCTAAGTTCTGTTTTTGCTCTAAACAAAATAAATCACTTATTATTAATACATACTTTTGTCTCTATTTAAATTAAAAGATTATAGTCGAGTACATTAAAAAACTTTTTTGGCACTATCAAAAGTATTTTGGCCCTTTTAAATCGTTAATTTGGCCCTAAACCAAAAAAGCCAAAATGCATCACTCCTGCACATATGTACCTTATATGTATGATAAAAACATTGGCAATGTCGAGTACTTATTTTGTTTGAATTTCTTAACTAATTTTTCATTTAATGTAATTTTTATATAAGTTACTTTAATGATCTCATTTTTTTTATTGAATTCAATTTGAAAATGCTTTCCAAATTCTTTTTGTAAAATAAGCTAGTAAATACCTTTTTATTGATGAAAACAAAATAAAATTGGTGTACGTCGAATAGTTTTGTTTGCCCACTGTAAATATGTCAATTTTTACTTTTATTTAAAAAAAAAAAAAAAATTGGACTTGTGATGATTTTTTTCTTCAAAATATGATTTCTTTCCGACAAATGATGATTTTCTTCGCAAAACTTCTGGCAGCACTGGCTACAACCCCGCATCACCAGCACAAAACCAATACACACATAACTTTAAAAAACAGCAAATATCAAATGCATACAAAAAACACTAACACACACAAAGCTATGTATGCGTGCACATTTTTATGTCGGATGAATTAGTCTCGTGTGTTCTTACAAAAACAAAAATTGTGCGGCATAAAAATTAGTCTCGTGTGTGACAGGCCATTGTAGCGCAAACAATTCGTACGCTCACATATTTTCTCTCAAGCAACTATGGCTACATATAGCAGTTTCCAACATATTTTCAAGAGCATCTCTACTTGGTTCTTGCGAAAAACTAAAATACCCTACAACTACAAATGACTCTCAATCTCACTTATAGGTGTATGCTTATACTCTGACTATGGATATTTAATGGGACAAAAAAATATACTTATGATATTCGGGATATTTATTCATCATTCACCACCGCATACATACATTTGTTTACAGAAAATAACCCAGTTGACCACGGCTTTCGTTAATGATATCGATTTCGAATATATCTCGAACATTTATCGTGGAAAACTATCAAAAATTAATCGAAAAATGTTCACCTGTCGCTCAGTTTTTTCCCAAGAAACATTCGATCTCGAATTTCGCTAGCAATATCAAAAGTGAGAGATTATCGAATTAATTTCGATGCCGCAAAAATGTAGCAGAAAAAGTAAATTTTTTTTTAGGCAGGCTTTGAACATGGTACCTCCATTCCAACAGACTCGCACACATCCGCTAGGCTATCGTGGCAAATTTGTTTCTGTTGAATTATTGCACATATGAAGGTATGTGTTCTTATTTTATTTTTTAATTTACAGTGCTGTTATGCATCGAACTTGGTATTTCTAGACTAACAGGCTGACACACTTCTACGCAGCTACCGTCACACATTCGAAAAATTATTGAGAGAAGTGCGAAGTTCAAAGCTTTAGCGAACATTCGAATTTTTTTAGATTTGCGAACAAATATCGAACAATTTTGTTTCGAAATTTCTTCGCTTTAGTGAGCATTCGTTTTTATCGAATTTCAGGTGAAGTGGGAAAATGGAAAATGTGTAGGTGTGTGTGTTTGTGTGGCTGTTTGACAACATGTTTTATGTGTGTGTTCAAATAAAATAGCCCTGTATATACGCATGTGTAGCCGATTAATAGTCAAAGTATTTTTATACACATGCGTATGATTGTAGCTCACACAGTCTATAAATTTTATAGACGCATTTAAAAAAATGCGTATAAACGGAGCTGTTGGATGTTTGTAGTTATACGTTTTTTGGTTTAAAATTAATGCGTGTGTTTGCATATGAGCGTGTTTTTTATGTTTATCTGGCTCATTCATAGTTGTTTGACGGCCAATACTCAAAGAGTACTTAAAACGATACTTTTGTCATTCTATGGTACATATACGGATTCATGATAAATGGACTTACGCTATTTTTAAAATAAGCGGGTTTCTTATGTATAGATACATATGTATGTATGTATGTATGTTTGTATAGTATGTGTGTAGAGAGTCGTAAATCGTTAAAGTTATTCAAATATACAACTATTTCTCTCAAATAATAATGTTACTTTGTGGATAATAATTCGAGTTAGTTTATTTTTGTATAGCTCATTGATGATAATACCATTTCTATTAAAAAGTATGCGAACGAATTGAGTAGCAATAATGCGTGTTACAAATAGTTTTGGTACGAGTAATTTGTTGAAATTTTGTTTACAATAACATTGTTAACAGATCGTCAATTTCGATAAGACACTTGATATTTGATGGAACTCTCTTTGGCAGTCATTCAGTTACTCGTATTCGTTAGACAATAGAAAACAATTGTACATACTAGTAGCATTTAACTTAGAAATGGTAGACATTACACACACACACAGCACAGTGATGGGAAGAAAGTATTCGGCGTAGTATCTCTGACACAGATTATGTGGCAAGATATCGACCACACCAATTATTTAAGTATGGATATATGTATGTATATAGGAGTATTTTGTCCATTCAAATAATCATCCCTTTTAATACGGCATTTGCTTTGTTTAATTGATATAATTGCTTTAGTTTTTATTTTTTTTTATTCCAAAGAGTTCTTGCAGATGCAATATTTTTTAGTCTCTGCATCATCGGTACATTTGGCCGTATTTTCATAAAGACTTTGTCTGCTAATGTCCTCAACATTAAAGTGAATGCGTTTGTTTTGCACATCATAATCAACATGAGTGCTAAACAATGTTTTGGGTTTGGTTATGGGCTCAGTTATGAAATCAATTGCATAAGTGGTTATATTATTTAAGGATTTCAAATCATCTGGATAACGTGATTTAGCATTCGTAACTTCTTTCAGTTTTAGTGGACTACATAGAGACGTTAAGTTGTTGTGCTCGTAGTAATGATTAATTTCTTCGACTACAAGTTTAGCTACTGTTTGCACTACTTTATTTTTTGTTGATTCCTGCTTCAAAGGTAAACAGGTGCACCAGGCCTCTGGTATACGGGCATCATTGCAAGTACGGTTTTCTGGTAGCTCCTCAAATATACTTTGACATTTAGGGCAATCAAACGTCTGTTTCATTTGATAGTTGGATTCTGCCAATTTCAATAGATGCTGCAACGTCATATGTATGTCGAATGAATTGGTCAAGCGCTTTTGATTGATTTCTAAATTTGCTACTAACTGAGGATATGCTTGGCGAAACCATTTGGGCAGGAATATGAAAAACATTGGCAGACGTTCTTCCAAAAAGCCTTGAGATAATTTCAGTAATGGACCAAAACGGGCACCATGATCACTAAAAAACATAATCACTGAGTTTTCAAATATACCAAGTCGTTCCCATTTTTTAAAATATTTCACCATTGTCTTGTCCATTGTGGCGGGCACATCATAGGAATTGTGACTGAAGGAATTGGTCCAAAAAAATCCAAAATTCGATTGGTTTATAAAGCGCGCCGCAAATTCCGTAGCATAATCATATATATACTCTCCAAATTGTTTACGTCCAATACAATAATTTAAACCAGCCTTTTTTTTATTTTTCATAGATTTTTCCATTGCCAATGCGATAGGACGAAAGTAATATTCAGTTGGTGGTTTGCTAAAGCCTTTCAGATGATAATTAAATGTCGATATGAAACTTGTATCTTCAGCATACGCTGTACGATAGCCTTTATTTTTGAATGAAGTCCAAATAAAATTGCAATTATCAAAACCACCCACCTTTCGAGGATTGCATTTGGTGTACACAGTGTTTTTCGTATAACCTGATAGCAGCGGCATTAAATTGGGCAAAGTATTGTCGCCAACCTAAAAGCAAAGTTATTGAATTAATATCTTTCTAATCGTTTTACTCGAATACATTTCTTAGGATAAAAATTAACGTATGGTGATTTGGTTGATTTACGTGGCTGCCCGCTTCTCGCAGGCATTCGAGTAGAATCTAGATGATTTCTTTTTCATCGATAGTAACACATGATACTATTTAAAAAATTTAGTCATACATTTGTGCATACATACATATCGCTCATTTACTCAAAGAACGTCATAACTAAAAAAACTATATTTATGATTTGAACAGGCTATCGCTTTGTAAGCCAAATTACATATGATAATTATTAATGAACAAATAACACCAAAGTTAGTTGTAAATATTCTGACTAACACATAGTTGAACGGAACAACTAGCTGTTTTCGAAGGCCACTAAACCTTCATCATCAGCGTTCTTTTGTGTTTGGTCCACTGTGTGTGGTGTCAGTTAAAAAAAAAATAGTTTGCCAGAAAACGAGTTTAAAGTTTTCAATTTACACACATCTTTTGGAGAAAGGAAATTTATTTTTTCTCTCAAGAGCTGAGTATCTTGTTTACGATACTTGTATGAAATTTTCACACAATATTAATAACGATATGAGGATTAATTCTGCGTCATTGATAAAAAAATCGAATTTTTTTTAGTTATGATGTTCTTTGAGTAAATCAGCAATATGTGTATGCATCTATTCGTATATCAAAATAAAAGACTAAAGAACATTATTGGGAATAGTCAAGCAATGTGTTTGTAGACGAAAGCAGTAATATAAAAGATCAAGTAAAAATTATATAGATATGGGCATTTCCACATGAATGTCAACTTTTTGTATCGTGCGACACCAAGCAAATATGCTGGTTTTTTCAAAGAAACCGACATTTTTTTACTTCTTGATATATTTGTGTAGGCCGTCAGCAGCTCTACGTTGGATAAAATTTTAAGAAAAATCTAGTCACGTTGTTCAGAAATACAAGGTTTATTGCTTGCTGTCGCACGCGACAAAAAGTGGAATTTCTCGGAGAAATGCCCATGTCTATTCGCCTGGGGGCTTCACGTACATATGTACATACGAACATAGTCGCCCCCACTCCCAGCTCCGCTCTTTTGATCCACTTTCGATAATTGTATGGCCGTGAATTCAATTTAAAGGTATATAAAGAATTATTTTAGTCGTTAAATTTCTCCATTGCTCTGCAATGGAGCAGCAATCCCGATCTTCCTTCAGTGCATCTCTCGCTTTCGTAAGGTCAACCTGTCGGTCTTTCGGGTGAGGATTATGTGTTCTTATATTGTTTAAATTTAGTTGAAACGGTTGAAATTTTTTTCTTTGGTTTTTCCAAGTTGAGTTTGCAATGCAAAGCTGTGAATTATGACCCAGTAAAAAAAACACTCTCCAAGGAAGTCATTAAAATGTAGTCTTTTCGATCCGGAAGTAGTGAAAATTTGGATCACTTCAAATGATTTTTACATAAGCTTGTCAGTGTAAGAAGTTCTCCTTTTCAATGCTTAGTGATTAGTCACTAAATTGGAAGCGATTTTAAGAAAAATTTGCTTTTTGGAGAGTTCTATAACAATATTTTCATCTAGGAAAAATGGTAAAAAGTTACTAATTATTACATTTTGTTCCTTTTTATACGAATTTAAGCGCGAAACAGTGTTTTCATGGAAATTTAAGTAAATGACTTTTAAACTTTAATTTCAATTTCAAAACTAAATATTTTATATTATTTATATTTCTATAATTATAATGAATAAATTACCTTATTATAGCCCATAAGTTCGTACCACTTGTTATCAACGAAATATTTATATGTTTCTGGCATTGTACGCCGAAAATTTATACGTGATAATGTATCAATTCCAACCATTAATATGCTAGACACACGGGTCTTAATAGTGGTATTTTGAGTATCCTGTTGCATTAAAGTTTTATTAACTTGTACAAAAGAAAAGGCATCTTCTTGTAATGTTAATTTTTTGGATTTTAGCTTGCAATAAACAATAATGCCATTAATATGTGTTGGAACCACGAAGTCTTGATGAAAGTTTGTGCAAGGTAATAATCTGTAATAAAAGATATGATTATACATACATACATATATATGTACATATACATCACTAATTCAGCCGCTACTTTTTCCCACAATGTTGATAAGTTTTAATTACTTTTTCTATAATTAATTATATATGGACGTATGTATGTATTAAGTCGAGCTTGGACTAAGTTATTTTTATAAACTAGTGAATGAGTTCGACCCAAGTCTACTCGTAACGTATACAATACACTGTTTGTAGCGAACTTTAAGTTATTTATTTTAGCAAAAGTTACTCTGCATTTCTACTTGCACAGAACATTTCGTTATTCAGTATTTCGTGTTAAAGTGTTTTTTTTTACATTTTATTTTTAAGAAAAGTAACACTCAGGCAATGAATACCTACTACTATTACTAGGTGTTATATTCTTTAGGAAAGGAATAGTGATAGAGAGGACAGGTAGTGAAGGAAGAGATAGAGGAAAGCTTTTTACAAATCTGCTTTTTGCACGATTTTAACAAGGCAGTTTTGCAGCGCCTCTAGTGTCAATTAGGCGTATCAAATTTTCGAAGCTGTGTCTACACCTTTTTCAAAAAGCGTCAAGGTAATTTAGATTTATCAATTTAAATTCAGAAAGCGTCAATTGTAATTCAGAAAAAGAAAAAATTTTATAAACTATTTTAATTTATTTGAATTTATTTAAATTTTATTATAGCAGAAAAATTATTTTGTTTATTTTTGTTCCCCTCCAATAGTTACTGTTCTGCAGTTCATATAATTTTTTACCATAAAATTTTTATGTAGGTATTTTTCTTTATAATATTTATTATTTTCTGAATTACAATTGATGGTTTCTGACTTACAATTGACACTTTCTGAATTACAACTGGAAAAGGTGTATAGCAGAGATGGGCGCGTGTCGTGTTTTTTTCTCGTTACACAACACCAAATGTTCCTGACAAAAAATTTAATTTCGTGCGTGTTCGAGTCGTTTCGTGTTGAGCAAAATTGACACAAAAAGTGCGAAACGATTTTAGATGTAAAATAAAAATAAAGTGTGTATGAATAAATTTCCAGTTGAGAAAAAATTTACGACCTGGCCCACGATGTCACCAGAAATCGTTCGATCGACAACTTGTATTGCAAACAACAATAACTTTAGAAAATTTGTTGCATTGTTTGCAATACAAGTTGTCGATCGAACGATTTCTCGTGACATCGTGGGCCAGGCCGTTAATATTTTGTATCCTCAAACACACAACACCAGCATATTTGTTGATATTGTATGGGCCTCTGAAGCTTAAAGTTCTGTACGTATGTATGTATTAGCTGTGGTGGCAGATAGTATCAGCTGGCAGTGCCAACTTGGTGTCATATTTTGAAAAGCGACTCTTGAAAAAAATCAATTGTGCAGTATTGTGTTGAAAAAATATTTCGCGTGCGTGTTTCGTACGTGTTGAGCGTCTTGGTATTCGTGTCGTTTCGTGTTGGAAAAACTCGACACGCGCCCATCTCTAGTGTGTAGTAGCCATTTTATTGGATATATTTCTTCGCCGATGATACACTGCTACACAATGCCGACGAAGGAGGCCTCTCTGATGTTACATTAAGATTTGCATACGATTAAGCCGGTGTAGTCCAGTAACCAGTGTCTATGCCTTCATTAGTTGAACTTTATTAAAACAACTGATAATACAAAGGGACACTAAGGCACATCAGACAAATGCGTGGTGTTATTATTTAATGACTTTGGCCAAGTTTACATCTGTGTGAAATGTGTAAAAAAAAAAAGCGTAACCACTAATTACTAATGAAAAACAGTTTGATTCAGACATGTATTTATTGATTTAAACATACGTACATATATAAATGATGGCCAATTACAGGCATTTTGAATAAAAGAAAAGGATTTTATATATATTTTTTATATATGTAACTTAGGAGTCCAGTACAAGCAAACCTCGACGCCGACCAATTACACCCAACTCTTTTTTTACACGGTGAATGCGTTCCTAAGAAAATCGTGCAAAAAAATGGTGCAAAAAATACATGCAACATATGAAAAATGTAAATCGTATGGCAAATCAAAAAGTGCGATGCGCACCATCTTCTCATTAATATTATGAGCTAATATTTTAACAGCCTTATTTTTTACCTAAGGAAAAGTTTGAAATCTGGTTCGGCGAAAAAAACGAAATTTTTTTTGAGAATCACCCTAGTGTACAGCATATGAGTATGATTCACTTCACGTTCTTGCTCCGAATCGAAAAAAAAATATTGAATGACACATTAACGGCCTGGCCCACGATGTCACTAGAAATCGTTCGATCGACAACTTGTATTGCAAACAACAATAACTTCAGAAAATTTGTTGTTGTTTGCAATACAAGTTGTCGATCGAACGATTTCTCGTGACATCGTGGGCCAGGCCGTAAGCTTGTTATATGTTTTTTCACTTTTTTTTAATTTTCGGAACAAAGACATTTTTTCTCCGATTTTGCTAAAACTTGGCCAAACCTTTTAGTGTATAAAATAATAATAAATATACAAAGTTTCATGAAGCTCGAATTTTTGTCTATACTTTATGACATTTTTTCATTTCAGGATATAGGGGAAGGATGCGAATCCTTGCACAGACATTTTTAAAATTTTACATTTGGTTACCTTTTACCAATTAAAAAATGTGAACCAAATTTAAAATATTTACAATAGCTCTTTCTATTTTTGGTCACTCGTTATATGAACGAAACGACACTGTGCGCCACTCTCACGCCGCCCCACTGGCATTTTTTTCCTTTTTTTTTTTGCGTTTTATATTACATAATTGATTTTTTTTTCAAATTAGGCGGTTTTTTAAAGATCGTTACATAACACTTTTTTCCATCTGAGGCTTGCTGATGCAAACTCTACTATTTGAAAACGCTAGATTTCTAGTAATAAACTCTGTAAAAAAATCATCTTTAATCTCATGTGGCATCGAATCCTAAAATAATTTCTGAGAACTTAAATTCAATTGCACATAGTCATCCAAGCAATAGCACAGTACTTTCTAATGTGGAAATCGCATATTTTCAAATCGCGTACATTAAAAAAAAACATTCATTCAGCTAATTAAGTAACATCATTAATAATTCTTCATTGTTTTTAGGAAATTTATTATTTGACATATTGTCATTAGTTTATTTAAATTAAAATTTATTTGCTGGTGGTTAAGCATTGTCTATATATTTCATTGGTGCTTAGCCAAATCATCAGTAGGCTTCAACCACATATTTTGAAAGTATGTGCTTGAGATAAGAGGTTTGTGACTGTTCAAAATATATGGTTGAAGTCTACTGATGATTTGGCTAAGCACCAATGAAATATATAGACAATGCTTAACCACCAGCAAATAAATTTCAATTTAAACTCTTCATTGTAGGAATGAAATTGTTCATTAGCTTATTGAAAGTTTTCATTATATGCATGAAATTCTTCATTAATACAATGAATTCTTACATTAGCTCGTTATTAATGACAAAATTCATTGATCAAATTAAGATTTTTCTTTCAGTGTATTTTCTAGCACAATTTTCTTTTATGCACAATTTTCTTACGAACGTATTCACCGCGAAAAAAAAGAGTTGGGTTTTACGCTCAACTAAATATTAAATTAATTAACGGCCTGTCCCACGATGTCACCAGAAATCGTTCGATCGAATACTTACATTGAAAACAACAACAAATTTTCTAATGTTATTGTTGTTTACAATACAAGTTGTCGATCGAACGATTTCTGGTGACATCGTGGGACAGGCCGTAAGAGTCGAGATTTAATTTTTTTTATTAATTGACAGAAAACTACATTTTATCTCATTTATAATTGTGTTGAATTCTTATTTGCATGAAATTTAATTCGTTTTTTGTTTGTTTTGAGTTTGTAAATCAGTGTTGCCAGTTTAGGGGATTTGTCCCCAAATTGGGGATTTTTAAGCGATTGGGGATGAAAATTTCGTATTGTGGATCTGGGGATGATAATCAATTTTGAGGGGATAATTGTGGGGATTTTTTTATAACTGATGTTTTCAAGAATGATTTTTGAACTAAGAAATATGCGTCTGGAAAAGTCTAAAAACAAAAATACGCAACAAAATGCAATACGACTTGTTGGAATCACTTCTTATGCAAGCCATACACCTTGGGACCGTTGGTACAACACGTTGGATTAACAAGTTATGTGTTTTGCCCACAAACTTTACAACAACGTGTACAACATTAGAGCACAACTTCATTTCTTATTTTTTTTTTTTTTTTGGAGTAAACGACGTCGCGTATTGTAATGGATGGTTTTTTTTTTATGACAAAATAAGAAGAAGAAGAACGTAAAAAGGACAGAAAAAAAGAATTTGGTTAAAGGAGTGATTTATAGAAAAAAAAGTATTCTAATAACAAACTTTTGGAAATATTAAGAGAAAGTGAGCCAATAGACTATAAAAATTACACGTGGGTGTCAGACGAAGTATTCAATGACCTTTCATCAAAAGTTCTGATGCATATACAAAAGCAGTTCTTCCGCGCAAACTCTTATACAATTATATAAATTCACTTATTTCTATTGAATTCTCCATTTTATACGCAAATTTGAATTCGAGCGCGATGTTTTTCATATGACTACAACGAAAATAACAAAAATGAACAAAATGAAATGAAGTTGTACAACAAACTCCTAAATTTTACAACATGTTTATACAACTTGCAAAAAATCAAATCTTTTTAATCTTTCGTACAACCGATACACAACTTCATACGACGACCCCACACACTTTACAATCTTATACACAACTTGCTCATGTTGTACCAACAGTCGCAAGGTCTGTGGCTTGCTTTAGAATAAACACACACTTTAAAAATAATTCAATTTGTTGTGACAAATTTAATCCTTCTGCTGAAACGCTAAAGCTTTTTAATACAAGTACTGTGCACAACAAAGTTTCTGAGGCTGGTGAATCAAAAGATTTCGGTTCTGAAGTTTTTGAAATGGTAAACTTTGGTTAAAAAAAATTTTTATACTTGTGTATATTAATTGAACTATGTGTAATTTTTTCTTTACAAGTTTTATAAGTACAAATTAAATTTATATGAATGTAAATATAGCTGTCGATACAAATGAATTTTATTGAATAAATATGTTATTTTTGTCATTATTTTTCAAATAAAATTAAAAAATTTTATTTTTTTCACAAAAGAAAAAACTTTAATCAAAAAAACTCAATTTGGGGATTTTTGGGGATGACAAATCAAAAATTGGGGATACGCTCTAGAAAAAAAAAACTTGCAACAATGTTGTAAATTTATTTTAGATAAGAAACTGCGCTACTACTTACTTAAAGCTAGCATCAACATTTGTGCCACTTCCGCTACGAAGTATTTGCTTGTAGCAACACAATAAATCTTCCGCTATAGGTTTAGATTTTTTAGAAACAATTTTTAAGCCTTCAGCCACCGTATAGTTTATGTGTAAAATATATTGAGCTTTGATCTCATCAAATGAACTTGTAACAATTGGCTTATCTTTGGTGCAGCCAGTATAATGCTGGGGCTTAAATATTTTTCGTATGTCTGGTGTGAATGGGTCCACAAATGGTATATGACATTGGCTGGTGTTAATGAAATATCTTTGCTCAACTGCCGATGAAGATTTTGCAGCAGGTGTTTTTTTAACTGATGATGTTGTCAGCGGCTTTGTCGTTGTTGTTGTTTTTATAGTAGTAGTAGTAGTATTTGTCGTTTGTAGGTCAATAATGGCTTCTGTTGTTTGCAATAAACTTTTTTTATTTATATAAATTGCAATTGCTGATTTTTTTATTGCCATTTCATTAATGTTGTGAGTATTTAAGTCAATTGTTATTGCCTTTGAATCGTTTTTAGAATCTATTGTTTTTTCTGTTGTTAAATCAACATTATCATAATTATCATAATCTTTGATAATATTATTCATGGTTGTTGCTCCATCAAAATTAATTGTCTTGGTCATAAATTCAAAATTATTATTAGTAGTGGTACTAAAATATTCATAAGATAATTTTGAGGTAGATGTAGCGCTGGTGTTATTTGACAAACTTGTTAATAAAGTATCGTTATCCTTTTTAAAAGTTTTACATAGCAAATCAGAGGATGTTTTCTCTGATCTCGCTCCATACGTGTTTGTGTTATTCTCAAATATTATATTCGTTTGATTATAATTTGCATTATCCTTTCCATTGTGGCTATTAAAAATGTTTATTACATAAATTGCTTTTACAAGTACAAAACAAGTAAGTAAAACTGTTAGCAACCAGTGTCTTTTGCATACTTGCAAATAATAATGCCTTAGCCTATTAGCATGGTTCAAATTACTCGCATCTTCATTGACCGTCGTCGTATCATCGCTATTTTGCAATGGTTGATATTTAATTTCTTGCATATTTCATTTAATTCTTATATGATTATTTTTATTAAAAAAATCTATTTAATATACTACATATATATATGTATATGTATGTATGTACGTATTTATTTTAATAAAAAATAAAAATAAAAAACTTTTAATTATTTTATTTAAATACTCGAATGTTACGTTACGTCTTTTTTCGAGCGTCTAAGTTTAGTAACTAAAATATGAATAAAATATATTTTGCCGGTTGGTTTGTTTATTTCGCAATTTTATCCATTAAGCTCTTATCAACTGAAGGTTAGAGTTGTTCTTGTTTACTTGAAGCTAGAAACATTTTATCGTAAATTTCATATTGCTTTAAGAAACTATGATATTTTAGTTTATTCAGTTGACCATATACAACACACATATGGGCAATTCCCAAGCGACGGGCGCGTTATTCGTGCACTTTTAGTTGAGCAAAAAACATGAAAGGAATAGAAAGATCCCATATACATATGTATATCTTAAGTGTTTTAAAGAACAAAATTTGGGCGATATCAATAATATAGTAAAAAGATATAAGCGAGAAACGAACGCGACAAAAATAAAGTTATTTTTGTGCACTTATAGAAATATACATAGTTCAGCGAAATTGTATGAACGAAGATCGTTTATGTGTAGATTTATGAAATATAAAAATTTTGTTTTAATATTTTTTTAAATGTGTAAAGCACAAATACGGACGCGACAATTTTTTCCAAAAGAACTAAACGCAGTAACTTTGCTAATATTGATTGAACTTTAATTGAAAAGAAATTAAACAATAACAAATGCTTATTTACAGCTGAAAAAAAAATTAATAAATATTAAATTAAGGTATATGTAAGTGATAGCAAAGTCAAAAAACTTCCCTTATTAGAAAGAACTACGTTCTCCCTCTTTTGTTCTAATGCGTAAGGTTAATGTTAGTAGAAAATTTATAAACTACAAAAAAAGAAAAATAATACCTATTACTTTAAATAATCGCTAAAAAAAAGCGCAACAAAAAAATTATTTTTTTTACAATCACATATTTCTGTCAAAATATTTAAAAAAATTAAAATGCTTTTATTTTTATAAAATAAAGTTTATTATTTAAAACAAAACAAAAATTTAAACAAAAATTTTTTGTTTGTTAAGCTTTTTTTGGAATTACCCATATGTATACACTTAACCCTCGATTTACACGATACTTTTTTTACACGATATTTTTGAATATTTTATGAATTACATTAATTTTGTTTTTGTTTTTATGAATAGCATTTATTTTGTTTAATGAATAAAAGTTTAACCGCGTTATCTTCACATATTATTAACAACAAACATACATACAGTTGATTTCGACAATGTGAAGATATTGGATATAGAGAATATAGAAAGAAAAAGATACACCATAGAAAGCTTACGAATACAGCAAAGGATAGAAAAGACGATGAATATAAAAGAAGATACTAATAATATTAATGCTAGTTACATTGTTGCAATAAAGTAAATCTAAACCGTGTTTAATAATTTGTTTCATGTTTTGTCATTTCTAGAGCTGTTTAAAAAATTGGTTTTTAAACAAAAAAATTTTAATGTAAAAAATAAACTATTATTGTAAGTTTTTATTTAAGTTAATATTTAAAAATGCAATGTTTTTCCAAAATAGACGAAAAAATCCCCTGAAGAAGTCAACAAACAATTGACGAAACGTTGGGAAAAAATGTAATAAAGTCGTTTTATTAACATTAGAAACAACTTAAGGTACGGTCACATTGGTGAAACATTAGCATTAAACATGTTTTTCCATATTTTCCTTAAGTTTTATTCAAAAAAAGATTGTATTTGTTTTGTGGTCACACTAAACATATTTATTTGAACATATTGTTTGTTCAAACAACCATCAAATATCATGGTGTGTATACATGAGGAAACATATTTCCTGAGCGGTCACACTTAACGATGTATGTATTTGAATAAAATAAATATTTCGTAGAACTGTCAAAAAACATAATATTGTTTGCTCAAGGAATTTAATGTGTAAAAAATTGGTCATGGATAACATTGAAGAATTTGTTGTGCTGTGCTGTGGAGCATCATCTCTTTTAGTTTTAGAAGAGAATAATGTTCCCAAAAAAAGGAGACAATGGGTCAGAAAGTGGGTTCAACGGCGAAAATATGATGGATGTTGTGCAAAACTGTTGAAGGAGCTGCGGTCAGAAACTCAATCACTATATAAAAACTTTTTGAGAATGAACTCAAGCGATTTTGATTTTTTGGTAAATATATACTTATATCAAATTTAGTTTGAGACAATTTTGTGGTATACATACTATATTTATACACATACTTATGTATGTATGTATGTGCCTATTTTTAATGTGATTGAAGCTGAAATTTGTGGCACCGCTTATATCAAAGAACCAGCGTGATCGTTTGACCGACTAAAGTGGCAAATTGCCACTTTTTCAACTGCCTTGCCACCTTTTTGGCTGCCTTGCCACTTTTTTCTCCCTTTTTTTAGAGTAGATTATATAAAAATACGTTAAAAATAAAAAGTTTAATGTAATTTTCTCTTTATTTTTTTAATTTTGCCCCTTTTTTTGATAAATCCTCTTTTGGTGCCACTTTTTGAAAAATGTCATCGGTCACCCTGCAAAGAACACAACAAGACTTCGCGAGCCAATTCCCCCTTGCGATCGGCTAGCAGTTACCCTTCGTTACTTGGCGACGGGGGAGAGTTTTAGATCTCTTCAGTATCTCTTCAGGCCTTATTAGCTCAAATAATTGGAACACACACATAAACATTATTGACCAAATAATTTAAAATTCAAATAATAAAAGTTTATTTTTATGTGTTTTGAGTAAACGCTTCTGATATTTAAAAAACTAAGTTGTAATACATATATAATTTCTTAATAAAATCAATTTTTTACGTGATTCTGCCTTTATTTTCGATTTACACGATTTTTCATACAAAAATTTAAAATTTCGATTTACACGACTTTCTCAGGAACGTATCTATCATGTAAATCGAGCGATATACACATAAAATATTCAAAAATATTCAATAAAACACATAAAAATCGTGTAAATCGAGGTATTTCATAAATCTCTCAATTTACACTAAAACCAAAATCAAGGCGCATTTATTAGGTGGCAGCACTACACCAAGTGACTAATGTCTTTATACCAAGCCAAATGTCAAATTTGGATTATATAGGTATAATCCTAAATACATGCTTTTATTTGTGTATCCATAAACACCTAACGAATATTCAGTTTTGTATGGTGTTTGACATTTCTTATAATAAACATACAATCTAACGATGCTACCTTGTTTTGAAAAGTAAAATGATAATTTATAGCAACAAATTTGTTGTAGAAATGCGGGTACCTGATTGATGTGCCTTGACCAAAATAATCGTGTAAAAGTGAAATCGTGTAAAAAAGTATCGTGTAAATCGAGGGATAAGTGTATAGTGCAGTATGCCCATTAGACCGTATCAGAAAAAAAGTTCTTCGTACACCAGCGAATATAAAGTATTGTTCCAAGGATATATAAAAAAAAATTTTTATGCCGAACGTAGGGGTTGCCTTTTTAGTTTTTTCGTTATATCATCCATATTTACAGTGCGATTTTAAAGTTTGATATAGCGAATTTTTTGTCTCAGGGAGGCCAAAACTTTTGTTCTTAGGCCCATTGACCTCAAGTGTACCGTTTTAGTATTTACCCCCCAAATCTCATTTTCTACCACCCTAATGTGACACCCTAATGTTAGAAATTTATAGCTCGAGAAAAATCATAAAACTTTTGCTAAGAAAGTATTTCGATAATTACAGCACAACTATTTAAGAAATGCTTTTATAAATTCATAGTTGCAGACCGCAGGGGTCATCTTTTTAAATTTGTCATAGCTTCAGTATTTACATTCAGATATTAACGTATAATATATCGATGAGTTTGTCTGTTTCAGACCAATTTTTTTAATTCAAAAGTTTTTGACCTCAAGTACGTCTATAGTATCAACCCATCATATCTCAACTTATACAAAAAGAATTAAAACAAGTAAAATAAAAGCAAATATTGTGGCGTGCGCGAGTCCACAGGTCTGGCACGGCGGCGAATTAGCGCATGTAAACACGGGGAAGAAGCGTTGTATTGAGCACAGAGTTGCATGGAGTGGTAGTAGAAAAAATGAACCATGAGAAGAAAAAAAAAATAGAAAAAAAGATGGCTATCGCGCGGGAGCCAAGATGATTCGATCACAGAATACCAGAAGTGAAGAAAGTGACAGGTCAAAAAAGCTAGGATCAGGTTTTTAAAATTCGTGGGAAAAAGAGACAACAATAGTGCATTTGTTATTAAGAAAGTATGAAAATAAACAAACTGAAAACGAAAATTATAAGAATGTGAAAAAGCAAAAATGATTAGAAAAGTTTTATAAAATTTAAATTTAATCATTTTTATGTGTTTTAAGCAAAAAAAAGTGAAATAAAAGGTTGCGAGTGTTCATTAAGTGTTTCCGGCATCTTTCAATGGCAATATTGCTGGATATAGTGCAGAAAACTTCATCTGGGTGAGAACGAGGAGTCTGTATTGGCCATTAAGGAATTCGCTCAACATGCCGGAGTTACATTTGTTCCATATATTGGGGAGTCTTAAAATATTGTCTACAATTGATTGATTATCCTCAGGAAGATGTTTGTAAAGTTTATATCGATGCCTTGTCGACATTCATCAGTGCCACAAAACATTCATTGCTTTGTACAAGCAGAATGGCATACAAGCACATATATACATATGTACAAGGTGTTGGAAATGCCATTACCATACTAATTCCTAAATTGAATCAAATTGTGCGTGACGATAAAAAGGTTTCCCTTGTGCTTGCTGCACTTGAAAGTTTCTCCTATATTTTGAAACACAATTCTCTGCCGGGTGAAAATTGAATGATTGCAATTTTGATGAGCCTGCTGGCGGCAATGACGACGAAAGTGAATACGAAGGTGCTGGTAATTTGCTGCCATTATTGGGTCAGGCTATGGAGGCCGCAAAATTCTCCATGTAAATTGTCGCATCTACGTTGGTAAGTAAGCAAAAATTCATGTAAATTTATAGTTTATAATAATTAGCACTTGCGGTTTTTAAATATATTTGCAGCAAAAAGCTAAGAAGGATGAGAAACTGGATTCACAAAGGGCCTTTGTACATAGAGCTTTGGCCGAATGTTTTGGTGCTTTGAAAAACTGCACCGGAAACTATTTCGATACATTCTGCTCGTCAAAATACTGTTTTCTTATTGGGTGAGGGAAAATCATTCGAGTAAGTGTTAATTTTTTTTATTAAATAAATTTACACACAATAACTTAAATGTATATTTTTCAATTGCAGAGCATATATGTATATTTTGATGGCATTGTCTCAGGACATTGCCAACGAAAAGGAACCTGCCGCTCTCGATAATATATGTGGAGCAATTGCCCGCCTTACAAACTGTAACTTAATGGAACAAGTATTGCCAGTTTTGCTACAACACTTGCCATTACATGAACATTTTGATAAAAACTCTTTAATCTTTAAATGCTTCAAAGTCTTCGTGCAAATTATCCCGACAAATTCAGTGCAGTGGCTAATTAGAATCCATAAATAAAAGTTTTACTTGTAGTTATTATGAGCAATTCCTATCCTTACTATATGTACTATTATTTAAACACATTTGTTGCATTTATGTACTATAGATGTATATTTGACACAACACAAATGAAAAATTAATAAACCCCTCTATAATTTTTGTATTGTATAATCAAATTTGCTTTAATTATTGTTATTTTCAATAAAAAATTAAATAATCATTAATTGTTAATTAAGTAGATTTTGTCAAGTTTAATAATTTTAAAATGCGCTAAGTGTTGTTTGTAATAGAGGGAAAACAACCCCAATTTTATATTAACAAAATTTGAAGTTGGGAAAAAAATAAAAAAACAAATCGATTATTTAAAACGAATTTAACAAAATCTTTAATTTACTAATAACGCGTGGTTACAATAATTTGTTTTGCACTTTCTATCGGTGTCAATAGACGCTTTGTTGTATCTTCACTAGTTCCGGACAATTGACCAAGAAACTTTGCATTACTGATAAAGCTCCTGGGGCCAGATTCCGCAACGATGAGTTTTGAAATGTTCACCAATTTCAGTGTTCACAATTCCGCACACTTTTTCCAGTGATAAATTTTCACTATAACTATCAAAATTATTCATTCTCACCGTTGAGGATGCACAAAGCAACAAGTGTATACTGGAATTGGTGAACACTTCAAAATTCATCGTTGTGGAATCCGGTCCATGCTCGGCATTCGAGTGTAACTTGCCATGTAAATGAGTCGCTGTGAGCCTTTTCTGACTCCAATTCTTTGCTGGAACGAGGAAAGAGTGGCGCCACAACAGCAGCAATTTGGATAAAAGTCCCTTCACTAACGAGAGATCCCAGTCATTATGAATCCAATTAACAACCAACCGGCTTGGGTACGATTTAGCGACATGCGACTCGTGTCGCATTAAATACAGTTTTACCCTTGGTATGTTGCCGCCAAAGTGCAACTGTAACCTCATACCGCCTCCGGTGAAGACCGCATTTGCTCGAGGGCATCAACAAAGCTATCGATAAGTGGTGTTATTATACTTGGCAGTCTTGGGCTGCTGCACTTGGATGCACCAATACAGCACAAGTCGTATCAATGGCATGCAGAGTTTGATCAGCCAGAAGGTTTTGAGGTCTTGTGCCTAATCCTAATACCATAGAGCCCAGTTCTTGCAACGCACACACTAAGAAGTGTTGACTGAACAGTGTTTCCTGATTCGAGTCCTTGGCATTTTCGGGATTGAAATCAGAAAAGTTTGCCAGTTTCCCAGAAAAAAGTTTGCCAAATTTCTGAAAGCAAAATATTAATTAATACATATATTTCTTGTAATTTTCCAATTGAGAATTATACTTACATTAAATATTAAGCCAAAGAATGGTTTCCTGAAAATAAACTGAAAATATATCCAACATTAAACACAAATTCATAAAATTAAAAAATTTTTCACCCTTTTACTTACCAATTAACACATGAATAAAAGCACAAAGCATAATCACAAAACAAGCTAAAATTTTGTTGCGCTAGAAGCAAAATCAAAGCAAAATCAACGCCAAAATTCCGGGGAGAGCGAAATAGGTATAAAAACACAAAAATCTTCCGTCTCGTGTCACTTCTGTATGTTTTGTGGATTCGATATAGAAAAAAGAAAAAAAGATGGCTGCAAGAAGAATGTTCTAGAATGGCGTCGTTGCCAAGTGAGTAGAGTCACAGAAAAAGAAGAAAAAAAGAGTTGAGTTTTGTCTGTGAAGCAGAGTAGATCAGAGGTGAAGAAAAAGAAAAGACTTGAAATAAAAAGTTGCGGTGAAACATATAAAATAAAAGATAGGAATATTAGTTAAATTTATGTTAATAAGTCGATAAAAATATAGTTAAAACAAAAAAAAACAGGAGTGTAGATCAATTCGACTGGTGAAGGAAAAAGTGCGACTAATAGTAAGTGCGTATAAAAGTAGCGGGAGGTTCTACGTGAGAAATGGAAGTGGACAAAACTAGTAGTGAAATGTGTTCCCAGGGGAGCCACAGGCGAGAAGTTCCTTCGATATTCCACCACATGAACTCACAAATCAACAACTTTTCTCCGAAAGTCTTCCATTGAGTGATTCGACTTTAATGCACCACGCACCCTAAATACGTACGTTTTAATTCAATAAAATTTTCAATGAAAACTATATTTACCGACTAAAATAACATAACCTACAATAAAAACTTTACTTTTCAACCAAAAACTATAAAATTTACAATAATACTATACTTACCTGCTAATTCAAAGAAATTTTTAATAAAAACTACACTTACCTGCTAATTCAATAAAATTCTCAATAAAAATTATATTTACCGGCTAAAACAACATAACCTACAATAAAAACTTTACTTTTCGACTAAAAACTATAAATTTACAATAAATACTATACTTACCTGCTAATTCAATAAAATTTACAATAAATACCTGCCAATTCAAAGAAATTGACAAGAAAAACTATACCTACCTGCTGAGGAAATAAAAGCTACAAGGAAAACTATGCTTACACGCTAAAACAAAGAAAAGTAAAAATTTATAAGAACATTGTAGATTTAAGGGGAAAATTCATAAAACAAGCGAAATAACAAAATGTGCAAAGGTAAAATCGTTAAGAAAAAAAAAATATAATGAGCCAACCCAAATTTGCTATGGAAAACATTGAAGTGTCCAACAAAAAGTGTAGTGCAAAAACGAAGATCCAAGTAATAAAACGCCGAGACATATAACAAATCTACGGAAATAAAAAAATATAAAACCTCTTGATAAAAACTATGGAAACAATTATTTAACTAAAAACTCAGTTAACAAAAGTTACAAAGAAAATAAAACTTATAACTAGATAACAAAACTCCATAAATACTTAAGGACTACTGAACAAAAATTCGTGCACTGAAAACTTAAAACTAGTTAACAAATCTCAACAAAAGAGAACGAGAAGAAATCCAATTCGCTTAGTTGCAACCGCATCCCGGTGGAAGCTGCATCTACTTCAATATAGAGATCCAAGCCACTTTGCAACACTTAACATCATCACTATTTCACCAAATCCTGCCAGTAAACTCAAAAGGATATAAGTACATCCGATCTGAAAGGATACATCGATCTGGTCGTTTTATGCACGTAGAGTTAAAGTCATCGTGGGAGCTGCTTCTGATTGCACTGTCTGAGCAAGCAGTGCCAGGTATCCTCTTTTGACGGCGGACAGACGAACGACATATGGACGTAAAATTTTTGGATTATATTAACCTTTTTCTTATTGAATATACATACATATACGTTTTCTATTTGAAATTACTCATAAACAAAATATTGCGCGAATATAAACATATAGATATATGTTCATATATATATATATACATATTAGCTTTTTTGCCCACTCATATTAGGGAAAACACCTCAGTTTGAATTTTTTACTATTAGTGCACAATTCTTCTAGCACGTAAGGGTAGTTTAGAGCTCTAACCTGCACCGCTTAGAATTATAAATAAACACAGCTTATAAGTGCTGTAAAGTTATAGGTGTTTTTCTTAGTTTGAAAATAGATAAAGAAAGTACAGTGAAGAGTATATGTAGAGGTACAGGAATGTAAATATATGTACATACACTTAAATCTAAATATATACATGTGTACATGGATATAGAATATACTTATATATACCTATTAACTTAAATAAATACATACTTAGTATATTAGTTTAAGGCCTGGTCTGTCGAAGGATCAGGGCACATAGTTATACTTATATGAACCAAAATTTCTACCAATATTGTATGTTAATTGTGAAGAAGCATTGATTAAATTTAAGAAATCAACATCAATAAATGAACTCGCATATATGTAACATGAATAAGTAAAAACAGCTGAGTTTTTATGATGAGTACTTGAAACTTTTAATTTAAGGTATAGGAAGGTGACGAAAGCAATCTAGGACAGGTAAGGGATAATCTTAAATTTTAAGGCAAATAGATTATCACGGAGAAATTCCTTAGGATTTCTGGGGGAGGGTCGCCAAAAGTTTAGCCACCATCGGCTGAACAGGTTTGTTATTGCTGAGATATTGGCAAACAGGTGAGTAATGGCGTGCACATATACTTAAAAGGTTTTATGCCTATGGATTTTTTTTTTGTTTTATACCATTAATTTCACTTTCGGGTCACCTTTTACTTTTAAATGATTATTTTTGGGGAAATTACATCTTTCCCATAATGCTGGTATGAAATATTTTTTTGTTTGTTTTATCGCTGCTGAAATCTTCAGATATATCGGCAAGATCCCCCCCAAGACGGCGAGCACTAGCCGGTGCGTATGCCAGCATACCAGCGAGAGCCGATCATCTGGAGAAATGTTTCCATGGACACCCGTAGTAACAACGAAATAATAAGTTGTATTAAAAAGGCAGCAGAGAGATGATACACTTACAAAAATGGCGCCCAACGTGGGGCCCGAAAGTGAAATAAATAGCCCGTTTTAATGTCAATTTTTGAATGTATTTATGCATATGTAGTCTGAGGATGTAAGTCCCGATTGAGTAATATAAGAGTCCTCAACGAGTAGCGATGTCCCCAGGATACACTACGGCATTACGTTCAATATATTTTTTTTTAAAGTTTAAAGAGATAAGTTAGACTACAGAATTCTCGTGTTGGTGATTTCTTAAGCCTCATAGTTAACGTAAGTCCCGTAAAGAAATAATTAAAAATTTTTTTTTTCGCGTTGCGACGTTCATGTAAGGCCAAAAGTATGCCAACAAATAAAAAGATTCATGTACATTGTGCAATGGAGACAAGCTACAGGATAAATAATCTACTAGCTTTCGCCACATTTTTCAATGGATCATGAATGTCATCCAACAATTGTTTGAATATATAGTTTAATTCAGTTTACAGTTACGAAGGTACCTACCGAAAATGGGATGGAGAATAATTTTGGCTGTTATGTTAAGGGAGTAGTCCTGTGATTTTATACGTATTTGCATACGTTACAGTTGCCTCTCCAACAAAACAGTAAGCAAACAAAACAAAATAGTAAACTGAACCAATTCCCTATGTTACGCCAGAATATTAACGACACCGATAAATTTAAAAACTTAGAACGCTAGCTATTTTTCACCAGTAATGAATCGAAAGATATATGTACCTTTTATCTATTTTGCTTCGTCACCTGAAAATCCTATATCCTATCATCATATGTAGATTTTTTTGATTTTGCGAAAGTTCGTTGAAATTTGATCTTGATATTTTATTATTTTATTGAAGGTTTCTTTTGCTTATATACGTCATATAAATATAAATACATATATGTATATAGAAAAAGAAGTTGGGTTTACAGTTTTTGAGAATACTTTCCCTCAAAACTTTTTTTATTTTTATAAATATACTTTTTATTTTTCAATATAAACTTACATATATACATAGGTGTATGCATAATACATGTATATCTACATGTACATATAGTTTGAGAATTTTTTTTATATACATTTTTTTTTTCTTTTTTTTTTGTTTTAACCACACTCTGATTAAACTTCAAGTGGGTATGCATAGTTATTGATTTTATTGAATATTCTTTAGATCCTGATCGGCTATAATAAAAGCTTTTATTCTGAGTTTATCACGCATTTGCTAGAGTTTAAAAGATGGAAAGGCACGTTTGAGTTTGAGTTTTTGATGGTTTTAACTCGTTCGGTGCGAAATCGATTAATAGCAGCAGGCATAGACGCAGATACCATAATGAATAGAGACGAAATCCCAATAACATCAGGTGAGGTAATTGTGCCACATACTGTCCCCACAGTCGCAGTTTCGACGGGAAACTCGATCAACACTACAGAAACGGTTACGCCGGCGGTACAACAGTTTTTAGCTATGGCCAATGCTAACAGCAGCTTTGTCCAAGAACCCAATCATTCGTCCAGTACTATACCCACTCCTGATTATAGTAATGTTACCTCTAGAACTAGGCCGGGTGAATTCAGTATTAACCGACCAACTGTACAGTCTTCTCAACAGAGGCCAATAGTTGAATTAGGGGGTGATATCGCAGGATTGATCAGAGAAGAGTTGTCTAGGCAAATGCAACAATTGCAAGTGACGATGCAGCAGGAGATAAGTCAGGCAGTACGTCAAGCAATTCACCCACAGCTGAATCCGGCCTTAGATGGGCAGGGTACCATTTTAGCCGCACCCAATACACCTCAAGCTAGATTAACGGCTCAAACGCCTCACGTACTTGGAACAGGAAGTATCCAAAATATAAATAGGGATAGAAACCAGGCAAACCACATGAATATACCTACGTATCATAGATCACCCGCCCATACGTTCCAAGCACCCCCTTACAATCTTTCTGGTATGCAACCACAAGCGACGCACTTACAGCCGTCACCAGCTCAGCTTAGTATGCAGGTTAATAGGCCAACTGACAGCGCTTACCCAGTAGGTAAAGCTGACTTGTCTAAATGGGGCCTCAAGTTTGACGGAACATCCAAGTCCATGAGCGCTGAAGACTTCGTGTTCAGGTTGGAAACATTAAGGCAAGATTACAATCTGTCAATTGTAGAAATAAAACGTAGCTTCCATACTTTACTCGAAGGACAAGCCCTAGAGTGGTACTGGAGTACAAAAAAACTAAACCCATTCCAATCCTGGGACGATCTGATAGGTGCATTTCTGACCCAATACAAAAGGTATGAAAATGAATTTCAAATTCAAAAAAAAATAATGGATCGCAGACAAGGGGCACAGGAAGCATTCGAAGATTTCTTCAATGCTGTCATAAGCTTAAGAAACCAGCAGCGATCTCCTTACCCCGAGCATGACCTTATAGAAATAATGAGGGGGAATTTAAAACCCTCGTTATCGCAATTACTATTTTCGGCAAGAATACAAAATCTGAACGATTTCTGTCAGCAGGCCAAAAGAGCAGAAAGCCTCGTTTCAAGCCAAAGGCAGCAGTATGCACATAGACCCTATATGCCACCTCGAGTTCATGAGCTAGAGTATCAAGAGCCACCTACACCCATCAATGAGATAGATGCCTTGTCGAGCAGTGACCGCTACATTTGCTGGAACTGTAAGCGTGTTGGTCACGGTTTTACAGATTGTCCTTCACCCACTCGCCGAATCTTTTGCTACAGGTGTGGGTGGGACAATGTGGTTACGCCGCAATGCCCAAAATGTCGGGGAAACCAGACATCGAACGCGTCTCGAACTGGGGAGGCTTGTTCGACACACACACAGACCCAGTAGGAAAACCATTACTACTCACCGAACCTAGGCAAAAAGTAATAATTTTGAAAAGTAATGATAGAAAGTCAATTAAAACGACAGAGCCGGAAGTTCGGTGCATTAAGCCCCTGCATTTACGTTTAACAGAGTATAAACAGGCCAGAGAAAGAATTTTTGGAGAAGTGTCAAACAGGATAAAAAGAGCCAGGGAGCGTTATAAGCGCAGGAAGCAAAAAAGGATTGAAATTATGGCAGCCACCTTATACGAAGGTGAAGATACGCGTTTGTACGCAAAAATTCTTTTAAATGGTACTGAAGTGGAAGGTCTTTTGGATAGTGGTGCAACAGTTACGTGCTTAGGGAAAAATTGTATGGAGTTAGTACAGAATGCTGGAATGCACATACATAAATTTTTCTCCTATATCAAGACTGCTGATGGAAGCCCACACAAAATCCTGGGTTTTGTTAAAGTAAAGGTTACTTATAACAAAATCACCCATGAAGTAACCTTTTACTTAGTTCCAACTTTGAATCGAGAACTATTTTTAGGCGTGGACTTTATGCGTATGTTCGGCTTATTCGCATCAGTCAGCAGTTTGTCCAGCAATGGAGTGAACTTATGCGAGGAAGGGAACGATGGTACTGACCAGGTGGAAACTCATTCCTTAACACCTGTACAGCAGCAACAGTTAAATGAGGTCGTGTCTAGGTTTCCTTGCTACTCGAAGCGTGGACTAGGAAAAACCCACCTAGAAACCCACTCCATTGACACCCGTGAGGCGACGCCTGTTAAGGATAGACATTATCCGGTCTCCCCGGCAGTGCAGAAGTTAATGTACACGGAGCTGGATAGGATGCTTGATCTTGGGGTCATTGAGGAAAGCGAAAGTCCTTGGAGCCACCCTGTTACTCTTGTCCGCAAAGGCGAGAAAAACAGGCTGTGCTTGGACGCTCGTAAACTCAATGCTCTCACGATCAAGGATGCTTACCCTCTCCCGCACATTGAAGGTCTCCTCAGCCGGTTGGGAGATACGTATTTTATCTCCAGCGTCGACTTGAAGGATGCGTTCTGGCAAATACCGCTAGAAACATCCAGTAGAGAAAAAACTGCTTTCACGGTGCCAGGTAGACCACTTTACCATTTTACGGTCATGCCTTTTGGGTTGTGCAACGCAGCTCAAAGGTTATGCCGTCTAATGGATAAGGTGATCCCAGCTGCACTTCGTGATAGAGTTTTTGTCTATCTGGATGATCTTTTGGTGGTATCTCCAGACTTCTCGACGCACTTGATGTTGCTAGAGCTGGTGTCAATGCAGTTGGAACAGGCAGGTTTGACGATAAATGTCTCTAAGTCCAAGTTTTGTTTCAAGGAGCTTCGGTACTTAGGGTATATAGTAGGAAAAGGACAACTTAGACCTGACCCAGAAAAAGTAAGTACGATTTCGAAATATTCGTACCCCAAAACTGCTAAGCAGGTGCGAAGTTTTATGGGTGCTACCGGTTGGTATCGTCGTTTCATTCCAAATTATGCCACAATTTCAGCTCCCATTTTTAACACCCTGAAAAAAGGGAAAGCTTTTATTTTTGATGATGATGCTAAAAATGCATTTGATTGTTTAAAAACAGCGCTCACCACTAGTCCGGTCCTGACACATCCCAATTTCGACAAACACTTTTTCGTCCAGTGCGATGCTTCCGACATAGGAATAGGCGCAGTCCTTTTTCAGAAAGATGACGACGAAGGCGAGCATCCCATAGCATTTTTCTCTCACAAGCTTACCAACGCTCAAAGGAATTATTCCGTAACTGAGAGAGAATGCTTGGCCGTGGTGCTTGCCATCAAAAAATTCAGGCCTTATATAGAATTGATGCCATTTACGGTGATTACTGACCATAGTAGTCTAAAGTGGCTCATGTCTCATAAGGACCTGAGCGGCCGCCTTGCTCGCTGGAGTCTTCATTTGCAAGCCTATGCGTTTTCAATAGAGCATCGTCCTGGACCGAAAAATAAAGTGCCAGACACTTTGTCTCGTTACGACATGGAAGAGGTTTCTGTCAGTTTTGGTAACTTTGTCGATGTAGAATCGGACTCTTTTAAAACCGATTCCTATGTCGACTTGATTGCCAAGATTTCGGAAAACTCTGACCAATTGCCCGACGTCAAGGTTATTGACAATCGGGTGTATAAACGTACCGCTCACTATGATGGTATTGCACTCCATGAAGATTTCGCCTGGAAGCTTTGGGTTCCACCAGAGCTTACCGAAAATATAATCAGAAATGCGCATGAGCCACCACAAGCCGCTCATGGAGGATTTATTAAAACACTTAAAAGAGTTCGTGAATATTTCTATTGGCCAAATCAAAATGTCCAAATTAGAAATTTCGTTAGAAATTGTCAAACTTGTAAAGAGTCAAAAGCGCCAAATACCACTTTACGTCCACCAATGGGGAATGAAACTTTGACCGAACGCCCTTTTCAACGGCTATATATAGATTTCTTAGGACCCTATCCTAGGTCTAAAGCAGGAAACTGCTACATATTTATTGTGCTAGACCATTTTACGAAATATGTGTTACTAAAGGCTTTCAGCAAAGCGAGCAGCAAACAAGTAGTGAAGTTTTTAATTTCAGAAGTTTTCCACAAATTTGGAACGCCAGAAACCGTGGTATCCGATAATGGCAAGCAATTTTTGAGCAAAGAATTTATAGATACTATGACACATTTCGGCATAAACCATATGAAAACTGGATTGTATTCACCTCAGGCAAACGCCTCTGAAAGGGTAAATCAGTCGATACTGTCCGCCATAAGAGCATACGTAAAAGAGGATCATGCAAATTGGGATAAATACCTGTCTGAAATCGAATGTTCACTACGATCTTCCTGGCATGGCTCAATAGGAGTTACACCTTATTTTGCATTATTCGGTACTAACATGATTGGCCACGGCAGCGTATACAAACTTGCTAGAAAGCTTCAGATGCTCAATGATCCCGAACTTAATGTTTTGCCTAAATCCGTATACATTGAGGGTATTCGTGAGAAAATTAGAGAAAGCCTACATAAAGCCTATGAAAAAGGAGCGAAAAATTATAATACGAGATGTAGACAAGTCAGGTTCATCCCAGGGCAAGAAGTGTATAGAAGGAACTTTCAGCAAGGCGACTTCAAAGCCGGCTACAATGCGAAACTTGGGCGAAAATTCTTGAAATGTCGAATTTTACGACCAGTAGGTAAGAGTTTGTATGAAATCGAAGATCTACAAGGGAAAGTGTTGGGGGTATTCCACGCCAAGGATTTAAAGCAGTAGCCTTAACATCTTTGGTGGTTTTAGTCCTAACACTCCCAAAAAACCATTGCACAAAGACGCTGGTTTTGCTGACCAGGAACAAAAAGAAAAGAAAATTTTTTTTTAATTATAAATCAGAAATTATTATTTGAGACATACCATTTGTATACAAATTAGCAATACACTAAGATCGGGCGATCGCCGTAAAGTTTTAAGCTCTATGATGAATCAAATTATCAGCAGCAGCATATTGCACCATTCATGACATCCGTTAAAGGGAAAATTAAGTAACGGATCATAAATTAGATGGGCACGGTGTCCCTCCCATTTCCATACCCGAAGCTAGGTCAGGGAAATGGTTGGGTTTGTGGCGTGCGCGAGTCCACAGGTCTGGCACGGCGGCGAATTAGCGCATGTAAACACGGGGAAGAAGCGTTGTATTGAGCACAGAGTTGCATGGAGTGGTAGTAGAAAAAATGAACCATGAGAAGAAAAAAAAATAGAAAAAAAGATGGCTATCGCGCGGGAGCCAAGATGATTCGATATAGAAAAAAGAAAAAAAGATGGCTGCAAGAAGAATGTTCTAGAATGGCGTCGTTGCCAAGTGAGTAGAGTCACAGAAAAAGAAGAAAAAAAGAGTTGAGTTTTGTCTGTGAAGCAGAGTAGATCAGAGGTGAAGAAAAAGAAAAGACTTGAAATAAAAAGTTGCGGTGAAACATATAAAATAAAAGATAGGAATATTAGTTAAATTTATGTTAATAAGTCGATAAAAATATAGTTAAAACAAAAAAAAACAGGAGTGTAGATCAATTCGACTGGTGAAGGAAAAAGTGCGACTAATAGTAAGTGCGTATAAAAGTAGCGGGAGGTTCTACGTGAGAAATGGAAGTGGACAAAACTAGTAGTGAAATGTGTTCCCAGGGGAGCCACAGGCGAGAAGTTCCTTCGATATTCCACCACATGAACTCACAAATCAACAACTTTTCTCCGAAAGTCTTCCATTGAGTGATTCGACTTTAATGCACCACGCACCCTAAATACGTACGTTTTAATTCAATAAAATTTTCAATAAAAACTATATTTACCGACTAAAATAACATAACCTACAATAAAAACTTTACTTTTCAACCAAAAACTATAAAATTTACAATAATACTATACTTACCTGCTAATTCAAAGAAATTTTTAATAAAAACTACACTTACCTGCTAATTCAATAAAATTCTCAATAAAAATTATATTTACCGGCTAAAACAACATAACCTACAATAAAAACTTTACTTTTCGACTAAAAACTATAAATTTACAATAAATACTATACTTACCTGCTAATTCAATAAAATTTACAATAAATACCTGCCAATTCAAAGAAATTGACAAGAAAAACTATACCTACCTGCTGAGGAAATAAAAGCTACAAGGAAAACTATGCTTACACGCTAAAACAAAGAAAAGTAAAAATTTATAAGAACATTGTAGATTTAAGGGGAAAATTCATAAAACAAGCGAAATAACAAAATGTGCAAAGGTAAAATCGTTAAGAAAAAAAAAATATAATGAGCCAACCCAAATTTGCTATGGAAAACATTGAAGTGTCCAACAAAAAGTGTAGTGCAAAAACGAAGATCCAAGTAATAAAACGCCGAGACATATAACAAATCTACGGAAATAAAAAAATACAGTGAACGAAATTTGTTTGGCCGCATACTAATATATTTAAAAAAACTAACTGTTTTTCTATATTCTCTTGAATGTATGCTTTTGTAAAACATTTTTTTTAATTATGAAACTATTTGGTTTGAATAACAACAAAAACTTGATTTTAACGGTACTTGAATGAAAAAGAAATAATGATTAAGAAGATAATGTAATTTTATGGTGCGAAATTTGTTTGGCCGCAGTTGTGTTTAGTAAGTTGTAATGGTAAGTTCTGTTAAAAAATTTTAAAAATTTTTGTACTATTTATTAAGGCCACATTATTTTAAACATTTAAAAATAAAGGTTTAAAATTTTTTGGAGAGATATTTTAAAATGGTGCGCAATAAAGTACTGAATGACGTGGAAAAGGGTCAAATAGATGTTTTGAAGAAAAATGGCCTTTCCAATAGAGAAATCGCGAAGCAAATTAAAAGATCAGAGAAGGTTGTAAGAAATTATCTGAAATTAGGCGATAAATACGGAGCTGGATTAACGAAAAGCAAGCGAAATACGAAATTGACCCTACGTCAAAGAAATGCTATTAAGGAAGAGGCCACTAAAAAGCGATTGTATGCGTCACAAATTGTAGCTAAACTGAACCTTCCAGTTGGAAAACGCCGTGTACAGCAGATTTTGAGTGCTGATCAAACAATAAAATGGAAGAAAGCTACAAAAAAACCGCAGTTAACAGCTAAATACAAAGTGGCAAGGTTGATATTTGCAAAGACGCACATGGCGTGGACGGAAAATTGGAAAACAATAATTTTTTCAGACGAAAAAAAATTTAATCTAGATGGACCAGATGGTTTTAGTTACTATTGGCACGATCTACGCGCAAATGACCCTCCGAGAATGAGCCGAAACTTCGGTGGGGGGTCAGTCATGATATGGGGTGCTTTTTCATACCACGGAAAGCTAAAATTATGCTTTGTTCCACCAAAAATGAATTCCGAAATGTACATTGAAATGCTGGATGACGTTTTAATTGAATAAAACTATTTCTTTAATTGAATACTTAGAAAGTAAAAATGAAATTGAATTTATATTTCAACAAGATAATGCCAGTATTCATGTATCGAGGACATCGAAGGAGTTCTTTTCATCGCGTGCGATATCATTAATGGAATGGCCAGCTAGAAGTCCGGATTTGAACCCTATTGAAAACGTTTGGGGCATTATTGCAAGAACTGTATATGCAAATGGGAAGCAGTATTCAAGTGTCCAAGAGTTAACAACTTCAATTTTACAAGCCTGGCTGGACTTGGACATAATTATGCTCCGGAAACTAGTAAGCACACTTCCTACTCGGATTTTTCAAGTCATTAATAAAAATGGAGGCTGCACAAACTATTAAACATAAAAAATTTTAAAGTTTTTTTTTATTAAATTAATATTTTATGTAAGTTGCAACTATGCGGCCAAGCAAATTTCGCACCTAAAAATGAACTTTTTTGTAATAATTTGTTATATTTTTTTTTAGATAAAGCTGAAAAATGAATTTAATTTTTAATTTTGTATTAAATTAAAAAATATGAATTAAACTTGTACAAATATTTTATTTCCTAAGAATGATTCAGCTAAATTGTGAATTTATCATATGCGGCCAAACAAATTTCGTTTACTGTATAAAACCTCTTGATAAAAACTATGGAAACAATTATTTAACTAAAAACTCAGTTAACAAAAGTTACAAAGAAAATAAAACTTATAACTAGATAACAAAACTCCATAAATACTTAAGGACTACTGAACAAAAATTCGTGCACTGAAAACTTAAAACTAGTTAACAAATCTCAACAAAAGAGAACGAGAAGAAATCCAATTCGCTAGTTGCAACCGCATCCCGGTGGAAGCTGCATCTACTTCAATATAGAGATCCAAGCCACTTTGCAACACTTAACATCATCACTATTTCACCAAATCCTGCCAGTAAACTCAAAAGGATATAAGTACATCCGATCTGAAAGGATACATCGATCTGGTCGTTTTATGCACGTAGAGTTAAAGTCATCGTGGGAGCTGCTTCTGATTGCACTGTCTGAGCAAGCAGTGCCAGGTATCCTCTTTTGACGGCGGACAGACGAACGACATATGGACGTAAAATTTTTGGATTATATTAACCTTTTTCTTATTGAATATACATACATATACGTTTTCTATTTGAAATTACTCATAAACAAAATATTGCGCGAATATAAACATATAGATATATGTTCATATATATATATATACATATTAGCTTTTTTGCCCACTCATATTAGGGAAAACACCTCAGTTTGAATTTTTTACTATTAGTGCACAATTCTTCTAGCACGTAAGGGTAGTTTAGAGCTCTAACCTGCACCGCTTAGAATTATAAATAAACACAGCTTATAAGTGCTGTAAAGTTATAGGTGTTTTTCTTAGTTTGAAAATAGATAAAGAAAGTACAGTGAAGAGTATATGTAGAGGTACAGGAATGTAAATATATGTACATACACTTAAATCTAAATATATACATATGTACATGGATATAGAATATACTTATATATACCTATTAACTTAAATAAATACATACTTAGTATATTAGTTTAAGGCCTGGTCTGTCGAAGGATCAGGGCACATAGTTATACTTATATGAACCAAAATTTCTACCAATATTGTATGTTAATTGTGAAGAAGCATTGATTAAATTTAAGAAATCAACATCAATAAATGAACTCGCATATATGTAACATGAATAAGTAAAAACAGCTGAGTTTTTATGATGAGTACTTGAAACTTTTAATTTAAGGTATAGGAAGGTGACGAAAGCAATCTAGGACAGGTAAGGGATAATCTTAAATTTTAAGGCAAATAGATTATCACGGAGAAATTCCTTAGGATTTCTGGGGGAGGGTCGCCAAAAGTTTAGCCACCATCGGCTGAACAGGTTTGTTATTGCTGAGATATTGGCAAACAGGTGAGTAATGGCGTGCACATATACTTAAAAGGTTTTATGCCTATGGATTTTTTTTTTGTTTTATACCATTAATTTCACTTTCGGGTCACCTTTTACTTTTAAATGATTATTTTTGGGGAAATTACATCTTTCCCATAATGCTGGTATGAAATATTTTTTTGTTTGTTTTATCGCTGCTGAAATCTTCAGATATATCGGCAAGATCCCCCCCAAGACGGCGAGCACTAGCCGGTGCGTATGCCAGCATACCAGCGAGAGCCGATCATCTGGAGAAATGTTTCCATGGACACCCGTAGTAACAACGAAATAATAAGTTGTATTAAAAAGGCAGCAGAGAGATGATACACTTACAATATCGGAAACTTTTTTCAACAAAAAATATGGTTAAATTGATAAAAAAAATTCTCAATTCAACAATTTTTTTATCAATGTGACAAAATGTATCCTTTTGACAAACCTTTTTGTCATATTGACAATTGTTTAGTCCTAATTTACACTCAGCAAGTCTTATTGTAAGCTGATTAGCTTTTTAGGAGAGAGAGAGACGAGGGGAAAAGAAAAATGTATGTTCCCCTCGTCTCTCTCTCCGACAAACTAATCAGCTTAGCAATAAGACTTGCTTAGTGTAAATTAGGACTTATCAATACGACAAAATATTTTGTTGACGCCATTTTAACAACAAAATTGTCAAATCAACCTAGGTTTTTGTTATCATTACTAATGTTTTTTGTGTATCATCTGAAATATGATCGATAAAAAAATCGCTATATCAAACTTTATTATCGGACTGTAAATATGTAACGAAAAAAATAAAAGGCAACCCCTACGTTCGGCAAAAAAAATAAAAAAAAATTTGAAATGTCTTTGGAACAATACTTTATTTGCTGGTGTACGGGGCACTCTTTTTTGTTGCCTGTTGGGCGAGACGCTCTAATGTCCATGTATGCATAAAACAAACCTATTTTTTATACATATCAGAGAGCTGTATGAGTTGATTCACTTTCGCTCTCCACTCACTATTACAATGATTTTGTTTTGTTTTTTAACATCAGTATGTATTAATGATATTGCTTGCAGTGTTGTCTTGTTGACTAGATGAAGACTTAAGCTTAAATTAGACGTGACATAGCCATAATGCCATAGCCATAACCAAACCAAAATTCAATTCGTTTCTATGGTGAGAGTTATAGCGTTATGGTGAGTCACGTATAATCAAATAAAGTGTTGCCCATTAGTTTGGTTCGTACGGCTGTTTTCTATGGCTATGGTTATGGCATCTCTGATTGCACCTTTAAGTTAATAAAACATGGCGTATTAATTAATAGTTTTTCTCGTCACAAAGGATACTTTCTCGTATTAAAACAGTTTATAAAACAAAATGGTGCTAGCTATTTTATTTTATAATATGTATTACATAAAACTATATTTGTCAGAAGGGTTTTTAAGAAGTATTCAAAACAATCATACTGATTCATTGCTTTAGTGTATCATATGAATGAATAGAGACTGCAAGCAGTGGCATGCATTTATTAACAACAGTCTCATTGATATGAATCATACAATAGCATCATTCATTATTTTAATGATATGCTAGCCCAATATTCATTTTAGAAAATGCAAAAGTATGCCGTTTGATTCGTAATCATGCAGATCACTGATACATATAACAAATAACCCTACAAGAAATGAATAACCGAAACTAACACAAACGAAATTTTTTCACTAATACATTTGCAATAATTTTATAGTGAATTTAAGAGTGCCAGTCAATTGACTGGTCATTTGACTGGTAGCGATGACCGACACATTTACCAATTATAGTTGCTCTTCTCTAACATGTATGTTAGAGTGAAACATCTAGTACATAACCCAAAAATTTTAAGACAACGCATTTTATTGTAAAATATACAATTCGTTCGGTCTGTGAAGTGAAAATTTATTAAAGTTTGAAGAAAGTTAAGTAACAACAATACTGCATAAAAGAAATTGAAAAGTTTAATTTAATTTATACATTTGTGTATTTTGTTTTTTAATTTTAGATATTTACAAAAAGAAATGTGTGTACGACCTAAAAAAAGCGTAAAGAAGACTGATTGGTGCCATCTACATTATTTTGGACTGTTTTTATATATGTATATTACTTATTTATTTATTTTCTTATAATAAAAAACAATTAAAATAATATAAAAACTATGTTTATTTATTTAAAAGTTACATTTTTCCAGTTTCTATGTAAAAATTTACTAGTAACAGGTGACCAGTTGCTTTGTAACCACTTACTAGTCATAGTTCACCAATGCTTATGTAATCTGTGACTGGCATAAAAGTAGCAGAGTAAGCAGTTCAGATATATGTGTTTAAATTAGGTGAAATTAATGAGTTAGAGGGAGAGAAAAAATCACACGTACACAAATGTTTTGGTCATTTTTTTCACCAAGCCCCTAATAAACTAACTGGGGACGGTGACCGAAGTTGTGGTCGTCGCTACTAGTCAAATGACTAGTCAGTTGACTGGTAGCTTTCTTGTAGGGAAGCAATGCGACAAAAAGTAAAAAGTTACATCAAATAAATAAAACAAAATATGGGATACGGTTGACTTTAAGAGACGATTCCTGAAACTTCTCCGCTCATTTCAATGGATTTTTGGAGTAATATAAAAAAATTCGATTTGACAAGAACTTTAGTTATTGAAATAAAGCGATTTTTCGAAATTTCGCTTAAAGATATCTCTTAAAAGAATCTATAAACTTTGTTACGTTTTTGAAAATGTATACTAAAACTTGGAAAAAAAATTGTTGCTATGGGGGTGTAAAAACTCGGAAAATGGATTCAGGTAATAAGGTGAATGGCCCCTTAGTGTACGATATACATATACTTTGAATAAACTTGTGTTACACTATGATTTTTTCACGTAAATTGTTGCATGAAACTTCAGGTACACGTTTAGTATTAACCTTAAAGACAAATTTTAAGAAAAAAACATGGTGTAAAAGGCGTTTGTCAGAAGAATTGAAAATGATATAGGAACACCATTTCGCAATGAATAAAATTTCCCTTAGAACTATTGATAAATCAGGACACGTTAATTGATATAATTTGTTTTCAACTTGAAATGTTTGTCAGCCAACTTTCCGCAAAAATGTATGTGATTGCACTGTATAAATAAAGTCCTCATAGCATGAAATTCTCCAAAAACGTAACTATAGTTTTGGAAATACGGGTATGTTCTGTATTCCACACCTTTTAATTTCACGTGGAATGCAGAACATACGCAATTACCATAATTACCAATTTTCTCTGAATTCTAAACTTAATATAAACAATTTGTCTATAAAACCTATGTGAAAATAAAATATTTATTTAATTTTTTTTTGTGAACAACTATTGTAACTTTGACTCACTTTCTCTATTAACATAAGATAGGTAAAATTTTAATTTTTTTGTTATTTGTTGAATCTTAGAATAAGTCAACTCTTCCATTCCACTACTTACAGCAAACAGTTTTTGGAATTCTGTTGTGCCTTTCTTCGAGAATTTAAGAGTTTTTTTCGTCATTTGTAATAATGCAAGGACATCGCTTAATGCTGAAAGTTTGTTGCCAAGTGTTGCCATTAAATGTCTCGCATCATCCTTCAATTGAGTAGGGTCCTCTACTAGGACACTGTTCGGGGTTGGCATGAGCTGAGTTGCCCCGTTTCCTGTTGTAAGGGCTTCCATTTCCACGGAAACGGTAGCATCCTCTACATTTTCAAAGTTTGTTCCATATTTAAGGGTTGAACATAAATTAATTAAATATGCGGTCGCTTCATTAGGATTTGTTAAGTGTTCCCCATTGAAATAACGTACTGTACAAGAGTATGCAGCTAAAATGTTCCAAAGATTATAATGTAGGCACGCTGATGGTTCTTTACTACATAATCTAGAATATGTTGATATACTATTAATTACTTTAGGAATGCCATTTTCGAAAGGTTCATCATTAGATTTCAATATAGTAATTTTTGAATTCTCTTTTCTCATCCACCACGGTTGAAAATCTGGCATTAACTTCAGTATACCGCCAGAAGATACTAATCTTTTGAATTCTTCTTTTTCATCTGACGTTAATCTTTGCCACACTTCATCTGCATCGTTTATGTCAATGCCTTTTAACCTCTCAGCTATATCTTCAGTATAGTTATCTTCATCGTTTTCATCTCCAACGTTTTCATCTTGCAAGCTTTCACTATCTACTTCATCATCCGAATCTAAGTCATCAAATTCAAAGTTGTCAACTTCCAAACCAGCATCTTTTTCTCGTATTCGTTTTAATATTCCATAAATCTTTCGCATATCGTCATTTGTATATCTGTTACCAGCCGAGCTTAATTCATCCTGCACACAATTTTTGTAAAATTCTTCAGAGCATTTTAAATGCTGTTCTGATTTGTAACATACTACCGAACAGTATATGATATTACAACGCGGACATGTATATTTAAATGGCGAATTATTGCAACTGTAAGACATAAATTATCAGTAATTATTTGCCTCACACATGCGTGATCTCAGTATTTATTATTTTTACTTACATTTGGCAATTTTCTGAGGACATGCTTAAATTGGAACGGCTTTTTAACTGGTTGACTTGTTGAGATTCTATCAAGTGAACAAAAATATTCCTCCCATGCAATTTCAATTACAGGCGATGTAAAATTACAAATGTTTTTTTTTCTTGTAAATCAAAACATCAAACAGATGGACGAATTAGAACTACAAAAGCAACACTGGAAAATTAAGCACCACCGTCAAAGTTAATACAATAGTAGGGCTCAAATTGTCTGCACAAGCAGATATGTGTATGAATTTGACTCAACGTCTATTAAGGCATGTAAATGTAACAATGGAAAATAAGCAGACAGGTTTTTGTGTGAAATTATTTTAGTGGTCAAAAACCAGACAGCAAAAATAAAAAGAAAAAGCAGTACATCAACCTTAGGACTTGCATAGAGCTTATTTAGCAGACCCTGCCCGAAATTAACTTTATAGTTGTCTTAAAAATGTCAGTATATCGAACTTTTCAAGGCTAAACCAAGATACAATAATACAGGTAACCGCGAAGCGCCAGCTGTTTTGCTTGTTTCGTGATGTGATCTACCAAATGGTGCTTATGTTTTACCAACACACGCGCACAGTGCCTATTAAAACTGTACTAATGCAAACATGCTTTGCAAAGCCAAGAGAAAACGCAAGTACATGTGTATTGTTTTCTCTTGGTTGTCTCTCTTGTCAATCACAAAACAGCAATAAAAATCACTGTTGTTTTATTTGTTGTACAATTGTTGTAGATTCGCGGCTACCTGCATTATTGTATCATGGGCTAAACATACATTTATATGAAACAGTTGCATAACCCTTTAACAATTTTTTGCAAAAGCTTTTTCTCTATGACCAAATGCAACACTGCAGAAAAAATTTTAGTAATATTCCACTAGAGAAACTTTAAAGCTGAAGATCATCTGTTGATGCAAATAAAAAAGTACTGGACATACTCAAATCACCATGCAACTTCAGTCTTTTGCTTGTTTTGAAAGTAATTAAGCTTTGAAATACGAAAGCTTAGTGCGTGTCACCCTCATACCTAAATAGGAGCGGCAAGCGTCGCGTTAGCAGCAGGGTACAAATTTTCAGTACACTTTAACATGAAAATATTACTTGATTGTATTGAAAATACGTACCCTGCTGCTAACGCGACGCTTGCCGCTCTTATTTAGGTATGAGGGTCAATGTGTAAAATTATTTGAAAAGAAAAATATTTTAAACTAAATTTTCTGATATATGTATCATCCTGTTGTTATTTTATAGGGCGCACGTGCAGTAATTATTAACAGTTTTGACATTTATCTTCGTATTTCTTTTGAAACAAATTCTGCTATGCCAAATATGGACGAGTAAACACAATGATAAATGTAAAAAATGTGCTTTCCTGTCATTCAATTGCTGGGCTAAATTTCTTTACAAGTTTTACTTGTGACTAGTTGTGAAGTGTTTCTTTTTGTCTGGCGGTGGATAAACGTTAAAAAAACATTTTGTGTTTTAATTATCTAACAAAGTTACATTTGCGACTCGGTTAATAAAAACGTGCATCGAAGAATTGTTAATTTGTGTGATTTGAGTCAAATTACTAGAAGTTAAAAGGAACTGCCATAAAATGGAAAATACGGTGGTAAACAGTGTATTTAATGGGAATCACTACGAGCAATTACATCAGGGACGTTTGAACATGTACAAATCTAAAGTCGATGTTGTGTTGGGTGCCCAATGGGGTGATGAAGGTAAAGGTAAAGTGGTCGATATGTTGGCTTCTGATGTGGACATTGTTTGTAGATGTCAGGTAAGTTGATTAAGTTAAATTCATAATAAGTATAGCCTATAGTGCTCAATACACAAAATAAACATTTGTGTATACATACATTTGCATGTATATGCATATATCCATCAACATTATTTTACATCGTACGTTTATAGGAGCTTTAATAATGGTTTTGGAAACAAGAAATACATACATATGTATTTATATTTAATAGTGTGTTATAATTCTATTGATAAATTTGTTTCTATTTCATAGTAGACAAATTTTTTCAAAATTTACATCATACATAATTATGTACATATTTATTTATATGCATTTTAAATAGTCATGTACATAAATGTTTATGCACGTATGTATGTATGCATGTAACTATACGTATGTATATTATTCTGGAACGGCATATACAACATGTGAACATTGGCGTAACTGAAAAATTTTTGTAGGGGCATTATGACTGGCGATTTTCATGAGTAATATAAATATATATATTTACATGCAATTTGTAATAATTCTAGGGGGCAACAGCAATTCTTAGGGGCAACACATTCCCCAGAAAGGCCTTTCTACGCCTATACATGCAAATGGGTTTATAGTATAAACTTTATATTGAATTTAGTTATAGAAAACGTATAATAGGAATGTTTTTTATAGATGTGTACAAACATTTTCACATAAGTACATATAGTGCTGTATGCATGTGCATAGATACATGTGAAGTATTTAAAATAAAAATGATGCGTAATGTTTGAATTGCATCAGCAATGAAAAGTGTTATTTTCATTTTATTATTCCATTCAATTCTGTTGTGTTTTGTTATCTCTTCAAATAAGATTCGTCACCACTTCTTCATTTTGGATTTGTACTTTAGTACCTAAATATATGCATACAAATGTAGATTTTCTTTGCTGTATGTATTATGTATGTATATATGTGTGTATATATATATATATATATATATATATATATGTATATATATGTACATACATACGAGTATTGTCGGCTTAGAGTGTACCTGATAACTTAATTAAACAAAATTTTTTAGGAGAGATAGGAAACTGTTAACATTTTCTATACATAGCTTCAAAAATTAGCCTAACACATTCACAGCCAGTTGCCACAAGTGGCACCTGCTCCTCCATACAATTTAGCATTAAATATCTACGTATAATGTAGCCTTAACCCACTATTAAATCCGTGATTTAAATGTAAAATTGCCACTTATACTAACTGGTATAAAGTTCTTCCTTATAAGTTTTTTCGACATGTTGAGTTTCAAATTAAAATAAATAGTTCAGCCAGTCGATTCCTCGCCTCTTTCTCTTTAGAACAGCATTAAAATGTCATATGTTATAAAAAGTCGTTTTAGCCGGTTACTCCTAGTTTACACAATGCAAGTCTTATTGCTAAACCGTTTATATTTTGAGAGAGAGAGAGACGGGGACAAAGAAACGAGTACTCAGTTTCATGTACTGTCAATGCGTTTTGCTTTCCCATTCGTAATGTTAAAACAGCACACATGCATACACAAAACTATGCATAAAAATATGAGCTGGAAAATAAGACTTGAATTGTGTGACGCCGATGAAAATTCAAAGAATAAAAAGTGAAAAGCTTACCCCCCTTCTCGACTAGCAATAAATATGTTGGCAATATAGCAATAACGCCGGCAGAATAACAGAGCAATATTGCTGATTGCTTTACTTATGTATAGGCTATGGGAAATTGTAGCTCACAATATGGTAAAACTCAACAGGAAAGGTGCAGAACAAAAATAATTCACTTGTAAACATCTGCTTAATCGAACGAATTTTTATGTTTATAAATTTATAACAATACAAATTATTTTACTACACACGTTTTTAAGAGACTATTTTCCTATTTTATTATGCATTCATATGTATATTTTCCCAATTTCACTAATATTATATAAATGTCAAATGTAATACAGAAAAGTCGAACATAAATTAACACCGAGTTTGACGTTTCACGCTTGCAATAATTGTTAACGAAAATGCGTTGACAATTATTGCAACATATATTGCAAGTTCCTGCAATGAGCTGTCTCCATTAGCAATAATATAATTTTGACAACTGCTGCAATATATGTCGACATATTTATTGCTAGTCGAGACGTAGGGTTAGCAATAGGACTTGACTAGTGTGAGCTGGGACTTGACAGTCTAAATTTTATGGATACCTTCTTCGTTTAATCCAAATAGATTTAACAAATAAGACTTTGTGTTAATAAGTAGGTACATGTACTTAAAGAGAAAGTGGATTTAAAAAGCAAATATACCTACCTCTCCTTGATATTTATATGATTATTAAAGATAAGTTAACGTAAAGATCATAAAGATGTATAAATAATATTTTGATAAGATTAAATTATTATTTGACTTAACTCGTGGAAGTGTATATCTTGGATAACTCCAACATAAACAACTGTAGAGAACGACATTGTTTAATATGCTACACGATATAATGCAATTATACTCAAGATAATAAGTTGATATTGTCAAGGTCATTCAAATGCTTATTTATTAGTTTTCTCTGTAAAATTTGTTCTCCGGATTCTTAAAAAATATTAAAAGTGTGTATGAAAATTTATGTAGATATGTATGTATGTATATATTTGTATACTATGTATGCACATGAAAAAATCAGTCGCCTGAACACTTTCATATTGTACTTCATATAAATATATGTATGTTTGGGTATAAATATATAATAAATACATACCCTGCAGGAGATCGAACTAGTGTCCAACTAGTATTTCACTAGTAGAGCAATCACCACCACTAGCCCAAATGTAAACTTTCCTATATCATCTTAATACTCAAATTAGCATGGAGTGTTTTTAGAAAACTACTAGTACCTACAATTGGTACAATTTCAGGACTAGTTTATTACCAGTTCTTTTGTAAGTAACAATTCTATAAAATTGGTGGTTTTATTCCTTCGTTACCCAGTGACAACTGCTAGTTAAAATTCGTCATTATTTATCAAAATTCAAAAATATACGGCCTTGTCCGTTCGGAATCGGAATTCAATCCACCCCATTTTTGTAGGAGATGGTGTCTAAAAAAGAAAAGTAAAATATGGAAATTTATCAGGTGTGTCCAGACTGTCGGAGGCGGTGGTATGCTGGGGTATGCTCCGGCTAGGGCTTAACATTTTTAGGTTTATTCAAAATAAAATTTTAATACTTTTAATACATAATTTATTTTGCAATGTGGTGTCTTGGAACTACTTCATATACTAGTACTCATCAGCACTAGTAATTTTACACAACAACTTTAACCCTTTTTGCACTAGTTCTTGCTATTCTAGTAATTATACTGGTAGCTTTTAGACATTTATCGCCTAACTACTCTCCTACAGGCATATGTACACACCAAATCATAAACAGTCACAACTCAAAACTATGAAAATTTTTTTTTTATAAACAAGTTAACTCTGTATAAGACTCTTAAGGCCCACAAAAATTTCATTTACAACCCAGTTTTCTTGAACAATATCAATTACCATAATACCTGTTTTTACTTTATATACATACTTGCGTCATTTCCACGGTGTCAATAAATTTTTCCACTCCTGAAAATCTAGAATTTTTTGAGTTGTGATTATTTTTTCATTTAGTGTGCAATAAGTAGAAAAATTATTTATATGTACATACATATGTATATATCTAAGTAATTTGCAAACTATTTAGTTGAAACAGTCTTTGAATAGAAATATTTCATTTTTTTCTTTAAATATGTATGTATAACTATCGCATGTGCAGCATCCTCCTTCGGGGCCTGCAAACGACCTATACTTTTGTATATGAAGTAGGAGTTTCCAAGATCCACTGCTAGAGTTTTTTATGTATAAAATATACTAAAAACGTTTGCACTTAATAATGAAAAATTCTTTCGTAAAATGCAGTAAAGTTCAGTAAACAATTTTAAAAACTTTTGGGTACGCGACCGCAATTTATTATTGGTTGATTTTCTGATATTCACAAAAATGTTTAATATTTTTCATGAAGGTTCCATATAATACTTATATCCTTATTGTAAATAAAAAAATTTATGAATGCGGCAGTAAACGTTCTGTTTAAAAAAAATCTACCATTAGTTATAAGGCAATCAAAACGTTTAAAGACCATTGAAATTACTAAAATAAATTATGTACTCGTATGTAAACTAAATTCCTTGACTGAATGCTTCATAATATACATATTATTATTTTTATAGTTGAAAACCAGTCGTTTGATTTTATTTGAAACTTTTAAATTTTGAGCTAATGCCCTACTAACGTACATATTCATCTAAGTATATATAAAACATTCATACATATGCGTATATACATATGTACATGTTTGTAAACAAAGTGTAAAAATACAAAAATGTTCATACATATAAAAAAATATACATTCATACTATGTACATAATTATGAAAATGGTTTAAGTCATATGCATTTTTTCTTCGAAATATTAAATGAATTTTAAAATAAATATTAAATGAATATTAAATAAATTTAGTTAAATAATTTAATAAATAAATTGCATAATATAAAAACATTTTTTCATTTGTTCAAACGCAATCTACTAAATATCTCGACCAAAATATAACCGCTTTCATAACTTAGGGCACATACTATATACATACATACATGTTGTACATGTTTTTGAATTTATAGTATATCGTACAAAAGAGGGTAGTCGTATTATCACAGTCTTCTTTTTCTTATGTTTTTATGAACTCATCAGTCATTCGATTAAGAAAGGAACTTGATGTTTTCAAGTTCATGTTTTCAACGTATTCGTGTGATTTTTTGAAATAGAATTTTGAATAGTTGCCAATAATACAATAAATTAAATATACAAACAATAATTTGCTAAGAAATATAAATTTTATGGATTACTTTTTAAATGATTTTTCTTCTTTATTTGTTTAGGGTGGTAATAATGCTGGTCACACTGTAGTAGCAAATGGCACAGAATTTGATTTCCATCTTTTACCCAGTGGTATAGTTAACGAAAAATGCATTTCTGTCATTGGTAAGTAATATTATAAATACTTCATAAACATAATACAATTAATATACATAATTAAAATTAGTAAAAAAGTTTAGCAATAAGATTGAGAAATTCTTACAAGTACGGTTAGTATCACAATACATTTGGCCAATTCACAAGGTGTTGTATTTTTATTATTTATTAACCAATCGTAATGAAATAAAATAAACATTTATGATTATAAAGGATAGATTTTGTAAATACAAACGATTTTTTCGTTTTAAATATCTGTGGAAAAAATATTTTTTTGAAACGAATTTTCGTTATTTTTCATGGAAATTTTAAACGTTTATATACCAACTTTTTACAAAATCTACCTATAAGCATGTACATTAAGCCGGTTCGATTTGTATGGATGAAAAATAATTAAAAATAATATAAATATAATATAATATAATAATATAAAAATAATACCGCGCCTCTCGACATGAAAATGTATTTCATGTATAATCAATCAAAAACTCGATTTCGAATTTTTGTGTAGTTACGTCCGTTTGCATTTGAAGTGACGATATACTCGTACATATGTAGTTCAGTAAAAATTTTTAAAAACTGTTGCGGAATCGAACACAGCTAATGTTTTAAATTATTGCAATAGAATTTTTTTGCTTTTGCTTATTATAACATGACGATATAACACCTTGTGAATTGGCGTATTATTCCCACATATCGCTTTGCTATCTCAATGAAGCGATTGAGTAAACTTGTGTCATTTTCATTTCATTTCAGTGACCGCTCTTTTCAGTTCATTATCAGGCATGTTCTGAAAATCACATGATTTTAAAAGTAATAATAGTCATACAGATATTTATTCACTCTTTTTTTAATTTTGGCTATTGCATAGATCATAAAATATCATTTCTGAAAGAAATTTATCATTTATGTATGATTTTAAAAACATGGGCAGGACCATTATTTAACTTTTAAAATCACGTGATTTGAAATATTTCATTTTCCTGATGCCTGTATTTATAAATGAACTAGTTCGTTCATTTAGTTCACTCGACCTTTTTAGTTCAACGAACCATTTAGGAATACATGAATTGTCAAAATACGTTCATTTAGTTCAATTGCTCTTTTAAGTTCAATGATTTGACATTTAGATATGATGTGGTCTTTGACAGTATTAAAAGACATTGCGAAAAGAAATATTAGTTGCCTTATGCATAAAAAATTGCTTTGCTTTACAAAACAAATTTGGTATGGAATTCTGTTTTGAAAATCTATTATACGAAACTTAAATCCATGTGAACAAAAAATTTCATTCGGAAATTTTCACATGTGGAATTCATGATAAGGCTGAATATTTTTTGTGATAAGTTATGAGAGTTTATTTTGTGTTTTTCTTGTTCATTACATTTGGGTATTAGTAAAATAGTAAAAAAAAAAACATTGAACATTTAGTTCATGGCCTCTGTGTTAGTTTATTTTGTGTGCTAGTTCTTAATTTAAAAATTTAACTAGTTCACTTAGTTGAAAATATTGAATCGTACATTATTTGAACTAGTTCGTTGAAGAACCGCACAGTACTACGATTGAGCAAAGTCGCGTAAAAAGTAGTAAAATCTACCGTAAACCAGCGCAATACATACGAAAAGATAAGATATTCATATACAAACATTCATACATACATACAGTATGCAAAGTTCATATTCATACTCGTACATCCTCAACTAGTTCTCAATATAATTTTTGGAGTTTTTTATTGCACGAACATAAAATTTGTTTCTTAAAAACATTTCGACAATTCCTTTATTTTCTAACAAATTATTGACTGAAATGTTCTTTTGATTATTTGATTTATTAAATCGGACATCTATATATAACATCGTACATGCGAAATAGAAATATTTTATAATTTTTTTTTTTGTTACAAGATCTTTTATATTTGTATACATGAGGCTGTATGAATATAAATTTTGCATACTGTTTATATAACTATATTTGTATATAGGTACATAGTATGTATGAAATCATTAAATTGTGAAAAATTTATCGTTACTATAATTATACAATCATTTACTATAGTAATATATTATAGTAGTGTATTTGTAGATGCACATACATACATACATACATATGTACAAAAATGTTTTAATATAAAGTGTGCTTTTAATAACATTAGTCATGCAAGTTCATTAATATATAATTTGTGTGGATAGTACTACCATTTTTATTTCGTCAGCAGAGATATCACAAGACTATTTTATTATTAGATAATACTTCAATAATATAACAACTAAAAATTCTAAATGCATATGTACATACATACATAATAATGACGAACTATAGTCAATATAACCGAAATAATAAAAAAAAATATAACGAGCACGACATAAATTCTCAATTCACCTTTAACAGCCTTAATAATTATTAATTATAATTAATCGACCGCAACCCAATTTTAATAATTCCTTAAATAAAAACTTATTTTGACATGATTGAATAATAATAATGTTACTTTCTTATCAAAGAAAAGTCGTGAAAGGAAATGAATGTATAAAAGCACACATATGAAAATAGATATTATTTGCAAACTATTTGCTTTGGAGAGAAATGTTTACGAGTATTAACCTATTATTTATGTATGTATTTGTTTATGACTAATTATTCAAACAACGAAAAAGAAACTTGGAACAATGAATTTAATTGCAAGATATGGTGTACATATCGTTCATTTACTCAAAGAACGTCATAACTCAAAAAAAGAACAAGTTTGCCAGAAAAAACGTTTGAAGTTTTCAATTTACACACTTAAAGGGAAAAATAAAATTTTATTTCGCTTTCAAGAGTTGAGTATTCAAGATAAATATTTGTATGACATTTTTACACAATATGAAGAACTGTATCAGAATTAATTCTGCATCATTAACTCAAAAATTCAATTATTTAGTTATGACGTTCTTTGAGTAAATGAACGATATGTATGTACATATGTATGAATGTACCCCCATATGCAAAAAAAAATAACGTGTGTTTGAAGTGTACGTTAAAACAAAATTTTCATAGAAAACCCGGGTTTAAAGTATGTACACTAGAAGCAGACGTTATTTTTTCAGGTTGTTTAAAGCGTAGCCGGCCAAAGTAGCACCCGAGCGCCGAACATCAATCGGCTGCTTATACAAATGAATACACATAGGCGAATAAATTTCTCTCGTTGGCCAGCATTGGTTTAAAGTAACGCAATTTTCTTCTTAATAAAATTAAAATAATTTGAATTGAAATACATAAATACTGAGATTACATATTAAAAACAAAAGACTACATTATTTACATTATGAATTATTTCATTTATCAACAAGGGTCATAGAGAAGCAAATCAGATGAAAAAGTTGCCAATAACAGGGAACGTAACGGTTACAACTTATAAGTTTTATTTTAAAAATTACTTTTTAATCAGTTTATGTTATATTAAGAGTTTTTATTATATTCCTCAGAAAATAAAAGTTGTTTTTTTATTTTTATTGTTATTTAACATATAACCGTTACGTTTTAATTAAAATTTTTTTTGCTTAAAAAATGTAATTTACACTGAATAAAATACAAAAAAATTTATTTAATTTAACATATAAGAGATTTTGTTACAGACTCTGGCGATAAATTCGATTTTTAATCGGTTAATATTAAATAAGGCGCAGAAAATGTGCTATAAAATAAAATTCAAAGAGTAATTGTTATTTTCTGAGCAAAAAAAAAAACAAAAAAAAATTTTTTTTTGAGGAATAAATAAAAATCAAGAAATAACTTTTATTTTCTGAGGAATAAATAAAATCCAAAAAATAGTCGGTAAAATGGAGTTTTTTAATAAAAATTAAACAAATAAAAATTAATGCATCCTTGCGCACGTAGCTTTTCTCTATTATTTTATTATTTATTTTATTTATTTAAATGAAATGAAAAATGAAAATGAAATGAAAATTCAAGTAATATTTAAAAAGCCACCTTTTTTATTACATATTATTTTAGTTTAAACTTGTAAAATAATCGTTGTTTTCGGTTCCTGACCGAAGAGAAGTTCTTGGTACACCATTTTTTCTGTGACACTCACTGTATTCTCTACTGTTACTATAAGCAAATAGGAATTTCGCCGCGGATGCGAATGTAATAATCGTTCTTTGCAAAACGTATTCAGGCTTATCATAAATAAATTTGCACATGGAAATTTCCGAACGTGTGAACAATTAATACCCAAAAACTTCGTACTATTGCAAAATATTTTGACAATTTATGAAGAAAATTATTCACAAAGATTTGTTTGTTGGAAAAAGTGGAAATATGTAAGGTTTTAATTTCATGGGAATTGATGATACGAAATTAAAATCCATGTGAACAAAAAATTTGATTCGGATATTTTCACATGTGGAATTCATGATAAGGCTGATTAAATAATTTTATTTCATATTTGGCACCACTATTTTTTTAATAATTATGAATTGATATAAAATCGTAGTAAATTTGTAATTGTTAACAAGTTTTCATTTTCATTTCATTTATGTAATACATGTGGCCTATTGACCATTAAAAAAATTGGTGAATACCACTTCAGTAAACTTCAACCACAATTCAAAAATGCTTAGAAAACCCCTCAATAAATTATTTAGAATTACTAAACTACGAGTATAAGAAAAATAAAATATTGAGATTTTAATTATTCATTCATTTCATTTATTCAATATACATACATATCGTCAGCCGATAATTTAATTGTTGTATATGGATTCAGATAGTTTCGAGTAAATTGACTTTGAAGTTTGAAAATTGCATCAGCAAATGCCACATACGACAAACTCAACACTCCTCACCGTGTGAGGTATCGAAAATCTGATTACGCCAAATGAAAGATCAGGTCGGAAAACCTAACTCAAAACCACAAAAAATCCACATACGACATTTAAATTATCAACCGACGATATGTAAATTAATCGAGGCCACAGGGCCATATATGATTAATTATAATTTTTTTCTGCATATGTATACATACATATGTATGTATATATGTATGTACATACACTTAAATAAATGTTATGTATTTATGTAAATATGTATGTATATATTTCAGTTTTTGATGCAGCCATGAAATTGTTACTTGATAATACATACATACATATGTACATATATACATAATAATTTTATATCTGTTTAAGTAAGAACTTTTTGTGTTGTTGCCAAAAAAATATACAGTTGACGAAAGGCTTTTATTGCCACCCTCCCCTTGACATTCAGCAACAAATTAAATTAAAAAAAATAATTTTCTTAAAAAAGAAATCTTGACAACGAACTATTTCACTTGTTTTCCTTGAATATTCATACTAATTTATCTACTATGTATGCGCGTTCATATCCATATATGTATGTATGTACGTATATATCATTGTCTGTTTGTATTTACGACTACATACATACATAGCGATGGTGCCAAATAGAAAGGGCCTAACCCGTATTTTTTACGAAATTGGAGTTTTCAGTAGAGCTGTGCCAAATCGTTCATTCAAGTGACCGCTCATTTTCGTTCATTTTCTAAAAAAGAACGAGTTCGTTCATTTCGTTCATCCGCTCTTTTCAAGAAATAGATCGAAGTGAAAACAAACAAGCAGTTGATTCGGTACATAAAAAGGGAAACATGCACATTGCATTTTATTTTGAATTGAAAGTAAAGAAATGAAAAAAGATTCATATCGCCAAAATAGCCATATACTTGTACACAATAATGACAATGAAAATAAACTCTATATATCTAAACTAATTTTGTTAAAAAAACTATTAATACCTACATATGTTCTAAAAGCTTAATAAATATGAATGGCAATTTAATTAATTTCATAATTGCCACAGTGTTAATAAAAGTATGTAAAAAGTCAAATGAAAACAAGAATATGACCACAAATCTCACATGAACAAAGAAAAAGCCAAACAAAACAAAAAAAAAAGAGCCAAGTGTGCTGGGTCGTTCATTTCGTTCAATTGTACCACAGTTTTGTGATTGTACTTTTTATCAGTACTGCTGAGCCAAAACAGCTCAGTAAAGTGACCGGCTCACTTCGTTCATTTCACTGATTCGTTCAATTGTACTCGTTCGTTCATGAACGACACAGCTCTAGTTTTCAGTGATTGCAATACATTTCACGCAAATACATCTCGTCACAAAAATTTATTGTGATAATGTGAAAAATAATATTTTTACAAGCAGTTGTACAATAAGGGTTACATTTTGAATATTACAATTTCCTATAAAGTATGTACATATGTATGTATGTACTAAAGAGTGGCACAAACACAACAAAAATGTCTTACAAGCATTTCATGAAATTACAATTAGTGTGTATGTATTACTTGCTCATTGCAAAACACATACTTCCGAAAATATTTATTTTGTTTCACGATCAAAACATTGAAGAAGAGAACACAAGTACAACAAAACATTGTTAAAATAAAACAAGGCTGAAGTAGAAGCGAAATGAAGTAGAACATCAAAACTATTTTGGAACATTCAAAACATGTTTGAATAACTCGTAGACACACTTACAAAGAAACTTTTGCATTTTTTATGAACATAAAAAATCGAATGTATGTATGTATTAGTTAATAACACTCTTGTTTACATTTTTACGCTTTTTTGTGTTGGTTCTAGTGTACTCGATGCGTTTGGTGTAATTTATCGTTTTTTTATTTCATTGTCTGTTTTTGTCTTGATGTTCTACTTCGTTTGAACATAAAAGCACTAACAAAGCTATAGAGAGAAACTTTTCGAATGGTGCTTGTTTTGTTTCAGTGAGAGTCATGTTTTGTTATGCTTGTTTTGTTGATAATGTTTACACTGAAATATAAGGCTTGGAAATAGTGTGCTTTAGAATACAGAACTTTCAATACATTTTGTACAGCTCTTTAGTATGTACGAGTATGTATGTTTGAAAGATATTAAATGATGAATAAATGCAAAATTTTTATCAGAAAGTAAGGCGCCATTAATTGCAAAGAACATCGGGTTACAGTTTTTACATCTAGACCTATTTTCGATTTACGACTAAATTAACGTATTTAAGTGAAGGTTTTTTTTATAACATTGAAATATGTTTTACATAGTATATGTATGTATGTATGTATATGGGCATTTCCACAGAAATGTCAACCTCAGCCAAAAAATTTATAGTCTATAAAAGTATGTTTTTTTAAAATATATTTTTAGAGAATCTATCAAATTTAACTAATCGTCGGTTGGTTTCTGCTTTCATGTATGGAACATTTTAAAAAAATTGAGTTATTGATTGATTATATATGAATAAAGTGTCCTCTTTCCAAATTCGTTATCAGTTTTCCGATATCTTTAATATCTGGAGATATAGACGTGCAAATTTGCGTCATTTCCACTATTGTTGAAACTTTTAAAGTTTGTTTTACGGCTATCGACAATTTTTGGGATATGAGGCATATTTCCCACGTAAAAGTATTAATATTATTATTCGCAGCTGTTATGATGCATATTCTACTCAAAGAACGAAACATAAAGAAAAATACAAAAACTATAAGGCTGTTTTGAAGTATGTGTATGACGCTAATAAACACAGACACGCGCTTCTGTGTTTTATTTAATTTTTAATTTGAAAAGAAATATAAAAAAGTGTTAACATTATTATTATACGTATGTATGTACATAGTTAAATATGGGTGAAAATTCAGCGCCAGCTCCATCGGCTTTTGAGGAATTCATGTAAGTATTATTAATAGCCGTATTCTTTAAGAAATATTAATTTTGTTTATTTTTGTGCAAGTATATTAGAGAATGATTTTTCGCCACAAGAAGTGCTAAATTCTGCTGAATACGTAAATGTAGAATACATTGTGGAAGAAAGCGTATCGTGTCCAGATATAAGTAAATGTGATGACACCGATAATGAAGAAGTTATTATTCCACATGAAGTGCCATATTCAGATGAATATGTTGACATAGGAGTAGAATACATTTTCGAGGAAAATGTATCGTGTCCAGATACTATGTTCAAATGTGATGCCAACAATAATGAAGAAGTTATTCCACATGAAGTATATGTTCCTTCAGGTAATTATAAAATGTATATTTAATTAAATTTGTGCACAGATTAATACATATTTTTTTCTTTTAGCTCACAAAAAAATCCAGCATTATGGAAGAAAAATATAAGAAACCAACAGAGAGAATCTGGACAACCATATAAAACTGCATAAAATAAAATTGTACCTGGCAAAACACTAAAAGCATCATGCAAAGATTGTTGCTTTAGCTGTAAACATATTTTCTAGTGATGAAAGGATATATTTGAGCATGAATTAAAAATTATGCCACTTTCAATTGTTTCTAAGGAGAAAAAGCCTGATATTAAAGATCTTTTGGTATATTTACCTAAAAATGATTAAATTTAAATATATACTACTGTAACCTACTTGAATAAGTAGTGAACAATATTGTTGTTTTGATCGTGGCATGCGTTGCCAACGATTTTTGTCATTTTTGCTTTAAGTCCTAATAACTTTTCATGTTGGATGTAAAAAGTTTATCAACTTTAAGTTTGAATAAAAAACATATGTATATATTACTTTTACTATTGAACAAAAAATTCTATCGTGTATTTTTATAAAACTAATGAACGAAACATTCTTCATCGATTTTCTCGAAAACACATTTTTGTTCCATACATCAAATCAGAAACAAACCGACGTAATGTAAACAAACTTTACATTTATGCATAACACATTTTGAAATATTCGAATGTAAAGTCGAATAATTGCAAAAATGTAGTTTTAAACATTTCTATTGCATGTTTTGTTTTGATTAATGATCCTAATGAGAGACATAATGCATTGACATTTCGTCGGTTTGTTTCTGCTTTGATGTATGGAAAATTTTTAAAAAAATAAGTTATTGATTGATTATATATGACTCAGAGCTGTAAATGAATCATTCATTTTTGAATTAATTCGCGAATCATTCATGCACTGAATTAGCAAATTTTGAATTAATTCTTTTCACACAAAAAATGAATTGAATTAAATTTGAGTCAATTCAAATGAATTTGGTAAAAATGAATTGCAATTCGTTTTTAATTCAAATGAATTTGTCAAATGAATTGCAATTCGTTTCTAATTCAAATGAGTTTGTCAAAATGAATTGCAATTCATTTTTCAAATTCATTTGAATTGAATTGATTTTGAATTCATTAAAATGAATTAGAAAAATGAATTGCAATTCAAATGAATGAAATCAAAAATGAGTTGCAATCAATTAAATTCAAAAGCAGATCTATTGGAATGAAAAATGGAAATTTGTCCTACCAAAATTAAAATATTCAGTACAAAAATTTAAAAACCTTATCCTGGATCTGCTCTTGATCAAAGAAAACATGGCGTATGGCGTTTGTTTCTTCAAGAAGAACTGATTTTTATTTTGAAATACGCCGAACGACAAAATACATTTAATATTCCAGCAGCAATTAATAACTTTTGAAATTTTGTGAACCACGACCACCCAACAGCAAACTTTTTGATAATATTTATGTTATATTTATTTAAAAAAAAAAATAAGACTATCTTTCACAAATAAACAAAAGTCAGGAAAAATTACAATGTACGAGGGCGGTTCGGAAACTTCTTAGCCTATCAATGAAAGAGAATAGTTTTTCAAAAATATTTTTATTTTTCAATATAATCTCCTGAAACTTCAATACACTTAGTCCAACGCTTTTCTAGAAATTCTATCCCTTGATTAAAAAAGTTTTCCTCAAGGTCTTCAAAATAGTGGTTTACAACTGTAATTGCATCTTCATTTGAGGTAAAACGCTTGCCAGCAAGGAATTTTTTTAGATTTGGGAATAGGTAAAAGTCACTGGGAGCCAAATCAGGAGAATAAGGTGGGTGGTCAAGCAACTCGCACTTTAATTCGTTGATTTTAGCCATTGCTAAAAAAGTCTTGTGCGCTGGTGCGTTGTCTTGATGAAAAATTATTTTTTTGTGTTGTAAGCCAGGACGTTTTTCTCGAATTTGTACATTTAATTTATCCAAAAGTTTGCAATAGTACTCTGAATTTATTGTTTTACCCTTTTGCAGATAGTCAATCAATAAAATACCTTTGAAGTCCCAAAAAACCGTTGCCATAACCTTACCAGCCGATTGAATTGTTTTTGCCTTCTTTGGGGCACTTCCTCCAGCTTCAGTCCATTGTTTGGATTGTTCTTTTGTCTCTGGAGTATAGTGGTGGATCCATGTCTCATCAACAGTTATGAAACGACGCTTAAAATCCATTTTATTTCGCTTAAAACGATCCAAACAAGCTTGAGAAATGTTCATTCTTATGCGTTTTTGGTCGACTGTTAACAAATGCGGCACCCATCTTGCAGAAAGCTTTTTCATCTGTAGTTCTTCATTAAATGGACTCGATCATTTGAGCTGCCCATGATATTAGCTATTTCACGCACTTTTATTCGTCGATCATTTAATACCATATCATGCACTTTGGCTACAATTTCTGTTGTTGTTGCTGTTTTTGGACCTCCACTACGTGGTTCATCTTCAATGCTTGTACGACCACGTTTAAATTCAGCAACCCAATTTTTTACTGTTGCATATGAAGGAGCACTTTCACCTAACACATTCACCATATCATTATGAATTTCTTGTCCCGATAAACCTTTTGGAACAAATCTAGTTTAGGGGCACCTCCAAAAAATTAAAAAAAAGTATCCCATCCTATAGTAAATTTAAAAATAAGAAAAAAAATTAAATAAAAATATTGGCGGCGAGGCTTAGTTTATGAGTTATGGGCCTCTGAAATTCTAGTACAATATTTTGATTATACGGTGTTTTTCAACGAATATGACCAATATTGGTATTTCAAAAATTAAAAAAAAAATTGCTATCCTATAATGCAAAGTTTTCATGCCTAATAGCGTATTTCTGCGCTGCCGGCCTTCGGCCGGGCTTAATGATTTTCTCCACCATGGTGTTTCCCGAGACGTCTCAGCCTAGTAATGATTTTCTGGATTGCAAAGTTTTCCTGCTTAACATTTTTCTGCATTGTCGGCCTTCGGCCGGGCTTAAGGATTTTCTCCACCATGGTGTTTCCCGAGACGGCTTAGCCTAGTAATGATTTTCTGGATTGCAAAGTTTTCCTGCTTAATAAAATTTTTTTGCATTGCCGGCCTTCGGCCGGGCTTAAGGATTTTCTCCACCATGGTGTTTCCCGAGACGGCGCAGCCTAGTAATGATTTTCTGGATTGCAAAGTTGTTTTTTGAATTTTCTATAGGATAGCATACCTTTTTTTTAATTTTTGAAATACCAATATTGGACATATTCGTTGAAAAACACCGTATAATGACAATAATGTACTAGAATTTCAGAGGCCTATAACTCGGAAACTAAGCCTCGCCGCCATTATTTTTATTTAATTTTTATTTATTATTTTTCAATTTACTATAGGATAGGATACTTTTTTTTCATTTTTGGGAGGTGCCCCTAAACTAGATTTAAGTCAACCTTTTTTATGTAAATATTTAATGACACCACGCATTTCTAATTTTTCCATTGTTAAAAAATCGCGGATGCGTCTTTTGTGAACACCTGTTTCTATATGAAGGAGTTGCCAGATCGAAACAAAATTTAACATGTGTTCATAGCAGAGATGGAAGTTTCCAAAACACTTAATTTTTTTCTGTTTATACCGCGCTTTTTGTGCTAGGCTAAGAAGTTTCCGAACCGCCCTCGTAAGTATGTATTTCAAAACACCATTGTGTTTTCAATTTTATTGTAAGCGACATGTTAAAGAAAATATAATTTTTTTATTGAAATTAAAAATGGGTCCAGCCCTTAGCTTAGAATATCAAAATGCCAAAATTATTGATAACTTTTACGATACGGATTGTAAAGTTTAATCATAAGCGACAATTTACGTATGTAAAACAATTTTGAATATTATAAAAAAAACCTTCTCCTGAAAAATTTAATTTTTGTCGCTTACGATTAAATTGAAAGTACTTATGCTAGGAACACAATTGGGACGAACGACGAATTTCGTTCACGTTGACGAATTCGTCGATAAGAATTCGCTGAATATGAAGCACAATAACGACGAATTTACTCACCGAATTCCGCTCTCATAATTTATAAATTTGGTTATTGTGTAGGCAAAGAGAGAGAGAGAGAGAGAAATTTGTTTTTTCATCGTTCGTCGGCGTACAAAATAGAAATAAACCTATCACAGAGTTCGTCACACTCGACTCATTTCGTTCTACGGGGGTATTGTGTTCATTTTCATATGCACAAATGTGTTTTATTTTTTATGACGAAAGTTCGTCCCAATTGTGTTTATAGCATTACTCGGAGAGTGTGCAAGATGTTATTATGAAATTTTGACGGAATATGAGGTAGACTATAACGAATAATTACACATAACTTACTCAAAAATTTTGTTTTTTGATTTTTAACATCCTTTTAGTAAATGATCGACATATAATAAGAATTAATTGCATAAACTAATTATGCTTTTATTTCAGTTACAAAATAAGGCTAATTAGATATAATTAACAACAATAACTTTTCAAAATTATCATCTGAAAGAGATCCACGTACAAAAGAGAATAAAATCACTTATATTACGTTTTCAAATTGTTTTTTATATACGTATAATATTTCGCAGTTATTAAATTTATAATTGCAAAAAAATAACTGTTTCAACGAATTTATCAAAATCACAAAATTATAAGAAAAATATAAGAAAAAATTGGTACATAGTCTAATTAACATAGGCGCACACCGTTACTGACCCGCAGTTTTAACTTAAAAATTAAGTACGTAATTAACTAATTTTTATTAAAAATTAAGTTTTATTTAAATACGATTTAATTTTTTCAGTTGTTAATTAAAGTACTTATTAAATTACGAGGGCGGTTCGGAAACTTCTCAGCCTAGCACAAAAAGCGCGGTATAAACAGAAAAAAGTTAAGTGTTTTGGAAACTTCATTAAATATTTACATAAAAAAGGTTTATCGGGACAAGAAATTCATAATGATATGGTGAATGTGTTAGGTGAAAGTGCTCCTTCATATGCAACAGTAAAAAATTGGGTTGCTGAATTTAAACGTGGTCGTACAAGCATTGAAGATGAACCACGTAGTGGAGGTCCAAAAACAGCAACAACAACAGAAATTGTAGCCAAAGTGCATGATATGGTATTAAATGATCGACGAATAAAAGTGCGTGAAATAGCTAATATCATGGGCATCTCAAATGATCGAGTCCATTTAATTTTGCATGAAGAACTACAGATGAAAAAGCTTTCTGCAAGATGGGTGCCGCATTTGTTAACAGTCGACCAAAAACGCATAAGAATGAACATTTCTCAAGCTTGTTTGGATCGTTTTAAGCGAAATAAAATGGATTTTAAGCGTCGTTTCATAACTGTTGATGAGACATGGATCCACCACTATACTCCAGAGACAAAAGAACAATCCAAACAATGGACTGAAGCTGGAGGAAGTGCCCCAAAGAAGGCAAAAACATATCAATCGGCTGGTAAGGTTATGGCAACGGGTTTTTGGGACTTCAAAGGTATTTTATTGATTGACTATCTGCAAAAGGGTAAAACAATAAATTCAGAGTACTATTGCAAACTTTTGGATAAATTAAATGTACAAATTCGAGAAAAACGTCCTGGCTTACAACACAAAAAAATAATTTTTCATCAAGACAACGCACCAGCGCACAAGAGTGTTTTAACAATGGCTAAAATCAACGAATTAAAGTACGAGTTGCTTGACCACCCACCTTATTCTCCTGATTTGGCTCCCAGTGACTTTTGCCTGTTCCCAAATCTAAAAAAAATTCCTTGTTGGCAAGCGTTTTACCTCAAATGAAGATGCAATTACAGTTGTAAACCACTATTTTGAAGACCTTGAGGAAAACTATTTTAATCAAGGGATAGAATTGCTAGAAAAGCGTTGGACTAAGTGTATTGAAGTTTCAGGAGATTATATTGAAAAATAAAAATATTTTTGAAAAACTAACTATTCTCTTGCATTGATAGGCTAAGAAGTTTCCGAACCGCCCTCGTACGTTGAAAGTACGGCACCCTGCAAAGTTTCCAAAGAACAGCTGTTTAGCATAAACAAAAAAGTTAGATTATAAACATGTAGAAAATTACATACTCTCATTCTAACAAAATCACTGATTTGTTCTTATTGCATATTCCTCTTTGATGTCTCAAAGACATTAAAGGTATTCACGTCAGATCTTGCAACTGTGCAAAATGCATAATTTCACTTTCTGACGTGAGCCACCCATTTTTTTAGATGTCTATAAAGCAGCACAATATGTACATAGATAAATTGTACTTTGAATTTAATTGATTGCAACTCATTTTTGATTTCATTCATTTGAATTGCAATTCATTTTTCTAATTCATTTTAATGAATTCAAAATCAATTCAATTCAATTGAATTTGAAAAATGAATTGCAATTCATTTTGACAAGCTCATTTGAATTAGAAACGAATTGCAATTCATTTGACAAATTCATTTGAATTAAAAACGAATTGCAATTCATTTTTACCAAATTCATTTGAATTGACTAAAATTTAATTCAATTCATTTTTTGTTTGAAAAGAATTAATTCAAAATTTGCTAATTCGTAATGAATTAAAATCAAAAAAGAATGATTCATTTACAGCTCATATTATGACTAATGTGTCCTCTTTTCAAATTCGTTATCAGTTTTCCGATATCTTGAATATATTAGGAGATATAGAGCTGCAATATTGCGTCATTTCCAAAATTTTTGAAAATTTTAAAATCCGTTTTACGGCAATCGACAATTTTTGGGATATGTGGCACATTTCCCACCTAAAAGTATTAATATTGTTATTCGCATCTGTTATGATGCATATTCTACTCAAAGAACGTAATATAAAGCAAAATACAAAAACTATAAAATCTGTTTTGAAGTATATGTATGATGACGATAATAAACACGCGCTTCTGTTTTATTTAAGTTTTCATTTGAAAAGCAAAGTGTTCACATTATTATTATTATTATACGTAGTTTAATATGGATGAAAATTCACCGCGAGCTCCATCGGCTTTCGAGGAATTTATATAAGTATTATTAATAGCCTTTGTTGTCATCACTGGCATAAAATACAACGCTGTACTTTTCTTCTCTGCCTTGCACAACAGTTTTAAAATAACGACACTAGTCATTGAACACGCGAAGAGAAAACCAAAGGAAACACGCACATTAAATTATATTTTGTACTTTATATTTTAGATATTAATAAACTTAACTCATTTAAATTAAACCTTTTAAAGTTTGTGTTTATAGTCGCCTACATTGTTTTCCTTTGCTTTTTGCGAGTTTTGGTATATTGTGAAGCCGTCAAATTGTGTCTCCAGTCAGTCAGACAAGATGCCAAGAACAAGGTCACAATCCAGTCAGGAGGACTCACAGCAGCAACATGAGAATTCGTCTGATAGCGAATTATTGGACAACACAATAGTTAACAACCATAGTGATAAAGATTCAACAGAAGCTGCTATAAAAAGTACGTCATCACAGCCAGTGATTAATTCTATAGAGTCTGTCACTACGTCCGATCTTTTGTTATCTTTAATGTCAACAATCACTTCTTTAAAATCTGCAATTGATGATTTAAGACAAGAATCAGGTCGCAAAAATAACATGCCTCAACATTCTACTCCATCTCAAAGGGGCGTTGAAGATTCAGCACTTACGACACACACAGATGAAGGATTGCAAGTGCCAAATTCACATCGACAACGTGGGTCAAACATTTTGTGTAATCAGCGGATGCTATCTGCAGCATCTAACGTAAATCCCACGCCGCCTTCATTTCATGATCAACAAAGTTTGCCAAATATTGTTCGGCAAATGCCACCCCTAACGAGAGGGGGTATGCCAGCACAAGAAATAAATTCGTCAACAAGTGTTTCAAATAACGTTCAATCAAACAACAAGGAATTACCGCATTTGAGAAATTCTCAAGAAATGCCTCAACAAAGAATGGGCATACAACAAATGCAGGCATCATCAGGTTTTGCGCAAGTGTTACCATTGGCGAATTGTACTCAATCTCAACCTATGCTTAATTTTCAGCAGCTACCGTCAGTAGCAGAAAACTTACATCATGCGCCGCCGCTAAACGCCGATTATAGACCGCCGTCAAATGAAACGAATTTTTATACGGTAAGACCACCAACAACAATTCAGTCAAACGAGTTCATAACGAAGCTGTATCATCTTCCACAATTTGATGGAAAGCCAGAAGATTGGCCATTATTTTTGGCAACTTACGAAGACACAACCATGGAATTTTGTTACACTAATAGGCAAAATCTAATCAGGTTGCAAAAAGCGTTGCAAGGCCCAGCCAGAAATAGTGTAATGTCAATGCTGATTCATCCAGAAAACGTTCCGCAAATTATTGACGAGCTAAGGTTTAATTTTGGTCGTCCAGAACTGTTGATACGATCGCAATTAGATAGAATAAAAATGTATCCGTTGATAACCGAAGGCCGACCTGAAGGCATCTTGGGCTTGTCTGGTTGTGCCAAAAATATGGTCGCGTTTTTTAGATCTGCAAAATGTGAAAACCATCTAATGAATCCAACACTATTGGAGCAATTAGTTTTAAAGTTGCCCTTGTCCAGACAATATGAGTGGGCGAAATTTTCTGTTTCGGTGTTACCATTTCCAACGGTAGAGCATTTTGCCGAATGGATTGGTGACTTGGCTCGATATTGTAGCCTTATGCCGTCACGTGGCCCAGTGTTAGCACACGATCGTCAACAAAACGTATCGGCCACCCGAAGAGTACTTTACAGTAAAGAACAGCCCATCCAAAAACAATGCCAGCAATGTAAGGGCAGTCATGAAATTTCTGAATGTGATAAATTTAAGGAGTTATCAACAAGCGCCAAGTGGGAGCAAGTTAAACGCTTGCATGTTTGTTTCTCTTGCCTTCGTAAAGGGCATAGTTTGACCCAGTGTAGAAAACGAAAAATGTGTGGTATAAATAAATGTAATCGTTACCATCACCCAATACTTCATCAAGATGTCTCAGGGATGTCGGCTGTTACTGGTAATGACCAACCTGAACATGTTTTACAGTGCCGCCAAAGTGAAAGTGTTTCACATTTATTTAAGATTTTGCCTGTTACCATACATGGCCCAAATGGATCAGCAACAGTTTATGCTTTGCTGGACGAAGGATCATCCGTCTCTTTAATTGAAGAAAATGTAGCCAGGGGTATGGGCCTAAAGGGGCAAAAAGCTGCAATTACACTTCAATGGTATGACAAAATGCAAAAAACGGAAACTTCTATGAGGGTAAATGTGGACATTTCTTCTGTGAATGATCGCCATAAAAAATATGCAATCAAAAATTTGCAGACTGTCAAGGAATTAAATCTTCCTTTGCAAAGTTTTGATAAAATGAAATTTGAATACCTATCACATCTTCCAATACAATGCTATGAAAATAAAAAACCATCAATGCTAATTGGCTTGGACAACTGTATGCTTGGTTTGGCCGAACAAGTTGTGGAGGTAGGTCCTCACTTACCGGTGGCATCCTACACTAAGCTTGGATGGGTGGCATATGGCCCATTGTTGAAAAAACCAACTGGCACTGCTAGAATATGCCATATTAAGGAAGGTGAATCATGGAAAGAAGTTCACCAATTGGTACAAGACTACTTTTCAGTTGAGAATTTTGGGGTAAAGGCAACAAATTTCGTACTGGAGTCGGAGGACAATAAACGAGCCAGAAACATTTTAGAAAATACGTGCCAAAAAATAGAAGGTCACTACGAAACCGGTTTATTGTGGAAAAGAGATGGTGTTTGCCTACCAGAAAGTTTTGAAATGGCCAAGAATCGTCTACTGAAAACAGAAAATAGAATGAAACAAGACCCAGCTTACGCAGACAGATATAAAAAAGAAATAGAAAAATACATTTTAAAAGGTTATGCCCGAAAATTGCAACCCATAGAGGCCAAAACATTTGAGCGTGGTAAAGTATGGTATTTACCGCATTTTGGCGTAGTTAATCCCCACAAGCCTGAAAAACTGCGGATTGTATTTGATGCTGCCGCAATGTCGTCAAACACGTCTCTTAATTCAGTATTATTAAAGGGTCCTGAACAAGCAAGATCTCTTCAAGTGATCATGTTTCAATTTCGTCAAGGTAGAATAGCAGTAGCTGGAGACATACAGGAAATGTTCTCTCAGGTATTTATAAAAGAAAATGATCAAAACGCACAACGTTTTTTGTGGCGCGAAAATGGTCTGGGTAGCGAAATCAATGTTTATGTTATGAGGTCAATGATTTTTGGATCAATATGCTCACCCTGTTGTGCAGAATACGTAAAAAACCGAAACGCAAGGGAGTTTGAGTCGACACTGCCTAAAGGTACCAGCGCTGTTGTTAACAATATGTATGTGGATGACCTTGTCATTAGTTTCAATTCTTTTGAAGAGGCTCTTGAAATCACACAGCAGGCCATACAAATAAATGCTGCCGCTGGGTTCAAGCTAAGAAATTTCTCATCGAACTCAGAGAAGCTACAAAATCTACTAAATGGTGGTGAAAACGGTGGTTCAACAATGCTAAAAATGGAGAAACGAAGCAACACAGATAAAATTCTTTGCCTACACTGGAACAAAGACTCTGACAGCTTCGAATTTCATTTAAGGTTTCATAAAATTTGCGCTGACGTATTAGAAGGCAAACGTCCACCTACTAAAAGAGAAGTTTTGAGTATAATAATGGCAGTTTTCGATCCATTTGGGTTTTTAGCGAATTTCACGATTTTTTCAAAATTATTTATACAGCGAACATGGAAGTTGTGTATACAATGGGACGATCAACTTCCGCAACCAATTTTAACCCAATGGAATGCTTGGTGGCGAGAATTTGAAAGGGTTAAACAAATATCTATTCCTCGCTGTTACTTTAGTTTATTGCCAGTGGCTGATGAAATTCAGCTTCATATCTTTGTGGATGCGAGTTCAAGTGCCTTTGCTGCTGCCGCCTATTTTCGTATAAAACAACACTGCGATATTCACACCTCCTTTGTTATGGCCAAGGCTCGTTGCGCACCAACAAAAGGAATGACGATTCCTCGCCTTGAATTGCAAGCAGCCGTTTTGGGCTGCCGTCTTAAAGCTGTCATTGAAGAGTCTCATAACTTTAAAATTCATCGAACAATACTCTGGTCCGACTCCCAAACGGTTTTATGTTGGATCAGGTCAACAGAGAGAGAATACAAACAATTCGTAGCCTGTCGCATTTCTGAAATTTTGGCGACAACTGAACCCGAACAATGGAAATGGCTACCTACAAACTTAAATGTTGCAGACGAGGCTACCAGAGCAAAATTGCCAACAGAGTTCCACAGCAACACTAGGTGGCTGAAGGGTCCTGAATTTCTAAAGTTAGGAGAGCACTTTTGGCCAGTCGATACGGTTATTTCTGAGACCAAACAAAGCCAAGACGAGGAAAGAGTCGATGTGGTTTTAACGTTAAAAGCGGTGAATGAAACAATTTTTGAATATAAAAAATTTTCAAACTTTTTAAAATTAAAACGATGTGCTGCCTGGGTTTTACGATTTATAAACATTAAAGCCAGAAGGATGGAGCGAGAATCCAATGAATTGACTGCTGGTGAAATTGAGGCGGGGGAGAAGTTGATTTGTCGTCAGGTGCAGACGGAGGCATACGGGGCCGAAAGACTGTGTATTATGAGGGGCAACGCTCTACCAAAGTCGTACAGTATTCATCAGCTGACACCTTATATGGATAATGATATGCTGCTTAAGGTTAATGGCAGGATAGAGAACACGTGCTGTTTGCCAGAAACCGCTAGGAATCCCATTATTATGCCGACCAAACACCCGGTCACCTTCATGGTAGTCGCTTATTATCATCGAAAAAATCATCACCAAAACGATCACATAGTAGTTAATGAGGTAAGGCAAAAATTTTGGGTGCCATACATTCGATCTGTGTTGAAGTCAGTTAAAAGGTCATGTTCGTCCTGTATTCTTGAGCGCGCTAAACCTGTGGCCCCGTTAATGGGACAACTCCCAGTTGATCGCTTAACCCCTTACATGCGTCCATTTAGTTATGTTGGACTAGACTATTGTGGTCCATTTTATGTCACAATTGGGCGAAGGAGGGAGAAGAGGTGGATCGCCTTATTCACCTGCTTAACTACAAGAGCATTGCATTTGGAAATTGCTGCCGACCTGTCCACAGATGCATTTTTGCTTTGTGTACGGAATTTCGTAAATAGAAGAGGCGTGCCCATCAGAATCCGTAGCGACAACGGCACAAATTTCATTGGTGCCCAAAAGGAGATAGTGAAAGAAAATAGATTTTTCGACTATGACGATATACAAATGAACCTTTCAAAAGATAACATCGAATGGATTTTCAATTGCCCGGCCAATCCACACGCAGGTGGCTGCTGGGAAAGACTTGTGAAATGTGTCAAGCAGCTGTTGTACAAAATTTTGAGGGAAGAAGCTCCACGGCTAGAAACGTTTCGCAGCGCAATTATAGAGGCCGAATGCATTATAAACAACCGCCCACTGACTCAGCTGCCTGTAGAACCCGGATCTGAAGAGCCGTTGACACCAAGTCACTTCTTGATAGGTGGTCTAAACTCGACACAAACACCCGGCCCTGATGATAAAAATTTATGCCTACGAAAACAGTGGCGTATAGCCCAAAATTTAAAGGATAGATTGTGGAAGCGGTGGATGGTCGAATACTTGCCACAATTGCTACAACGTCCGAAATGGAAGGAAAAGATAACACCGATTCAAGTCGAAGACATTGTCCTGATATTAGATTCCAACTTGCCCCGAAGCCAATGGAAATTGGGAAGAGTAACTCAAGTTTTCCCTGGAAAAGATGGCCAAATACGTACAGCAGAAGTTTCTACAGCCCACGGGCTCTTACGTCGTCCTGTGGTGAAATTAGCTGTCCTGAAATTTAAGGAATCCTCCTCATAGAAAGGATTACGGTGGGGGGAATGTTGTCATCACTGGCATAAAATACAACGCTGTACTTTTCTTCTCTGCCTTGCACAACAGTTTTAAAATAACGACACTAGTCATTGAACACGCGAAGAGAAAACCAAAGGAAACACGCACATTAAATTATATTTTGTACTTTATATTTTAGATATTAATAAACTTAACTCATTTAAATTAAACCTTTTAAAGTTTGTGTTTATAGTCGCCTACAGCCTTATTCTTTAAGAAATATTAATATTGTTAATTTTTTTGCGAATGTCTTGGTTTTTTGTAATTATCTTGAAAACGAAAAACTGGCGAAAATTAATCTTAGCACCAACTATAGTGCTAACAAAGAGCTGCAGGATTCGCCTCTTATCAAAATAAAATCATGTCTTGATATATGTTTTTTTTCACTTTGAATGCTACGAATGTCGCAATTCGACATTGGAGAAATACCCATATACTTACATATTTATTTGAAAATTGTCGCTTACGATATAGTTTTACGCCCGCACTTAAAATTTATGGTGCCAAAAGTGTTTATTGTGAAGATAGGTTAATTTTTGGGAGAAAAGTGCAATGCGCATGGTCTGTTTGCACGCTACCAGTGCAATTTTTGCATAAATGAGATTTCTTATTGCCATTCTATCGGGAACTGCGGGTGGAGCGAATTAAAAAGTAGTTTTTGGCAGCCCATAAATTTTTTAGTGGTCTAATATACATATGTACATATGTACATAGTATGCATGTATGTACATACATATTTAATTTAATTTGAATAAGTAAATTTAAACAGAAAATGTGTTCCCTATTATTTTTTGCAACAATATACATTTACGTACATATTTATATCTTTTCACTTTTCGACGAAAAAAATAATTTTTCTGTTTTGTCTACATACACAAACGTTTACATATATACATACACATGTATGTACCCCCCAAACAAAATGTTTCTACTTTTTCTGAAGTCAGACTTGTCGTACCGAAATCGGAACGAAAAGTCTGACTTCAGAAAAAGTCGAAACATTTTGTTTGGGGGGTGGGTACATATATATTTTTTTTCTATGCATATAAAAATCATTTTGTAAATCACATGACCAAAAACAATAACTGTATATAACAAACGAAAAGCAAAAACAACGGAAAATGCATAGCATGCATTCAGACATGCATACAAATCTGTGATTACAAGCGATAACAGCGTAAGTCGATAATATACACCCTTATTCCAGTTGTCAACATCGACGTCACGTTCATACAATACCAAAATATTGGGGCTTAGCTACCCGTTGTGAAAAACAACTGACTGCTATTGACAGGCTCATACTATTTTCGAGACCTTAGAGAACAAAATGGACTCCAAATTTGTTCTCAAAAGCGTGTAGACAAGCTTCAATTTTTTGGTATGGCATTGACGTGGCGTCGCTGTTGACAACTGGAATAAAGGTGATAGTTTCGAGAAAAAACTTCTAACGTATGAACATTTATTTTTGTTTTTGGAAAATATCCAAAGGATCATACGAGTATTTAAATAATTTTGTTGTGAAGTAAAGATTTTTGTCAACTTGATTAAGGGCCTGATTTTGTAAAACGCAACGCTTAGCGTTGACAAATTTTATATGTACACATGTACTTTGTTTTTGTAATTTAAAATTGTTCCATATAAAATACAAAATTAGGCCCTAAATCTATCGGTGGTAGACTGAAGCAGATATCCATGTACATACTCTCCCGTATTGTGTATATCGGGTCAAATATTCGTCTACGAGAACATTGTACTAGATTAGAGGAAACGTGTACAAGTTTTCATCAATCTAGTACAAAATTCTGGTAGACGAATATTCTACTCGACATACATATGTATGTATGTACATATGCACGTATGTATGTATGTGTATGTACTGAAATACGCAATTCGGGTGCCTACTCCCGTTTATTTTTCGACCAAAGTGCCAAATATTTATTAATTTATTATCTAGTTTCTCCTGGTACAGCATTTAGCATTTATATCTTAGTATTTATTATTAATAAATTAAAATTAAATTATATTTATTGTTGCGGTGATATCAAATGATTGGTTAATTGTATCCAGTCTTCATTCATTCCTGAAATATTTAATACAAATTATTCATCTTTACAATATACTTACATATCTACATACATACATATATACATACATACATAAATGCATATGTACATATTAGAAAAATAGCTCCTATATATTATTTTACATCTTTTATTTAAAAACTAGGTAATGGTGTTGTAATCCATATACCCTCATTATTTGAAGAACTGTCTAAAAATGAAGCAAAAGGTCTACAGAAACTGGAACACCGTTTGATTATTTCTGATCGTGCTCATTTGGTATTCGATTTCCATCAGGCGGTCGATGGTATGCAAGAAGCCGAGAAGGGTGGCAAATCGTTAGGCACCACTAAAAAGGGTATTGGCCCAGCCTATTCCAGTAAAGCCACCCGCAATGGCATACGCGTAGGCGAGTTGTTGGGTGATTTTAATGTATTCAGCGAAAAGTAAGAATGCAGATAAATTATTATTGTATTAATTCATTTATCATTCAATTCTTTTCTTATACAGATTTAAATCTATTGTCGCTACCCACTTACGTTTGTTCCCTTCTATCAAAATTGATGTTGATGCCGAGCTGGCACGCTATAAGCAATACGCTGAAATGTTGCGTCCTTATGTGAAGGACACAATCTGTTTCTTACATACAGCATTACGACAGGGCAAATCTATATTGGTTGAAGGGGCAAATGCTGGAATGTTGGATATTGATTTTGGCACGTATCCTTATGTTACAAGCAGCAACTGCAGTATAGGTGGTGTATTAACAGGTCTTGGCTTGCCTCCACAAACTATTGGTGAAGTTATCGGTGTTGTAAAAGCTTATACGTCACGCGTGGGTGATGGTCCATTTCCCACCGAACAATTGAATGTATGTTTCTTAAATGAAATTATTTAATTTTGTTCCTCTTTTAATAATGTTTAATTGTTTAGGAATTTGGAGAGTTGTTGCAAACACGAGGTGTTGAAATTGGTGTTACCACCAAACGAAAACGTCGTTGCGGTTGGTTAGACCTTCCTTTATTGAAATATACCTCACTAGTTAACGGCTACACTTGTATTTGCCTTACAAAACTTGATATTTTAGATACTTTAGACGAAATTAAAGTTGGTGTTGCGTAAGTTTTCCTATTTTTTATTTAGCTTCTTATTAAGTTAAATATGTATGTATGTATGTATGTATGTATGTATGTATATATATTTTGGTATTTTTTATTTAGCTTCTTATTAAGTTAAATATATTCCAAACAGTAATTTAATTTTTTTAATATACATTTTTTAGTTACAAACGCGCTAATGGTGAAAAATTAGATCATTTCCCAGGCACAGTCGCTGAATTGGTAAAAATTGATGTTGAGTATGCTGTATTACCTGGATGGAAAACATGCACAGAAAATATTCGTGATTTTAACGAGTTACCTGAGAATGCACAAAAATATGTTCGTTTTATAGAAAAAGAACTCTGTGTTCCTGTAAGATGGGTTGGCGTTGGTAAAGGTCGTGAATCTATTATTAATGTACATTAGCACTTACTTACTTAGCTTAATGTTTTATTTTTAAACACCCTATCTTGATTCTATTTTGTTTAATTGTTCTACATTTCAAGTCAAATTTATTTACACATTATCCGTTAAGTTCTCCAATTTTTTAATTAATGGTATTAAATAAAAATAATTTTTAAAAATTTACTTTAAAACATTTATAAAAACACTTAAATATTTAACCATAATGGAGTAATAAAATTGTTGATATACAACTCTTATGAATGTGTATGTGTATCATATTCAATAAAAAATTGAAAGCGTTAGTTTATCCTAATAATATTAATAAATATATGAATACATACATATCGTTACCTGAAACGCAAAACGCCCTAACTAACATTTTAGTAATTTTACAGGAGAAGCAAAAAACATTCTCAAACGAAAAGTAAGTATTGTAGTAAGGGCTTTTTTATTTTGTCAATAAAATTGCTATTTGTGTACGTGGAAGTATGATTTGTTTTTTGGTGATGTATTTTGATTAGGTACATCGGAAGTTGTAAAAAAAGTAGATTTTGAATTTTTTGTTAGTTAGGGCGTTTTGCGTTTTAGCTAACGATATATGTATTATTATTCATTGAGGCCGGTTTAGCATACAACACACATTCCAGCAGTAATACCGCACAACTTTGATTTTAAAATTTCATTGCATTGTAGAACTTTCTCCAAGCTTTACCCTAATTGAATCAAACAAATAAGTTCGAGCAGAAATTGAAAAAATTATCGGGATATCCCGGTGGCTTAAAATTCGCGTTTTCCAATTAAATACGCCAAACTGTTATTTTTACAAAAAAAAAACAAACGCTAGAGAAGTGGCGCCATTGTATATTAAAACGATCTGGTCTTTTTTCAAGGTGCAATCAGACATGCCTCAACCATAACCATAGAAAACAGCCGTTCGAACTAAACTAATGGGTAACACTGTGACTCGCCATATCCCATAGCCAATACCATAGAAACCAATTGAATTCTGGAGTGGTTATGGCTATGGAACGTCTAATTGCGCCTTCACTTAAACTACATTTTAACGCTGAGCTGCCCAAAGTAGCGCCATAGTGCCGAACATCAATCGGCGATACACGAATACATTACTCTTGTGTTTCTCTCAGTGGCCAGCCTTTAAAGAGAAAATAGGGCTATTTTTAATTTATTACTGAGCAATTACTGAGATGCGTTCTGCGTTTTTCATTTGAAAATTTATTTATTGGTACTCAAAGCCGAATGCAATTCTTGATATTCCAAATTATTAGTCGGAATATGGTTCATTATGTAACTAGAAATGTAATTTAAGCACGAGGTAAATTTTAAATTAATTATGTATTACATAGAAACACGTCTCTACAAATTTTCAAACATTTATCCGTATTAAGAATTTAAATAAAGAAACTAAAGTTTTTGGTTAGTGTTCTGTACTATAAAATCTAAAAAAATATAGTTGCATTTAGTTAACGAAATGTAGTTTTATATTACTAACAAAACGTTACTAATTGTATTTACATATTTCTATTTATAAAAAATTGTAAAAGAAATTTTCAAACACAAAGAAGCTTTATAGATGGTTGTGAAATTTGCTATGTGTGAATGCATAAATACAAGTCTGCTATATTCATAATACAGCACTGGCAACTTTATTTAAACCCAGAAAATTAAAAATGGTTTGGCAGCAGGGATGGCATTAAGATTTTAAAACTGTACCAAAAATTTTCAAAAACTGTACTTTTTTTACCTTAATTGTACTAAACGCTTTTTTAGATCAAATTACATATTTTTATGTATTTTTATTAAAATAATCGTATATATTCCGGCACCGAATCGTTTTCACAAATTTGCTTGTGAGTTGGGATGTTAAAGCACATGGTTACAATTGTTTAAGTGGAAATTTTCTGGCATCCGAATTGAGAAAAAAAATAATTTGGAATTGAACGAGTTGACATTTTTTGGTTTTCTCTCTGCGTTTTGTTTCCTCAAGATTGTTTTTAAGTGAGAAGAATATAAGTCTCATTGTTCAAAAGTGAAAATTGAGATATCGTCGGTTGGTTTCTGGTTTGCTGCAGACATAATGTATTTTGAATATACTGTCCCGCAAACCAGAAACCAACCGACGATATGCAATCGTTTGAAAAAAAAATGCGGAGTGAAACTGGGGAGATTCCTTAAACGTACTAAATTAGTCATTGGTGTACTATTGTACTTTTGGAGTTTGAATAGTACCAAAAAAGGTACAATTGGACCAACTTTGCCATCCCTGTTTGACAGCCAGTGACAACTTCGGAGGTGCGTTTACAAAAACTCGTCCATTTCCTTTTTTCTTCTGGCTAGAACTCTGGTTCAGCGCTGCTCAAAATAAAGAGATTTGAATAACTCGACCGGATTTCTAATATAAAATGGTATTGCTTTAAACAATTTGTTAATTAATTAAACTGAAATGAAAGTGAAATCAACTTTGAAAAAAAAAATACACGTGTGAAAGGCGACATAACCTAAATATTTGTTTTTGTAGGCTGCTGCTCCCAAGGATATTGAAAAGCCCCAAGGCGCTGATTCTTCTTCCGTTCATCGCATCCGTATCACTTTAACTTCAAGAAATGTACGTTCTTTGGAAAACGTGTGCCGCGATCTGATCAACGGTGCTAAGAACCAAAACTTGCGCGTAAAGGTAATAAAAATAGTCACGTTTAGTTAAAAGATCGTAGATAATCGCCCTTATCGGGAATAAAACGGGTAAGTTCTATTCCACTTGAAATTAAAACGTGAGGGATTACCATAGAGTTATTGGAAATATGTATTCAACAATTTTATGGCAATTCCGCACTTTTTAATTTCACGTGCAATGCAGAACATACCCGAAAATTCACGTGGAATGTGTTGCCTTTCCCTAAAAAAGCAATCGCCTATTTTTGTGTCGGTGCACAGTGCACCGACAATAGTGCACTATTATCTTCATCATTTTATGTTCATATAAAAAATTTCAAGTGAACGAAATGTTCCCTTCTTCCCGATAAGGGTGAATAATTAGCATTTACCTGGAGGTTTTGTTTTGGAATAAACCTAACCTAGTCATTATAAATGCTATATTAATATTCTTAAATTCGACATCGTTCTTGATTTATAATTAAAATTAAGATATATTTTAAGATTTAAGTGATAGTCTCATTAATCTGATCGTATATGACATACATACATGTTTGATATCTTGAAACATCTAAAATAATTATTGGTTGTCATTTCAGGGTCCAGTACGCATGCCAACCAAAGTTTTGCGCATTACCACACGTAAAACTCCTTGTGGTGAAGGTTCGAAAACTTGGGATCGATTCCAGGTAAATATAATTCATACATAGATACAGTGAACGACTAAACTCTCCATGCATCCATAATTTTTGGGGTTTGACAAAATTTGGGAAAAATTAAAAAAAAATTAATTTAGCCAATATTAAGGGTGCTGATAAATAAGTTTATACAAAATATAAAAACGTAGTTTATAATTATAATAACTCCAATATTAACAAAAATATTAAAATTTCATTGGACAAAAGTCCATACAGGCATAAAATATATGAAAAATACGTTAAAAATACATGGTATTGTCAGTGATTTCCGGTACCAAGCCGGCAACGAATGGCATGCAAATATGGTCTTATATGTTCTTAAAATAACAACAGTTTACATTAACTTTGAGTGTCTAAAATATTTACTACAAATGAAGCTATTGTATTTATTTTACCTCATGCATAATAACGAATTGAACTTAAATCCAGTTAATGTTTAAAGAGCAATTGCGTCATTCGTGGCAACTGTTTTAGATACTTTCGGAGTTAATGTCAACTGTTGCTATTTTAAAAATATATTGGACCATATTCTGATGCCATTTGTTGACGGCTTGGTACCGCAAATCACTGAATTTTCAAACAAGATGAAAACCACATGCATTTTGCACGTATTTTTCATATATTTTATGCCTGTATGGAGACTTTTGTCCAATGAATTTTTAATATTTTTGTCAATATTGCAGTTATTATAATTATGAATTACGTTTTTATTTTTTGTATAAACATATTTATCAGCACCCTAAATATTGGCATAATCATTTTTTTAGAATTTTCCCAGATTTTGTCAAACCCCAAAAATTATGGCTGTAAGGAGAGTTTAGTTCTTCACTGTATATGTATATGCGGTTACAAGCGATAAATGCATAAGTCAAAAAGCATAGTTTCAAGAAATATCACTTCTAACGTATGATCGTTCTTTTTTCATCAAAATTTTCAAATTAATAATTAAAATAATAATGTTAAGCACAGATATAAATATGTAAGCAAACTTTATATCGGTTTTAGTGCATAATCTTCTGATTAGTTTTGCTACAACCAGTATTTGTAAATTTGCTAAGATTAAACGTACTCTCATAGTCCTTTTGAAAGATTTATAACTTTCTTTTGGCTCTCCGGGTTTTACAGAATAATGTATTTTACTGCTCATTTGTTTCATTTTAATTCTTAACGTACATATGTATGTATGTAGATATATGTATTGACAAATAACTCTAAAAAATGTATATTTATATTTTAGATGAGAATTCACAAGCGTATCATCGATTTACATTCTCCATCTGAAATCGTCAAGAAAATCACTTCCATCAACATTGAACCTGGCGTAGAAGTGGAAGTTACTATTGCCAACTAAATAGTATATTCTTATACTTTTTTAAATTTTTTAAATTTTAATAAAATCAAAATTTAACCATATACCTCTTTAGCTTTTTTTTTTGTTAATTTAAGAAAAATGAGGTGCAGAAGCCAACTAAATGATCTGGTGGTATACTCTGATTTGAAATGAAAGAAAATTCTTTCGAATTATTTTATTTATTTCAAAATTACCAGTTATTAACACTCAAAATAATATTCTTTAGTTTCGAATTACATAGACCCCAGCTAATAATTGCGAAAACGATTATAGCTAACAACACATCAAACCTTTTATCGTTGCTTAGAAAAGAAATATCATTTGGGACCTTTATCAGAAGGTTCAAAGCCAACAAAAATAGCAGAAATAGGATGATTTCGAAAAATTGTATATAATTTTGCTAAGTGCCTTTTATCTGCCATAAGTTTAATTAAGCGAGAAAATCACATAAGGAAAAATATACGAAGTTAAGCAAGGATGACCTTTTCAAGTCATCTCGGAAAAAAATAACTGGGATTTGGCAATGATGTATAAAGTCTAAAAAGTTCATTAAGCCTCGTTATAAAGGAATTGTTAAATCTAACTGGTTGCTTGCTTCAAGGTTTTTCTATAGATATACAAAATTATTCATAGATTTATATAAAAAATAACTGCTACAGTTTAATTGCACTCGTGTATACCAAATTATATATGTAGATTATTGTTAGAAAAATGAAAAGCTTGAGAACATTTTAGAGAACCGTTATATCTGGTTTAGCATTCTTATCTAAAACTTCACAAATCATTCAGATACCTGATGGAAATATATTCAAAGCTTTCACGAGCGACTCTGCTCCAATATTAAGAACAGAAAATAAATTTTAAAAGGTAAGTTGGTAAAAAAAGATTATATTATGCTCAAAACTTAAATGATTAAGTAAATAGATTATCAATCGATACATATGGTATGTATGAATATGTACCTTGATAAGTCCTTGTGAAAATACAATATGGTATATTTAAAAGCATTATGTTAACATGTGTTTTATATAAATTATGAAACGCTGAATATTGTGTGTAAAATGTTTGATAATTAGCCACATCTTCCAAACTCTAGTAGTAATCTGGTACTGGAGCACATGCAATTTTTACAAAATCTGAAAAGCGAACCATGCTGTTGTTATTGACATTTGCTTCCCGAAAAATATTGTCGACCTTGCCAAGAAAACGGGGAAACTAATTATATTTAAAACATTTATATATGTACATATTACATACCTCTCTGACGGACAGACCTTCACCCCAATTTTGCAACAAGTTTCTCAACTGTCTGGCTGGTATGATGCCAGAGTTTAGCGGATCCGCAGCTTTAAACGCAGCCACCACTTCATCGGGCAAATTTTCAACCTTTGAGTGTTGATGCATGACTTCTAAGAAATCTGCAAAACTCATTTTGCCTTCTTTCTTTTTTAGATATGTAATTAACTCCTGAATTGTTGGAGACAGTCCCAATGATCTCATTATTACAGTCAACTCGTCCAAAGTAGTAATTTGACCCGTACGGGAAAATAAATAGAAGCATTCACGGAATTCTAAGTATAATAAAATATTTTTTAATATGGAATATAAATAGTAATTTAGTCAAGACCATTGCAAACTTTCACTTCCAATATTATACATCATACATACATATGTACATGTATATTTATAAATTAAAATAAAACATACTTATGTACATATTCATATTATATGTACGATGGTAATATCATAGCAAAATTTAATTCAAGCTTTTTTAAGTATTATGCATCAAAATTTACCATCAATATCCTGTTCCTTGAAGTAACGAGCCTACAAAAAATAAATACATATTAAATTTATGTATATATGTGTACAAACAATTTATTTTTTTTCACATTGGGCTTACCATTATTCCTTTAACTTTTTAAATTAGGCAAAATAAATAGAAATAAACAATGCGAAAATAGAAAATAAAGAAATTGCTTTGATGACACTTGTTATTCTGATTAATTAAAAAAATGTTTATGTTCAGTATATGACACGTAGCGGTAATTTGAGGAAACTGTTTTTGAATACAATGTATGTGTATTGTAGAATGCTTTGGATATATTTTTCTATTGCAATGCTTTATTTTTAATGAAGCAGCATTGCTAAAAAGTTATTTTATTAGTGAAATATTTTTATAAACAAAAATTATTCAGCATAAAATTTTAGCGACAATTTCACATATACATGTATTCACTGAACGTACGTCTTTGAAGCAAGACTTTTTTGTATAGTTAAATAACAGGGTGGTCCCGTATATTAAAATTAAGCTAGCTTTATATGGTTTTATCAAGACGTCAAAGTCCATATATAAAGTAATATTGAGTAGTTTTTGTACGCGACTTGAAAGCTCAATTTTAAACAGTTGAACTGATTAGCTTACCTTGCTTGGGCGGACTTTTTATGTGTACGTGTTTATTTAGTTTTTTTCCACATTTGATTACTTGACGTGTAAGTGGTTTTTCATTTAAAAACCAGATTGTGCCAAAGGAATACGCTAAGGACAAAATTATACTCTACTTCGTAGCTAGAATAGGTTTATAATGTATAAAACGGTCTTAGTGTTCCTTTCCTTAGGATTCGTTGCTTCGAATGGACAGCGGGTGGCTCCTGGCGTGCCACCACAGAGCTATGTGAGTTATAAGTGTTATGAATTATATTTATTGGTAATAAACTTGTCTATTAAATAGCAACAACCGAACCAACAATATCAACAGCAACATTATCAGCAACATCCCCAACCAAATGCAGCACCTGGAGGAAATTCCCAACAATATGTAAGTTCTAATTAAATATGCAAAATAATCTTTGTAAATAATTGTAATTTGTGTTTTTATGAATGTTTGCAGCAACAACAAGTCCACCAACAGCAACAAATGCAATATCAGCAAGTACCGGCTCAACAACAGCCTCCAGTTCATCAGGTGCCCGTCCAACAAGCTCCAGTACATCAACAGGTCCCAGCACATCAACAAGTACCAGTTCAACAAGGTCATGCTGGTGGTCACCATGCACCTCATGGTCATCACGGTCCGCAGCAAGTCTTACATACTTCCAATATACAACATGAAAGAGAGTAAGTAGTAACTAATAATTATATAGTGTTGGTACAAATCTAGTTATGCTGCAGCTACACGTTCAATAAATCCCTCTGACGACACACTGCATGTCAAAATTGTTATGGATTGACAGCTGTTCGCAATTTGTCTATTCTATTCATCAAAAGGTTCGCCGGACCTTGAAATTCCAATTTTAATTGTTGATTTTAGGTATCTAAGATACATCAAATATATAAATTTAACAATAAGGAAGTAAAGAGTTTATTACAAAAAATTTTGGGTTTTTAAATCGCGTGATTCCAAGCATATTACCGTGAACTGATTTTGTATCTATCGATACTATATTTTCTATGGCTGAAGCCATACTGATAACGGCCATATATTTCGTGGAATTTAGGTTTTAGTATTTCATACAGTACGTTATATCGAATTTTATACCCAATGGTAAGGGGACTTGTACATCTATAATTTTTGCATATAATCTTATTTGATTTCTTCTATATCTGGCAAATTTTTCACACACTTATACATATACATATATGGACCCAAGTGAGCTGGACCCCTGTTAACCTACATATCGCACTTAACAAGACGGTATTAACTCAAAATTTTAAAATTTTCAGTAGAGATGAAAATTTGATCAATTTTATCACACATCGAATTAAAATCATAAAGTAAAAGAAATTTGATCAAAAACTAATACCAACTATAAATCTATTCTTTAACAGCACATACTGTAAGAAGTACATAAGACTCATTCTCAGACATACCTCACTAATCCTTCCATCCACAACATTCAGACTATCATAGCCTTTCCAAAAACCAGAAATATATACAAAGACATCTGAAACCGCACATACTCATAAAAACTTATTTGCACATCCTTTGAATCCAATTTATTAGCAATATCTCAATATATAATCTTTGTTTTTCATCTAAAAAGCTGAAGGCCTTAGTAGCCATTGCTTTCGGATATAAGTTATATTAACCAGTTTCTTACTATAGCTTATAATGTAACTAAATATGTAAGTAAATAAATAAAAACAAAAACAGTATCAACTCAAAATACAACCAAATTTAAATAAAACAATTCGATTATTTTTAAGTTGAATGAAAGCTCAAATCAAAGTAATAAAACTTTTTATGAAAATATACGATACATTTCAATTTCCATTGATGTTGTTAGTAAATTTCTTGCAAAAAGAGTAATTTTAAAAGTTTCGAATTAATACCATCTTGTTGATTATGGGCCTAATTTTGTAAAACGCAACGCTGAGCGTTGAAAAAGTTTGTATGGGAAAATTGTAAATTACAAAAACAAAATACATATAAAATTTGTAAACGATAAGCGTTGCATCTTGCAAAATTGGGCCCTAAGTGCGATATATCCAATGTAATTTTATTAATTGCTAATGAATTATGTTTTAGACATATACAGGAGCATATGCAAGTACCTATTGATACTAGCAAAATGTCAGAGGCTGAATTACAATTTCATTATTTTAAAATGCACGACTCCGATAACAACAACAAACTGGATGGATGCGAATTAATAAAATCTCTAATCCATTGGCATGGTAAGTAAAATAATTGTGAATTTTAGTTGAGTGAGGTTGTTTTTTAATTATAAAATTATTAATTCTACTTGAGGTGAGTTTGTGAGAACTCATAGATATGTATGTATATATGTATGCATGTATTGAGACAATATTTTTCACATTCCTATTGGCGTGTATTCATTTGTATAAGAAACCGATTGCACTCTGGTACTACTTTGGTCAGCGTAGTAATAAATTATAACATGACCCAAGTCTAATTAATAAAAAATATATAGCGGAGACATGATTGATATAAATATACGAAAGAATCTACAGTTTTTGTCCAAATGTGGCATTGTAATTGGCTCTGCCAACATATCAGAAATGGTCTCACACAAATGTTTTATATCAGTGTTTAAAAACTTGTCATTTGTGCAATTGCTTCTACTTACGCTTCTGCTTCTTAAAATGCAAACAGTGGCAGTCAAAGCACAAGCAATAACCGAAAAGTTATACATAACGAATCACTTCAGCAATCGACATGTTCCAACAATTTTTGGTTTGGAAGCTAAATCATTATAGATGTTGTGTGTTTTTTCATTTGCATTTGCAGTTTGAACTGCGTTTATAATCGATTGCTGGAAGAAATGAAAAACTTTTTTGCTTGGCTTACTATTACATATATTTGTACATACAGGAAAAACACAATTCGGATTTATTAAAAGCAGCAGTCAGTCAAACTAAAAACTGTTGAGCATATCGACTGCTGAAGTGCTTCGCTGCGTATAACTTTTCGTTTATTCCTTGTACTTTGACCAAGAATGTCAAAAGTATGGTTTTAAGTACTCTGAGTATTGGCCGTCAAGCAACTATGAATTCGTACAGCTAAAAAAAACGCTCATATGCAAACACACGCATTAATTTTAAACCGAATGCGTATAACTATGAACATACAACAACTATGTTTATACACATTTTTTAAATTTCGCAGCACAAACAACTACAACTTACAAATTTATAGATTGTAGGAGCTACAATCGCACGCATGAGTATAAAAATACTCTGACTATTAATCGGCTATACATGCATATACACAGGGCTATTTTATTTGCACACACACACACACACACACATAAAGCATGTTTTCAAACAGCCACATACACACACACACACCTACACATTTTCCATTTCACTTTATGTACACAAATGTATGTATACTGTGGCGAATGATGAATAAATATTTCGAGTATCATGTGTATATTTTTTTTTGTTCGATTAAATATCCGTAACCTGAGTAGTACTCAGACTAAAAGTATGAGTTGTAGCGTATTTTATTTTTTCGCATAAACGAAGTAGAGATGGTCTTCTATGTTGGCTGTAGTCATAGTTGCTTGAGAAAAAAATATGTGAGCGTACGAATTGTTTGCGCTGCAATTATGATTGTACGCAGTTACTAAAATTAAGACTATTTATTTATGTATATTTTTTTAAGTACTCATTTTTATTCTCTGGCCTTGACTGCGACTGTTTGTATTTCAAGAAGCAGAAGCATAAGCAACAGTTTGTATTTATCCAATCAAAAGTGTAAAAGTCGAAGCTATAGCACGTAGTTTCAATATGCATACATACGTAAGTACATATCGGTCATTTACTAAAACTACGTCGTAACTAAATAAAAAATTTTTCCAAAAAACGAGTTTAAAGTTTTTAATTTACACACAACCTAATGTAAAAACAAAATTTTATTTTTCTCTCAAGAATCCCAGTTTTTGAGTTATGACGTTGTTTTAGTAAATTATCGGTATAAGCAAACTACCCTCATGAATTCAATATTTTATAGTAAAACCTTTGCCATTAAAATATCTAGCTTTAAGCTTAAGAACTGAATTATATGATCAATCAATTTTATTTCATTTCTTTTATTTTCATACAAACCCATTCTAAAATAATTACCATATACAACAAATGTACATACATATATGTCCTTATTTGATTATATCTATGTATGCGCCCAAATGTCACCATCATCATCATTACGGCATAATCTATGTATATTACCAATAATATCGCTTGAAATATACAAATATGTACATATATAAATGTTAATTCAACATTTAGAACAAGGGAATCAAGAAGTTAATGCTAAAAACGGCCAACAGCCAACGGTAGAAGCAAAAATATTTTCAGACGAAGAACTGACAAATTTAATTGAACCGATAATGGATAATGACGACACCTCCAAAGATGGTTATATTGATTATCCCGAATTTATGAGAGCCCAACAAAAATCACAACAAAATCAACAGCAGGCACAAAAGAGTGGCCATTAGATTTCAGTTCCATTCCATAGTGTATTCATATTTGGTTTTCTGTTTTCTTTTATAATTAACATATTTCTTTACTAATTTCTTAAGGTGAATGTACATTCTACACGTTGAAGTCGTCTATGCGTAATAGTCTTAATAGTTGAAGCAATATTTTTATAGAGCAAGTTAAACAATGTTTGAAATGCGAATCTCTTAAAACTTAATTTCTTCTTTTTGTACAATTTATAGTTTACAAAGTAAACTAAAACTCTTCTCTATTTTATCAGTCACATGTACTAGTACTAACAAATGAAATTGTTTTGAGAGAAAAAGTTTAAAAACCATGAAACGTGTAGTATGAACACATATTTATTCACTTTTCGTAATCTTTTATTTTATTTTTCAAACTATGATGTACATTTTAATTTTTTTTTTTTGAAAACGAAACAATTTTTTAGTTGTAAAGTAGTCTTCAGTTGATTGAGTTCTACTCTGATTTCAATATCTCACTATAAGAATTATATTAGGTTACATTTCCAACCGAGCTCAAATGAAAAATAAAAAATTTTATATTACAGACGTTCAGATATTGAAATCAGACGAAAACTCCGATACTGTAAACTGAAACTTAAATATTTGTTGCAAGAGATTTTTTGACTACATAAGTAAAATGAAATGACTGATATGAGAAAGCTCAGTTTTATATGAAAAAAAAAACAAATTTAGTAAATAAAATAATAAAGGCAAATTTAAAAAAAAGCATATATACACACATAAATAATTGATGTTCATTTTAAATGCATTTTAGCAAATAGTTTTGATATGGTTGCGGTGAGCTTTTTTTATTGTGTGGGAACATAATAATTAAACATAACATAACATAATAATTAAATATTTTAAAATTTCTTTACAGCAAAAGATGAAGCACCTAAAGAAGACGTTGAACACAAAGAGGAAAATAATGATAAAAAAGAGATATATACTGATGAAAAATTATCCGAAATTATTGATCAAGTTTTGAAATTAATGGACCATAATAAAGACGGTTACATTGATTACAAGGAATATCGCATTAACGAACAACATTCCGATAAAGATACTAAAAACAAAGTATAATTTATAAGTTTTTATTTGGATGATTAATTATGTGTTGGTGTTAACAAAAATATACATATATTTACAACCTTATGCATAAGGAAAAACTTCATAAGTGGTGAAATGGAACATGTTCTTAACGAGTTGGCTCATAAAATGTGACATTAACAATCGACGCATAATGTAGTCTTAACACATTATTAAATCCCAGCCCGATTAAGTGTAAAATTGTATAGCAAAACTCGTTAAAATCATGTTCAATTTTATCACTTATGCTAAATGGCATGAAGTTTTTCCTTCAACATAAAACTGTTAAAGTTTTGAATTTACAGCCTGTCCCATGATGTCGAAAGAAAACGATAAAAGTTAAACATATCGCTCATTTACTCAAACAACTTCATAACTCATAAAATGGAATTTTTGAGTTAGTGATGCATAATTAATCATCATATCGTTAACTATATTGTGTAACAATTTCGTTTTCCATTAAGTTGTGTGTACATTTGAAAACATTAAAGGCCTGACCCACGATATCGACAACGTTCGACTTGTCGCACACTTACATTTGAAACAACAACAAAATATTAAAATTTGTTTTTGTTTTGAATGTAAGTGTGCGACAAGTCGAACGTTGTCGATATCGTGGGTTTGGCCATAAGCTCGGTTTATTTCAAACTTGTTTTTTGAGTTATGACTTGCAATATAAATTGTCGAACGAATGTTTGCCGTTGTACCTAATGGTAAATATGTACAATATTTTTGTATGAAATGGTTACACAATATAAGCAATGATATGACAATGCTGTAATATTATGTACATACATATGTACATATGTAAAAATATCTTTTTATTTGTAGTCTATTTGATTAACTTCCACATTTTAATCTGAATTTTCTTATTCAACAGCTATGAAGAGTATTGAAATGCAATTTGTATAAAGGTGTATGTCTAAAAAAATAATAATTGCAACATTTTATTATTTAATTTTATTTTTATAGTATAGATATTAAATTTTCATTTCATTGAGATAGCATTAGATATTGCTTATAAAAATTTTCATTAAATACCAATTATAATATTTAACGTTTATTCTTTTTAAAAACTGGTCAATGTAAATATTAAAAACTACAACTACTTTAACTTTATAAAATACGAATATGTTTTTTTCTGTTTTTAAGCAAATATATGTATGTAAGTTTGGATATATGTATGTTTATGTAGATGGATTTACGATTCATTTCGTTAAAGTCCTTAATAATTTATATTCTTGAAAACGGAAGGATAAACTTGCATAGACATGTCTTAATAAAAAATATATGTAAGTGTTATTTTTTAGACGTAAGCAAATGCTTTTCGGTGTAATAAGACGATTTGATCTTTGTAAACATTGTAGTAAAGTTAGAGGAATTTTATTTGTATATCTTTTGGAAAATACTGTGTGTAAAAGACGGGTTTCGTGGCATTAAAAGTACAACTTAGGTGGGAAGTGCCTTATGATTAATTGGATGTGTCAGAAGGTAAAAAGCCTAACAACTCCACAAATTAAGAATTAGAGTAAATTAGTGATAATTGATTTCCAAAATTTATTAAAATTGTAAAAGGTAAAAATATGTTTATGGTTCCCGCGAAACAGGTGTGTTGGTTAATTTTATAAAATTGCAGAAAATTTTAATTAAAACGTATGCTGATTTTTCATATTTTTAAATGGAAATTATTTAAGTAATACATATGTACATACATATTTGTGTATAAGAAAAAAAAATGTTCAAACAGTTTACAAATTAATTAGATAGTAATACAACAAATTGAGAAATTTTCGAAAAGTTAGGTATTTTAGCTTCTGACATCCAATTGTTGTAAAATGATAAATAGGGCAAAATGAAAGCAATATTGTGTTTTATAAGTGAAAATTTTTTTTTTTTTGATATCAGTATAAATATCACTTATCTTTCTATAATTAACATTAACTTTCATATGACATATTGATTTTAAACAATTCATTGTGTTTTTTTAGCTCGTCTACGTTTAAAACCACTCATTTGTTTCAGTAACTGAGAATTTTCGTCATCCATATCAATATGAGGCTCCCAAAGTCGTAGACGTCTTGGTATGTATATCAAGCCAACAAGAGTAATTGCTATATCAAAAACAAAAAGGAGTATTATTTGCTATGAAAGGTACATATATTTATCTACATATTAGCTAAAACTTACAATTCAATACACAAGGAAAGATGACATAAAAATTCAATGTGCTTGAGCGGAAGTACAAGGCCTCCGATAAATACAATATCATAGTCAAAGCCAAAGAACATCCTCCCATGCTAACCACTCTGAAATGTATTGAAAATTTAATTTGTGAATATGAGTTATATCTATTATTGGAAACTAAAAAACCCATTGAATAAAATTTAAACAGTAAGTCTGTACGGGAAGGCGTGGTCCCACGAGCGTAAACTCTGGAGAGTAATTTTTTCATCAATCCTCAACTGTTTGAGGAGATGACACAAAAAATATTTCAACTTTTTAAAAAATAACGGACACCCTAATATACCATATTAAAATCGTTACAAAATCATTGACAGTTTAGAACGAGTTTGTATGTATACCAGATTACAGAAAGAAACAATTCGCAATTGCTAACAATTCATAAATTCGTCGTTTTTGCCATGGATTTATTCGACAACAATAACAAATTTAATTGCAATGATACAATTCATTGCGATTTGTTGATTGCTCAGACACACTCTGTTATTAAAATGCCGTTATAACTCAAGCAGCGAAATGAAATGATGCAGCATGAAAGAATGGATTTCTTTCATACCATTCACTCAGTACGTATTCGCTGATGTTTTGTACATCACGTTTAAATAGCAAGATTATTTTAAGTGATTTTAATAGTTATAAATAAAAAAAAATGCAGTGTGAGGGAGGAAATTCTAGAAAACCTAAATGCCGATATTTGCGGTGTTAGAAAAAAGAAAATATAAAAAGTAAAATTTGGAAAAAGTAAAATATGTATATCTGAAATATATTTCAAATACATATGGATGTAACCAAGGCAGATTCATTTCCAGGTAATATCAGGATTACAAAAACAATGAATAAATAAATACAACAATGAAAAAAACAACATGGGTTGTAGTTCATCCAAAACTTCAAAAATATAATTTGTTTAACGTAATAATAATAAAAATTATTCACATAAATTTTAAAATATTTCTTCACGGCAGCTACCACTAACACAATTTGCAACGTTTAGCACTTTCCACAATTTTATAATAGTTTTTTCATATTTTTAAATTTGTTTTCACAGAATTTTTTTCAATAAAATATTTTTCATATTGAAATTTTTTAACATTTTCTTTTAATTTCTCTTTCGTAAAAAAATTTTTGAAGTTTCGGATGAACTTTAATGATTAAAGCGCTGATTTACACGGGATTAATTGTGCTGGCATAACATGCCAGTTTGTTGGTGAGAGAGGCAAAGAGAGGGGTTTTGTGTTTGGCATAATTTTTCAACCAGCTACAACCCCGCATTAGCAGCACAAAACCAATACACAGACAACTTAAAAACTGCAAATGTTAAATTGAATACGAAAAACACTAACGCACACAAAGCTGTGTATATGTATACATTTTTATGACGGATGAATTAGTCTCGTGTGTTCTTAAAAGAACAAAAATTGTGCGGCATAAAAATTAGTCTCGTGTAAACTACCTCAAACAGAATAAGTCCGCAACTTCGGGAAAAATCGCTGTCAAATTAACAAAGCCCATAATAAAATCTACGGCAGTAACTTCATTTTCTTTTGTGCTTATTTTTCTTTGTACTTTTCAAGGTGTATAATTACACCATGGTACTTTTGTTCACAAAATATATGAAATTTATTAAAAGTATGGTAGCATTGTTGAGAGAATATTAATTTATATGTGAGAGCATAAATGATCAAACAGAATTGCGGCATAAAAAGGAAATAAATGGTTAACAACATATACATACATAAGTATCCATACTACAAGTAAATTTCGAAGAAAATTGTTAAGAACACTTTATTATTATTGATTTTGAAAGGTTTTTTTGTTTCTCCCCCTAAGAAATATAAACGTTTAGTTACGTCCGTTTGCATTTAAGTTGACGATATGCACACATACATTTACATGATATACTCCTATATTATGATATAAATATAGAAAGTACTTCCATGGATGTTATGTTACGTCTTATGAATACGTCATGAATGCGAGCATTCTCTCATTTTTTCTTGACATTCATCATCTGACAAGTATAAGGATTGTGAAGTTTCTCGTAAAATCGTGCTATCGTATTAATTTAATATTTCCCCTCTGTTTCCTGTTTGTTTGAAAATTTTATTAAAAAATTATTTCAAAATTGTTTTTATAAAATACAGAATGTATACATTAAACAAGTACATAATAACAAAAATTAAAAATTTTAAAAACCCCCAAATTCATCTAGAAAAGATGTGATATCTTGTAAACAGCTTTTCTAGATGAATTTTTTCTTAAAACATAGCTAAGAACACTCGATCAAGTCAACTTTCAAACAGAAAAAACTAAATCAAAAACGGTTCAGCCGTTTGGTCTGTACGTGGACTCGTTTATAAGATCTTTGAAATAGACTTGCCAAAAGATCTGATCGGTTATTAAACCAATTTTTTTTAACAAAATGCAATATCAATCAATATTTGTTAAACTTAAAGAAAATTCATTGTCAACCAATCAAAATCATTAATCCATTTGGTTTTTCAACGCCAAATTTAGATGAAAATATATGTAGCTAAAGGATTTGTATTAACTAGGCAGAAAACTTAAAAAATATGAGATAATTTATTACATAATCATTTTTCAAAGCTTACAGATGCATATGTAGTTATGTACATATATCACTTTATTTATTCGCAAATTTTTGTTAAGATAAATACAAATTTTTGTAAAAAATTTCTGGAGGAAGACTTATGTACATTTTTTAATATATGGGAGAAACACTTTTCTTTATTTCTCTCAAAAAACAAACTTCAGAAATCCTTATTTTTCAAAACAAAGAGAGAATGGAAGTACCTTCTAAATTTATACCATCGAGTACATTGTGAATTGGACAAATAACTATTTATAGAATTTTAAATATTTTTTAGCACAAAAGTAAAAATTTCGTTATAAATTATAGAATATCCTAAAGTTGTACTTACGGCCGATAATGTATGTACAGAGTACAGTGAACCAATGCTAGTGCTTTCAGTAGACAATACATGCCGATTATACGAGACACAGTATAGTCGCCTAAAATGAAATTTAATTGAAAAATTAGTAGACAATAGGGAATAAAATTGATTTAAATTAAATTACATAATTTGAAATAAACTAAAATATCTTGAAACCTTTTATTTTAATCACACACTATATAGTATATCGCACATTCACTTCAATAGTGTCATAATAATGCAAAATAATTCGGCATTTCGTTATTTTTCATGCCTTCATTGAACTGTATGTGAATTGGAAACTTTAAATGTGTTTTCTGCAAAACTAGTTTTTTTTGAGTTATTACACTATTTAAGTAAACGAGCGATATGTACATATGTATTTACATATTTTATAAATTACAATTCTGCGATTAATAAAATTGCTGACTGTTGTGTTTTCATACAACGAGCGGTCATCAATAGGAGTTATCATGATCAGTGTGACCAGATTTTAAAATAATATTAAGCTAAATCACGTTTGAAAAAAAGCTAAAATAAGCTAAAAAGTTACATTTTAGGCTAGAAAATAAAGCTAAACTTTTTTCCACTTCTTTGATCACTTTTCAATAGTTTCTTATTGCTAAACTAACATTAAATATTACACAAACATATTTTTTTATATGTTTATATATGTATAATATAGAATATTTGCTTAATGAAATTATTTATTAATTATTATATTTTAGATTCAATGAAGAACAAAAAAAAAAAGGGTTTTAAGTGAATTAATGCTATTGCAGGTAAAGCATGGATCACACTATCAGCCCAATGTACCGAGTTTCGTCAGATCAGTGAAATAAAGTCATAAGTAAAGATTTTGCTCTAATTTATCGACTACTTGAAATACAAGGACACAATTGCGCCACACTGCATTGGTAATAAGCCCATATAGACTTATTCCAGAATTAATTGAGTAATAATGCCATTTTGGCTTATTACTTATGACTTTACTGAGGTGGCCCGACGAAAATCGGTACATAGTGTTATCCAGGCTTAAGGCTATTTCAGGTTTTTGTTTTAAGTTAATTGATGCCGCTGAATGAACGTTCAACTCAAGTCAAATAATTTTATACCCAAAAAACTCAAAAAGTGTTTTGGCCACTAATATGAATTTAACTTTTTCCATTGGAATTCTAACCATTCTGCCATTATCTACTATTTTTCTTCTTTCCATTTATGTTATAAAATTGTCGTATAATTTACATTTTGTATTTTTTGTAAACTATTTTACAATGCTAAAAAATTATAATTTTTATGAGTTGTTTATGTTTTTAATATATTTTTAGAGAACACGCAATTTAGACTAAAAAAAGGCTAAAAAAGCTAAATAAGTTTTTAAAAAAAGCTAAAAAATAAGCTAAGAGCTAAATGAAAATTTTAAGGCTAAATCTGAAACAAATAAGCTAAATTTAGCTCAAAATAAGCTAATATGGTCACGCTGATCATGATACAATTATACTAGGTACATGCACGACTACAACAATTGGAATTTTGTTGTATTTGTTGTTATAAACAAACGACAAATTGTCAGAAACAAATGTCTTTTGTTTATAAAAAATTGCAATTACAGGGCAACTATAGTACAATTGCAGACGCGGCATTCCTGCATGATTATAGTTATTCAGTGTTGCCATTCTGTGTGTAGTTAAATAGTGTGTAATTTCTACTCACATGTGTAGGCCATGGAATTAAATTCTTGTATAATGTCTGTGAAATTCTACTTTGGGTTCTATTTGTATTTATTTTTCTTTTAATTTTAACCTACACAAAAGATGTGTAGTGTAATTTTCTTCAATGTTTAATTGCAGACACAGCCTTGTGTAAATTCATTGGCAACACTATAAACATTTTATTCACACACATACACTAACATTTTTGCAGCTTGTAAACAAAGCTTGACATTTATCTGCAATGTATACAGTAACAGGCTGGGCTTGTGCATGTACCTGTTATAATTGTATCATGGGAGTTATCGTAAAAAATTGACATACACCCATACATATATAAATCTAGGCTGCCCAAAGAAGCAACGGAGTGCCGAATATCAATTGGCTTCTTATACAAATGAATACACATACGCGAATACATTTCTCTCTGTGGCCAGCTCTGATATAAATTAATATAAAAAAATAACCAAATATAAAATTTAAAAAATTCGATGCAATAATTTGCGTCCTTTCGATGCATCCTGAGACCAAAAAAGTCATAAAATTTAGAAAAAGTTCGAACTTCATGAAATTTTGTATATTTATTAATGGTATAACTTTGTAAAACGCAACGCTTAGCGTTGAAAAATTTTGTATGGAAATATTGTAAATTACAAAAGCAAAATACATATGTATGTATGTACATATGTACATATGTATAAAATTTGTCAACGTTAAGCATTGCGTTTTACAAAATTAGACCCTTAATGAATATAGGCCCTAAATTTAATACAATTTCGCGTTTGATGAAGTTTAAAAAAAGAGAAAAAAAAATCGAATAAAAATAACGAAAATAACGAATAATTTACAACATGCTTTAGGTGCGGCTTACAATTTTTCAAATCGGATCAAGGACGTGAATAATATTCTAAATATTATACCTAGTTCATAAATAAATAAATGTTTTAGATACCTTCTATAAATTGCGTATCTGCATGATCCAGGAATGATCTGCGTTCTACATAACTTCGAAAAGCGGTGCCCAAATCCATGAATGCTACAAATGCTATCCAGCCCCGGAAGGCATATAGCAGTTTACGTTCAATATTTGTGTGGTAAGGCGTTTTGGCGGCTTTATATAAAACGTAGTACAAAAAAAATGTAAACGGTCCGCTTCAACCTTATTACTTTATAATACTGCACTATTTAGTTTTAGTTATTATATGTAAGTATTATTTAAATATGTATGCACATATAAGATTTTAAGTAGAAATGAGTAAAAAAGTTATTTAATTCATAATTGGTTGCTGTGCAACTTTTTTCTTTTGTGTTTTTTGTTTTCTTTTTAAATTAGTAAAATCAATATTTTATTTAGTTATTACTGTAACTTTTCAAATGTGAGACTTATGCATTTCAATTTGGGTCATAAATATATTTTATTGAATACTATGGACAATGCTTTCGTTGTATCTATTAATTTGTTAGTTTTATTGTTTTTATGTACGACATACATATGTACATATGTAAATATTCATGTATGTATATATATTTTTTTTATAAATTTCTTTGATTTGCCTAAACTATTTTTGGCTTCGTTTTATTAAAATTATGATTGTCTTAAATTCAACATATTTATGTATGTAATTTCTAGGATTTTTTTGCACTTTGATAATTTTTACTAAATTTTTCTATTTTCTATATATGTTAAGTATGTAGCTCGTCCGTTCATCTCGGATAAATGTAATGCGTTTGCTCTGCCTAGTGTATTTTAATAAAAGAACACCTTACATTTAGTAAGAATGCCCATAAGTATATACTTATATATTTACATACATACATATCGTCACCTTAAATTCAAACGGACGCAACTACACTTTTATATTTTTTGCAGGAGAAACAAAAAAGGTTTCAAAGTAAATAATAATAAAGTGTACTTGAAAATTTTCTTCGAAATTTACTTGTAGCATGGATACATATGTATATGTTTTTAACAATTTGTTTCTTTTTTATATACATATATTTAAGATTTTATGTTAGTTACGTTCTTCGCAATAAAAAATAGATGCATTCGTAATTATATCTATTTGAATTTCTTTAATAAAGTCGCCAATTTTTATCGCAGAGGTCTAAATATTTGCGTGAACATGTAGTTTGATAAAATTAACCATAATCAATCAAAAACTCGATTTCGATTTTATGTGTAGTTACGTCCGTTTGCATTTTAGATGACGATATGTATGTATGTATTCTGTTTGTTATTGTGTAGCGAAAATACCGGCAATTTGTGGTCTTGCGCATTTGATTTTGAGCGAACTTTTTAAAAGTACATACTTATTTCTTAACATCTTCGAAATTCAAATACTACTACTTCAAATAAAAATGATATTTGTGAGTACCATTGCACCATTAATGATTTTAATCCTTTGCCATGTACATATGTACGGGTTTATATAAAACGATATATTTACATACTAGTATGCGATATATACAAATAAATATTTACTCAATTCACAAGACTTGTTGTATCATGGTTTAAAGTTAATATTTATATTTGAAAAGACAATTTAAAACAAAATTTCTCAGAGCAAAAATATTTGCCAAATTACTTGTTTTTGTTTTCAGAAATTTGTTTGAAATTGCCTTTTCAAATATTGTGAATTGAGCAAATATTTATACATACATATACGCGTATGCAGGGACCGTAACGGTTATAAGTTTTATTTTAAAAATTGGTTTTTAATCATTATTTCTTAGTTTTTATTTGCTAATCTCAAAATAACAACTACTTTCTGATTTTTATTTTTTTGCTTAAAAAAAGTTATTTTTTAAACTATAGAACGAGTATTTTTGCGTTAAAATTCTTTATTAATTTATATTTTACACTTTGTTTAATTAATACATATAATCAGTCTTATTTATAAAAATTATGAAGGTTTTATAAAGGGTTTTTCAGACAAAGAAAGAGACTGTACTACTACCTCTGTCTTTCACACAGCTGAATTAAGACTGCGAAGTAAACTTTGCGTGTGGAAAAGGGGTAATATTCCTGCATTTTGCTTTGCGATTTTTGTTTTTCCGCCGACGTCAAATATTTTTAGCGCCGACGCCGATCACAAGTGCTTAACTTGGAACTTATCCTGCTGTTTATGTTTTGTTGTATTTTCCGCGCTTATTATTTTAAAAAAATATCGAAGATGTACAGAAATCGTAAATTTAATAATGGAAGAACTAAAAGTACAGATTCCAATGAAAATAAACCAGGTCTTAACACAATTGATGAAAACTCTACAATAAAAATTCCAGTAAGTAATATGCAAATATATTATATGCAAATGTTATGTCAGTATGTATATACAATGTGCATTTTATATATGTATGTATGTGTGTATGTATTTAGCACTTCTTTTTAAGATACCATGATCCATGGCTATCGGGTATGTTCTGTATTCCACGTGAAATTAAAAGGTGTGGAATTGCCATAGGATTTTTGTTGGAATTATGTTGCTATAAAAATTCTATGGCAATTCCACGCCTTTTTATTTCACGTGGAATTCAGAACATACCCTTATATTTTACCTTTCAAGCGCTTAAGTAAAGAAACAAACAAGTTTAAAGATGTGGCCGAAATACAAGAAATGTTAAGTAGTGAAGAGAATATTCCGGCATCACAAGAACCAACTCAGAGGTACTTGTCGCAAAGAAGTACAATAGCTGCCACTTTAACGCGAACCCAGTCGCGTGGAAACAGCTCTCAAAGGCCTCCGAATACATACTTTGAACTGGCACTAATGAAAGCAGGCGTACAATTAGATGAAGGGCAAAATTTTATACTAGGTATGTAGGTTAGCAAAAGCTATTTGGGTGGGTGTAAAATAATAATTGGTCTTCATTTGTTTTTATATTAAGCTTGTGATCATGTTTCATTTGTTAATAAATTGCGTATATTGCTGCATAAAAATCAAAACTTTCAAGACAATTTGAACATGTTTATAACAGGACTTCGCGATGCGTGGTCCAAGTATGCTTTAAAATTACTTTCGGGTTGCACTATTAATATTCCGGGTGATGATAGTATTTATCAATCTCAAGACAGTATGATCGTAAATTTCTTTATGATTGATTTTCTGCGTGATAAGGTCCTTGATCTACTCTTGGTTCAAATTAAAAAAGCGGCGTGCGAAAAGGTTGCGTCGTCGAAACCAAATGAAATTAACATACCGTTATTACCTCTAATGTTGTCGCAACTGCAACATATTACTGGTACTCACAGTGAGATTATATATCAACATATAAAAGAAATTTTTGAAAGTTCCTTAGATCAGTCCAAATGGGACATAATCGCTAGTGCCGAGTTAATACTAGACTCTAGTAAACATGACGAGTTTGCAAGGCTACTGTTGTAAGTTAATAATGAGCAAATTGATATCGATTTAAGAATTTTAATTTATTAGAGACTGCATGGCGAATAGCGAGGAACTTTTCAAAAATTTAACCATACAAACACTTACAAACTTAAGACTAAGTCCGCAAATGCAAGGCAAATTACGGGACAAAGCTTTCGCTTATATAAAGGAAAATCAATGCCCCAAATCGGTAAGTCAAACATGTACATAATAGTAATTCATATATGAAGCATAAGCAACGTTAAATTAATGCATGTCGTTATTAATTACAGACAATACCTTTATTAATAAAATTCTTGCTAAAAATGTTGTCTGAGGAAGATGAAACTATAAAAGAGGTGAGAAATTAAATCTTTATTAGCTAAAATGCAAATTGTTAAATATCGGTCATAGTTGATTAACACATTACGTGAAATACTTCACTGGGACGATGATTATTCAGCTAATTCATTGGCCAAAGATAAACAATTGCAATTGGAACTCTTCGCATATATAGAGCAAGGATTAACACGTTCGAAAAGATTTTATGCGTTATGGCAAAAGTCAATTGCTTCACTGACATCAACAAATTTTAAGTATGATTAGTAAACTATGATTAACTTCAATTATTATAATATTTTTTATTATCTGTGAAATTTTGGAAGACCTATAGATTTTGCAATTGTATTGCTGCTTGTGCATGTAAGAGATGACAATTCTCTCTATTTGGAAAATGTGGTAAGTTCACAATAACTTTTATAATATTTAAATTTAATGCATAGTTTCCATTCCTTGCAAGTTACGCCGACACATAAAGTTATTGTCCACGTCAATTGTCCAAGATATACGTAATAAATACGCCCCAATGTTGGAACAACATTGGCATATACTGATGCAAATAATCAATTTATATTTACGGGACAAGCATAAAGCTGTGGTAGATTTTGCAAGAACATGTTGTGGGTAGGTAATCGTTGGTATTTCTTCAACATAAACATATGTGTTGCCATTTATATGAATGATTTTCATTGTGTAGCACATTTTTTGAAATATCGGAAACTGTACAGAAGTCTATACTTAAGAAATTGTTGGACTTAACATGTGAAAAATCCAATCAGAATACAACAAGCTTTGCTTTGAATATGCTCAGAGACTTATGGCAGTTATATCCCAAAGTTCTACATAATTGGGGAATGTTACTACTGGTAAGAGTTAAGAAATACATTTTTGTCTAAAAAATAAACCTTTATTTCTCTTACATTTTAGCCATTCTTAGATCATATAAATGAAATGTCATTATCGCAAACACGCATTGTTATGGAATTGTTATCTTCTATAGCATTTCCAGCACCTACAATAGATGAATGTACCACTCTCCAGGATCAAATTGATATGTTGGTTAAGAAACAAATAATTAATAGAAATGTTTTGTAAGTAAAAAATGTATCTTTAATTTATATCGCTTTTACTACTTTTAGTCAGATTTATATGTAATCATATGAAGATTTTGTTTAAAAATTATTTCTCTATTCGTTGTAGTGTGAAGAAGCAAGGTATCATTGGAGCTGCGCAATTAATAGATTGTATAGCTCGGATTGAACAATATGTAATTGAAGCGGACGATTTCGATACAACGTTCAATACCATTAATGACATACCAGATGGTAGAGGAAAAATAGCTGCTAAATATATAGGCAAGTTAAATAAAGATTAATTAATGTGTGTTATAACTTAAGGTGCTTTAACACGGACTCATTTATACATCTGACATTTAAAATTTCCCTCTGCAAAATTCATACATGTCGTGTGAAAACATTAAAACTTTGCATCTGTAAAAGGCGGGCGGCAAGGTCACATGACAAAATTTTAATTAGAGCGCGGGCCTGCCATTATTTTCTGATGCAAGGAAAATCGACAAATTTAGTTAAAACTAGTGTTTCCACTAGAAAGGAGAAAATGGATTTAAATCGTTTTTGAAAAAAGGTAATAAGCCGAAAAAGACAAATAAACTTTTTTTTAGAATTTTAATATTTTTGGCACAGTTTTCCAACATATTGGACAAATGTTAATTTTCTGAAAATCGTAAGAGTTTTTATGGTTCCCAATCTATATAAAATTATTTTATTATGTGCTACATATTTAAGTTTAATTGTGGGCTTTGGAAAAACTGGCATCGCTGGAAATGTAAATAACGATCACAAGGATTAACTCATCATGCCCCTCTGCTTATGTACATATTTGTTTTTTTTTATAAATAATCAAAATATAATTATAGCTTTAAAAGCTGAAGGCTTTATTCATAAAAAACCATTTCTTCATTGACCTGGTTCACACAAGTTTGGATTTTGTATGAGATATAATCACACTTCTACTTTTGTCTCTCAGTATGAAGACAAAATTTGAGCAAGAAAACTTGATATGTGCGAACCTGATATTTATAGTTTACTATACAAGGTTTGCTAACAAGTATTCCTCTATTCTACAAAAATTTTAAAACATTATTAAACATTCGATTCTTTATTGAAAATTATTAAAATTGTTTTATTTTATATAGAACGCATACAATCATCAACTTTACACTCACCTGATTTGTTGGCTCTATTTTATGATGAGCTTGCCAGTGTTTGCTCGGCGGGCGGAGCGGATCGTGCCAATGGATTACAATTAGATATACCTTTTGTCATATGGCTATGTGAGTTAATGACATTTTATTTTCAAAACAGTTTTGTTGCTGAGTGTAGTCCTGGTAATGTTGAGTAAGTGATGATCATTTAAAGTTTTTGATCATTTAGGAATACGATAATATTACTATTTACGTATGTAATTATTTAGTGGTGTTCAATTATCTTATATGAAATGCATAAATTCTCCTTCGGATGCCAATACAGAGGAAGAACACCAAAGTCAGTTGCCTCAAATAGCTATTAATATTGGCGAATTAGTGTTAAGGCCTCCGACTGAGTATGTACAGTGTTTTGAATATAATTTTTATATGTATTATGCTATTATTTATATAATGTATTAATCCATAATGTTTATTTTATTATAGAGCAAACTCTTCAATTATTATTTTATCGCCGCTATTTAATTTTGTTCGCGTCCTACACATGCTACGCTATGAGGGCAGCTTAGAAATAATTAACGCCCTGCTGGGTTGTGCCATTATTTTACCAAATTTTTTTGATGATGATAATGCTGACTCGCGCTTTCTTGATTACAATGAAGAAATGCAAAAGAAAATACTCGATATATATTTTCATTGTGCGAATTGGATACGAGAAACAGTTGGTTCATTTGCAACGCAACGGGAAGAAATGATTCGACAAAAAGTATTGCAGCGTCTAGCTGATCTGATAAATATTGAGGATAAAATAAGACAACTGTTATTAAGGGCGCCTTTAGATTATTCTCCTCCTCAGTGTGAATTTATCACTGATCAAAACTCTGTAACAACTTCTTTTAAATCTGGAATTAAAGTTCGCACAGCTGCTAATGCAAACTCAAATAAAACAAGAACTATACAAAATGAAACTGAAATTTCGCATCTAAATGAAACAAATTTAAATGACAATACACGAGTCAATGATCTAACAAGAAAGATGGGGGCAACTAATAAAATGAAGTCTTGTAAGAGAAGTTGTTTTGAAAATGTATACGGTCCCAAAGAAATCTACAGGTTTGATTTTTTAATACATCGTACATACTCGTATATTATATTATTTATTTATTTATTTCAAATAAATGTTGGACTTTATTGTGGTGTGGTGGCGTTTTTCGACTTCAAATTCGACTATTTGTAGTTGATTAAAACAAAATGTAGTTGATTTAAACAAAAATGAAATTATAAAATGAAATTTTTTATTATTATTTTTTTTTTGCAGACAAATTGATACAAATATTGTTTTAGTTTTAAAAGAAAAACTGGAAATAAAACATCCTTTAGCAGCAGACCATATTGGTCATTCTATGGGCTTATTAGAATTTCGTTTCATTTTAACGGACATTGTCAGTAAATTGGAATCTGTTGTAGGAATACAAAAATTTCAAAATGAACAGTCACTACAATATATAGCTAAACCAGGTCATTTGATGTGCGATTTATCAGATTTCATTGGCACTATTGGTAAAAATACGAAAAAAGTAAGTTTAAATGAAAAATACAAGAGAAATAAAAAAATTAATTAGGCCTTGTACATTTTGTAAAATCATTGTTGTATAGACGACACAACATTAATCTGGACGAAACTGTCGACTCAAAATGAGGAATTTTGCATTCAAACAAGGAATGTAAAACGACGATGTCAATTTTACTCACATCTGTGGCAATATGTAATAATGGCTTAAGTCGAGTTAAGAAAATTTAGCTTTATTATTTCCTTTTAATTTCCAGTAAAAACTTTTCGATAATTTTCCATAAATTAACCTTGAGCTTACATTCTACTTACCATAATTTTTGTTAAAAAAAGTTAAGTACTTGTATATTAAGTAATCCATTAATTTTTGAATATTTGTAAGCAAAAATTAATCCACTAAGTTTTGAATATATATACTCGTAGGCAAAAAATAATACGTTCTTGCAATTCAATAGATTTTTTTAAATTTAGATTTGTAAGGGATATCCTTTTTTGTATTGAGTCGACTTAGACAAGTCCTTTGTTTCTAGTCTAAAATTTTCAAAAAGTTAATTGCTTTATTTGAATTATCTCTACACTAACAATGCAAGAGTAAGATGAGATTTGTTTTCCAGATTGGGTTAAGCAAAAAATTTAAAAATTGCTGTCAAAAAGATTGTCACTTTCGAAAAATATTTATAATCTTTCTTTGTTGAATTTTGACATAAAAAAAATTTGTTTACACGACATTATAGTAACAATCCGCTGACTATGAATACACATAATATTGTGCATATTCAAAATGATGAAATTAATGTGGAATATTCTGTAACTTATTCAAAATTTTCTAGAGATATTCATTAATATTTTTTTTAATATAAACTGAACCCTTCTTATTATAAAAGATACACTTGAAATATAAAGACGATTAAACTATACATAGAGATTGTTTATATAATAAAATTTTAGTGAAAATTTGATTTATAAATCATGCATATGCACATATCGTTACCTTAATATAGAAAGGACCTAACTCATTCGGCCCTGTTCTGTAAACCGATCGATTTCAAGAAGTACGATTTTATAAAACTAACTCCGACATTAGAAATATTTTATTGATTTTTTTTTTAAATTTTTTTTTTATATAGATTCCCAAATATCATATCTGGAAGAAAATTATCATGTATGATTTTAAACACGTCTGCATTACTATTATTAATTTTTTGAAAACGAGAAATTTACTCGGATTCGGTTTACAGAACAGCTTTGATTATTTTTGCTTGAAATCGAGATTTATGCATTTTTCTATACATTATATGTATGTTCGAGATTTTTGTATATTTCGATAGAAATATACATAAGGTAGCGATATACATATGTATGTATGTATATGCATGCATATTTTATTGAATTAAGCCTAATATATTAATTTAATTTTTTCCAAGATATCTGCTGCGATTAATTTAAAACTGGATGAAGTTCAAAATATTCACAGTCATGCCGATTTGTTCACAGAGGAGTTTAATTTATTAAAAGTATGTTTAGGCTTGTGTCTTCGTTTATTGGTCGCATTTTTCTCTTGGTCTGAGTGGTTTATAAGTGAACATCGTGTTAATAAATTAAAAGGTACATATAATTTGTTTATGGAACAATTTTAATTTGTATTTTTCAAATTAATGTTTTATAGTATATGTCTGTCCATACTCATCTAAGAAGTGTTTGTGGGAGAGAAGGGAAAGAGCACCCATTCATGTTTTCATTCTCTTCGACAAACGCAAGACTTTGTAAAGTAAACTTTGCGTTTGGAAATGCCGTCTAAATAACTTATCGCGACTCAATAAAGATATACAAATAATGAATAACAAAAAAATGAAAAAAATTTAATGAAATGTAGCAATGATAAAGTAAGAAAATTAAAACCATTTTGATTATAGAGTTCTGGTTTCAACTTTGATATTGGTTGAACTTCTCATTTGTTTAAATGGAAGCTTAACATAATATCTCTAGTTGTTCTAAGAAATTTTTGGGTAAAGTTCCCTGACGATCTGCATTAGCAACAGTGAAATGCGCATAGGATCCATTTAACACCTCAATAATAAATTTCAATGTCTTTTTAATAAAAAATATTTTACTGAATAAGTAAAATGATAAATTGGGATTATGAGTGCGTTAACAACTGTTAAACTTAAATGTTTTCTTTTCTCTTGAAAACATTTTATATACAATTTTTACAAAAGAATAAATATGATATTATTAACTCCAAAAACGCATTTTGTGAGATATGTCGTATGTTGAAATAAATCGATATGCTATGAAATATATGTACACACAGAAATATTTCATATTAAAATCATTTTTGAAATAACTTTATTTCATGTTGATTTAACATTATTTCAAGTTGAAATAACTTGAGTTTGATACTGAAATAACACGAAAAACTATGTTAAATCAAAGCTATTTAAAGTTGAAACCATGATGAGTTTAATTTAATGTTTGGCTGACTTTCCAACCATCGAACTCATCGCGTGGTAGTCAACGCTGCAGCCACAACTTTGATAAATGTTGATATTACTTTTAGAGAAGGAAATGCTAATGGATTAAACTGACAAATTGTTTTTTTTTACGATTAATAATAACTGATAATGTTAAACATATTATATTAATGTTTTCTTATTTATCTTTTCAGAATCTCTTTTGGTATTATTGGAAAATACACAATATCAAGATTATGAAAACAAACCCATACCTGTAATAGCCACTGATGTTTTTAATCTATTAATAAAATATGAAAGATCTGTTATGGATTTGAGATCGGCAGCTTATCTTTATCAGCTGATGGTCACTTTAAATTTACTTTCAGATAAAAATTCTAAAAAAAACCAATTACAAGAAATAAGTACGCAAAATAATTTTCTTTTGCACTCCAATTAAAATGTACTTTCAACTGAATTATTTTCTGTAATTTTATTTACCAGGATCTTTGTGCCGTACATTGTTATGTCGTAAATGGTTTAATTATGATGGTATATTAGAAAAAGGTTCACAGTGTAATATTTATTTGGATGAGTTAATAAAAGGATTTCTTCGTGATTCCGATTTTAAAAGACAACGTGAAATATTACGTATTGTAAGAGAAGAATCAAAATTTTTACAGGGTAAAGAAAGTTCTTTAAAATCATTCCCAAATTTTAAAAAGTAAGTAGATTGCTTGTGGCATTTTCTTTTCTGAATAATAAGCATGTACATTTTCCTAAACATTTTATGATGACAGTGAAACAAGAAAAATTTAATTTTAATTCAGCAAACAAATCTATTTTAGACCTGTTCACACGCATCAGCTTCTTTAGATCAAGTTTTTAATTTATATGAGAGAGATGGGAAGAAATGTATGTACATATGTATGTTGCCTTTTATTTCTCAGCATAAAATCAAAACTTGAACAAGAAAATTTTATTTGTTTTTAAGTGGAATAATTAAACCAGCTTCTAAAACTTACATACACGAGTGTAAAAATGTATGATACATTTTGGTCAGAAAAGGGAATGCCATTCGTTACAAAATACGTTTTATATTCACGTAACTGATAATTAATAGATGCTTATTTTTTAATTAAATTTAGAGCAAATTTTCCCTTATTTTTCCGTGGTTTATGTGAAATACTTATAACATCTTTAAACCAAAAGCTGACCACAAATACATTGAAATCAATTGATACACTTGAGTTCTGGGAGTCGAGTTGCAAAATTTTAAATATGTTATTGGAAGTTGTGCAAAATTTAGATGTACCAAGAAATTTTCAAATTTTTCTCAAGGTAGTTTTGTGTTTTAATAAATTCTACTATGTATATTTATATCAATATTCCTGTTAATTTTTAAAACATGACAGCATTCTCATTTGTATTTGAAACTTGTCTTACAACATGGCTTAAATGTTTTTGAACAATACTTAAGGCAAAATCCCGAACGTGTTTGTGAATTGATAAAAACTATGCAAACTACTACCAGATTTTTACATCATCTATGCTGTCATTCTAAGGTAACTCTTGATTTCATTGTTGCCATAAATTTAGATACATATGTATGTATGTACATACAAACAAACTTACTGCATCACTGATTTATTCTGCCTTATCCCGCTAACTTGAATTTTTAAGAATTTTAAAAAACTTCATAAAAATATAGCATTGTTAAACAATATATATGCATTGTATCAATTTTTCAGGCAATCAAGAACACAGCTATTGTAAGTCAGATTCCAGTTTTACGTGAAACAGTTGAAAATTATGTATTTCGTGTTAAAGCTTTGCTTACTGCTAATAAATGTTCATCTGTTTTTTCAATGGGAAATTTAAAAAATAAAGATTTACATGGCGATGATTTGGTATCGCAAGTAAGTACACCAAAAAAAATTCTTTAAAATCAAGAAGAAACAATACCATTTTAAAACGAAAGGTTTATTAAATATAAATAAGTTTGTTTAATTTTTAAAATAAAAACGCACAATGTTGTTATAAATCTGCTTCGCTATAAAAATAACAATGTTATACACTCAAACCTTTTTTATGCGGTTTCCAAGCCGACTTTTAAATTTCATTAAATTTGCATCAATGAAACGCTTCAGAGTGTGTGCTCGGAATCGCGTGATTTGAAAACGCTGGATATCTGGTAATAAACTACTTAAAAAGCTTTTTAGTTGTTAAAATTTTATACTTTTTTGTGTCTTGGATGCCAGCAAACTTAACTTCCAATGCACAATCCAATCCAATCAATACGACGACAGTACGTTTTCCAGCACACCACAGTTTATTTTTGCTTTGCAAAAATTGATGTTATAATTTTGTAGTGTGTGTCTGTGTATCTATGAGTCTGTACAACTTCACGTACATACTAAACGACTGGACCGATTTTTCTTTATCGAGAGTGTTTTTAGCTATGTTTGAAGAAAATCGGTCCAGCCGTTTAGAAGATATCACATACATATTTTCTAGACGTATTGTGTTGAATATGTGTATTGTTGACGCCGTTGCTCAGAAATGGATAGACCGTTTGAAAGGTGACTTTGATGTTAGTATCTTCTAGCCTATACTTGAATAAAATCATTCCAGCCATATGATCTGTAAGTCTGCGGTTTTATAAATTTTTAATTTTTGGTATTTGAAGTTCCTTTCCTTTCTATGCGGTTTTTTAATGTGGTTTTATTTGGAACGTATCTATCACATAAAAAAGGTTTGAGTGTACATGATCACCCTTATTCTAATTGTCGACATCGACGTCACTTTAACACAACACCAAAAAATTAAGGCTTGTGTATCCGTTGACGAAAACAACTGACTCCTGTTGGCAGGTTTATGGTATTTTCTAGACCTTAGGGAACGGAAATAAATTGCCAGTAACTTAACATTTTTCTCGAGAGCGAGTAAACAAGCCCCAATTTTTTTGTATTGTGTTAAAGTGACGTCGATGTCGACAATTAGAATAAGGGTGAATATGTATGTATATTAAAACGATGACCCAAAATTCTTGTTTCAAGAATGCCTATTTTTATTTCAGTGTAAATAGAAAATATTTGAAAAATGTATTAATTGATGGGTTTTTTTTAGGCAAGTACTTTCAGTACAGTAACTGGGCAAGATAGTGATGAGGAAATACCGGATGACGACATCAGTGTTGATGAAACAATAATAGGGAATCACGATAATGAAAATGTAGTAAACGACTCTGAAAATCGTAGCAAATCATCTTCCAGAAGTAAATGTTTCTAACTAAGTTTAACAATAAGTTTGGTGCATCATACCACCACATTCCAAAAGAAAGCTTTACAGTATAAAATTTTTTTACTAACCCATTCATTACCGATACTATAAGTTAAATACATATATTTAATTCTATATAACATATAAAAATAAATCGCCATTCATTAGTCTCGCTGTATGACTAATTTGAATACGTATTTTTTTTCTTTGTTCCCTTTAATACAGGTTTGGTTTAAAAAGAAAAATTGTAGGAAAAATCCTAAATTACTGCTAAAAAAGTAAGAGTGCTTCTATATTTGTCATTTATATTTTCCTCTATTCCAATTTATAATAATACATATATACTATAATATATTTTTATAATAATATATGTATAATATAATATACATATATAATATATATTTATAATACCTAAGGGTATTTTTCGACTAAGGAGCTTGATTCAAACATTATTAATATTGATTTGAGAATTCACAAAAAGTATTTTTTTTTAAATTACAAAAGAAAAATAAGCGAAAGAAAAATAACTTGTACAAAAAATAGATTTATATTGAATAAAAATTATTTGGTGGCTTTTTACTGGTTTCTAAGTCTACTACTTATTTTTCTTTTGTGATTTTCACAAATATTTTTCATTCTTTGAAAGTCTGTGAATAAGATAAGAAGTTTGTAGCTGGTCAAAATGTGTGGTTGAAGTCTACTCACGTTTTGCAAATCGACAATGAAATGCATATTGACAATGCTTAACCACAAGCAAAAAATTTCACTTTATGTTTTTCTTTATATTTTTTTTCTCAGATTGATATTATTAGTTTTGTTGTATAACCGAATATGTTGGAATTTCTCAAACAAAAAACATCTAATTTTATAAATTTCTTTCAAATTGTTTGAAAATAATCAAAAAGAATTAAAAGTAATCTTTGGAAGTAGTCGGATTACTTTTTGATTACTTTCGATAATTTTTTATTATTTTGTAGTAATTTCAAGTAATTCAGATTACTTTTCGATTATTAGTAATCGTAATCAATTATTTATTAGAAATTCCTTTGAAGGCAATTATATAACACAGTACAACAGCCAATCTGGGGGGTGAGAAATTCCAATTGTAAATAAAAGAAGAACGCGTTAATCGATTTCTATGATCTATGTCGCATTTTGTTTATAGGTTATGTGACTTTACACGAAATTAATAAGACTTGATCCTTTTTTCCGTTTTGGATTTTTTATGAATTAAAAAAAAAAAATTTAAGGAAAAAATTTAAAAGGTCATAAAAAAAAACTGACACATACGAACGCCAAACCCTTTCGAGGGTTTTACTATACTGACCTAGTACCATCACCCTGACTTGGAATTTCTCACCCCCCAGACAATAATCCCAAAAGTGTTCCATAGTGTAATCATTAAAATTCTTTTTAAAATGTAATCTAATTGATTACTAATCGTAATCGAAATTTAACAACTCTGCCTTAGCCGAACAATCCGTTTTTCAACAATGGATTAAGAGTTTTCAATCCAGTGCGTCGTTTCTGTAACGAATGTGAGAACTTTTCGAGTCAAAAAAATTGTTATCAACCTGTGAAATATAGAATAAGTAAGAAAAAAAAACTTCTACTTGTTCATTATTTTTGTAAGTTTATTTGAGTTTTTATTTTAATAACCATATGTAGAATAGGACAATCAGTCTAATTATTTATATACGGCCCTGTTCTAAAAACTGAATCAGTGTAAATTTCTCGTTTTCAAAAAATTAATAATTGTCCTGTATTATCTGCACGATAATTTTCTTTCAGATATGATATTTGAGAATCTACAGTACTGTGCAGAACAAAAGCAACAAAAACCCTATTTGACTTAAAATATTTTAGATATTTGGTTATTTCAAGCAGCCCTTTTAACAAACTTTTGTTGGCATTCATACTAGAAAACCAATTCGCATTTTAATTTTTTAATATTGATATTTCCTGAAAAATAAAATAACTAACATTCTCAAACCCATGTATCGAAATTGTGCATAACAATAGCAACAAAATGGAAAATGTATAATTGTCAATAAAATCTTTGATATAGCGCTATAATTCCAAAGTCCAACAGGCTTAAGGGTACTTATTAGTCCCTATGTTAAATATTAAAATGCCTTTCTCAATGTTATTGCTGCTGCTTGACTTAGCAAGAATGGGACAGAGTAGGTATTGCTGAATTTTCTAATCTTTAAAAATTTAAGAGTCTAAAAACATTAGATAAGCGGATGTTAATTATTTAAAAGTATAATAAAAATATATTTCTAATTTGCTGATGGATAGGTCGGCAGAATAATTACGTATTGAGCAGTTTTGTGTACCACCACGAAAAACTTCCGCAGCTTATCATAGGAAAATGCATTTCAAATAATCCAAAAGCTCGTTTGTTGTTTCTAGTGAGGTTATAATATCTCGAAATTAGAGTGTGCATTATTGTACAACTCGATACCGTGCCAGGGAAGGCAATTAAAAAAGTTACAGACTAAGAAAATACTAAAGTTGACCAAGAGGTAGATGATTAAAAAAAATCCAGGTAAATCTGATATTTAGTTCATACAATTTTATTGTTTTTTTGCTTAAAGCGGAGTTCAGTAAAATACACCGTAATTGAATCCTAATAAAATCGGAAACCGATGTGCTTATTGCAGAATTCAAGTTCCATATATCGAATTGGTATATCATCTCTTCAATGCGGCGCTTGCCTAGCAAACAGTTTTCGCCACGAAATGTTAAAATGAGTTTTAAGCATAACAGCGGTTAGGTGATGGTTATGTCTTATCTTCCGACGTATAAAGTTAGACCATTCCCAAAAATTAAAAAAAAATATCCTTGAAATAAAAATTATTTGGCATTTCGATTGGAATATGACACTTTTATGGGTGTTTCAATGCGGTAGTATTCCATAATATACTTGGAGATTGGGCAAAAAAGTCAGGAAAATTAATTTAATTCCAATCCTTGCTTTACCGACAAATGCACATTTCTTGAACGCCGTCGCAAACCTCTTTGCAAGATTTCGCAGGAGTGTTTTCGGAAAATGGATCCTAAATTGCAACGAAAACTTCAAAATTCCATTAACTTTGCGAAAATGTATTGCTTAATGCATAATAAATAATATTTGTGAATTTATCCATCGTTGATATGCACGTATTATGAAAAAACTAAAGATTATACAAAAAGGATTAATTTGTTGCTTTTGTTATGCACAGCTTCATATCAAAGTCTGGACTATTTTAAATAACTTTTGAAAACCCAGTTTTTTTAAGAAAGATTTTATTTAATACGACAGATAGGGCATATAAATACAAATAAATTATGGTCAGAGTTTTTGTTGCATATGATGTATATTCTGAAATAATCGTCTCCATTTATTTTTGCAGAGTTTGTTGCTTTTGTTTTGCACAATACTGTATATATAGAAAAATTAAAAAAATCTGAAAAATATTTCTATTAAAGCAGTTAGTTTTCTTAAATCTTGCGATTTCAAATCGATTCGGTTTACAGTAATTCGATTCGAAAGAAAATTCTTTCAATTTACGTGTTATAAATATTCAAATTCGAAAGCTTTTTCCTTCGTTTCGAATTACACAGTAGACCCCCTGGTCCGATAAATATGTCGATTCGAAAACTTCTAACAAGTTACAGAAGCGATGTACCGACGTTGCATTCTTGAAAATATTTTACGTAAATAATGCAAAACTTAAAAAGCGATGTGAAAGTTCTTTAAATTTGTAAAAAAAACTTTTACGTCTTCGTCGTCGTGTTTGAAAAAAGACAAAAGAAAAAAATTAAATAACTAAAGATAAGAAGTATTATGAAGAAGTTAACAGATGGTTAAAGAAGTGCCGAAATACAAAACTAAAAATGTGTAAATTGACCTACAGCTTAATAAAATGGTTTCAACGAATTTTATATAATCAATTTCTCTCTTTTTCTGTACTTTGAAGGAAAAAATAATAACATTTCTTTAACTATAAGTAAGTATATTTCCAATTTCTAAACGAAAGAAAATACTTTTGAATTTCCATGTAATTAACATACAGATCCGAAAGTATTTTCTTTCGTTTCGAATTACAAAGTAGACCCACCGATTTTCAGCCAAACAAGTTTTAAAAATGTCAGTCAGCTGACAGAAAACTGTGAATTTAGGAACACAACTGGGACGAACGACGGATTTCGTTCACGTCGACGAATTCGTTGATAAGAGTTCGCTGCGTAAATTCGTGGTGTGAAGCACAACAACGACGAATTTACTCAGCGAATTCCTCTTATAATTGATAAAATTGGTTGTTTTGTGTAGGGATGTAACGAATGTTCGCTTTCGCATTCGCAAATAATTCGCTTACTTTTGCTATTTGCATTCGCTTTTGCATTCGCTAAAATGTATGCGAATATTTAAAGCGAATACTAAAGACAAAAATATTGGAAATATTTTCCAGTTTTTGAATATTTGAATTTTGAATATTTTTGAATATATTCAGTTTGAATAGAGCGAAAATATTTTCTACTTAAGACTAGTCTGTTAAAACTTTTGAAAAATGGTAAGCACATCATTACTTCGTTCAAAATATTTGAAATGCAAAAATATTAACTAATCCTTCTTGGCTGTAAATTTTTTGCGAAACAAGTGCCACTCATATTATTACGCATGAAAACTTAAAATGTTGAAGATATATTTCATATGTTTTTCCCAAGATGAACAGATTTTTCTTAATATGTATTTTGGTAGCATTTTACAGGAAATGTTGAACATAGTACAACGTCTTAGGCCCAAAGTACGAATGGGTTGATTGCCTAACATTTTGTAAATTTATTTTTAATTATTACATTGCACAACAAAATAGAGGTTTTTTCATTATGTTTAAATAAAAATGCCCGATCCTTATTTATTTTTGTCTCCTAATTACGATGGCGTCATTAGTTTTTCTCTATCAGCTCTAGTTTTAATAAAAATATAGTGACATTTAGGATTTGCATAATTTGGACCTCTTTTTGTATTATTCCGTTAATATATCACGAATGGTACTTCAAACTGAAAAATACTTTCTGGATTATTAATCTACACAAAAATCCCTTTCATTTAAATAGATTCGCATTGATGAGTATATCAGGGTATCTGACTATTATTGCAAGGATGCTAAAAATTGTGTGTTTTTAGTTTCGTCCTTGAAAATTTTTTTATTATAATTTTTTTTGGCCAAGTATAACTAATTTTTATGTATTTTTGTTCCCTAATTACAAAAATAGTCTTATTTATTTTCTATCCCCTCTAGTTTCAGAGATATTTTGCGTTACATAAAGAAATACTTGAAATTTTTTCCAAAAAAATAGTTTCTTTAATATTACGAGTACATTTGTCCATTTACAAGTCATAAATGCAATTATTACGCAAAAAAAATGTGAAACACACACATGATAGCTGACTATTGTTGGAGCATTCAGAATTTAATAAGAAAATCATATAAGAGAAAGTTTTATTCACTATAAGAATTAAATAAAATACAATTTTCTGTAAATTTATAGTGTTTTATTACAAAAAAGTACCCGTGTCATATTTTTAACTAGAGCTGATACAGAAATTTCAACCATGGAATTGAAATCGTTGTGGCAGTATTTTTTTGATGGCTTTCGAAAAGAAAAATTTTCAGTAATTTTTTTTATGTAAAGCGAAATATCTCTAAAACTAGAGGGGCTAGAAAATAAATAAGCGTATTTTTGTAATTAGAAAACAAAAATACATGAAAATTAGTTATACTCGGTAAAAAAAAATTATAATAGAAATATGTTCAAGGACTAAACTAAAAACACACGATTTTTAACATCCTTGCAATAATACTCAGATACCCTGATATACTCATCAATGCCAATGTATTTAAATGAAAGGGATTTTTGTGTAGATTAATAATACAGAAAGTATTTTTCAGTTTGGGGTACCATTCGTGATATATTAACGGAATAATACAAAAAGAGGTCCAAATTATGCAAATCCTAAATGTCACTATATTTTTATTAAAACTAGAGCTGATAGAGAAAAACTAATGACGCCATCGTAATTAGGAGATAAAAATATATAAGGATCGGTCATTTTTATTTAACCATCCAAATCACTGTTGTGCAGTGTTATCTATACTTATTTTAATATGATTTCATATATCTTTCAGTCTAACAATTATTATTTCTAATAAATTAATAAATATTTGCTGAATTCAAGACTCAAGTAGATCTATGTATACAACACAACTTCATGTTCTCAGATAAATTTCTTTTCATGTGATTTTTTTAACGTATTGTAATATTTGCATTCGCTTTCGCAAAAATTAAAATGTATTATTCGTTTTCGCATTCGCTAAACTGGTATTCGTTACATCCCTAGTTGTGTGTACAAAGACAGAGAAAGAGAGAGAAAAAAATAGTTTTTTCGTCGTACAAAATATAAATAAATCTATCTCAGAGTTCGTCACGCACGACGAATTTCGTTCACCGGCTGTGTTGTGTTCATTTTCATATGCACGAATGTGTTTTATTTTTTATGACAAAAGTTCGCACCGAAAAATTCGTCGTTCGTTCCAGTTGTGTTCGTAGCATAAAGGGTTCATTTACTTTTTCATATTTAGGAGAGTAATTTTATAAATTTCTGCCTTACTCTCTCGTTGCTAGTTTCTGCTGGGAAAGTAAATGAACATACCTATTATAAACGTTTACATATACATATGTATATATGTATATACATATATATATATATATATATATATATATATATATATATATATATATATATATATATATATATATATATGTATGTATGTATGTTTATTTTCTAATAACTAACAACAACTTATAGTATTTGTAATGTCATTTCATTCTTATGATCAATGATAATTACTTAGTTTAGTTACGTGTGAGTAGAAAAATATTAAATCGCATCAGCATCAGAGGATTTCAAATCATAAGCAAGAAAAAAAATTATTTATTAGTGTATTAATTGATAATTTTAAAATTTAATTCCAAAACGTTGACGTTTCATTGCAGCTTTAAGTTTTTTTTCTATTCTTTTCCATCTGTCCCATTCTCTTTCTAACTCTTCATTTCTTTCTAACAGTTCTGCTTCTTCTCTCTCCAAGGCGTTATCACTCTCTTTGTGCTTCAAGCGCGATTTACGACTGGCTTCATTGTTCTTCGCTCGTTCAAGTAATTTTTTCTGTCCACTTTTACTTAAATGTTGAATTTGTGAAACGTCCGGTATTTCACTATGTATTTTTGCAGGCCGCCCTCGACCTCTTTTCCTTGTTATTGAGGTGTTGGAAGTTGTAGCTACAGACGTGACAGGTGAACTTGGCGTAGTGTTAATGACACTAGTTTGATTTGAGATGGAATGAAAACTGTAGGGTGTATTAGGAGGAGAGAAGTCATTACTTGTGTCCTCGAAATTTATTTCAGATTCAACTGAGACACATTCTGGAGAACTTGATGTAAGATCATAGCAAATAATTTTATTGGAATCTGCTGATGTTGCACCCATTGTACAGTCGTTGAACTAAAACAAAGCAAAACACAAAATTTTAGTATATGCATATGTATATGTAAATAAGAAATGTAAAGGATGTGAAAAACTTGGCATTAAAACAGAAATATATGTATGTATGTATGTATATCTACAGCAAATTGTATCTAGTTTATTATACTATGCTAACACCCCAGGCGAATTCACTTTCACGTGGTAGCAGTTGAACAAATGACACAAAACCAACGGCTTTTTTGGATTGATCTAATGTCAGAAATAGAAACAACAAAAATTAAACATTTTAAAAACCCTCGAATATGTATGTATATCTAGAAAAGATGTGATATCTTCTGAACGGCTGGACCGTTTTTCTTAAAACATAGCTAAGAACCCTCTCGATCAAGTCACATTTCAAACAGAAAAACTAAATCCAAACCGGTACACACATACACACACTACAAACTTAGAAAACCTTCTTTTTTTGGTCGAGAGTTAAAAATAGTTTACTTATTTGTTAAAACAAAAAAATATCGGCATTATATATAATGAAAAACTGGCATGAAGTTAGCATAGGCGTATTCATAGAAAGTATACTCGGCTCAATTCGCTTTTAATCTTTCAAAATAATATCGGATTCTGTAAATCACTGTGATTACAAATCACGTGATTTCAAATATATATATATATATATATATATATATATTAATAGCTGACTTGATAGTGGGTTTTTATTGAGTTTTAAGTTTTTTCATTTATAATAGAGTATTTTCTTCCAACTTCCAAAGCTATAAATCGTGAAATTTACAAAAGCAATGATTTAGCTTTTATTAATTTTTTGAAATCACCGTCATTTGTCATGTCCGTGATTTGCAGAACATGCTCGTATAAGTATATTTCCAATTTCTAAACGAAAGAAAATAAATTCGAATTTCCATGTAATTAACATACAGATCCGAAAGCATTTTCTTTCGTTTCGAATTACAGAGCAGACCCCTTGATTTTCAACCAAACAAGTTTTAAAAATGTTACGTCAGCTGACAGAAAACTGTGAATTTATTTTGTGTTTTTTTATACTTCAATTCTAATTATTTTCTTTCGATTCGATTTTTTTCAAAACGCTATAACTCGATGACCGTTCATCTAATTTGAGTGAATGTTTGTTTCACCATTTGGCATTAATCTACATATTTCAAATTTTTGTTTTTCTGTTGTCGTGATATTTCTACAATTTCCTTCAAATTAAAGCACATAGTTTGGTTTTATGGCCATGTTTCCCTGAACATGTTTTTATACATATATTTACTTTTTTTCTCAAAGGTTTTTTATGTTTACAATTTATGAATACGTATGTATAATTATTTTTACTGATTACATTTATATACATAATTAAAAACGTATAACTGTTGTAGCAAATAACACCGACAGACAACGTTTACTAAAGAAATACATTGGATATTTTATTTGTTTTTTTTTTAATATTTTAGTATAAAATTATGTTTCGCTTTATACCATAAGACCCGTAAAGTATAAAAGAAATGGTTAAGATAACTATCAACCATACATAGGAAAACATTAACAAATTTATACATATGTATATTAATATTTATATATGAAAAATAAATTTAAGACATTCAAATATAAAACAAATAATTAAATATAATCTTTTTGGAAATATACATAAAAAACATAAAAAATGGTAATTATTTTTTTCATAAGTTTAAAAAGTACATATATTTTTTATATTGTAAAATAATTTTATTGTTTAATATTATAAACGTTTATATGTATGTATATATGTATGTATGTATGTGTGTGTGTTTATTTTCTAATAACTAACAACAACTTATAGTATTTGTAATGGCATGTCATTCTTATGATCAATGATAATTACTTAGTTTAGGTACGTGTGAGTGGAAAAATAGTAAATCGCATCAGCATCAGATGATTTCAAATCATAAGCCGACAAAAATTTATTAGTGTTTTAATTGATTATTTTAAAATTTAATTCCAAAATGTTGACGTTTCATTGCAGCTTTAAGTTTTTTTTCTATTCTCTTCCATCTGTCCCATTCTCCTTCTAACTCTTCATTTCTTTCTAACAGTTCTGCTTCTTCTCTCTCCAAGGCGCTATCACGCTCTTTGTGCTTCAAGCGCGATTTACGACTGGCTTCATTATTCTTCGCTCGTTCAAGTACTTTCTTCTGTTCACTTTCACTTAAATGTTGAATTTGTGAAACGTCCGGTACGTCACTATGTGTTTTTGCAGGCCGCCCTCGACCTCTTTTCCTTGTTATTGAGGTGTTGGAAGTTGTAGCTACAGACGAGGCAGGTGAACTTGGCGTAGTGTTCATGAAACTAGTTTGGTTTGAGCTAGAATGAAAACTGTAGGGTGTATTAGGAGGGGAGAAGTCATTTGTTGTGTCCTCGAAATTTATTTCAGATTTAACCGAGACACATTCTGGAGAACTTGATATAAGATCATAGTAAATACTTTTAATGGAATCTGCTGATGTTGCACCCATTGTACAGTCGTTGAACTAAAACAAAGCAAAATACAAAATTTTAGTATATGTATGTATGTAAATAAGAAATGTAAATGATGTGAAAAACTTGGCATACAAAAAGAAATATACATATGTATGTATGTAATTACATATATCTACAGCCGATTGTATCTTGTTTATAATACTATCGTAACACCCCAGGCGAATTCACTTACACCTGGTAGCAGTTGAACAACCGGCACAATGCAAAAACAACATGGCATTTTAGGATTGATCTAATATGTCAAAAATAGAAACAACAAAGCGAATTTATGTAACGAAATAAAAATAATTTAAACTTAAACTACAAAAATTAAAACTTTTAAAAACCCTCGAATATGTATGTATGTATATCTAGAAAAGATTTGATATCTTCTGAACGGTTGGAGCCTTTTTTCTTAAAACATAGCTAAGAACCCTTTCGATCAAGTCACATTTCAAACAGAAAAAACTAAATCAAAATCGGTACAGCCATTTGGTCTGTACGTGGACTCGGACAGACTTACAGATACACAGACACATACTACAAAGTTAGAAAACCTCATTTTTTGGTCGGGGGTTAAAAATTATTAGTTTACATTATACTTATTTATTATAAGAAAAAAATATCGGCATTAGGTATAATGAAAAACAGGCATGAAGGCATATTAATGCTCAATTCGCTTTGAAAAATGTATACTTTTGATTTCAAAAAAAATGTACGGAACAAAATATGTTGAAATCTAAAGGATATTCAAATTACAAGCGGCGAATATAGTCACCTGAGCAGTTGAGACCACTTAATATTAATTCGCATTGGTATACTCGCCTAATTTCGCTGCGAAAACAATCACTTGTAGAGACCAAGGAAGAAAATTCACATAAAGTATACTCGACTCAATTCGCTTTGAAGTCAGAAAAATGTGTTTTGACATCTAACGTACATATGTATATTCAAATTACAAGAGGCGAAAATGGTCGGTCACCTGGTCTAGACCATCTGATATGAATTCGCCTAGACCCGCATTCTGAACTTTGTGACAAAATCAAAATTATAACAAAATCAATTTTTCAAAATTAAAAAATAACATAAATTTTACTTGACCCAAGGCGAATTCATATCAGGTGGTCTCAACAGCTCAGCTGACTTATTTTCTCCGCATGTATGTAATTTGAATATATCTTAGTACGTTTTTTACATCAAAAGTATATTTTTTTCAAAGCGAATTCAGCCGAGTATACCTTATATGAATATGTATGCCTTGACTTGATCCTTACACCACATTTTTTAGAATATCAAAATTAAAAAAAAAAATTATTTATTTGACTTTTGCTACAGTTTCATGATCATTATCACAGAAGTTTAGAATATTGGTATTAGAGGAAATAATTACCTGATCGATGAAATCTATAACTTTTGGTGTAGTTATTTCAGACTGCTGAAGCAGAACATTTTGTCTGCATGATTTTGTGTCCAGGCGAAGTTTGAGACGCTTTTCCAACAAATGTTGATTGATCTGCGAACTGTTGCGTTTTAAGGAGCTGCTTACAAAAAATTTTGTTTCTTTGCAATCAGCAATACTGTCGTCGCCCTTATATCGAGATGTATAGAAAGTCTCAATGTCATTAGTCAGTTCACACTCCTCCATTTTGATTGCTGCAACACCTGATGTTGTTGCAGCCGGTGTACATTTTGGTACAATATGTGGCTCCGCTTTAGATATTTCATATATAAGATTTTGTGATGAAGTTTGAGATTGTGAATATCCAGACGAGAACATAATTTCAGCTGGTTGAGAGCTAATGAAGCAATCGTCTAGGGAGATATCCTTACTAATGCTATTTAAATCAACAGCCTCTTCAGAATTAAATTGAGTGGTGCCGAAGCTGGAATTTTCAATATCGTCCTGTGATAAAAAGTCATTTATTTCGGTGTAAGGCGCAACTTTGAATAAATCATCTGTTAAGTCAATACTTGATGCCATGTTTATATTGTTGTTGTTATTATTAGAGGTGGTGTTGTTCTTATCATTATTAAAATATATTGTGTTTAACATCATTTGTAATTCCGATTGATGCCGTTTATTATCATCTACTTCATTCAACTGCTGTTGTTGATGTAGATGGTAATGGGCTTCTTCTTCTTCTTCTTCTTCTATTTCCAACGCCGCTTTCTTATCCTTGCTGCAATTTTCCGTTAACATATTTATATCAAATTCAAAATTGTCTAGCATTTCCAAAAAGTTGCTCACTTCGTTTCCTATTTCGTTGGTGTTGTAGTTGTTACTAATGTTTCCGATGTTATTGTTGATATTAAATGTATTATTTGTAGTAACTGATGTAGTTGATGCAGTAGTTTCTTGTAAGTATTCTAAACATGTTTTAAACAAAAATAAAGTTGAATTAGTTTATTTCGAGTCAAATTTAAGGTTTAAAAAAATAAGTTTTGCATCCGTTAAAATAATTATCAAAAGCTTCGTTACTTTTTTTAAATAAATATAAAATTTGGTCCAAAAGCAGAAATGACAAGAAACTAAGAATTAAATAAAATGTAAAGTCTAATGGGTGTTTAATTAATCACATTTATCGGGAATAAAAGTTTACGTGAAATGTGTACATTTTCCCTAAAATTGTGACTGCCAATTTTCCCGTTGTTGTTGTGTCAGTGTACTACTTTCTAATTTTGTTCACCATTTTTTGCTCATGGAAAATACCTACATATTTCACGTGAAAAAAATTTTCGCCTGTTATTCCCGATGAGGGTGGATATAAAATACATGCATACATATGTACATATGTTTGTAGGTGTGTGCATATGCTAAAAAAAAACTGTTTTCCTTTTAAGTTTTAATGGTTAACAGACTATGTTAATGTTAATTCTGTTAATGTTTCTGTTACTAAAATGAAGCATACTTTCGAGCTGCATAAAATGAAATGAGACAACTACTGTTATAGCTTGACTCAGATTATTTTTTTTTTTAATAAGACAAAAGAAATTATTGCGAAATTCAAGAAAACAATAAGTTTTCGTGTTTTTATTTAAAATTAAAGTGTTAGGAAATTGGATTTGTTTACTGTCCGTTGAAGATTCCTTACATTTTATTTATTATTATTAGCAGAAGAAAATACCAATTTTATTTAAAATTTCATAATGCATAATTATTTACATACATATGTATGTATGTATGTATCTATGTGTAGTGTAAAGAACCTAAATTAAAAAAATAGGTTTGCATCGTTTTATATGTATTCTAATATACATACATAGATACCTATGCATACATACATATGTACATACGTACATAATTATGTATGTATGTATGCACATTTCTAATCTAGTATCTGTATGTATGTACCTACTTATAATCTCGCAATTTATTTTGTTCATTAAGTTAAACATCTTCTTCATTCCGAATACTAAAACAGAATGAATTTGTGAATAAAACATTCTGGACGAAACAAAGCCAAAGCGCACTTAGACTACATACATTCTGATTAAACCAAATGAAAGAAAGGCTTGAATGCCTAGTTACAGCAAGGCTAAGGAAATGCTCTTATTTTCAAACCACCAAACACCATACAAATATTCATTTTCATATGTACATACATATGTATGTATATGTGCATGCTTCTTATGAAAGCCATACACCTTGCGACCGTTGGTACAACACGTTGGATTAACAAGTTGTGTGTTTTGCACATAAACTTTACAACAACATGTACAACATTAGAGCACAACTTCATTTCTTAATTTTTTTTGGAGTAAACATGACATCGGGTGTTATGTCGCGTATGGTAATGGATGGTTTTTTGGTGACAAAATAAGAAGAAGAACGTAAAAAAGGACAGAAAAAAAGAATTTGGTTAAAGGAGTGATTTATATAAGAAAAAACGTATTCTAATAAGAAACTTTTGGAAATATTAGCCAATGGACTATAAAAATTACACGTGGGTGTCAGACGAAGTATTCAATGACCTTTTGTCAAAAGTTCCGATGCATATACAAAAGCAATTCTTCCGCGCAAACTCTTATACAATTATATAAAATCACTTATTTCTGTTGAATTCTCCGTTTTATACGCAAATTTGAATTCGAGCGCGATGTTTTTCATATAACCGCAACGAAAATAAGAACAAAATTAAATGAAGTTGTACAACAAACTCCTAAATTTTACAACCTGTCCATACAACTTGGCAAAAAATCAAATCTTTTTAATCTTTCGTACAACCGATACACAACTTCATACGACGACCCCACACACTTTACAATCTTATACACAACTTGCTCGTGTTGTACCAACAGTCGCAAGGTCTGTGGCTTGCTTTACACCATGGCATTTGATATTTCTTTCAAGAGGCATACAGGACATGTGCACATTCTGACAATATCAGCCGGCATTGACAACAAGGTGACCGATGACATTTTTCAAAAAGTGGCACCAAATAGGGGATTTATCACAAAAAAAAGGGCAAAATTAAAAAAAAAGGGAAAACTACACTAAACTTTATATTTTTTATGTATTTTTTATATAACTCAGCCTAAAAAGAAGTAGGAAAAAAGTGGCAAGGAAGTCGAAAAAGTGGAATCGATATATCGAAAAAGTGGCAATTCGCCACTTTTATCGGTCAAACGGTCACGCTGATTGACAAGTATCATAGTCATTTATACCTACTAAGCAGCGTTGCCAATTCGATGCTTTAAGCATCGCTTTTAATGATTTTTTAACTTTTCGCAGCAAAAAATTTCGTTTTGAGAAAGCTTGCCATTTCAAATTTACCATAAAATAGAGGTAAAATTAAGTCATTATTATTCATGAAATGGAATGAATTGAATAGCGACATTTGAGGTAAATGTTTTAGATAATTCAAGCACATACATACATACATATGAGACCATATTCGGATATCATTTGGTACCTGAAATCAGTGAATGTGATGTAAGTATGTATGAATAAATGTGCATGTATTTTTTCATATATTTTATGCATGTACCTATGGAGACTTCTGTCCAATGATTTTTTAATACATATATGTTACTGTATCATGAATTACTTTTGTTATTTTTTGTATAAACCTAAATATTGGAATCATTTATTTTTTAAATTTCTTCCCAGGTTTCGTCAGGTCGCATGGAGAGTTTATTAGTTGACTGTATATTATTATCTTTAATATACATACATACATACATACATACACATTGTATGTAAGCAATTCTTTTTCAAATATGTGTAGGTACATATGTACGAGTACGTACATAGTAAGTTTTTCAATAAAATTAAAAAATTTAAACCCTGGTTTCAGTGCCTTTTGAAATTTAAAAGTTGACAACGCTGCTACCAACAAAGCCCATGTGGTTGTTTATGTTCTACTCTATTTGTTGTAAAACGAGGGGTAAATTATTGGTCTGCCTTTAAACAAAACCATGCATGATTCATGTTTAGATTTTTTCGATACAAAAAAAAAAAACAGAGAAATGCCTCAATTGAGAGAGATAAAGAAAGAGACAGAGATCAAGAGAGTGAGTATATTGGGATTTCTAAAATACGTATGTATGTATGTACGTACTTATTTTGAAGTGTGCAGTTTTGTATCGAAAAGATAAAGCAGAATATATGTATGTTTGTTGTGTTTGCAACAGATGTTAAGCACGCACAGACATGTTTCTTTTAATTCAGGGAAATATAAAAACAGCTGATGAAAACATAAAGTATACGTCTGATGTTGGATCTTTTTTAAAACATACATGCAAGTACATACACACATACATATGTATGTATGTATCTGTACATACAACATAATTATTTAGGGGCATACATTTTTTCTAAGACATAATAAATAATCAAAGTTTATTAATTCATATTAGATACATGCATACATATGTATGTACGGGCATATACATGTATGTATGTAAGTACATCACTATTGCAACATTTTAGTCCTATATTAAAGGAAACATTTAGGAAAAAATTATGATGATTCCGTAACAAGGCTAACCACCTATTAACTACTATATGCATTAATAAATTTTAAAGTATTTTTAAAGGAAATGTAAGGACGGTTAGGTATTAAGTTATCTGAATCTTATTTAATAATTTTTTAAACTAATTGCAGTTAATAAAAACTTAGCGTTATAAAAGAAGTTGGATGTGTTACCTTTTATCTACGACCAATATCAACCTTTCACTGGCACGTTTACTTTAAGACTAATAAAATAATCAACATCGCATTGCATTTTTAATAACAGAGAATCACGGATGGAAATCATGGTACAATTGTACTTTTTATGGTACATTTTTGACCTCGTTGGTACCGTGGTACTACCGCGAGTTACTTGGTACAATTTAAAAATGCCAATGTTTTACTATATCGTCGGTTTGTTTCTGGCTTGCGGCACATTATATACAAAATACATTATGCCTGCAGCAAACCAGAAACCAACCGAAGATAGGTTTGTCATTCCGTGTGTAATTTTCATAATATTCATATGCGACCCATAAAATATATATATATTCTGGGTCCTTATGAATAGGGAACACGAATAAGTGATGTCCGTCCGTCAGTCCGTCCGTCCGTCTGGTGTACGTGAAATCGGTTTTCCGAAGCTCCCAGAAAAGCTAGAGACTTCGTTCTTGGACTGGTGTGTCAGAAATGGACCAACTTAGATTGGTATTGAAAATCAGCAAAATCGAGCAGACGGTTTCAGAGCTAGAAAACTTAAACTTGATTTTGCCATGTAAAAGTAACTAGATAACACAAATTTTTTGATATTTTTGTTAAATAAACTTATTTTATATTTCAGTACGAATAAAATTGGTATTTCAAATTTAAAAAAATAAAAAAAATAATAAAGACGTTTCCAGGGTTGGAAAACTTTAATTTTTTTTTGTAATATAAAAGTAACTTACTAAAATTAATTTTAGTTTTTTTTATATAAAAAATAAACTTATTTTACACTTCCGTACGAATAAAATTTGTATGTAAAATTAAAAAAAAAAAAATAAAAAAAATTAAAAAGACGTTTCCAGGGTTGGAAAACTTTAACTTCTTTTGTTATATAAAAGTAACTTACTAAACTAATTTTTCCTTTTTTTCTATAAATTAAACGTATCTTATATTCTTAAAAGAAAGAGATTGGTGTAAAAGATCAGAAAAATAATAAATGGCGATTCCAGGGTTGGGAAACTTACACTTTTTGTGATATATAAAAGCAAGTAGGTCTAATTAATTTGTTTCTTATTCTTTATAAATTATATATATTGTACGTTTGGAAAGAAAAATTTGGTGTAGACAATTATAAAAATAAAAACAACAGCTCCAGAGCTAGAAACTTTTAACTTTTTTTCTAGATATTAAAGTAACTAAATAAAACGATGTTTTCCTTTTTTTTCTTTGTTCACTTAACATACTTTATATAGATTTTTTTAAGAACTACTAGATTGGTATAAGGAGTCAGAAAACTTCTAAAAGGATTATTCCAGGGTTGGAAAATTAATTTTTTTGTTTATAAAAGTAACTAGGACAAACTATTTTTTTCTTTTTGTTAAACCGTAAGAGCTGCGGACTTGAAATTTGTACAGACTGTGTAGACCTTTGGTCGCTACAACAACAAATACACGTGAATTAAAAATTATAGGATGTTTCAAAACGAGCAGCGAAAAATTTTAAAATTCCGTGTAATATACATACAATTGTATATACACTTGAAAGTTGTAAAGGTAGTGTATTTTTATACAGGCTTCAATAACTAACACTAAAATTTAAAAGATCGAAATTAAAGTGTGTTCTATCAGCTAATGTAATGTATCTTGGAAACAGTAAGAAATCGAAATTTCCAAAAAAGGTAAAACTAAAAAATTCCAAAATTATAAAATCGCCAAGCCGAAAAAAGTCGCCAAAAACAAAAAAAAATCGCCAAATTAAAAAAAAATTCTAAAACTGCAACAAATCGCGAAAAACCACAAAAATCGCTAAAATAAGAAAAATTCGCCAAAATGAAAAAAAACCCAAAAACCGAAAAAAATCGTTCAAACGAGAAAAAGCGACAAATGTAAAAAAATATTTTAAGCTGAAACAAAAACGCCATATTAAAAAAATGCTGAAAAATGAACGTACGGAACCCTTCGTGCGCGAGTCAAAGTCGCACTTTACTGAATTTATTTGATATTAAAGTAACTAAATAAAACTAGTATTTTCCTTATTTAATTTTTTCTTTGTTCACTTAACATATTTTATATATTTTTTAAAGAACCAGTTTGGTATAACGACCCAAAAAAAATTTAAAAGGATGATTCCAGGGTTGGGAAAAGTACAGTCTTCTTGTTATATAAAACTAATTAAATAAAGCTAGTTATTTCTTTGGTAATTAAATATATTCTATATTTTAGAAAGAAATAAATTTGAACTCGTATTAAAACCAGAAAAATTTAAATTATTCCAGGGTTGGAAGTTGAAAAAAAGTTTAGGTAAACAAATAACCAAAAATAATTTTTTTTCAGTTAAAAATATTTCAAGTTTTAGTAAGATATTTACTCAAACAAATTCTTTAGTCGAAAAAAACCGAGAGTCACTTACTAAAAATTGCGCTATAACAAAAAATGATAAATTTTATCACAAAACAAATATGTATGTATGTACTAATGTATGTATCTGTATACTACACATACATACGTTGGTAAAGGGTATATAAGATTCGACACAGCCGAATATAGCACTCTTACTTGTTTTGTGTGTGTTTTATTTAGGATAACCTATCTCTATGAATGTAATATTGATTATATTTTTATGTTATTTTAAATTTCTTATACTGAATTTTTATACACATTTTTGTTAAGTTTCTGTTTTTTATTGTTTACTTCTGAATTTTTACACATTTTTTTACGTTTCCGCTCTTATTAATAAATATTAAAAAAATGGTACCGTCATGGTCCAAAAAGTACATTTTGTATTCACAGTTGGTACAAAATCCAAGAAGTCATTTTCCTTCCCTGCAGAGAATCATTTTAAGAGTGAGAAGAATATATTTATATGTAATACAAAGAGAGAACAAAACAATTGGTAGAAAATTTTGGTTTCACTCAGCGTTGCCAAGTGTGAATATTTATATTTTTGCAGTTTTTCCACGGGTTTAACAGCTTTAGATTGTTTGTCCATATTTCTTAGTTTTTGATATGTTTTTACATTTAAAACTTTTTATTTGGGACAGTTAAAAATTAAGTAATTACATATCGCACTTAATCAACAAGAGAGTATTTTTATATAGTTCCTCAGTAAAGATCGTGCTTTTGATAATAGAAAAATGACGTATAAAACCACTTGTTCCGTGGTTTTTTGCATTCGTTATCATTTTACATATAAATACATTTATTTACATATATATGTACAAGTTAGGAAGGGTGGTGCTATACCGCACCTCCATACGGAAACCCAATTGCGTCTATTGTAAATATTTCGAGACAAATTTATGAAATAGTCTAGCATTTATTGGGAAAAGATTTTTATTTAAAAATTTTAAGTGTGGCAACTAGTTTTGACACTGAAAATTTGTCTAAAAATAATAAAAAATTAACTCGCATTAGTTAACTCAAAAAAGTTTGTTTTTATCTATACATATTTGGTCTATGCGATCAAGTACATACATACATATGCATATGTATGTATGATGTACAATTTTCGCTTTTTAGAAAGATCCCTTTTTGCTGACCGTGCTTCATTATTTTTCGCTGCTAATTGTACTGATTTAAAGTTTATTTTCCACTTTTGTTTTTATAAAAAAAGTGTTGAAAACTTGCGTTCTGCTGATGCGAAAATTAAATTCAATATAAAGTTGCATAAATCGCCAAAGCATTTTCTGATTTTATCTGAATTTTGTCCCAAAATAAATCAGTATCTAAGTCTATTGTAATAATGATATCGGGGTCACAACCTACAAGATTGCAAAATTTTAAAATTAGGGACAATATAGGCAAAACTTTTTTTAGATAACACTTTAGAAGGACTAATTTTTTATAATATTTTAATGTCTTCAAACTTAAAGTCAAATCTAGATTTTATTTGAGTTAGAGACAACATAAAATTTCAATATTTCTCCAATTAAATTTTTCTTTGTGAATCTCAGCTGTTATGCCAATAAAAATATTTAAAACATAAATATGATTATTTTTATTATTGATATCGTATTCGCAATTACGCAAAATAAGTAAATAATATTAGACATATTATATTTTAGCCAGAAAGTTGTCATGGTATACGAGAATTTTCTGACTAAAATTAGAGGTGCCGTTTCACTTTATTAGCCATATTTTTTGCAAGTTCTGATACAATTAACTTCGAAAAAACAGGATACAAAATACAGTATCGAAGCATCCCACTTTTCTATAAATCTTACAATAACTCCATCTAAACAAAGTCATCTTGTATAAAAAAGCTCCTAATATCTTATAGGGTGGTACAGGGTAGTATTCCGGATATTATTTTAGTTCAGTTATTCTTATAGGAGAACTATGCGAAGAAACATTAAATATTACAAAGAGATTGAAAATTTTTTGACAGCAGTTTGCATGCGTAACTTGAACAAATCAGAAGTTAGTGAGTAAAACGTGCATTTAATATACATATTTATAATAAATAAAGCAATGACATCACCGTACACTGCCAATCCGATCAAAAATTTTTAAAGGAATATTGTTTGATAAAAAGTTTTTTTATAAGAAGAAAAATTTAAACGTCTTATGACTTAGTAAGCTGGAATAAGGCGACAAAACTATCGTTTATCGAACTATCACTAAACTAAAATTAATAAAGTACATTTTCTCAAAAGCTATCATGCGACAAAACGAATACTGTCCGACCAAGTTGGCAACGCTGGTGTCAATGCTAGTTTTCAGTGTTCCCAGTTTAGGGGATTTGTCCCAAATTGGGGATTTTGTTTAGCGATTGGGGATGTAAATTTCGTATTGGGGATATGGGGATTTGTTGGGGATGTAACCAAATTTGAGGGGATTTTTGGGGGATTATTTTTATAACTGATGGTCAAACAAGAATAATTTTTGAACTAAGAAATATGCGTCTGGCAAGTCTAAGAATGTGTGTTACTATTCATAGTGAATCGTTTCTAATAAAGTATTAAGGCAGATTAACCAATAATGAACACTACCGAAACAAAAATACGCACTAAAATGCAATACGTCTTTGGAAGCACTTCTTAGAATAAACACACACTTTAAAAATAATTGAAATTGTTATGACAAATTTAATCCTTCTGCTAAAATCGTAAAACTTTTTAATACAGTAAGTACTATGTACAACAAAGTTTCTGAGGCTGATGAATCAGAAGATTTCGATTCAAAAGTTTTTGAAAGGGTGTTTAATCTTGGTTAAAAAATTTTTTATACTTGTGTATATTAAACTATGTGTAATTTTTTCTTTACAAGTTTTATAAGTACAAATTAAATTTATATGAATGTAAATATACTCGTAGCTATCGATACAAATGAATTTTATTGAATAAGTATGTTATTTTTGTCATTATTTTTCGAATAAAACTAAACAAAATCAAAAAAATTTAATTAATTTAATTATTTTTCGAACTGTATTTGTTTCTATATTCTTATGAATAGAACAGGCTAATGTTCGTAACGCTTTTTAAGCCAAACTACATGTAATAATTATTAATGAACAAATAACATCAAAGTTAGTTGTAAATATTCTGACAACAACACATAGTTGAACGGAATAGCCAGCCGTTTTCGAAGGCCACTAAACCATACAGTTTCGTATATAAGGCAGACATCTACATCAACTGACACCACACACAGTGGAATAAAACACAGAAGAACGCTGATGAGGAAGGTTTAGTGGCCTTCGAAAACGGCTGGCTGTTCCGTTCAACTATGTGTTGTTGTCAGAATATTTACAACTAACTTTGATGTTATTTGTTCATTAACAATTATCACATGTAAATTGGCTTAAAAAGCGTTAGGAACATTAGCCTGTTCTATTCATAAGAATACAAAAAAAATTTATTTTTTTCACAAAAGAAAGCATTTGAATCAAAAAAATAAACACAATTTGGGGATTTTTGGGGATGAGAAATCGAAAATTGGGGATAAAGTCTAGAAAAAACTGGAAACACTGCTAGTTTTACTAATTGATGAACTAACAATGTATTTGTGACGAAAGTTGATTTAACAAATTCACATTCATTCGTACATACATACCAGTGTTACCAAAATATATATTCAAAATTACACCTCGTAGAAGCCAAAATTACCCGATTTCAAAGGAATTACACCCAATATTAAAATAAATATTTGACACATTTCAAAAATCTTGTTTAAGGTCTACTTATGATTCGGTATCAGCCCCAGTGAAGAGCAACATATCGAGAGCGTGTATTCAAAATACGTCAACTCAAATTTGTTCAAAATGAGCTTCCGATGGCAAAAAACTCTCCTATAGAATATTCATCTGTAATATAAATTTCGAATCAAAAATATTATTTTTTCTTGTTTTGTATAAATTTTTTTTATTCTGCTATCTAAAACACAGGATTCAGACCAAGGCAAATTCATTTCCAGGTAATATCAGGATTACAAAAACAATGAAAAAATACAACAAAGAAAAAAACAACATGGGGTTTAGTTCATCCAAAACTTCAAAAATAGAATTTGTTTAACACAATAATAATAAAAATTATTCACATAAATTTGAAAATATTTCTCCACGGCAGCCACCACTAACAAAATTTGCAACGTTTAGCACTTCTCACAATTTTTTAATAGTTTTTTCATATTTTTAAATTTGTTTTCACAGAATTATTTTAATAAAATATTTTTCATATTGAAATTTTTTAACATTTTCTTTTAATTTCTCTTTCGTAAAAAATTTTTGAAGTTTCGGATGAACTATAATTTGAAAAAAAAAATAGCTCAGCTGCATTTCCGCTACTACCTTGTGAATGTGCCTTGATTCAGACGATGAAATTTATGACGTCTATTTTTCTTGATTCCCTTTTCAAGTTTCTACCAAAAATTATTTTCGTTCATACGATGATTATTTTACATGTCTAATTTTTTTATTGATTTTGATTTTTATTGATTTTATTGTTTATACATACATACATAGTTAGCTGAAAGTAGTGCAGAGTGAGACAATTGACTACCACCTAGGACATCGCAATGTTAAAATAGTCATTTGATTACATTGAAAGTAATCCAAGTGTCAATCAGTACTATTTGCGAAATATTTGGCTTAAAGTTAACCGAATTTCCGACAGGGTACTTTTTTAATAAAATTTTCTTCGAAGAACACATTAATATGAGAATATTAATAATAAAGCGTAACACCAAGAACACAAATTGGTGTAAAGAAAAATATGAAAAAAACCATAGAAAACAGAAATCGAGTCATTTTTTCTACCCCTCTTTCTTCTCTACCCCGTTCGCTATCAAACCAAAACTGACGTCGAAAAATAGACTTCATAAAAGTCTTCCACCTAATTCACACGAATTTGTGTTCTTGTTGTTACGTTTTATTATTAATATTCTCATATTGGTGTGTTCTTCGAAGCAAAATTTTATTTAAAAAGTACCCTGTCGGTAATTTGGTTAACTTTAAGCTCACTATTTCGCAAATAGTACTGACTGACACTTGGATTACTTTCAATGTAATCAACTGAATATTTTAACATTGCGATGTCCTAGGCGGTAGACAATTGTCTCACTCTGCACTACTTTCAACTAACTTAAAGTTGATTTTTTTAAATCGCCTGGTAGTCAGTAAATTAAAAAAATTTTGCGGGGTTCGAAAATGTATCATCACACGTTGTGTACTCAACGCGCTATCACTCGGCTAAGGTACCATCTAAAATAACAACAGCAAAATGTTAATATAAAACTGAAATGAGTTTCAAAATAGCTTAGAATAAATTTGTTGGCTCTCATCGAATTTAATTACGTACTCAACTTAAGAATTAGTTTTGGGTTTGTTCTGGATGACATTGCAGTTAGCTTTTAGCTAGTCTAAGAAAAGTTAACTATAAGTTAACTATTTTTGTAGTCAAGCACACATTCTCCGACAGAGTATGTAAATGTATGTATAAACAATAAAATCAATAAAAATCAAAATCAATAAAAAAAAAATTAGACATGTAAAAATAATCATCGTATGAACACAAATAATTTTTGGTAGAAACTTCAAAAGGGAATCAAGAAAAATAGACGTCATAAATTTCATCGTCTGAATCCTGTGTTAGCGTGAATTAGGTGAAAGTATAATTTTTTTGGTGAAAATAAATGCTAACTTTCATGTAAAAATAAGTAGTTCATTATAAATCTACCTCATTCATATATTATTGCTTATTATTATTATTGTTTTTTTGTATACCTTCTTTAAATAATAAAATAGCATCAACGGTATCAGACTATAATTAATTATATTTTATTTTGTTTATTTATTATATTACATATGTATGTATTCGTGTGTGTTCTGTCTTTCACATCGTTTTCACATGTTTTCTTCTGAGTTCGGATGTTAAAACACATTCTACGCGTGTTTAAGTTCAAATTTAGAAAATACACATTAATAGTATGTGTTCTAGCATCCGAATTTAGAAGAACACAATTTGGAAATTGACGATTTCAAACGTTTAGATTTTCTCGTTTTCGATTTTGAGTAAAAAATCGTATTTTTCACTGTTAACAAGTGAAATTCGTATTTTTTTCACAAGACTGTTAACAAGTGAAAAGAAAATCGAAAACGAAAAGTCTAAAAGTTTGAAATCGTCAATATCCAAATAGTGTTCTTCTAAATTCGGATGCTAGAACAAATACTATTAATTTGTATTTTCTAAATTTCAACTTAAGCAGGCGTACCATGTGTTTTAACATCCGAACTCACAAGAAAACGTGTGAAAACGATGTGAAAGCCAGAACACACACGATTTATTATATAAAACACAAAAAACGACTTTCAAATTACCCGTAAATTACATCTGAGAGCAATTACCCACGCGCTACACTTGCACATAAAAATTACACCTGATTCGGGTAATTACCAGCGATTCGGCAACACTGATACATACATATGCACACAAAATTTACTAACAAGATCATGATTCATGAATGTAGTTGGAGAATCTCTCACTTTTATTTTAAAGAAAAACAGGAATATGAATACATACAATCAAATATATATCTATCTGCATGATAGTATGTGTGTGCGAGACGCTGATTTATGCACATATGCGCTCTTTCTAAATTTTTAAAGGTTCGCTCAAAGCCTTTGATCTCTTTTTAACAATTCTTTTGCAGTTAACAAAAATTAATTACATATTTAGGGAGTGCAAAAGAGATGAACAAATATTTTTATTTGTAGCAACAAGTGTCATTTCCCCCATTTTGACAATACACATACAGTATGTATGAATGTGTGAATGGATAAGTAAATTGATATAATTTTGCATATTTTTGTGGGACATTTGTATAATTGTTCTTATGCAGAATGAAGACATTTGTACGTGTATCCATACAAATGAATCTATGCACATGCATATACATACATACATACATACATACATGTATGTATGTATACAAATCCATATGTAATTTCATTGTGAAATAAATTTGACTTTAATTAATGAGGGAGTACAGGGCTGTAAACGTATTTAAAAGTTTTAAAGCTAATAAGTTTTAATGTAATGATGAAATGGAAAGCAAAATATAAAATTATTTTGTGATCTCAAGAATTATGAATCTATGTAGGTATAAATGTACATATGGGCATTTCCATATCAGCTTACGTGACATTTGCACGCCTACAAAGTGGAATAGATTCTGAAAAAATAGAGGTAGCTCAAAAATATTTTGTTGTTATGTTCCATTCAGGACGTACTATATGCGAAAAAAAAATTATTACACTTGGAACCCTGTTGTCCAAAATATCAAGGGAAATAAGGGCATAGCGTACGTGACATATGTAAATCGGAACTGATATCAAAGTGCATGTAAAAGTATACGAAAATCTGCGAATTGTGAAGTTTTTTTTCTTGTTTTAAATTTCTTACACGAAGCCAACTATTTTTCCTTTATTATCAGTAATTTTGAAATAAAAAAGACTTTTGGCTGATTTTATAATGAATGAACTTTAATAGCGTACGTGACATAGCGTACGTGACGGATTTTTCTCTTATAATATTCTTAAGTAAAAAAAAAATTTTTTTAATCTGTGGAAATAAATAATAATGGCTTGAGTCGAAATTTTGTGTTTTGAGATATTATGGGTTTTGTCTAAAATAAATTGTGTTTGGTTTTTATATAAAATTTTTAGATACCGAAAAAATGCACATTTATTTATAACAAAACTGTTAATTTTATAAAAAAAAGAAACGATTTTATTAGTTATTATTCGTTGTTTTTCAGTTAAGATGTTATGAAAAAATCAATTTGGTAGAAAAATAAAAACTAAAGTGAACTTATTATATTGAAAGGCAAAATAGTTTTTATTGATAGTAAGTCGAGATAAGTGCTTTAGGTTAAATTGAAAAATGCGGAAAACCTGAAATAAGATAATTTTTTAACAGCTTATGTGCTGGTATGAAAATCACTCAAAAATATGAGTGCTTTCCATACAAATTTTATACTCAAGTCAACCGTCTGCGTTGTAGAAACAGGGAGTTAGTTAAATATAACTCCCTGTTTCTACAACCCAGGAGTCGACTTGAGTATAAAATTTACATGGAAAGCACTCATTTTCTTGAGTGACTTTCATACAAATTTTCTAGACGAGTCGTTATTATTGAGTTATTGAACTCAAGTGTATACAAGTTTTGATGCCCAAATATTTTAATATTGATGTACATAGCTACCTTACAAAAATTAAGTTGAGTTAAGATGTTATGGCTTATGTATTATTTTCCAAGAAGACTTAAGTTAAAATATAAATGGGTACAGTTTAAATGATAGATCTTGAAGAAGAGAATAAGAATATATAATAAAATGAAAAAGCACTTATGTCAACTTAAGCCATTATTATATATTGCCACAGAAATTTATGCATACAAAAACTTAAAAACAAAACAAAAATATGTATTCAGTGAAAATAGCAATAAAACAAGAGAGAGTCAACTTCATTTCTTACTACATACTGTTTACTTGGGCGCTGAGTTTTCGCCGCCATCTTATACAGGCATGTTCTGGAAATCACAAGTTTTCAAATCACTTGTGATTTTAAAATCACAATTGTGATTTGATGGTGTTCTGAATATCACAAAATTTTTAAATTTTCTGTTTTACATTTAAAAATAGAAGAAAACAGCCGACGTTTTGTTTTGTAAATGCAATATCACAAATGTAAATGACAAAGCAAATAACAACATTTTTGCAAAATTAAGAGTTTTAAATTTTTTTCATAATTTCGTAAATTCTTTTGTAGAAAATTGCTCATTTTACTATAAAAATCAATAAAGAAGATATTAAGTTATTCATTTAATTAATCTATTGAGAATTTCAAAATAAAGTGATTGAAAAAATAACCAGGTGATTTCAAATCGGCAGGCATTTAGGTGACCGATTTAAAATCACAAAAATTCAAAAAGTTATGTTTGCAGAACACCTTTCTTGTATTTTTAATTCACTTTCACAAAAAGTGATTTTCAGAACATGCCTGATAATTATCAAGTTAACGCTGATACATTTAATTGCAATTTTAATACTTACAATAGCGTACGTGACAAGCTTTAAATACTTATATCATTTTTATTACACTAAATTGAGAAAAAATTATGAACAATATTTATTTGCGACAATTATCCTGCTTTGAACTTTTATTTTGAAACAGTTGCGACCGGTCAAATTCAAATGATATAGACAAATGCGGTTTTTGCACCGCGTACGTGACATTAGAATAGCATCCAAAGCAAACCAAAAAAATACCGCTTATCGAACTCTAAATTTTCTCTTTCCTCATGGATCTTGTTCATTGTTGTTGTAACATTAATTTTAAAGTATAATTGTAATGTTACAAATACCTGAATCGAGTCGCTAGTTAAGAAACAATAGGTGATTGCAATTTCTTAACATTAATCAAAGAGATGGTCAGTTTAAACTGCTATTTTTGCTCTTGAAAAATTTTTATAAGCTATTAATATCTCTGCATAGTAAAATTTGAGTAATTTTTTCCTCTTTGACATATTTAAAAAAAATTTCAAGGTTTTTTAATTTTTCAGTCGTGGTTGTCATTTTCATGGAAATGCCCATATGTATGTATGTATGTACATATGTATGTACATATGTTCCCGTTTTGTTAAGCACTGCAAACTGATATGTACTTTTAGATTTTAATAGTGCTGCTTTCTGGCTGAATATTAGTACCTACATTGAATTTTGCATTTTTAAAAGCGTAAAAATATTGCAAATTTATAACAAAATGAAAAAACATGAAATGAAAAATTACCGTAAATAGATTTATGTATCTGTAAAGTGGTTATTGAACACCGAGAGTTTTAAGCAATTTTGTAGTCCGCACTGGGTGTCGTTGGGTGTTTATTCTGTACTTGCATTCTATTAAAATAAAAAATTAAAAAGAATTTTGTTTCGTTTCGAATTACATAGCAGATAGACCCCTGGTGTTGACTTCTATCTGAATTTCGCATACGTATAGATTCAGATAACAACTGTTGTAGAATAAAGTTTGTATACTCATAATCAAAAGAAATTGAAAAACCAACTGCAAGAAAGACAATTTAAAACTAATGCACCAAAAATACCGATATCATACTTAGAAAAAAACACAAAATTAAAATAAACTATAAACAAGGTAAACTTTACTTCGGTTTAACAGACAATATAATGAGCTGAGAGCCTAAGTTAAATACCCGAATTAAGATAAGTAGCATGTGGAATCCTTTATGTAATTTTATTTCGCTTTATAATTTGCAATTGGAACACGCCTACTACTAAACTTAATCGAGGATATTTAACTTACGTTTTTAGCTCATAACATAGTCTGTTAAAGCGAAGTAGACTTTATTTATACTACCTAGTTTATTTTAATTTTGTATTCTTTAAATATTGACTAGGCCTTTTTACTCCATTACTTTTTAATTGTCGTTTTTTTTTAATTTTGTTTCAATTATTTATTTTATTTTACAACTTTTTCAGAAGTGTTGAGCATAATTTATTATTTCGTAAGAAAAATTTTACTCGCAAACAATCACCCTTATCACGTGAAATGTGTTCCCTTTCAGTAAAATTGTAATTGCCAATTTCTGCGTTGTTGTTGTGTCAGTGTATATACATATGTACATACATACATATGTATATCAAGTGATAAGGGTGAATATAAGCTAGCCCCTGAAATTATGCTGCAATTTCTTGTGTTTCTAAATACTCCCCATATTTTATTTGTAAATTCCATGCGAAACAAATGCCACTCATATTATTTCGCATGAAAAATTCAAATGTCGAAGATAGATTTCAATTGTTTTTCCCCAAGATGAATATAGTACTACTTTTGCAAAAATTTTTTATGAACAATTGCATACATACATATGTATGTATGTAATAACAAAACGGCATCCAGTGTTGTCTACAACCTTGTTGAAAATTCGTTCAAAATTCATCTAAAATTTTTATTTTTGGTGAATTGTACTACAAAAGTATTTTTGTGCAAACTGGTTATTATAATAGAAGTTAGATTATATACAGAATTAACGTAACGTTAACAATAATTATTAATGTACGATTAACATCACTGAGTTCGATATACCTGGCTCTCTACTCTATTTCTCTGTTGCTCTTTTTCCGCAGACACTTGCTCTTGCTTTTTTTACACAGATACTCAATACAGATACTCAAACATACTCATGCTCACACATGCACACGCATGTATGTATGGATGTACAAAAAAATTAGGAACTGCTGCCGTAGTGTGAATTTCACAACAATTTACTTAAAAAAGCAAGCAAAATTAAATGTATGAACATTTTATCAAAATAAATACATACATATGTATCCACAATGTACATAGATTCTACATTAATATTTACATATGTATGTTCGTATGTATTTACATGTACCCTTATGTATGTATGTATATATGTATGTATGTATGTGAGAAGTATGTAAATAGATATTCCATGAAATGGCGCTTTGTTTATTTCGATATGTTCATCTGAATTTTGCGATTCTGAGTTTTAATAGCAATTGCAAAGGAATGCTTTGCGAAATAGTAACACTTACATATTTAGATACCTAGTAAAGCCTAGATCACACTATCGGCACAATGTAGCGACTAAGTAATAAACCAAAGAGGGCCCTATTTATTTTTGGTTATTGTACAAATATCATTATCAATACATTACAATTATCAATCACCCTTATTCCAGTTGTCGACATCGACGTCACTTTAATACAATACCAAAACATTGGGGCTTGTGTACCCGTTGTCGAAAACAACTGACTCCAGGCAGTTTTGCAGGTTTATGATATTTTCTAGACCTTAGGGAACGGAAATCAGATTATTAGTAGCACAAAATTGTTCTCGAGAGTGAGAAAACAAGCCCCAATTTTCTGGTATTGTGTTAAAGTGACGTGAATGTGAATGTGTTTTTGAACTTAGGTTCTTTACCAGCCATGGTTCTTGTATTATTGTACAACAATTCGTTATGCAGATCTTCCAATTTTTAATTTATTTTAAGAATAAATGAAAATAAAGCTTCATTGAGACTTAAATAGAGGACTTTTGCACAAACAAAGATAATTTTGTAAATTCTCGAAATTGTAGGAGAGAAGGAAAGAGAATGATAGCTTTTTTCCCTTCTCGCCTTACGACCTAAAAATGTTTTCCAGTTTGGAATTATGGACTTAGCTTGACGTCCTAATAAAAATAAGTTTAGCAAATTTACGTCTTAATAAGGTTTATAATCTAAAAATACTCGTATGTACATACATACGTAATTAGTTTTTATAAAACTTCATTCGAATTCAATCAAGAGGCAGGTTTATTCATTTCTGCTCTTTGCCACTCGCACTACCTTGGCACCTTCGCAGTAATTTAAGCGTTCAACAATTGTGTATGGGACATCCATCATTAGTTCCATGGTTTTCACTTACATATGGTTCATTGCACTGTGATTTCTTATGTGATCTTAGTTTCATTGTCACCTAAAACTCTCAAGTTACATATCGCTCATTTACTCATTTTTGAGTTAGAGTCCAACCTAAATTAGAGCGTCAAGCGTTGCGTTAGCAGCAGGGTACGTATTTTCAATACTACATTCAAATAAACTTTTATGCGTTTAAATGTACTGAAAGTACGTATCCTGCAGCTAACGCAACGCTTGACAATCTAATTTAGGTTGGATTCTTAATGATGCAGTATTAATCCTCATATCGCTCTTCATATTGTGTAAAAATTCCATACAAATATCTTGTATACTCAACTCTTGAAAGCGAAATAAAATTTTCTTTGCCCATTAAGTTGTGTGTACACTGAAAGAATTTTCGGCATAAATTCTATGAATTTCGACATTAATCTAATGAAAAATTCATTAAAATTTAACCAACGTCACGCTTCGTTGGATTAATGAAACCAGTTTCGTCAAAATTATTTTATTGAAAACTTCAGCAAATTTATTTAACAGTGTAATTACTGCAGTGCTATAACTTCATCGAAACAATAAAATAATTTCATGAAAGGAATGAAATAATTTAAATATAAAGGGGTTTCTTAATAATTAGAAAATATTGTTGTCATAAATCCAATAAAATATTCTTACGAAACCAGAATACCAACGAAGCAATTTCAATGAAATTCTTTCTCAATATTCATAAAATTTTCATTGGATTTGTGAAATTATCATTAGATTTGTGAAAAAATTTTAATGAAATTGTTTCATTGGACTTATGAAGCAAAATTCTTTCGGTGTAAATTGAAAACTTCAAACGCGTTTTCTGGCAAACTTATTCACCCTTATTCCATTTGTCGACGTCGACGTCACTTTAACACAATATTAAAAAATTGGGGCTTGTATACCCGTTCTCGAAAACAACTGACTGCTGTTGGCACGCTAATGCCATTTTCTAGAATTAAGGGCTAATAAATCAGTCAATGATTATTTGTATTTTATTTTTAAATCTTATTTAAACACAAAAATTTGTTTCTCACTGCACAATTAAATCAAACTTAAACAGCCAACACTGTAGATTTAAGTGTTGTTTAAATTTTACAAACACACCATATGTTTTGTGCATGTGTGTGTTTTTTGAAGGTACGTACACGAACATCATGTGGTCGTATTAAAATGAATTTCGTTTAATTTTCGCAAATGTACAACAAATGTAACACATATTTTCATATCATGAAATATATAAATAGAAAAATGCATTCTGATGCTCTTTTTGTATCATAAAATGTGTTTTTTGCTATTTCACTTTTCTGCAAATTGATAAATCAACTTTCTTGTTTATATTGAACAGCTGTTTTTTGGAAAGCTTTCCATAATATTGTAGTGCTACCGTACTTTCAACTTAATTTGATAATAACTTTAATTAACAACTGAAAAAATGAAAGTGTATTTAAACACATTTTAATTTTTAATGAAAATTAACTCAAACTATATTTAAACATTCACTGATTTATTAGCTATAAGGGAACGGAAATATATTGTCATTAGCACAAAATTATTCTCGAGCGCGAGTAAACAATTCCCAATTTTTTGTGTTAAAGTGACGTCGACGTCGACAAATGGAATAAGGGTGATTTTTTTTCGAGTTATGACGTGCTTTGAGTAAATGAGCGATATGTATTTTGTCTGGTCAAAACAAGGTTCAATGTACATAAAGTCCTTGGTGCATGAATGATATTTGTGATGAGTTTATATCGTGCTTCTTATATAAATGAAAAACACATTTAATACACATAACCATGAAATGGCTTCTCTTAAGCACCTTCTCTCGTGTGAAGATGTAATACATATTTTTTTTTTCTTAGAGATCCAGTGCTTGAGCGTGAGCCATACCATGTACATACACAGTACTCACCATCTATGAATACCGGAACATTTATCTCTTCAACTGTAGCAGTAGGCGGCATTGCTCCACTCATATCCGCTTGTGAAACGGACATGTCGACATCTGTCAACTCTATACCGGCCATTGTTGCCAACGTCGACGGCGTTTCTGATTGCGCTTTGGATGGGGTCTCTGTTATTTTGTTCTCTGGCAAATTCAGAGTGTTTATTGAAGTATTCTTTATTGTATTCTTGACGCTTTCTTGCAACTGATTGCTGCTGTTCTCCTTTAAACACGGAGACAAATGAATAACCTGTTCTAAGATTATTGGTTTCTTCGATAGGATGTGATCGTTCAGTTGTTTCATTTGATCTTGGTTCTGCTTTTGACTTTTCTTTATTTTCAATTCTTTCTTTAGCAATTGGTTTATATTGCTTTTCACTGAAAACGTTTGCCCTTGAGACTTTGGTAAAAAGGGTATTCTTATGATTTCTGTTTGATTCTGGCTCACTACAGTGACCGGTGTCGCTGTCGCTGGCGCCGTTTTCTGGGAATGTTCGAGTTGTGACAAATTCAAGTTTTTCTGGTGTTGAGGTTTCACTGCTTGAGTTTCTAACCGAACCAGTTGAGGCTTCGAAGGCCTGGTAAGCAAAAATATTCTTGGTTTCGAATTTTGTTGTGGTATTTGAATAAATTTGTTTTGAATCTTGTTGTTGTTTTGATTCTTGGGTTTGTTCAACAACTCGCTTTTGCTCGAATTCTTCGCAATTGTTCTCATTGAGTTTATCAATGGAATTTCGATCATCTCTTGTTGCTGTGGTTCCTGGATCACCAGTATTATGCTTTTCGACTTCTCTGAACTTGTTGTTATCGTTATCGTGTGCTGCACCTGTTTCGGTTGTGCCTGTTCTGATTGGTCTGTTTTGATTGTTGACCTTGTTGACAGTTTGTGGCCTTGATTGGCTGGATTGAATTTCGGTGTTGAATGCCATTTTGATCTCGGCTAAAGCGTGCATGCAATTAAATTTAATTTGTTTAAAATTTCACCAAAATTTTAGTAAACAGACAGCCACACATGTACGTTATACATATATGTACATGTAAGGTATACAAAGCAGTTCAGAAATGATTTATTTCAGCGTCATAATAATAGTTAAGCCAAATGTTGACATGGTTTTAAAAAATCGTATTGAACAGATAGAGTTGACATAATGAGTGGAGCAAATGCATTTTGTGGAAGAAAAAATAAATAAAAAATTCTATTATTGAAGATCCTTGGGGGAAAAAGGATTGTTTTGTCAATTAAAGTACAAATACAGTTTTGTGACAAATGATTGATGAAACGAGGGTTGATATCAAAGTTTAATTTTTTATTCTTATGCATTTGTTTTTGCTTTTTTTTTTTTGTTTTCATTCATAATTTCTCTTAATTCTTTGTTTTTATTCGAATTTTAATTTTTTCTTTCTTTTTTGTTAAATTTTTTCATTTTTTTTCTGTTTCTATTTTTAATTTTTTCTTATTTTTTCTATTTTTTCGTTTTGTTTTTTTTTGTATTTTTTTTATTATTTTTTCTCTTTTGCTTTTTTTATTATTTTGTTTTTATTTTTTTTCCTTTTTCTATTTTTTTGTTTTAAGTTCTTTTTTTTTTCTTATTTTTTCTTTGTGTTTTTGTTAGCTCTTTGTGTTTCTTCGTTTTTTTTTCAACCATTTGGTTTCGTGGAATAGGTTTTAAAAACAGGAAATACTCGTATTTTCCATTTTCTATATACATAATAAAGGAGAACTTTCGCTCATACTTACTTTTAATTCTCCGTTGGAAAGAAACAATGAAATTGTAGGGGAACCTCTAAACTTGCTCTATGAAGAGTCTTAGACGCGACTTCCCTTTAAGCTGCAAAGAAATACGAAAAGAAAACCATTCATGTTATTGCTGGCATGGCGAGATCGAGATTTATGTATATACATACATACATATGTATGTATGTACGTTTGTACATGTGTATTAAAAATAGGGTTTAATAATCTCAGATTTTCATAATTGCGATTTCGATAAAATAAAATCGTTTTTTGCTATTTTTTGTATATATAAATGGGCCTAATTACGAGTGTCGTTATTTCGACTAAAGAAAAAATGTTGCAATGTTCTTTAGTCTATTACAAAATTTTCGTAGTCGAAGTGGTAATACGACACTCGTAATAAAGCAAAATATTTCAGTGAATCTATCGTTCACATTGAGAGCAACAGGTCCTTAGTGTTTATTTAATACATACTCACTCGAACATATGTATGTATTTTATTTTATGACATTTTTCATTAAATTTGTTCCATGAAACTTGATATATTTGCTAAGAGGAGCAGTAGAGTAGAGAGTAGCTTATGGCAAATGCAGGCTTATCACAAATAAAATTCCACATGGAAATTTTCGAAACGTGTGAACATGAATGTGGTGAAAATTTTCGAAATGTTTATATTTTTAAACTCCGAAAAAATTGTTTGTAAATTTGTTTGTTTTCAAAAAACATCATGGGCCCTATGTATAAGAAAAAACTGGCATGAAGTTAGCATAAGCGGCAAAATTGAACATAATCTTAAAGAGTTTTGCCATTAAACTGTACATTAAAAATAACGCCAGGACTTAGTAGTGGGTTAAAACTACGCAATGCACCAATTTTTAATATAAAATAGTTAACACCTAGTTTACGTTCGTCACTTATGCTAACTTCATGCCAATTTTTCCTATATGTATGTACATATGTACATAGGTCCGCATATGATTCCAAAATATTTTTACAATTTATGAAAAAAAAATTATTCACAAATATTTGTCTTTGGAAACAAGTGCAAATATGTAAGTTTTTAATTTTAATGGTGTGGTTGATACGAAATTAAAGTCCATGTGAACGAAAAATTTTATTCGGAAACTTTCACATGTGCACAAATATTTTGTACGATTTCACCAAAAACTTAATTGTTGCTCAATTCACAACATAGGTATTTCTTATAAAAATTTTTTATTATTATATTAAGAATTTTAATTTTTTTAAATAAACAATTATATTTTTCCCCAAGTAACATTTTTATATTTCTGTCGTGTTAAAAAAATAAAATTAATTTATTATTATGACCAAGTGTATGTCAATGAACATTACCCTGTATGATCCTTGCACACAAAATCTTAACATTACTGCAAATTTTAAAAACCACAATGTTCATAATAGCGAAATTTTTTTATAACCCAAATGAAAATTCGTTCGATTAGCGCTTTGAACTACAGTCAAATATCGAAAATTATTCATAATAAGGTAATTTTGATTCCAAAAAAAAATTAACATTTTTAATTTTAAAACAAATTATCGGTAATTTGAAAATTCTCTATTATTAATTTAAAACGTTTCATTCCTAATTTAAATGCTCTCCATTATTAATTCAAAATATAAAAATAATTAAGTATGTAGTTTTAAAATAAAAATTTTTCATAATTACTTCAAGAATATTTCATTCTTAACTTAAAAACATACATGTACATATGTATGTACATAAGTTTTAAATTTGAGTATGTTCAACTTTATATCAAGATTGTTGTTTCTTAAAACAAAAATAATAATTTTTGATTTAAAAATTGTTTTTATTTTAAGCCAAGAATGAACATTTTTAAAATATGTAACACAAAAACAAACTTAGTTCTATTTCATAAAGGTTTCGTTTTTAAAATCAAATGGTTTCTTCTTGATTTTAAAACTTTTTTTTTTTGGTGTATGTATGTATGTATGTACATATGTATGTATGTATGTACATATTTATTTATTATATGTATACATACATTGTATATTTTCAATTTTTGGCGATGACATAAAGCAATAAAATTTCGGCGAATTACATTTTTAAGCCATTACCTGATTTATCAATACCCGTTTGAAAATTGCATTCGTAGCCGAAAATCGACAAATTGATTTTATGGATTTTTAGCGATAGAGATTTATCTTTAGCGAGTTACAGAATACGATGGCTGTTGATTTATATTTTGTTTTCATGAAATTTTGGTAAGAGAAAATCCTTTCGACATTTACAGAGGAGTGAGGCATGGATAAAATTCCGTAAGCTACTCTCGATATATCAGGAAACATGTCTTCATCTAATGGGTTTTTATATAAGCCAATGCTCTATATAGGTTGTTAATATTTCAAATTATTTTTCTTTTTTTCTTTTCCCTGGGAACATTTTAATTAAAAGTGGTTTAATGATATTGGTTGAACAGATAAAATACTTTCAGGGGGAAACTTACTACACCAAACTAACATTTTATTGTCAAAGTCCACTTTTGCTCTTAGAACTTAATATAAACTTTTTAAAATTTTCTTTAAACTGATTTAAAACAGTTGTTTCAATAGATCAACTTCTGTGCCACAAAAAAAATCTTTGAAAGAAATATGGTTTTCGTTGATACACTTTTCTAAAAGATCTTTACTAATAAAGCTTCGTTCTATTTGTCGAAAAAACAATTTAATTATTGGCAAAATATATGCATGCGCGAGTCCTCTAACTGCATTTCTAAGTTGCCCGTGAGAGTATCAAATTTCTTAGGGGAGTACTACGGTACTTTTTCATGTCAAATAGTATCAAAAAAAGTACGATCGTACCAACTTTCTCATCACTGATACAGCGTATATGTATAATTAATTATAGGTAGATAGGTAGTAAGAACTTTCTAAATGTTTATAAAATTATTAATTGTTAATATGTAGATACATACACAAGTAGATACATATGTATTTATTTATGTATGTACATATCGTTACCTTAATATAAAAAGACCCTAAATCATTATTTTTTTGAAATCGAGATTTTTGCATTTTTCGATACATTAGATGCTCTTCTATCGAAATATACGAAAAAAAACTCGATTTGAAAAAATAATGAGTTAGGTAGGGCCTTTCTATATTAAGGAGGTAATGATATATGTGTACCTATGTACATATGTATATACATAAGTATGCTTGTAAAAATTAAATTTACTTACAATTATATAATTAAAGATATCCTCTTTTTACTTAAAAATTTGGTTTATTTGCAACCCTTGCAAAAGTTAATTTTACAATCGCGATTTAGGGAATTTTCCTCTAAATGTTTTTATTTGATTTTATTTAATTGCGTAGTTTTACCGACAATAAAAAACTGCTCTTGGTCTATATTATTTGTAGTATGTATACGTTTGTCTACGTATCCACAATTTGCACAAATTTCTTTTTAAATCTCACCACTTGATATTCCTTTTTTTATTTATTTTTTTTAAATAAAAATTATTTCTACATAGTAGTACAATTATAAAATTCACTTGTTAAACCATTCAATTTTATGGATATTTATTTCCCTTTTTTAATATTTGTTGTAAAAATTAGGAATTGAAACACTTGGGTATCGCTCGAATGCGAAATTATGACAAAAAGTTTAATGTGTACTTCTGTTAGCAGCTAACAACGTTCGTTGTGAAATTCATTTTTCAATACAAATGTTGTGCACAGTCATTCTACATACATATGTACACACACAAATACATTATTGTGTGAATGTAAGAAAGCTTTTTGCACAAAACGCACACATATAAAGATCCTATTTTTTTGTACAGTGTTAAGAGCGATAAGCGAATAATTTCCCTTCGTAAGAAAAAGTCCCATTATTAATCGAACAGGGATGGAAAGTAGCATCTTATGTAGTTATTCGGTAAGTAAATTTTGTTTTACTTCTTGCAGTTCACAAATTTAGTTCTGGTAGTGAAAAGCATAGCATACAAAACAAATCGTCGGGTGGTTACTGGTTTGCCGCACAGTATATTTAAAATACATTCGGCCATGTCACAGAATCCACCTCAAGATGTCAAACCCTAGCCGGAGCATACCCCAGCGTACCTCAATAATCTGACAAATTTCCGCATTTAATTTTCTTTTTTGTACACCATCTTCTACAAAAATAGGGTGGATTGAATTCTGATTCCGAACGAAATTGAACTCTGTGACATTGCCGATTATTACTGCGGCAAACCAGTAACCACCCGACGAAATGTAAATTATACTTACATACATACATACATACATACATACATACATACATATCGCACACTAAATCATAAAGAGTCACAACTCAAAATTATAAAAGTCCATTTGCTTTTTTATAAACCAGTTAACTGAAGAAATCTATAACGACCTCAACAATTTCTTTTGCAATACAGTCTTCTTGAAGAATATAAAATACCGTTATGCTTGTTTTTATGTCACATACTTGCGTCATTTGTACAGTATCAACAGTTGTTTGCAACTACTCAGCATCTGAAATTTTTTGAGTTGTGACTCTTTATGATTTAGTGTGCGATATGTTTAAAGTGTTTGTTGAAATATATATGAATTGATGGATGTCGGTTTTATGTGTTACAGAAACTAATGTTATCGTTTGTGTTACTGGAAATAAACCAAGCAAATAAAAAATGTAAAACTATTTCATATGCTATATGCTTCATAATCAAATTTAGCTTAATACCTAATATTTAAAACTATATTTGTGGTTCACTTGTAATAAACAATAAAATTATACACAATACAAAAAAAATATTTCATATACAAATATGTATGTGTATAACACACAATTGTATAACTAGCTCAATGCTTGTAGCGCAAAAAAGTACTAACTACATAGTAATATTTTTGAAAAATCACTTTAACTGCAATTTTACTAGTAATATTTAGTTTGCGACAACTTGTTCTTTATTATCGCTTGCAGTTTTCTCGGATTGGAATCGACCAAAAGTTGGGTCGTTTAAAGTGGAATTTTGGACCATTCTCCCTATAGAGTAAACAGTTTCTATTTTTGTCGCGTCCGATTCTCCCTGAATTGCCCATATATAAAAAAGATTACAAAAATATTGACAAAAATAAGATTTTCTATACAAAAGTTAATACAATTGCTCAATTCACAACTTATTGTGGGAGTCGTAGTTCGTACACGAGTTGTTGGTAATTTCAATAAAAACATTTGTTTATAAACAAATGTTTACGTATAAAGTAAAAAGTTTGTGAACAATAAAAAAAATTGATTTATGTTTGTTTTGTAAAGATTTTTACCCGACTGCGCGACGCGAAGAAGGGTATTGTGATTATCAGCCTATGTAAGTATGTATGTATGTATATAAATCGAACGCGTGGACCGATTTTGATGATTAATTGATTTAAACAGTTTCCAATCATGTTGAATTTTACAATATTGTCTATTAGTTGTGTAATAAACTGTTTAAATTAATAAATACGTGTCTGAATCGAACAGTTTTTCATTAGTAATTAGTAGTTAAGCTGTTTTAGGCACATGGCACACAGATGTAAACTCAGTCTAAGCATTACCTTGATTTAGCAGTACATATTTGAAAGTTGCATTCGTAGCCGATAATCGATAAATCAACATTATAGATTTTTAACGATAGATATTTAGTTTTAGCGAGTTACAGAATACGCGATTCACTAACTTTTTTAACGATAATCGCATCGTTAAAACAATTATAACGAAAATTTACCGAATTTGCTATTCAGTAACATTTTTAACGATATTCGCTGTAGGTTAATGTCAGCTGTTATTCAAGCCGTTATTTAAGCGACAATAATTTATGTGCTGTTAATTTTATAGACAAAAATCAAAAACAGAAAATATCAGCTGCGTACTATCGTTAAACAGAAGTTACAGAATCACACAATCCTTATTGAAAGTGACAAAATTTACGATTGTCGGATCGTTAAAAGTTACCGAATCGCACCATTGATTTAAATTGTCCATATGTACGTATGAATATAATTTTATTTATGTACAATTTATAAAAGGTTTATTAATCAAATTTCCATAGAAAATTTGTTTCATAAACATCTTATTAAACAGAAATATTTTTATGAATAAGGCAGATAATATGTACAGTGAACAAAGAAAAAACTTGTACAGCAAACGCTCCGCTCTTCTAATCAAAATATCTCTATTGCTTTGTAAGATTTTAAGATAAAACCAAAAGCAGTTTCAAGACAAATTAATAAGCTTTCTATAGAAATCTTTAATTTTATTAAGAAATTTATTTTAATACTAAAAAAATAACTTAACATAAAATAACACTATTTTCAAGAGCCAAAAAAAAACTTGTACACTAACTCTTCTTTCAGGAAGGAGCTATGAAATAAGGAATACACTAAAAATTAGTACTAAATGTGGCCACGTCTAGCATCTAATAGATTATTTTCATAGAATGAACTGGGTTTTTGGCAATTTTGGGAGCTATATGGTCCAATATGCCCTGGAGAGCACTTTTGAGTTAATTTTTACACATAATCTACAGCTCGCGTAATTTTTTGTTCACATACGCCCACAGAATTTCATTTTTACTAAGGCCAAGGATCTAGGGAGGATGTGCCTGCAATTTTTTTCCATTGAATGGAAGCCATTCTCTTATTATTGAAGACGAAAGTTTCGGGTATTTAACTCTAACTAATCAATAGTCTCCACTTACATTTAATTTGGCAGCTAACTGTGCTAAATTATCTCTTATTATTTTTAAATAATTCATTTTATTTATTGTACGTTCCATAAAAACCGGATTTCATACACCACTCGATCCCATTGAGCCCCATACCATCATATTACACCCCCCATGCTTCACCGTGTTATTCAGGTTATTATCGTTAAAGCTGGAACTTTTCTTTGCCACGCAAAGAAAGATTATATTAATCACTATGATGACTTTTGGGACACTGCTGAATCCAAATTTAATATATTTGGATGTTATCGTTGTAGATTTTTGTGGCGAAGAGGAATTCCAGCATTAGTGATAAAAACCTGAATAACACGGTGAAGCATGGGGGGTGTAATATGATGGTATGGGGCCCAATGGGATCGAGTGGTGTATGAAATCCGGTTTTTATGGAACGTACAATAAATAAAATGAATTATTTAAAAATAATAAGAGATAATTTAGCACAGTTAGCTGCCAAATTAAATGTAAGTGGAGACTATTGATTAGTTAGAGTTAAATACCCGAAACTTTCGTCTTCAATAATAAGAGAATGGCTTCCATTCAATGGAAAAAAATTGCAGGCACATCCTCCCTAGATCCTTGGCCTTAGTACAAATGAAATTCTGTGGGCGTATGTGAACAAAAAATTTCGCGAGCTGTAGATTATGTGTAAAAATTAACTCAAAAGTGCTCTCCAGGGCATATTGGACCATATAGCTCCCAAAATTGCCAAAAACCCAGTTCATTCTATGAAAATAATCTATTAGATGCTAGACGTGGCCACATTTAGTACTAATTTTTAGTGTATTCCTTATTTCATAGCTCCTTCCTGAAAGAAGAGTTAGTGTACAAGTTTTTTTTTGGCTCTTGAAAATAGTGTTATTTTATGTTAAGTTATTTTTTTAGTATTAAAATAAATTTCTTAATAAAATTAAAGATTTCTATAGAAAGCTTATTAATTTGTCTTGAAACTGCTTTTGGTTTTATCTTAAAATCTTACAAAGCAACAGAGATATTTTGATTAGAAGAGCGGAGCGTTTGCTGTACAAGTTTTTTCTTTGTTCACTGTATGTACATACAGTATGACCTCGGTTACTGCAACTAATAAAAACCAAGGCAGTTGCAAAAACCGCGTTTGTTGCATTGACCGAGTCACACATGTATAAACACTGCTTTAAGTATTTTTATACAAACAATATCTAGTTTATATTGTATAAGAAGTTACCCATTGTTGCAACGAAATATTGGAATCAAAATAAAATTTGTTAATTCTTTTTATAAAAAATAAGATCTCAAGCTTAATAGATATAAAAACAAAAAGATCGAAGAAATTTAACCAAATGAATAATTAATATATTTTTTTGCTTTTAAAATTTCAACAGAAATGGGCAAGTGCTTCTCTCTTTGTTTATTATTTGTATAGAGCTTTTTCCATTTTGAGATACTCAGAAACTTTCATAATTCTACGCTTACGCATTTGCCACAAATTTTCTCAATGCATTTTTATTTTTTTTATTCGGCTAATTGTAGACTTATGGGTATTGTATTCCCTGCAAATCACGGATGTAGGCGCATTTTTGTCTAGTTTTTCGAGAATTTCACTTTTTTCTTTAATTCTAAGCTTAACTCTTTTATTAATCACTGGCATCTTTAAGTTTCAAAAGAAGAATTCTTCGCAAAGAAAATCACTTCTAGACTAAATACAATTTAGAAATGCACGTGCAAACAACACTCATATACATACATACTAAAGTGTGGCACAAACACAACAAAAATGTCTACAAGCATTTCATGAAATTACAATTAGTGTGTATGTATTACTTGCTCATTGCAAAACACATACTTCCGAACATATTTCTTTTGTTTCACGATCAAAACATTGAAGAAGAGAACACAAGTACAACAAAACAATGTTAAAATAGAACAAGGCTGAAGTAGAAGAGAAATGAAGTAGAACATCAAAACTATTTTGGAACATTCAAAACATGTTTGAATAACTCGTAGACAAACTTACAAAGAAACTTTTGCATTTTTTATGAACATAAAAAATCGAATGTACATATGTATGCAAAAATAAAAATTTTTTTTTTACGCTTTTTTGTGTTGGTTCTAGTGTACTCGATGCTTTTGGTGTAATTTACCGTTTTTTTATTTCATTGTCTGTTTTTGTTTTGATGTTCTACTTCGTTTGAACATACAAGCACTAACAAAGCTATAGGGAGAAACTTTTCGAATGGTGCTTGTTTTGTTTCAGTGAGAGTCATGTTTTGTTATGCTTGTTTTGTTGATAATGTTTACACTGAAATATAGGGCTTGGAAGTAGTGTGCTTTAGAATACAGAACTTTCAATACATTTTGTACAGCTCTTTAATACATACACATAGTATGTATTTGTATATTCTGAGAAAAAACGCTAAAAAAAGTTGAGAAAAAAAACAAACAACCTGACGGCAAAATTTAAAAGTTGCTTTTACTGAGTCATAAATTTTTCCCAAGTTGCATACACTGAGTCCATAATGTAAATATTTTAGTTGTTGCAATAATCGAGGAGTTGCGCTCATCGAGGGTGGCACTAACCGAGGTCATACTGTATATTAATTAATTTCCCTTTGTCGAGGTATTTGGTAAAAAGCTCTTCAACGAATTTATAATATTGGGAATTTACGTAGATTTCGTTGTGTAGGTAAAGTCACATGTTTATAAGAAAACTTAAAAAAACAACACAATCAAATAATTCTTGGAATTGGCAAAGCTTTTTTTATTGTTCATGCGTCTATCTCGGTTTCTCTTTTGTATCTTTCAAATACACAATAGGTATACAAATGTATGTGCATGCATACATACTTATTTCTACATACATACATATGTACATGTCTGCCGAGAGAAAAATTAACATGTTATTATACTGAGTTTAAAAAAAGTTTTATGAATGAGTCATCAACAAGTTTATAGATAATTTAGTGTATGTGTACATAAACTTTGTCATAAAGTAAGTATGTGGGTAAATATACTTATGCAGGGTATACACGATACTTAATTACGTACTTTGCGTAGTATGAGTTGTAGTACGGTTTTTCAGATACACGTTACTACAAATCATACTAATTCATTTGAAAGAAAATTTTTAAGGCAATACACACGCGCATTAATAAATAATGTGGTGGATTTATTAATAATAAGTGAACTGCAGTTGACAATAATAAAAAAAGGATGCAAAAACAAAAGGAACATGTTGTAGAGAATGGTTATAATAATGTTTTATGTTCTTTTTTTAATTAAAATATCCGCTGCATAAAGCTAATTTTAAAATTGAACCGCAGAAACACTGCGTTTTCTAAATCAGCTCCTCATAAAACTAATTTCGCTGTACAACACCATGATACACAATACTTATTATCGTACTTAGCGAAGCTCCGCCCACAGAAATCAAAAATTTTTGATTTTCATACTACAAAGTATACTTCATAAGTACGACAGCATGATACACGTTGCTAATTTCATACTTGTACGATTTATCGTACGAATTGTAGTATCGTGTATACTCGCCATTACAATTTGCACTTTTTGTAGTCAGCAATGCCAATTTAGCGTCGTTCGCGCTAGATTTAGCGCGAATTAACTACGCCAAACGCGCTTTTTTTCGTCTTAGCGCGTTTAATAAAAAAAGCGCTAACTTAGCGCGTTTTGGGTAAAATCAATTACATCATTTCAGTTAAATTTTTTTTTCTTTTTTTTGTATAGATTTACCAATTTTCTAGTATCCAAAACTCTGATAATTTTTTTTTTAATTTCGTTAATGATTCAGCTGTTGGAAATAAAATTTCCTTGCCTGTGATTAGAATTAAAAACGCATTTTAATACTGTAAATGGCAAATATCCTTAAATTTCACAACTACAAATATTTAGTCGTACTCGTGACCAAAGGAATGTATATAAATTATCAAGCATCTATTATAGCTGAAGAACAAGAATCATTTGAATCGCAAAACTATTCGACATTTTATACGAGTATGTTGTTACTCGTACAAAGTTTGTTAAAGAAACTTAAAATAAAAACTAAGAGTCGTACCTATTCAAAAAAACTTAATAAAGCTTTGCTATGCAATATTAAGTAAAGTTGTATTCAAAAAAAATTATTATATCAAAATTTTAAAGCAGGCACCTACGTTTGTTAAAACTACTTTAAGTTGATATTTCCAAAATGTGTATTTTGTACCTCAAATATTTTTGTTAATACAGCAGATATTGATTCATGATACATCTGAAAATGAAGCTAGAAGTGTTAGCTCTTATCTTAAATTTATTATTTCTGTCACGTTATGGAAAACATCACCAAATTATTCAACTGATTGGAAATACATAGCAAAATCCATAAAAAAATATTAAAATAAATTCAATTATACAAAAATGTTTTAGTGGTGTACATACAGTCAAAACGAATGCAAAAAATCTGGATATTGAAATACTCATTTCATTCGAATAAAATAAATTGTGATAATTTTTCTTTGTTCATCATATTATTTTTACTTTTACTTCATAGAAATGTTTATCTGTTTTCCTTTTCCTTAAATGTCAGAAGCTCATATTTTTTAAAGTAAAGGTTGCTTTACTTCAAGATAATAAAGATTTATTTAATAGAATAAAAAAAATATTTGAATACTCGAATGAAATTCTATTCGATGTTGTACATCATAAGCTGTGAATTGGTTGTTGAACACAGTGGAGTTACCAGTATTTATTATTAAATTACAAAATAATTAAAGTTGTCTTTTGAATACAATTTCTTAATAAAGCAATGTTAGCCTTAAAGTGCTTGCTAACTACTATGAACTTTAAAGCTCAAGCAAAATATTTTTTTGAATACGACCCTAAGGATTTCGATTATTTGGTGATTCTTATTATTTATTAAAATATTTTAGTTATTTAGGATATAATTTCGAAGAAGCAATATTGCAAAATCTTAAAAGAGTTGCTAAAAAAGTATATTTACTAATACATACAGCGACTTTTATTAAAATTTAATTTAGCGCACAGAAAAATAGCGCGTTTTGGCTATAAATAGTTGACAATGCTGTAACTCAGCGCGTTCTAGTGCGTTTTGAGAAGGGGAATAGCGCGTTTGGGTTGTAAATAGTTGGCATCACTGTTTGTAGTAGGTATTAGAGTTCGACCGATTAATCGGCTTCGGATTCGGCCTTCGGCCAAAAATTGGTAATCGGCCAACATTCGGCCTACGGCAAAAATCGGCCGATTAGCCGAAGCCGAATATTTTTCATTCCAAGCTTGAAAAATAACATTATGTTTGGTCGTTGCTCGCCGACAGTTTCTATTGTGTTTAACGTTTTGAAAGGGTTGCTTTGAAATACAACCCAGTTGCTTTCTATTTTCTTTTACTTGGACGTTCTTGTGAGTGATCATATGAAAAAGCAATCTAGAAATTGCAAAATAGTTTTATTTTTCTTGTTATGTATCCAATAGATATTACAGCTATTTCAGTGATCTCAAAAAAGGAAACTTTTTTCTTAATTCATATAAAACAAGTATCATTTTTAAAATTTAAAACATTTGGCTTCGGCTTCGGTTTTGGCCGAAGTTTAGGATTTTAGCCGAAGTTCGGCTTCGGCTTCGGCCAAAAAAAAAAACGCCTTCGGTCGATCTCTAGTAGGTATGCAGAGTTAGTAAGTTTGTTCCAGTATAAGTATGTATACAAGTGTGCAAGCAAATATGCAGCCACACATATGTACATAGTGCACATAGTGTTTGTATATGTGGCTATGTACGTATACATGATAGTACAACTTGTTGTATAAAGAAAAATTCCCCGAGTAGATTCAATTATAGTGCACAGTGGTTCAGATGGCCACTTTCATTGGCAAAAACTTTTTTTATGTTCTCTTTTGATGCATTTTTTATTGCAACTTAGTAGTCCATACTTCAGACCATATACACATCTATTTTGTTTTTATTAAAATTAATTAACCGTTTAAATTATAAGCCATCAAAGCTAAACTTTTTCGAAAAAGTTGTATGTATGTACATAGGTATGTACTATATAGAGTGGAATCTCTCTTGAGCGGACACTGAATGGACCATTGAAATGTGTCCGTACAAGGGGACTGTCCGGTCAAGAGGAAACTAAACATTTAAATGGAGCGCTGCCGGGACCTGTCAAAAGTGTCCGTCCAAAGGGGGTGTCCGCCTATAGGAAGTGTCCGTTAAGGGAGATTCCACTGTAATTATAATTGGAAAACATGGCTTCTAAAAGCTTTTATGTATGCACATATCTACAGTAGTTATTATTAGTTTCACATAACCAATAAAATCGTTATTTTTAGTCCCCGACAAAAAAAAGTGGTGTTATAAGTTTGTAATGTGTGTCTGTGCATCTGTAAGGATGTACGAGTCGACGTACAGACCAAACGGCTGGACCGATTTTGATTTAATTTTTTCTGCTTGAAAGGTGATTTGATCGAGATTGTTCTTATCTACATATCGTCCGTTGGTTATTGGTTTGCTGCAGTCATAATGTATTTTGAAATTTACACAGAGGGAAAAAAGCGGTAGAAAAGTACCGAAATTGATACCATTTGGTATCGAAATTGAGTTAAGTACGCTTTTACTTACTTTGATAACGTTTGGTATCAATATTTTAAGACCAGCTCGGAAACATTTTATTAACAACCGTTCTTGTTTTGATAACACATTATTCTTGTTTTGTTACCAATTGTTCTTATTTTAATAACGCATTGTTCTAAATTTGATACCACTCCGTTCTTAATGTGATAACATAGTACATTTTGTTCTTAATTTGATACCATGTCGTTAATTTGATACCATGTCGTTCTTTTACTACAAATCGTAATTGGTTTATTACCACATGGTATTTTTGTACCGTTTGTTCTTAGTTTGATAACGCACTAAGCTTAATATGACACCGAAAGTTAACAAACTGTTGATAACAATTCGCTCTCAATTTGATACCATCCGTTAACAATTTTACAACGCCTTTTTTCCCTCTGTGTACAAACGTGAAATTCCGTAAGAACTCCGTGTCAGGCTTTAATAAGCAAGTGCTCAAATATGAGTGTTTATATTTTCCTATATAAAATTTTCCCGTTTTCCGCAAAATTTTGTGAGTCTCCTTTCCCGAGAATTCCTGGTTGGGAGCTCCTGTTTCCCAAACCCTAATATACACATACATACGTGCATACCTTTATAATACATACACATACATACATACATATGTATGTGTACGTTTAGTTGGATGATGTTTGCTTTTGTTTGGCAACCGGTAACTGGTAGTGCCATTATTTTTTTTGAGACGATCATTAACAAATTGATTTAACAATAACATTACACAATAATTCTTTGAATGAGTTTTTCTATATTATTTTTTTATATTTTATGAACTTGACGATCTCATCGCTATAAATATGGCGAATTCACACAACGGCTGTTCATTATTTTTGCATACGATGAGATGGCACTTTTTTCTTCTTTAGTAATTTAAACAGTGAACAAGTATTTTAATTTGTTTTTTGTTTTGTTTGGAATTTGGGATACGAATTATAAACTTTTAATTCCTATAACTTTTATCGAATTATGTTTTTTGTGAAATGTATAATTTTAAAATAAAATTTTCATTCAGTTTTTTGTATAGAAAAGAAAAATAGAAAATAATTTTTTAATTTTTGAAACCTTCATTACAAAACACATGAGCAAATTGAAATGCAATGAATCAAACCAATTCACATATTCCATTTGCAATAAAGTTTCGTATATAAGGCAGACAAAACACAGAAGAACGCTGATGAGGAAGGTTTAGTGGCCTTCGAAAACGGCTGGCTGTTCCGTTCAACTATTTGTTGTTGTCAGAATATTTACAACTGATGTTATTTTTTCATTAATAATTATCATATATAATTTGGCTTAAAAAGCGTTACGAACAGTAGCCTATTCTATTCATAAAAATATAGAAACAAATACAGTTCGAAAAATAATAATTAAATTAACTAGAAAATAATTTGTTTTTTTTTATCGAAAATGTTGGTTATTCTACATACTAACCCTACGTCTATATCTGCTATAATTTTATCATGACAAATGTCAAATTCCATATAGGAAAAACAGCTAACATAAAAAAATAATTTTTCAATATAAAGTTTGACTTTTGTCATGACAAAAATATATCAGGTATAGACAGACGTAGGGTTACAATAGTTGAATATTTCAGGTGGGCTTGTCACGTTTTTCATTCGGCCATTCGTTGCCGGCCGGGTATACATCAACGGGTCTGCTACACTGGTAACTTACTAATTTGTTCGGCTATGCTCGTCGGGCTTGGGCGGGTGTTCGTTGCAGCTCAGTTGTGTACAACAGTTAAAGTGTACCAGTGCCTTGGTCCAAGCGTACTATAAATTTAGGGGCCGAAACATAAACAGGTAGTTTCTTCGGAACGAGTTGCATCGCGCTAGGGAGTTAGATGTGTTCCCCCTTTTGGCCCACCCTTGGTATCCCTGCGGAATACCCCTTTTTGGTAGCACCGTAAATAATTTGCGGCTACCCCTTACCATCACCAACACCACCAAATACCTACCCTTTTTCTTTTACTCACTCATATTTTCAATTACCAGTTTGCCTTTGATTTTCCAATTGAGTACCAACAGTTTGTACTACTCTATATTTCAGTTTATAAATAACCGTCTTAACTTTACTATACAAAAAAAATATATATAATTTTACATTTCCAGATAGGCTACTTACGAATAGTTTACAATAGCATATTTGTTTCTTAAAAACATTACGTACATATACCACGTTTGTCATCAAATAGGTTACGATTGGATTACGCGTTAAATTAATATAAAAGTTTTAAACTTTCAAATTGTTTTGCTTACAATAAACTTAAATTTGCTAACTTTAAATTCACTTTAAAATTTGAGTTCAAGTCAATGCTAAAATAAATTTGGAAATCTGAATTAGCTTATTATGTCAACTCAGTGTTGTTGTAAGTTTATACCAAAAATAAGTAGTAAGTCTAAACGTGCTTATAATAAAAATTCCGAATTCAGGTAATTCTGGTACTAAATCTTAATTAGGAAATCCAAATATGTTAATTATAAAAATTTTGAAATAAGTACTTCAACACGAAACATAAATTGGCAATTCCAAATTTGTCTGTTATAACAGCTTTGTAAATAGTTAATTTAACACTAAAGAATATTTTAGAATATTGTTTTGCTTCACGCAATATTTGAAAATTTCTAATTTGATTATCAAAAAAAATTGTAGTATTTAAGTACTTTGGAATTCAAAATCCTTTTTTTTTTTTATTCTTGTAAATATATACACAGGGTACCTTTGCCCCCCCAAATGTAAATTTTCACCCTTTAAAACATTCACTTGTGGTAAACTTTTATCAATTCTGCCTGGCACAAAAAAAATTTTCAAATTTTGAATTCACTTACATGTAAAAATTTTGTACTTAACTAGTTTTCTTATTGTTACGTTTCATAATTTTTTTTCTTTTTGTTTTAATTTAAAGAATTTCACATTAATTTCAAATTTTACAATATTTCAAAATTTACAATAGTTGTTTGCATCACTTTTGGCAATTTTATTTTATATGTGCATTTGGGGCCAGCCAAATACCCGACATTCTGGCGTACAACTTATGAGGGCCATTTCGCCACTCATCTTTTACGAAGAACACAAAACTTGACAGAGGGTTCGGAAAAATAGCGCTATTTTTGTTTGGACCTATCGTCGTGTAAGTTCAGACTCAAAATCGCCGAATATCGGTATTCGAGTCACGGCTCCACGGGCTGAGATGTTAACTATTCACAGGTATTTATACATACGATTGTGCAAAGGCTAAGCCGCCCCTTCATCTGTCTACTAAGTGCTATTGCTACATGAACAGCCGATCTTATTTGCAACTTGGCCGGGAGTTCTCTGAACAGATGAAGCAGCGTTTCGGCCTATACTCAGAGCTCTTTACAAAAGTGCCCAGTACATATGTCTTGGTTATAATTTTTTTTTTGATTTTTGAAACCTAGTGAACATGCGGTGAGTCCAAGGACGCATGCCTGGTACAATATAAAAATGAATTCAATTCTAGCTACTCGATACTTATCTGTAATTTAACTTTTGGTGCTAATTTTGTCATTCCTTCCAGATGTCTCTCGCTTTTCTCTGGCCATACCACGGCGCCTACTCAGAAGCGTTTGCTGTTGCTCCTTCCATCGATGGTTACTAAGACTGTCTGCCTTACCCAGGACTTTAGGTTGTTGATGTCGTCTTGTGAGTCGTGTCACGTACCGCTAGACGATGTCGTTCACTCCGGGGCGACAGATTACTCTGCTCGTTCGTCGGGATGCTATCACTGATGGATCCGTAACTTTTTGGTCTTGGCAGAAGCTTTCGACGGAGAATTTCGTGTGCCAGCCTGCGCTTCCCGGCCTTGCGAGCGTACTGTCTATCACGAGTCGGGATGAAACCACTGATGACTCGGAAGCGTGTTTAGTCTTGGCTGAAGCTTTCGACAGAGAATTTTGTATGCCAGCCTGCGCTTCCCGGCCTTGCGAGCGTACTGTCTATCACGAGTCGGGATGCCTGCCCGTGTGAAATCACAATGGCACGTGATGTCTGCCGATTACGTTTTGGATGGGCAGTTAGCTCGTGGCCTACGCCACTTTCTACAATGCTAGTCACTATATTCTAATTAGGCACGTGTGCTGACGGACGATGGCAATGATTTAAGAGATGAGGGTGCAGGCTCAATATAGGGCCACTGCGGAACGAACAGTGGTAGGGTTTACTGGCCCTTTTATGTTCTTCGTAGGCTCTTTTGCTTTTACGCTTTACTCACTGTTGTCCTGCCTTCTTATCCCTTCTTTCAGATTCAGTTGCAAAACTTGCTTCCTTTTACTTCTGAAAATCTTTCGTAGTTGTCAGCACACGTCCATTCAGCTTGCCCTTTACCATCCAAAAGAAAGGATCTACCGAGTGCTTCCGGCATTTACATTTTCTACTCGTGGCAACTGCCGCCAACTTCAATTACAAATTCGACTCTCCACACCATGGTTGTATTTGATACTTCAAATTCATTTTGAGTGTAGCCACTCTGTTCGAATCGGCTAACCTATGCAAAGCGGCACGCTACACACATCCTTTCTTGGGGGTTTGTTTCTTTTATCATATTCGCAAATGAAGTTTGCGAATATGATAAAAGAGTAGCTGTGACTAGCTTTCCTACGCTTTTAAATCCTTTGCATGAAAAACTCCTAGGGACTTTCCCTGAAGGTTTTCAATTTCGTATAGACTGTTTCCTACCACCCTCGCGATCCTACATTTAATGAACTTCCTGCACAATTTAGCGGACACCTGCTTGGCAAAATCTGATGCTTGAAAATTCCTCCTGAAAACTTCTTGGCCTACTTTAAATCGCGTGTCCCTTACTCGGAGGTTATAACGCTTAGCGTTAGTTTCATAGCTTTCATGTAGCCTGTCCTTCAACTTGTGTCTGACTATTTCCAGGAATTCGTGTTTACTCTCGAACCGTGCTTCGGGCTCTTCAATCAAATCCAATTTTCTTGCCAACTTGTAGGCCGAGGCGTGTGTCACCATGTTTGTACCGAACAGAGCGAAGTATGGCGTCATTCCGATCGCCGAATGCACGGCCGACCGTAGGGCACACTCTATTTCACATAGGTGTAGGTCCCATTCGTTGTGGTTCTCGCCTAGATATGACCTAATTGCGGCTAAAATCGACTGATTGACGCGTTCGGACGCGTTCGACTGTGGGGCATATACGCCTGTTTTGCAGTGTTCAATTCCGAATGCCTTTAATAACTCAGCGAATTCCTTACTAGTGAATTGTGGGCCGTTGTCGGATACTAACACTTCCGGACATCCAAATTTATAAAATACCTCCCTCATCAAAAAATCTACAACACCCCGTGAATTGGCCTTATTCATAGCCTTCAGTAAAACGAATTTCGTTAGATAGTCTAATACGATGAATATATAACAATTACCTCGTTTCGACCTGACGTACGGTCCCAAAAAATCTATATAAATTCGCTGGAAGGGTCTAGACGCATCAGCTTCCTTGCCCATCGGTGGCTTGAGTACCATATTGGAGGGTTTACATTCCTTGCATACCACACATCGGTTTATGTACTCCCTGACCTGTATGTTTAAATGCGGCCAATAAAAATACTCTCTGATTCTCTTAATCGTCTTGGCAATCCCACCGTGGGAGGCGTTTGGCGGACTGTGTGCGTTTTCAATGACTTTATTGGTGAGAGGTGCGGGCACCCACAGCTTCCAAGCGTGATCTTCCAGTTGTATATCACCGTTGTACATGATGTTCCGTTTGTAAACGTAGCCGTCTTTAACTTGGATGTCGGGTAGTCGAGCGCTTTCTTCTTGGACTGTCTTGATCAAATTTAGATAATCTTGCGATTGGAACTCTGAGGCTGAAACATCCAGCAGAGGGGGAGATTTTTCTACTAGAGCATCTACCGTATAGCGCGATAACGCGTCTGGTACAACATTTTGTGTTCCCTTGCGATGTCTAATTTCGAATGTAAATGCTTGTAATTTGAGACTCCACCGTGCCAATCTACCTGATAAGTCTTTGTGGCTCATCAGCCATTTTAAGCTTGAGTGATCTGTTATCACTACGAAGTGCATTAGTTCGATATATGGCCGAAATCTAAGTACTGATGAGACCACTGCCAGACATTCCCTCTCAGTCACCGAGTAGTTCTTCTGAGCACTAGTTAATTTTTTTGAGTAATACGCAATTGGGTGCTCACCGCCAGTTTCGTCTTCTTGAAATAGCACGCCCCCAATACCTACGTCTGATGCGTCGCACTGTACGTAAAATATTTTCGAAAAATCAGGGTGCGTGAGCACCGGACTGGTGATCAAACAGTGTTTCAATTTGTCCATCGCTATTTTGGCTTCAGGGGTAAATACGAATGTTTTTCCTTTTTTGAGCGTGTCACATATAGGCGCTGAAATAGCTGCGTAGTCATGAATGAATCTTCGGTACCATCCAGCGGTGCCCATAAAGCTACGTACCTGCTTTGGGGTTGTTGGGTATTTATAGTCAACTATTGCTTGAACTTTTTCTGGGTCGGGCTTGAGTTTACCTTCTCCCACCACATACCCTAAATACTTCAGCTCCCGGCAACAGAATTTCGATTTGGTCACGTTTATGGTCAGGCCAGCATCGTCGAGACATCTCGCCACCCGTTCTAATAATTCCATGTGCTCATAAAAGTTGGAAGATACCACTAGCAAGTCATCCAAGTATACGAAAACACGCTCGCGAAGGCACGCTGGGATGACTTTGTCCATTAACCGACATAACCGTTGGGCTGCATTACATAGCCCAAACGGCATGACGGTGAACTGATACAAAGGCCTCCCAGGTACCGTGAACGCCGTCTTTTCTCTACTGGAGCTGGCTAGCGGTATCTGCCAAAAGGCATCTTTTAAGTCGATGCTTGAAATAAAGTGCGTATCCCCCAGACGGCTCAACAACCCTTCTATGTGCGGGAGCGGATATGCGTCCTTAACTGTGGCGTCATTCAGCCGGCGAGCGTCCAAGCAGATTCTCACTTTTTCGCCCTTCTTCACGAAGGCGACCCTATTGCTCCAGGGGCTCTCGCTCGACTCAATGACCCCCAGTGAAAGCATTCTATCCAGCTCCGCATACATGAGTTGCTGCACAGCCGGTGAGATCGGGTAGTATTTTTCTTTCACTGGGACAGCTGTTCCAGTGTCAATGTGGTGTGTCTCGAGCGACGTTTTACCTAGTCCTTTCACAATGCATGAAGGAAATAGCGCTATGATTCTGTCCAGAACTCCTTGTTGTTGCTGATCTAATTGATGCCTCCTTGGGAACGCCGGCGCCTCATCCTCGTTCACTTTCTCATTTTCGGTCCCTACACAACTAATTTCGAAGCGAATCAGGCTAAACAGCTTTATAAAGTCGACCCCTAAAAATAGTTTATGTTTGAGACTCGGCACTAAATAAAAATCAATTTCATGTGACCGTCCGTTAAAATTAATGCACGACCTTACTCGCCCTATCACCGGATTCGCTCTTCCGTCCGCTGTAAATACTTTAGACTTGTATGGGTGAATCAATAAGTTAGCCTTCTCAGCAAAGTCTAGGCAACCTTCGCCCAAGCACGACACAGTGGCGCCGCTGTCCACTAGCCCTTGGATCTGGCAGCCGTTTAACTCAATGACTGTATATAGCCGACTATCAGTGCCCTCGATCAACTTCGCCGACGCGATCTGTTTTCGAATTTCTTTTCTTTCTTTAAACCGCTGTCTGGTTTTCCTTATTTTATTTGATACCCTACCGATTATCCTTTCTCTAGCTTCCTCATATTCTCGTAACCTCAGGTGGTATGGTTTGTGGGGTGGAATGTCATATATAGGCTTTTCTTCTGTTAGGTGCGCTTGCTGCCGTTGTAATATATGTACTTTTGGTTTACTTCCTTCCAGTTCACTGGTATTAGTCGATCGACTCAGCTGTTGATTTAGTGAAGCTGGATAGTCAACGTGGGTATTATTGATGTCGTTTAACTTGAGTGTGGTAGAGTTTGGGTTGTGAATTGTCTTGAACGAGCCTCCAACCCCATTCGATAGCCGTTCGCCTTCCCGTTTCCCTGGCACGCGGGACACTTGGGTGTTATTACATTGTCTAACCCACATCTGAAGCAAAATATTCTGCGCCTTTCTGATGGGCAATCTTTAAAAGAATGGCCTTCTACCTTGCAGTTCCAGCATGAGACCTTATGCTCCCCGTTTAATGCCTGTATTTCCTTGTCGTGTTCCTCTCCGTCCGACTCGAAGGCTAATTCATTCAGTTGTCTCGCGGGGTACCTGACATTGGTAGGATGCAGACTGTTTAACACGTTCTCCGCTCTCCTTCCTTCTGTTCGGAAGTGACTTAAGCCTACTGGTCTAACTGCAAACAGCAATTGTAGCATGGCTGGCCTTAAATTGTTTTTCATAATCTCCATTAGGTCTTGATCCCTTATAGGGTGGGTCTGTTGATTTCTTAAATGCACCACTGCGTTACAAAAATCATCAAAAGACTCGTGTGGTTTTTGCCGCCTATCTAAAATTTTGCGTTCAATGTCGAAATCACTTTCGAACCTGTGGAAATATGTTACCAAAGCGTTTTTCAACGTATGCCAGTCGCTTAAATTGTGATTCATCCGTCTGTATTCCCACAGCCATTCTAACGCTGGACCGCTAAGCAAATGGTGGAAATTCCGAATGACCTCTGCCCAAGGACACAAATAATCGGATTGCAGTATTTCGACCCTAAACACAAAATCCTCAACGCTTGGCGTGCTGGGCGTACCATCAAATTTCAGCCCCCACTTGTCTATTCGGGGTTGATACCGACCAAGCTGATCGTTCGGCCTGTGGTTTAATTCTGGCTGCAATAGTTGGTGCTGAGGTGCATGTGCTGGATTATTTGCGCGTGCTTGATGACTATCGCCCGTGGAATTTCGGTAGTATTGCCTAGGATGTGGCATTCTATTGTCAGGTGCCTGTATGTTAGGCCGCTGTCGTTGTTGATGATAGTCATTACCTGGCACGCTGGAGCGTGTAGGCCTTGTGTAAGTTTGTTGTTGTTGAACTCTCATAAATTCCTGCTCGGTATGGTGGTTGTCCTGAGGCGGCTGTTGGCTTATCTGGTTGCTTGGGTCAGTTTGGTAATGTCGCGACAGTGCGCCTATAGTTGCTTGCACTATCCCCGGAATTAACTCCTCTATTCTGGCATCGACCGACCGACAAATCTCCACTTGCCTTAACCCCGTTAATGCTGCTTGTTGCGTATCTATATGCTGCGTCCGGTCTTGTACGGTCGCTTCAGTGTTTCTAAATTCAGACCTTATGTCTCTTGCGGTTAGGCTGCTAAAATCTGGCGACGGTATTGATTCATTCAATGATGCAGATGCAGAGTGTGAGGACCCTTCCTGTCGGTTTATATCTATATTCGGATTGATATTGGCTTCTCTTCGTGCTGTTTCTAGCCCTAATTCAGTTTGCGGAGCAGCCTGATTGGCTGACGCCCTAGCGTTAGTCGAAGTCGTTGGAGCCGCTGGGCGAGACATCTTCACTGTTTCCAACCCACTTCGGGTTATTACCATTACCTAGATGATCGATACGGCGTACGTGTTTGTTTCCCCTAATTCTATTTAAATACACCCCTAGTATGGAAAAGTCTTGACCCCTTTACTACTCTATTAACGCCACCTTCACTTAATAGTTGATAATTTTATTTTTGTTACAATCCTCACTAAATGCACTTAGAAGAGGGTGAATTACTCACGGTTTGTTACTAGACAGATAACTCTACAAGCCTTATACGTATGTGGTCATCGGTTATATAAGTATCAGAGGTACACTCAGAAGAAGGAAAATGTAAAAATGAAATAGTACGTACAATCTCCTTTTCCCTTACAATACCCTAAGGAGAAATCAAAAATTAGGAGCAAATGGTTCCAAATGGAGCTTATTGGCTCAATGCCAAAATGTAATATAATTTTATATGATGCAAGTAATATAGTTATATGTATTTTTATATATATTGTATGTAATTTTATAAGTTTTTCTTATTTTTCAGTAAAGCTAACTTTACTACCTTCCAAAAAGCAATCTTATCTAGTCTAACTTGTTAGGATAGCCCTTTCGACGGTGTGTCCACTAACGAATGCTTCACTCAAAAGTTTAACCCTTTAGCTACTTGCAGTCCGGGCAAAATTTAAAATAATCTGTTTTTGTTCGCTATTGTCCCTATGTTATTTATTTACTATCTACGATCCTATTTTTTTTTAAATTAAACGTACAATTGCTACTACCTTTAGCGACTTTACTTTTACGTGAATACGCTGTACCTGTTTGCGTATGTAACTACACTGCTGGTTTGTACTATCAGGCTCAATTGGCTTTGACAAACAATTTTTATTTATTTATTTAATTTTTTATTTATTAGTGATACATAAAAGTGAGGCATCTGGTTGATGTATGGTGATGGCAAAATCTCGACGATAACTCGTTCCTATGCTCTTTTTGACCGTATACTCTCCCGAGTTATTTACTACACCTACGGTGTTTCGGGCTTGCGTCGCTACTCGGACTTGTCCATCGACTAGCCGGGACTTACACAATCCTTACACCTTATGCGTTCTATTTGAGGATGCCGCTATTAAAGCTTGGCTGTTGTATCCTTCTTTAAGTCTTGCACCCTTTATATAACGCAGCCTAGTTTTGCTACAGCCGCAAATGTCTTTCTAAAACTTTAGAAGACATGTCTGACCGTAGCAGTACTGGCGGGTATCAGTGTAGACCGCAATGTTCTTTTTATTTTATTTCTCTTCTCGAAAAATAACTCGTTTGATTGTGTCTTTAATTAATTTCAAAATTCCATGTTCACTTCGGGCCCCACGTTGGGCGCCATAATAACTGTCACGTTTTTCATTCGGCCATTCGTTGCCGGCCGGGTATACATCAACGGGTCTGCTACACTGGTAACTTACTAATTTGTTCGGCTATGCTCGTCGGGCTTGGGCGGGTGTTCGTTGCAGCTCAGTTGTGTACAACAGTTAAAGTGTACCAGTGCCTTGGTCCAAGCGTACTATAAATTTAGGGGCCGAAACATAAACAGGTAGTTTCTTCGGAACGAGTTGCATCGCGCTAGGGAGTTAGATGTGTTCCCCCTTTTGGCCCAACCTTGGTATCCCTGCGGAATACCCCTTTTTGGTAGCACCGTAAATAATTTGCGGCTACCCCTTACCATCACCAACACCACCAAATACCTACCCTTTTTCTTTTACTCACTCATATTTTCAATTACCAGTTTGCCTTTGATTTTCCAATTGAGTACCAACAGTTTGTACTACTCTATATTTCAGTTTATAAATAACCGTCTTAACTTTACTATACAAAAAAAATATATATAATTTTACATTTCCAGATAGGCTACTTACGAATAGTTTACAATAGCATATTTGTTTCTTAAAAACATTACGTACATATACCACGTTTGTCATCAAATAGGTTACGATTGGATTACGCGTTAAATTAATATAAAAGTTTTAAACTTTCAAATTGTTTTGCTTACAATAAACTTAAATTTGCTAACTTTAAATTCACTTTAAAATTTGAGTTCAAGTCAATGCTAAAATAAATTTGGAAATCTGAATTAGCTTATTATGTCAACTCAGTGTTGTTGTAAGTTTATACCAAAAATAAGTAGTAAGTCTAAACGTGCTTATAATAAAAATTCCGAATTCAGGTAATTCTGGTACTAAATCTTAATTAGGAAATCCAAATATGTTAATTATAAAAATTTTGAAATAAGTACTTCAACACGAAACATAAATTGGCAATTCCAAATTTGTCTGTTATAACAGCTTTGTAAATAGTTAATTTAACACTAAAGAATATTTTAGAATATTGTTTTGCTTCACGCAATATTTGAAAATTTCTAATTTGATTATCAAAAAAATTGTAGTATTTAAGTACTTTGGAATTCAAAATCCTTTTTTTTTTTTTATTCTTGTAAATATATACACAGGGTACCTTTGCCCCCCCAAATGTAAATTTTCACCCTTTAAAACATTCACTTGTGGTAAACTTTTATCAATTCTGCCTGGCACAAAAAAAATTTTCAAATTTTGAATTCACTTACATGTAAAAATTTTGTACTTAACTAGTTTTCTTATTGTTACGTTTCATAATTTTTTTTCTTTTTGTTTTAATTTAAAGAATTTCACATTAATTTCAAATTTTACAATATTTCAAAATTTACAATAGTTGTTTGCATCACTTTTGGCAATTTTATTTTATATGTGCATTTGGGGCCAGCCAAATACCCGACATTCTGGCGTACAACTTATGAGGGCCATTTCGCCACTCATCTTTTACGAAGAACACAAAACTTGACAGAGGGTTCGGAAAAATAGCGCTATTTTTGTTTGGACCTATCGTCGTGTAAGTTCAGACTCAAAATCGCCGAATATCGGTATTCGAGTCACGGCTCCACGGGCTGAGATGTTAACTATTCACAGGTATTTATACATACGATTGTGCAAAGGCTAAGCGGCCCCTTCATCTGTCTACTAAGTGCTATTGCTACATGAACAGCCGATCTTATTTGCAACTTGGCCGGGAGTTCTCTGAACAGATGAAGCAGCGTTTCGGCCTATACTCAGAGCTCTTTACAAAAGTGCCCAGTACATATGTCTTGGTTATAATTTTTTTTTTGATTTTTGAAACCTAGTGAACATGCGGTGAGTCCAAGGACGCATGCCTGGTACAATATAAAAATGAATTCAATTCTAGCTACTCGATACTTATCTGTAATTTAACTTTTGGTGCTAATTTTGTCATTCCTTCCAGATGTCTCTCGCTTTTCTCTGGCCATACCACGGCGCCTACTCAGAAGCGTTTGCTGTTGCTCCTTCCATCGATGGTTACTAAGACTGTCTGCCTTACCCAGGACTTTAGGTTGTTGATGTCGTCTTGTGAGTCGTGTCACGTACCGCTAGACGATGTCGTTCACTCCGGGGCGACAGATTACTCTGCTCGTTCGTCGGGATGCTATCACTGATGGATCCGTAACTTTTTGGTCTTGGCAGAAGCTTTCGACGGAGAATTTCGTGTGCCAGCCTGCGCTTCCCGGCCTTGCGAGCGTACTGTCTATCACGAGTCGGGATGAAACCACTGATGACTCGGAAGCGTGTTTAGTCTTGGCTGAAGCTTTCGACAGAGAATTTTGTATGCCAGCCTGCGCTTCCCGGCCTTGCGAGCGTACTGTCTATCACGAGTCGGGATGCCTGCCCGTGTGAAATCACAATGGCACGTGATGTCTGCCGATTACGTTTTGGATGGGCAGTTAGCTCGTGGCCTACGCCACTTTCTACAATGCTAGTCACTATATTCTAATTAGGCACGTGTGCTGACGGACGATGGCAATGATTTAAGAGATGAGGGTGCAGGCTCAATATAGGGCCACTGCGGAACGAACAGTGGTAGGGTTTACTGGCCCTTTTATGTTCTTCGTAGGCTCTTTTGCTTTTACGCTTTACTCACTGTTGTCCTGCCTTCTTATCCCTTCTTTCAGATTCAGTTGCAAAACTTGCTTCCTTTTACTTCTGAAAATCTTTCGTAGTTGTCAGCACACGTCCATTCAGCTTGCCCTTTACCATCCAAAAGAAAGGATCTACCGAGTGCTTCCGGCATTTACATTTTCTACTCGTGGCAACTGCCGCCAACTTCAATTACAAATTCGACTCTCCACACCATGGTTGTATTTGATACTTCAAATTCATTTTGAGTGTAGCCACTCTGTTCGAATCGGCTAACCTATGCAAAGCGGCACGCTACAGGCTGCAATGTTTAATGTTTTTGCCAAATAAGTTTAAGCTGCCCATTTACATTTTTACATCATTTTGCAATAAGTGGCACAAAATATACCAATTTAATATGGCACAACTTTCTCACAATAAAAAGCAAACATAACCTATAAACATCCAAGCATACAAACTTTTACATTTATAATATGAGTAGGATATACGTACATATTAATATAATAATATAATTTATTTTATTAAATTTTGTTTTCACTGCATAAAAAAATTTCTTTAATAACCAGTGTCACATTTGCGGAAACAAATATTGTACAACGTTGCAAACACATTTCACAGTATAATTGCACTTCCTTTGGTTATACAATAAAAATCAAAAGTATTTTGATTTTCGCCAATATATTGTGCCAGCTTCAAATATGACACACACATTAGCGATATTATTGTACAATACGAAAAATTGCACAATTATATTGCAAATGTGTAGGCCGCTTTAGATGATAATATGTTAGTTACTCAAACGAGTTTGCTTATTAAATCTGCCTTGCTTGAAAGTACTTGTAATAGTTTTTAATTGGAATATTTTTAACAAAAATTCAAATAACCAACTACGTTTTAATATTTATAAAAGATTAATTTTAATTTGCATGTCATGAAGCAATAAGCAAATGAGCAAATTTTTCAAATCGATTAAACTTAATGTCACATGAAATTTAATAAATTACATATAATTTTTTTTTTTTAAATATCCACGGAAATATGTATGTATGTATGTAAATGCATGTAAGTATGTATGTATGTACACACATACATAAATATATGTATCAGCTCCCTCTAGTCAGCCTAGAACCATATGTCTCTATGTCAATACTCTTTTCTCTAGCGACAATTGCACTAGTTGAAATGTCGACAACTTTCCTTTTATGCGCGAGTAGAGATACGTTAGAGACAGCAGTTCTAGTGTATTTCTGGTGACATTGTCAATGAACGCGTCAATAGTTTGTTTTTCTTTTTTATTATGCTATGCAATAATGTTAAAAACTTACGTACATATGTATGTAAGTATGTATTTAAGTTTGTTGCCCAACCCTTATAAAATTGTAGACGAGGGTCACTAAAATGTACTAGTTCAAATGTCTCCATAGTTCAAATGTCTCCATATGGTCGATTACATTGGCTGCGATATTCCTATTCAGTTGTACTATTGAAAATGTCACTAGTAAATCACTACAATTTTACTATTGACATCGAGCGAGGAAATATCGATATTGTAGACTATAGACCCTAAAATTTACTAGTGAATCTTTGGTGCCAATGTCTCCATGTGGTCCCAAAAGAAATACTTAGTCAGTATTGCTACAGTCTAGTGGTGGATATGATTACATTGGCTGGGGTACACCTGGTCAGTAGTACTATTGACAATGTCACTAGTAAATCCCTACAATTTCACTATTCGCATTTCCTGCAGGGCTGCAATTGATTTTTTGTAACTACATACATATAATTATTAATAAACTTTATAATTATAGTATTATTGTTGCGTACTAATATAAATGAAAATTGTTTCTGTAAATAAAAAAATAAATAAAACGGATTAAAATTGTGTATAATGATTTTACGTATGTAAGGGTGCAATCAGACGTGACATGACCATAGCCATAGAAAACAGCCGTTCGAACCAAACAAATGGGCAACACTGTATTTTATTATAGGTGACTCGCCATAACGCCACATCCATAGAAACCAATTGAATTTTGGTTTGATTATGGCTACGGCATTATGGCTATGGCACGTCTAATTCTACCTTAAGCAAGTAGATATCGCTCATTTACTCAGAGAACGTCACAACTCAAAAAAAATTAAATTTTAGAGTTAATGATGCAGAATTAATCTTCATATCGTTCTTCATATTATGGTGATATTTCATAGAAATATCTTTTTTACTCAACCCTTGAAAGCAAAATAAAATTTTCTTATTATACGACTCTTAATTTAATAATATTTCAATGGAGTTTATATGGACATATTTTTAAATTACGAGTCGTATCGAATGCCGTGATTTGCCCCCAGTTTTTTTTCAGTGTTCAGTGTATGATGTTATTTGAGTAAATGTGTATATGTATGTATGTATACATTTCATGTTAATTACTTTATAATATAAAGTTTATATAGACAATACTGAATAATTTATTATTGCATATGTTTCATTAAATCAATTTAGTTCTTTTAAAAACTAGGCGTACATTGTCTTTGTTTGAGGTTTACCATTCGTTTGTGTTATAAGTTTGTAGTGTGTGTCTGTGTATCTGTACGAGTCCACGTACAGACCAAAAGAGTGGACTGATTTTGATTTAGTTTTTATTGTTTGAAAGGTGACTTAGCCATGTTTAAAGAAAATCGGTCTAGCCTTTTACAAGATATCACATATTTTCTGGATAAGCCCCCGGTTTTTTAAATTTCTAATTTTTGTTATAATAAAAAGAAATTTTACTACCGTATTCTAAAAATAATTTGGGTTTGAAAGTGTATGTTAAAACAAAATATACATAAAAATTTACGGCCTTATGCATAACGAAAAACTGACATAAAGAAAGCATAAACTGCCCATGTACTAGTGGCAACGTTGGTCATTTCCGATATTTTTCGTTGTGTGGCATTGCTTTCCATATAAAAAAAATATAATGTGAATGGCGTGGCAAGCATTTTGAAAATGACATCACAAAATGACAAAGAAAAAACTTGTACAGCAAACACTGCCCTCTTCTAATCAAATTATCTCTGTTGCTTTGTAAGATTTTAAGCTAAAACCAAAAGCAATTTCATTTCAAAGCGATTTCTATGGAAATCTTACATTCTATTAAGAAATTTATTTTAATACTAAAAAATAGCATAACATAAAATAACACTATTTTCAAGAGCAAAAAAAAAACTTGTACACTAACTTTTCTTTCAGGAAGGAGCTATGAAATAAGGACTACACTAAATATTAGTACTAAATGTGGCCACGTCTAGCATCTAATAGATTATTCTCATAGAATGAAGTGGGTTTTTTGGTCATTTTGGGAGGCATATGCTCCCATATGTCCTGGAGAGCACTTTTGAGTTAATTTTTGCCCCTAATCTACAGCTCGGTAAATTTCTTCTCGACATACGCCCACAGAATTTCATTAGTACTAAGGCCATGTCAAATAATAATAATGTCAAATAATAATTCTAAGAACTTACGTAGAACAATAAACTTACAATTTGAGCAAGAGCAATAAACTATAATTATTAAGCCACATTGCACCTTTATTTTAATTTTAAGCGGAACAATAGAGACTATTGTTTAAATCAATAAATAGTAAGCAATATTTATATTTTATTATTTATAATTGTTTAGTGTTAGCAAATCAATTATAAATACATACCTATATGTGTATGTAAAGGGTGTTTTTTATTGAGGTATAGAACTTTAACTTGGCATCACTTTTTTAACTGGCGGCCATTTTGTCAGCTGTCAAGTGATTAATATTTAGTTTGGTTTGCCATTTCATCATGAACAGGTTGACAAAAGAACAACGCTTGCAAATCGTGCAAATTTATTTCGAAAATAATGGTTCAGTTCGCGAAGTTTACCGCAAGCTCCGTCCATTTTATGGTCGACATAATCGTCCATCAGAGCAATTAATTCGGTTAACCATGGATCGTTTTCGCACTACGTTTACTCTATGTGATAATACGCATCCGCAGAGACGTCGAACAGTGCGCACCGAAGAAACAATTGCCGCTGTAGAGCAAAGTGTTGAAGAGGACCCGAATGAATCGATTCGCCACCGTGCACAGCAATTGGAGCTTTGTCCATCAACTTTATGGAAGATTTTGCGCAAAGATCTTGGCTTGCGACTTTACAAGATCCAGCTTGTGCAAGAATTAAAGCCGCGAGACCATGCAATGCGTCGTGATTTTGGTGTATGGGCCGAAAATTAGATTGATCTCGATGCTGATTTTCATCGCAAAATTTTGTTCAGTGATGAGGCTCATTTTTGGTTGAATGGCTACGTCAACAAGCAAAATTGCCGCATTTGGAGTGAAGAGAATCCACGTGACACCCTTGAGACGCCATTACATCCACAAAAACTGACTGTTTGGTGTGCTCTATGGGCTGGTGGAGTCATTGGGCCATACTTCTTCCGAAATAATGCTGGAGAGTCAGTTACCGTTAATGGAGACCGGTATAGAGCCATGATAACCGACTATTTTGTTCCCGAATTGGATGCCATGAATGTGGATGAGTTGTGGTTCCAACAAGACGGCGCTACATGCCACACAGCGCACGTCACAATCGATTTATTGAAGGAAACATTCGATGAGCGCATAATTTCGCGGAATGGACCTGTCAATTGGCCACCAAGATCGTGTGATTTGACACCATTGGATTATTTTCTTTGGGGATATGTGAAGTCGCTCGTCTACGCCAACAAACCAGAAACGTTAGGGGACTTGGAAGCCAACATTCGTGGCGTTATTGCCAACATACGGCCCCATATGCTCGAAAAAGTGGTTGAAAATTGGACCTGTAGAATTGGCTTTATTCGAGCCAGCCGCGGCGGCCACATGCCCGAAATCATATTTAAACATTAATGGCATAAAATTATCCTTCCAATAAAGCCAAATTGATGGACATTAAAACGATTTTCTTGTGTTTTATTTCAATTCGAAGTTCTATACCTCTAAAAAAAACACCCTGTATATGTAAATATTTATTTTGATTTTTAATAAAATCAGTTACAGTTTTTAACTCATTAAGAAAGTATCACGACGTGTTTTTTTAACGCATAAACCCTTGAACTCATAGGCCCCTATTATGATTTACAACTAAATTAATAGTTGAGTTGTAGTTTCAAAAATTTTATTATGTATTACAACTTCTTTCACCATGAGACAACTACTTTTTATCAGTTGTATTTTGGTTTTTATTTCGGGTGTTGTATTATTTTTGCTTTATTATTACAGACGCCAACCAATCCCATTTATCAACCAATATTGTTGCCATGTTCATAAAACATGAAATCTTAAAAAATAATACAAGGCCAAAACTAAAAATATTTAAAATTTTTGTGATGGCTACTATGGTTTTAACCATAGATAATAACCTTTTCTTTTCGAGCACTGTTTCGAACACAACTAAAATTAGTTGTAATACAGAATACCAAAAAAAAAAAAAAAAAAAAAAAACAGATAAGTTGTTTTAAGGTTAAGTTGTTACAATTACAACTAAACTTAGTTGAGTTGTAGACCGTGATAGGGGCAATAATTTTTCAGCAGCACGGCAAACCGAAAACGAGTTTCGATAGAAGAACATCTAATGTATCAAAGATTGCGAAAATCCCGACTTAAAAAAATATTGAGTTAGGGCCTTTCTATACTAAGGTAACGATATCTACACAGAGAAAACAGTGCCTACTAAATACCTCCTAAAATAGAACAAAATCTTATTAATTTCATAGAGAAAACCTTTTTGAAAAAATCAAGAAGAAATCTTGTAGTTTTTATGAGGTTATCTTATTAATTTTTTCAATAAGGTTTTCTTCTTGTTTTTATGAGGCGACCTCATAAAAAAAATTATGTCATTATTCCTTTGTGCTTTGCTTATGTATTTTCATTTAAATTCTATACCATATACTTATGTATGTATGTAGTATATGTAGATGTTATTATTTATACATTTATACAAGCAGTCTGAATAGCCATTGAAATAATTTCGTGTCCTTTGTGATAATTGTGCAAACATGCTTATACAAAAACGAAAAATATCATGAAAAAATTGTCTGTATGTCTATTTATAGATATGAAATAACAAGACACCTCATAAAATCAAGAAGATTTCCTTATTAAAAAAATCAATAAGATGCTTTACACATAATCATATAGGAACCTAATAAAATCAAGAAGAAGACCTTATTGAAAAAATCAATAAGATAGCTTAATAAAATCAAGAAGAAACCCTTTTTAAAAAAATTAATAAGGCAACCTAATAAAATCAATAAGAAATCCCTATAGTTTACAATTTTAAGAAAACCTAATAGAATCAAGAAGTTTTTCTCTATGGATTGTTTTTTTGGTGCGGAAAATAACTGAAATTGAGTAAAAAAAAGTTGTGAATAATAAGATTTCTTCTTGATTTTATGAGGTTTTCTTCTTGATAAAATTAATAAGATTTACCACATAAAATCAAGAAGAAATCTCTATGAAAAAATCTTCGCTTCTTTCTTCTGGGAGAAGACCCCTTAGCCTAAAAACGTTTCATAGAGAAAATCTTCTTGATTCTATTTGGCAGTTTTTTCTCTGTGTAGTTACTTGGAACTTTTCAACTTACCGCTCATCATGTTGTTAAACATCTGTGAGGCTAGATACAACTTCATTGGTTCACCACTACCACGACTTTTTTATATGTCTGCTGTTGTCCTTGCTGATGTTATTTTTTTCGAGCCTTTTAATAACAATAACAGAGTTTTTATTGCAAATTTCACTTATTGAAATTACTCAACATATACATTCGTTTGCCAAACCGAATTTTCATATAATAAGTTTGTAAAATTTGTAGGTCACAATGATGCCGCCAACTTAAACACATACGTTTTTGACAAAGTAATTGTGATTGCTTTAGAGTTTGATGTATACAGTGTAAATGTTGCATAGCACTTGCACAAATGTTGAGATACAAGTTGCGTTGATATATACTCGTAGCGTAGCAACAAGTATTTTGGCAATGAAATGTTGGTGTATTATTTGCTATTAAAGATGCACTAATAAAAGCCAACATAATACTAATAATATTAACTATATTTGTTTTCTCTTTTTTGTACCTGTTTTACAAGAGATTATTTAGGTCGGTGTTTTACAAGACGTGTGTTAAATGAAAACGCCTTAAAGTATATTTTGGTTTTGAGCTAAAGAAGCGTTTATCGCAGTATTTTAAAATATAGTTTTGCTTTTAATCCACACACTGATTTCTTCTTATTTTTATTTTTTTTTTACTTTTATAAATGTAATTTTAGTAACGTGCTATAAAAATAAAATCTTTATAATATTGCTCAAAAAAAGCCATTGGCGTATTGTATAGTATAAATTAAAAGATGATTCAATTTCATCAATTAGTTGTGTGTTACTTCAGTATCTCAGTGCACAAATACACACGTTTAATCGTACATACATACATATATTTGTATTTCTTTCACATATGCATGCTTTCTTAACAGCTGATATTCACAATTTATTAATTAATATTTTTAGCTTTTAATGAAATATACTTTATTTATTCACGTGTATGATGTACATATGTATGTATGTATGGACTTATATAATTTCTTTTTTCTTCACGACCGTAGTTATTCTATTGCAAACGCCGCCTGTCTTATATTATATCTGTGTGTCTTATCAATGAAGTTCACAAATAAACTAAAATTTTATTTCAATGTTGTTCGCTGGTTCATAAATACTTTGGTTTTATTTTTTCGTTTTTCATTTTGTTGTTGTTCTTAATTTTATTGAAGTAGCAGCCAGTGTTACCGTTGAAAAATTTCAAAAAGTGGCACAAAAAGGAATTTTTTTTTAAACAAAGGTGGCACCAAAGAGTGGATTTTTAAGTAAAAAGCAACCAATAAAAATCAGGTTTTGCATATTTAAGGACTAAAAAATACTTCTTTTTATGATAAAATAAAGCCACTAAATATAAAAATAATTCATATAATCTGTGTTTATAACAAAAAATTTCTTGAATTTCCTGAAGATACAGATACATGTTTAATGCTTTTTTTGCATTGGCACTTATTTACTAAAAACAGCATGACTCAGCTTATTTGCTTTAGAGAAAATTTATTGCATTAATTTTTTTAATTAATTGAAAAGGGACTTTCTTAAGCATTTTTCATTATATACATATATATTTTTTTAAACTGTTTATTTGTACTTTTGGGTAGGTTCATCATTTGGAATCCAGTTCCCAAATCACTTTGGTACAAACTTAAAGCAGATAGGATGGAATCACAAGTTTCCACTTTCAGTATGTTAGATAATTTATTTTTTAATGATGCCAATTTCGAAAAAATCTGCCCAGAAAAAGCACTACGATACAGCAAACTAAATACATACTTATGTATGAAGCAAATGTATACAAGCTTGGATATAAATTTTCATCCAAGCTTGAGGTATTTTGAAAACTGCATTATGGCTTTTTCCATTCACTCAGCTTTTTATCAATTTAAACCCTTTTGCAAAAGGCTCAGTTACACTTATAGTTTATGTGTATTACTAAAAACGTTCAAGTTGTTAATGTCCTCAATTGATTTAATAAAACCCGGATCTACATACTTTAATACGCTCAGTCTTTTATCGCTTTAAGCAAAGCAGTATTTTCGGAAGTTTTGCTTCTACTTTCGTGTAATACTTTGCATATGTAGCATTGTAATTCAAATGGGACATAATACAGCATAATAAAACAAAATTTTCGTAAGTCAACTTAATCGATTATTACATGGCTGTCACGGATATGATATTTACATCTTCATACAGACATGAGTACACGCATATAGCCAAGTGTGTATATTTTAATTACTCGCATGACAGGAAGAAAGTTTTCATATATACATATACATATACATATATATAAAAGCAGTATAACTTACATACATTAAAGCGGAGAGTTTTAATAAAACAGAAACTATAACAAATATCTCTTCATTTAGTAAAAATTATAAAAAAAGTATTACATTTGGAAGCATTTTCTAAAACTAGCAAAGTAGTATCCAAGCAGTCGAAAAACTGGCAAATTGCTACTTTAGTAGCACCAACGGTAGCGCTGGTAGCAGCAGCTTTAAGATTTCTAATGTTTACTATTACCTGGGTTGCCATATCTTAAACTTTTCTATTTTTACACACGAGATTTTCAACAAGGTCTTGATATTATATAAGGTCTATAAAAGTGTTCAGTTGATCATTTTTTCTCATGCACTTCTTGTGACATTTTTGACAAAATTTTTTGGTGCTAATTTTTTCATACTGTTGTCCGTTTTTTTTTACCAGTTGCAAGTATGTATTTTACACAAAAACTGTCTGCTTGTTTTCCATTATAGTAGAGTTGCATGTATATAACTTGGGGGCTACACGTTCAATTTTTCCCTTTCAATTCCATTCAATTTTCAATACACACACACTTTTTTACTTACACACTCAAACTTTTTAAATTGAAAACTATCCCTATAGGAACTCAAACCCATTTGTAAGTAACTTCAAACTGGTTTTTTAATAACCACAACTGGTTGATTAAGTGACTTTTTTCCTTGTCGCCGACTCACTATTTTAACATGGGCATGTCATAGGCGGTAGTCAATTGGCCATCTCTGCATGACTTTTAAATTGACTACTAACTACTTATTTTTAAACCAATTTGTAGTTAATTAATATTATAGTAAAAAAATGATATATATATATATATTTATATTATATACATATATTATATATATACATATATGCATGTATATATCCATATATACATGCATATTTTGTTTTTCAACACAAACATTTGGCATTTGATTTCATGGCATGCTTCTTTTAATTTTTTTATTTTCGTTTCATTTACTTATTTTGCTTTTATTTCTTTCTTACGTGTGCTTCTACTCAATATGTTTGGTTGATATCTGCATGATATTTAAACCAATTTGTAGTCACTTGCAAAATAATTAATTTATAAGTTAGCGTTTTTTCTCAACTGATTATTTTATTTACTACAGGGATATTGCTATCAATTTCACCTATCCATTTAAATGGCAATTTAATTTTCAATTTGAACGGCTGGTCACAGCACACATTGATTGAAGTTACAAATTTGAGTTGTTTCTTCGTCGGTGGCATTTAAAAAATAAAATGGACTATAAATTTGTGCAACAGCTATCAATTTGAAGGAATTTTGACAAACAGTATATGTGAAATTGAAAACTATTTATTGAACGTGTGACTGCAGCGTAAAGAAGAGAAAAAAAACAACTATAGTCTTTTAACCCTATAGCTGTATTGTATCCATATGGATACGCATTGTTTTACTGCAGTTTTAATCCAGTGAAATTAAAAAATGTTGTATATTTTTAAGGGATCGCAAATAACGATTATTTTCCAAATTTACACTAAAAAAATCAAACTAATAGAGAAGTGCTACGTGCACAAGGAATATACGAAGATACTCCTTGTTACGAGCATTACCTTTGCGGCCCTTTTCACAATGTACAATTAAAAGCTAACAGGGACTTTAACAGCAAGTTTTGTATGAAGAACTGTCAGTTAAATTTCACGTTAACGTTTAATCATACATTGTGAAAAGGGACGTTAGATGCATTAATTTTTATTTGTTTAATTTTTATTGAAAAACACAACTTTGCCGATAATCTTTTAATTTCTATTAATTCCTCAGAAGATAAGCTATTTCTTGATTTTTATTTGAAACTAAAAGCTATTTGTTGAGTTTTATTTTTTGTTCCGAAAATATCAGTTACTTTTTAATTTTTTGCTTAAAAGAAACCAACAATAACAACAAATGCATGGACTTACTGAGCTTTCGTAAGCGCATGCTTCCGTAAACTTGGACGTAAAACAACAAGTTTTCACGAGCATACATAAAACTCGGTTTTATTTACTTCACTAGAACTTGAAATTTAGCATTGAAATTGGAGAACACTTCAAAATTCATCTCTGAAGAATTCAATCCCAAAAAATTAGATACATACATAGGCGTAGAAAGGGGGTGCATTTGCCCCCCCCCCCAACGAATTGCTGTTACCCTCTTGTATTATTAAAATTGAAAATAACCAGACATAATGCACCCCCTACAAAAAATTTATAGCTATAAAATGGGAAAACCTGACAGCACTGTTCAGAAATGTGTGTGTGAAATTAATAAGTGTATGTGTGTATGTATGTGCGTCATTTAAGAAATAAATAGCTCATATACTTAAACAGCATCATAACTCAAGAAATTAGATTTTTGAGTTCATAGTGCAAAATTAATTCTCATATCATTATTCACATTGTGAAAATATTTCATACAGGTACATACATATGTACATACATGTGTTGAGAGAAAAACAAAACAGTGGACCAAAACACAGAAGAACGCTGATGAGGAAGGTTTAGTGGCCTTCGAAAACGGCTGGCTGTTCCGTTCAACTATGTGTTGTTGTCAGAATATTTACAACTAACTTTGATGTTATTTGTTCATTAATAATTATCACATGTAATTTGGCTTAAAAAGCGTTACGAACATTAGCCTATTCAATTCATAAGAATATAAAAACAATATTTGGTTTTTTAATCAAAATCAATATTAGAAAATCTAGGTTTCGTTTTATGTAAAAACAGCCTTTTTGAGTTATGACGTTGTTCAAGTAAATTTATATTTTGCCAAATCATGGTGTATTTTTACAGATACTAAAGTTTAGTACATACCATGATACAATAATATAAAGGTACAACCGTTCTCTCTTTTCGTCGCCATATTAACCTTCTGACGTTTGTGCCGACAATTTTTTACTCTCAAAATTAATGCTACCTTATTAATTTATGAAATCCGAGTTTTTGATTAATTTTTTGACGTTCTTTTTTATTTATTGAAAAATATTGAAGAATATGTATTTAAACTATAATTATAAAAAAAATTTACATCAGCATAAACAATTCAAGGGAAATTACCAACGGAAAAGCCTCTGAATCAAGGGTGGGACTTTCTCTTCATACTACTCTGGCTTATTGCTTTACATCAGGTGCGTCCAAGTGATATGCACAATGTGCAAACTTTTTTAAAAGAGCGAGAGCACAATTGCCAATCAGATCTCGGTGAGAACAATGCTTCCTCTTAATTTGCAAGGAAACAACAGCACCAGCGTGACCATATTAGCTTATTTTGAGCTAAATTTAGCTTATTTATTTCAGATTTAGCTTTAAAATTTTCATTTAGCTCTTAGCTTATTTTTTAGCTTTTTTAAAAAACTCATTTAGATTTTTTAGCCTTTTTTTAGTCTAAATTGCGTGTTCTCTAAAAATATATTAAAGACATAAACACCTTAAAATAAAAAAATATTAAAGACATAAACACCTTAAAATAGTAAAATAGTTTACAAAAAAAACAAAATGTAAATTGTACAACAAATTTATAACAGAAATGGAAAGTTGAAAAGTAGTAGATAATGGCAGAATGGTTAGAATTACAATGGAAAAAGTTAAATTCATATTAGTGGTCAAAACACTTTTTGAGTTTTTTGGGTATAAAATTATTTGACTTGAGTTGAACGTTTATTCAGCGGCATCAATTAACTTAAAACAAAAACTTGAAATAGCCTCAATAAAGTCATAAGTAATAAGCCAAAATGGCATTATTACTCAATTAATTCTGGAATAAGGCTATATGGGCTTATTACCAATGCAGTGTGGCGCAATTATGCCCTTGTCTTCCAATTAGTCGATAAATTAGAGCAAATTTACTTATGACTTTATTTCAATGATCTGACGAAACTCGGTACATTGTGCCGATAGTGTGATCCATGCTTTACCTTAAATAGCATTAATGCACTTAAAAAAATTTCGTATTTTAGTATAAATGTTTTTAAATTTTTGAAAAGTTTTTAAGATTATTTTGGGGAAGTTTTTGTTTTGATCTTCATTAAATCTAAAATATACTAATTAATAAATAATTTCATTAAACAAATATTCAATATGTATAATAAAAAAATATGTTTGTGTAATATTTAATGTTAGTTTAGCAATAACAAACTATTGAAAAGTGATCAAAGAAGTAGAAAAAAGTTTAGCTTTATGTTTTGGCCTAAAATTTAACTTTTTAGCTTATTTTAGCTATTTTTCAAAAGTGATTTAGCTTAATGTTATTTTAAAATCTGGTCACACTGAACAGCACACTTAACAGCTTTCAAAGCTGTTTGCCTCAAATACAATCATCAGAGTATGCCTGCTTAGAGCCTAAAATTATAAGCAAAAGGCCACCCGCGGGCACTTCGTTATGCTCTGTTTTAAACATACATACATATGTATGTATATATAAACGAATAAACGTATCATGGGTTCTAAGCACTCATTGGAATGATGAGCAGTTTTGCTAAATGTTCGCCCATGCTCGTCAATGACACGCCTGTGTTAAAATCATGCGTTCTGCACCTAAATTGAACCAATTCATTAGCAATAGAACCCATGCATTAACTATTTCTTTTGCATGTCTTTTTTTGTTCAGATTATTCAGATGTAGCCCATCAAAAAAGCATTAATTCGTACTGTAAGCTGCAATAAATTTGCACACGAAGTGTATGTAAATGTGTATTATATGCATGAAACACGCTCATCCATTCTAAATCATATTATACACATGCATATTTCGTTATCCACGTATCCAATTAATACAACATTTAAAAAAGTGTGTATTAAACCATAATTTCTAAACTTAAAATTACACATTTCCAAAAACATTCCTAAAAAAAAGTTCCCCGTAATTTCGTGTGGCAACGTTTTCCTCTCTCTTTACAAAAAAACAGTAATCAAACAATTTTGGTAAAAGTCAAAATTAATTTTATACGTCAAATGTGGTTGTACCTTTATATTATTGTATCATGGTACATACATACATAAATGCATATGTAAATATATATGTACATTAGTGATGCATGAATATTCGAATTCGAATTGCCGAATATTCGGCAATTATTAGACATTTCGTCGGTTGGTTTCTGGTGTGCTGCAGACATAATGTATTTTGAATATATTGTGCCGTAAACCAGAAACCAACCGACGATTTGTATTCGCATTCGTATTGGCCAAATTCAGGCGAATACGAATATTTTTCCAAAAAAAATTAAATAAATAAATGCATAAATTCTAAACGAAATTTATATAAATGGGCAAAAATAAATTTTCATTAATGTTTTATAGAAATTTGTGCTTTGTATTATTTTCAAATTCTATTTAATGACGATCATTAAAATTTTGGGTAGTTTCTATTATCTTTAAAGTAAGCCAACAGGAGTATAGCCCTTTTTTTATAAATTTTTTTTTAGTATTTCATATTGCAGGCGTAAATAGAACCCCAATTTAATGTCTAAAAATTTCACATACAATATTCGTATTCGCGAATATCGTTTCAAATATTCGTACTCGCGAATATCAAAACTTGACATTCGTTACATCACTAATGTACATAATACGTATGAAGCACATGCACGTGCACTGTTGCCAGAAATCTTTAAGAAAATATAGGAAATTTTTTTAAAATAATTAAAAAAAATCGGCAACAATAAAAACACCTTAATTTTGAATTATTTTTCATTTTATTTTCGAATTAACATAAATTATCTTGCTATATAAAATAATATGCTGATATTACAAATCTATATACATATCGTTACCTTAGTTTAAAAAGGACCAGACTCATTATTTTTTTGAAATTGAGTTTTTTGCATTTTTCGATAATTGAGATGTTCTTCTATCGAAATATATAAAAATCTCGATTTCAAAAAATTAATGAGTTAGGGCCTTTCCATATTAACGTAACGATATGTATATAAAAATTATTCCCTTTTTTGTCACGACACCACGCGTGAATGGCTGGACCGTTCCTTTTTGTTTGTTATGAAAGAAAAAATATTAAGAAAGTTGCGCGCAACAGGGTAAAACGGGAAAAATTTGTGCGAACGAAGTCGCGGGAAATTGCTAGTTTTTTTAATAAAAATAAGCATTAACAAGCGGAAAATATGCAAAAATTTTCTACATAAAACTGCAAAAAATTTATAAATATACGCATGTACGTAGATATCGCACACTAAATCATAAACAGTCACAACTCAAAAAATTTCAGATGCTGAGTAGTTGCAAACAACTGTAGATACTGTACAAATGACGCAAGTATGTGAAATAAAAGTAAGCATAACGGTATTTTATATTCTTCAAGAAGACTGTATTGTAGAGCTGTGCCAAATCGTTCATTCAAGTGACCGCTCATTTTCGTTCATTTTATAAAAAAGAACGAGTTCGTTCATTTCGTTCATCCGCTCTTTTCAAGAAATATAACGAAGTCAAAACAAACAAGCAGTTGATTCGGTACATAAAAAGGGAAACATGCACAATGCATTTTGTTTTGAATTGAAAGTAAAGAAATGAAAAAACATTAATATCGCCAAAAGAGCCACATACTTATACACAATAATGACAATAAAAATAAACTGTATATATCTAAACCAATTTTGCTAAAAAACTATTAATACCTATGTTCTAAAAACTTAATAAATATGAATGGTAATTTAATTAATTTCATAATGGCTACAGTGTTACTAAAAGTATGTAAAAAGTCAAATGAAAACAAGAATATTACAACAAATCTCACATGAACAAAGAAAAAGCCAAACAAAACAAAAAAAGAGCCAAGTGTGCTCGGTCGTTCATTTCGTTCAATTGTACCACAGTTTTGAGATTGTACTTTTTATCAGTACTGCTGAGCCAAAACAGCTCAGTAATGTGACCGGCTCACTTCGTTCATTTCACTGATTCGTTCAATTGTACTCGTTCGTTCATGAACGACACAGCTCTACTGTATTGCAAAAGAAATTGTTGAGGTCGTTATAGATTTCTTCAATTAACTGGTTTATAAACAAGCAAAACCACTTTGATAATTTTGAGTTGTGACTCTTTATGATTTAGTGTGCGATATGTATATATTATAGTACATAAACAATCACAATTAAAAAAATCTGATGTTCAGGAGTGGTAAGAACTGTTGATACTGTAGAAATGACGCAAGTCTGTAACTTGAAACAAGTATAACGGTATTTTATATTATCCAAGAAATAGGGTGCCCCTGTTGCATATAATATAATCGATCATTATTTTTATGAAATCATTTTACTCGTACTATACCAGCAACTGTTGTTATTGCACCGATTGAGGCAGTTAGTGGTCGGGGACTATAATATACTACATGAAATAAATGATTTGAATGACTTGTCATTACATGTTATGTTAAACGTCAAAGTCTATTTATTTATTAGTGTTTCTTATGTGTATGTTTCTGACAGTTATTTCTTAAAAATAAGAAATAATGAAAATGGCAGTGAAAATCTACAAATCTCACTTTACCATTTTTGCAATGAAAAAATCAGCCAAATGCAGAGAAATCTGCAAGTCTGGCAACGTGTACATACGTTGCTATCTATTTTTATGCCAAGGCTCAGACCCACCACTTTAGCGGCTGACTCAGACGCAAAAACGAGCTATTGTCAACTAAGTTTAACCAAAAATATAAATCATTTATATTCTTTGGTTTAACTTTTAAAATTTAAATATTTAACAAAGTAAAAGAGTGTGTGATTGGGCCGCTCTTTCTTTACGTTGCTAAATGAGATATTTTTTTTTTGTTAAATCCAATAAATTGCTGACGCAAGAATTGAATATTTTTACAAAGGCTGGCCTTTTTTGCATTGCACAAGTAATGTTATCAGCTGTGTGCAGTGTGTTGCTGGAATTGTGTTTAGATACATTCTAACACACTTGAATAAGAATACAAGCAACATGTTTGTTTTCTTGGTTAAACTCTGTTTACATTAGGCTTGCCAGATATTAAATCCTCAAAAAAAGTACATTAAGAAAAAAAAGGCAGTAGATTTAAAGAAAAAAAAGTACACTGTGCTTATTTTATTAAGTTCAAATTCAATACATAAAATAAACAATTTATTTAATAAAAACTTAAAATATAAAATTCACTGAATAACAATAACAATTTATAAAGTAAGGAACACAAAATAAGAGATCATAAATACTATTTATACATAATATTATATAAACTAAAGAATAGTCAAACAAAATTTTGAATTAAAAACCAGACAGTTCTACTAAATCATAACAAATATTTATAATTTTTTTGTACTTCATTAACAATGGCATTTTTACCTCTTTCGGTTTTTAAAAAATTAAAAAACTCGTTACATGTGTAATCAAAATTAGTTTTTATTATTAATTCACTTTCTAAAAAAAAGAGCTTTAGAATTGATAATTCGCAAAAAATGCAAAAAACCGCCACATTAATCTAGTTGCAGATGTTTAATAAAGCAGAAGTATAAATATCACAATAGGGTGCCCTCAAAAACTTGCGTTTGCGTTTGTTTGGTAAAGCGTATATAATGGTAGAATTAGTCGATTCGTATCGTGTTACTTTTGAAGTGGTGGTAACGTTTAATTCTGGATGTTAGTTAGTAAAAACGTGAGAGTTCCACCAAACTTGTCAGCTGTTGTTGTATTTCTCTTTGCTTTATACATGTGTGTGCATGTATGTAAGAGAGAAGTTGACGTAGAAATCTATTTTCTGTAGATTTCTACCTCACATACACTTACGATACATATTAAATAAACAGCAACATGTTATATTTATGCTACAGATTTTCTCAGCTGCTCCGTCAACTCACGATACGAATCTACTAATTCTACCATAAGATTCGATACAGCCGCCAAATATAGCACTCTTACTTGTTTGTACTATACATATGCATAGACATTTTTTTATTTGTTTGCAAAAAAAAAGTACAACAGAAGTACAAGAACTAAAAAAAAGTACTTTTGCGTACTTATTTAGTAGTTATGCAGACAGCAGTACAATTATTTAAAAGAAGTACGCGTACTGCTGAAAACAGTACGTCTGTCAAGCCTAGTTTACATGTACATACTGTATTAGTCAATGAGGTAGTTTACACGAGACTAATTTTTATGCGGCACAATTTTTGTTTTTTTAAGAACACACGAGGCTAATTCATCCGACATAAAAATGTATACGTATTCACAGCTTTGTGTGTGTTAGTATTTTTCGTATTCATTTAACATTTGCAGCTTTTTAAGTTGTTTGTGTATTGGTTTTGTGCTGCTAATGCGGGGTTGTAGCTGGTTGAAAAATTATGCCAAACACAAAACCCCTCTCTTTGCCTCTCTCACCCACAAACTGGCATGTTATTCCAGCACAATTAATCCCGTGTAAATCAGCGCAATGGAAATTACTTTTCTGATGATATACATATACATGTGCATTTACATGGGTATGTTGGTATTAATTCTAAAAATACCCTTACTTTACCCATTTTTATTGAACTTATAATACCTAGCTACAATATCTATGTACGTATTTTATATTTACATATCTACAAAAACAAATTTAAAAAACCTAATAAATTAAAAAAAAATAATTGGAACTTCCAATTATTTTTTTTCCAATTTGGAAGTTAATGCACAAATGCCTGATTAGATATGTAGTTAGTTAACTCATCAAGCATTAAACACATTCACCACAGCAAGCTACCGACTACAAAATGTCAAAAATAGAATACACATGTTTATATGAGAATGATTATTTTGATGGCAACAAGGCAACGGAATACAGGTTGTTGTCTATGCTGATTTTGTCGTTGTAGTCAAATTAAACTAATAATTTCTATTTCTTTGGCTACAATGAACAAATGCAGTGTTGCCAGTGTAATACGAAATGTTGAATGAATGATATCGTACAATTATTTCATATTATTTACCAGAAACAATATCCAAAAATGGATGTAAAGTACAAATTGATTAATTTTTGTACTTTTACGTGAAATAAGTACATTTTAAAAGAAAAATTAATTTTTATAAATGCAAAATATATGAAAGTGGCAATACTGAACTATGTATTTGTACTTGAATATCAGGTGTAGATGGTGCTGCTGTCGTCTCCAAAATAATTTAGTAGCTGGCTACGAGGCGACAAATGCTGCTGGCGGCATTTGAAGTCGTGTGTTCGTGTAGCCTGCTGTGGTGAATGTGTTTAATGCATCATATGAAATAACATACATATGTATGTACAATATAGTAAGCGAGAAAATAAAATATAGAAAAGAAATGTACTTACCCTGCAGGAGATTGAACTAGTGTCCAACTGGTATTTTCCTAGTACAGAAGATACCACCACTAGTTCCCAAACGTAAACTTTCCTATAACATGTTAATGCTCAAATTAGCATTGAGTGTGTTTAGAAAATTACTGGTGCCATTGGTACTAGTTTAGGACTAGTTACAGCATGTTTATAGAACCCAATATGTCTAAAATACGCGTATAAAACCTGACGTTTGCCAAGTTTGCGGTTGTATAACGCGAATGTCATTTAATTTTTGTAAAAAACGTAACAAGTGACAGTTTGTTTGGGTTTGTATAACGCGTTTTCTGCTGTCACCACAAAAAAAGTGCACGAATGCAAAATTACATTCGTCGGTGGAAAAAATTACAAGTTTTATAAGAAATAAATAAAATAAAATTGATATATCCGCAAAAAAGTGAATGTTGCTACAAATAGTAAATTTTTATTTGTTTTCTTTATTATTGTAAGTGGCACTTAAAGCATAAAGTTGACAACAGCCGTGCAGTTATTATTTTTGGAAATTCATTTTCTTATTTCTTGCAAGATAATAGCTCATTTTATGCTATTTCATTATTTGTATATGTGTATAAGGTTAAAGATTTCTTTTTTAAATAAAAAATTTTAATTTACATAAATACTTCCATGTTGCCGTCAAAAAGGGTTACCTTTTTTAATGACAAAAATACAAATTTTGTATGACAAAATGTAAACAAATAAAAATTATTTACAGAAAGGCAACACTGTGATTTGGCACTAAATTGCTAAGAGCGCCACACGACGTAAGACGGATGAAAAAAATTAACGTGTTCTACAAATACAAATTCTTACGTATTCGTGCGTGTGCCATTCGTGCGTGTCTTGATTGTGACGTGTTCTATAAACATGCTGTTAATTACCAGTTCTTTTGCAAAGAAAAATTCTATAAAATTGGTGGTATTATTCCTTTGTTACACAGTGACAACTGCTAGTTAAAATTCGCAATTATTTATCAAAATTCAAAAATACAAAAGGTTAATTGTAATTATTTGATTATAATTATTTATAGGTGAAACTAAAACTTTAATAATTGTATAATACAAATTTTCGTACATTGCAAGTGCTGTGTTAGACAGTCAAAATTTATTTTGCAATGTGGTAGTGCTGGGATACTATCGATAGTACTATCGATAATATCGATAGTCTTAAAATATCGAAAATATCGAATGCAGTTTTGAAAACGTGAGGTGTTATAAAATTTTTTTAACTGACATCAGAACAATTTTTCAAAACCTGTCACCTAAAGTAATGTTCGTAGATACATATTCATACATATTAAAATAAACATAAGACCATAAACTTTCAACAAAGTGATAAAAAAACTAACTGTGACCTGATGAGAAATTAGTTGTATTTTTCTCTCTCAACTACAAACATTCAGTCGATAGTAATATCGATAGTATCGATAGTGAAATCTGATCTATCGATAGTAGAAAATATCGATAGTATCCCAGCACTACCATGTGGTGGCTTGGAACTACTTCATATACTAGTACTCATCAGAACTAGTAATTTTATACAACAACTTTAACCCTTTTCGCACTAGTTCTTGCTGTTCTAGTAATTATAATTACTAGTAGCTTTTAGACAATTGACACCTATTCTCCTGCAGGGTATATATACATATGTATGTATGTTTAACCTATAATCAAATATCCCAGTTGGCCAAATCGTCGCAGACGACATTGTCTGCGACGAGGGTGGCGTTGGCTGAAGTAGTTAGCACGTTGACTACAAAACCGAAGGTCCTGGGTTCAATCCCTGTATCCAAACAGTCATTAAATAACAACACCACGCATTTTTCTGATTTGCATTAGTGTCCCTTTGTATCAGTTGTTGTAGGAAAGTTCAAGTGATGAAGGCATAGTCACTGGTCACTGAACTATACCGACTTCAGTAGATACTAGGGTTTCTACGCGGGAAAAAAATCCCGGGAATACCCGGGAATTATTTTTTTGCAAGTACCGGGAAATTTTCAACGGGAATTTTCGGGAATTTCATATATCGGTTTTTGGAATTGGCTTTTTTTTACTTTGCTGTTCGTTGTTTTATTACTTAAAAATACAACTCTGTAACGATGATAATATGTATAAGCATGGACACAAATGTAATAAAGGCTTCCGAGGTGAATCCAATAACTTGAAGCGTTACGAAATATTTTCAACTTAAGAAGTCTTTATAGAAAATAGTATCTAGATTGGCAGATGTAGATGGAATTTCCATCCATGATATATGTATGTAACTCAAAGCATATGATTTTTTTGTTGTGCTTTTTAAATATTGTTGTTCATGAAATTAACGAATAAAGTTGTTTTGTTTTTAATTTGAATGTTCACAGAAAAAAAGGATTCACCAATTAATGTTTCCAATTAAGAATTTAATTGATTCAATTACATTTTTAATTGCATTAATTAATTTAAGTGGAAAGACTTAATTAATATTATCAAATTGCTTATAGGTGAAAATTAAATTAATTTTTTTAATTGATATTACAAATATTTTAATTGATATTACAAAATTATTCATATTACTTTTTTGTGTGGTGTATATTTTTTCATAAAATTATATTTTTTATTGACGTCATTTAATTGAATTCATATGTTTTTGAAATTCCCGGGAATTCCCGGGAATAAAACATTTTACTTCTCGATTCCCGGGAATTGAAAAAGTCCGGGAAATTAGAAACCCTAGTAGATACTAATCCTAATGTAACATCAGAGCGCCCTCCTTCGTTGTGTAGCAGAATCATCGGCGAAGTAAAATAATCAATAAAATGGCTACAAAAACACAGCTTCAAAAATGAATACGCCTCATTTAACATCAGAGGCGCTGCAACACTGCATTATTAAAAACGAGCAAAAAGCAGAGTTGTAAAAGAATGAAGCTTTCCTCTATCTCTTTCTTCACCACCTATCTTCTCTATCACTATCCGTTTCCTAAAGAAGGTAACACCTAGTAATAGTAGTAGGTATTTGCCTGAGTGTTACTTCTCTTAAAAAAAAAATAAAAACTTACTAATATTTTCGAATTCATTAATATGATACGATACGATAAAGTTCCTCTTTCTTAAGCGTAGTTTGATTTTTTTTTTCGGAAAAACGTTCTTAGTTTTTATACTCAGGGTGTTATTTCTTGTGACCCAGATGTACATATCGAGCCATAACTGCCAAAAAAAGGTTAACTGACACATTTTTTGGACTTCGTTTTTCGATCGCAAATAATTGATTTTTTTTTTCAAAAATTTAAGTTCGAAAATTATATCGTTTGAGTCTTTTTTGGCGGTTATGGCACTTTATATTGAAAATCACATTTCAAACAATATGAATTTATGTAAGTATTTACACATTCGATTTCTTTCTCTGGGTGCCATATTAAGTACACATCTGTAGAGCTAAAACTGGTTAATGTTGAACACAATAAAAATACAATTAAAAAAGTTGAAAAATACAATAGAAGATCGAAAATATACAATTAATAAAATGAGAACAAACTGCAGAGAGATTCATTCATTGTCTTGTTCATGAAACTCTACTTTAAATTGAGCTTCGAAAGTAAAAGTCAGTTTAGTTTAAATTTGAAGACGAAAGAGAATGGATTCGTAGAAGATTGAATAAAACAAAAAAAGGAAATAAAGTAAATTATTATAAAATTTTAAATTTATCTTTTTATCAACTACATTGTTTTATAACTTTTGCCTATTACATTTTTATTTTTTAGTAAACAGGAATCTAAGAAAAACTATGAAGTGCTTATGGATAATTTTAGTTATTTCATCTTCATTGTTGGCACCAGCTAAGGGAGGTGAAATCCAAAATGTTTTACTCTTGCTGGCCGATGATGCTGGATTTGAGATGGGAGCTTACTTAAATAAATTTTGTCAAACGCCAAATTTGGACAAATTGGCCAGAAAGGGTTTACTATTTAATAATGCCTTCACTTCGGTGAGCAGTTGTTCTCCAAGCCGGGCTCAAATCTTAACGGGACAGCCCAGTCACAGCAGCGGGATGTATGGTTTACACCAAGGTGTTCACAATTTTGATGTTTTACCGGGTACAAAATCTTTGCCAAACGTCTTAAGAGAACGCACGAAAGGTTCAGTGCTTAGTGGCATTATCGGCAAGAAACATGTGGGTTCTGGCAGTGATTTTAAGTTTGATTTTGAGCAGACTGAAGAGCAGCATTCCATCAATCAAATTGGCAGAAATATTACCAATATCAAACATTACACTAGAGTGTTTATGGAAAAGGCCAAAAACGAAAGTAAGCCCTTCTTTTTAATGGTGGCATTCCATGATCCCCATAGATGTGGCCACATAACCCCTCAATATGGAGAGTTCTGCGAAAGATGGGGGTCAGGTGAAGAGGGTATGGGTACTATACCGGATTGGAAACCAATTTACTATGATTGGCGCAACCTGCAAGTGCCTGCCTATCTGCCCGATACTGATATTGTGCGACAAGAGCTTTCGGCTCAGTATATGACTATGTCACGCTTAGACCAAGGTGTTGGTCTGGTCCTCAATGAATTGAAAAATTTCGGTTATAATGAAAACACTTTGGTAATTTTCACTTCGGATAATGGGCCACCCTTTCCTGGAGGTCGCACAAATCTCTATGAACATGGCATAAAATCACCGTTTATTCTAGTCTCGCCAAATTCTATGGACAGACATTTGCAAACTACTACTGCTATGACAAGTTTGTTAGACATTTATCCCACTGTTTTGGAGGCTTTAAAAGTTCATGATGATAATGATACACAACAAGCATATACTAAATCCTTGCTGCCTTTGTTAAGAAATGAGTCGCAACCCCTGGAGGATGATGCAGTGTATGGATCGCACAATTATCATGAAATAACTATGAACTATCCCATGCGTATGATACGCACAAGGCGTTATAAGCTCATACACAATCTCAACTATTGGTCATATTTTCCTATCGATCAAGACTTTTATACTTCGCCCACATTCCAACAAATTCTTAATGCCACAATACACCATCAACCATTGGCGTGGTATAAAAATTTACTTTCATACTATCAGCGGCCGGAATGGGAATTGTATGACATAAAGAGTGATTCATTAGAACGTTTAAATTTGGTCGAAAATCCCAAATATAAGAACATTTTAAAAGAATTAAAACAGCGTTTGTTGCAGTGGCAAGAGGATACCAAAGATCCCTGGCGTTGTGCCCCACATGGGGTACTTCAAGATGTGGGAGTGTTTAAGGAGAATCCCGTATGTCTGTCACTGGCCCATGAAGCTCTTAAGAAATCTTTAAAACATTATTATAAATATGCACTAATTTAAAACACAAAATTATATATATTTTTTTATTCTTTGCTTTATACATGTACATGTTTATAATAAAAAAAATTCAAGTTTTAAATTTTTGAGTTTATCTGCAGTTTATTTAGGATGAACGAAGGAGGAAATTGGAGAATTTGCATTAAACATCAATTTGGGGAGACCTCGAAACAAATAAAAGTAAAAATACCAACATATGTACGTATGTGCATATCGTGCTATTTATAACCGTCAAAAAAGCATAAGCGACCTAATTTTCAAATTTAATTTTTTTACGAAAATCGTCTATGTGCGATCGCATGTAATCAAAACACAGGAATAAGCTTGATTTTAAGACCAACTAATTACATGTATAATGTTTATTTTAATACCTTATCTATCCAGTCATGTATTTGGATAACGAATGTAATTAAATTACATTTTATTTGTATTACTTAGAGTCTAAACACAATGTTTGCGGTGCGGTGCGGTGCGATTTCTCGTTGCGGGAGAGAAAAATAAACATAATACAACGGAAGACGGCGACGGCAATACTTGTCATTGTTTGTTTAAATTTTTATTAATTTTTTTGTGTGCATACATTTTTATAAAAAAATTTACTCTTTGTGTTAAAAATTTTGTAATGGCAGTAACTAAAAACAAAAAATGATTAACATTTTATACATTCGCAGATATATTTGATATATTTTTTAAACTTTTATAAGAGTACTTTATGACAAAAATTTTTTAACTTCAAAATCATGTTTCTTGTTTAAAATAATGTTGTGAAAACGCCAATTATTCAAAAACTGTCTCAACATCAGAAAGAGAAAGAGTGTCAAAAATTGAGAGAATAAGAATTGTGCGCAAAAAAAATAAAATAGATTTTAATTTTATACCGTTCCGCACTGCGGTTTTTTACTTCAAAATCGTATGAAAAACCGCACCGCAATAAATTATCGTTGCATTGTACTCAGACTCTAAGACCTTTGTTTCTTTTGTTAATCCTAATAATATTATTACATGAAGTATTTTTTTATAAAAATTGGTTTTTTTTTTACTTTAACAAATAATAATAACAACTTAATTGTAAACCTGAAGTTAAAAATTAAATGTAATGTATAATTTATATACATATATGATTTTATCATAATTATATACATACATATGTATGTATGTGGCAATATTGAATAATCGCTTAAATATACTTCAGCAAATTTAGCTATATTAAGCCCCTGTTGAAAGTTGTAATGCCTTCAAGGCTACATACATATGTGACCATCTCTGAGAAAAGGGACCTAGTGTGTCAAAAAACGGGTTTGGACTTAAGAGTGGATTCTGGTACCTAAAAGGGTGTAGAATAAGATGAAATGACTTAGATTTCTGACAAAAATTTATTTAGCTCATAAAAACGTACAACACGAACTTGGGAAAATCAATAAAAATGAGAAAAACAAAGATTTATTTTTTTAACCCCCGACCAAAAAAGGGGTATTATAAGTTTGCAGTGGGTGTCTGTGTATCTGTGTGTCTGTCCGTGTCCACGTACAGATCATACGGATGGACCGATTTTGATTTAGTTTTTTCAGTTTGAAAGGTGACTTGATCGAGAGGGTTCTTAGCTATGCTTGAAGAAAATCGGTCCAGCCATTTAGAAGATATCACATCTCTCCTAGACATATCGGGGGTTTTTAAAATTTTTAATTTTTGTTACTTAATTTTTTGATTTTAATTTTTTTTTTGCGTCAGTCTTCGAATTTTTTTTGGAGTTTGGACTTTTTTTGGTTTTTTCTTTTTTCGGCGCTTTGGCTTCAGATTTATTTTTCGATTTTCTTTCGCTTTGGGTTTACTCGGTCTAGGAGCTACAAAATCCCGTTTCTGTGAATCAGTACATAAGACCCTGACATTCTCATACAAATACCATTTGCGATCTAGCGATAAACCGCTTAGTGCAATGAGCGGAGGTAATTCGTTTGGTAGCTCAGCCATTAATCGTAGATTAAATCTTTCTTCTTTCGAGTCCACAAGTTCTTTACCTACAATTTCGTTTTTTTTAAGTCAAAGTGGTGGTACTCGGTAATACCTAAAATGTAAACGTTTACAAAATTAATTGAAATGAATTTGAAAAATTATAATCACAAAATCGCGACAGTTTACCTGGTAATCTTTTGTAAAATCCTTCGAAATGAGTATGAGAGGCGAACATCACTCTACTGCACTTCCATTCACAGCGTTGTTACTGCTAGATCTATTGACCACATCTTCAAAATCTTGGTAATAATCTACATTTGAGCAACTATATTTTAGTTTCATTAATCCGAAAGAGCGATCGGGACTGAGCTTGGTCTGGCCAGTTAGGAGGAAATTTAATGATATCGATTCGTTTAAGCCAGAATCCACTCGCCAGGCTAAATAATGCATCATTGTATTATTTTTATTCTGTGCTACGCATTTATCACAATTTTTTTTTTTTTTTTTTTAATACATGAGTTTTTATTTATTGTATCTTCATATATGAACTAATACATACATAAGTATTTATAATCAAAAGGAAAAAAAAAATTATAAAAAATAAAAGAATTTTCAGGAAGTCCCATCTGGAGTGCAGTGAATAAGAGCCCTTGTATCCCTCTTTTTTAGGCGGATGTGTCCAGTAAAGTTCAAAATATTACGGGCAAGCGGATTAGGATGTGACTCGAGTTTTGTTAAATATTTGCCAGCGTTTTTTGCAATTTCTTCAGTCACTAGTGGCATATTTAAGTCACGATGTATATTTGAATTTTTTATGTACCATGGAGCCGATGTTATTAACCGTAAAATTTTGTTTTGCCTTCGTTGGATTCTCTCGACATTAGAAGCTGAAGCAGTACCCCAAAGCTGAATTCCGTAGAACCATATAGGTTTTAAGAGCGACTTGTATATTAAAAGTTTACAATCTAGGGTGAGGGTTGAGTTTCTACCAACCAGCCAATGTATCTGAGTTAGTTTAAGTTTTATTTGCGTTAGCTTGGAGTTAATGTGGTATTTCCATGTGAGCCTTCGATCAAGATGTATACCAAGGTATTTCACATGTAAGTTTTGAGGAACAATTTGATTATTGATTGTAACGGGGGAACAACTGTCTTTTCTTAAGGTAAATGTTACCTGAGCACACTTCTGTTCGTTTACCTTTATTCTCCACATGTTTAACCATAGTTCTAGCTGAGTAATATGTTGCTGAAGATATCGGGAAGCCTCGTGTGGGGTTTCGTGCATACTAAGGCAGGCTGTATCATCGGCAAACGTAGATGTATGGATATTGCTGCTCAAGGGCATATCACAAGTATAAATCAAATATAAAACTGGCCCCAGTATACTCCCCTGTGGCACACCTGATGAGATTATTTCAGGCGTACTCATAAAGTCTCCTTCCACAACAGTGAACTTCCGGGCAATAATGTAACTTTCCAGCAGATTTAGAATATTTATTGGTAGGTCTTAAGTCTTAAATTTTAAAATTAGGCCTTCATGCCACACTTTATCAAATGCCTGAGAAACGTCAATGAACAGCGCAGAGCAATACTTTTTTTCTTCAAAAGTTTTTCTTATAAATTGAACCAATCTATGAGTTTGTTCAATGGTGCTATGCTGACTTCTAAATCCAAATTGATGATCCGGTATGCACTCATTATCAGTTAGAATTGGGGACAATTTTATCATGAGTAACTTTTCAAATAGCTTTGACATTGTTGACAGTAAACTTATTGGCCTATATGACTCAGCTTTGGTAAGATCTTTGCCCGGCTTTGGAATCATTTTAACCTTGGCAAGCTTCCAGGTGTTTGGAAAATACTCCAGTCGTAAAATAGCGTTTAAAATGAATAACAGGATTCTAATAGCTATACGAGGCAACTTCATCAACATCTGGTTACTAATTCCATCAATACCCGGGGCTTTTTTCGGGTTGAGTTCTGCAATTATTTTTTGTACATCATGCGTCTTAAATTTTATTGGTCGAGGGGGTAGCGCTACTACATTTGGCAAATCAACAGCACCAGAACACGTGTTTGGGGTGAATACGGATTTTAAATGCTCACCAAATATTTTACCTTTTTCAGTATCGCTTCTTGCCCAACCTCCTGTAGATATGCGCAGAGGTGGTTTAAACTCAACTGGTGTTTTAAGCTTTCTAGCAGCGCGCCACAAAGAGTAATTAGATGCTGGTGTGACATCAAGACCTTCCAAATAATTTTTAAGAGATGCAGTTTTTTCAAATGCAAGCAACTCTTGGAGTCGTTTAGTACACTCTTTAAATCTGATTTTAAGTTGGGGTGATCTGTGCTGTTGCCATTCTCTTCTAGCTCTTCTTTTTTCACTTACGAGACGTTCAATATCCGTAGAATAAATTTTATTTATCCTAGTCTGCAGATGGGCGGTAGTGGCATGTTCAGCAGCCATTAAGGATGGCAATGTTAGATTCAATATCATCATGTGTTCTTAGCGTAATATTTTCCGTGCAATGACTACTAAGATATTTTTTAAATCGCAGCCAATTAACACGATTTATCAAATTCGCATATGGGTGAGGTAAATCACTTCCTAACGGGCTACAAATTGTAACGATCGTGGGAGAGTGATCGGACGAGAGATCTAGAGAAGCTTCAATTTGAATTAAATCCCTAGAGATATTTTTCATAACGCCAAAATCTATTACTCGAAATGACATCCAAGCCCATTTTGGAAATTGTATTGAACAACGCTCGACCTCTGGGTGTAATAAGACGCGAACCCCAGAACGTGTGTTTAGCATTATAGTCGCCAGCTGCTACGAAACAAGGGCCCAGAGATTTGTAAAAATTCTCGTATTGATCCTCAGTAATTGCGAATCTAGGAGGAGAGTAAATTGATGATATGACAAAATTAGTGCAAAAATTTTCGACACAAATATTCGTTGCTTGTAAATGTTCTTCACAAATGTTGTCAATAAAATAATGCTTGAGTCTTGACTTTATTAAAATTGCTGATCCACCGCATGCTCTTCCTCTCGGGTCCTTTGAATCATATAAGGTGTAGCCATAAATTTTAAAAAGGCTTCTCGAAGTCAAATGAGTCTCAGAGACCAACATTATGTCAATATTTTTTTCCGTGAGGAAGTGCTCAAGTTCATTTTTATGTTGGCGAATGCCGTTTGCGTTCCAGAAACATATTTTTAACGTGTTCATGGTTTGTTAACTAAAGCTTGAAGCAATGTATTCTGCATTCGCAGCATTTCTTGCATCATGCTAGTCATATTTGTTGTAAAATTATTTATAGTTTGCACCAGATTATCAATAGTAGCTTCAAGGCGATTGAAATTAAAGTTCGAGTTTGTATTTGTTGAATTATTTGGTGGTGAAACATTTTGTGTATGAATAGCATTTGTCTTAGCAGCATCTGCATACGATACACGGGAACTAACTGGTTGGCTCACTTGCGCAATAGTGGCTGATAAAGCGTTTGATGATTGGGCTGGGGCCAATTTAGGTGTTTGCCTCTTCGTCTAATAAATAGTTCGACTGAACGTTAGTGAATTTATTATGAATACCAAAAATTTAACATTTACGACCTGCTTTGAAATAAGCCGTTCCGACTTGTTGTGGACTGGATGGATAAGATATATTTTGTGCATAGTCGAAACTAACTACAAGAGCAGAATAAGCATCACTCCTCTTGCAGCATTGTTGGTAGAATTCACGTTGGCGTTTCGCATGGTCAAGATGAGTAACAGCCATTCATAATTTTGCTTCTTTTGCATCTGAATCAGATTCTTCCAAAACTCATCGTAGCATCAAGGTATTCTGTTGACAGACGTCACAAAGATCAGTTTTCGGTTTCATAGGCGAGATGTAAGAGCAGTACTTTATCCAAATTTTGTAAAAAGTTTTAATTGCGATTTTATCTTCAGTAAGACAAACTTCCTCAAAACGACGATAAACAGCACTTTTTGTTTCACTGGATGGTAGCAGCATTACTTTACAGTCTTTGTAGTTTGGAATTCTACCAGGAAGAGGTATTGCGAATTTTTCAGCAAAATTTGGAATAAATTGAACGATACGAGTAAGTGATTCCGGTGGTAACACACGCGATTGCCGTTTTGAAGCCTTCCCACTTAGTTCATGTTTTCGTTCAGAAAAGCCAACATTATCTCTATGTCGAATCAAATTTTTATAACGTTTTAAACCAACATCGTAAATAAAACAAAACATCTTTCTACAAATATAAATGCCACGAAATAAATGTTGTCGATGAAACTCCAAATGGCTCAAATGGACTAATCTTGTTCTGGTTTACTTAATTCTTGGAAAAATTGCCGGCTTTGTATAGCAAGATTTTCTGGAATTATCTTATTACATTCTTTCGAACAACATGCTTCGGATTTTTCTCCGTACATCAAATCAATGTTCATCGACTCTTGTATATCTTCAACGGATTCCTCCAATTCAGATATAATATTGGATTCGGAAACATCATGCAAAAAACTTTTATTTTCAGTTAGTCCCGAAGTATTAGCACCGACACTTTCAGATAACGTCATATCGATCTCATCATCCCCATAAACCGAGTCTAGATTTTCTAAATCATCATCAAAACTGTCAGAAATATCAATTTTTATAAAAATTTCTTCAAATTAACATCAGCTTGGTAACAAAATTACAAAAGAACCAAAATTGCGAAACAACTTTTGAGATATTGATAACGCTCGTTATACATTTGGCACAAGACTGAAGCGTCACTTTATTATTTTCCTTTCTTATAGTTATTTTTACAATGTGTACAGAGCAGCAACAATAGCAAAGGTATTGTCACACTAAAAGCGAAAAAAAATATGTCACCCCATAGGCATGACGTCACCAAAGTCGGCACCCAATCATAACTAACCATACCAAGTCGCATCTCTCAACTGAATGTGTGTTCAAAGTGATAATGCGTTATGAAACTTTAAATGCGTTTTTCTCAAAACTTTATTTTCACATACTAGGTCCCTTTTCTCGGAAAAGGTCACATATGCAAAGATGACACACTTCTTTGGTTAAGTCGACTTAAGCGATTGCTCCATTTTGCCACAGATATATTTCTATACAGAAGTATGAATAAAACAGTACATAGTTACATATGTATATCACTTATATTTAAAATTTCATGAGTCAGTATGAATAGGGAAAAAACGATTCATTGCCGATCACTGATGCGAATACAGATTGTAGATAGCACTGCGTGTATCAAAATATGCAACATGAATGATAAACGTGTTGTCTATATACATAGTATGTAAATGTACGTTACAAAGTGTACTGGTATCATAAATAAAGCTTTTTCTCTTGAGCAAAGAAAAAAAAAATACAGTGGAATTTCTCAAACCGACATAATAATCACCACATACTTGTGAACTGCACAACTTGGGAAGTTTGGCGTTCAATAACTAATTAAAAAAATTTGGCAGGCAGTTACGAGTAAATTTGACAAATGTCCAACATTTTATTAGAGGCCAATGCCGCCGTTGGGTGAAAGAAATGGAAATAAAATTTATTATTATAAAAGAAGGTTAAAAATAAAAACCACTTTATTATTAAAAGTCTATTACTCGAAAACGCTGTAAGGCCATGGTTTCAATAAACTTCGTTACTTTAAGTTTTGTGATATTATGCTTCTTTTATTTGGTGATTATAGAAGCCGCTAGTAAATTGCAACATTCTAATGTAAAAACTGCACTGAGTGGAAAAACAAAAGTCAATTTGCAACAAGCCAAGTGTAAGTGAATAATGGGCAAAAGGAAAATAAAAGTTTTTAACTAATATTTATTTTTAGCACCGACTTCTAAAACCAGTCAACGTAATGGCAAAATGAACTATTACAATGTCCCCCATATGTGGCCCACGACAACTACTTTTTATCGTCCGGCAAGTATGTCTTCCTTTCATCTGCGTTCGCCTCCCATACACTCTTCGTCCGCGTTTTATCCCGTGCATTCTTATATAAGTCCTTCTTCACTTGTGGCGCCGAATACACTGAGACGAACAGATGATTTTTCTTCTTCTTTAACCCCACTGACAAAATCCCTGTCATCAGTGATGCCAGTGCAGAGCTTAAGTAGTCCCATAATGTCAATAGGTAATTCCCAAATTCCAACACTTTATGATATGAGTGCATTTACGGGCAATGTTGGTCTAATGGAACATCCACTTATTAATTCCAATCAAAATATTTGGTCAGCGAGTGAAACGGTGGCTGCAACTCCTAAATCTAAATTAAGTTCATTTAATAGTTTTAATTACAATGATGATGGTGATTTGTTTGCTGGATTTTTAAATCAGTTTTTAAAATGAGAATAAAAACTTTTTTTCAAACATTGTTCCTCAATACTTCATACCTACATATGTATCGTATCTGTGGGTCTTGTTAGATGATTTTTTTTACCATCGAGTACATTAGACAAAGAAACCAAAAATATTCAATAGCACATTTTATAAAAAAAAAATATTTACTCTTCTTCAAAACATTTTCTGGTTCTTTGAAAATTCAAGCAGCGGAATACTTTTAATATTTTAAAGAATTAAATGCATACATACGAGTACATATGTATGTATGTAAATAAATTTTAAATTATAAAATTGAACACTTAGATCACAGCAGGTTACTGACCGCAATATGTACACACTAGTGATGTGCCGTATGTAGGGTTTGGGAAACGGGAATTCCCGGGCGGGAAGTCCCGGGAAATGTCTGTCTAATATTCCCGGGAAATTTTTGAGATTTTCCCGGGAAAACGGGAAATTAAAAGTGCATGTTATTTTATAAATATATAGAATTTATAATCCAATTTTACTTTAATATAAAAACTTATTATTTTTTTATATATTACAAAAGTTCGTTTGAATGATTGTATGACTAAATTTACACGAACGTTGACACGTTTTTCATTGTCTGTTTAAACACTTACATAATATGTACCTTGTTCGAAGGAAATTTTTAAATCTTAAAATTTAAATTGAATTTTTGTTTTAAATGTATTTGTAAGAAAGAAAGAATTCTTTCGACTCCGATAAACAAGAAGTAAAATGTCCATGTTTTTTTAATATAAAATAAAAATGTGAGCTATTCAAATCTAGTCTGAAATTTCATAAAAATTCCATTAAATTGAGGTCATACCATATCTCCTAAAAAAAGTGGAATAAATTGTATAAGTATCAATGATTGCAATGATATAATCGTTTCCTAAAGTAAATAATTCGATGCTAAGCGAACTTAAAGTGATTTTTCGCCGAATTATTGAACAAATTTTGAAAAGTGTAGTGAAAATTTTAAGCTGTAAGAACTCTGAGTTGACGAAACTTAAATTGATTACAAGTAGACGCTATTATGGAAACCCTGCAGAAAATATTTTAGGAGAAATAAAATGAAAGACACTTAGACATACTGTGGCTCAGGGTATTCAAAATTCGGCGCAGCGCAGTATGGTACTGTAACCTTGTACTTAACGATAAGAAACCGCCTGGAACATTACAAAAAGAATGAGAAACAAGCAAGGCAAATTCTTATCAAAATGAAGGTAGGTCTTATTAGAAAATTGTCTACTAATTGTGGTAACAGTCCTCAATTGGTTTTTATATGATCTTTTGCTTTGTAATAACTTTATTCCATTTGCTTAAATTCAATTAAAAATTTTTAAAAATTTGTCTTAGAACTGCTTTTGTATTAACTTTTATTTCAAAAGAATGCTTACATTAATAAAACAATCGAAATTTCACCAACTTTCATTTAATAAATGTATTTAATTTAGAAAATTATCTCTTCCCGGGAATTCCCGGGAACTTGATTTTTTAATTCCCGTCTCCCGGGAAGTGCAAAAGTCCGGAAAATCCCAAACCCTACCCGTATGTCAATTATTGATATTCGCGAATACGAATATTTGAAACAACATTCGCGAATACGAATACGAATATTATGTGTGTGTTCTATTTACGCCTGCAAAATGAAATATGAAAAAAATTTATGAATTTAACACATGGATGTCATAGGACGGAAGTGATCCAAATAACTGAATGGTATGTGCTTAAAAAGTTTTCTAGAACAAATTTTTTTTTTTATATAATCAACAGCCTTAGAATATTAAATTCAGTATCTATAGTAGTGAGTGGTAGGCTATGAAAGGGGTGAACCTTTTAAACTAGTTCCGATTTAAATATTTTAAAAAAATTTATATTCTTTTGCATTCTTTTAACTTCAAATATGAAATCGACTATTGTTATATTTATACTAGTTTTTTGATTTAACATTCAATCAAATATTTGCAAAATATTTTTATTTAAATTTTCTAGTAAAAATTTTCCTAATTAGATAAATGATTGATTTTCATAAACAACATTTCAAAAAGATTTCACAAAAATATTTGTCATACATACAAGAGATATTTAAATTAAAATTTTTGGTATGCGGCCAAAAAACACAAAATTATTAAAACAAAACATGACACAGCGGAAAAATATAAATATTTATGCATTAAGCATGATAGTCATGTGTTTTTCATTAGAAATTGTAATAATTAAAATTTAATTTGTTGGCAGTGCCTGAAAATTTACATCAATAAAACATTCAAATTGTATAGTCAAAACTTGTGATTTGGATTTGGGCAACAGAAAAAGCTCAAAATTGTTTACTGTGTAGTTCATTCAGTGTAGTTTTTAATTACTATTTCAGTAAAAGTTTTAACTCTCATGTGTTCAGAATTTATATTGAAGAGTCTTCAATATAAATAATATTACATAGAAAATCGTGTTAGTTATTATTCCCAAGGAAACTTTATATTGTAATAAAATTAGCAAAAATTAAATAAACTAAAATTTGGCCAAGGGTTAGTTTCAGATTGTTAATGTATAACGACGTCATTATCACAAGTTAAGCTCAACGTTTCAATCAAACGTGCTGTAATCATATAAAACAGCCGCTCGAACCAAACTTATGGGCAACACTCCATTTGTTTATACGTGACTCGCCATAACAGCATAGCCATCATCGCCATAACCAGAGAAACCAATTGCATTTTGTGTTTTCGGTATAACCTTAAATAGCTGCTTATGGTTATAGCTTAAATTAGACGTGCCGTAGCCATAACCAAACCAAAATTCAGCTGGTTTCTATGGTAACGGCTATGGCATTATGGCGAGTCACCTATATAATCAAATACAGTGTTACCCATAAGTTTGGTTCGAACAGCTGTTTTCTATGGCTACGGTTATGACACGTCTGATTGCACCTTATGGCAGCACTAATAGGTGAAGGAAATATATTTATTTATGGATTTTTTTAATCGCTAAGCAGCACTGGGCTGAAGGACAGCTCTCGGGTCATCGTAGTTACCCTGCAGGAAATGGAACTGACACAAGACTAGTCATGTGATCGGTCTTTAAGTGATAGGGACCAGTCCGAGTTCTAACACTTCCTATGAAGCGGACCAGTCACTTTTACATGGGGATGGCCTAGGATGGGGTTAATTGATACTTTGCATAAGCCTTTTGACTTGTCACTGAACTATCCCACAGTGACCTATTCGCTGTAGAATAATATAATTTTTTAAAAATGTCATTCCGACACTTAACTGTAACAATGAAAACTTATAATTTTTTTTATTGTTGCAAATTCAATTATAATTTATTTTTGAGCAGATATTTTTTGGGACTCGAACTAACAACCTCCTGCATGACAGGCTTGCACACTACCCCACTCGACCACAGCAGCACTCATATTTCAAAAGTATAAACACCTGTTAAGCTTATGTTAATATCTAAGTATAGTTACGGGACTTGTTCCAGAGTGACTTGGCAGTCTATTTATACTGATTCATTGTTTAACCTTCACGGTGAACAGATGTCCCAGCGAAGTCTTTCTTATATATACTCAACCAAAAAAAAATATTCGTAATACATAATTCATGCCCCAGAGGAGTGTTTCTTATATAGACAAACTATACAAAAAAAAATATTCGTAGTACATATAATATATAATATTCGTAATAGTATCCTATTGAACTACCGATGAAGTTATGGAAGTGAACGAACAAGAGTGTGTTCAGGTAGCATTTACCTTATGAAGAGAGAGAGAGACAGAGAGAGATAGTTGTTCCTCAATATTCACAAGTGAAATAGCTTGGTAGACACCTTGATCGACGGCTTACATGGAAACATGACTCTCTAAGCTAACACAAATGAAACTTAAATTAACTCAGATACAACATTGGCTGATTAGCTAAAATTAAATTCTCAGTCTAGATGGTAAACTTTTGATATACTTTTGAAACCTACCGGTAGGTAAACCGACCAGACATCCCTCTTTTGATATTTCCAATCTCTTATTAAATTTTTTATTAAAATGTAACACCTAATTCACACGTTGATTTTTCAATGATTTTTTGAAACACGATTTTTGTAGTTTGTAGGCGAACGGTTTTTTTCAAATTTTCTTTACACATATTTTAATTTTTGGTATTTTGCTTTATTTTATTTTTTCATTGAATGTGACAACCAGCGTTACCATATATATTTTTTCAAAAACTTGCTAAATCTGAAAAAAAAAACTTTTTTTCCAAAACAAAAACTTTTTTTTTACAAAAGTACCAAAATTTTAAAAGAAAACAGCTGATCGATGTTGTTATGTGAAAAGTAATGAAAATGGTTAGGCTAACTGACCCTTTAGACACTGTTGCAGTAATAAGGGAGTGAGAAAATATAAGATCGTTTTATTGCATACAAACATCACTTAATATTTTCATTCAATATACTGCAAAAGTTCAATTATGGACATATTTATAAAAAAACTTGAAAAAACTTTATATTTTCAAAAAACTTGTTGGCATCTCAAAAAACTTCCAAAAAAAGGGAAAACTTGACAAATGGTAACGCTGGTGACAACAGCTTTTTTTTTAATACAAAACAGTGTTACCTGTAGGTATTTTTGTCGCTAATATAGGAGTATAGGGAATATCGGACAAATATTTTATTTTGGCCAAAATGTAGGTATTTTGTATTCTCATATTGCATTTTTTGTGCATAAATGTAAAAATAACTATACGCAAATTATATTTTTGCTCCATTTAAAAATTTGTTTTTGTTCGTAATTACATAGACTTTTATCTAATTATTTTGGTGTCGCAGTGCCTGTATTTGGATAGGATCTTCCCCCTATTCTTCTAATGGCAAGCACCCCAGGAAATAGGAAATGTATGCCCTTATGCAAAAACGATTGTTAAAGTTAAAGCAAGCGTTAAAACTGGTTTTGCCATACAAAATTCGTTTGTTAAACCAACTTTAAGTTTAACAATGATTTTTTCATAAGGGGAATATGTTGTAAACTATTTTTAATAATACTCGTATAATTTCTTTTTTATAATATTATGTATTTCTATTATATAACGAACGGAAACGGTATTATTTTTTTAATAATGGGTGTATAAAACGTTATTATTTAATCGATCTCATGAATTACAATTTGTTTTTGTTGAAATAAACTAAATTTAAAAATATTTTGTATTGTTTTGTACTGGGCGGGAATTCCCGGGATTTCCCGGGAAACCGAAAAATCTTTCCCGCTTTCCCGGAAAATGAAAAAGTCCGGGAAAAGAAAAACTCTAATTACTACGTTTATACGCACGACTTGTTTGCAAATAACAGACTGACCCTTCAGTTACCCGACTGTAATGTAAAGTAACTGCAACGTAGGAAACAGCTGACCGATATTTTTATATGAAAAGTAGGTTACGTTACATTACATCTCTATAATCATTTTAAATTTTTATGACGAAAGTTCGCACCGAAAAATTCGCCGTTCGTCCCAGTTGTCTTCCTAGCATAATAGCGAAGGTTGTTAGTTAATTTAACCAAATTCAGTTGTTCATTTTATTATATATATAAAGTTTAAATTTAGTTTTACTTTTTAGTAATAACTATTTTCTGATGAAAATAAAGTATTAAAATTATTTGGTAATATGTAAATGTCTTCAGGACGCCCATTGAAGAAGTATGGACGTTTCAAGGAAGTAAGTTTCGAATCTTGATGTGGCAGTGAGGATGATGATGATGATGGTGCTGATGATGTTGATGTTTGCGTTGACAGCGGCGATGAGTGTTCAGAGGAAGATCCGGGATGATATGAGACATAATTTAATGCTGCAGTTGCTGTAGAAGGTTGGGCATTAAAGTAACTATGAGAAGCCGGTGCAGGCCTGTAGGCATTAGCTGGTGGAGGTGGTGGGGGACGCATACTGAAACTAGTGGGTGCATTAGCGAATTGCAAAGATGTGTGTATATCATTGGGAGGAGTAATCATTTGATAAATATTGGTGGGTTTACCGTTGGCCAAAAAATTTATTGGAACATTAAATATAGAGGAAAAAGAAGAAAATAAAGGAAGGGACTGATAGGGTAACATATTGGGATAGCCACCCATTTGTGTGCTACTGGATGTTAGGCCGAGATTTGGTAAAAACATATACGGTGTAGGAGTTAAGCGCATATAGTAAATCGGAGAGTTTCGTGGGAAATTAGATGAATGGTGGGTGGAACCTGGACGTCTTGATGTTCCAGCACCACGCGACATGGAATCCTCGTACTCATTGGACATTTGGGGCAAGCTGGGATAGAACATATCTGGAGGCATAACAAATGGATAAGGTACATACATGGGCTGGGGATAGCTCACAACTGGTAAAAATCTTGGCGTAGCAGGAAAGCTTTCAAAAGGATTGAAACTATGTGGGAATAAACTGGCTATTTGAGGAGGCGGCAGAGTGATGGGTGTGTAAGGTCTATCGTATAAATTCCATGCATCAACCGCATTACTTGGATGCAGGATGACAAGTGGTGGCGATTGTTGTCCGAAGTTGTCAGGAGTTTCCCTTTTTAATTCTTTAACCAGCTGATAGTGGTCATTTGAACTAGAGTCTCTATCAAAATGCTTTAATATTTCCTGCATACTTGCTATCTCTTTATCACGAACCCCATATTGAGGTGATGGCATATTAGCTAATGACGCTCTAGATGACGATGATAAAGCTTCTGTTTCTGCATTGTGATGGCCCGTATTGGAATCATGCAAATCGTTGTTGGCACCGCTGTTTATTTCATTAACAGGGTGTGACGCTACGCCACCAGATTGCAATGTGTGTTGGTGCTTGCGTGGAGCAGTAACATGATTTGAATGATGCAGATGTTGTGTTGATGTTGTTGATGCTTGCGCCATTGTTTGTGGCGGATGATTTTTCAATTGAACTATACTGGTGGCACTTATTGCTGGCATCACATTATAATAGAACAGTAAGAAAGCCACAAATAGCTGGCCATGTGAAATATTTTTTAGCCACATTATCTTCTATGCTATTTACTCTGTAGTTGTTGTGTTTTATTGCTAATTGATTAAAAAAATATAGATAGCTTTTAACATGTTTTTGTTTTGTAAATCTGGGTTCATTAGCTGTTTCTGGTAGATAGTATTTTTTTTACTTCATCTCTATATTTTAGTTTATTCATGTAATATGCAAGAATATATTTGGTTGCTTATGTACGTGTAATGAACTTTAAGCACGATTACATAACATACAAATCTAATTAGTTATTAAATTATTCGTTTTTCTTTATTTGGATCATAATGTTTATTGATACTCGGTTAGAGTTGGGATAAAGAATAATTATAATACATACTCGCATATTTAAAATACATATCGCTCATTTACTCAAACAATGTCATAACTCAAAAAAAATTATATTTGAGTTATTTATACTGAATTAATATTCATATCGTTATTCATATAAATATATTTTTTACCAAAAAGAGGGGAAAAAATGTTCTTTTTCCATTAAGTTGTGTTGTAAATTTTAGACTATAAACTCGTTTTAGTTTTTTTTAGTTATGAGCGATTGGACACTTCATATTTTTCTGAAGGAGTTACTCATACAAATTTTATTTAATTATAAAATTTTTTTCGAGGTTTGGTTTACCAAATAAGAGAATCTAGAGCTCATGATTTGGAGAATTACATAATGGATGACATAACTTAAAAAAAAAAAACATTTTTAAGCTTTTTCCATTGATATAAGCTCGTTATAAGATGAAAGAAAACTCTAATAAATGTATGCCTCTTCTGTATAATTAATCTACGTATATAATGACCAAAAATATAAAGATATATCGCACTGCGCGCCGATTGAAATCAAATTTACTAAACAGCACAATAGTATACTTCTAGGTACATGTGTGTGCAAACAATTACATATCGCTCATTTACTACAACAACGTCATAACTCAAAAAGTGGTATTTTTATTTACGTTTTTACAAACATATGAAATTACAGCATAGTTTCAAAGGCTAGATTTACAGTGAAACCTCTCATAACCGGACACTCACCGTCACCGTATTTTTGTCCGGTTATTAAAGGTGTCCGCTTATGAGAGTGGTACACATTCTTTTATTTTAATTTTGGTTCTACAAAACTTGTCCGGTTATTAGAGGTGTCCGGTTATGGGAGGTTTCCGTTAGGAGAGGTTTCACTGTATATTGTTTACTTGTAAAATTTTTCGTAAGAAATAATCAATGTTGCTCAACTAGGTTTAAAGGTTCAATCAGACGTGCCATAATGCCATAGCTATAAATATATTGGCTTCACCTATTAGTGCTCCCATAACCATAAACAGCTGTTTATGCTCTCATTTGATTATTGCGCTGATTTACACGGGCATAATTGTGCTAGTATAAAGGCTCAATCAGACGTGGCATAACCATAGCCATAGAAAACAGCCGTTTGAACCAAACTAATGGGCAACACTGTATTTGATTATACGTGACTCGCCATAACTCTCACCATAGAAACCAATTGAATTTTGGTTTGGTTATGGCTATGGCGTTATGGCTATGTCATGTCTAATTTAAACTTTAGTCTCGTGTAATTTGGAAAAGAACAAAAATTGTGCGGATTAAAAATTGTTCTCGTGTAAACTACCTCATTCATTTTAAAAATGCAACGACAAATATTTCTAACCAGCAAACAGCTGTTTGTGGTTACGGCGAAAAATCAAAATTCAATTGGTATTGGCTAATTTTTCACTTTGAAATCAAATTGTAATTATTTTTAAGTTCTATTTAAATACGAAATTGGGTTTTTGAGTGCATATTTAAATAACAATTAAATACCCAACCTTGTGTATTCAAATTCGATTTAAGTTTTATGAACATACCATATGTTTTTAAGCGTGTATGTGTTTATTGAAAACATACACATGACATCATGTGGTCGGGTTAAAAAGAATTTCGTTTAAATTTTATAAATATGTAACATATACAATACAAAATTTCATATCATGGAATAAAGTAATAGAAAAATGCATTTGATTTCATAAAATGACTTTTTATGCAGTTTTAATTTTCTACATGCTTATAACCTAACTTTTTTGTTTATGTTAAAAAGCTGTTCTTTGGACATTTTGCAGGGCTGCCGTACTTTCAACGTAATTTAATAAGAACTTTAATTAACCACTGAAAAAATTAAATCGTAAATATTTAAATAAAACTTAATTTTAAATAAAAATTAGCTAATTACGTACTTAATTTTTAAGTTAAAACTGCGGGTATAGCGAGTCACTTATAATCAAATACAGTGTTGCCCATAGGTTTTAGTTCGAACATCTGTTTTGGTTATGTCACGTTTAATTGAACCCTTAATAGAACATTTCTACTATGAGCAAAACAAGTTGTTTTTCTCAGAACTCTTCGAAGTGTTTCCATTATGCTTTTGTGTGTTTTGGTTATACGAATTTTCGAAATCAATTTCATTTTATTATCAAGGCCGCAAGCCTTATTATTTAGATTAGTAAATTTTTCACTCATTTACATACATATGTATAAGCAACATATAAATACAACTGATGTGGTTTGTGCAATTGCTTAAAAACTTGAATATTCTATATTAGTGTCATATTTTATCAGCATATTGCGGCTTTTTTTTCGAAGTTTCAGCCAGCAAAGCAGTGTTGCACTGACAAATTTCGCGATGTTTTGGAGGAAAACAACTTATTTGATGTGTTTTGCTGATATGAAAAATGTATGGCAAAACATGTAGCAAAACTTTGGTTTTGCGCAAAACAAGTTTTCTACTCCAAAACACGTATATGGAAACGTACTATAAGAATGGCCCCTGATCAAATTTGTAAAAAAAAATTTTTTGATCAAGATTGTTTTTATACGAAAAATTTTACATATAAACCATATTTACTATCCTTTGAAAATGTGCTACAGTTTCTTATGTTTGTATTTGGTGTAAATTTCATGCGAAATAAATGCCTTGTATTATTTCGTTGAAGATACATTTGATATGTTTTTCTCAAGATGAACATAATGCTAAAGGGTGTTTTTTATGTAGTGTCAAAACTTTGAGTTGGCATCACTGCTTTATTTGAGCACCCATATAACAGCTGATAGTTGCTTTTTGTTTAGTTTGCTTTGAAATTTCATTATAAATCGACTTACACCAGATCAACGCGTGCAAATTGTTGAAAATTTTAATCTAAATAATTATTCTATTCGTCAAACTCTTCGTGCACTTCTTCCATTTTCCGATGGGTACGTAAATAAACAGAATTGTCGCATTTGGAGTGAGGAGAATCCACAAGCTTTTGTTGAAACACCATTACATCCATAGAAAATTACTGTTTGGTGCGCTTTATGAGCTGGCGGAGTCATTGACCCGTATAGTAACATGATTCGAAATATTTTCGTACCTAAATTACGTGGCATTAATCTTGCTGATATGTAGTTCTAACAGGACGGAGCTACATGCCACACAGCGGGCGCTACAATTCATTTACTCAAAGAAACTTTTTTGGGGTTATGTTAAGTCACTTGTCTACGTCGATAAACCAGAAACAATTGAACACTTGGAAATCAACATAAGAAAGAGTTATGGGTGAAATACTTACGCAAATGCCGCGAAAAGTTGTTGCAAATTGGTGTTCCAGATTGCGCTTTTACGCGCCATATGAACATTAGTTTTATACAATTTTCTTTCTAATAAAGCCCGTTTCATTGATATTAAAATATATATTTCCTTGTTTTATTATGATTTAAACTTGTGTCACTCTATAAAAAAACACCCTTTACGACCTTTACAATATTTTTCATGTATATTTCAAGCCAATTTTTGATATGTATTTTGTCAGTATTTCATGTGAAATGTTTACCAATATATTTTCAATATAAAATGCAGAATTTTTATAATTTTACATTAGCTAATAACATGCGAGATTTTTTTCAGTTATGATATGTGCATACAAGAGCATGAAAATAAGTACTCAAAAATACACTTAAGTATATACTCTTAATTTTAGTAACTGCTTGTACTCATAATTGTAAAGCAAACAATTCGTACGCTCGAATATTTGTTGTCAACCACACTATGACTATAGCCGATTCCAACACACAAGCGTATTTCTACTTCATTTAAATAGAAAAGCACACGAATTGTACGTATTGAGTGTTAGTCATACTTGGAGTCTGAGTATGCCTATACTTATAGTAAGGATATTTAATCGGAAAATATTAATATATACGCATGATAATCAGAGTATTTATTCGAAATACGTAACCGTTTGCATTTGTATGTATATATGAAATGGAATGGAAAATGTAATTTAACTGTTTGAAAACACTAATCATATAATTACGATGTAAAATGTAGAATAAATACAACCTTTAAACAACTGATGTTATTCTTAAAATTTTTTTCATAAAATTTGACAACAAATATCGTTAATGAACTGATATTTAGTAATTTGTAAAGTAAAAAATTAATTTCTAGTAAATATTTTGTTTTTAGTAAATATATGTGACCCGGTCTATGAAAAGGTGGCTTATGATTCAAAAAACAACAACTACCGAGAAAGTGACGAAATGCATTGTATATCTTTAACAGCTGATTTATATTTAACAGCTGTTTTTGAGTCATAAGCCACCTTTTCATAGAACGGGTCAAATATAGTTAGAAACGTGTTTACCACAGTCGAGAATTATTAAATCGCACTTTCTATCCCTTTCCTGCAACCAGTTGAAGATCGCTGCCATTTTAATCAGTTAATTGTAAATGGTTGTCAACTTCACGGTGAAGCTGACCACTTCAACCGTTTACTAGTTTTAGCATCTATGAATTACAGCGGGTAATGGGTTAAGTGTGTGCAAATAAAATACTCCTATATATAGTACATACTGATGTATACCCCAATAAATAAATACTCAGAGTATTTTTATACTTATTCGTACGATTGTAGCTGATACAGTGTATGTATTTCACTTATATTATAATTGCAATTTATTTGCTGGTGGTTAAGCATGTCTATATGCATTGCATTTGTGCTTTGCAAAATCACCAGTAGACTTTTTACCACACATTTTGAACAGTCACAAAACTCTTATCAAAATCGATTTGAGAATTCACACGCTTAACCACCAGCAAATAAATTTCAATTAAAATAAACTTATGACAATATGTCAAATAATAAATTTCTTAAATATGTTACTAATAGATTTTTAGGTTTTTTTTTTGGAGCAGTTTCAAAATTTAAGTAAAAAAATACTCGCTTTTAAGGAATTCGTTAAATTTACGATTTAAAAAACCTTTACTTTCCACAACATTAATTGTAACTACACACACATTTTACTAAATTTATTCAGTAATTATCTGACATGAACAGTTTATAATTATTCCACGTTAAATCGTTTTTTATTGTGTGGGTTTAAAACATCTTTTGAAACTTTCTTGTCAAATATTTAAGCATTCAATTGTCACATTGTTGGCAAACGATGCGTTGTAATTTCTTTTTAAATGCATTTGAGTGAGTGGCTGGAGTTTGCGCAAACGAGTGTAATTTATTGTGTTTTTTATTAAATATGTATAAGTACTTTGATAAGGACGGTATGGTCAGCAACGTTATAAAATTAATATATTTTTTTTCAATCAACAAAATATATAATTGCATTTCCAAGTGCGAAACAGCTTTATTATTTAAATTAATATTAAACACTTTGATATTTTTTTAACTTACTCTAAATTTCTCTCAAGTGAGTTTTTTATTTTCTTTCAAATATTAAATATTTTTAGAACTTTAATTTAGTAATTTTGTTGCAAGCAAGACAAGCACCTCGACAGATAAAATTCAAATAACTTTAATTTGTATTTGTGCTTAGCTTTATATACTAAAATTTTAGCTTTACAATTAGTCTTTGCATGAAGATCATGGAGTTTGCTTTATTGACTGCATCTTGTATTAGCTTCAATATTTGCTACTATCACATGCTGACAAAAAAAAAATATAGTTTAAACACGGCCATGTGCATACTCGTAGTTTAATTCAAGCTTGTGTTACACAACTTATCGTACAGGAAAAAGAATAAAAATATATGTATGTATGTATATAAAGTATTATTGTATGTATGCGCACCTGGCAGCAAGGAGAAAGAACACTTATGCTTACGAGCATTTTTAAATCATTTACACATGCGCACAAGATATTTGTGATATACATACATATTAGAGTTAAACTTCTTCTACTCTCCAATAAAGCGGAAACAGTAGCAAAAGGTATGTCATGAAAAGAAAATATTATGCATACGAGGGCGGTCCCAAAACTAGCCGACCTAACAGAGAAGACACAACAATTTTGGGAAAAATAAATCTTTTCAGGTCGATACACTTTTTCCAGCTATTTTCAATAGCTTCTTCAATACCTTGTTTGTAGTAAGAACTGTCTGGCTCCTTAAAATTGTCATCAATCGCATAATCTAACTCTTCATTATTGGCAAATATTTTACCAGCGAGCCAATTTTTTTAGATTTTGTTAATAGAAAATAATTCGCTAAAATTGGCGAATAAGTGATGAACAGTGATGAAGCATTTCGAACTTTAATATTTTGGCCATCGCAATAGAGAATGTTTTAACAAATGTATTGTCTTGATGAAACAGCATTTTCTTTTTCGCCAAATGCGGCCTTTTTTTTATAATAATAATTGTTTTTATTTTTAAAGCTATGATCCTTATGCTAGGACGCGATTTTAATAACAAAAATAATCCACACTATTACACTTATAAATTTATTTTTGTTTTGATTTCTTTATACTTAAAAGCAGAGTACGAAAATAAACGAAACAAAATGTTTCACTTCTTTGAAGGGAGTGAAACAAAAAGAAAACAAAAACAATGAGAACGATTACTCAATTTGTTTTTATATTGTTTTTGCACATGAGCACAAGCAAACATTAACTTAATCGTACGCAGCTAGAAAAGAAAATAATGGAAAATAAATGGAAATGTTTTGAAATATTTGCGGCGAATTTCACATCATCATATAATATAATTTTATTGCATTCTTATTTAACACATGGAATTTATTTCATATAGCTAAGCAGCATAGCTATAACGGGGTGTCCTAAGAGACCTCTCTTCAGTTTTGGTGTTTCCACAGCACACAATTTGTATGTCATATCTAAGTTGTTTTACAGTCGTAAAGCAGCTCTGAGCGAGTTAACATCAAGTGTCGTTGGCAATTACTTCGTAAATGCAACCACGTCACTGTTCATTTATTGGCCTTCGAGAGTTTTGCGTCTCACCGAGTTACTGTTTCGTGTCGTTGCTTGTTAGCCGCATGCAAAAACTTTATCTTTATTAACCAAACCTAGCTTTCTAAGAAAGCGTACTTTGAAACTGTGGTGCATGGCACCAGTATTGGCGAGGCGTTATGAAGTTATCTTCGAGGGCAAATAATCCTCCGCCAGGGACTATCTGGTCGTTGGTGAAGTAAGCCAAAAAAAAAAAAAAAACAAACAAACAAATAAGTTGTTTTAATAAGAAACATTTTAATGTTCGAAGTAGAGATGGGTGCGTGTCGTGTCTTTTTTCCTGACACGAACACGCACAACTCAACCAACTCAACATGAAGTTTTCGTGGCAGAAAATCTGATTTTGTACGTGTTCCGGTCGTATTGTGTTGAACAAAATTAGCACTATAAAATACGAAACGATTTAGGTGTATGCATGAATTTCCAGTAAAGGAAAAATTTACGGCCTGTCACACGATGTCACCAGAATTCGTTCGATCGAACACTTCTATTGAAAACAACAACAAATTTTCTAATGTTATTGTTGTTTGGAATACAAGTTGTCGATCGAACGATTTCTGGTGACATCGTGAATGACATGGTATATTATGTAATAATATATAAAACAATTACAAAAAGTTCAAAATGAACATAGTGCATCTACAAGCTCTCTCCATCTAACTCTATCGTTGGCCAATGTTTTTTTTTGAGTGATTCCAGAATATTTGGACTGATTCTAGTTCTCTTTTCGTACAGTATATCGAGGTGTTTCTTGGGTGACGTTTTCTACGTTGCCCTTGAGGGTTCCAGTCTAAGACGGCTCTAGCAATATCATTATGAGGGCGTCGTAGGATGTGGCCTAACCAGGTCCATTTTCTTCTTGGGACTTCTATTTCCATAGGACTAGTATTTGTTAGTATGTAGTAATAACATATATATAATACAATAAATAACAAAAATTAAAAATTTTAAAAACCCCCGATATTTCTAGAAAAGATGTGATATCTACTAAACCGATGGACCGATTTTCTTCATAGTTAGGAACCTTCTCGATCAAGTCACCTTTCAAACAGAAAAAACTAAATCAAAATCGGTCCAGCCGTTTGGGCTGTACGTGGACACGGACAGACACACAGATACACAGACACACACTACAAACTTATAACACCCCTTTTTTTGGTCGGGTGTTAAAAATAAAATAAAATATAATATCTATTTGAATATAAAATATGTTTTTTTGCTTTGCAGTTTCGTGTTGTGAAAATTTTTCGTGTGCGTGTTGGACATCTTAGTATTTATGTTCAGGGGCCTGATTCCCGCATTCGAATGCGAGCGAGTTATCACTCGAACGTGCGAGTTTTTTACCTTTTGGAATTTTCTCATTCGATTTCGAATAGCACATAACGAAATTTCTAATGACAGCATTCGATCACGTGCAGCCGTTCGAGTACAACCGTTCGTGTTTTTACTCGCAAGGAAAAAGGCATTCGAAATAACGTTGAACATAGAAAAAGCGAAGGAAAAGAGAATGCATGTCCAATATTTTACTTATTTATTTATATATGAATGTATGCAAAAATGTACGGATAATAAAATATAAATATAAAGAATTTCTAGTTGACTTTTAATATAACAAATCGCACTGATTTGGCGAATAATGTTTTGTCCAACAGTTGTCATCAGGGAAAATGAAATAATCAACCAAATCTGGGAGCATCTAAATAACAAATTAGCTGCTTCTGGTAAAGCAATAAAAGAATCGAAAATGTGGCTAGTGCTCTATTCTCTTACTTTACACTAATTAATTATTATTAAATTAATAATTAAATAAAAATGAAAATACCATTTATGTATATTCGTTTCGTTTTTTGCATATACATATGTACGTGTGTATGTGCGTACGTACATACATATAAACATATGTGTTTGCTTACACTTTATTCAGTGTTGGGAAATAAATTTATTTGTCTTTTCCCAACACTAAAACTAAAACTCGATTCGCTTGGTAGCGAGTGACATCATCGGAAAATTTATTGCTTGCGAAATGAATTTCTACTCGAATGCAATTTCGTTTACGAGTGCAGGAATTAGGCCCCAGGTCGGGAAATTTTAAACGCTTTACATATATTCGCACGCATTGGTCGAAAACAGTGAATTAATAAATTTGAAATTAATTTTTTTTTTAATTTTAACTACCTTTAAATTTGCCTTTTGACAAAAATCAGATTTTGAGTGCAAAATTTCGAAATCTCCAACTATGTACTACATTCTATGTAACCATTCCGTCGTGTTTAGAAATCAATTACGGAAATATGCGTAATAAAACTTCCAGAATAAAAATCTGAACTTTAATTAAGAGCGGATACATCATCTTCTGGCAGTGAATTCTATAAGAGTGCATAAAACAAACAAAAGCTCACATTGTGAGTAAATACATATGTATGTATGTATGGTGGATATGTAATTATTGCAAACAATATTTTTTTATAACCGCAACAACCGTTTTATCATTAAAAACGACACTGAAGCATTTTAATAGGATTATGTATTTATTATGCATAATAACTACATGTACTTACCGTTGAATGGTACATACATACATACTCGTAATCTAATGAGACTTTGAGTGTTGTCGCGTGTAAAGCAAATATTTAGAAATGAAATGAAAGATGTGGAAAATAAAATATGTACTCGTATCATAATATTTACTTTGTGATTAGCATGCAAGTCAGTCAATATTTTAATTGTTAAAGTAGTGAAAGCTTTTTGCAAAAATTAATTTTTAAAACCTAAAATTATACTAACGGTAGATTTAATAAAATCGTATCATCTTACATCAGAAGTTGCCGTATTGTTTAAGTTTTTACATTAAAAACGTAAAGCTGCCCACAGACGAATGAACATTATTAGAAACATCACAAAGTATACAGAGATGACAGGAAATGGTATTTTGCTATTTGTCTCGTTTTCCCTGAAATTTTGTCGACCTTTTTGTTTTGATTCTTCTTTCTAGTGCAATAAAATTACAGCGCTTTTTATTAGCTGTGCTAATTGGTATGTATGTAAGTAGTTAACATGTGTATTTCTTAAATTAATTGATTTTCAATTAATCAGGTGTGAATATAAAAATTCACCAATAATAATAATAACAACCGCTATAGCACTTCTTGCGCTACTCATTTTATTTATTTTATTTATTTATTTATTTAAACATATTATACAAAGTAAATTTACATAATATAGTGTTGCACAAATATGGGCGAAGTAACTAAACCATATGCCCAAGATGCTATTAACAGTATTTTAAAAAAGTTTTGTGTCTGGCTGTAAACGACCTATGCCTTAACATAGGAAGTAGCAGCGTGGTTGTTAAAGAAATTCCACAAGAAACCGCAAGATTATACGGTTATCCGTAGCAGATAAGTCAACCAGTGCGAGCGAGACGAAAAACTTTCGAAGGCCAAACAACACACACAAGCCTGGCCGCACTTAAGAAATAATTACGATGACGCGAGAGATGTTCTTCGACCCAAATTTAAACAGGGTTTAACCGCTTAACCGTCCATGCTGTTTCTCAGTGATAAATTAACATTTGTCAATTTAGTTAGAAATGCCATACTTTGTTCTCAATATATATATGGTATTCTTGAAAATATTTTACGTAAATAGGGCAACAATTAAAAAGCGATGTGACAATTCTTTAAATTTATTTAAAAAAACTTCAATAACTGAGTTCTGAATTTTTTAAAAATAAAAAAAAATAAATAATATGGACTTAAAAAATTATTACGCTCCAAAAACAAAACTAAAAAAGATCATAAAATTTGCAATCAAACGAAATAGATTTTCTTTCCAATTAATTTTAAAATCATCATATGTTACCCGGTCTATGAAAAGGTGGCTTATGACTCAAAATCAGCTGTTAAATATAAACAATGCATTTCGTCAGTTTCTCGGTAGTTGTTGTTTTTTGAGTCATAAGCCACCTTTTCATAGACCGGGTCACATATGATGATTTTAATTTTCTTGATTTTTCTTTTCTTTGTTAAACGAAACCTTTGCAAGAAATGATTTGAACATGTTTTTATCGCTCTTATTTTTCTGATTTCCAAGTTATTCCGGTTTCATAATCACTAACATCTTCGTCGTCATAACAAGCATCAATTTTATTTATGTGTGAATATATTTATTTATTCAATTTTTTAATAACACTGTTTAACGCTATTTATCATTTGACAGTTCTAACTAAAGTTTAACTGAACAATTTTGTTCGGTTAAACCTAGATTATTAACTAGATATACACCCTTATGCAAAAACGATTGTTAAACTTTAAGTTGGTTTAACAAACGAATTTTGTATGGCAAAACCGGTTTTATTTCTTGCTTTAACTTTAGCAATCGTTTTTGCATAAGGGCAATAATCTTTATTTTAAAAACAAAATTTCAAGTTTAAACTACAGTTAACGGATAAGCAGAGTTTATCTTTATGTTAAAAACTAGCTCTAGCGAAACAAACAAAAAATCAAAAAACGTCCATTACCAAATTTTTTTTCTTCTAAATTTGGATGCTTTTGCAGCCATTATATTAATTAGTATTTTTTAAATTTCAATTTAAACATTTGTAGCAGTGTTTTAACATCCGAACACACAAGAAAACATGTGAAAACGATTCGGAATTTACTTTTAAACAAATTAATGCAAATCAAAATGTTAAAGAACCAAATAATTCAAAACTATTCTAAATTTTTCCTTTATGGCAACACATTCTGCAATTTCTAAACGGGCCGTTCGATTGTTATGAAATTTCATACAGTATTTAAAGAGGTGTCACCGAGCTTAAGTCTGAACTTACACCCGTATTCTAAGCTCTGTGACAAAATTAAAATTATAACAAATGACAGTTTTTACATTGCTTAAAATAGAAAAAATTGTCATTTGTTATAATTTTGTTATTTGTCACAAAGTTCAGAATAAGGGGGTTAGTTCAAAATAATTTAAAAAAATAATTTTTGAATTTGCTCGCAACCAGTTTAATTTCATACCCAACAAACAAAATCAAAATCAAACCTTAAAAACGGGTATAACTCTCTTAGGTGGAAAATGATGCAATTAATACATAAAACGTAAAAGCTAATAGAATTTGCTTTTGAGTTCCCGGCAATTCCCACAAAGATTTCATAAGATCCCAAAAATGGGATTTGTGTCTCAGATAATATTTTAGGAAATATTTAAAAACATATCATGTCTTAAGGTGAAATGACAAATTTTTTTGGTTCCAGCTTTGGAATTTGAGAAAAAATGCCTTACATCTGAAATTTATAGCTAAAATAGGTCTATTTCGAAACGATCTGGCATCTTTTATAACGAAAATTTTGAACAAAAAATTTCTTTGTAATATTTCTTATAGTATTACCTTTTGAATAAATAAAAATATGGGGTTGGTATTCCCACAATATTTTTTAATAATAGAGAAATAATTAACCCACTTTTTTCTGCAAAAAATGGCTTTTTTCAAATATTTAATTTATGTAAATTGCGTATAACTTTTGACTTAGTTGTGCGTTTGATACCAACTTTTTTTTATAAATGTTAAAAATTTTGTCCTTAACCTATAATAAGTTTCTTTTTAAAAATCGAACCAGATTTGACTTCTTCACTAGCACAACAGTGGACGAAGGTTGGTAAAAAAGCCAAAATTTAAATTGTTTTTCTCGAATATTTCCTAAACTGTAAGCGGGACTTCATAAATGTAGCAGACTCTTTTTTAGGATAGAAATCAGCTTGCAAAAAATCGTTTTTATCAGATCAAAAACATCAGCTTGGCATCGGTTTCAATTTTTCATTAACCAGAGGTTGCCCAATTTAGGGCTTTGTGGCTCCGCCCCCTTTTGACATATACAGTCCAAATTCCAGACTTAAGCTCGGTAACACCTGTATGCTGTATGAAATTTCATAACAATCGGACGGCTCGTTTAGAAACTGCAGAATTATTTTCACTTTTTCTTTCAAAATCCCCCACTGTGCAACATTGCATTTCTAACTGTTCAATTAAGAAAAAGTAAAATAAACTAAGAAAAACTAGGACTAATCAACCAATTCGAAAAAAGATAGTTTTGTGAGCCTTTGCTTCAAATGTTAAATGTTCTCGTATGTTAAAAATTATCTTGTTTTACAAATTATAAATGACAACCCAACACACAGTTGCACCAGAAAAGGGGATACATACATATGTACATACACACATAAGTATGCATGTATGTATGTATGTATATATGCACATGCACAAGGCTGCTTTATTGCAACCTGTCATTTGTCAAAAAGTGCATTTTTTGGAGTTAACAATGCAGATTAATTAGCTATTTCGTATTTAATCTTGTATTAAAACTTGAATCAAATCGCTTGTGTAAAAATAAATTAGTAAACATATTTTTGTCCACGAGTTCTCGAAAAATCTTACTTTATCGATAAATTTATATCTTGAGAGAGAGAGAGTACAGACGAATATGTATTCAAAATTAAAAAAATGATTTATCTACTCAATTAGGCCTACAATGTCTTAGGATAAATGATTTATATAGGTCGTAAGGTGGCAAATAACTGGAAGAACAATCCTTTTCTGTTTTCTTTTCATTCACTATGTAGTACAAATTAAATTTTTCTCTTAAAACCAGAATTTTGGTTACATTATTAAGCAGAGGTGCAGCAATTGACCATGTTTATACTCGTACTACTTTTACTCGTGTAAAAGTACACATGCTTTCTTGTGTCCTTTTACACGTGATGTGTAATAGTGTCACAACTTTGAGTTGGCATCACTGCTTTATTTGAGCCCCATTTAACAGCTGATAGTTGCTTTTTGTTTATTTTGCTTTGAAATTTTCTTATGAATCGACTGACACCAGAGCAACGCGTGCAAATTGTTGAAATTCTTAATCAAAATAAACTGATTTTAAGTTTTATTATTTTCTTTATTTGGTTTGATGAAGCTATATTATATTTTTTATAAAGAAATAATGCGTTTTTCCTTTGCTTAAATTTTTACGAATTTTGGTATTTGGTTTTACGAATTCTGTGGTGGGTCCGGTCATATTTCAGTAGACATTTGATTTGATTTTTTGAATTCAGTAATTGAGTACAAAATGAAATTTTTTCTGTGTAACACTGTGTAATAATTACCTTTATTATGGTTGGCGTATTTCGACGCCGACTACGACAGTATCGTCCTAGATTAAAGAAAAAAAAATGTCACGGTATTCTTTAATCTATTACAAAACGTAAATGTAGAAAGACGCTAACCACGATATGGGTGAATATGTATGTACATATTTAATTTTGTTCTACTCATACTCAAAAATGTTGCTAGCAACATTTTGTTGCATTAGCTCATGTTTCCAAGGTGAAAAAACTTTTAAAGCTGGTTGTCAGCAACAAGACGAGGTGGCCGAGTGGTTAAGGCGTTGGACTGCTAATCCAATGTGCTCTGCACGCGTGGGTTCGAATCCCATCCTCGTCGTTCATCTTTTTATTCAGTCAATGTTTGTGTAATAAAAGCTTTATTTCATTGTAGTACATATATACATACAATTAGATAAAGATAATGTAAAATAAATCATCTCAAACAATTCTTTAAGGACAATCCGCTTTGGGTCGGTGCTATTGTCGTCGTTTCAATTTGTGTGGCTCTTTAGAATTTGGTACAACTTGCTAAGCTGCGATTTGAATCCGATTAATGTCCGATACTGAGTAGAAGTTAAATAATTTCCCATACATTTTATAATTTTTCAATTAGGTCATTAGTTAAAGCATAAAGTTAAAACGAACAACTACGAGAAGCAACCACCAAAAGATCAAAGATTTATATGTATGCATGTATGTGTATTCTAAAAAAAATTAGAGGTTTTGTGAATCAACTCAAATGTCATTTAGCAACAGTATGAATGAACACTTTTAATATGTTAAAATTACTGGTTCTCGCGACAGCCTGAATGGAGTATTAGTTAGTATATTAGGAAGTAAGAATTTATTTCTCAATTATAATTGCTGTGATTATTAACTCACTTAGCTTAAAAAAATAAAAAAGTATAGTCGTCGTTTTCTTAAAATTTTAAATTTGTGACCCAGTCTTAAAAAAAAAAGTGCATTTGTATAGAAAAGTGTAATTTGAATTGCATCATTTCGATTTTCATTGCAAGTTCTCGGTCTCTATTAACGACGCAAATTGGGCATCCAGCATCCAGTGTAAACTTGTTTTATAGAAAGGAGTATAGTTTAGCAAAAATAATTTTTTTTTTCTAATTATTATTAACGCTGTTGGTTTAAACAATTTCAATGTTAAAAAACAACAATTCATATTTTACTGAATATTGAAATATAAATTTTGGGAAGAAGTGTCATACAAATCTTAAGCTTAAAAATAGCTCGTTTTATATCCAAGCAATAGCTTCATATTTTTTATAAACATAGAAACGAAACAAAATTAAAATTTCTCAATTTTATAAGGCCTCAAATGAAAATTTATCTAATTTTCTTAAAAACATTTTAATTTCCAACTTCTCGTTTTTTTTAACTCGCCATGATTTATTTGTTCGCTATACAAAACTGCTTTCTATAGGTAATACTGTTTGCTTAGTTATTGCTTTTCTAACTTTATATAACTGTTGATACTCAAAGCCCGACACAGACGAGGTGGCCGAGTGGTTAAGGCGTTGGACTGCTAATCCAATGTGCTCTGCACGCGTGGGTTCGAATCCCATCCTCGTCGACTTTGATTTGTTTGTTTATTTTTTCATTAGTAATTTAATTTAATTAAATAAATATCATAAATTTCATTTCTTAATTTTCTTTTAATTACTTTTTGTTTATAAGTTTATTTATTATTAATTAATAAATATAATTAAAAAAAATCGACGAGGATGGGATTCGAACCCACGCGTGCAGAGCACATTGGATTAGCAGTCCAACGCCTTAACCACTCGGCCACCTCGTCACATGTTGGCGCGTGACTCAAATCTACATTTGTCAGTCAAGGTTGCACACAGAAAAAAATGATTTTCATATTTGAATACGAAAATCTTTGATTCAATAAAAAAATCTTTTAAATTTTCTGTGATGACGATTTTTACAATATTGATAAATAAAATTGTAAGCATGTTTATTGGATATAAAGTCAATAAAGCGATTTAATGAATCAAAGAAAAAAATTGTTGGCTGAAATTTTATTTTCAGTGATATTCACCCTTATTCCATTTGTCGACGTCGACGTCACTTTAACACAATACTAAAAAATTGGGGCTTGTATACCCGTTCTCGAAAACAACTGACTACTAATGCCATTTTCTAGAATTAAGAGAACGGAAATATATTGTCATTAGCACAAAATTGTTATCGAGAGCGACTATACAAGCCCCAATTTTTGGTATTGTGTTAAAGTGACGTCGATGTCGACAAATGGAATAAGGGTGATTTGTTTTAGTGTGTGTGTGTGTTTGGATGAATGTCGCATTTTTCTAACCGCTTTTGGTTTGTTTTTGCTTGGCTGCGATTAAAACTAAATGTGTTTGGGATGAGTCGAACCGGGAGTCTCTTGATTAATAGTTTAACATACTTACCACTCAGCTTAAGAGCAAATCGCTTTATATACGGAAATAATGAATACACGCAAAACATGATTTCTTATGTTTCTTCTACATTTGCGCCTTGCGTTATGATATAATCTAAAAATAACTTTGTTGAGAAAAAAAACAAGCCACGACGTTTTTCGGCTAATTGTTGTAATTCACACGTATACAAGCCGAGCAATCAAAATAAACAACAACAATAGCACATGACCACGTTGGGTCAACCAACAAGCAAGATAAACACCAACACAAACAAATTAAATTAAATGATATTTTAAAATGCGCGGTATTGATAAACATAATATTCAAGTTAATGACAAATATTATTGAATTTAAAAATTTTATTAGCCGATGGCCTTAGCAGCCAGTGCTATCAATGTATATATTAGCGTTATATTTTATATAATCTTAATATCAAGTAAATAAATAAATAAATAATAAAAATTTTATTCAATAACATTGTTTGTTGAAAATAATTCTTGCATATTTTTTTCTGTGCACAGACACACACACACACTAAAACAAATATCACTGAAAATAAAATTTCAGCCAACAATTTTTTTCTTTGATTCATTAAATCGCTTTATTGACTTTATATCCAATAAACATGCTTACAATTTTATTTATCAATATTGTAAAAATCGTCATCACAGAAAATTCGAAAGATTTTTTTATTGAATCAGCGGTTTTCGTATTCAAATATTAAAATCATTTTTTTCTGTGCAATATTCATCCTTTTCAGACATCACAAATATATTTGAATAAATACAAAGATTACGTTGAAAACTGTCCAATCAATCCATTAGATGAAAATGTGTATCTAATATACGGAACATTTTCCAAGTCCCAAATGTTTTTAGAACAAATTAATTTCTACTACACAAAACGAAATGGTATCAAAAGCAATTCTCTTTGCCATTTTTGTGTTATTAACAACCAGACACCATACATAAATATGTACATTAGGGCGGGTCGATTTTTTTGTTGCAAAAATCGTATAGTAAAAACGTAATCTACACGAGCTACCTTAGATTTATATAAAGTCAATGTCGCAAAGTCATAGTCAAAACAAAGTATACTTTAAGAGTTTAATATCAGTATTTTGTATGGTAACACTGGTTTTAATTTTTTAGGGTCTTATGCAAAAAAACTTAACAAAGCTTTGCCAAGCAATGTTAAGTAAAGTTGTATTCTAAAAAAGTTATTATATCAAAATTCTAAAGTAGGCACCTACGTTTGTTAAGGCAACTTTAAGTTGATATTTCCAAAATGTGTATTTTGTAGCTCAAATATTTTTGTTAATGTAACACATATTGATTCATGTTACATCTGAAAATGAAGGTAGAAGTGTTAGCTCTTATCTTAAATTAAATTTTTCTGTCATGTTATGGAAAACATCACCAAATTATCCAACTGATTCGAAATACATAGCAAAATCCATAAAAAAATATTAAAATAAATTCAATTATACAAAAATGTTTTAGTGGTGTACATACAGTCAAAACGAATGGAAAATATCTGGATATTCAAATACTCATTTCATTCGAATAAAATATATTGCCATCATTTTTCTTTGTTCATCATATTATTTTTACTTTTACTTCATAAAAATGTTTATGTGTTTTCCTTCCATGTCAGAAGCTCATATTTTTTAAAGTAGGTTGCTTTACTTCAATATAATCAAAATTTATTTAATAAAATAAAAAATTATTTCAATACTCGAATAAAATTCTATTCGATGTTGTACATCATAAGCTGTGAATTGGTTGTTGAACACGGTCGTGTTACCAGTATTTATTATTAAATTACAAAATAATTAAAGTTGTTTTTTGCATACAATTTCTTAACAAAGCAATGTTAGCCTTAAACTGCTTGGTAACTACTATGAACTTTAAAGCTCAAGTAAAATATTTTTTTGCATACGGCCCCTAAAGTTTACTTTGTTTTGAATATGACTACGCGCCAATGTCTTTAAATAAGCCAGGTAGTAGCCAAACGAGAAGCAGCTTAGGAATAGGAAATCAGTTTTCATGTCCAGAGGCGCGATATAGGGTTTGATTTTAGACCCATGGTTTCTTCGCAAAATTTTCTTAGAATTATATGTGTTTTTCGTTTTTATTATACAATTTTTTAATTTTTGTTCATCCATACATATCGATCCGGCCTAATGTACATACTTAACCAAAGAAACTACATTGACGAAACTAGTTTCCTAACCTGAATAAGTTTGATAGGTTTTTATTGTTTATCTCCCTAATATCTCTTATTAAGAAAGCACAACATGCTATAAAAGCATAAGTGTTGTCCGAAACGGATTGGATCAATATTGAATGGCACTAATTTCGACCTTACCTAAGCTAGCCTACCAAATTAGCCATGATACCAAATAATAATACGTACATAAATGTGTATGTATGTACATGTACTTATGTATGTATATTAAATCATTTTTGAAGTACATCTTGACACTTTCAGCCTTACTACAAGTTTTTCAATTTTTATTGTCGTATTGGCTATCGAATTTATTTCTTTGTGGTACTACATAAAATTTACTACTGCAAAAAATGTGTACCAAAAGTTAAAAATAGTTAAATATTATGAAGTATTCTATTGCGAACTGCTAAAAATAATAATAATAAAAAGAAATTGATGACAACAAAAATAAGAAACTTTCATTAATTGTGTTTGTATTTTCCATCACTGTATCAATGTAGTTGATTGTATTGGTTGTAAGAGCCTTCGGGTATCAAAAAAAAAAAAAAACAAGAGAGTTGTCTTAGATCAGCCGGTTATAGCTATGCTGTTTAGCTACACACAAAAAAGTAATATGTATGAATAATTTTGTGACATCAATTAAAATTTTTGTAATATCCATTAAATAATTAATTAAATTTTCACCTATAAGCAGTTTGATAATATCAATTAAATTTTTCCACTCCAATTAATTAATACAATTAAAAATTTAATTAAATCAATTAAATTCTTAATTGAAAACATTAATTGGTGAATACTTTTTTCTGTGTATATAAAACAAACTTAATGTGTTAAATAACAAGGCAATAAAATTATATTATTAATGATGTCAAATTCACAGCAAATATTTCAAAACGTTTCCATTTATTCCCCATTATTTTCGTCGCTAGAGTACTATTAAATTAATGTATTGTTTGTGGCTGGAGGCGGCTGTTAGCCGGCTTACATCCGATCGGTTGTGTTCTCTGGTTTGTGCTCATGTGCATAAGCAATACAAAAACAAATTGAGCAATTCTTCTCATTGTTTTTGTTTTGTTTTTATTTCACTCACTTCAAAGAACGAAACAAAACAAAATTAAACAATTTGTTTCGTTATTTTCTTACTCTGGTTTTGAGTACAAAGAAATCAAAACAAAAATAAGTTTATAACTGTATTAGTGTCGATGGCATAAATAGCATAGCTATAATTGTAAAAAAATTATTAACAGCGTTGTATTTTTATGACTTGCGAGAAACGTAGTATCATAGCGTAAAAACGAGAAATTTAATAAAGCTTTATCGTAATAAAGTTGATTAAAATCAACGATGCCATAGACGGAAATCTCCCATCAACAGACATATCGCACTAGTTCCTCGAAAGAGCGTCAACTCAAAATGTTTAAATTTTCATGTTTTGCCATTTTCACTTTTTGCAAGAAAAATATATACTGGAAAAGCCTTACATCATTTTCTATACTCTTTAGTTAAAAAAAAAACCAGTTTTATCCGTCTTTTTAATATAAGAGTATACATACGTATGAAATTTAAAAGAGTTACTTACATATTTGTCTCTACTAAAAATTTTTAAATTCATGCGATTGATGCTCAATTATATTTCTTTTATTGATTTTTATCTATAATTTATAAAATTAATTTGTCGAAAAATTTATAGAAAACGATTTATTTATTCAAATGTTAGCAAAAAGTTAATATAATGGTGGAAGAAGGTAAAGGAAGACTTTTTTTGATTCTAATTGAAATTTTGTCAGTCCTATTTGTTTAGAAGATATTGAATATTAGTTTTACTATTGCATAATTTCTTCTTAGTGTTTTTTCAGTTGATACGTTAAAATTTACGGCCTGACCAAGTGAAAATTGTATGGAAAGCAAAATTTTAAGTTTTAATTAAAAGTTCATTTTTGTTTTTCACACCTAATCTATTTTCTTTTCTTCGTCACCGGAGAAATAAAAGATTTTCCTAAACGAATTACACTTTGCTGCAATAATTGTTTTTAATTATTTAATAATAAAAACAATAAAAACAACAAACCCAAGCAACGACGAGGATGGGATTCGAACCCACGCGTGCAGAGCACATTGGATTAGCAGTCCAACGCCTTAACCACTCGGCCACCTCGTCTACATAGACGTCTGCACCAAAAAACTGTTTTCTGGGACAAGTGAAACGGCATTGCCTTTCTATACTTTAAAACCACCACTTTCAAAAGCTTATGATAAGGCAGGCGAGTTAAGGTAACACTGTGCGCAATAATGATGGTGGAAAACAAATTGTTGCCAAGTGTAAGAACTTATTGATAATGAGCGTTATTTCAAGAAGTATTTCATGCATAATACGTACATACATACATATGTATTTACATTGTACATACTAGTGATGTAACGAATGTCAATTTTTGATATTCGCGAATACGAATATGAATATTTGAAACGATATTCGCGAATACGAATACGAATATAATATATGAAATTTATAGACATTAAATTTGGGTTCTATTTACGCCTGCAATATGAAATATTAAAAAATTGTTATGAAAAAGGACTTCATACTCCTGTTGGCGTACTTTAAAGTTAATAAAAACTACCCAAAACTTAAATGATCGTCATTAAATAATATTTAAAAATGATAAGAAGGACAAATTTCTATTAAAAATTTCATGGATTTGTACAAAGTAATATTTTTAGACATTTATTTAAATTTCGTTTAGGATTTATGGATTTATTTATTTAATTTTTTTGGAAAAATATTCGTATTCTTATTCGGCTGAATTTGGCGAATGCGAATACGAATATCAAAAAATGGCCGAATATTCGACAATTCGAATACGAATACGAATATTCGTGCATCAGTAGTAATTAATTCATTTTAAAATATATACATATGTACATGTGTATTTATATTAAAACATAACCAATATAAAGCAAAAGTATTTTTGAGCAATGACATTTTCATTCATGTACTTATCCTGTTTTTAATGCATTGATAAAAATGTTTTCTGGCGAAATGTCGTTATAGAATTCAGAGAAAATGTTCGGTCTTGGCTGTGACCGGAAGCATACGGTGCCAATAGATTGATCCGATTCCTCAGTATTATTTTTTCGTCTTCTGCGCTATCACTCGAAATTAATGAAAATAATAGTCCCGTTTCTATATTTACATTTGTAAAGTCTAATTAGATCTTTTAATTATTTTGACAGTTCTACATCTATTGTGGTTTGGTTTATGTGGCTGCCTTCTTTACGTAGGCATTGAATGCCTAGAACCTGAATGATTCCTTTTAGAAAACATATCTATTGTGAATTTATATACTATTCAAAGTGCTGTGGAACTCACTACCATTCGAAATAAAATAAAATAAAATAATAGTACCGTTTCTATATTTACTTTTCTAAAGTCCAATTATATCTTTTAATTATTTTGACAGCTCTACATCTATTGTGGTTTGTTTTACGTGGCTGCCTTCTTTACGTAGGCATTCAAGTAGAATCTGAACGATTCCTTTTTAAAAACACATCTATTGTGAATTTATATACTATTCAAAGTATTGTGGAAATCAAAAATTATTGTGAATTTTAAGGAAAATTACGAGCCGTTTGCAATCGTATGTCATGATGCCACTACGTTTATACGATTGACGTAACACGTAATTATCTTTCGTACAATTATCGATGCGATCACGGATTTGACGATTCGAGCCTCAGTCACTTTAATAGAATACCCAAAAATTGGGGCCTGCTTTTGTGCTATTAGCAGTCTATTAACAGTTGCAAAGGTATAATTTGCACTAATAAAATCAACCACTAATAAAATATTTAACAAGCCCCAAGCTAGTGATTTTTCTAAGTTGCACACTAAAGCAAAATACTTGGCATTGACAAGTTAGCATTTTCTGCAAAAAAAAAATATTGTACACATGCATTATTATTTTATTTTTAATTTACTAGGTGCTGAAAACTTAAGGGATACATACAATTGGAACAAATTAAATTCTGAAAAACTCAAGCTTATTACTTCTGTCTTAACTTTTGCAATACTAAAATTGTTTGCGAAAACACTCTTAAGGACTGCTTTATTCTGTTTTATGAAAAGTAAAAGAATTAGCAACTCAAATTAATGAACTTTCACTTTTCACAAGCTCAAGCTGCTGCCTGACAATATGAAATGATTTTCAAAGAAATTTACCACATTAGAGGAAAAAGAAAGATATTTTATGGCTAAAGCTCAGACTTAATTTCATACTTATTTTTCTCTATAATTACTAACCGCAATTGTTTCAGTATTTGAAATGATAGATACCAAACACATATTTTCAAACTAATTTCTAGACTAATTTTTTTTTTAAATTATTTTAATCATCTGTGTTTTTGTTTTTCTTAATGACTTTATTCACACTTTGTTGATTTGGAGTTACAGCAACTCTAATGTAGAGCGTTTTTCTTTTTTTCTTGTTTTACTTTCTTTACAATTTTCAAACAGGATTAAGAAAATTGTTTAATTAAGTAATTAACAAAAGAATTAAAGCAAATTAAAAAATATATAACAGCAATATAAGAAAAAGCGCATTATTGTCCTAAACACCTGTGCAAAAGAAAATAAGCAAAATGGGAAGAAGGTTAATATTAAAGCGTTATGCGGTCTGCTAACTAGTGTTTTGTTCCAATTTATTTATAGACAATTTGCTGTCTTTCTTTATTTGAAAGTATGTTAATAGTATAAATATATATGTATGTACGAGAATTAATGCAGAACATTGTGGTTCTTAAGAAGTAAATGTGTAGTAAAGAAAGGGTGTTTTTTATAGAGTGACACAAGTTTAAATCATTATAAAACAAGGAAATATATTTTTAATATCAATGCAACGGGCTTTATTGGAAAGAAAATTTTATGAAATTAATTTTTAAATATGATTTCTGCCCTGCGGCCGCCACGGCTAGCGCGTAGAAGGCGCAATATGGAGCAACAATTTTCAACAACTTTTGTTTTTTGTGGTACGAAAAAAATTTCAAATCATGTTCCTATCTCCTGATATTAATATTCTGACCATCATTGTTTTTGAAGACATGTGGGCCAATGACTCCGCCAGCCCATAAAGCGCACCAAACAGTAATTTTCTGTGGATTTAATGGTGTTGCGACAAAAGCTTGTTTATTCTCCTGACTCCAAATGCGACAATTCTGCTTATTTACGTACCCATTCAATCAATCAATCAAATGGGCTTCATCGGAAAATAAAATATTTAAATTTTTTCAATATGCTCTGGTGTAAGTCGAACTATAATGAAATTTCAAAGCAAACTGAACCAAAAGCAACTATCAGCTGTTAAATGAGTGCTCAAATAAAGCAGTGATGCCAACACAAAGTTGTGACACTCTAAAAAACACGCTTTACAAGTTGGAACACAATTTTTATTTTATAAAAGCAATGTTTTTCGAAAAGGGACAGACAAATAAATATAGACACGAGTACTTTGTGAATTAATAATCGTTCGTTTTGCAGAACTAATAGTATGTTTCCACCGGCATGATTTACACAAATCATGATGATTTTCAAACTACACAGAAACGCTGCTCACGCCCCATAGAGCATGTATATAAAGTTTGGTCTAAATCGGTGCAGTAGTTCTTGAGTTACGGTGCAAAATCACAAAAATAAACTAAGTATGGCGCCATCTGCCGGACGAACTTCAAACGACACAAAAACGCTCCTCACGCCCCATAGAGCATGTATATAAAGTTTGGTCTAAATCGGTGCAGTAGTTCTTGAGTTACGGTGCAAAATCACAAAAATAAACTAATAGGCAGATTTTGTAAAAACTTTCGTTTCTAAACGTTTCAAATTTGTATGAAAAATAACGAAAATTCGTTTCAAAAAATATTTTTTCCATACAAATTTCAAAACGAAAAAAACGTTTTTTTTTACAAAATTTGACTTTAAGTATGGCGCCATCTGCCGGACGAACTTCAAACGACACAGAAACGCTCCTCACGCCCCATAGAGCATGTATATAAAGTTTGGTCTAAATCGGTGCAGTAGTTCTTGAGTTACGGTGCAAAATCACAAAAATAAACTAAGTATGGCGCCATCTGCCGGACGAACTTCAAACGACACAGAAACGCTCCTCACACCCCATAGAGCATGTATATAAAGTTTGGTCTAAATCGGTGCAGTAGATCTTGAGTTACGGTGCAAAAACACAAAAAAACTAAATATGGCGCCATCTGTCGGACGAACTTCAAACTACACATAAACGCTGCTCACGCCCCATAGAGCATGTATATAAAGTTTTGTTAACATCGGTGCAGTAGTTCTTGAGTTACGGTGCAAAATCACAAAAAAAACTAAATATGGCGCCATCTGAACTTCAAACTACACAGAAACGCTCCTCACGCCCCATAGAGCATGTATATAAAGTTTGGTCTAAATCGGTGCAGTAGTTCTTGAGTTACGGTGAAAAATCACAAAAAAAAACTAAATATGGCACCATCTGAACTTCAAACTACACAGAAACGCTCCTCACGTCCCATAGAGCATGTATATAAAGTTTGGTCTAAATCGGTGCAGTAGTTCTTGAGTTACGGTGCAAAATCACAAAAAAAACTAAATATGGCGCCATCTGAACTTCAAACTACACAGAAACACTCCTCACGCCCCATAGAGCATGTATATAAAGTTTGGTCTAAATCGGTGCAGTAGTTCTTGAGTTACGGTGCAAAAACACAAAAAAACTAAATATGGCGCCATCTGTCGGACGAACTTTAAACTACACAGAAACACTACTCATGGCCTATAGAGCATGTATATGAAGTTTGGTCAAAATCAATTCAGTAGTTCTTGAGTTACGGTGCAAAAACACAAAAAAAACTAAAAATTGCGCCATCTGTCGGACGAATCACTATTTTTGAAAGGGGCGTAGCATTTACCGGGATAGAATATATATATAAACACGCACAGATCTTTTACGAATATTTTGCGGGGTGGAAGTCGAAAATCTGGTGGGGCATTGAAGAGTTTACCCATAACAAATAAACGTGTTTTTGTATTATATATATATAATAAGATAATGTCGAAAAAACTATTTTTCGAACTCGATTTATGTATGCAACCCTGCGTTGCTTTTAAAATTACTTACTCCATCCCTGGGTCATCCATCCATCAATAGTGATTGACAATTTCGAAAAATTGACATTAAGGAATATTTAATAAATTTGGAATGTCAACCACATGTGAATAAAATTCACATTACAGCTGCTGCGCTCACCTTATAATGTACGTGAATAAATTGAATACGAAAATTCGAACAACAAATCAGTCACAAGCTCGGTGGAAACACTATGAAGTGATTTACGTAGCCATACTTGATTTAAAGTCGGAGGAAACATACTATAAGATGCAAGTGACAAATAAAGAATACAGTGTTGCCAAGTTAATTGGTTTTTAGTTGAAATACTGATTATGAATACCAATATTTAAAAAACTTTTTTTTAGCCTTAAAATATGCACTTTAAAGCTCAATCAACTTTTCTTTATGAATACGTCTGCATAAATTTAAGACTATTTATTTGTTAGATGCCAAATTGAATAATGAATAAAATCGGTATTTTTGAACAAATGTGAGTGAAATTTTAAGGATAGGATTTTAATCACATCATAATCAATCAAAAAGTCTATTTTGAATTTTTTGGTTGTTACGGCCTTTTGGATTTTAGGTAACGATATGTAACTAGCTGAATATCTTGATAAACTAGCACATGGTTGAATGAGTTTCCGTGGCTATGAAATAAAGATGGATGTGGTTCCTGCGCCCCCTCCTTTTTTAATTATAACGCTTTTAAAACCGATTCAAAAAATATCTGCTTCTTAAAATTCATGACAAGCTGTTACAAAGCTCGATGACAATTGTCCATCTAAAAGTCAACAAAACTGTATTCCAAAGGGGAAGTTGTAAAGCATATGGAGTTAACAGACACAAGACACTCCATTTCGTTCAGAAAAATGCACCGTTTGGTGCAGTTTACACGCTGGTGGGTGGCATCATGGAACCTTATTTCTTTAAAAATTAAGCTGGAAGTCTGTTGTTTCCGAAGGCCACAGCCACAACCTTCATCATCAGCGTTCTTTTATAAAGAGCTTTATGTGCTTTCACATCTTGGTATGTATTATATGAGAGTTGTGAGCTCTGTAATTGAAATTGATTTTACCAAGAATGATATAAATAGCAACAACTGCTTTAAGTTTGACAGCTAGAATTTGCTAGCCAATAGGAACACAGTTCGTGTGACATCATGCGTGATATATGCATAATACACACTTACATATACGAGTAACATACCTAAGCTTGTGCAATCCAGGTGGAACTGTGCACAACTTTAGTATAAATATATATTTTTCCATGCAATTGATTTTTTTATTCCAATTTCTTAGGAAAGCAAAAAATCTACAATATCTCAAGCTCTATTTTATCTTAAAAAGCCCACAAGGCGCACTGAAGAAAACAAATAACACAGGAAAAAAAAAATTAAACAAAAGCAACGAATCATTAAAATACACACTTGGATGGCAAAAGGGAAAACAATGAGGTGTAAAGGCAGACTAATGCTGTCACTTATATAATGACAACAACTATAATAAAATAATACTAAAAAAAACTATTTAAATCGTTTTAAAATAGTTAAATTGTTTTTTATGAGGTTTTCTTAAAACGACCTTAACATTGATTCTGGTGGGCATTTTTTTTCTTTAATAGTTACTAAAAGCGATCCAATAAAAATGTAAAAATAAAATGGAAACGAGGCGTTTAAGTGGTACAAAGAAAGCTATATAAAGAATTATTGAATAAGGAAAGATGTGCAGAGCAGCTGCTTCGCTCCTTCTTAAGAAATACACACATGCAAATTAAATTCAATTTCAATTGAAAAGCGTAGCAGAAGATCAAATGATATTGATATCGTTTGAAAGCAAATTGTTGTTTTAAAACATATTGAAAAGATTGTATGAGTAACGTTTAAGCTATCGAAAGGTTTATGCTTTTTCTAAAAACATCTAACTTTGTGGCCAGGAACAGTTTAAATTAATTTTTGTGTTTGTTTTTTTTTTTTTTTGCAGATTAAATACTTTGTCACACAATCAGATAAGTTTTTTAGTGTATGCAATTTATATCAATCATCTTCCAAGAGGAATTTTTTAAGATACTTGGAATATAAATATTTAATTATTCAAAGTTATACTTTTTACTCGCATGTTTTTCTAGTTTTAAGATCATTTTTTTCTAGTCTTTGGTGATATATTTCAACTAGAGATGGGCGCGTGCCGAATTTTTCCAACGCGACACCACACGAACACGAACACCAAGACTGTTAACACTTACATATGAAACACGCACTCGAAAAATTTTGTCAACACGATACTGCACAACACGCACTAAAGAGTCACTTTTCCAATATGGCACCGAGTTGGCACTGCCAGCTGATACTATCGGTTTACGTACAGAACTTTAAGCTTCAGAGGCCCATACAATATCAAGAAATATGCTGGTGTTGTGTTGTTTGACGTTATAAAATATAAAAATTTTCTCTTCGTGTCTTTCGTGTCAATTTTGTCCAACACGAAACGACCCGAACACGCGAAAAATCAGATTTTTTTATCACGAATACGACCGCGCCCATCTCCCATTTTAACTTTTTATTTATAGTTATGTAGTTTAGATTTTCGAATTATTGAGTTTGCGGATTTTTCCAAGAATTTTGCACATGTTAGTGAAATTTAATTTTTTTTATTAATTTTACGGATTTCTCAAGAGTTTTGCATATTTTAGTGAAACTTAAATTTTTTTATAAAGTGTTGTTATTCATTTTCGGACGTATGTATATTCGTAGCTTTTCATGGATTTTTAATTAATTAATATTTAATTTGTGAAAATATTTATATAAATCAGACATGGGCATACTGCAGTAAATAGTTCCTGCAGTAAAAAAGCAATAAGCAGTAACATTTTACTGGTTACTGAAAAAATTTGCAGTATTCAGTAAAATTTTACTGAATACTGAAAAAAAACAGCAAGCAGTACATTTTTACTGAAATTAAATTTTTTTACAGTATTTTACAGATAATGAAATCTTGTTGCAGTATTTTACTGGTAACTGAAAAAAATAGCAGTAACCAGTAAATGTTTAAATACTGTAGCGTGACTCTTATAGAGTTATTATAAGTCGAAATGAGTAATAATAAATTCAGTAAAGTGCGACTTTGACTCGCGCACGAAGGGTTCCGTACGGTGGGCTTTGCGCATTTTTTTTAAATATGCATAGCGTTTTTTTACGTTTTTGACGATTTTTCAGCTGAAATGATTTTTCTTTTGTTTTTTTCTCTTTTTTTTCGTTTTGGCGATTTTTTTAATTTTGGCGATTTTTTTTCATTTTGGCGATTTGTTTGATTTTGGCGATTTTTTTCATTTTGGTTTTTTTATTTTTGGCGATTTTTTTATTTTGGCGATATTTTTCATTTTGGCGATTTTTTCATCTTGGCGATTTTTTAAATTTTGGCGATTTTTCCGGTTTTCCACGATTTATTTTCGTTTTAGAATTTTTTTTTAATTTTGTGCTTTTTTTCGTTTTGGCGATATTTTTTTGTTTTTGGCGATTTTTTTTTTCGGTTTGGCGATTTTATAATTTTGGGATTTTTTTGTTTAACCGTTTTTGAAAATTTCAAGAGTTTTGCTCTTATGGTGTCTAAGATACAGCAAGTTGTCGAGAATGCATAGTCAAAATTGCATTAACTGATGGTACACCCTTTAATTAAAATTTTTTTAAATTTTAGTTTTAATTGTTGTAGTCTGTATAAAAATACACTACCTTACAAAATTTAAGTGTATATACATACATACATACAATGGTATGTACATATATTACATGGGATTTTAAAATTTTTCGTTGCTCATTTTGGAACACCCTTTAATTTCCAACTCTCATGTATTTGTTGTTGTAGCGACCAAAGATCTACACACTGTGTCCAAATTTCAGGCCCGTAGCTCTTACGGTTCTCAAGAAAATACCCTGTGACAGACGGACAGCGTAGCGAAAAGAATAGGGTTTCTTTTCACCTTTGGTGTACGAAACCCTAAAAAAGATCAAAAAGGGTATTCTATCAGAATGACTACTTTTTTGTATCCTGAAAACCGTAAGTGGAAAGCTCTTGAAATTTTCAAAAACGCTAAGACTAAAAAATTCAAAAATAAAATAATCGCCAAAACGAAAAAATCGCCAAGATGAAAAAAAATCGCTAAAACTGAAATTAATCATCATAAACCTAAAAAATTACCAAAAATTAAAAAATTCTAAAATTAAAAAAACGCCAATACTAAAAAAAAACGAAAATACTAAAAAAAACGCCTGTCTTAAAAACAAAAAAATCGCAAAAACTACTAAATCGCCAAAATTCGGAAAGAAGTTTATCGGATACTTCATTTTTTTAAATGTCTACATTAGATAAGATACTCGATTATATAGGCTAAGGTTCGTACAGTATTACAAACATATGTAGTGTCCGTACGGAATCCTTCGTGTTCGAGTCAAAGTCGCACTTTTCTGAATTTATAAGCTTCTCTAAGATTTTTTTTTATTAAACTCTACTGATGAGTTTTCTAAGCAGAAACGAAATACATCTAGATATGCTTAGACAACAACAAACATAAATTCTTCATACTTATGTATTTATATTTAGAAACTATCAATCGCTGGATATTGAACATGCCGATTATTGGTTATTCCACTTCTATCGCAAGAGCCGAATTTTTTCCATCGAAAATTTTCGAAAAAGTTTAAATTTACTTACAGTTGGGAAAAAGCAGCAGTAAGATCCGCATATTTTTTACTGTAAAATTTCTGCATTTAATTTATATTTAATCTTGTGCAAAAGAGTAAATGTTAAATAAAATAAGAACGTTCCTTCGATGTGGCTGTAAGGTAAGACATATATTTTTTAACAAAAGAAAAATAATTCTTTCACATTAAAATACTTCTTCACGTTAAACTTAAAATTAGCTAAACAATAACTGCCACATTCACAGAAAAATCGCGTGCACTCTTCGTAACAAAAAGTTCACAAAACTCTGTCTGCAATTAATAATAAAGTTGTTTAAAATGTTCATGTTACACTATAGTTCGGCATTTATTTACTTCATACATAAACATATACATACATACATAAATACATACATATATGTATGTATGTATGTATATATGTACATATTTTAAAATTGCATTTTTCAGCAAGAATTTTGTTGTCATCTGACGACCACAAACGCCTTGGGAATTCATCACTATGGGTGGTGTTGAAGATCAAGCACAATCGGATGTGAAACTCATTAGTCAACAAAGAATATCAGTTTATTTTCACAATTAATTAAAAAATTTAAATTTTCGTGTTGAATTAATAACAATAAAATAAATAAAGCTTTTCTATTTTGCTTTAAAATTGGTCTCTTCTGGCTGGATGTGAAATTAAAATGAACAAAACAAAAAAAGTCTCTAAATATGAACATTATCTGTATTTAAAAGTAAAATCAGTAAGTAAGTCTCATCATAAAATCAGTAAGTAAGTATCAAGACAAAAAAGAGAAATTTGAATATATGACAAAAGGTTCATATCCAAAACTTCAGTCTCCAAAATGACTGAGATCAATATAAGGACCCACGCCCACTTTTAAAAACGTAAGATTATGGAATTGCAAGAGTCCAAAGCGTGCGCAAAGTTTCATAAAAATCGATTTAGGTAGAAAGAAATATGTATGTATGTGCATGAAATACAAGCCTAAAATTGTGTGGGCGTGGTCACACTTACTTTTAAAACACAAAACTGCACTTAACACTACTATACCGTGCGAAGATACGAGTACTTCAGTAAAATAAACAACACTACATACATAATACGCACTTTCTGCATCTGCTTTATTTTATATAAGCATTCACCATGTAACGCTGTTTATGATTGATGATGGCTGCTGATATACAAAGGAAAATTTTAATCGAAGAGGAACATGGTGGTGTCGTTTTATTAACGTGAGTCTTGTTTATTTAATTATCTCTATATTTGCATCATAATCTTATAGATACTTTTAAAATAGAAGCTAATTATCATAATTTGCTACACGCAATAAAAATGAAAACAAAAGAAATACCTGCATTAAAAGGTTAAATAAATACAATTCTTACACGTAAGAATCTTTAAAAAGTGAACAACTTCACTAACTAACTGTTGGCTGAAGTATAACCGTCGTATTCATAAAAAATATTTAAGGTTTATTAAGCGTTTATTTGACATATTTCTATAGGAAATTTTACACAAAGCAACGCTAAAGCACATCAGAAAAATGCGTGGTGTTGTTATTTAATGACTGTGTCGGTGACCGAGCTCGAACCCAGGACCTTTTTTTTGTAGTTTGGCTGAAGTAGTTCGCTTGACAAACGTTTTGTCGCAATTTTGGTGATTTATCTCATTATGTTATTTATGGATGGCGTTAGTAATATTAGTATGTATACCATTTCAATAAAAATTTTCATAAATTAAAAAAAAAAAAACAGCCGCCATATGCTTCTGACATTTTTGAACAGGACCTTAAAAACTCGTTGAAATATCTTTTAAGATAAGGTGCAATGGGCAACGCATATTGACATTCACTTCTAATGCGAAAAAGAAGTAACCTCACTTTGACCTGCATAGTCATGTCAAATAAAAATAAAATTCAAGATTAACAAATCTACCATCTGAGAATACGTATTTCTAGAATTGATTGCACTAAGCGATATTTATTTCACATTATTTAATTTTAATTACCGTAGAGAAATGATCGCAACTTTAAAACGGTTTTGGATTTTTTTTTTTTTTGGTTTCAACCAAAATTATCTTACACCCAATTAACCTTTTCAAACACTTTCACAAAGTGCAGCGAGTATTGGGAGATATTTTTGCTCTATCTTCTTGCTCATATGTATGTATGTATGCATTGTACATATTTTCATTTTAACGATTGTAACTTTTTTATTTTATTTTAATTTGAGTTCTCTTCAAATCAATTAAGCGATTTATGTTTGTTTGTTTTTAGGGTTCCGTACACCAAAGGTGAAATGGAACCCTATTGTTTTCGCTACTCTGTCCGTCTGGCCGTCTGTCCGTCTGCCCGTCTGTCCGTCCATCCGTCTGTCCGTCACAGTGTATTTTCTCGAGAACCGTAAGAGCTACGGACCTGAAATTTGGACACAGTGTGTAGACCCTTGGCCGCTACAACAACAAATACATGAGAGTTGGAAATTAAAGGGTGTGCCAAAACGAGCAACGAAAAATGTTAAAATCCCATGTAATATACACATACAATTGTATGTATATGCACTTGAAATTTGTAAAGTTAGTGTATTTTTATACAGACTACAACAATTAACACTAAAATTTAAAAAATTTTAATTAGAGGGTGTACCATCAGTTAATGTAATTTTGACTATGTAATTTTGATAACTTGCTGTATCTTGGAAACCGTAAGAGCAAACTTCTTGAAATTTTCAAAACCGGTAAAACAAAAAAATCTAAAAATTATAAAATCGCCAAACCGAAAAAAAATCGCCAAAATCAAAAAAAAATCGCCAAAACGAAAAAAAGCATCAAATTAAAAAAAATTTCTAAATCGAAAATAAATCGCGGAAAACCGGAAAAATCGCCAAAATGAAAAAATCGTCAAAATGAAAAAAAAAAAATCGCCAAAATGAAAAAAATCGCCAAAATGAAAAAAATCGCCAAAATTAAAAAAATCGCCAAAACGAGAAAAAAGCGATAAATAATAAAAAAAACTATTTCAGCTGAAAAAACGTAAAAAAACACTGTATTAAAAAAATGCTCAAAGCCAACGTACGGAACCCTTCGTGCGCGAGTCAAAGTCGCACTTTACTGAATTTATTTGTTTTTTTTTTTGTGAATGCATTCTGGTATAACTTTCCATCAAGATGAATCGAATGCATTTTTAGCAGACAAAAAAAAATAAAAATAAAAAAAATAACAATAAAAAAGTTAACACTCAGATCCAAAGAAAAATAAACAAAAAGTATGTGCAGAATGTTAAAACAAATAAATGAAAGTACAAAATAAACTAAAAATTTTAATTGTTCATGAATTTGGTAAAAAAAAATATATGTAGCTCACTATACATAGTTGAGTATTAGTATTTATATAATTAAGTACGTACATGCTTACATATGCATACATGTATACATATCGCACACTAAATCATAAACAGTCACAACTCAAAAAATTTCAGATGCTGAGTAGACTTGTATCGAACTCTTTCAGTAGCTCGTTTTTGGCACAAACCAATGATCAAACCCATTTAAATTACATGGGTTTGATCATTGGTTTGTGTCAAAAACGAGCTACTGAAAGAGTTCGATACAAGTCTATTGCTGAGTAGTTGCAAACAACTGTTGATACTGTACAAATGACGCAAGTATGTATGTGATATAAAAACAAGCATAACGGCATTTTATATTCTTCAAGAAGACTGTATTGCAAAAGAAATTGTTGAGGTCGTTATAGATTTTTTTAATTAACTGGTTTATCAAAAAGCAAAAGCACTTTTATAATTTTGAGTTGTGACTCTTTATGATTTAGTGTGCGATATGTAAGTATGTATATTACAAATAGGTATACTTGGTAAATGTATGGCAACATCTACAATGATATTTGTTTTACGATTTCAAGATCTTTAATGGCAGCTAAAAGATAACATTTGAAGAAATAAAAAGCAGTTAAAAAGTTTTAATTGTTTTCAATATTGCACTTTAATAAAGTTTAATTGGCTTAAAAAATTTTCAACTTTGTTTGCTAAAAGATTTCATATTTTTCTATTTAAAATATTTGAAGCGCTTAACTTAAAACAATTAAACATCCATCCATCCATACATCTGCATATTACCGATGTATTCATATAATTATAGTATGAAAAGTTTTAATTAAATAAAACATTATATGTATGTATGTATGTGTTGTCTAAAATAATGTTACATGTCGCTACCAACCATACTTGTACATATCAACGTTTATACATATACATATTTCCGCGTTTAGTTAATAAACTTTTTTTGCAGCGATTTAGATCAGCCCTGTAGTTAATTCATACAAAAGTATTATATTTAATTTAAAACTTTCGCGTAATAATTGTATTAGAGTGATTCGAAGAAAAAACTTGTGCCAGCCAGGATTAAAGATAATGTAAAAACAATTCCAAAAATATTTTTTGATGTGTAAACATCTATACGCTAGGGAGTAAAAATCTTTTTCACAATACAATCACAAATTTTGGGTAAGATGTGCGATGCGTTATCAAATCGGTGTGAGCTATGTATGTATGAGTGTATTAGTGTAATCATATGGACAACAGAGAAACTTAACAGTAGACTTGTGTCCAACAGTTCTTTTTGAACTAGTTTGAGAGCGTTTGAATCAAAAGTTGTTTCAAACCCATTTAATTTACATTGATGTTTTTGATCTGACTTGTGTCCAACTGAACGAACTAGTTCAAAAAGAACTGTTGGACACAAGCCTACTTAACAGCTGCATAGAAATACACTCAACCGAATTTTAAAGCATACCTTCAGGAGCAATGTTAATTTTAATAGAAATTGCTTGTGAAGTGTAATAGTGTTGCCAGTGGGGATAATTTTGTTAAAATGTTGAAAAGTATAAAATAAATAAAATAAATATAAATTTTGTAAATGAAAGAGCGTTTTAAATGTCAAATATTTGTTTAAAATATATATAGCAGTCTTTATAAGGAATTTATAATATTATATTATAACATACATATATTCATTACGTACTGTTGCCTTACACTGAAGCTGGTGCACGACAATTGGGTAACAATCTCCATCTCATGCCAATTATTATGGGTGGAGATTTTAATATAAATTTTGCAAAACCACAGTCGCAAGCTTTATCAAAATTTTTATTTGACGTTTTCCACTTGAATATGAGCAATTCTCCACAAAAACCCACAACTAATAATTCCGCTACTATAGATGCAGTTTTCCATAGATTTTTAAATACAGTATAGTCAAATATCTGTATCTTATGGTATCTTATTTTAGTTACCATAAGCCAATATTAAAAAAAAAATTCAATAATAGATGTTTACACATCTCCCCTGTGATCGGACTCTCATTGATTTTTTTATTTTTTGCCACTCCTACAAATACCGCCCTAGTATTTTGTTCACTGTATCGCCATTTTAGCCCGATCATAACATTTTATATACCGGTGTTCAAGGCTCCGCAAGGGCTACATTTATGTCTTTAATAATTCTTTACTACCACGTCATATTCTAGTCATGACTTTTAAAACTCGGTTCGTACTCAAGCTAATGATAAATATTTTTGAACGTCTGTTAAAATTATTTTCTTTAAAATTTATAATTTTCTTTAAAATTTATTTTCTTACATACTTTTTATAACTACAATTTGAGCTGAAAAAAAAGTCAGCCAATGTCGTAGAGTAAGTTTCAATTCATACGAGGATTTAAAAATCTTATTTTATTTTCAATTCTCTTTAAAAGTTGCTTCTAAAAACATTTTAAATTTAGTTTTGATTTTTTTTTTGGGGGGGGGGGGGGGGGGGTTTGCCATACAAATATTTCAAAAAATCACAAATGTTTGTATGGGGAACACCCCAGGGTGGTTCCAGGGGGTGTGCCAGTGGCATAGGTGGGTCGGCCCTCCAAAATTAGTGGGAGTCGGTCATACATTTTGACTCGATTGAGGAACTCTAAATGGGTCAAAGTGAGATTTTTCAAAATTTGACCCTTCGGATCAAAAGTAGGGACATCAAAATACATTTTAGAGGTATGGTTCCTTCGGCAAAGTTTCTTATTTTGATCCCTAGCATACGATTTTCCTTGTAATTTGAGCGATTTTTTGCCTCCATACAAATCGACCCGCCCTAATATATAATCAAGCATTCTTACCCCCTTATTATGAACTTTAACAAAATTATAAAGGTTGGGTTAGCCGAACGTTGCTGTTGCTGTACCGTACCGTACTGTTAGCACGTTGGTGCACTTATAGAACATTTAAAAACGTGTGTACGCTTTACTTTGTTTTGTTGTTTTAATATGAAAAAGGAACAGCTGTTTACAAAACAGTGATGGGTATTAAAAAGTTCAAATGGTGACTGTGGCGAAGAAAAAGTACATAAAATATGTAAATGGTACTAAAACTGTATTGGAGCATATACATAAAAATATATGTATGTATCTACATATGTTATACATTCATAATAAAAAAATAATATGTTCATACATACATACATATCGATGGTCACAAGTAGAAAGGTCCTAACTCGTATTTTCATGGAATTGAGTTTTTCAGTGATTCCAATACATTTCACACAAATAACACTTTTACAAGCAGTTTAACAAAGCAGTTCTACTATTTATTATTATGTGTTTACTGTCTCCTGTAAAATTACAATTATTTGAGTTAAGACCTTTCTACTTGTGACCAACGATATGTGTGTTACAAATGAAATAATTTTTACATATGTGCATAAACAATTAGAGGTTTTGATATACATATAAATATGCATATATTTATGTACATAAGTATATGTATACACATGCATATATTTAGGTATTATTTTAAGTTGTTTTTTCGCACAGATATTATTATTAATAAAAGTACCGAAAAACAGGGCCAAACTAACCCCATTCGATTTAACATACAATATTACCATCACTGTTTTACAAACGTTACTTAACAACGTTAGGAAATTCTATTTTATACAGGTTGAGACGTGCCGTCAACGTTACAGCAAATTTCGGTAAGCGTTTGCATTGTTTGCAATCAACAAAAACGATCAGCTGTTTCGTTAGCTTACGTGGACGTTCGGCTAATTCTACCTTAACAAATGACAATTTTTATATGCTAAGCAATGTAAAAATTGTCATTTGTTATAGTTTTTATTTTGTCACAGAGCTTAGAATACGGGTGTTAATTTACTTAATTTTATGAATTTATTTACTTAATATTACCAAATAAAATCAAACAAATCAAACTTATGCTTTAGTTTGTTTATTAGCAGGCCAAACTACACTCCAAGGGTATGCATAAAAGTAAAATTACAAAATTGCTAAATATATAAAATATTAAGGGTTTTCATAAGAACTCTTAAGATTGTCATTTGCGCAATTGGGCAAACTTGCGAGACTTGTTTCGTGAAGTCCCTTTTGAACTTTTGCGCAAACAGTTTATGTAAATTTGAAACAAATGTCAAAAAGTTAATTCAATAAAAATAATATAAGGGCTATTTTCACAACTTGCCTTTAGTTAAAGGTAGGACTTTCTCTGCCCGATAAATGGCTTTGAATTATAAAACCTTCATTTATTATTTTTCTATCCATTAAATATTATAATACTTATTTATTCTTATAATTACTGATAATTAATAATGAAGAGCGACCTTTAACTAAAGGCAAGTTGTGAAAATGGCCCTAAGAAAATTTCAAGCAATTTTTAATTTAAAAACATATTTCTGTACATATATATTTATATAAAAATAAAAAAAGTGTGTGTGTGTGTGTGTTGTTGCTAACAAAATGCACAATTGCACAGCTTAAGTTTACGAGTCAAAATTATTGGGCAAACTTAACAGGTTTGTGTAAATAAATTTCTATAAAATTTTTGACATTTTATTTACGAGAGTGTAAAAATGCACAACTGCACAGTTTGCGAGACTTTTGAACATTCTCATGAAAGCCCTTATTATATGATAATTGGAGCACATACATATGTTTGTATGTACATAAGTAGTATGTATGTACATACAAAATGCAATCAAAAGATAAATTTTAAATTTTTACACGCACTTTGCAACAAATCATTAAAAACATTAACGTACTCGTAAATAAGTAGTTAAACTGAAATATACAAAAGAAATTTCAAATTTAAAAGAAAAATAAAATGCCTGAAACACCTCATTTATTTTGAAAAAAAAAAAAAACTTTAGAGACATAATTCAATTTTATGATATATTACAGGGGCACAAACAAGCAATAAATTAATTAAATAAACCTGTGTGACAAATTTTTTATGAAATCGAAATACCTGGGACGTGTTACTATTTTTCTGGTAGGTATAGTCGAATATAACCACAATCTGTATTTGAAATTTTCCAAACACCTCCAAAATCTTTATTTACGGGTAAAAACAACCCGGTCTTTCGTACCCGTATGCACTTACAGTAAAAAATACTGCATAAGCACGAATCCAAAGTACAAAAGTATCGAAAAAACCGAACAAATTTGGTGAAAAAATTAAGACATATATCTGAAATTTACTAAAACAAGATATATATATATATACATATATGGTTCGAAAGGTCTTAGTCTCTTCTTTCTATATCCGTTTATAAATTTAAAACCGGTTGATTTTAACTTAGTTAGAGGTTGATAAGTGCTTACGGGTACGAAAACCAGTTTTTTTAACCGTAACTCAAGATTTTTGAGGTGTTTGGAAAATTTCAAATACAGATTGTAGTTATACTCGACAATACGTACCAGAAAAATAGTAACACTTCGCAGGTTTTTTTTTTGTCACACTGTGTAATAAAAAAAATTTATTATTAGGGCCAATCCCACGATGTCGACAACGTTCGACTTGTCGCACACTTACATTCAAAACAAAAACAAATTTTAATATTTTGTTGTTATTTTAAATGTAAGTGTGCGACAAGTCGAACGTTGTCGACATCAAGGGACTGGCCCTTAATCTCACGAAATAGCGATTTATAGATATAGATGAAAAAATTATTAAAATATGTAATGTATGTATGTATATGAAAAATATGTGTATTCAATTAACTTCCTTAAACTGTAACAGAAAATCAAATATCAGAAATAATATTTTTAATACGTTTTCAACCCCCGACCAGAAAAAGGGGTGTTATAAGTTTGTAGTGTGTGTCTTTGTATCTGTGTATCTGTGTGTCTGTCCGTGTCCATGTACAGCCCAAACGGCTGCACCGATTTTGATTTAGTTTTCTCGGTTTGAAAGGTGATTTGATTGAGATGGTTCTTAACTATGTTTGAAGAAAATCGGTCCAGGGGTTTAGAAGATGTCACATCTTTTCTAGATATATCGGGGGTTTTTAAAATTTATAATTTTTGTTATCTTACTCTTTATTTTAGTTTTTTTTTTATAACAAACACAAACTGCGAAAGTTGAAGAAGATTTGTCTGCAGAAACATTCAGAGTCCCCGGGAGGATTCGAACTTCCAACTCTCCAACTACTAGACTAATATAACTACCTGCTGGCCAAGAGGGAAAGAGATTTACAAAAAACTCTCTCTTGAGGGAAAAATGCTAAATCGGTTAAAATTTTACCTAAAATGTTTTACAGAAGAAAAATAAAAATGCTAGAATTCGAATTTGAATAGATTTTTGTTGGTAGTTTTTTTTAAAAAACTTGATTGCTTTTTAACGAAAGAATGTGCTAAAGTCTTGCAGTGAAAATGCTAAATTGCACCAAACTGTTCGTCGTCGGCATGTAAATACAATGGCCCAGCAGTGTTGTCAGATATAAATATATTTTGGATTTACACTTACGCAATACCATTTGCAGCGAATACCGAATACCGCTACTATTTTACTGCAGTATATTTGCCTAGTCTGACCATACTCTTACTTTAGAGTAATTTAAAATTGTAATAGACTAAAATATATACATATACGACCACACATGTATGTACATATGTACACGCTTATGTATGTATGTAAAAAGAAACATTTGAACTTGCCTTATAAATTACAACTTCAGCAAAGCACCACTGACCACAAATAATGTTCGTAGTATTATATATGTATTTATATACTTATATACATATTTATATAAACAAAAACAATATAAGAAATTTCAAACCAAAAGATCGACTTACCTTGAATTGAAAAGTTGAAATCTTTCTATTGATGAATGAATGAATGTTGGTGAGAAGTTGTCATGTTTTGGAAAATGATGCTGCAAAGAAATGATAACAAAGAACAACAGCATTTTGTAATAGGATATTTTGAAGACCGGAAGATTTTTTTTTTAATTATCTTGGTGGCAAACATTAAATTACACAAGTTCTAATGTTTGAAGTAATAAAATAACATTTACAAAATTTATTACATTTTTTAAAGAAAAATGCCTTTTATGTGTTAATTTTTATGTACAAAACTAAATTATTTAAAAATTTCCAATGAACAAAAATAAATTATTTAAATCAGAATTGTTCTCCAGCAATCTATCGATCATCAATCAAACAATGAATCAATTGCTGGTATAATCAAATGTAAAATTTAAAATTACGTATGTGGACTTATGAGTGGATTCTGGTACCTAAAAGGGTGTAGAATAAGATGAAATGCGTTTTTCTCAAAACTTCATTTTCACACACTAGGTCCCTTTTCTCGGAGAAGGTCACATATTTTGAAATTAAAATTTTCGCAAAACTATTTCGTTTCGCACCTGATATCAGATTTAAGTTTTTAGCTGTAGTGATGTAATGATAAGAATATGGGAATACCGCATAAGCAGGCGCATTCTTTGCCAAAAACTTTATTTTAATTTTTATTTTCATATTACATACTTTTAAGTCTGGTGATCAATCCCAAATGATAGATTTTGGTAAAAAAAAATTAAGTTCGAAGATTATGTCGCTTTAGCTTTTTTTGGAGGTTATGGCATGATATAGTGCTAAATTTATTTAATTTTAATAGGGGTTACTCCGCCTACTTTTCCTTGCTTTACAAGAGATTAAAGTGTGTGGTGCTGGGCACTTCAAACGTTTGTTAAAAAAAAGCTTAGAAAAGCTTATAAAAAAACAATTTTACACATAAATCTTACCCAAAGAGATCGTTCAATAATTACATTTTATACATTACAAGTAGTGTTTTTCATACGGGATTTCCCGGGAAGAATTTCCCGGGATCCCGCACATTTTCCGGGAAAGAAATCCCGGGAAATTTGTGCGGGAATTCCCGGGATTTTTTGATCTTGCTATGGCAACTTAATTTGTATGTACACATTCCTTGATGAGTGACGTTATTCACTTTATTAATGCGATGGTGCAATAATAAGGTGATGGCAATATCACAATAGCTAAAGCTTTACAACAACTAAGGCCGAGTTTACATCTGGCACAAATGGTTCTGAGACTTAGATGTCTTTATTTGGAAAAAGCAGAACGCGACGTTCAAAATTTAATTCTAGAACAATTCATAAAAGTGAAAAACAGAAATGAGCAAGGAAATAAAAGAAAATTACAAATAATTAATAAGTACGGTTAACAGCATTAACAGATTATTCAGTACTAAAGTCCTATTTCCAAAGAAATATGCCCTTATGCAAAAACGATTGTTAAAGTTAAAGCATGCGTTAAAACTGGTTTTGCCATACAAAATTCGTTTGTTAAACCAACTATAAGTTTAACAATGATTTTTTCATAAGGAGAATATTTTGTAAATTTATTTTAATAATACTCGTATAATTTCTTTTTTATAATATTGATATCTATGTATTATTATATAAAGAACGGAAACGGTATTATGTTTTGAATAATGTGTGTATAAAACGTTATAATTTAATCGATCTCATGAATTATAATTTGTTTTTGTTGAAATAAATTAAATTTATAAATATTTTGTATTGTTTTGTACTGGGCGGGAATTCCCGGGATTTCCCGGGAAACCGAAAAATCTTTCCCGCTTTCCCGGGAAATGAAAAAGTCCGGGAAAAGAAAAACTCTAATTACAAGCCTTAATGAACATTTAGCCTCCAGTAAGGATTATGTAGCAAAAGGTATAATTTTGTTGCCAACTGAACTGAAACCTTGGATATTAATTAGCAAGTTCCTTTTTTATTTTTAATTACAAAAACATAATGATGCTGCCCCACGTTGAGGAGCATTAGGCTCTTAAGTCAACCAGGAGTCATTCATTTCTCCTTTAAAAAAACAATAAATATTTCAACGTCATCATTAACACGATCAATAGGGTAAACAGACCTGATGTCATTCAAATAATGATGATACTTATTTCACAGTGTGTGTTCACATAAATATGTACGTGACCAAAAAAAAAACTAAAACTACGAGTAATTATACCAAACAACAGAAGTTGTATGTACATATGTATGTATGTATGTATGTATGTATGTGGTTGCAAAATAAATTCAAATGAAACTCTTACAATTTATATAAAATACCATAATATGGATATCAGATTTAAGTACGAGTAGTAAACGAAAACAATTAAACACACATGCAACAGACAAAAACTTGCACTATGCATCAAGTGTAGATGCTGCAGCAGCAGCTGTGAAAAAAAGTTAATGTTGCTACTTCTTAGTAAACACTCTAGTAATAAATTTTATTTCTCATTAATGCTGGCTGTTGCCCAGCCAGCTAATGTTGCTGCTGTTGGTGTGATTCGTACTAACTATGATTCTAGTACATATAAGTATTTCTGTGTGAGTAAACTTTGCTTTTTTTGTTTTTGTTTTTGTTTTTGTTTTTTGCTGTTGCTTAAACCCCACTCAGTTAGTGTCTTTTGTTTTAGTAACTTAAAAAAAAAACAAAAATAAAAACACATATTTTGTATATGTGTTTGTTTATATGTTTTTTTTAAAGATATACAAAGTTATTTTGCCACAAGATCTCATTTATTTGCTGCCGCTCAAGGTGTTCGCATCTCAAGACAATAACCAAAAACAAATATTCAATCAGAATTAAAAACAAAAATAAATTATAACAAAATTGTGGTGTAGTTGATAAGGAAATAAGTTCAGTTCCAAAAATAATATATTTTAATCGGGAGTGTAGTAGTGTTTAATTATTATTTGAAATATTGAAGCTGAAAAAAAGGATATTTGCAACACAAATTCTCTCTAAAGTACAATTGCAAAAAAAAACAAAAAAAATAAACACAAAAAACGCAAATAAAAATTAATTTATCTAGAAAAAGTGAGTGTTGAGAAAATGAAGATATTATTGTATCAATTAAAATACGATGTCTGTTTTTGTAATCAACAAAAAGCCAGACCAAATGTTTCAAATATGCTATTTTCATAATTTTATCCTTCCCAAAACCTTGTAGAAAGTGTGGCATTAAAATTTCAAATTTGAATATAACACTGAGTGATAGTGATAAATCACTTTTTTAATCTTAAAATGGCATCGTCGACGTCACATCAAGACGACAGTAAAAATTGTCACTTGTCTACTTTTTGTCGAAAAGAATTGACTACTATTAACATGCTAAATTAATTTAGAAAGCCTTACAGATTAGTAAGAGATTGTCAACAAGAGGCAATTGTTGCCGATAAAGATTAGACAAGTGATGTGATGTCGACAACGACATTCACAATAAGGGGCATTGATAAGTTTTTTTTTTTTAAACATTGTGCACAAAAATATTTTTGCACTCAAGTGAAACGGCGAAAAGAAGAGACGATAGTTTAGCTTTTTTAGTAAATCTAATAATTGTTTTTTTTTTAATTTTCCAGTTTTGATGACATTTTTTACAACACTGTTGGAAGTACTATTTTTTATTTTTTCAACTCCCCACTATAGAAGGTTACTGATTTTACACCAATTTTCGAAAATCGAGTTTTTATCATATTTCGACCCTTTGATAGGACCTCAGTCGATTGTGGCTATATTCGCGATGATGTGTGAGTGTTTGTGTGTATGTAAACATCTCATAGCTTGAGAACGGGCAGTGACGGATTTATGTTTGATGTCGCCCCGGCCCCATAAGATATGCTCACCTTTTTGCGCCATGAAAAGAAGAAATATCGGACAATGGGGACAAAAGTTCCCCTCAGAAAAACTAATCCCTCTGAAAAACTAAATTTTTTTCTTAAATTTTTTCATACTTTTGTTTAGCAAATGCAACTTTTAACATCGGCGAAAGCTCAAACCCCTAAACTTTAACCCAGGAGACCGTAAGATGTTATTCTCGTCCCCGCTCCTTTTTGTAGGCGGTGACAAAAATTTTATTTGAAACAATAATGTGAATATTAAAAACATGTGGTACTTATGCCTTAATATCATAAAAATTAAACTTATGAGCTTTCATTTGCAGGGGGGAGTATCTCCCCCTCAAAGCTAAACATTTTATGACCGACAAAAAGGTTCCTTACTCATATTTATCCATGCTGGATGAGAAAAAACAGAAAAAATTTTTAAATTTTCAAAGAATCACAAAACAAAAATGGCGCCAACTTGCGCAAACTTTTTTTCTTGCGTCTAAAATTAGCAATTTCAAATTTTATTGTGGTATAAAACATAATTCTAAATGTAACCTTCTTCTTGTTTTTTGTTTGCAAAAAAAGGTGTATATTTTTTTTCTTTTTAAATTTTAAACTAATCGTTTTAACATTAATATTATAGAGATAATTTGTTTGTTTTAATACTAAACATAGCTTTTGATCAAATCTATCAACAAAAAAAATCATATAAACACGTTAAAACCGAAAAAATCATTAACAAGTATTTATACAAAAAAAAATAAAAAAACCTGATTACGACCAACTTTGAACCGTTAAATATATATGAAAAATCATAGGAGAAACCTAAATATAAAACTCATGTAATTTTCTTCACTTTCCTGACTTTTTATTTATTGTAGTTCAGTCAATGGACAAATAGTCCTTACAGACTAAGAGCTCTCAGAGCTACAAATCACAACTAAAAGCCTTCAAAATTTACAATATGATGTAAAATTTTTTTGTGTCTCGAACTGCGTACTTAGTTCATAAAATTTCTTGAAATTCATTTTTGCCTTTTCGTCCAGCATTTTGGCTCAAATACTCCTCTGTGAGCCGTGCCGGTCACATGCCAGAAGTCATATTTGTTTTATTTATTCTCTCGAATAAAGTAAATTTCATTTCAATTTAAAAAATTCATCTTTGTTTTATTACATTTCAAAGTTCTATACATCTATTAAAAAACACCCTTTATTTGGTATTATTTTTAATACAGATTTGCAACTCCTACGAATACTTTTACAAGTACTTTTTTTATTTAAAAATTAAAAATTAATTATATTCAAATTATTAACAAACTTTTAGCATTTTAAATAAATTTTGATTTCACATCATTCTCAATTGGAGAAGAAACTTGTGTGTAGTTGTTGTTGAGTAAACAAAAGACTTAAGAAACATACACCCATTGTATCATAAATATATGTGTGTGTGTGTGTGTGTGTGTGTGTGCTACACCAGGCTTGTTGCTTAAGTCTTTTTTGTTTATACTACGTCACGCGTATCTAAATGAAGAATCAAATCGAATACATAATCGTATTTTTAGAAAAGCAATTCTTTGACCAAATTATGGATTTAAGCCAGATTGTGTGTTGCTTGTTTAAGTTCTTTGTTACATTTCGAATTTCGCACTTTTGTAAAATATTTTTATGGCTTTCCATGTCACCTCTTCCTATTTAGGTAATAACAGATATCAGTTCCTTTTATGCATGATCATACGTATGATATTTTAATGACTTAACATAATTTTTAATAGTTTTTTAATGGCTTGCATACAATTTTGTTGACTATTTATATATATATTATACAATATATTTCATTTTAAACCTTTGGAATTTGGGGAGGGGGTGGGGCAGATATGTAAAGTAATTTTTACAACTGGTTCATTTAAGGTTAAACACATACATACGAGTACATACATACATGCTCATATGTAAGTGGGAGAACACTTTAAAAGCTATTTTTGATAGTGGTTTGCAAGCAAACTACAGTAAATGAGTTTTAATGATTTCTAAAAGTATGTTTTTAAGCGCATGCTTATTTTGTGCTTTTAGTATTTATAGATAAATGAGGAATTAAGCAGAATTTCAATATTTAAATTTTGCATCGATTTTGTATAATTTGATTAAGATTTCTTATGCTAATAAAGTATATTTAAGGACAGTCCTTCATTTAGACAAAGAATTATTAATTTTAATGAATGATATTTTTGATTAAAAGTAAGCTAATGAATTCACACATTTTATACATACAAAATGTCTCATTCCACTTACAAACTTCATTAGGTAATTATTTTATAAATCAATTTTCAATTCATATGTCAGGTAACAATTGCATTGAGTTAAAGTTATACTTATCCTTAGATCCTTACGGATCCCTATTGTTTTCGCTACATGTCCGTCTGTCCGTCCGTCCGTATGTCTGTTTGTCTGTATGTAAGAGCTAAAATTTTCCCAGAATATATAAAACTTTCGCCGCTGCAACAACAAATATATGATAGTTAAAAATTAAAGGGTTTTCTAAGGCCAACAACGAAAAATTTTGAAATCTTAATGTAATTATACAGAAAGGTTCCAGCTCATTACTTTTTTTTGGAAATCGAGATTTTTGCATTTTTTGATACATTAGATGTTTTTCTATCGAAATATACAAAAAACTCGATTTTAAAAATATACTCGTATTGAGTTTGTGCTATTCTATATTAAGGTAACGATATGTAGATATATATGTGCCTTTAATTATGAAAGTGGTCTAAGTCATATACTTCTCTGGTCGAGATATTTAGTAGGTTACATTTTAACAAATTAAAAAGTATTTTTATATTGTGCAGCATTTTAGTTTAGAGTTTTAATAGTATCGATTTATATAAATTTATTTAATATTTTTTAAATTTTTATTGAAGTTTTTCAAAGATTTATTTGATATTTCGAACCAAAAATGTACATGACATGATATATATATATATATATATATATATATATATATATATATATATATATACATATATATATATATATATATATATATATATATATATATATATATATATATATATATATGCACTTTAAAATTAGTTTATTATTTTCTACAACAATTAACACTGAAATTTAAAAATCTAAATTAAAGGGTATAGTATCAATTAATGTAATTTTGAATTTGTAGATTTGACAACTTGCTGTATCTTGGAAATCGTAAGAGGCAAACTCTAGAAATAATAAAAAAAAATCGTATCTGCCACTAGGCAATCCTTCCCTTTCGATTGTACGTCAACGTTCAGTTTATGCTCCGCTAAATATTTCTCACATGTTTTTTATTTAAACCCAAAATTAAATACCACTTTATACAAAATGATTTCTTTGTGAACATCATACTCGTAATAGAGAATTACACACATAATTTTCAATATCATATTTCAAAAGTTTTTTATCTTTATAATTGAAAACATTACAAACTTTAGTTACGTTTTTTTATGTTTTACACACAACAACCACTTTAAGAATTTAATGAAAACCATAAATTATTCTTGATTTAAAATCTTAATCAGAAAATATTTTATGACAAAATGGTTATTTTTAACACTGACTATTAATGACTTGTAATTGCGTAGAAAGAGATGAGCAACCTTTTTGCAAGAAAGAAGAGGCCGGCCCGTCATTTAGAATTTCATAAGATTTGCGAAAAATAAAAATAAAAAAATTATATCTATCAAATAAACATGTATGCTGCAAGTGTTAATAATATGTTTAAGTTTATATTTTCCCGAGTTTTTTCAATCGATAAATTCCTTTTTGTCTTGAAACAACGGATGTTCTTCTTAGAGATTAAGAGCATTAAATTGATATAAAACATATTATAAAGACAAATACTGCACTATTTTTGGTAGAAACTTGGCTTCATTTTCACATTTATGCGATCTGACATTTTTTCTTAAGATTTTTATTTATAAAAAAAAATTCTACATTCTTCTAAATGAAAATTGTGCCATTATAAGATCTCAAGGTTTGTGCAGAGCATGAAAAAAGTATGGTTTTAAGTACTTTTTGAGTATAGGTCGTCAAACAACTATGAATGCGTATAGCTAAAAATAAAAAACACTAATTAATTTTAAGCCAAGTAAGCATAACTATAATCATCTAACAACTATGTTTATGCACATTTTCTAAATTATGCAGCACAAACAACTATAACTAAAATGTATAGACTGTGCGAGCTATAATGACAACCATGAGTATAAAAATACTCTGACTATTAATCGGCTACACATACGGGGCTATTTTATTTACACATACACATAAAGCATGTTGTCAAACAGCGACACACACACCCACACATTTTTCATTCCATTTTATATACACAAATGCATGTATACATACCGTAGCGAATGAAGAATAAATATCTCGAGCATCATGCGTATTATTTTTTGGTCCGGTTAAATATCCATAGCCTGAGTATAAATATAGTCAGGCTTCAATTATGGGAGAGAGTCAATGCGTTTGACATACGTGCCTTTTTATTTTTAGTTGTAGTTGTAAACGCAGTAGAACGCTCTTGTATGTTGAAATCGACTATAGTCCTAGTTGCTTGAGAGAAAATATGTGAGCGTATATATTTATACGCAGTTTCTAAAATTAAGACTATTTACTTATGTATAGTTGTTTGAGTACTCATTGTCATTCTCTGGTGGGAATCGGTTGGGTAGACGGTTTTGAAATATTATATTTAATTTTAAAGGGCGAGGACTCGCTCAACTTTATTAATTAAAAATTGAGCGCAAAGTGTGTGCAAAATTTCGATAAAAAAAACGCTTGGATAGAAGTAAAAAAAGAACGTTTTTAACCCCGATAAAACTTACAAATGGCTTAAATGTCAAACGCGCTGTCAGACTAAGATCGTGTTTTGACATTTATAAAACTATGCAACAAATGAACGCTTTTGAAAAAAGTCAGTGTAATTAGTTTACTCGGGCGAATCATCAACGATTCAACAGTGCTACCAAATTATCTAGATTTACTTTAAAAATCAGTCATAAATTCGCACTATTAATGGACGACTTCATGATTTTTATAGCGCTCATAATCGTCCACCTGAACTGCCCATAGGTTTCATACTACATGAGGCAATAACAGCAATACGTCGACGAAATGTGCGCACTGAAGAGAATATCGCGCCGCTGCAAACGAAAGTATGGAAGAATATAAAAATTTATCTATTAGTCGGGGGGGTCGCAGGAATTGACAGCATGGCCTAAACTCATTTAAAATCCAGCTGGTGCAGGAATTAAAGCCACGTGGCCATCATACGCATCGTTTTTTTCGCCGATAGGGCTCTAGGAAAGTTGGAAACTGATCCTATGTTTTATCGCAAAATTGATTCCTGCGCTAGGGCTCATTTTTGGCTTAAAGTATTTGCAAATAAGCAAAATTATTGCATATGGAGTGAAACCATTTGACAATTGACCCTAAATATGACAAAATATATATAGAGTGCAATCTTCGTTAGTAAAAAATAAATTCAATTAACTACGAGGGCGGTTCGAAAACTTCTTAGCCTATCAATGAAAGAGAATAGTTAGTTTTTCAAAAATATTTTTATTTTTCAATATAATCTCCTGAAACTTCAATAAACTTAGTCCAACGCTTTTCTAGTAATTCTATCCCTTGATTAAAATAGTTTTCACCAAGGTCTTCAAAATAGTGGTTTACAACTGTAATTGCATCTTCATTTGAGGTAAAACGCTTGCAAGCAAGGAATTTTTTTAGATTTGGGAACAGGTAAAAGTCACTTGGAGCCAAATCAGTAGAATAAGGTGGGTGGTCAATTAACTCGTACTTTAATTCGTTGATTTTAGCCATTGTTAAAACACTCTTGTGCGGTGGTGCGTAGTCTTGATGAAAGATAATTTTTTTGTGTTGTAAGCCAGGACGTTTTTCTCGAATTTGTACATTTAATTGATCCAAAAGGTTGCAATAGTACTCTGAATTTATTGTTTTACGCTTTTGCAGATAGTCAATCAATAAAATACCTTTGAAGTCTTAAAAAACCGTTGCCATAACCTTACCAGCCGATTGAATTGATTTTGCCTTCTTTGGGGCACTTCCTCCAGCTTCAGTCCATTGTTTGAATTGTTCTTTTGTCTCTGGAGTATAGTGGTGGATCCATGTCTCATCAACAGTTATGAAACGACGCTTAAAATCCATTTTATTTCGCTTAAAACGATCCAAACAAGCTTGAGAAATGTTCATTCTTATGCGTTTTTGGTCGACTGTTAACAAATGCGGCACCCATCTTGCAGAAAGCTTGTTCATCTGTAGTTCTTCATGCAAAATTAAATGGACTCGATCATTTGAGATGCCCATGATATTAACTATTTCACGCACTTTTATTCGTCGATCATTTAATACCATATCATGCACTTTGGCTACAATTTCTGTTGTTGTTGCTGTTTTTGGACTTCCACTACGTGGTTCATCTTCAATGCTTGTACGACCACGTTTAAATTCAGCAACCCAATTTTTTACTGTTGCATATGAAGGAGCACTTTCACCTAACACATTCACCATATCATTATGAATTTCTTGTCCCGATAAACCTTTTTTATGTAAATATTTAATGATGCGTGGTGCATTTCTAATATTTCCATTGTTAAAAAATCGCGGATGCGTCTTTTGTGAACACCTGTTTCTATATGAAGGAGTTGCCAGATCGAAACAAAATTTAACACGTGTTCATAGCAGAGATGGAAGTTTCCAAAACACTTAACTTTTTTCTGTTTATACCGCGCTTTTTGTGATAGGCTAAGAAGTTTCCGAACCGCCCTCGTATAGATGGAACCACATCTTGTGCAACACAATCTTGATGAAGTTTCCAAAAAAAAAAAAAAATTATAATTAAAAACTGCCAAGATTCAATGAGGTAAATTTACATAATTTATAGTCATACATAGTTAACGTATACAGAGGCTAAAATACTACAGCAAAATAACCTCTGGCAAAATTATATGTACGAGTATGTATGTGCATATAAAGTACCAAATTACATACATACATACAAACATAAATACGTACATATTTGTTAAGAAACGTTAACAGCTCAAAGGTTTATGTCAAAAAACTCAAACAGCAGCTTTAATGAGAATGACAACTACTTAAAAAAAGGATTGTAAAAACAAAACTTAAATAAGAGTTTGCTTCAAGCAATTAGCAAAGCTAACAAGAAAAAAAGTCAAGTAGACCACCATGCACATACTCATGTAAACACATAACTATTTATACCTCTAAACTACACAGTAGACACTCGCTAAACTTAATTTGTACTTATAAGACTTGTAAAGAAAAAATTACACATACATAGCTTAATATACACAAATATAAAAAAAAAATGTTAACCAAAGTTTACCATTTCAAAAACTTCAGAAACTTTGTTGTACATAGTACTTGTATTAAACAGCTTAAGCATTTCAGCAGGATTAAATTTGTCACGACAAATTGAATTATTTTTAAAGTGTGTGTTTAGTCTAAGAAGTGCTGCCAACAAGTCGTATTGTATTTTGGCATAGCTGTTAAGTAATGATTAGTAATCGTAGTGATTACTAATTTGATTACTTTTTTTAAAGGTGAAGTAATGATTAAATTACGATTACTACTAATTGATTACAATTACTAACACTGGAAAAGTAATCTGAATTACTTAAAATTACTAAAAATAATCAAAAAGAATCAAAAGTAATCAAAAAATAGTCCGATTACTTTTTTATTTATTTATTTATTTATTAATTTCATCTACAGAATTTAATTCTTACAGATTACTACAATATGTACATGTTCAGTTATAATATTTAAATAACATATTAACTTAAAAATTTCATAACTTAAATTAAAATTTAAAGGAAAAGGATTACTTTTGATTCTTTTTGATTATTTATTAAGAATGAAAAGTAATCTTTGAAAGTAGTCGGACTACTTTTTGATTACTTTTGATTCTTTTTAATTATTCTTAGCAATTTTAAGTAATTCAGATTACTTTTCCATTATTAGTAATCGTAATCAATTATTTATCAGCAATTCTTTTGAAGGCAAATTTTCATTCCGCAATCGAAAAAAATCTCCCCAATTTGGGGACAAATCCCCTAAACTGGCAACGCTGGCATATAATAAACTTTACTTTCTATTCAATTACTAAATTCAAAAAATCAAATAATATTTTTATTGAAATTGGACCTACCACAGAATTCGCAAAACTAAAATTCGTGTAAAAGTTAAATAAAATGAAAAACACATTTTTACTTTATTAAAATAACTAGCTTTTAGCTGTGGCTACGCTCCCGTTGATATACTTAAAAAAATACATAAATCTTAAACAATCAAACCGGAAACGAAAATTACCCTAACCAAACCAAAAATGTTTTTTCGAAAGAATTCGCACCAAATATAAAAAACCCTATTCCGAAACGGATAAAAAATATCCTATATTTGACGCTGGTAATGTAGCTTTCTATTGCTGAAAGAATTTTTAAAATCAGTTTAGCGGTTTGGGTGTGAAAGCGTAGCAAACAAACAAAGTTACTTACTTTCACATTTATTTATTTATTATTTTAGTAGTATTACTAAGAATTTACTATACAGGTATGTTCTGAAAATCGCTGTGATTTCAAATCACATGATTTCAAAAGTAAACTAATAATAGCTGACTTGATAGTGGGTTTTTATTGCGTTTAAAGTTTTTTTCATTTATAATATAATATTTTCTTTCAACTTCCAAAAATTATAAATCGCGAAATTTACAAAAGCAATGATTTTTTTTTAAGAGAAGTAACACTCAGGCAATTAATGCCTACTACTATTACTGGGTGTTACCTTCTTTAGGAAAGGGAAAGTGATAGAGAAGACAGGTGGTGAAGGAAAAGATAGAGGAAAGCTTCATTCTTTTACAACTCTGCTTTTTGCACGTTTTTTTTAATAATGCAGTGTTGCAGCGCCTCTGATGTTAAATGAGGCGTATTCATTTTTGAAGCTGTGTTTTTGTAGCCATTTTATTGATTATTTTACTTCGCCGATGATTCTGCTACACAACGAAGGCGGGCGCTCTGATGTTACATTAGGATTAGTATCTGCTGAAGTCGTTATAGTTCAGTGACCAGTGACTATGCCTTTATCACTTGAACTTTCCTACAACAACTGATACAAAGGGACACTAATGCACATCAGAAAAATACGAGGTGTTGTTATTTAATGACTGTTGGATACAGGAATTGAACCCAGGACCTTCGGTTTTGTAGTCAACGTGCTAACTACTTCAGCCAACGCCACCCTCAAAATGATTTAGCTTTTATTAATTTTTTTAAATCATCGTGATTTTTCATGTCGTGATTTGCAGAACAGACCCGATAAATTCATCAAAACAAATAAAGAAAACAAAAACTTATCATAACTTTTTCCTATGTGCTTCTAATTTCTGAAAATTTCAGTTATAACAGAGCTATAACTTATGAGTGTCTACTGTAAAAATTAAAAAAAAAATGAGCCAGAAAACATTCATCATCAAACGTACATATTAACTAAATATACAATGTATAAACTATTGATGTAATGTGATCCGTGCGTTTAATGTTTAAACCCGCATTAATTAATCACTGTTTATCTTGAGTAGAAAACATTTTTATAGATCTCATAAAACGATATGATTTTACAGATACATAAAAATTTTAACACAAAAAAGTTAGTGTACATATGTACATACATATGTACATATCCACAATATATGTTCATTAAGCAAATGAACTTTTAAACGGACAGCTTGAACACACGTTAGCGCCACTTATTAATTTAAGGCGCCTTAAAACGGGCGTTGACTGGTGCTAAAGATAAAATGAAGGTGAAAAATATAACGATTGCTAGTAGCAAGAAGATGCTGCTCATGCGCGTAAGACTTTCAGTATAAGAAAAAACACAAAAAATAAATAAAAAATGCTGCAGATGTTTTAGTTATTTAATTTTTTAAATAAATAAAGTCCATGGTTGGTTAAATATATAAATCAATTGTTATATTTTTGCTTCAGTCAAAGAGAAATTAATTCTTGAACATTTTGTTACATTAATTAAATATCTGATTGAAAAAAAAAATTGCTCGGTTAAAATTACATAAACATAAGAAGGTACATACTTCAATAAAAAGGGCAAAATAGGTTTGATTTTTTTCTACGAATTTTTAAGCATAGAGGAGCATCCTCCACACGGAAAAATGTCTTTAGCAAAGATTATAAATATGAAAGAAATTCTGTAAATTCCAGGAAGATCGATTAACTGCTCAGATCAATAAAAATAGGGTCGCGATAACAAATATATTTTGTATATGAGGTGCCCCGCCCACTTTTTAATACGACCGCATGATGCTCATGTACATGTTTTCAATAGTTAAACACACACACACATATACAATAACATATGTTATGCTCGTAAAACTTAAGTAGGATTTAAGTTTACAATCGGCCTGCCCACGATGTTACCAGAAATCGTTCGATCGATAACTTGTATTCACGGTTGCCAGATTTGACGATTTATCGTCATTTTGACGATTTTGGGAGGCAAAAATAGCATTTTGACTACTGGACGATTTTCGCCTTCAATTTGACGATTTTAAATAATTATAAATCAACACCTTTTTTCAGAACTATAAAACAATTTTGAACTTGACCAAGAACTTGACAGCTTTTGCTAGGAAATGCAATCAAAATAAGGAGTAAAAAGCAATCAATGATAATTTTTGTATCATAATTTGGGAACTAAATGGATTTTGATAAATTATGTTTACATAATTTAGCAACTGGAACAACAGAAATACAAAATTTATATGGTCAAATGTAAAAACAACTTGAAAATGTTATGAATAATTTTTTTAAAAACAGACTTGCTTGAGTGTGATCATTTAGATTTGGTGGATTATAAAGATGAAAATAATTATTTAGACATTAAAGAAATTTACTTGGGAATATATGCCAGGGATATATTTGCGGATGCTAATGTTAATCAAATTTAAAAATGTGTAATAAGATTTTAATAACATTTGACTTGAAGATGAATTCCAAGCCTTAAGCTTAATTGATCCCTACAATACTATTATAGAAAATAAAAATTCTTTCTACGATATCCTAAGAATTTTGTCACTTTGTTGAAGAATGTTAAAGGCAGGATTGAATCTGAATTCAAACAATTAAAGTTATTAAAATTCCCTCATACACTTCAAACTTTTAGATTTTTTGAAAAGAAATATCAGAAATGAGGAAAGTGACTTAAGGGCCTTTTAATTCCCACGTTAAGTAATTTTATACTGCGTTAACTAATTTTATTTTATTTTTACCGCAATCTTCAGCAAATATAGAAAAAAGAGTTTTTAGTATGAGAGTTAACTTACGAGTAAACAAAACCAAAGTAAGAAATCGGTTGATTATATCTTCTACAAGCAAATTTGGATACTAAGGATCATTTAAAATTAAGAAATTGTAATTGCTTTGAGTTGAAAACAGTAACTGATCTAATATAATTGTTTAAATCCAATATATATGTATGAACAAGTGTATGTTGTATTGTTGACGAATTTTTGACGTTCTCGGATAATTATTTTGACGATTTTTCGCTCGAAATTTGACGAATTTAGCCCTATATCATCTGGCAACTATGCTTGTATTGTAAATAACAACAACATTAGAAAATTTGTTGTTGTTTTCAATGTAAGTATTCGATTGAACGATTTCTGGTGACATCGTGGGACAGGCTAAATGTTTGGCATTTAAGCTTCATTTAAATGGCTCTCAACTTTGTACTGAAAAAAATTAATTCGGTACTTAAATGACATACATATGTATGTACATATAATTGAGAACTCAATTATTGGGCCTTATTACGCATATATTTAAGTTCTTTTTAGTATTTGACATAAATGTCAAGTATACTTTCATTTTATTTAACTTAATGTACTTCATGTTCTATTGTCTGATTGTTTACTGCTATGATGTGAGTAACGATGCCAAATTATTATTGAAATTTTACTATTCGTGGGTTGACGAACTTTTATTTAAACACTCACAATTTTAGTATTGTTAAGGCTTTGAAAAAAAACTTGCCTTTGATTTGTAATGAAACAAAAATAGGTTAGGGTTTTGTATTTTTATTACACATACATATTGTTAATTGAATATAGAAAGGCCCTAACTCGTTATCTTTTTTTGAATTCGAGTTTTTTTTTGTGTATTTCGATAGTAGAACGAACATCTAATGTATCGAAAAATGCAAAAATCTCGATTTAAAAAAAAATGAGGTAAGGTTTTTCTATATTAAGGTAACGATATGTACGTTCGTTTCAAAACTAAGAAGACAAATACATAAGAAATTATTGAACTTCAAACATTCATCATTTTCTGCAATTTTCGATATTCTGCGTATTTTTCATCATATTCTGCAATGATCTTTCGTTTCTTGTGTTTTTTTGGATATTCTGTGTATAAATATTCTTTTTTTTTAATTCTATACTCTTACTGAATAAATAGGAAATTAATTGGATCCAACATTAATTCAGTTTGATGTTTTTGACGTCCAGTTCAAACGTCTTAGTATTATTATAGTATGATTAATGACATGCTCATTCCAAATGACTTAAATAGAAGATACTCGTAGATTTTAATGCTTTTGATGAGGAGAATTTTTATTTAAAGCAGTGTGGGGCAGACACAATACACTTTCATATGTCTCATATGTGCTTCCTATACACGCGTGCACAGGATTTCAAAAATCTGCCCGACACTGATTTAAAGTGTCAATTAGAGATTTCTTATGATTTCTTAGTATGTAATACCACAACTATAATCAGCTAATATTTACATTATACGAGTACATAATTGTAAATTCCTTGCAAAATTCTGGAAAAGTGAATTTTTAATTAACAATATGTGTATAGTTAGACAGAATTTACATCATGAAATTTTTCATGAAATTATTTGCCTCAAACTTATTTTCTTTGTTACTCATAATGGAGGCGTGGAGAAACAAATTAAATGAAAACTAGTAAGAGTGCTAAATAACCAAAGAAATAACTAGTTTTATTTAATTGGTTTTATATATCACAAAAAGTGTACGTTGCCCTACCCTGGAATCACCTTTTAGATTTTTCTGGTTCCTTATACCAATCTTGTTCCTTAAAAAATATATAAAATATGTTAAGCGAACAAAGAAAATAAGGAATTTAGAAAAAAAATTAGTTTTATTTAGTTAGTTTAATATTCAAAAAAAAAAAAAAATCGAGTTTTCCAGCTCTGGAGTTTTTATTATTCGAATTGTCTATACCAAACTTTTCTTTTCAAAACATAAAATAACTATATTTAATTTATAAAGAAGAAGAAAAAAATTAATTAGACCTGGTTAATTTTTTTTATCACAAAAAGTGTAAGTTTCCCAACCCTGCACAGAAAAAACTAATTTTCCATTTCAAACACAAAATTCTCTGAATCAAATATCAATTTTTTCAATTTAGGTCCTACAAACAAATTTGTAAATTCAAATACAAAATTTTGTAATAATTTGTTTGAAAAATAACTTTGTTGAGTAAAAAAAACAAGCCACGACGTTTTTCGGCTTCTTGTCCGAGTTCACACGTATACAACACGAGCATTTAAAGAAAACAACAACATCAGCACATGTCCACGTTGAGTCAATGAACAAGCAAGGAAAACACCAACACAAGCAAATGAAATTAAATGATACAGTTTTTTATATAAAACAAAATTGAAACAAATAATTTACTGGAACAGTAAAAATATTTACCAAAACTAAATTTTATTTCAAAACACACGTTTGTTTGAAATTTTTTTGCGAATAATTTTTTCTGTGTGGAATATTCCTTTCAGATTTTTCTGATTTCTTACACCAAAAATTTTTCTTTTAAGACTGTAAGATATGTTTAATTTATAGAGAAAACGGTAAAATTAGTGTTAGTAGATTATTTTTATATAACAAAAAAAGTTAAAGTTTTCCAACATAAAAATTAGTTTTATCTAGTTACTTTTATATGGCAAAATCAAGTTTAAGTTTTCCAGCTCTGAAACCATCTGTTCGATTTTGCTGATTTTTCAATACCAATCTATTTTGGACCATTTCTGACACACAAGTCCAAGAACGAAGTCTGTAACTTCTCTGAGAGCTTCGGAAACCCGATTTCACGTACACCAGACGGACGGACAGATGGACATCGCTTATTCATCTTCCCTGTGCATAAGGATTCAGGATTTATATATTTTATGTGTCGCATATTAATGTTATGGAAATTACACACGAAATGACAAAGCTATATACATACATATACCCTTTTCCATTTTTTGGTAAATGCTTCAGAAATTCACACAATTTTCCTTATGACAATTTCTTCTCTGGCGATACTATTGACAAATAGAAAAGGTTTCTTGCCAACAAATTTTTCTTTACAAAATTAATTTTGTAATTCTAAGTACTGAAATTAATTTTTAATTGAAATTTGTTTGCTGGTGGTTAAGCATGTCTATATGCATTTCCTTGGAGCTTTGCCAAATCATCAGTAGACTTCAACCGCACATATTTTGAAACAGTCCTAAAACTCTTATCTTATGCACAGACTTTCAAAAACCATTTGAAAAAACAAGTAATAGTATTTTTGAAAAATCACAAAAGATCAAAATATAAAAGAAAATAATTAATTTGTTTTTTATTTCTTTTTTATTTCAGCATGTCATACCCACAACAAATCACACTACTTTTAGTCACATTTCTAATATTTCTTGCTACACCCGCCTTTCTAGTCAATGCCTACATTATTGATACCAATAAAGTAACAGATAAATCGCTGCCAGCATCACCTCGTTTATCATCAAAAGTTATATTTCAAAGTCCAAGTATGGAGAATATTTACAAGGAGCTGATTGTTTCATCTAAACCTTTAAATTTGCGCAAATATTTGAATCGTCCAAAGACCAAAAAGACTAAGAAGGACTCCCAAATCTTCTACATCCCCATTCCACCACTACCGTATCGCTTCATTCCCGGCATTGGCTACGACTTTCAACCAATGAAAATTCAACCGCTGCTCGTCGATCCGCCAGTTACTGTTACCACGGAGCCAATGAAATACTCGAGCTATAAAATTCCAAATCCCTACAAACAGTATCAGCAACAATTGCAAATGTCATACTACAAGCCAATAATGGCAACACAGCAGAGTTATAAAATACCAACTACAGAGCCACCAACACCACCACCAGCATCACCATCACCATCACCATCAGTTCGAAAGTCACAAAAAGCGGAAAGCAAAGTTTTTCGCGCAGATCGTGATAATTATTATTTTAATGGCCGACCATTTAGACTGCAAGTAGCACACGCTGGCCCAAAATACAATTTAACACCTCAAAATTCAAAATCATCTTTTTATTATGATAAAAATATTGTTTATTAATTTATTTCTTTTAGTTTTTTTTTATAAAAATATACATAAACGTAAGAGAAAAATTATTTTAAGAGTTTTACTTAAAGAACGAATTTACTTAAAGAAGTTAAAGTTAATTATAGTGGATTAGGCTGATTGCCTGTTTACAAAACACGAACAGCAATTTTCATTGAAAGTCCTAATTTACACTAAGCAAGTATTATTGCTAAGCTGATTAGTTTGTAGGAGAGAGAGAGAGACGAGGGGAACATAAAAGTTTCTTTTCCCCTCGTCTCTCTTTTCTAAAAAACTAATCAGCTTAGCAATAAGAATTGCTGAGTGTAAATTAGGACAAAGCAAGGATTGAATTTCTCAAAAAATTTCTAAGCCTTGGAAAATTTATTTAGACGGGGTCAAGCACGTCCAAGATGCATTTCGTTACTTATAAGGCAACTCATCACCAGAGTCCATACAAAAACTGTTATTTGTTAAATTAAATATTTTATTCAGTCTAAAGCTTTGTATAGACGGTTGTCAGGTCTTACAATATTAAAATGTGCTAAAAATTTCTTACAATTTTTGTCTGACATCGTTGCCAGAAAAAGCATTGTGCAGTCCGTTGCAAGACTAGCAGCTGACAACAAATTGTCAGACATCTTACAATAGCGTGAACGCTTTGTAAAATTATTCCCAGATATTTGTCAGACATTTTAATATTGTCAGATGTGCAAAGTTTATGCATCTGACAATGGCGTCATTGTAAGAGAGTTCTTTCTATGGGCAACACTGCACACGCTAGATAAAATCATTGCAATTGCTTCTTTATGGCCCTTAATAATTTATATTTTCACTTCTTACATTTAACACACCCGGAAACGATTGATATTTAACAATTTCTAACAAATGCTTTGAGTCTGGCAACGCATAACAACAGATCTGACAAATTTTGCATATGACAACTGTGTGAACTAGCAATTTTTTTAATGACGATTTTGTCAGATAAATTTATTGTCATACAACCATCTGGCAATAAATTGTAAGATTTTCTGACAAATTTGATACAAACGTGTGAACTGACAATCCACCTTGTGCTGAAAATATTCTAAGATCTGACAATCGTCGTCGTCGTTTATTCGACTCGAAATACGCAATACGGGTGATTATATAATTTAACACTCTATTTATTTAAACCAATAAAAAAACAAAACAAAACAAAAAAATTTCAATTCTTCGTATCATATTCATGAAAGTTATAATAAATTAAAATCAAAATGTTTCGAGCCATAACTTTCTACTCCTCCTCATCACTTATTATGATTTCTATCGAACGTTTTGATCGTACTTGTTCAATCAAACCGCGTTGGAGCGAAAACTTATGTTAAAATAATACGCGTTATGGGAGGGTTATACGCGTTATTGGAATACGCGTTATAGGAGGGTTACCTGTATACCAAATTGGAGAATAGACCCCATAGTAAAATATTAAAACATTATGCCAGCAGACATGCTAGCGTGTCTTGTGAATACCCCCAATTTGTGATTTACACATGCATTTCTCTCTAGGGTTAAGCTTTATCGAATGGATTTGATTTATATTTCTTATTGCAATTTATAGTTCTTGAAAAATTTGATGCTGAGTGATTTGTTAGTTATTTATTGGACTAGTTAAAAGAAGAGTTCGTTTTAAGAGGTCAATACTCTGCAAACCACAAAATAAAATTTCTCTTACTAATCTTGTTGATCCTAATCAAATGATTAAATGAACGATATCAGTATTTGATTGTATTTCCATGTATGGTGCCAATATTTTAAACTAAATTTCAAAGAATTTAAATTTCGCTACAATATGTAAATTAATAAATATGTACATGTATGTATGCATATGTATTAATGATTAAGAAACTGTTCACAAAACTAAAATTAACGGCCTGGCCCACGATGTCACCAGATATCGTTCGATCGACAACTTGTATTGCAAACAACAATAACTTTAGAAAATTTATTTTTGTTTGCAATACAAGTTGTCAATCGAACGATTTCTCGTGACATCGTGGGCCAGGCCGTAAATTAAATGAAGAAGAAAATCAGATCAAAACAATTTGTTGACAAAATGCTTCAATTATCATTTTAGTATGGAACTTTTTTCTATTATTTGGTACATATATAGCATACATATGTATGTGTATCTATATGAAGTTCTTTTTTGAACTACCAATGGGCTTTTAAGGTCATTACAAATTTAAATAAAAGTCTATTTAAATTTTTTAATGTCATCCTACATTTCGTTGGACAGTCCCAACTTCTTCAGGAATGTTTAATCTTATTTTTCTATTTAATCTGATGACACAGAAAAAAAAAATTAATAAATATTAAGTCACGATATTCTTTCGCCACTGTTGTGGAATGTAGCTCTAAGTCCCGTGCTGCTATCTCTAGAATCGCGGGATGCAAAATGGTGGCTTATGCTGATGATGTGTCAATAGCTGTAAGAGGAAAATTCCTCACTTCTCTAAGGAACATACTACAGGATGATCTTTCACATTTAACAAGATGGGCGGAGAAACGAGGGCTCGCCGTTAATCCTAATAAAACGGAACTAGTCCTCTTCTCCAGGAAGTATAAGATACCTGTTTTCCGACATATCACTTTCAATAATACGGAGATAAAAGTGTCCAACACTGCAAAATATCTCGGTGTTATTCTTGATTCAAAGCTGAGTTTCAAAGCTAATATTCTAGAGAGAGTGAAAAAAGCAACAATTTTACTCTATCTATGCAAAAAAATCCATTGGGAAAAGTTAAGGTCTTACCCCAAATATGGTTCAATGGATCTATATTGGAATAGTACGTCCAATTCTCAGTATGGGATCACCATGTGGGGGCCGTCCCTGTAGAAAAAGACGTACCTACATATCTCACACAAGGTGCAAGCACTTGCATCCTTCTATATAACCAGTGCTCTTCGCACTACTCTTACGGATGCACTGGGGATGCTCCTTCACATACTACCATTGGACCAAGTAGGGAAGGAGATCCGTCTTCATTGTACCTCTCTGTGGAATTGGAACCGGCCACTGTAGAATACTCGATGATGAAGCTTGGGGATGGAGGTTTGACCAAACCTCCCCTGCTTTACTACACGAACGTCTTTATAAAACCTGGATACCATCCACAGAATTGTGGATGAATGGATTTCCAGGTAGAATAAGAAGAAAAAGTGTTGACTTTTATACGCACGGCTCCAAAACACAAGACGATGTGGGTTATGGAGTCTTTTCAGAGGCTTTAGGTCTTCGTATTGCAAAGCGACTTTCGGATCACTGCAGTGTCTTCTAGGCAGAGATCCTTTCTATAAGAGAAGTTGCGGATTGGTTGAAAGTGAATGTCGCAGCTTTTACGGCCCTCGAATCCCCGCTTCTAAGAACAACAACAGCCCTCGACTGCAGATCATCTCTAAATGAGATGGTTGAGCAGTTTGGTATTAGCATCATCTGGATTCCGGGGCATAGAGGCTTTTAGGGGAATTCTAGGGCTGATGAGCTTTCTAGAATTTGGACAGTCTTACAGGTTCCACCAGGTTTGGAATGTGTGGGTTTATCCCTACTCTCTTGCAAACTCAGACTTAGGCACAGAACAGAGGATGAAACAAGGTGGGTCAAAAGAAATGATTGAGTGATCACAAGGCAGTTATGGACTCATCTAAATAGGAAAAATACGGCTTATTTAATATTGAAGAATAGGAAACAAATCTCGATGCCAGTGTCCGTGCTAACTGGACACTGTCTCATAGGTAGGCATGCACAAAGGTTAAAGGTTGAACACAATGGTTTTTTGCCGTAGCTGCCAGGATATCGATGAAGAGGAAAGTGTAGAACACTCTCTTGGACTTGCAAGAATGGGCGCTCTTGAGTTCAGGGAACTTTCTGGCGTTGCTAGTGTTGAACTGCAACGAATTAATAGCTTTATATTGAGCTCTGCTTGGTTCGACGGTGGGGGCTCAGCATAAGCAGTCTCCGTGGTGTCACAATGGACCAAAAACGGTCTAAGTGAGTCCGGGTTTATGACTGTCATCCCTACCTAGTCCCGATACAGACTTGCAATTTTTGTTGCAGCTACTTTTTATTTTTTAGAGCAAAAAAAAAAACGAGAGAGGAATACGAAATGTATATACTTCTATTTGAACACTCTCCCACATATTCAATAATTGCTGCAACAAATATTGCAAGTATGGACCGGGACTTGCATGGAATAATTTTTGCATATAAGAATTTCACAAAAAAGATTTCAATGTTTGAATGAAAGTTTAAAAGAGAATTAACGGAAATTTTAGAAAGAACAATGCGTAGTATGAACCGTGACATAGATTTGCTTATGCTCAATTGGCCCATTTGTTTCAGACTAAATGGGCAAATTCTTTACTCGATTTTAAAATAAAATAAGTTACTTGTATTCAGTTTGCAAAACCGAATGTTTGTTGGTTCAATACTTGCACATTGCAGTTAACCAAGGAAACTAATAAAAGTCATAGAAACTATTGTTATTTTGAAAATAAATTTCGTTACTGATAAAATGTTCTACAAAAGGAAATAAAACGCTACAGTTGAAATAACTAAAAGAAATCAGAAAAAAAGTTTTTAAACACTGATTAACCAACAACAAATAAAATTTTTAGATTCGTATTAATTTTGACACGCGTTAAATAAAACAAATATCAATATAAACAAAAAAAAAATTTCATATATTTTGTAAAATAATGAGTAGTGAAAATAAGCTACCCTCGGTTAGCGAAGTGGTTTTCGAACCAACAAACAAACCTTTAGAAGAATATGATCTAAGGCCCAAATCACTGGAACATCAAAGTCAAGCTGTTCACTACCCCAGCGAATATAATGTGCAATCCACAGGAGAGGAGGAAATCGTTGAAATTGAAAATGTTACGGTGAAATTTCGTTTGAAAACTAATCAAACTATAGTACAAATATATCCCAACTGTATGACATTGGCTGAAGTAAAAACCGATATTGGCAGACGTTTCGAAATTGAGCCAGAACTATTGCTGCTAAACCAAGGCAATCATATTCTATCCGATTTATGTTCCATACGAGAAACTGACAGCGATGAATATGGTATATATGAATATCAGCTGGAATTGAGTGACAAATTGCAACCACTTCACATTGGAAAACAAGCCAACGAATGTGATGTTAGAGAAATCGAGAGACAGCCTGAATTGAATTTAAATGTTTATTATAGGTAAGTCCTAATTTACACTAAGCAAGTCTTATTGCTAAGATGATTAGTTTGTAGGAGAGAGAGACGAGGGGGACATAAAAGTTTCTTTTCCCCTCGTCCCTCTTTCCTAAAAAACTAATCAGCTTAGCAATAAGACTTGCTGAGTGTAAATTAGGACTAAAGAATCAAACTTATTTGTAATGATTTCTCAAAGTAATTTTATTGATTTGGATTTTACATGTGTGTGTGTGTATTTTAAGCAAATATCGCTTACCCGATTTCATTACGGTGTTCATACCAGCTGAAGATTCACGCGATGGCAAAGACAAAAATATTGTTGTGGAAATACAAAATCGCTCCATTGTTAAACCTTTTTTATGTGGCTATGTCAATAAAGCTACTGGAATAGAGTATTTGGATGCTTTTACACAAACCGGTCCATTTATTAACAAGATCAAATTTCAAACTCATGCTTGCCGAGATACGCAGACACGTGAACTGAAGCCAAAATTAATTGTAAGTGTGATGAAGAGGCATATTTTAGCCCCAGTTCCAAGTTCAGTTTATTTTTATACTTGCGGACCGGTCATGCGTTGTTCAAATCGCATGGCGCCATATTTTTATATTGTATATAATATGTATAAAGTTAATTTGTTTTTAACCGACTTCAATTCGTCTGTATTTTTTTTTTTAACTTGTTACTTCATAACTCGGTACAGTTTAGACCGATTGTAAAAATTCTTTTTTGTCTGAGGGTACAGCTTCCGATTGGTCCCATTGCAAAAAGATGGGCAGGGACACGCCCAAAATTTTTTTAATTTGATTTTATGATATTCTCCTTTCGTTATTGTAATTACCAAATTTTAAGGTAAAAAAAATGGGCGGAGTCATGCCCATTAAAATTTAATGATGTTTTAGATTTTTACAAAAAAACACACCCTGAGCTCTGAAAAACCCACAGTCTTGCATTTAAAAAAATGCACGGCCGTTAAAATTTAATTTTATATTTCACGTGCTTATTAACGAATAGATTCTCATTTTTTTTTTTTTGAAAGAGTTTACTTCTAGTTTTCGAAAATGTATCAAATCTTTGCATTGAAGGCGGTTTTTTTTTTGCATAATTATTCGTTTTGTTTTTAATAAAACTTCATTCGATATCCTTGTCATGAATTTTCATAAAAATAACTTCTCAAACAATATTTAATCGATTTTTCCAACTCATACGTATCATATTATTCCGGCCCAGCGTTGCCAAATATTTAGTTTTACCTGCATTTTGCAATTTCTTTAAGCATTGAGCAGTTTTGCACTTTTTTGCATAAAAAATAAGTTTTTCTGTAAATTGTGCAAATTTCGCAGTTATTCCAATTTTTATTTTTTAATTTTAGGGCCTGTCCCACGATGTTGACAACGTTCGACAACGTAATCCTTAATCTCTTTCACAAATCAAATATATGAGCTTCCGAAGAGAATCAATAATACGAGGTTTCGAAGACAATTTCTCGTCCGTAATTTTCAAAAATCTAATTCCATGTCGACGCTTAAATTTCTTCAACCAATCTTCACTGGCATTGAAACCTGAATTGGTTTGATCAATTTTGGAATACAAATCGCTGGGTTTTTGTCGTAAAATCGCTGTTGATATTGGAACATTTTTCCCCTTTGTTTTACAAACCACTTATTACTTACTCAGCTTTCTTTAAGGTGCAACGTTCGCCATGGCCATTTTCTGTTCTACGTACGAATTTTTATAATGAGTTGTCTTTCTTTATAATGCGGTAAAGCGAAGACTTATGCAACTTGTAATTCACGCAAACTGAATTTATGAAATTTCCACTTTTAATTTTTTTTTTAATCTCTAATTTTTGAGAAATTGTTGACAGAAAAAACTGAACAAATTTAAGATCAAAATTAGACAAAAGGGTTAATGTACCAAAAGACGCCGATTTTCCTTTTTGGTTACATGCATTGTAATCAAATTTCAAAAAAAAAGATAAAAATCGAGAAAATAAAACCTGTTTTTCGTCAACTGTTGCTATTATAGAACCTGCAATTTTAAAAACTAAGCCCCGATAATGGCTAGTCGCGAATACCGAGCTTGCACTGTACATAATCTGTTAGGTAAATGTTACCTTCCTTCGTCTATACCTGATACATTTTTATCATGTTAAATGTCAAGTTTTTAATGTCTCATTAAACCTCCTCCCAAAATATAAAAATATGTACGTAGTTTTTTCAACTTAAAATCAGTTGCTTTTTCTTTTAAATTTACAGCTGTTTTAAAAAATATTATGGCAACACTGTTCGGTACTGTGATCGTTGAATATCGTTTTAAAACGATAGATAACAACGGTAATTTTGGTAATTTTACATTGAAAAGATACCGTATTACCCTAGTACCGTATTATCAAATAAGAATAGACCCACTTGTTTAATAAATAAATGATCAGCCATCTTGGTGTATCCGCCAAATTAGAATTAAAATAAAATCTTAATGAAGGTTAATTTTTCAAAAACTCTCATATCATGGAGTTCCGCTAATATAAATGTGATAGTATGTATGTTTGTGAGTTGGGATACTTTTTATGTTTGAGATGCTGCCTCAAAATGCTTTAAAAATTAGTCCAAATTTCTGATAATCATTCATTATGTCCCTAATAAAGCTTTTATTTGTTCGAACGTACATTCAACATATTATTTCAATACAAAATTTTATCTTTTCCTAAATGAACCTTGAGTGCCCTCTCGCGAGAAAAGAAAAAACAGCTCCATAGTTTGTGTTTTCACATTTTCACAATTTCTCTATTACTTACGATCGTAATAGAAAGCTTCCATCGCTAATAATTAACTGTTATTTCGCAAGGATACGATGCATGATCAAATATCGCAATGTTGGCTGGACGGCAATAACGTGCGCTATTGGTCAGAGGCCACCGATTACTATATAACACCAGGCAGGTACATAACACATGCCGAACAAGAACGACACTTGAATAGATTAGGAAAAATACGTTTAATACAGCGTAATTTTCGTCGTTGGAAGTGGATGAAATGGATGCAACAATGTGCCCAGGAGCATAGGTACATTTTCTAATCTGCATGAATTGCACCTTTGGTAAAAAATATTTTTAAAAATGCTTTTCAGACGTTTGGTAGCAAATCGTTTGGTTGAGGAGAACGCCTGTGAGGAGAATCAAATAAGGCGCATGAAACGTGAAGAACGAGCTAAACTATTTCCACGCACTAAAGATGATTTTGATTTACTTTATGGGGAGGTACAAAAGTGGAAAATGGCCGAAATGAAACGTATTGCCAGCATGTATGAGGGAGCATCTCGCATAGCTGAAATAAATATATTATTAGATAAAGAAATTGCATTATTGAGCGGCATTGACCGCCAAAAGCAGTTGGTTTTCAAGGCAATGGAAGATTTTCGCCAGAAGCAATTACTAACGAAATTGGGTGAACCTATTAAATGGGTTGGTTATGGAGGTAATATTACTAACACTTTTTAAAAGTTTTTAAGTCATGTATTTGGCTGTATTAAGATACCGTTGTTCACCTGGACCTTTTGCGCACTCAGAGGGTGCGATTTTTAACGGAAATTTACAAAGATTTGCAAAAATCTTTGCCAAAGGACCAACGTTTGGATCTTATTAGTAAGGTTAGAGAGATTTTGTTCAACGAACAAGATTTTCCAGATTTTGGTGAGGTAATGTTTTTTTTAATTTTTATGCTAAGTTATGTTTATTTTTTATTATTTTAGCTCTTTGATTTATTTGACCGGGAGAGAAATTTATTGATCTATACAAAATATTGCGATGTGGAGATTTTGCGCAAACGCCAAAATGTTTTATTTTTAGAGTTGATTAAATATGAAAGAGAGCCCTCGGCGTACAGTAAGTATAAACGATTTTCTTTTATCAAAATGGCAAAATTTGCTAATAACTTTTAAAGTACAGGCTGTAAAATTTTATCGCAAGCGACAATTTATGTGCATATCGCTCATTTACTCAAACAATGTGATTCAGAATTAACCATTATATCGTTATTCATGTTGTGTGAAAATTTCGTAAAAATATCTTGTTTACTCAACTCTTGAGAGAAATATAAAAATTTATTTCCATTAAGTTGTGTGTAAATTGAAAACTTCAAACTCCTTTTCTGTGAAACTGGTTTTTTTTGGAGTTATAACGTTGTGTAAGTAAATGGGCGATATGAAAAACATATTTGAATATTATAAAAAAAATCTCCTGAAAACTTTAATTTTTGTCGCTTAAGATTAAGTGGAAAATATAGTTCAATATTAAATTATTTAATATAGGGTGTTTTTATAGAGGTTAGAACTTTGAAATGGAATAAAACAAAAATTAAATGACTTGAGGCATATGACCGCCACGGTTGGCTCCGACATAATATAATCTGGATGTTAAATTTACGATTACTTTTTCCAACATTTGTGGCGGTATATCGGCAATAACACGGCGAATGTTGTCCTCGAGGTGGTCAATCGTTTCAGGCTCTTGGACGTAGACTAGCGACTTCACCGACTTCACATATCCAAACAGGAAATAGTCTAGCTGCGTTAAATCGCACGATCTTGAAGCCCAATTCACGATTCCGAAACATGAAACGATGCGGTTACCAAACGTTTGTAGGAAATCAATTGTGGCACGAGCTGTGTGACATGTTGCACCGTCTTGTTGAAATGACAGCTCCACAGTCAGTAATCATGGCTCTATAGCCTGATTATAGATGTTATAGACTTATTCGGGTCTTCCTCTACGCTACGATCTACAGCAGCAATGACTTCTTCTGTACGTACTGTACAACGTCTCTGTGGATCCATATTTCGAACAGAACCATGATTTTCAAAATAAATTTGCACAATTTGAAAGCGTTGTTCAGTCTTCAGTCTATTCATGTTGAAATGCCAAACCAAACTAAACATAAATCACATGACAGCTGACAAAATGGCCGCCAGTTAAAAAAGTGTTGGCAACTTAAAGTTTTATACCTCTATAAAAAAACACCCTTTATTAATATAAACAACTTCTAAGAAATATTATTTTACTCATTTATTAAAAATTTTCAGAACAAGGTAACCGAATGTGTAGAGTTTGCAATCAAGTAAAGTCGTACAAACATTTTGCAATTCGGACGAGGCAAAACGAAGTGGACACGTGTAAGCAATGCTACTATTTAAAGGTAATAAACATTTAATACCCCTTATTGCGACGTCACATCAAGACGACAGTAAAAATTGTCACTTGCCTACTCTTTGTCTACAAGAATTGACTACTCTTAACATGCTACATTAATTTACAAAGCCTTTAAGATTAGTAAGAGACTGACAATAAGACCCAATTGTTGCCGATAAAAAGTAGAGAAGTGACAGTACTTAATGACGTCTTGATGTGACGTCAACGACGCCATTCACAATAAGGGGGAATATTTGTGGTTTTCATGAATGATACTTTCTTAAGTTTATGATTTTGAGTTATTGATAGCAAATTTTTTTCAAAAGCAAGGTCCAACTTTATATTTCTGTATTTTCAGCAAGCTTCTACGGCAAATTTGGTGTATAAGGCAATTTTGCGTAGCATACAACGTGAAGAGCGTAAAAAGAAATGTAACGGATCGTTTGCCTTCATAATGCAAGTGGATGATGTGCGTTATCTAGTGGAACAAATATGGCATGGCCATTCCATTTTGAGTAAATGTGAAAATTTAAGCAAACTGAGGTACGTACATATGTAAACGATAAAAAATATATATCTTAGATGATTGTGCTTGTTAAAAGATTGCCGCGTTGGAATAAAAATGAGGAATGGTCTCCCTGGAATTGCATTTGCCTTACCGAGACTGAAGCCATAAATCACAATAGAGTGGAGGATTTAAAAAAGGTTTATGACCATAAAATACACTTAGAGGTGGGCAATCGTCACATGTTGGCCAGAAATGCTTTCCATAAATTGGCTGCAATTTCGGTGGAATTTACCGAAACTGGAAAATGGTGGCAGGTGGGTCTGAACAAGCAACGCATTATACGCTTGGAAGATTTTAGCTCGAAGAATGAAACAACTAAACTTCAAATCCTTAAAAAATAAAAATCATTTTATTTAGTAGAAATAAAAAAATTACACACGTTTGCATGCTTTTCTTATTTTCTATAAAAAAAAAACTATTTTTTTTTTTTGGAAAATACAAAATGAAAATTAAATGAAAATAATTTAAATTAATATTTTAAGTTTAACTATAATAAATATGTAGTTGGATTTCTAAAGAGCTTTTTCCAGGACTTTAAGAAGTTAACAAACAACTCGTGTTCACTTTATGATTTTACCAAATTACATACATACATACTTAAAATTTCAAACTAAGGGTGGTATGTTGTGACACAGAAAATATTTGCAAAGATAGGCTTCACCACTTATTGTTCGAAAAACGTTAATCTATCTCACTTGCCATGAGAAACGCGATATAAAAAGAAGTAAATTTAAAGATGAATTAATTAATGGCTAAAATAAACGTGGTTAAGCTTATTTCATCAAATATTTGGCCAGTACGACTATACCTAAGAATTTACATAAATATTCTTTATCAACTTTTATTTTCATTGCGTATCAGGATTAATTAGTGCTTTAAATTTGCTTTCCAAATACTGTACCCTCTTTAATAATTTATCACTATTACTGAATTCATTGTATGGAACGGGTATCACTTTGTAGCCTTTCTTCTCCAACAAATCAAAACTAAGCGCTGTTATGCCACTAGCTGACTTATGTGTTCCATGACAGATGTCATGATAGTCCACGACCATCAAAGCAACTCTTCAAAAGAAAGAATTTTAATTGAGTTTAAGTATGTATAAGATATTTAATAAATTTGTACTTACTTGATACTGTTGGCATGTTCATTGTCTAGGGGCAAAGGATTACGTTTGGCATCAAAAGCACAAATGGCATCTGTAATTATTTTTACAACATATTTGTTGTTTTTTTTTTTATTTTATTTAAATTTTTATTTAAATGAACACTTTAAAGTTAAATTAAAACAAACAATAAAAGGTGCATATACATACATATGTATGTATGACATGTATGTATGACAATATTAAAAAACGTACATATAATAAAAGTAGTTTGGCGGCAAAACGTATAAAAATATAGATGAACAAAATATGAATTGTGAAGAAGCACCAAATACGAGTAAGTATTGCAAATAATAATTAAGACTGTAATGAAATTTATGCAGTGAACTCATTAGGATATAAGTTTGTTGTTTTTAATATGATTTGATTTAACGTGTTTGAATGTGGTGAATAATTTATGGCGGAAATGTTATTTTTCTAATGCAATTATTATTATTATTATTCATGCTTTATTTATAAGTTTATTAGAGGTTACCAACATCAGACTTGGGCAATTTCAATTACATTAGTTTCAAATACAATTACTTATATGTAATTGTAATTGAATAAGTTTTTAATTACAGCTACAATACATAATAGCAATTAAAAACCTTCAATTACAAACTATATCTGATTGTAATTGGTTTAGGGTTCCATACACAATATAGGTGAAAACCTATTGTTTTCGCTACGATGTCCGTCTGTCTGTCACAGGCTATTTTCTCGAGAGCCCCAAGAGCTACGAACCTGAAATTTCCATAGAATATGTAAATCTTTGACAGCTACAACAGCATATACAACACAGTTAAATTAAATATTAAAGGGTGTTCTAAAGCGAGCAACGAAAAATGTTGAAATCCTAATGTAATATACAAACAATTATACAGGGTGTTTTTTTAGAGGTATAGAACTTCGAATTGAAATAAAACACAAGAAAATCGTTTTAATGTCCATCAATTTGGCTTTATTGGAAGGATAATTTTATGCCATTAATGTTTAAATATGATTTCGGGCATGTGGCCGCCGCGGCTGGCTCGAATAAAGCCAATTCTACAGGTCCAATTTTCAACCACTTTTTCGAGCATATGGGGCCGTATGTTGGCAATAACGCCACGAATGTTGGCTTCCAAGTCCCCTAACGTTTCTGGTTTGTTGGTGTAGACGAGCGACTTCACATATCCCCAAAGAAAATAATCCAATGGTGTCAAATCACACGATCTTGGTGGCCAATTGACAGGTCCATTTCGCGAAATTATGCGCTCATCGAATGTTTCCTTCAAGAAATCGATTGTGACGTGCGCTGTGTGGCATGTAGCGCCGTCTTGTTGGAACCACAACTCATCCACATTCAAAATCTTCAAAATCTTCCATAAAGTTGATGGACAAAGCTCCAATTGCTGTGCACGGTGGCGAATCGATTCATTCGGGTCCTCTTCAACACTTTGCTCTACAGCGGCAATTGTTTCTTCGGTGCGCACTGTTCGACGTCTCTGCGGATGCGTATTATCACATAGAGTAAACGTAGTGCGAAAACGATCCATGGTTAACCGAATTAATTGCTCTGATGGACGATTATGTCGACCATAAAATGGACGGAGCTTGCGGTAAACTTCGCGAACTGAACCATTATTTTCGAAATAAATTTGCACGATTTGCAAGCGTTGTTCTTTTGTCAACCTGTTCATGATGAAATGGCAAACCAAACTAAATATTAATCACTTGACAGCTGACAAAATGGCCGCCAGTTAAAAAAGTGATGCCAACTTAAAGTTCTATACCTCAATAAAAAACACCCATTATATACATAGATACCTGAAATTTTAACAGTTAGTGTATTTTTATGCAGACTACTACAATTAACACTAAAATTAAAAAAAAATAAAATTAAAGGGTATTTCAAAAACGCCAAAACTAAAAAATTACAAAATTACAAAAAAAAATCGTTAAAACGAAAAAAGCACCAAAAATTAAAAACGCTAAAAGTAATAAAATAAATTGCCAAAAATTTAAAAAATCGTCAAAACTATAAAAACGCCAAAATCCGAAAAAATCCCAACAAAGGGCCAAAACTAAGAAAAAGTATCAAAACTGAAAAAAAAATTGCCAAAAACCGAAAAAAAAGTTCACCGAATACTTAAGTCGTATTCATAAAAAATATTTAAGGTTTATTAAGTGATTATTTGACAAATTTCTATGGGGAATTTGTCAAACAAACCTGTAATTAACCAAATATATTTTTAATGAGTTAAGAAAAAAATTCTACATCAGGTAAGATATTCGATTATATAGATTAAAGAGTATTACATACATTGTATGTCGTGTCCGTACGGAACCCTTCGTGTGCCAATGAAATGAATACAGCAACACATATTTAGGCTTTATTATGAGATGCATTCGATTTTCGACATTCGCTGGCTACCGAATATTTAAAATCGAATGCCATACTCATATTTCGGTCATCAAAAATTTCGCTGATTAGCGAATTTTTTATCGAAGAGAATTTTTTTTATGAAAAATTATTAAATATCTGAGTTTTTCATATTCATGGGGCACTCGTAAAATTAAAAAAAAAAAATTAATTTAGTTACATAACAAAACTGCGGATGAGAAAGGTTGATTTTTTCACATAAAAAACACCTATGAATATAAATGTCAAACATAACATAATGTTATGTTATGTTCATAAGATGTTGTAATTTGTTTGCAACTATTTATTTTGTTTTCTAAGGTTAATTTTAATAAGTTTAAACATTTTCATTTCATTTTCATTTATTCATCCAAGACAGAAAAACCTAGCCCCATGGCCATAATCGGTTTCACTCATACTACTACAAAATTCTACATTAATACATTTTATATTTTTTATTTTTGAAACTTTGAACTTCCTTGCCATTATGTTTGGAATTATAAAAAGATTTTGCAAAGTTTCAATTATTTTTTCGATAAAAGTAATTATTTATATTTAAAAATCTGATGAAATTCGGCGCAAAACATTTTTTAGTAGTAATCAAAAATCAAATTTCTTTCAATGCAATTTCGGCATCATTTCCTAATAATTTCGTAAAATGTTTGCACGCTTTAATGCTGTATTAGTTACACTAAAAATGTACCCCATTTGTGTATGTAATTCACATACATATTATTATTTTCTATTATGGGAATGATAAGAAATGATCATAGCAGTTACGAAAAAAAAATTAAATTGAAAAAGCATGCACTTCTGCAATAATTAAAAAGTTATAATTATTACTCACCGATCAGAAAACCCATTTTGCTATCGACCAAGCTTTTGACATGATTGTTGGCGGGCAGAAGACTTTTTAATGCATCCATTACACCAGTAACTAAAATTTGTTTTGATTTTGGATGTGCCATTGGCACGTCGAATACCTCACTATCGTTTGCTATGGTAGGTCCTTTGTAATCATTAGTCATAAGTTGGGCATAACTATTTAAATTTAGTAACTTCATTTTTGAGGTAGCCGTTAGGCCATTTTTATCCGATTTTAATTTATCAGTAAAGGTTTGAGTCAAAACACTTTCTAGATGTTTATTATCGCATATACCCAACATTGTTAAGGCCCAAACATGATTAAGCCAATCAATACTTTTGGTGAAATCTTCTTGTACAATTGTTGTCACAAGTTTTTGACGAACATCTCCGATATTTACTGTTTTAAAATTTAAATTTGCAGCTGTTAAAAATAGCGCACTAAGATCTTGTGGTCTACATATGTCACTATGCTTCAACGTCCACTGAGTGAGGGATTCCAAAATATCTGTGAGGAACAGACATGCAATTAGAAGTAGCTAGCAACTTGTAATTTTTTTAAACTCACCTAAATCTCTATATTTTAGAATTCCTAAACTGGTTAGTATCGAACCGACTACTGCCGACTTTTCGGTATTTTTAGGTAGGGCGACCTGCACATCAGCACAAACTTTTGCAGCTAAAACAGAATCTTGGAAATTCAACGTGGCCATGGCAAAGAAAATATCAGCACACTGCTTCAAATCTAACGGTTCTGAAGCACTACTGATGTTAAAAGCTAAGGACCGCAATAAAGGAGTGCTTCGACGTTTGCGAGCAGCTAAGGTGCTCATTACTTTAACCATTTGTGGTAGACTTATACTGGCAATTAATTTTACCGCTTCATCATCGCCAGCGACTCCCAACACCGTATTGAGATCATCCGTCCTAAAGCCAGAAATACGTTTGGAACCATTATCGTTGCCACCATTCCCATTTCCATTTTTTACTGTACGTCCCAACATGCGGCACACTTTTAAGAACCTGGAGTCATTTTCAAATTCATTTAATTTAACACGATTTGCTGTGCTCCACTCAGCCAGTATTGAAACTATTCTAAGAGCATGTTTACGGGTCAAAGCATTACTGCCTTCAGCGACGGATAAAAGGCCATTTATTGTTTTAGCATTATTAATACGTTCCTCGATGATGCCATTACCAGCGGAAACTGTTTTATTAGATGCACTAGATACTGAATCATCTTTAAGCTTTTCAAAAGCAGCCGCTACTAGAAGATCTGTGAGAAATAAAATTAAATTCACAAAAACATAAAATAAATCTCCATTATACCTAACATACTTTTTTGTTTTTTTACATTTTCAGTTTCCTGGCTAGAAGCATCTTTACTGTCTTCCTTGCCTGTATTACCAGATGCCGTTTTGGTAGCATTGGATGATGCTACAGTCTCAACAGCAGCTGCGTTTGATGATTTTCTTAATGCATGGCCACTGCTAAATGTGGTTCTGATGAACATTTGCGTTGCAGTTGTTGCATAGAATCTTAAGCCCAGCATTTTTATTAATTATTTTACTTCAATTCTGAAATATCGCCTCTGGAAAAAGAAGAAAAGTTTACATAACCTTTTTGTTCGGGTTAAAGCTCTGACTAATTTTTAAACTTAATGTTTTGCAATTTATATAATTGTATTTTCATGCTACTTTATATTTACAAATTAATGCAATGTTTTATGGTGTCTTTAATTGAACTTTCACAAATTTTTACTTTTTCCAAAATGAAATGAAAATAATCCACACTCTGTTGTAAAATGATTGGTTGACTTATGTCATTTTGACATATATCCATACAGCCGGCAATGCAGTGCCTTATGCACAGGGCTGCCGGACTACTGGTATTTAAACACACATATTAGGAATATATCGTCGGTTTGTATCTGCTTTGAGCATTTAAAAAAAAGTTCGTTATTGATTGATTATATATGAATAATATCCTCTTTCCAAATTCGTTATCAGTTTTCCGACATCTTGAATATATCAGGAAATATAGAGGTGCAATATTGCGTCATTTCCACAATTGTTGAAAATTTTAAAATCTGTTTTACTGCAATCGAAAATTTTTGGGATATGTGGCACATTTCCCAGCTAAAAGTATTAATATTGTTATTCGCATCTGTTATGATGCATATTCTAGTAAAAGGAACGTAATATAAAGCAAAATACTAACAGGCGTATTCATAAAATTTTTAAACAGCATTTCATAAGTTGTTTAAGCAATATTTGCTAAAATTGTATTCATAATAGATTTTTAGCTTAAAAAACGTTTTTTAAACCTTGCGTAAATCAGCAAATTTTAAAATTGAAAACTCCCATGTTTAAACCAATTTTAAGATGTTGTTGTTGTAATTTTGCTTTGCTTGTATGTATGTATGTATGTGCTTACATATGTATATGTCAGTGTTGTTTGGAAAAACAATTTAATTATTTTATAGAAACTATTGCCGAAATACTAAATGGACTCCAAAAGAATATTTAAAAGAAAAGGAGCGATTCACTTTCCATTCCCAGTCATTATTTTCTAACTTTATGTGTTAACAAAAATAATAATAATTATAGAAAATTAACTAGTGATGTATAAACACTCAAAACAAATAAAATAAAACTCGTTATTCTAGTGCTTCTTAATTTGCAATAAAAAATTTATATAAAAAGCACTTTTAGTAAGATTCGTTGTGAACTGTTTTTATTTTTTATTAAATACAAGTTGGAACACATTTTTTATTTTATAAAAACTATATTTCTCTGAAAACGGACAAATACATAAATATAAACACGAGTACTTTGTGAATTAATAATCGTTGTTGTGCGGAACTAAGATGCAAGTGATTATGAATACCAATATTACTGATTATTACCAAATATACTGATTATTACCAAATATACTGATTATGAATACCAATATTTAAAAAGCCTTATTTAGTCTTAAAATGTTTTTTAACTAATAAGCTTTTTAAACCTCAATCTACTTTTTTTATGAATACGGCTGAAAAACTATAAGATCTGTTTTGAACAAGGTTGGCAAACGGTATCGTAAAAATACCGATACCGATTCAAATACCGCTAAAATTAGATACCGGTATCGTTACCGATACCGAAATCCATTTCGGTTAGAAAATACCGGTATCCAGACTACCGTTTACGTCTATACCGGTACGTACCGGTATACCGATTCCGGCCAAAAAATAAATGATAGTTGAGTTGTAGTTGCCAAATTTTTATTATGTATTACAACTTTTTTCACCATGAGACAACTGGTTTTTATCAGTTGTATTTTGGTTTTTATTTCGACCATTGTGTTCGTTTTGCTTTACTATTCCAGACGCAAACCATTCCATTTGTCAACCAATATTATTCCCATGTTCATAAAACATAGAATCTCAAGAAAAAATAGCAAGGCCAAAACTAAAAATAATTAAAGTGTTTTGTAATGGATACTTTGGTTTCAAAAAATATAGCATAGATAAGAACCTTTGTTGTTCGTGTATTGTTTCGAGGTCAACTAAAATTAGCAGTTTCAATCCAACTTAGTTGAGCTGTAAACCATAATATGGGCAAAAATATATTTCAATTAACTTTCTTTCTTTGGTGTTGGTCTTGTTTATACACTTCACCGTAATATATAAGCTTGGTAGAGAAGAAACTTCTAAACTTTTATATTTGAAGTTAAAGATTCCTCTCTTGAGGTGAAGAAAAGTACTTTTTTGTACCAATTTTGTACTCTGTAGCTCGTTTCTGCATTTCTCGCATCGTAAAATTTCCCGCATGAAACGAGGGAATCGTAACAAAAACATTGTAAATTGAAACAAAAAATGGCTTTTCTCACATAAGTGTTTCTGTATATTTACTTTGCGAGAACTATCAGTCATTTGAATAAATTTCCAGCAATTATTGGAAGGATGTAAAAAAGTGTTTCTGTAATATTTTGTGAAAACTTTCTCGCAAGAACTGTCAAAATAACTCGCATTTTGAATTGGTGCGAGAACAACAAAATGTGAACAAAAACATATGAATTTTTTGAATTTGTGTGTAAAAATATGAAAAATAATTTAGTCGAAAAGATATACAAAGAATTGTTGAACTAAAATAATTATTAACGAGTCGATATGACAATGTTTATTTATAATTTATTTTGTATTATATTCTTATGTAGAGACAATTGATAGATAAAACTTATTTCAAGCATTTTACATTCACTTTATATTCATTTTCATTATATTATTTTCATTTTCTTGTAAATTACCTAATTTTTTTTGTTATTGAATAATATTTTTGTTACATTTTGTTTTCATTTGACACTTGATTACTGGAAATATTCCAGTGAAAACAGATTCAGTGTTGTCCGTTTTCACATTCAAATACAGAATGTGATGAAATTTTGTGTTTCACACTTCATATGAGAAATTTTGCTATGCAAGAAATACAGAAACGAGATACTGTGTTTATATACATCTATTAAATTGTACTTTCATCATCCTGGAAGCTTAAATACACCGAAAACGTATAAATAGAACGCGAAATACATCATACAGGTAGTTCTTTAACACAAAGTATCCTAAAAATATTTAAAAAAGTCCTGCGAATTACTCTTATTCAGTTATGTTTTATAAACAAAGTTGTAAACAATATAGGTCCAGTACAAAAATATTGTTTTTACCTATAATTGAAGATTTTGGAGGTGTCTGGAATATTTCAAATACAATTTGTATTGTTATACTCAACAATACCTAGCAGAAAAATAGTAACACGTCCCAGGTATTTCGATTTCTTCAAAATTTGTCACACAGTGTAATATAACAGTATAAACCAAACTTTTATTTTTACTATTTTGTTTAATTAACCAAAATGTATACTTTTTATATGTAAACTTTGAACTGCAGTCTCCTTGTTCCACTTTTTTAATAAACTATTTTCTAATAATATTATAAAACATATATAGAAACAAATAATTTTATACGCTTTTATACGAGTACATATGTATGTTAATGTAAAAATACTCCCTTTTTGAAGTAATTTAATAAAAAAAAGATTTTTTGTTATGTCCATTGCCTGAAATAATAAATTTATCAGTAATATCGGTACACCGGTATTATAAACTCGATAACGGTATGTACCGGTAATACCGATACCGAAATAAAAAAAAATACCGATACCGCTACCGATACCGAAATTTAAAAAATAATTGCACCGGTATCAATACCGATACCGTTATTTTTTCGGTTTCCAACCTTGGTTTTGAAGAATATGTATGATGACGCTAATAAGCACAATAAACACAGTTTTTTTATTAATAAAATTTCTTTTATTGAATATATTCAAACTGTCTTTTATTTCTTCCGTTGTTTTTCCTCTAAAAGTCATATTATATGAATAAAACTGATATTTTCACCTTTTATATCTACTTAAATATATACTACTGTAACCTACTTTTAATATTGTTGTTATAATTGTGACATGCGTTGACAAAGGTTTTTATAATTTTTACTTTAGTTCTAATAACTTTTTAAGTTTGAATAAAAAACATATGTATCTATTACTTTTATTATTACACAAAAAGTTCTATCGTGTATTTTTATAAAACTAATGAACTAAACATTCTTCATCGATTTTCTCGAAAACACATTTTTGTTCCATACATCAAAGCAGAAACAATCCGACGATATATCAACAATTTGTTGTATTTTTCTAAAATTGTATATAGTCCAAACCCTTTAGTTATCGAGGCTTTAAACATACACAGTAGTAATCGGTAGCTAATTCTTATTGGATATTTGCTTTATGTATAGAGGTAAGACTTAATAAATAGTATTCATATGATATATTCCTAAAGTATCCATAGCTCTAGGAATAATTTGATTGTTCTAAATTTTCTGAGTTTGGTAAAATGTAACTGGATAATATATCGTCGGTTGGTTTCTGGTTTGCTGCAGACATACAGAGCAATTATGAATAAAATTCCGAGAGAAATTTCTCCCTTTTCCAATTATAATTTTTTGTTTCCCCTATCACTTGCCATTAGTTGGAATTATTCCCCGGGAAAAATTTCCCACGGAATTTTATTCATAATTGGCCTCATAATCAGGGCGATTATTTAATTTCTCCCTTTCCCAGTTAGAATTTTTTGTTTCCCTATTAATTGCTATTACTTGGAATTGTTCCCCGGGAAAAATTTCTCGCGGAATTTTATTCATTGCCCTCAATGTATATTGAACCAACCGACGATATGTAAATATATACATTTGTATGTATTGTATATATATTTGAAAACAGCTGCTCCATTAGCATAACGTAGTTTACCTTTTTTTCTATATTTTATTTATATAACGATATAACAAAAATATAATAAGTAATAAATATTTCTATAAATTTCTTGTTTGGCAACTAAACGATTCTAATCTGACTGTTGCACTGCATTATCATTCAATTCAACTAGCAGAAAACCAAAAAATACTTATTGAAACAACCGTGTGACTGCCAACTTCACTTGTAAAAAAATCTTTTTGATGGCGACAGCAATTTTCCAATCATTTTTATTCTACAAATAATTTTGCATATTTTTGTAAATTTCGTTTAATTTTTCCATGATTACTTTCTGTTGCAATATAAATATAAAAACAAATTCTATAATTAAATAAAAATTGTAACAATTAAACGTGTGTAAAGTGAAGCTGAAATACCGAACATAAATAAAAAAAGGCAAAAATTGCAATTTTTCATTCCATTAATTTGCTTCTAAGATTTTGTATATTAGAGCGTGTAATACAAAGTGTTAAAACGAAGTGAGCAAAAAATAAAACTAGTATAATAAATCGGTAAAAGCACACTTCCAAAATAGGCGAAAAGATGGTAGACAAATTTATAAATATGTGGAAAGTGCGTGAATTAGCTGACAAGGTGTAAGTGCACAAAATATCATTTGCTAATAAAATTCGTTAAAGGGGAGTAGAAAGTATAGATTCTCACTACCTCATTACTTTTGGGAAATGTTTTTTTTTTGGATGAGGCTGGTAAATCAAATTAACAAATATGTGTCATAAATCTGGTCAAGGTAATGACAACCACAGACTATCGCTAAAAAAAACTATACATACTCATGAACATAATATTACAAGAATTGCGAGATTAGTATGGAATTGAAAATGCACAATACGAAACACAAAACAGTGCACAAGTAATTTTATTTATCTTTATTGGTATTTCACAGTGTTGGCTGTATTTTTCTTGTACAATCTTTTTTACTTTTCTGGTTTTTACCTTCAGCTTAGTGCACCTGTACTGGCTAGTGTGTGTGTGTTTGTGCGAAGCTTGTCGTCTTGTTTTATAGCTTAGCAATCTGCTTCAAGTAGAAGTATTTCAAGACTATGACACAGTTGTTGATGGAAATTGTAAATAGAATTTATTTCATAGCTTAACAACCTATTCCTACATTCGATTTTTACTTTAAATTTTACATTTAATATTTTTACATACATATCGCAACTTTATTGCAATAGAGTCATAACTCAAAAAAGCTAGACTTGTAAAAAACAAGTTTTAAGTTTTCAACTTTCATTCAACTCAATGAAGATGTTCAAATATTTTCTTTTCTCTTAAAAGGTGCGTGTACAAGAATTTTATACCTATAAAATTTTTGCACAAGATTATGATTAACTCTAAAAACGAAGTTTTCGAGATATGTCTATGTTGCAATAAAGCAGTCATACGTATATGTATGTATGAACATACATATATACATATGTACATATGCATACGCACATGTGCAAATGTTCATTAATCTTAAAACGCTTTCCAATCACCTGTGCAAGAAACATACATACATACCTACATATATCTTCATACCTATTTGGATATAAAATAGGTTTATTACCCAAGATATAAGTCGGGGAAAATTTTATAATACGCCAAGTCATATGAATCAGACCAATTATGAATAAAATTCCGCGAGAAATTTTTCCCTTTTCCAATAAGAATTTTTTGTTTTCCCTATTACTTGATATTAGTTGGAATTGTTCCCCGAGAAAAAATTCTCGCGGAATTTTATTAATAATTGCCTTTATTATGACCTGGCGTTACGTTACAAAACAGAAGTGGGGTTTGACTTGAACAACAAAATTGTTTAATTGTTTTAGGCAAAACTTTTTTTGTTAGGACTTGGAATGATATAAATTTATTTTTCAAGTTTCCAAATTAAAAAATATTTAATCAGGGCAATTATATATAAAATTCCGCGAGAAACTTTTCCCGGGGAAAAATTCCAACTAATAGCAAATAATAGGGGAAAAAATTTTAATTGGAAAAGGGAGAAATTTTACTCGGAATTTTATTCATGATAGCTCCGTTAGTATCTGGCGATATGTTATATGGCGTTGCATTACTTAAATTTCCAGTTGATATTTATTTGGTTACAAACAGGGCAATTATGAATAAAATTCCGAGGGAAGTTTCTCCCTTTTCCAATTAGAATTTTTTGTTTTCCCTATCACTTGCCATTAGTTGGAATTGTTCCCCCGAAAAAATTTCTCACGGAATTTTATTCATAATTGTCCTGAAAAATACAAAAAAGATATAAACATAAGAAAAGTATATAGAAACTATATTTATTTATTTATTTATTTATTGAACATACTATACAAAGTAAATTTGCATAGATGTTATTAACAGTATTTTCAAAAAAGATCCGTGCCTGACTGTACGACCTATGCCTTCACATAGGAAGTAGGAACGTGGTTGTTAAAGAAATTCCACAAAAACCGCAAGATTATACGGTTATCCGTTGCAGATCAGTCAACTAGTGCGAGCCAGACGAAAAACTCTCGAAGGCCCATCAACAGAATTAAGCCTGACCGCACTTAAGAAATAATTACGATGACGTGAAATGATGTTCTTCGACCCAGAGTTGCTTAACGACTGAGAAGAAACTATATTTGTCATTTATATACATATGCTTATGTTTATACATTAGAGTTGGTGTTTTCCTTACTCTCACACCTCAAATTTGTGGTTATGGGTAAAAATATGGCCTACAAAATTCCAAGTAAATTGGTGAAGTCTAAAGCATGGCCCAAGTCCATGAGGCCATAATTTATCTAAAAATAGTATGTCTTTAATGTATTGTGATTTGAAAGATATTAATTTTACAACAAAATTTTGCAAGAGAAAAATAAAAAAAAATTAATGGCCTGTTTCACAATACCGAAACGAAACTTTCGACTGAAAATTTATATTGAAAACAACAATAAATATAAAAATTTGTTTTTTTTTCTTCAATATAAATTTTAAGTCTAAAGTTTCGTTTCGTTATTGTGAAACAGGCCATAAGTAAATTTTAAAATTACATTGTACTATGCAACAAAATACTCACAATCTGGCGTTATGTTACACACTTTTGAAAACTAATATAATATTAAATATTTGTTTGATAAGTTAGTTCTTTATTATTATCACTTAAGCTAATAAAGCAATTTTCACGCACTTGCGATCGTCAGCGTAGAGATAATGAAAATATGTAAATGCTATTTTTCCTGGCGTTACATTATATTGGAATAGCATTTAAGAAAATCAAAATTTTACCATTACTTGATGCTTAATAGTTCTTTTGCATTTGTTTAATGATTATTTATTCTTGTTGTAGCAAATAGTTTGACAATTGCTCTTTGAAATGCAAATGGTAAAGATGAAATGCCCCTTAAATTAAGCAAAACTTACTAAAACTAGAATCTAAACTTTTCAGCCCATTATTTCGCCACCACAACTAAGGAGAGCTTCGAAATCTTAAATTTATTTAATATTAAATATTAATCTTTTATAATACAAGAAAACATATCTGATGGTAAACTTTTAATATTTCCGACATGGTGGACTTTTCTCTGGAAATGCCCATATACTTATTTGTTTTTTATAAAGCCATCTTCAAAAAAATGTTATGTATGTATGTATCTATTTAAATATTTAATTCTATTGAATATATTTTCCATTATTCTTGTATAAAAAATATCACGATTTCCGTAGCCTTTTTAAAATGCCACCGAAAAAATGAAATGCTTCCAAACAACAAATTTATTACATATAGTATAAAAGCAAAAATTAGCGGAATTCACGGTTGGCCTTGTAGATCTTTTACATATTGTAGCTTTAGTTAATCCTGGTAAATTTAAAGCAAAGCAACAACAATTTACCAAAGCTATATTATGTAAAAGGTCAACAAGGCCAACAGTGAATTTCGCTATTATTTCATATTTCATTTTAAGCATTCGCCAACAGTAAAAACTTTCATGCCGAAAGTAGTTATTTATTTCATTATGCTAGTGTTTAATTATAGCCCCTGTATGAAGTTATTACCGCAGTTATTTGAGTCGCACTTTAGTTATTTTACTTAATTCGCTTGCTGGAATTTCATAATAAAAGTCAAGTGAGAAAAGTATTGCCTAAATATTAAGTACTACAAGTGTAGAAAAATTACTCAACCTAGAAGATATCGAGAATTATTTTTCAGATAAGAATACTAGATAAAGTTTAATCGAATTTATATAAAACAAACCTAAAAAGTACTACAATTCGTATTTTTATTATATTAATCTAGAAATAAATGCATACATACATACATATCGTTACCTTAATATAGAAAGGCCCTAACTCATTATTTTTTTTTTTGAAATCGAGTCTTTTGTATATTACGATGGAAGAACATCTAATTTATTAAAATGCAAAAATTTCGATTGCAAAAAAAAATGAGTTAGGGCTTTTCTATATTACGGTAACGATATATAAATGTACGAGTATATAATGTGTCAAAACAATACAAAGACTTTTGCGCTTTAAACGTGATTAATAAGTTATACAATACTATCGAAAATGTACAAATATAAATGCTAGTGAGGAAAAAAGCAATAAAACTTATTTAAGTACAAATAAAACTTTGAAAATCTTATTATCGGTATACAACTACTACACACTCCTACAATCTATGTACATACACTTATTATACATAAGTTAACAAGTAAAAAGTAAAATAAAAATTAATTAAATAATTTATCTTATACAGTTTAATTGCAATTTTAAATTAAATATGAAAGTGTTAAGAACTCGTCATTTTGGCATTTTGGAAAAAAGAACAGTTATAATTAAATTTATTACATTTGCCTCTATAATTTTTTAGATTTTTTTGAAATGTGCATTAATGCCTGAATGACTGACGCTTGCAAATGTTTAAAAAAATCTAATAAATATATTTAAACAAAATGCTATATTTGAAAAATAAGCTTCGGAAATAAACAGTATTTTATTTCCGTCACGCTAGAAAAATTGTTGCGTGAAGTGGTGGGGGGGGGACAGTTTATCATTTAAAAAACCGCTCGTTTTCTGTCTTAACTTTATTTTGTATTTTGTTTTTCTCTTTAATTTTTTTTCGTTGTTACATTATTAATTGGGATGATTGAGGTTTTTTAATTTTTGGGCTTAACAAACGGTATTGACAATAAAATTCGTTAAAAACAACTCTTGTCAAATTTATTTTAGTGCTACTAACATTCAATAAAAATGTATGTACATATGTATGTACATATGTATGGATGTTTGTATGTATGCATTTGTGTATATGCACGTACATACTTATTTATTTGTTTATTGAATTGTTTCAGTCTATGGGTAGAAAGTCCCTTCGGACATACTACATGTAATTTTACACAAATGTTGTTGTAACAGCCCTGCTGTTATCGTATTCACTGTAATTAAATAGGATTTAATTATTTATGTTAGTGTGTGTCCTTAATTTTCAAGTGCGAGCTGGAAAAACCTTATCATATAGTTGGGCTCAATGCCTACTACGCATGCAGGAACTCTATAGGAAGAAACTGGGGTCTACGACCGAATATAGTAAACTGTATTTACTGTGTGGTCAGGGGAGCACACCTCAGGCTGCCTTGCACGTCATTCCTCTAGCAAGTTTCGATTTGACATTGTGTCCCTTTAAATCTTTTAGCGCTGACTGGCTGTCAGCTACATTCCTGGCCACCAGTTCCGTAGCCCTGAGGATCGCCACGATCTCAGCCTGGAAAACGCTGCATTCATTCGACAGTCTGAAAGATCTACGAATGTTCGTTCCCAAGATATAGACACCAGCCCCTGTGCGTTCCCGCATTTTTGATCCGTCTATAAAGACTGCACTACCCTCGTATATCTCATCGGATTTGATCCAGTAGTCCCTATGCAGAATTTCCAGTGAGGGTGTTCTACTAAAATCAATTTCAGCGACCTTATAGTCCGTAAACCCACTAAAACAGATCTCATTTAAGATTGATGTGGGACCTGTTATTCCTGTCCTCTCCAAACCTGTTTCCACGATTCTAAGGAGACGTACACTCGCCGTTCACACCACAAAGTCCTCTATAGGAAGTAGATGAAGAATGATGTCCAAGTCAGCTCCTTTGAGCACCTGTGATACCCATCGAGGCACGCCTCTGAACTATTTATAAATTAATAGATATGGGCTTGTGACAAAAATTAATTAAAAATATACTTAATAGTAACAAACCAAAAATGTTTGTCTTAAGTAGAACAAAAATAAGCAAATTAACTAACATGTGCATAAATAGTAAAGAACAAACGACAATGGCAAGACTGTTGTAAATTTAGAGATGGTAAAATTGAGCTTTCATTACAAAAAGAGCTTTCAGCAAATTGAAATAAGATGAACCAAAACAATTCACAAATTCCATTTGCAATGATGGCTGAGTATATAAAGCAGAAATCTATATCAAATGACACCACACACCAGAGAAGGCATTGAGAATTTTAAAAATGTACCAACAACTTTCAAAAATTTTACTTTTTGGGACTAAAAGATTTTTTAGTTCAAATTACATATTTTTATTTGATTTTATTAAAACAATCGACTTTGTTCTGGCTACCGAATCATTTTCATAAATTTTCTTGTAGGTTGGGATGTTAAAGCATATGGTTACAACTGTTTAAGTTGAAATTTGAAATGTACAAATTTATAGCATGTGCTCTAACATTCGAATTTAGAAGAAAAATTATAGGAACATGGACGAGTTCACATTTTTTGGTTTTCTCGCTGCGTTTTGCTCTCACAATATTGTTTTCAAGTGAGAAGAATATGAGTTTCATTGTTCAAAAGTGGAAATTGATATATGCAATCGTTTGGAAAGAAATGCGGAGTGAAACTGGGAGATTCCCTAAATGTACTAAATTAGTCATTGGTGTACTATTGTACTTTCCGAGTTTGAATAGTACAAAAAAAGGTACAATTGCACCAACTTCGCCATCCCTGCCACACACAGTGGGCCAAACACAAAAGAATGCTGATGATGAAAGTTTAGTGGCCTTCGAAAACAGCTAGTTGTTCCGTTCAACTATGTGTTTGTCAGAATATTTACAACTAACTTTGGTGTTATTTGTTCATTAATAACTATCACATGTAATTTATTATTCTTACGAAACTTTGTAATGTTTTGGCTATTATGATTTCAGCACAATTATATTTTAAATCGATGGTCATACGTTGACAGCTTCCAACGAGTTCTTATTAAATGGTAGTAAATGGAGAAAGAATTCATGTTCTAGCTTAACCATCCACAAATAAAAAAATTAACAATTAGATATACTAGATATATTTTAAATTTTAATATATTCGTTTTCTTACAGCACAAATGTCGTTATGAATTATACGGAAGTTGAGGGCAAAGTGAGAGAGGCAACAAATGATGATCCCTGGGGACCTACGGGACCTCTAATGCAAGAATTGGCTCATGCAACCTTTTCATATGAAACATTTCCCGAAGTAATGTCAATGTTATGGAAACGCATGTTGACAGATAATAAAACGAATTGGCGGCGAACATATAAGGTATGTTTTGTTTGGTTTTGAAAGTAATTTGTAAATGATATTAATAAACGTTTATTAATATAGAGTTTGTTATTATTAAATTATCTGGTACGCAATGGTTCTGAGCGTGTGGTCACATCATCGAGAGAGCATATTTATGACTTACGCTCTTTGGAAAATTATACGTTTACGGATGAAGGAGGCAAAGATCAGGGCATTAATGTTAGACATAAGGTATTTTTTTATAAATTTTACATTTTGCGTCAATTGTATAATGCAAAACTATTGGAAGTTTTGAATATGGTTTATGACATACTTATTTTTATTGGTTAAAAAAAAAAATAAAACAGATTGGAGTAACTGATTGTACTTAACAATGTAAATAATTTAAGAAATATTAGCGATTTGTAAAACGTTTAAAATTTCTGAAGTCACCTTCAATCTCAAATAAAATGTCTAACACATTTCTTTCTTTAGGTAAGAGAACTTATAGACTTCATACAAGATGACGATCGTTTGCGCGAGGAACGTAAAAAGGCTAAGAAGAATAAAGATAAATATATCGGAATGAGCAGTGATGCAATGGGTGGTGGTATGCGCAGCGGTAGTTACAGTGGTGGGGGTTACAATGACGGTGGCTGGAGAACTTCACGTAGTGATCATGGCGATAATTGGTGTAAGTGAATCTTCAACAATTCATAATTTTTTATGTTGTTTAGATAATCTACAACAATATTTTGTATCTACTATTGTTTTAGTTGTGTGTTATAAGCAGGGCTCGGATTTTAATGACATAAAAACTACTCGCAATAAATTATTGAGAATTATAAAACTATAACTATAGTATAACAAGAAACTTTCAAAAAAGAAAAAATAATATTGTTAAGCACGTGTTGACTACTTTGTTTTCAACCGACTTTCAAAAAGAAGGATGTTATCAATTCGTATTTGTTTTATGTATCTTACTTCACAATTCGGCAATTTTTAGACCGATTTTTTAAATTCTTTTTCGTCTGGAAAGGTATAGCGCTTCAATTTGTTCCCAAATATACATATATACTTTGTTTTGACCAATTTAACCGACTTCAAAAATAAGCAATAAAAAGTTAAAAATATGTAATTCAGATTAAGTTGAAAATAATACCAATTTTTTAAATTAAAATCGTTTGTACATCATTTCTGTGTGTACATATGTATGTATATTCAGTAGCACAAAAAAAATATGATTTATAGGGGGCCCTGGTTATAAGACTTATGAATTAAATTCTGTATAGATTTCTCTTCACAAGTTTATAAATTTCCAACAGACTCCGATTCACGTTCTGCAGATCGCTACGAGGATGACGATGCACATTATGAAGGTGAAAAGGAATTTTCCGATAGTGATTCCCCCAGCCCTAAGTATATTATTTTTTCTTTATTATATAAATATATGTATTATATAAAATGTAAATATAAAATTTTTAGAAGAAACTATCGTTACAATGATAGAGCCAGTCCGGCTGACATTGCCACTGAGGTGAAGCCAGCGGGAAATTTAAATATGAATATACGCCCTAAATCTGCGTCGTCGGCAACAACATCGACCAGTATATCAACGCTCCCAGTTACAAAACAAGCAAGTCAATCCAAAACGTCAGTAGGTAGTAAAAAAATCGATATGGGTGCTGCAGCTAATTTTGGCAAGCAATCGGCAGCTGTATCATCCAATGCGGCTGGCATACATTCGCCCACCCATCGCGACACACCCGCTGAGGTTAATACTGATTTAATTGGCTATTCCACCATTAATAACAATTCCCTGGTCATATCATCGCCACACGAAAGCAATAACACAACTACGACAAATAACAATAATGCACTCGATGATCTCTTTAAAACGTGTTCGCCCAAAAGTGAAAGGACTCTCAATAGCGCTGCTGTTGTTAATGATGATTTGGATGACTTTAATCCGAGAGCAGCTGAACAGCAGCAAAATGAATTTGGAGATTTCGCTTCAGCATTCGGCGGTGCATCAGTAGAGCCTCCATCGGCTGGTTTAACAGCCACTAATTCCTCTACAAATGACGATTTTGCTGATTTTTCTGCATTCCAAGGTAGTTCCAGCTCTAGCAACAATGCAGCTTTATCGTCTAGTATGGGAGGTTTAGGGGGTAATTTGCTGACAACGGCCACACCGGCAAATGATGCTTTTGATTTATTCAATGCATCGTCTGCTGTTAATAATTCTACAAACTCATCGAGTTTGGGTGCTACAACGGCTACAGATCTTCTAGCTGGTCTAGGAGATTTATCGATACATCAAAGTATGACAATGGGTAAGTGTAATGATAGTTGTTTGATATCTCTTTTTTTATTTTCATTAATTTAAGCCTAACCTTTAGTTATTTGTTAAAGATTACAAGAATGCAGTGCTTTGGTTTTTTGTTATTGAACAGTTTTTTGTAAAAAATTTGTTATAAGTTCTCTAAGACACTAATAGAAAAATTTTACATTTATTAAGCATATCTACCGTGGGCAATATGTAAATGTATTTAAATGAAAGCTAAATTATACTTATGTTGACGACGCAATAGTAATGGGCTGTGATAGCCAAAAAATAACTGAAATGTGCATGTTAAGTTTTATTAAAAGAAAAATGTAATTAGTTTTACTCGTATTTAAAAGAAACCCTACCAACTATGTTCCAAGTAGACTTTGTTAAACAATAAAAATGTTTTACAATAATAAAACATAATAATAAAAACATTTATTTAGTGGAAACAAATGCCAATTGGAAACCTTCAATTTTTCCCTTTCAGCCGATGTTGATGGCAACTGCGATGACAAATTTCCCCAAATCATAAGAAATAATATACAAAATGCTATTCAACAGTTAAGAATGCTTAAAACTGTAAATTCCAGGCAGGAGGTAGAACATGTTATGGAATTATTGGAACGCTTATGGAGGAATAATTGTCTACCAGGTTTCACTACAGCCGAAAAAATATGCAACTTAGATAAGGACAAAGTTCCGTGGCATTTAATAACTACTAATGAATATACTGACCTCTTGGAAGCTGTAGCTGAATTGTTAAGCACACAGTGGCCGGGACAAACGATGGGTGCACAGGAAAAGCGTATTTTCAATATTTTCAAAATCGACTACAATTTAGATTTTATAATGGCCTCCTGGACGTGCCTAACCAACAAATTAACTCGATTTCCTGGTAGCGTAATGACCATTTTTGAGTTTATATTGGAAGATGAGAACTTTCTAGCGATTACTTTTTTGCAAATTTGCAAGGAAAGGGCGAGTTTATTGCAACAATTTAAAGCCACTATAGACTCTCTACCGGAACCCAAAATAGAACAATTTAACATGAAAGTCAAGGAGTTTATACAGTATCTGATGTCCTTGCCAAATCGTTTGGCAAATGCTTTAATGGGCAATATTAAGGAACTCTTTCAAGCGGAAAATTATAACAAAAAGATAATGCAACATTTTCTTAAAACTTTATGGTTTTTAATTCACTGCAGTGACCAGCGCGAGGAATATTTTCATTTGAAATTTCTTTCAGAGCTTTTGAATCGTTTAGTAGTTGACTATTGCAGCAATGTCGAAAAGGATTCGAACCTTTTTAAATTTTTAGAAATTTTACAAGAATTTTGTGTGTGTCCGCCAGCACAAGAACTTGTGCTAGAAATATTCAGTTTAATGGATGATAATAACACTTCGATTTACCGTTTGGCCCTATGTATGCTAAAGGGGTCCCTAGACTTATCTCAACTCTTGGGTAACTGTGTTAAAAATAACGAGCAATGGCAGTTTTGTTTTATACACAAAATATCTCTGCAAAGAATACCTTCCGAAGAACCAGCTCTCATCGCCTTAGTGCGTTACATTTATTTAGTTGATGATGTCTTGTTAACACAACACTTTGAGAATCTCCTTAACATGTGGTCAAAGCGTAGTTTTCTTCAAAAATCATCTCAAAATGAGCACTTAAATCTATCCAAACTGTTAATTATAACGGCGAAATTTTTCTATGCAGATGGCAAAGATAGAACAAGAGATCAGAATTTAAAGCGTTTTCTACATGAGGGCTTGCGTCATCATTTGGAAAGTTCCGATACGCTTCAACGTCATATTGGCATGAAAACGGTGGAATTAATTTTCAACTTCATGGCAGGAAGTAATGCTAAAGATGAGGAACAATTAAAATTTGATTACAACAGTATATTGGAGACATCGAAAGGAGTCACTATAAAACAAATTGATAATTTATCTAAATCCATACAATTGACGCGAGATATACCAGAAAATAAAAATAGAAATTTCCAACATTTGAAAATCTTATTGGAAGCTTTTATGACAAAACAGAAAACAGCCGAAGCAACAACAAATTTAAATTCCAAATGTGAAAAAGTGTCACTGCTTAAAAATGCTGCTGAAGAAATCTACTCGGATAATTGTGATGAAATCAGTCCGCCTCCTGCGAAATCTCCCAAAATGGAGTTGGATTCAGATGATGATGATGACCTGAAGCCTTACGATATGTCAAATGATACTGCACAAATCCTAGATAAAAGTCCTAAATTTCTGTTAGATTTGCTCGCTATTCTCTCAACGAAATGTGAAAATTATGAATATTTTGAAGCGGCCTTATCAACAGCAGAACAATTAATACGCATACAATTGCCCAAATGTGATGCTCGTTTGTCGGTTGATTTAATGCAATTATTTCTCACTTTAGATATGCAGTTTTACTATGAACATTTTGAGGAGACAAAATTCAAATGCTGTGTTGCTATTTGTGCAATACATCCAGCAGAATGTGCGGAATATATATGTCGTCAGTTTCATACGGATAACTCTTGTTTTAATGCGAACTTACGCATATTAATGCTACAAATTTTAGCTGCCACTGTAAAGGAACTAACGAATTCCGTAGAAATAGAGAATTCCACCGGCGATGCGGCGGCATTGTCAAGTCAAACGCAACTGCGTAAATTCCAATTCGATAATGAACAACAAGAGCGATTGGCTTTAGCTCAGCAGATTATACGCACGAGATTGCGTAGTAAAACAAAAAGATATTTTAGCAAAAATAAGACAACTGTTACTTTGAAACCTAATCGTTTTCATTCGGTCGTGGGCACGTTCTTTTTCGCGTTGGTCAGAGGGGAACGAACGAAACAAATGCTGTATGTCAAATATGATCGCATAGCCCATGACATTGACACAATGCTGTTGGTTAATTTTTTAAATACACTCGCCATTATTGTAATGGGAGCACAAAATTGTCCCATTATTTCCACAATCGCAAGAGAAGTTTTCGATTTATGTTCATTTGTGCGCTTTAGTCCCGAACCACGAGTGCGTTTGTCTTGTCTGGAGCTGTTGGGCATTAGTTTATTCACCACACCAGAATATGTGCTTATTGAACAATTTAATGATCGTTTATTGGAATTGAGGTATTGGCTTGAAGATTTCATAAAATCACCGTTGGTCGGTGGCGAAACATCAGAGGAATGTCGCGAACTGGCATCACAAATTCTCAACACTTGCTATAAAATTTTGAATCCTGGCGATATGGATGTGTGTTAAATTTTGTACTGTCTCCAATTTAGCATTTTAGGTTTTTCCTTGATTTTATTTAAAGTTTAATAAAATATGTATGTTGTATGTACAAATATATAAAATTAATTGTGGCGTACTTTTTATTGAGAGAAATACAATTTATTTATTGTATTTATTTATTTATTGGTACATACTCTACAAAGTAAATTTGCAGAATATGGTTGCTGACTCTCTCGGACGACAAACAACACACACCAGCCTGACCAGACTTAAGAAATAATAACAATGAAGCGAGAGCTGTTCTTCAGCCCAGAGCTGCTTAACGACTGATTGAGAGAAATATAATAAATCTTTTTTTCTTGTCTGGCTTATGATTGTTTTACTTAAAGTGTAGGTCGGAATAAATGTGCGGTTTTTGGGTTTTTTTCATGAATTTTTGAACACTCGATTTACGATTTGAGAATTGTTTCTTTTTGCATTTGGAAGCGTTAACCTGGTTGAATATAACACTTATGATAAACGTGGAGACCTTTTCAGAATACTGTGATTTTTATTTGACCTGATGGAGACCTGACAATACTTTGGTGACCGGTGGAGACCAAAAATAATCTGGGAGAAGATTTCAGGACTCCTTCCTACACGAAGCTTTAAGTCGAGTTGCAGTTTCTGGAGGACACTCCCCCTGGCAATAAAGCTGCATATTTTATTTATTAATATTATAAACTAATAACAAAAATTAAAAATTTTAAAAACCCCCGATATACATATCTAGAAAAGATGTGATATCATCTGAACGGCTGGACCGATTTTCTTCAAGCATAGTTAAGAACTTTCTCGATCAAGTCAATCGGTAAAGCCGTTTGGTCTGTACGTGGACACGGACAGGCACACAGAGACACAGATACACAGATGCACAGACACACACTACAAACTTGAACACCCCTTTTTTTGTCGGGGGTTAAAAAAATAGGAATCTATAACTTCTGCAACAATGGAAAATTAATGAGAAATTTAAAGAAATGTATATAACGCAAGATTGAATAACATTTAACATCGATATATCTTATGCCGAGTTTACATCTGGCACACATATGCCCCCGAAAGCGTAACCACTAATTACTAATGAAAAACTGTTTGATTCAGACACGTATTTATTAAGTTAAACAGTTTCATACATAACTAATAGACAATTTTATAGGATTCAACATGATAAGTGTCCGTATCAAACAGTTTTTCATTTAGTGGTTACGTATCAAACAGTTTTTCATTTAGTGGTTACAGTCGCAAAATTGTAAATAACAACGTCATTTTAAGTTAATAATTTGGAGGGAAAAAAATTAATTTTTAATTGTAAATTATTTCATGTTTTTTTAATTCATTTACTTGCACTTTAAATAATTTGTTAACTAAAACTTGTAATATTTTTTTATTGATTTATTAATTAATTTATTTTTGCTTATATCGAATACAAACATAAAGCATTTCTCAACATACCGGGAATAGTACCACCGCGGACCCATTAGGTAAACTTAACAAAAATAAATGTTTCATGTAAAAATGCGCACATATTTTTTATATAAAAAAAGGGAAACTAAGTCACACACACACACACCCTAAACACTTGAGGCAAGATCAAAATATTTTGGAAACAAATCAGGCATTTCTAAATGGCTGGTATGATTTGTCAGTAAAAGAGCGACTGATATTAAAGTAGACTTGTATCGAACTCATTCATTAGCTCGTTGTTCACACAAACCCATGTAGTTTAAATGGGTTTGATCACAAGTTTGTGCATAAAACGAGCTACTGAAAGAGTTCGATACAAGTCTAAATTAAACCGTCTATTAGACTTGGGGTCAAACTCATTCAGGCGGTCGTTTTTAACATAAACCTATGATATCCAACCCATTTCAATTACATCGGTTTGATCTGAATGAGTTCGACCCAACTCTATCGTCTATTACACATTGAGCATGTTGTGGAATACTTATGTTCACCATCAACCCACAGAGCGAACACACATTCAAATTTTGAATGTTAGACTTGTGTTGAACTCGTTCACTATTTAATTTTTGACACAAACCAATTATAAAATCCATGTAATTTAAATGGGTTTGATCATAGGTTTTTGCCAAAAATGAGCTACGAAAATGAGTAATAGCCACTTAAGTTTTGACTTTTAATTGCAATTAATACGTTTACATATGTACATATGTATTTGTATTTTATTTTAATTTAAAGTTCTATATCTCTTAAAAACACAATAAATAAACTTTAAAGAGTCACTTAAGGAATCTTTTTAATAAAACGTACATACTCGTATGAAAGCGAAAGAAACAAAATGAAAACCTAACTATCTTTAGGTTGGATCCACAACAAAGAATGACAAAACTATCGTTTTAAGTACGTATTCATTGAGTACTTACAGCTAAATATAAGAAACACGCTTATATGCAAACATACGCATTAATTTTAAACCGAATACGTATAACTATAAGCATCAAAATACTCATGACTATCAATCGGCTACACATGCTTGTATACAGAGCTATTTTATTTACACACACTCATAAAGCATGTTTTCAAACAGCCAAAAAACATTTTCTATTCCATTTTATACACAAAAATGTATTTACATATAAGGTGGCGAATGGTGAATAAATATCCCTAGTATCATGCGTATATTTTTTTTGTCCGGTTAAATATCCATAGTCTGAGTATAAGCATACTCTGCTCGGAATCGGCTGTAATCGTAGTTGCTTAAGACAAAATATGTGAGCGTACGAATTGTTTGCGCTGCAATTATGATTATATGCAGTTACTAAAATTAAGACTATTTACTTATGTTAAGATTTTTTTGGAGTTCTCATTGTCATTCTCTGGTCCGCACACGGCAATTTTAGTTGAGCAACTTTTGAGTTTATCGAAGAGAAATGATTGTACATATAATGAAGCGGGCTGCCATCATAGCTTTCGCTCTCGCCGATGAACTAAAAATTTGCCGTCTGTGAACTCAGTCTTAGTCAGGTTTTAGACTCTTCAGTTTTAGTTGATTTTGTATGAGAGAGTTGAGAAAGTAATATACCTTTTTTCTTTCTCATAAAATCAAAAGTTGAGCAAGAAAAACTGCCACGTCTAAAACATGACTTAAGAACATCAATATTCCCCCCCCCCCCAAGCTGAAACTCAAACGTTTTTTTTTTTGCTTGAGCCGTTTAGAAATGACTGATATACATACCAGTGATGGGAAATGTGGCACAATTGTGCCATTTTTGGCACTATTAGATGTTAGCTGGCACTGTGGCACTCTCGTTCGTTTTCTGGCACTTATTCTCCATTCGAGCCATAACCGTCAAAAAAGTTTAAGCGGCATATTTTTTAAATTCGTTTTTTGACGAAAATCGATTATCTGCGATTGTTACTAATCGATTTTCGTCAAAAAATTAAGCTGGAAAATTATGTTGCTTAAGTCAAGTCAAGTGACGGTCAAGCGGACAGATAGACTGGTGGCGGAATGTATGGTGAACAGCGTGTTCACGTTAAAATAGCTTTATTTTTCTTTTGAGTAAACTATTGCTTTAATAGATCTTTTCTAAAATAATAATTAATATTTTCTGAATATAGAAGGTTTAGCGCCCGTGGACTCTTATTTAAAAAAATTTTTTAAATCAAATCTATTAGATCAGATATTTATGAAATTTTCTATCTTTACACAATATTGTATAACTCAAGGACTATAGTATACTAAACGAACATCAAGTGCCAACATATAAATTACATATATAAAAAGTGGTTTGGCACTATTCAAGTGATTTTGGCACTATTTAGAAACAGATTCGGCACGAAATCAAGATTTCCAATTCCCATCACTGATACATACAGATTTCTAAAACTTTATTACTCTGTCCTCAAGTGCACTCTTAAAAATCATTTTATAAATAAAGCCTCTCCTAGAGAAACTTTCCTTTCTATAATGCTTCAGTTCTTTAAAAAACACCGCTGCTTTAGCTTTTGCCCAAATATTTTCGTTACTTATCATGTATGTATGTATGTATGTGTATGTACAGTATTTGATAGAGCTTTTTCTAACTGTATTTAAGCATAATACTCGTATTTATAAAAATCAATCACTTTGTTCTGCTTATGTACTGTTATTTCGATCATTTCTATGCTAAAGAGTATTCGAGTTGCTTGTTTTTTATTTTTAATTTTTTATGATTTTCTTTCTACTATTTTTAGACAATATTCTTCCACCAATTGCCTCAACGGGCAGTAGTCTATTACAACCCGTAAGTGCTAATAATAATAACAACAACAATAATTCACAACAATCATCGTTGGCTAATGCTGATGAAAATACATCAATTAATATCAACAACAGTGCGTCAACACATGTCGGTGCCACTTGGGCTGACAACTTGAATGCCGGCAATTTGAAACTTGATTTAGACGACTTACTATCGAGTAAGAAGAATAAAACGAATGCTCCGGCTCCTTCGATGAACGCTCTTAAAGTGCAAAGTCCTAATGTGATACAGACCACAAGTTCACAACAAGTGCCACTATCCATACAAACGCCCACAATGGGCAGTTTTGCAGCATTTGGTGGCCAAACGACTGCTCCCGGCGTTTCCCCCGGTTTGGGTTCCGCATTTTTTAATGCAACATCACCAAACATTCCATTACATCAGCAACAACCATCACAATTCGCTAATTTTAATCAAATGATGCCACCTCAAAAAGGATTTGCTAGCAATACTAATAACAATAATAATATCAAAAATAATAATAATTTGCAAACCTTTGATTTATTTCAATGATATCTAATGGCTTAATTTTTTTTCTAATATTTTATTTTTCAAATTATCTTTTGTTAATTTTTTATTTAATTTTTTTTATAAAAAAAAAAGCAAAAACGATTAAAGACCTGTATCCCACGATGTCTGACACAAAACATTCAATCGACCACTTGTATTGAAAACAACAACAAAATAAGATTTTTTTTGTTTTCAATATTGTATATAAGTGCTTGTCCCATGATGTCGACAGAAAACGTTCGATCGACAACTTGTATTGAAAACAACAATAAAATGAGAAAATTTGGCTTGTTGTTATGGTTAAGCAGTTGTCTATATGCATTTCGTTCCCGCTTTTCGAACTCGTTAGTAGACTTCAACCCAAAAAATTTTTGAATTTAACTAACAAACTCCGTATGTTTATAGTAAGACTCTTAATAATATATTGAGGATCACAATATACAAACATAATAAGTTTGAAAGCCGTAAACAAAAATCTTTACAAAACAAGCATCTATATTCGATTTGTGAATCTATTTTATTTGCAAACTTATTATGTACATGTGTACATACATATGTATGTAAGCAATCGAACGAAAGTTTTCTGCTGACTTTGCGGGACAGGACCGTAGGTAATTGATCGAACGTTTTTATCGTAAATTTGTTATTGATTTTTTTTCAATTATGTAATTTTTAAAATATACAATAGATCTTCTTATTATTTTGCAATGTTCATGATGTTCCCAAACCTTTATTTAGCAAATACAAAATAATTTTAAATCAAAAGCAAAATATATACATATTATGAATGAATTATTATTAAATAAGTATTAATAATCAAATGGAAATGATTTTTAAACAAATTAATTAAACTGAAAGTTTTCTATTATTTTTAATATGCTTTTATTACTTTCACCTGTATGTATGTATGTATGTATGTATGTATGTATGTTTGTTTGTATGTTAAAATGTAATGGAATTTGGCAAAACAGGATGGTCCAGTTCTATATCTTCGAACAAATATCCCGTTAAATAAGCAAAGGAGTAAAACTGGAATTCGAACAAGTCTTAAAAAATTTGATAAATTTAACTGAAGTTGCAGTATTTTTTATTGATAATAAAATTGGATTTGTGCGACCCAAAACTTTTATTTTCTACATATCGATGGATTAATACAAAAAGGCTTATATCAACGTTTTTTTCAAAATCGCGTTTTGAACGTTTTCTGGTAGCCAACCTATAATGACATCCTCCTTAAAGAACTAAGTACATGATGCGCAAAAATAAAAGATTTATGGCCATTTAAAAAATTATTTAAGCATGTAAATGGTTTACGCCTTTCTTATGTTAAGCCATTGATACCTATGTATGTATGTATGTCGGTATACATATGTATATGTATGTACGCACATATCGCTCATTTACTTGAAGAATTTTATAACATAAAAAAAAACTAGTTTTACTAAAAGCAAGAGAAAATGGAAAGAGAAAATTGTATTTTCCCTCAAGAATTGAGTATACTAGACATTTGTTGCTAAACGCTCCAAATTGGAACGACGTTAATAAAACGTCAACTAAAAAAAAGACATTTGTATGACATGTTTATGGGGATTTATTTTTGGAGTTATGACGTTATTCATGTACATGCATATAAATGTATGTCTGCGTATATTACATACACAAAAACAACTGAAATCTATGTAATTGCAAAAAAAAAATTATAAAAGGTATTCATTTCAGTTTTTTTTTTGTTGGAAAAATGGAAAAATGTAATTTTTTCCTGTGTTTGTTGTAAAACAAAACTGAAACGAATACCTTTTTAGATCCAATTTCGAACATTTTTCCAATATTATATTTTTTTTATTAATGTACCGATTTTCGTCGGTTCACTGCAATAAAGTCAAATAAATTTAATGAATTGATAAATTTTGATTTATTCCTCATAATTTGATTGCAGTGACCCGACGGAAATCGGTACATTGTGCCGATAGTGAGATCTCGGGTTTAGACTTTTAACCTGCATTATACACGTATTAAATTTCTAAAAAGGTTTTTCAAATATTTCAAAACTTACACGACGATGCAGCAGTTTAATGTTGGCAAAGTATTCACCCTTATTCTAGTTGTCAAAATCGACGTCACGTCAATATAATTCCAAAAAATCGGGGATTGTCTATCCGTTGTCTAAAACAACTGACTGCTGCTGACAGACTCATGCTATTTTCTATATATTGGGGAACAAAATTAGGCTGTCAATAGCACAAAATTGTTTTCAAGGCCGGGTAGATAAGCCCCAATTTTTTGGTAACCTTGAAAGTTATGAAACAAAAAGAAAAAAATTTTCTTTGAAAATTAATTTTTGGTGAGATATTTATTGAAAATTTTTGTGACTTGTTTTTAAGTAATTGTGCAATGTTTTCTAAATTTAGATTTTTTTGTGATTTAATAACCACTATGTAGATTATTTTGTAATTTTTAGAAATTCGAAAGTTATTGATACAATCTTTATGGCAAAATATATTTCTAACTAAGTAATTTTTGCACTGATTTTGAATCAATTTTGAATCAACAAATCCTTCAAAAAAGGATTTTGGCGAGATTAATGCAAGACTTTGAAATATTATTATTATTTTTTATTTAAAACGTATCTTATTTCAATTAAAATAAGATTTCTTAAATTATTCAAATTCTTGGGAATTGATAAATTTGCATTTTCTAATTTTTTTTTAAACAAAATTTCAGTGTAAAATAGTTCAGTCAAAGGATTTCTCCCACTGCAATGTGAAGCTTCTCATAAAACAAATTGGTAATAAATGCACATGTAAATAAATTCTAAGCTACTGCTTGCTTTTGAAATTGATGTGCGCAGGGCTTGGACAAGAATGCCTAAAATAAGAGAGAAATGTGACATGACGTTGCTTATTTAAACTTTTTGTTTTAAATAAATGCTTATACCATATTGTCTTACAACATTTATTAACTTGATTTTTAAATTTTTGCATTAGTTCCCTTCAAAATGTTTGGGGAGAAAACTCTCAAAAAAATCGCCCTCTCTCTCATATTTAGAATACCTACTTTTTTCGCAGGTAGTTTTTTCTCCCTCTCCCTCACATTTGTTTTTTAAATTTTTGCATTAGTTCCCTTCAAAATGTTTGGGGAGAAAACTCTCAAAAAATTCGCCCTATCTCTCATATTTAGAATACCTACTTTTTTCGCAGGTAGTTTTTTCTCCCTCTCCCTCATATTTGTTTTTTAAATTTTTGCATTAGTTCCCTTCAAAATGTTTGGGAAGAAAACTCTCAAAAAATTCTCCCTCTCTCTCATATTTAGAATACCTACTTTTTTCCCAGGGAGTTTTTCCCCCTCTCCCTCATATTTAGAATACCTACTTTTTCCCCGGGGAAATATTAATTCATTATAGCAGGAAAGGGAACAGGAAAAAAAACTCCCGTGGAATTGTTATTCATAATTGGGTTGTAAGTAAAAACTTACCATGTTGATGGGTGAGCTAGTTTATCAAAACGTTCAGGTTAAATACTGGCGATGTAATAATAGATCGAAATTATACATATCGCCTTATTAATTTCCTAGACGTCTCAACCGTTTTTTAGTTTTGGGTAATTTTGAATGGGTCTGCAAAAAGTTTTAGTTCAAAAAAAAATAAAATATGTTATACATATACATATCGTTACCTTATTATTTTTTTAAATCGAGATTTTTTAATTTTTCGATACATTAGGTGCTCCTCTATCGAAATATACAAAAAAAAAACTCGGAATAAAAAAAAATAATGAGTTAGGGCCTTTAGTATAGTTTGCCGGAGTTCATAAACATGCAATAAGTTTTAAACTACTTATAATCTTTCATATCTGAAAGTTAAATATAAGATTTAACATTGTTAGCAAAACGATTGGATGTGATATTGCGAGTTATGAAGTTATTATTATTAAATGGTTTTAAACTAGAACATAACCTTTAATTAATTTCAATAAACAACATTTAAAGAAAAAAATTGTTTGCCACTGAAGAGATAAGAAAAAAATTACATACAATTATGTATTTAAAATATATATAAAAAAAATACATTCACGATGAACATATAACCTCCTCCTTTTTTGAAGAAGTCGGTTAATAAACATACAATTAGTATTAAAATGAACATACAACAAATTAATATTGTAATGAACTAGTAATTTAATATATAAAAACAGTAGTTATGTACTTATGTGTATAAATCAAGGTTGTAAATGTGTTTTAAATATTATTTTATTGATTATGCATTCTGATTATGTGCAGTTTTGATGAAATTAAAATTAAACAATGTTTTTAGTGTATTTAATATTATAAATAAAATTAGATATTGTATGTAAACTCCAACATAATTTTTAATTTAATGGATATTATTCCCCCTGTTCTGAAAATCACGGTGATTTCAAATCACGTGATTTCAAAAGTTAACTATTAATAGCTGCCTTGGTAATGAGATTTTATTGCGTTTTAAGTTTTTTTCATTTATAATAGTATATTTTCTTCCAACTTCCAAAGCTATAAAACGTAAAATTTACAAAAGCAATGATTTAGCTTTTATTAATTTTTAGAAATCACCGTGATTTGGCATGTCGTGATTTGCAGAACAGGCCCGTATAACTGGGGTTATTCGAATAATAAATGTATGCTCATTTTAGACATCCTTAAATGGGAAAAACTCATAGAAGGTATTACGAAACTAATTTGCTGTCACAATCTTATTTTTGATAACTCCTTTTATGCTTTCACAATTTAAGTTTGTAAATCGAAAAGAACTTATAATTATATATTTACTACCATTAAAAACTGTTACAAAACATTATCGGACTTATTAAAAATAACTTAATGTGCTCTGAACATAAATGATGGTAGGTCCAGTATATTATGAAATACAGTAGTTCACGGATAAATGCGTTTGTGAAAATGCCTATAGCCCAACGCATTTAAACAATAAACTCTATAAAAAAACACGTTTAAGTGCGTTACCGGCGCATTTAAAAGAATCATTGTTATTTGCATTACCAACGCATTTAACAAAATTCCCTCTGAAGTGCGTGCTTCAAAACCAAATTATATCCCTTTTCATTCTTACTAAAAGAAATCGAAAATATGTTTAAGTATTAGAGATCATCGTTTTCCGATTTGTTATTCAATTCAATAAAATGAAAAATACAATTATTTTAAAGTAAAACAAAACAATTCATGCAAAACATCTTAAAAACTAAAAAACCAATTTCACAAATTGAAATTTAAGGCAACAGATTTAAGTTCATGTGCATGTAACATACATATGTACATTGTACGTCAAAGAAACGTACATTTAGAAATTTCTTTAATTTCTACAAAAATCTGAAGTTTTTGTTTCAACAATAGTTGCACCACAAACCTTCTTCGTAGACATTGTGATGAAAACTAAATGATTGTAAACAAATAAAACAGGCTTGCCAAATTTGATGATTTATTTTCATTTTGGCGTTTTTTTCGATTAGTTGTATCAATTTTAATGTGTGGAATTTTTAAAGAAACAATTTACAAGGTTGACAATTTTAAATATTATTGAAATATTACGTTGCCTCTGAAAAAATTCATTTCACTAATGAAAACAACCAAGACAGATTTCACTGTGTGACCAAAAAAAAAAAATACCTGTGACGTGTTACAATTTTACTGGTAGGTATTGTCGAGTATAACAACAATCTGTATTTGAAATTTTCCAAACACCCCCAAAATATTGAGATACGGGTAAAAAACAGTTTTTTTTTTACTTATCAACCTCTAACTAACTTGAATATCAACCGACTTTACATTTAAACATAAACGGATTTAGAAAGAAGAGACTAGAGTAAATTTTAGATATATGTATATGTATGTATGTGTGTATTTTCTCAACGGTTCGGTTTTTTTTTCGATCCTTTTCTACTTTGGATACTATTTGAACGTGTCTAACTAAGCACCCTACCCTAATAACTCATGCAGACCACTTTTCACCATAAAAATTTTAATTTTTCACAATTTTTCGACGTTAAAAATTATTTTTTTAAAATTGTGCACGGGAGTTCTCGTTGTACCTTCATAGTGAACAGACGTATTAGCGGATTTTTTTTTACATACATAATAAAAAAAATCATACAAAAAAATATTTGTAGTACATAATATTCGTTGTACATTAACTTTGATAAATAAGCTTTTTTTGCTTTGCTAATATTTTTTTACATAGACAGTAATAACTAAAACAAAAATAAAACAAAAACAACCGTAAACAAAATAACTCAAAGTGCCCTTGAGGAATACACTAACAAAGTGCCCTTGAGGAATACTCTATATGAGTACCTCAAAAACAAATAATTGTGAAGTGAGTGATAACGGCAGAAATGCCTATCTTACTGTGAGCTCTGATGATCTTAATGATAACAATAAAAAATCTGATGATATACTTACTGTGAGTTCTGATGCTCTTAATATAAACAAAATAAATAAAAAACCTGATGACAGACTTTTTTTAACGGCTAAGCCAATTTTTCGTCAGCGATCAACTTCGCTTTGTCCAATGTCAACTAGTGATTTGTTAACATTACAGTTGCCTACTACTTCGTCATTTAAATCAGCGATATCATCCGATTCAGGCTCGTGTTCATCACTTACCCAAATTGTCAATATAAATAAGAGTAGCCCAAAACCCAAGGTCCAAGTCGGAATGGACCGATATATAATGGTGGGAAAGCGCGGGCGAAGCCCAAATTCTAATAAAATTGCATCTGCTTCAAAGGTATCTAGGGATAACAGCGCATCCTCCGCTAATCGTTTTCAAATATTGCAAGATGACAACGACACACCTGATAAATCTGAGAAAAAAACCTCCAAGCCGCCACCAATATATTTGAGAGAAAAAAATTCAAACGCTCTTATTAAGAAATTAATTTCGGTCATTGGTGAGAAAAAATTTCACATTGTTCCAATAAAACGTGGCAATATCGATGAAACGAAAATTCAAATTTATGACGAAACAGATTTCCGTAAAATGGTTTCTGAATTTGAAAAAAATAAAACAAGTTTCTACACATACCAGCTCAAGAGTGCTAAAGGCCTGCAGATCGTATTGAAGGGCATAGATTCTTATGTTGTTCCCGAAGAAATAAAAGACGCACTCGTCCTCCAGGGATTCAAGGTAAAAAATGTTTCAAATATAATAAATAGGGAGAAGATCCCCCAGCCTCTATTTCGCGTTGAACTTGAGCCGAATGATATAAAATTGAGAAAAAATGAGACGCACCCAATTTATAATTTAAAATATCTTTTATACCGAAAAATAACAGTTGAAGAACCACACAAGCGTTCTGGACCCGTACAGTGCCATAATTGTCAAGAATATGGCCACACAAAAACTTACTGCAAATTACCTACAGTTTGTGTTATTTGCGGTGAATTGCACGGTACTGCTAGTTGCAATAAACCGAAAGATCAAAGTAACAAAAAATGCAGTAATTGTGGAGAAAATCACACTGCTAACTACAGAGGTTGTCGTGTATATTCTTTCGTTAAAAAGACAATGGGGCAAAAACCTAAAGTAGCTCCAGCACAAACAGCAAACACTTACTCCGCCACTCTTGCCCAAGTGAGCCAACCAGTTAATTCACGTGTATCGTATGCCGATGCTGCAAAAACAAGCTCTATTCCCACACAAAATGTTTCACGGCCAAATACTTCAATAAATACAAACTCAGGCTTTAATTTTAATCGCCTTGAAGCTACTATTGAAAATCTGGTGCAAACTATAAACAATTTTACAACAAGTATGACTAGCATGATGCAAGAAATGTTGCGAATGCAGAATACTCTGCTTCAAGCAATACTTAATAAGCCATGAACACGTTAACAATATGTTTCTGGAACGCAAACGGCATTCGCCAACATAAAAATGAACTTGAGCACTTCCTCACGGAAAAAAATATTGATATAATGTTGGTCTCTGAGACTCATTTGACTTCGAGAAGCCTTTTTAAAATTTATGGCTACACCTTATATGATTCAAAGGACCCGAGAGGAAGAGCATGCGGTGGATCAGCAATTTTAATAAAGTCAAGACTCAAGCATTATATTATTGACAACATTTGCGAAGAACATTTACAAGCAACGAATATTTGTATCGAAAATTTTTGCACTAATTTTGTCATATCATCAATTTACTCCCCTCCTAGGTTCGCAATTACTGAGGACCAATACGAGAATTTCTACAAATCCCTTGGCCCTTGCTTCGTAGCAGCTGGCGACTACAATGCAAAACATACGTTCTGGGGTTCGCGTCTTATTACACCTAGAGGTCGGGCATTGTTCAACACAATTTCAAAAATGGGCTTGGACGTCATTTCGAGTGGGGAGCCCACTTACTGGCCTACGGACATACAAAAAATTCCGGATGTTATAGATTTTGGAGTCATGAAAAATATTTCTAGGGAATTAGTTCATGTTGAAGCGTCTCAAGATCTTTCCTCCGATCACTCTCCCACGATCGTTACAATTTGTAGCCCACTAAGTAGTGACTTACCTCACCCGTATGTGAAGACGATCAACCGTGTTAATTGGCTGGGGTTCAGAAAATATCTCAGTACTCATTGTACGGAAAACATTATACTAAGAACATCCGAAGATATTGAATTTAACATTGGCAATCTTATCAAAAATATAAAACAGGCTGCTGAACATGCGACTACCTCCTACCCGCAGACTGGATTTAATAGAATTTATTCTACGGATATTGAACGTCTTGTAAGTGAAAAAAGAAGAGCTAGAACTTAAAATCAGATTTAAAGAGTGTACTAAACGACTCCAAGAGTTGCTTGCATTTGAAAAAACTGCATCTCTTAAAAATTATTTAGAAGGTCTTGATGTCACACCAGCATCTAATTACTCTTTGTGGCGCGCTGCTAGAAAGCTTAAAACACCAGTTGAGTTTAAACCACCTCTGCGCACATCTACAGGAGGTTGGGCAAGAAGCGATCCTGAAAAAGGTAAAATATTTGGCGAGCATTTAAAATCCGTATTTACCCCAAACACATGTTCTGGTGCTGTTGATTTGCCAAATGTAGTTGCGCTACCCCCTCGACCAATAAAATTTAAGACGCGTGATGTACAAAAACTAATTGCAGAACTCAACCCGAAAAAAGCTCCGGGTATTGATGAAATTAGTAACCAGATGCTGATAAAGTTGCCTCGTATTGCAATTAGAATCCTATTATTTATTTTTAACGCCATTTTACGACTGGAGTATTTTCCAAATAGCTGGAAGCTTGCCAAAGTTAAAATGATTCCAAAGCCGGGCAAAGACCTTACCAAGGCTGAGTCATACAGGCCAATAAGTCTTCTATCAACAATGTCAAAACTTTTCGAAAAACTGCTCATGACAAAATTGTCCCCAATTCTAGTTAGTAATGGGTGCATACCGGACCATCAATTTGGTTTTAGAAGTCAGCATAGCACCATCGAACAAACTCATAGATTGGTTCAATTTATAAGAAGAACATTTGAAGAAAAGAAGTATTGTTCTGCGCTGTTTATCGACGTTTCTCAGGCATTTGATAAAGTGTGGCATGAAGGTCTTATTTTAAAATTGAAATCATATTTACCAATAAATTTTCTGAAGCTATTAGAAAGTTATATTACTACTCGGAAGTTTACGGTTGTGGAAGGAGACTTCATGAGTGTGCCCGAATCTATATCATCCGGTGTGCCACAGGGGAGCATACTGGGGCCAGTTTTGTATTTGATTTACACTTGTGATATGCCTTTGAGCAGCAATATTCATACATCTACGTTTGCCGATGATACAGCCTGCCTTAGTATGCACGAAAACCCTCACGAGGCTTCCCGATATCTACAAGAACATATTACACAACTGGAACTATGGTTAAATTTATGGAGAATCAAAGTAAACGAGCAAAAGTGTGTCCAGGTAACATTTACCCTGCGAAGAGATACTTGTTCCCCTATTCGAATCAACAATCAAGTTGTTCTTCAACATTCACACGTAAAATACCTTGGTATACACCTTGATCGACGGCTTACATGGAAGCCCCATATTGACTCAAAGCTAACACAAATGAAACTGAAATTAACTCAGCTACATTGGCTGATTGGTAGAAATTCTTCACTCAGTCTAGATTGTAAACTTTTAATATACAAGACGATTTTGAAACCAATATGGTGCTACGGAATACAGTTATGGGGCACTGCTTCAGCTTCTAATGTCGAGAGAATCCAACGAAGGCAAAACAAAATTTTACGCTTAATAACATTGGCTCCATGGTATATAAAAAATTCAAATATACATCGTGATTTAAATATGCCACTAGTGACTGAAGAAATTGCAAAATACGCTGGCAAATATTTAACAAAACTCGAGTCACATCCTAATCCGCTTGCCCGTAATATTTTGAACTTTACTGGACACATCCGCCTAAAAAAGAGGGACACATGGGCTCTTATTCATAGCACTCCAGATGGGACTTCTTGAAAATACTTTATTTTTTTCCTTTTGACTATCACTACTTATGTATTATATATAACTATTACTAAGCTTATGTCCGACACTGGTCGGGCCTAATTATATTTTTAGATTTAAGATTTGAATACTTATTGTTAGTTCATATATGAAGATACAATAAATAAAAAAATCATGCATTCAAAAAAAAAAAAAAAAAAAAAAAATTGTGCACAATTTTCTGTTGAGTTTCACTCACAAAGGATCCTCTGTGGTTTCACTAACACTGTGCAAAAAATTTTATTTTTTCCCGCACTTTTTTTTTTAATAGAGGAAAGAATATGTTGTTTATTGTTAACAAAAAATTAGGACTCCCTTTAAGTTATTTTGAAAAAGTGAAAAACAAATTCAGTAAAGTGCGACTTTGACAAAGTGCACACGAAGGGTTCCGTACGGACACTAATTAAGGCCGTTTGTTGTTATTGTCTTTTGAAATTTTTGAAACAGAAATTAGACTAGGGATGCATTTTCGTCAAAAGTATTAATACTTGTATTATAGTGTGAAACGGCCTTTAGATATGTATTATTTAGTGTTTTTCATACGGGATTTCCCGGGATCCCGGGAAATTTGTGCGGGAATTCCCGGGATTTTTTGATTTTGTTATGGAAACTTAATTTTTATGTACAAATTCCTTGATGGGTGTCGTTATTCACTTTATTAATGCGATGGTGCAATAATAAGGTGATGTCAATATCACAATAGCTAAATCCTTACAACAACTAAGGCCGAGTTTACATCTGGTACACATGTATTCTAAAACTTAGATGCCTTTACTTGGAAAAAGCAGAACGCGACGATCAAAATTTAATTCTACAAATTCATAAAAGTAAAAAACAGAAATGAGCAAGGAAATAAAAGAAAATTACAAATAATTACAGATTCTCTTTGGTAAATAGTACGGTTAACAGCATTAACAGCTTATTCTGTACTAAAGTCCTATTTCCAAAGAAATATGCCCTTATGTAAAAACGATTGTTAAAGTTAAAGTATGCGTTAAAACTGGTTTTGCCATACAAAATTCGTTTGTTAAACCAATTTTAAGTTTAACAATGATTTTTTCATAAGGGGGATATTTTGTAATTTTTTTTAATAATACTTGCATAATTTCTTTTTTATAATATTGGTATCTATGTATTATTATATAAAGAATGGAAACGGTATTGTTTTTTGAATAATGTGTGTATAAAACGTTATTATTTCATCGATCTTATGAATTATAATTTGTTTTTGTTGAAATAAATTAAATTTAAAAATATTTTGTATTGTCTTGTACTGGGCGGGAATTCCCGGGATTTCCCGGGAAATCGAAAAATCGTTCCCGCTTTCCCGGGAAATGAAAAAGTACGCGTAAAGAAAAACTCTAGTATTATTATACTCGTATGAACTTTGGGATTTTTTTCGTTTTTGAGATTTTTTGGCGATTTTTTAGTTTTAGAGTTTTTTTAGTTCTGGCGTTTTTTTAGTTTAGCCGTTTTTTAATTTTTGCGTTTTTTTCGTTTTCTGGAGTTTTTTTAATTTTGGCGATTTTTTAAGTTGTTTTATTTTAGTTTAATAGATTTTTTTTCCTTTTGGCGATTTTTTTCGGTTTTTAGAGATTTTTTTCGGTTTGGCGATTTTGTGATTTTTTAGTTTTAATGTTTTTGAAAATTTCAAGAGTTTGCCTCTTACATTTTCCAAGATACAGAAAGTTGTCAAAATTACATAGTCAAAATTACATTAACTGATAGAGCACCCTTTAATTTTAGTGTTAATTGTTGTTGTCTGTATAAAAATACACTAATAACACTGCAAATTTCAAGTGTCTATATATAATTGTATGTATGTAGGTATTTATATTACATAGGATTTTAACATTTTTCGTTGACCGTTTTGGAAAACGCCTTAATTTTTAACTGTCATGTATTTGTTGTTGTAGCGGCCAAAATTTCAGGTCCGTAGCTTTTACGGTTCTCGAGAATACAGCCTGTGATGGACAAACGGACAGCGTAGCGAAAACAATATGGTTCCTTTTCACCTTTGGTGTACGGAACCCTATTTTTTTCCTTAATTTTAGCAAAAAAAAAAGTGCCAGAAGAAATTATTTTTTTGGCATACAATGAGTTATCATCAAGTCTGATAAGCTGTTGGCCAAAAACTGAAGACAACATGTGTTCTTTCATAAAGCACTTCCTTCTCATCACAGGTTAGGCAGATTGGACACGGGAAAACACTGCCACGTAATTTTTCCGAAAAATTGACGATTGGCATCCCAAGTGGCAATATCATTTAACCCCATATTAATTAAAGGACAGAATGATATTGTTTTGCATATGTCTTTCTTTGTCATTTCAACAGGTTAAACGTCAATTGAAATTATTTTATTTTCAATTGAAGTTTTTCCACAAAAATTATGAAAAGGCGCAAATTTATGGAAAAAATGCATAAATTGGCGCCTTTTCATGAATGCAATCCTGCATTCCAATGCAAGTTTCATGGCAGCAGCCATTGTGTTTCAATTTATCAAAGAGGTAAGTCATTGTATTTAGTTTTCTTTTACTTTTTATAATTATAAATTTTTTTGCAGATCCTGTGCCAAGACAAAATTTGAAGAAAAAATACATGTAAGTAATTATTTAACATAAATTGTTTAACAAATAATAATTCCAATTAATTATTGCAGTAGCAGCAAGTGTATAATGGATTTGCCTGGTTGTGGAGAAGCTCCATCGGTTCCAGAAGAACCCGGAAAGGTTAGTTTTGTGATATTTTGAGTGCGACAAAAGATGTATTGAATGAGTGCCAAATACTGTTTGGAACATATTTTTGATGAACAGTATTGGCACTCAGTAAAGGTGTGGCCGGCAGACCCAGAATTGTGCGGCTTGCAATATTGTTTTGTGTTTTATTTTCAAATGCTGTTTGAGTTTAAGTTTTCTTTTTTTAACATACAGACAAATTGTATTATATTTGAAATTTATAAGTGCTCATATTTATCTGTATGGAAATAAAGAAAACAAACCTTTCCACCCACTCATCCACATAATGGTTCGCCGGCGGACACACATGTATGTACATACATAAGTTACTAATGTGTTTTTGCTAATACTGCAAGTCGGTTTTCTTTATAACATATAGATAAATTTCATTTCATGATATTTGTCTGTATGGAAATAAAGAAAACCCCTTTAACAGTGTTTTTAAACACACATCCACATAATGGTCTGCCAGGCAGACATACTTATGCATACGTACATATGTATGTATGTACATTCATAAGTAAAATGTGTCTTGTGCTTTTGAGAATACAGCGTTTGGGTTTTTCTTAATCCATTCAGACAAAATTTTAGTTTTTGTTCAAACAAATTAAATGGAGTCAAAGTTTTATTTTTCTTTGATACAATTTTATGTATTTTATATTAAGGAATAGTTTTTATACAAATAATTTCAAGTAAAAGCAAGATATCTATGTAGAATAATTTTCCATATTCCTTCGTTACTCTTAGCACACATTATATATTGATCCTGTTGAATATAGTTAAGTTGTTTATATTAAATCTTTTATATATATTCTTTCAGATAATTTCAATACATACCGCTGTTTTTTGTACCTTTGGTATTCTGAAGAGTTCCCATTTTGCTTGCCACGTTTGTTTTGTTTCATGGTATGTATGCTTTATGTACACAATGATTCTAATAAATACATTTCTTATTAAATTTCTTATTTTTATATGTTAAGGAACTCTTACCTTCGTAAAAGTTGTGTCCGGCGGCAGGATTTCTACAAAAAAACACAAATTTGAGTGCGTACATCTGCTTCTACCTGTAAGTCGACAAACATTTTATGCAATATAAGTTATTTAAACATTATTTCTTGTTTTTCAGCTTATACTTACCATTTCAGTGCTCAGACAACGTTGGAACAAATTTAAATTTGAAATTTTATTCAATTGAATTGAAAATTTACATTATTTTTAATAAAAACAATATAAAAAATTTTCATTGTAGTTCGTTTGTTTACATTTTTTGCAAAATGCTAGGTAATGTATAGTTTTTTCTTCTATTACATTGTTTTTCAGGATGCCACATAGAGTTTAACTCTTCGAAAAATGGGGTTAACTAAAATCTGATATGGGCCTTTGACATACGTCAGTGCTGCCATATCTGGTTATATCTGTGCTTCTCATTTATGAAAATATAATCTGCCTTATCGTGGTTGGCGTATTTTAAATACCACACATTGACAAATTGAAATGCAATGAATCAAAAAAATTCACATATTCCATTTGCAATAAAGTTACGTATATAAGGCAGACATCTACATCAACTGACACCACACACAGTGGACCAAAACACAGAAGAACGCTGATGAGGAAGGTTTAGTGGCCTTCGAAAACGGCTGGCTGTTCCGTTCAACTATGTGTTGTTGTCAGAATATTTACAACTAACTTTGATGTTATTTGTTCATTAATAATTATCACATGTAATTTGGCTTAAAAAGCGTTACGAACTTTAGCCTATTCAATTCATAAGAATATAGAAACAAATACAGTTCGAAAAATAATAATTAAATTAACTAATTAATAGTCATTGGCTTGTGGCAAAAATTAAAAATAAAAATATACTTAATAGTAACAAACCAAAAAAGTTTGTCTTAAGTAGAACAAAAATAAGCAAATTAACAAACATGTGTATAGTTAGTAAGGAACAAATCGACAATGGTAAGACTGTTGTAATATATATAGAAGATGGTAATATATATAGAAGATGGTATATATATATAGATGTTAACTTGCGTATACATTACGAAACACATTGACAAATTGAAATGCAATGAATCAAACAAATTCACATATTCCATTTGCAATAAAGTTACGTATATAAGGCAGACATCTACATCAACTGACACCACACACAGTGGACCAAAACACAGAAGAACGCTGATGAGGAAGGTTTAGTGGCCTTCGAAAACGGCTGGCTGTTCCGTTCAACTATGTGTTGTTGTCAGAATATTTACAACTAACTTTGATGTTATTTGTTCATTAATAATTATCACATGTAATTTGGCTTAAAAAGCGTTACGAACTTTAGCCTATTCAATTCATAAGAATATAGAAACAAATACAGTTCGAAAAATAATAATTAAATTAACTAATTAATAGTCATTGGCTTGTGGCAAAAATTAAAAATAAAAATATACTTAATAGTAACAAACCAAAAAAGTTTGTCTTAAGTAGAACAAAAATAAGCAAATTAACAAACATGTGTATAGTTAGTAAGGAACAAATCGACAATGGTAAGACTGTTGTAATATATATAGAAGATGGTAATATATATAGAAGATGGTATATATATATAGATGTTAACTTGCGTATACATTACGAAACACATTGACAAATTGAAATGCAATGAATCAAACAAATTCACATATTCCATTTGCAATAAAGTTACGTATATAAGGCAGACATCTACATCAACTGACACCACACACAGTGGACCAAAACACAGAAGAACGCTGATGAGGAAGGTTTAGTGGCCTTCGAAAACGGCTGGCTGTTCCGTTCAACTATGTGTTGTTGTCAGAATATTTACAACTAACTTTGATGTTATTTGTTCATTAATAATTATCACATGTAATTTGGCTTAAAAAGCGTTACGAACTTTAGCCTATTCAATTCATAAGAATATAGAAACAAATACAGTTCGAAAAATAATAATTAAATTAACTAATTAATAGTCATTGGCTTGTGGCAAAAATTAAAAATAAAAATATACTTAATAGTAACAAACCAAAAAAGTTTGTCTTAAGTAGAACAAAAATAAGCAAATTAACAAACATGTGTATAGTTAGTAAGGAACAAATCGACAATGGTAAGACTGTTGTAATATATATAGAAGATGGTAATATATATAGAAGATGGTATATATATATAGATGTTAACTTGCGTATACATTACGAAACACATTGACAAATTGAAATGCAATGAATCAAACAAATTCACATATTCCATTTGCAATAAAGTTACGTATATAAGGCAGACATCTACATCAACTGACACCACACACAGTCACAAAACATACAGAAGTGACACGAGACGGAAGATTTTTGTGTTTTTATACCTATCTCGCTCTCCCCGGAATTTTGGCGTTGATTTTGCTTTGATTTTGCTTCTAGCGCAACAAAATTTTAGCTTGTTTTGTGATTATGCTTTGTGCTTTTATTCATGTGTTAATTGGTAAGTAAAATGGTGAAAAATTTTTTAATTTTATGACTTTGTGTTTAATGTTGGATATATTTTCAGTTTATTTTCAGGAAACCATTCTTTGGCTTAATATTTAATGTAAGTATAATTCTCAATTGGAAAATTACAAGAAATATATGTATTAATTAATATTTTGCTTTCAGAAATTTGGCAAACTTTTTTCTGGGAAATTGGCAAACTTTTCTGATTTCAATCCCGAAAATGCCAAGGACTCGAATCAGGAAACACTGTTCAGTCAACACTTCTTAGTGTGTGCGTTGCAAGAACTGGGCTCTATGGTATTAGGATTAGGCACAAGACCTCAAAACCTTCTGGCTGATCAAACTCTGCATGCCATTGATACGACTTGTGCTGTATTGGTGCATCCAAGTGCAGCAGCCCAAGACTGCCAAGTATAATAACACCACTTATCGATAGCTTTGTTGATGCCCTCGAGCAAATGCGGTCTTCACCGGAGGCGGTATGAGGTTACAGTTGCACTTTGGCGGCAACATACCAAGGGTAAAACTGTATTTAATGCGACACGAGTCGCATGTCGCTAAATCGTACCCAAGCCGGTTGGTTGTTAATTGGATTCATAATGACTGGGATCTCTCGTTAGTGAAGGGACTATTATCCAAATTGCTGCTGTTGTGGCGCCACTCTTTCCTCGTTCCAGCAAAGAATTGGAGTCAGAAAAGGCTCACGGCGACTCATTTACATGGCAAGTTACACTCGAATGCCGAGCATGGACCGGATTCCACAACGATGAATTTTGAAGTGTTCACCAATTCCAGTATACACTTGTTGCTTTGTGCATCCTCAACGGTGAGAATGAATAATTTTGATAGTTATAGTGAACACTAGCGTCAAAATTTATCACTGGAAAAAGTGTGCTGAATTGTGAACACTGAAATTGGTGAACATTTCAAAACTCATCGTTGCGGAATCTGGCCCCAGGAGCTTTATCAGTAATGCAAAGTTTCTTGGTCAATTGTCCGGAACTAGTGACGGAAGATACAACAAAGCGTCTATTGACACCGATAGAAAGTGCAAAACAAATTATTGTAACCACACGTTATTAGTAAATTAAAGATTTTGTTAAATTCGTTTTAAATAATCGATTTGTATTTTTATTTTTGTCCCAACTTCAAATTTTGTTAATATAAAATTGGGGTTGTTTTCCCTCTATTACAAACAACACTTAGCGCATTTTAAAATTATTAAACTTGACAAAATCTACTTAATTAACAATTAATGATTATTTAATTTTTTATTGAAAATAACAATAATTAAAGCAAATTTGATTATACAATACAAAAATTATAGAGGGGTTTATTAATTTCTCATTTGTGTTGTGTCAAATATACATCTATAGTACATAAATGCAACAAATGTGTTTAAATAATAGTACATATAGTAAGGATAGGAATTGCTCATAATAACTACAAGTAAAACTTTTATTTATGGATTCTAATTAGCCACTGCACTGAATTTGTCGGGATAATTTGCACGAAGACTTTGAAGCATTTAAAGATTAAAGAGTTTTTATCAAAATGTTCATGTAATGGCAAGTGTTGTAGCAAAACTGGCAATACTTGTTCCATTAAGTTACAGTTTGTAAGGCGGGCAATTGCTCCACATATATTATCGAGAGCGGCAGGTTCCTTTTCGTTGGCAATGTCCTGAGACAATGCCATCAAAATATACATATATGCTCTGCAATTGAAAAATATACATTTAAGTTATTGTGTGTAAATTTATTTAATAAAAAAAATTAACACTTACTCGAATGATTTTCCCTCGGAACAAAAAACCAATTCACCCAATAAGAAAACAGTATTTTGACGAGCAGAATGTATCGAAATAGTTTCCGGTGCAGTTTTTCAAAGCACCAAAACATTCGGCCAAAGCTCTATGTACAAAGGCCCTTTGTGAATCCAGTTTCTCATCCTTCTTAGCTTTTTGCTGCAAATATATTTAAAAACCGCAAGTGCTAATTATTATAAACTATAAATTTACATGAATTTTTGCTTACTTACCAACGTAGATGCGACAATTTACATGGAGAATTTTGCGGCCTCCATAGCCTGACCCAATAATGGCAGCAAATTACCAGCACCTTCGTATTCACTTTCGTCGTCATTGCCCTGGAGGCTCATCAAAATTGCAATCATTCAATTTTCACCCGGCAGAGAATTGTGTTTCAAAATATAGGAGAAACTTTCAAGTGCAGCAAGCACAAGGGAAACCTTTTTATCGTCACGCACAATTTGATTCAATTTAGGAATTAGTATGGTAATGGCATTTCCAACACCTTGTACATATGTATATATGTGCTTGTATGCCATTCTGCTTGTACAAAGCAATGAATGTTTTGTGGCACTGATGAATGTCGACAAGGCATCGATATAAACTTTACAAACATCTTCCTGAGGATAATCAATCAATTGTAGACAATATTGTAAGACTCCCCAATATATGGAACAAATGTAACTCCGGCATGTTGAGCGAATTCCTTAATGGCCAATACAGACTCCTCGTTCTAACCCAGATTAGGTTTTCTGCACTATATCCAGCAATATTGCCATTGAAAGATGCCGGAAACACTTAATGAACACTCGCAACCTTTTATTTCACTTTTTTTTTGCTTAAAACACATAAAAATGATTAAATTTAAATTTTATAAAACTTTTCTAATCATTTTTGCTTTTTCACATTCTTATAATTTTCGTTTTCAGTTTGTTTATTTTCATACTTTCTTAATAACAAATGCACTATTGTTGTCTCTTTTTCCCACGAATTTTAAAAACCTGATCCAAGGCGAATTCATAACAGGTGACCCTAACAGTCCTGATGATTATCAGCTGTTCGAAGATTGCTAAAACCCCAACTGTCAAAATCTCTTCTTCTATCTAATGTTTGTTTACATATAAAGTGAAAAAAATTATATCGTTCTTTATGTTTAAAAAATATATTTTAAAGTGAAAAGAATTATAATGTATGAATACTTATCACAATGTAACCAATTGGGTCTCCGAGTGGAGGTGCGGTATAGGAGCACCCTTCCTAGCATATGCATTCTAAATTAACTCTTGCAAAATTATTAACTGCATTAGTTTATTGATGATGATTTTTAAAAAATTGTATCAATACAAAATATTTCTACCAATGTGTCTCGCCTATAATGCCTGATAGTCCTTGTTACAGAATCTTGCACGGATTTTCGCACAATATAGAAATAAGATTTTATCAAACGTTCTGCATTACTTGAGGCAAAGAGTATTTGCTCGTTCCATCATGTCAGCTTTTAGTTGACTAGACATGTTTATGAAAATCTGGATGTGTAGTATTTATATACAAAGCCCAATTCAATGGCTCCCAAATTCTCAACCATGAAATTGGTGGCTGGTAAACGACGATGCAATAGCGTTGTCACCACATCAACAATTTTTACGTGCAATTTGGGAAACCTTAAACAGATACATATACTTATTACAAATTAAGTTTATAGAAGTAAATATTCAAGCATACCTTAACATTTCCTATTGCATTTAATTGCCACAATGCGCTGCATTTCTTCATGTATCCACTCAACACAATGCGAATTCTTAATTGTGGGGTTAAGACAACTTTTGCCGGGTCCAGCTAATACTAGCAGACTTCTTATATGTGTATGTATGTATAAATAAGACGCACGTTTATTTGTTATACACTTTCAAGTAACTTTGTCCATTTTTGTGAACAATTTCATGCATTTAATCATAATATTGTGTTTACGGCCATGATGAGCCAGTAAAACACATTTTATACCACTGATTTCGCGTCCAAAAAACCATCGGAGAGACTGCAATAAGGCAGCAAGTAAGGTTTCTTTACGTTGTCCAAAAATATCAAGATCATCTAACCTGAACCGTGTTTCAACATTTTAATTAGATTTATTTTACAAATATTGTTTTCTGTGTTGTTGATGATAGATGCACATGGATAGTAAAATATGTTTTTATAAATGTGAATGTATTGGTATTTGAGTCAACTGTTTTTGACGGATGGGGTTTTGTGAAGCCAGACGAATTGCATGTTGTTTTTATTATTGTTGTATTTTTGTAGCGATAAGGCCACCTGTTATGAATTCGCCTTGACCTGATCCTAGCTTTTTTGACCTGTCACTTTCTTCACTTCTGTGTATTCTGTGACACAGTGGACCAAAACACAGAAGAACGCTGATGAGGAAGGTTTAGTGGCCTTCGAAAACGGCTGGCTGTTCCGTTCAACTATGTGTTGTTGTCAGAATATTTACAACTAACTTTGATGTTATTTGTTCATTAATAATTATCACATGTAATTTGGCTTAAAAAGCGTTACGAACTTTAGCCTATTCAATTCATAAGAATATAGAAACAAATACAGTTCGAAAAATAATAATTAAATTAACTAATTAATAGTCATTGGCTTGTGGCAAAAATTAAAAATAAAAATATACTTAATAGTAACAAACCAAAAAAGTTTGTCTTAAGTAGAACAAAAATAAGCAAATTAACAAACATGTGTATAGTTAGTAAGGAACAAATCGACAATGGTAAGACTGTTGTAATATATATAGAAGATGGTAATATATATAGAAGATGGTATATATATATAGATGTTAACTTGCGTATACATTACGAAACACATTGACAAATTGAAATGCAATGAATCAAACAAATTCACATATTCCATTTGCAATAAAGTTACGTATATAAGGCAGACATCTACATCAACTGACACCACACACAGTGGACCAAAACACAGAAGAACGCTGATGAGGAAGGTTTAGTGGCCTTCGAAAACGGCTGGCTGTTCCGTTCAACTATGTGTTGTTGTCAGAATATTTACAACTAACTTTGATGTTATTTGTTCATTAATAATTATCACATGTAATTTGGCTTAAAAAGCGTTACGAACTTTAGCCTATTCAATTCATAAGAATATAGAAACAAATACAGTTCGAAAAATAATAATTAAATTAACCACTATGACTGTTTGGTAATAGATTAGAGAAGACTTCAACAGTTTTTCTTTAATCTATTACCAAACAGTCGTAGTCGTATTTGAAATACGCCAACCACGATAAGGCATAATATTTAGAAGACTCTTATAATAATTTTATATTTTATTAATGCCATTCGTTTTTTAATAGTTTACCGTTTGTTTTGAGGCTTCCTTTGCATGCAGCACTATTGTAAGTAAATACTCGTGTGTATGTATGTACATATGTATGTATGTATGTACATATGTATGTATGTATATATGTACTTACGTTGAAAATAGGTGACCCCTACCGCTGCAATTTACTATGGACCGCAACATATCCGCGCACAACAATAATTATTACCGCACGAACTGCGTTTCACAATAGATTTCACGGTATTATTATTAAGAAAATATTATTTCAAATAGATACTATATGGATTTATGTACATATTTCCAACATAGATACATGTCGAGCAGCACAAAAATTCATACTACACACTGTATGACACACTGAAAACTCGAAACTCTAATCAACCGGCACTGCGGTAGCAAATAGTTTCATATATTATAATTCACTGTATTATTACAAGGAAATATATAAATTTAATTTATTTCCGAAATTGTTTGCACAATTTTCCGATGCTTAAGTTGCGCGCACAAATTTATGACATTTCTTTTCTCTACATTTGGTCATACGTACATACATATATGAAAAAAGAAGTGAAAAGAAAATAAATGGAAAAGGAAACTTAAAAACTATCTTTGGAATAAGCTTTAGAAATGGATGTGAAATTAGACAAGTAAGAGTGCTATATTCGGCTGTGCCGAATCTTATATACCCTTTACCAACGTACGTACATATATATAGTATACAGACACGTACATACATATTTGTTTTGTGAAAAAATTTATAATTTTTTAAAGTTTCCATCTTTGGAGCTATAATTTTCATTTTTAAAATTTCATACACCAAACTTTTCTTTCAGAAGCATAAAATATATTCAATTTATAAAGAAAAAGAAAAAAATTTTTAGACCTATTTAATTTTACATAACACAAAAAGTGTAAGTTTTCCAACCCTGGAGTCATAATTTTGGATTTTTCTGATTATTGATACCAATCTAGTTCTTTAAAAAATGCATAAAATATGTTAAGTGAAAAAAGCAAGAACGAAATAAGTAAAAACTTAGTTTCATTTAATTCCTTTAATATTAAAAAAAATCAGTTAAGTGCGACTTTGAATCGCGCACGAAAGGAAGGTTTTTTGCTTTTTTGAAGTTTTTTTCAGTTTAAACGATTTTTTCAGTTTTGTCGCTTTTTTCTCGTTTTGGCGATTTTGTCTGTTTTTGGAGGTTTTTTTCATTTTGGCGATTTTTTTCTGTTGTTAAGCTTTTCTTCATTTTGGAGATTTTTCTCATTTTGACGATTTTTTCTGTTTTTTGGGTTTTTTCGCGATTTTTTTGGCGATTTTTTTGTTTTTTTTTCGTTTTGGTGATTTTTTTCATTTTGGCGATTTTTTTTCATTTTGGCAATTTTTTTCTTTTTTTTATGTTTTTTTTTCGTTTTGGTGATTTTTTTCATTTTGGCGATTTTTTTTTCATTTTGGCGATTTTTTTTCATTTTGGCGATTTTTATCTGTTTTTAATTTTTTTTTCGTTTTGGCGATTTTTTTTCTTTTTTGGCGATTTTTTTCATTTTGGCGATTTTTTTCTGTTTTTTAGGTTTTTTTTCGTTTTGGCGATATTTTTCATTTTGGCGATTTTTTTCATTTTAGCAATTTTTTCGTTTTTTTGCGATTTATTTTAGTCTTAGAAATTTTCTTTTAATTTAGTGCTTTTTTTCATTTTGGCGATTTTTTTCTGTTTTTTGGGGTTTTTTTCGTTTTGGTGATTTTTTTTCATTTTGGCGATTTTTTTTATCATTTTGACGATTTTTTTCTGTTTTTTAGGTTTTTTTTTCGTTTTGGTGATTTTTTTCATTTTGGCGATTTTTTTTTCATTTTGGCGATTTTCTTTCATTTTGGCGATTTTTGTTTTCATTTTAGCAATTTTTCCGTTTTTTTGCGATTTATTTTAGTCTTAGAAATTTTTTTTTAATTTGGTGCTTTTTTTCGTTTTGGCGATTTTTTTTCTGTTATTTAGGTTTTTTCTTTTTTTTGGCGATTTTTTTCATTTTGGCGATTTTTTTTCTGTTTTTAAGGGGTTTTTTCGTTTTGGCGATTTTTTTTTCATTTTGACGATTTTTTTCTGTTTTTTAGGGTTTTTTTTCGTTTTGGTGATTTTTTCATTTTGGCGATTTTTTTTCATTTTGGCGATTTTTTTCTGTTTTTTAGGTTTTTTTTCGTTTTGGCGATTTTTTTTCATTTTAGCAATTTTTCCGTTTTTTGCGATTTATTTTTTAGTTTTAAAATTTTTTTTTAATTTGGTGCTTTTTTTCGTTTTGGCGATTTTTTTTTTTCTGTTTTTGGCTTTTTTTCATTTTGGCGATTTTTTGTTTTTTGGTGTTTTTTTCGTTTTGGCGATTTTTTTCATTTTGGCGATTTTTTTTTCATTTTGGCGATTTTTTCTGTTTTTTAGGGTTTTTTTCGTTTTGGTGATTTTTTTCATTATGGCGATTTTCATTTTGGCGATTTTCTTTCATTTTGGCGATTTTTGTTTTCATTTTAGCAATTTTTCCGTTTGTTTTTGCGATTTATTTTAGTCTTAGAATTTTTTTTTAATTTGGTGCTTTTTTTCGTTTTGGCGATTTTTTCTTGTTTTTGGCGATTTTTTTCGGTTTGGCGATTTTATAATTTTTTATTTTTTCAGTTTTACCGTTTTTGAAAATTTCAAGAGTTTTGCTCTTACGGTTTCCAAGATACAGCAAATTGTCAAAATTACATTTTTTTAAATTTTAGTGTTAATTTTTGTAGTCTGAATAAAAATACACTAACCTTACACATTTCAAGTGTATATACATACATACATACAATTGTATGTATATTACATGGGATTTTAACATTTTTCGTTGCTCGTTTTGGAACACCCTTTAATTTCCAATTCTCATGTATTTGTTGTTGTAGCGGCCAAAGGTCTACATACTGTGTCCAAATTTCAGGTCTGTAGCTCTTACGGTTCTCGAGAAAATACTAATATAGTTTTAGACATAGTTAATTTTACATAACACAAAAAGTTAAAGTTTTCCAACCCTGGAAACGTCTTTTTAATTTTTTTGTATTTTTTTAATTTAAAATTCCAATTTTAGTCGTACTGAAGTGTAAAATATGTACATTTATTAAAAAAAAATAAAAATTTGTTTTCGGGAGTTACTTTTATATGGCAAAATGAAGTTTAAGTTTTCCAGCTCTGCAATCGTCTGCCCGATTTTGCTGAATTTCAATACCAATCTATTTTGGAAAATTTCTGACACACCAGTCCAAGAACGAAGTCTCTAGCTCTTCTGGGAGCTTCGGAAAACCGATTTCACGTACAGACAGACGGACAGACGGACAGACGGACATCGCTTATTCGTCTTCCCTATGCATAAGGATCCAGAATATATATATTTTATGGATCGCTTATTGATATTATAGAAATTACAAACGGAATGACAAACCTATATATACCCTTTTACCATTTTTTTGGTAAAGGGTATAATAAGAGATTTATAGCAAAAAAGAAATATGACAAAAATGGGTTTGAATCATGGGTTCAAGGGATCAATTGTTTCAAGTGTCACAACTAAAATAACTCCACTTGTATCAAACTCCTTCAGTAGCTCGTTTTAGACATAAACCTATAATCAAGCCCATTTTTAAAAAAATTTAACTTTTTCAAATTTCGAGGTATTTTTTTGCAAAAGTTCATTTGAAACGATACATCTTTTTAAATGTGGGTGAAGATAAATTCGAATTTAACTAGCAGAGAGAGGAACCAAAATTTCTAACATAGCATCTAAAACACATAACAGACCACTGTTAGGCCGAGTTTACATCCGTGTGCCATGTGCCCGAAAAAGCGTAACCACTAATTACTAATGAAAAACTGTTTTATTCAGACGCGTATAAATATGTATGTATGTATATAGCCAATTGAGATTTTTATGTCAAAATACACAAAAATGATCGGCGTGACTAGGACCACATTCCCATTATATCAACAGTATTTTTGGAAAGGTTTTTGTTTCGGACTATAAACGATATATACCCTCATATAGGAAATAGCACATGCTTAACAATGAATTTCCACAAAAAATTAATAAACCAGTGCGTGCGAACCCAAAACCTTTTGCAGTCCAAACAACATATATAAACCTAAAGAGCTTTTTTTCTTCATCGTAGAGCTACTTTAACACTGCACTTTATATGTTTCTGATCTTATATCTGTGTTTTTGATTCTGAGAGGGATTGTCATAAAAGAACTGTATTAAAATTTTTTATGCAGTTTTTATTTTTTTAATAACTATTCTAATTAACTTACATATTTGTAAATGCCTAGCATATTAGACATTGTAAAGCCAACACACACATATGTACATACATATGTGAATCATTTTATGTTGAAAGATAAATCTATATATTTAGCAAATCAATTAATTATTGATTATTTTTGTTTTTGTTCTTCTTCATTTTCTTCTTTTTCTTGGGTTCACCCTCTCCACCATTTTCTTCCGCTGTAGCTGGTGGTACGACTTCCTCAGAATTGTTATCCTCTTGTCCTGTAGTGCCATTGCCATTAGCTTCCAGTTTACGTTTTTTATTTTTCTTATCTTTCTTCTTTTTAGCAGATTGTGATTCTTTAGGTTGTTGTTTTGTAACCGTTTCGATGGCCTCCTTCATGACTTCAATGTTTTTACGAGGAATTTCGCCAGACTCATAGAATTTCAAACGCTCTTCTACTTGCTGTTTAAGAGACTCCCCGAATATCGCTGTCGGTTGCTCCAAGAAGCAATCAATACGCGAGGCTATAGAGCATTTGTTAGCCAAAAAGCGAGAAATTCTACCCTTGTTTTTTAAACCAGCCCGACCAATAAACGAAGAATGGTAGATAAGACCATATTTTGGAGTATTGGAACGAGTTTTAAGAGCACGAAAGAGAGCCTTTTCAGCACCCAAAATTTGTACTGTAGAAGCTGGATATTTGGCCAAGTTTGTTAAACTTCCGGCATGAGAAATCAAACGAGCGCCAACCTGATCACCAATCAGCGATTGCAGATTAGGGGCTACACATTCCATTTTATTGTGCAAATAGGAACTCAACTTCTTACGGTATTCAGAGAGTTTAACTACACGTTCAGCAAACATTTCAATATTTATAAGATCGACTATAGAAATGTCCATACCCATTGACATTTTTCCAGCATCAATTATAGCTTGAGCTTTAGCTGAATCCATAACGATTTCCTCCAATTCTTCCAGTTTATCTTGAGTCAAAGTTTTGCGATCCTTAATGAATTTAGCAGCTTTTGCGAAAATATAATTGTCTGGAACAATTTTGACCAACTCTGGGAAATGATAGGAATACCATTCTCTGATACGCATAGAGAAAGTATTTACATCCTTATCTAACTGATCCAATAGAGCAATGGATTGAATGATCATGTTATCTGACCGATGGACGTTGAATTTGACCTTGGCACGAGAGTAACTGTGTCCCAAACCAAGTTGGGCAATACCAGCTGATTTATCAGTAAATCCTTTAAGAGAGGGAATGCAAGGGCAAATAAATACATACAGCGTAATAAAAAGTTATTTGCAATAACGTCATAACTCAAAAAAAAGTTTAAAGTTTTCAATTTACTTACATATGTACATAGGTACAACTTATTTTGCTTTCAAGAGTTGAGTAATCAAGTAATTGTATGAAATTTTTACACATTAGTATTTCCAAAATTATATATTTTTTTTAGTTATGACGTTGCTTGAGTAAATGAGCGATATGTATTATTCATTTCATTATTAAAATAAATTATTTGGGCTGCTGCAGTAAATTCGGCTAGTATATACATTAAATTGCCTTTGAAATCCCTAAAAAAAATTGCGTATTCTTAATGTGTACGTGTACATTTACTCACCTTTAACAAGCTTATGAAAATGGAAACGAACACCACGAATTATTTCCGGTACAACACCTGTTTGACTACATTGTACACCAATTGATTCTGTTATAGCCGCACCCAGCTTAGCATCGGCAATACCCAAAATACACTTCTTTTTCTTCAATTTGGAGAAGAAATCATCCAAAAATACCATCAAATCTTGCGGTACAATACCTTCCGAAATTGCATTGATATTTTCCAAAGCAGCAATTGCTGTCTTGAAAGGAGCAAAACCAGCCAATTTGACCAGGGAACCGAATTTTGACAAATCTGTTACCGAAGATTCAACTTGTGGTAGGAACATGGAGACCTCCTCGAATTCCTTAATGGAGAACAAGGCAAATCCTGCCGCATGTTCGTGTAAAACATAAAGTTGCGACTGCAATTTTAAGATTTGTCAGATACATATTTTAGTTTGCATTGCTTACAAGTTGTGTGCTCAAGTTTTTCACGCTTACTTGTCATTAATGGCTTCTTACTTACCATATTTCAATTAGAATACGTCCACTTCTTCCAATTTTTTTTTTAATTTTGCACTTTAGAATTAAATACCACAAATACAAAATTCTTCCACGTGCTCGTTTTAGAGCAAAATTTCTAGTACGTTTGACAAAAACCTCGTTATTTCAAACTGTCAAATGTACAATTCGGTTTATACAGTAGCTGTCAAAATCACGTACACAGCAAGAAATTGTTATTACTAGATGTAAATACATATTGGCTAGGGATGCCAGTTGAGGGATTCTGTTTCCCGTAATCCCTTGTTTTTTTTAAATCCCGAAACTTGTTTATGTTTTTCTAATTAAAGCCTCGTACGAATTTCATAGGAGATTTCAAGTTCTCAAACAAACTGTATGTAAAAAAAAAATTACGGAAACTCAAGTTGGTAAATTTCATAATGAAAAATATTGCAAGGGATTTTTAAAATTTGTTGTCTATCTAAAAGACTTTATGGGCCGTAACAAAAAAAAATTTGAACTTCAACTGTTCTTTTGTCAAAAATTGTAGGGAAATTTCGTTTTAAAGTTCACTTCAAGCTCAAATAATTTTTTGGAAGACGGATATATATATATATGTATATATATAAGTCAAAACTTTTTTGGTTACGGAATTTTTGACATTTCTAATTTTATACTAAGTTCACACTTACGTGTTTAACTCCTCATTCGTGTTTAATACTATGTTCACACTTATGTTTTTAAACGTGTTTAACTCCGCATTCGTGTTTAAGAGCTTAAACACGACGATTTTGAGATGTTTTACCATACATTGACTTGTTTTGTTAAACATCTCAAATGAAGTGTTTAAGATTTAAACCAGGGATCGCAAATAACGATTATTTTCCAAATTTAAAGTAAAAAAATCACAATAATAGAGAAGTGCTACATGCACAAGGAATATACCAAGATACTCCATGTTACATGGACTACCGATAGATGCAATGATTTTTATTTTTTTGATTTTTATTTATTCCTCACAAAATAACTCTTATTTTGTGACTTTTATTTATTCCTCAGAAAATAACAGTTATTTATTGATTTTTATTTATCCCTCACAAAATAAGAGTTATTTTGTGACTTTTATTTATTCCTCACAAAATAACAGTTAATTTTTGATTTTTATTTTTTTGCTCAAAAAAATTTTAACTTTTAAAATTAATAAATAATAAAAAAGTAAATTTAATTTAACATATAAGAGTCTTTTTTAAAGACTCTGGCGATAAATTCAATTTTAAATCGGTTAATATTCATTTTAACGCAAAAATTACGCTTTCTACATTTTAAAAGTTAAGCAAAAAAATAAAAATCAAACAGTAACTGTTATTTTGTGAGGAATAAATAAAAGTCACAAAATAACTCTTATTTTGTGAGGGATAAATAAAAATCAAGAAATAACTGTTATTTTCTGAGGAATAAATAAAAGTCACAAAATAAGAGTTATTTTGTGAGGGATAAATAAAAATCAAGAAATAATGATTAAAAAGTGATTTTTAAAATAAAAATTATAACCGTTACGGTCCCTGATTTAAACACTTTCTTAAACACGCAAATGGAGTATGTTCAGTGCATTTTTGATAACTCTGGCATCTTTGTGTTGTTATTAAATGGCGCCATTTGGTAAATAAGTAATTAGTACAGAAATACTATATTATTTACAAAAACATTTGTTGTTTGAAAATAATAAACCAATATAAAACATAATTGTTCGAAATTTCTTACAAATAGAATAATTTATTGACATAACCGTCAACCTTAAACATCTCAAATATAATGTGAACGGTTGTCTTTAGTTTTTAGAAAACTCGTCTTAAACATGTTTAAAAACATAAGTGTGAACATGGTATTAGTCAAATTGTAATTAATATTTGTGTTTTTGTGTGTTGTAAACTCAAAAAGAAATGAATTTTGTGTGAATGCAAACATAATTCTACACAAAAGGTCACACGATTATTTTTCCGTTTAGAAATAAATGTAAATTTACAAACGTGAAATTCCGTAAGAACTCCGTACTGAGCTTAATTTGGGAAATGTGGAATTAATATGTTCACATAGTGTTTCTTTTTTAGTTTACCATAAAAATACTGTCATAGTTTTCTCTTCTTAATATGTACATATATGTATTTGTTATTAATTTTTATACTGTAGCTGTATAGTAATCACTGTTCGTACATAGGATAACAAAAATACGAGAGAAAGAAATACATATCGTCGACCCAGAATAGTTTTGCTCCACTGACCATTCTTAAAAAAAATTAGTTAAGTATGGAATATATATATTCTGAATAAAAAACGCGTTTCACGAAATGTATTATGGTTTCTGAGATATTAAGCATTCATTTTGCTCCATAAATACTATTTTTAGGTTTAATAAGTATTGTTTTGGTATACACGCCACAGTTTTACGTTTGCGTCAAATTTCTCATACAAAAACATACGAAGTAAAGTTAATTCTTGTTTTGCTTCAATTCTACAAGAAATTAATGATAAATAAATAAGATGCCGCAAGAAAAATTCAACGGTGACTGTTAAGCAAAAACATCATCAATTAGCCGCAGCCGCCGCGGCGCTCCGATTACATGTTTTAATACAAACTTATTAAACACTAAAATAAAAGAAACCTTAATTATGCACGTTTGAGTAGAACAGGAATCATTTAATTTCATTCTGTATATTAAATACACTTCAGTTACTTGTTTTTCTTGTGTAAGTGTGTAAGCGGATTGAAAGTGAAAAATTTTACGGCGGCGGCTTCTTATTCGGCGTTAAACGATCGACTTATTTCACTGGACAGTAAGAAAAATAAACAAAACAAGAATATTCTAATTCACAGCTGTGACACGGCAGTTAAGTATACGTTTGGAACAAAAAAATCTACTTTTTGAAAATATATTAAGAAAGGTGGTGTATGGACCACAAAATGTATTTTTACTTTTACAATAAAATAATATTAACTTCTAACTTAATTCTTGAAAGTTCACAAAAATATATATTTTTCTTCAAAACATGTCGTCGGTTGGTTTCTGGTTTGCGGCACAGTATATTCAAAATATATTAAGTCTGGAGCAAACCAGAAACCAAGCGACGATGTATCGGAAGCAGGGGGTCGATTCTGAATTTATGATAAAAATGAAGTGATAAAAATTTATCATATTCACTTCACTTGACAGGTAGTTCTCATAAAAAACTAAAATCAGAATCGCATTTTCAATGAAGTGATATTTTATTTTTCATTTTCACGATTTCACAGAAACAGAATCGACCCCCAGTAGTGCAAATTCAAAAGAAATCCATTGGGTATATTTTGAGAAAACTTCATGTAAACCAAGGTGTATCTAACTAGGTGGCAGCACTACTTCTGCTGACAGTTTTTTGCTCTATGTGCTTTGTAGCTGAAGAATGTCAAAAACTTCGATTTTGTTTTGTCTTTGGTACAATTATTTTTGTGCTTTTGACATTCTTCGGTTCTTTACACAGCTATGTTTGCCGTAATTTTCTATAATAAATCCTTACGCAGTCACCTGTATAATTACACACACCATGATGTAAACTTTCTCTGTCGTTTTTCTCCACTCCAACTTTGTGGCATATGGGATAAAGCTATTCTGAGACGACGATATTTTAAAGGAGAAGAGTTAAAATTGTCGCTTCAGTTCTCATTACGTGCGACTTATACTACCGCGCAACAAACACGAGTCGCAGGCGATGTGACGCAGCAATGTCACTCTTCATGTAATTGGACTGTAAGGGTGCAACGTAATGTGCCTTGGGTGCAACTAGTATCATCATATAAACGTCAAATCAATAACTGTGAGACAGAAATGAATAAAGAATGAAGGTCTAAAACAGAAGACAACAAAGAGAAATTAAAAACAGTTTTTTTCTTTACCAAGGAAGTGCTAGACAATACATGTAGTTTTATATTCTGTGGTTATTAAATCGCAGCAAAGTTAACGTATGTCTGTAAATTGTTTAATGAATTGGTATTAAAAAGGAAAAAGTTTAGTTTTACGAAAAAAATCTAACAGTAGCAGTAAGGATTAGTGACTATTTAACTACTGCATTTTTAAAAGCAAAATCAGTCATACGTGCAAATTAAAAAAATTCCTCACATCAGCTAAAAATAAAATAACCGTCTTTAACATCATCTTCACCCCAATTACAATCACTTGGTGATCTGCTGTCAAGTCTGGTCTACTACACTCATATTTTCTTTGCGATTATTTCACCGAGATTTGTTTAAAACACAGGAACGCAATGGAGTTTTTGTTGTGAGTACATATAAATTTAAAATACATATAAAACGTTTATAAAGAATTCTTAAAAACATGCATACTTATAAGTATATTTTACATGTTATCTGTTTTCGAAATTTTTCCATAATTCCATTCAGAAGTGCAGCAACCTTCCCTATATGCATTTCCCTTTTAGTTGTTTTTTTTTGTTTACTTTTTTCCTTCCTCATATAAGATTGAAAAGTTGCCAGAATTTTAAAAGTAAATGTCGTGAATGGGAATAATACAAATGAAATGCATAATCCCAACAATGCACACTGTGACTTTTTGCACAGTGTCTTAACTGGCCAAGAGTAAAATAAAATTAAAGTTCTCTGATCTTGTTGATTTTTTTTATAAATATGCCATTAAAAAGAATAAAATAAATGGCAATAAATATATACATATAAAGGTTATCAAATATTCAATATCAAGAAAAGCTAAAAGTCAGGATTTTCAAATTTGCAATTTTAGTAGTTTTATAATTGCTGTAAAAGTTTTTGTATGCACATTATAATTTATATTATTTTTCTTAAAAAGGAATTCACTTTAAATAATATTGGTTAGTTTTTTTAGCCAAAAACTGATTGAAGTAAAACTCCACTATAGGGGAGGAGGGCAAAATTGCACATACTTATGTAACTAAATTGTTTGACCCAGTCCAGCTCTCATATTAAATAGAGTTTCTAGTTTAAAAATAAAAAATGGGTGTATAAAGTGAATTTTTTTTTTTCATCAATTGTGCAGATATACAGTAAGGGACAAAATTGTTCACAGAAAAAAGGAAAATATATTCTATACAAAAAATATTTGTTCATAATACATCTATCAAGTCTTAAAATTGTACATATTGAGTGGCATGTTGTTTAATGTTGTATGACATATCTGTTTCGAAAATACCGTTATGTTTCTATTTATTCTAAAGTGAGAAAAGAAAACACGTGTGTGAACAATTTTGTCCCTTATAAAATAAGGTATACATAAAATTAGTAACTTTTTAATTACTCTTAATCAGGGACCGTAACGGTTATAATTTTTATTTTAAAAATCACTTTTTAATCATTATTTCTTGATTTTTATTTATCCCTCACAAAATAACTCTTATTTTGTGACTTTTATTTATTCCTCAGAAAATAACAGTTATTTCTTGATTTTTATTTATCCCTCACAAAATAAGAGTTATTTTGTGACTTTTATTTATTCCTCACAAAATAACAGTTACTGTTTGATTTTTATTTTTTTGCTTAACTTTTAAAATGTAGAAAGCGTAATTTTTGCGTTAAAATGAATATTAACCGATTTAAAATTGAATTTATCGCCAGAGTCTTTAAAAAAAACTCTTATATGTTAAATTAAATTTACTTTTTTATTATTTATTAATTTTAAAAGTTAAAATTTTTTTGAGCAAAAAAATAAAAATCAAAAATTAACTGTTATTTTGTGAGGAATAAATAAAAGTCACAAAATAACTCTTATTTTGTGAGGGATAAATAAAAATCAAGAAATAACTGTTATTTTCTGAGGAATAAATAAAAGTCACAAAATAAGAGTTATTTTGTGAGGAATAAATAAAAATCAAAAAAATAAAAATCATTGCATCTATCGGTAGTCCATGTAACATGGAGTATCTTGGTATATTCCTTGTGCACGTAGCACTTCTCTATTATTGTGATTTTTTTACTTTAAATTTGGAAAATAATCGTTATTTGCGATCCCTGCTCTTAATTGATTTTCTGTGGATTTTGTCTAAAGTAAATAAAATATGTCTAAAATTGTTTTTAAGCTTAATCTTAAATAATAGTTTGCTTAGATTTAAAATTTGTATAATGCCAATCCCTGTCAAAGCTTCTTTGAAGAAAAATATTATCAAAGATTTAACTGAAGGGCTCACATATCATACAACTGCCCAAAATTATAAAATTTCAGTTGGATTAGTAAATAAAATAGAAAAATAAGGTGATTTCAATATCTTCAGCAACAAAGCAGGTCGCCAAAGAAACTTTCACCTGCTGATATCTGCGTAGCTAAGCGAATGATCACAACAGGAGCGGTTAATACAGGTGTTGAGGCAAAAAAAAATCTTCAAGAAGAGTATTATATAGATGTTAGCGCTAAAACAGTTCGGAGGAATTTACGAGCACGTGGATTCGTTGCTGGAACCAAGGCTAAAAAGCCATTTTTCATTGAAAAAATCGAAAAAAAGATTAGCCGTTGCAAAAAATATGAAAATTTTACTGTAAAAGACTAGAAACGCGTTACGTGGTCAGATGAGTTCAAAATCAACAAAATAGGATCAGACGGACGGCAGTGGACATGGGTAGATAAAAGTGTTGGTATTTAAGAGAGCAACATATGCAGCACATTAAAATTTGGAGGTGGTTCACTGATATCTTGGGGTTGTTTTCGTGGTAATGAGCTTGAAATTCTTCGACGAATAAAAGGTAAAACTTGTGCTACTAACTACACAACCATTCTGAAAGATTCATATCTCCCAAGTCTGGATATATTTGGCTTGTGACCTGGTCAGAGCGACATCTTTATGCAAGATAAGGACCCTAAGCACACGGCTAAAATTACTAAGGAGTGGCTTGTTACCAATGGGATTAAGACTTTAGATTGGACTCCTCAATCGCTTGATTTGAACACGATTGAACACCTGTGGTCAATATTAAAGAGGAGAATATTTTCTAAAAAAGAACCGCCTAGCACTTTGGATGAGCTTTGTGATCACGCCATTGAAGCTTGGGAAGATATTGATAAAACTGTTCTCACAAATTTTGTGGAAAGTATGCCCAGAAGGATAAACACTGTTGAAGTCGCTCGTGGTAAACATACAAAGTATAAACAGCTAAATTAGTATGTTGCTTCTACGAGGGTCATAATTGTTCACACCTACACTCTAAAAAAATATTTATTTTTTATTTTTTATGAAATAAAATATTTTTAAGTTAAAGTGTTTTCTATCATATCATTGCCTATGAATTACAAAAAGTATATAATATTCAAATAAAATAATATCTACAATAATATAATTCAACATATTCTTAATAACTACTATTCTGTGAACAATTTTGTCCCTTACTGTATGTCGTTGGTTGGTAATTGGTTTGCGACACAGTATATTAAAAAAACATTTGGTCTGCAGCAAACCATAACCAATAAAAGTGGTCCGTATATTTGAGAAATTCGACCAACATGTATTTGTACGTATGTATGTATTTTGAGCCGCTGAACTCGAATCTGGGGGTCTACTCTATAGTTCCATTCGAAAGAAAATGCTTTCCAATTTACATGATATAAACATACTAATTCGAAAACATTTTCTTTCGTTTAGAGTTACACCACTGAAGTTTGGCTCGTACACTCACAGTTTTTCTCGATTTTTAAGGGTTTTCGCAATTTACTCCAAAGTTCGAGTGATTTATTTTTTCAGAGATAAATTTAACGTAAACTCTTTATAATTTGTAGTGGCTCGAGATCAAGTAAAACATTCAAGCCAAAAAAGAATATACCTGAAGGTACTCATCAATATGATCTCATGAAACATGCAGCAGCTACACTAGGTTCGGGTAATTTGAGAAATGCTGTAGCTTTACCAGATGGAGAGGATCTGAATGAATGGGTTGCCGTTAATAGTAAGTAAAAATACCTACATATCGTCGGGTGGTTACTGGTTTGCTGCACAGTATATTAAAAATACATTATTACTGCGGCAAACCAGTCACCACCCGACGATATGTATAAGAATTTGGGTATATACGAGGTGTGATCAAAAACTAAACGTTACTTAATATCAATTCCGAAAAATTGTTATTGGCCTTATTTTCGATTTAATCGTATGCGACAAAAATTATAATTTTTAAATTCATTGTACATACGCAAATTTTTGATAAAAATTTTTGTTGGACATTTTTCAAAAATATAATTTTTTATAATATAATTTTTATAATTACAAATTATAAAAAGTTAACATTGAAAGATGAATTTTTTTATATAATTTTTCAGCCGTGGATTTTTTTAATCAAATCAACATGTTGTATGGCACCATAACTGAATTTTGCACTGAAGAGAGTTGCGGGATTATGTCAGCTGGTCCTAAATATGAATACCATTGGGCCGATGGTTACACGGTAAAAAAGCCCATTAAGTGTAGTGCTCCCAAATATATTGATTATCTCATGACCTGGGTTCAGGATCAGTTGGACGATGAAACCCTATTTCCTTCGAAAATTGGAATACCATTTCCAAAGAATTTCCTAAGCAATGCTAAAACTATATTAAAGCGTTTATTCCGTGTCTATGCTCACATATATCATCAGCATTTTTCAGAAGTTGTAACTTTAGGCGAAGAAGCCCATCTTAATACATCATTTAAGCATTTCATATTCTTTGTACAGGAGTTTAATTTGATTGAACGCCGTGAGTTGGCACCTTTGCAAGAGCTTATTGATAAGTTGACAGCAAAAGATGAAAGGCAAATATAGGATTCGATGCAAGTTCTGAGGACTTCATATGGTATGGAGATTTGAGTTTAAGTAATCTGTTTTTTTTAATAATTTTGGAATTTATTTTTATTATTTCTCTCTATGGCTTTTACAACTTTTATTTTACCAAGAGTAGTATTTAATTAAAAATACTTTAAATAAAATTAGGTTATAATAAAAATGTTGACAAAATAAGCAGGCTCCAGGTCCCATAGATTGAATTAATTTATTATTTTACTTCAATAGTTCAGGAAGTAAAATGTTTATTTATTTGTGCAAAATTTTTAGTATTTATTTTAAATAAAGTAAATTAATATATGTGAGCTGGATGGAGCTAGACTCTTTTAAACATTTTGAAAAATGTCAAATAAACTATAATACTTAAAAATAGGTTATGTTCTCTTTTATTAAGTTTTATTTTTTTATTGTTTTTTTTTAAGTTACTGATGACAAAGGTTCAACTTGTACAGATACTTACATATTCACCAGTATTGCGTATGTCGAGTCGCATATTCGTCTACGAGAATTTTGTCATAGAATAAAGAAAACTTGTACAAGCTTTGTTTAATCAAATAAAACATTCTCGTAGACGAATATTCGACTCGACATACGCAATACGGGTGATTAAATAATTTAAATTAAATAAACTGAAATTAATAATAAACACTTATTTATAAACAAACAAATTTTTCAACTTATTTTTTGTATCGCTTTGATCGTTTTTTAATTGATCTTTCACCTTTGAGAGATTAAGTGATTTTTGTTTTCATTTTATTCGACAACAAGTTAGTTCTCTAGCATGATATTATTTGTTAATAAAAGAATTTTCTTTAAAACTGTCAATCAGTTTAATTTTTTAACGAATATGGAGACGATATTTGGATATTATTGCATTTATTTTTATCAAAAAAAAAAAAAAAATTGCAACCCAAAACATAAAAATATGCTCTTAAAAACTTAATGTAAAACGTCATCATCAATTCATACAAAATTCATAGTTCAAGCTCAAGGTAAACAATTGCAATGGAACAGTTTAAAACTAATAAACGTTTAAAAATAATTAAAAAAATTCTCTTTAGAATTTTTGGTTCTTATAATATCATGAACTACATATTTAAATTGTGCCTTAAAATTAAATTTATTTGAAATTCATTATGAAATACATTTCTATGAAAAAATTGCATGTGAGAGGGTTAAGGTTTAATAGATTTGAAGAATTTCCGAAAAAACGTTTACTTCAAATAAACTTTGAACTATTAAGCCGATAGAAACCAAAATCGAATCAGCTCTAATGTCGAGAAAATTAGAAGCTTAAAGAAATAGTTTTACTGAAATATTACATTTTTTTGAAGAAAGTGTGTTTTTTTATTAAAAAAAAACATTCTTGTTTGTTATTAATAATTTTTCTTCGACCTTAGAAATCTTTAGATATTTCTTGTCGAATCGGTTTTCTCGGTTCATTTACTTTTCAGACTTGAGAAATTGCGAGAGGTGCCGGGTATTCAAGATCAATCGTTCTCCATACTCTTTTTTCCATATTATTTATAAAAAAAATCATGCGGAAATATGAATTTTTATTTTGTTCAAATTATTTTTAATGAAGTTGGAGCTAATAAAATGTAAGCAAGTACAACACAACAAAGATTTTTTGAGTGAAATAGCAGTAATACTAGCACATCTTGATATTAGTATGTATTATCATCGTATTTCTTTAAACTTTTGAAAAGTGGTGGGAAAGTTTTCTTAGATATAAACTAGGCACGTTCTTCGGAAGGAGCGCACCATATCTTAAATGGAAATGACAGTGCATTAGGTATAACATTTTCTTTTTTTTGAGCGGAAAATGGCGCGGGTAAAAAGCTAGTGTTTTAAAAAATAAATTAACAACAATAAATCTTGGAAGCTCTTAAACTTGCTAAGATTGGTACGTTGTTCTAATTTGTAAGACCAACATGCATACGAATTTATTACCATTGATTTTTTGTCGATCCTACCTACCGTAGTCGTTGATAGTTTATAAATTTTAGAATTTAATTCAACTTTCTTGTATGCTGCACACTTTCTTTATTTGTTATTTGCCTGAAAACCTTTAATTTAATCTTTTTGTTTTCCACCTTAAGTTGTTTGTCACAAAAAACACACGCAAAATAAAATATAAAAGAACTTTGACACATGTAATGAAGAAAAGTGTAAAATTAAAATTACTAATTAAAACAGTATAAACTATTGCATTAGTATTATGTATAAGAACTTAAGTGTATTACAAGTATTCAACCAATTGACGTATTAATTTGTTGATTTAAATTACATAAATCAATCACTTTTTGCAACAGCCATCAAAATAAGCATGAAACTACCGTAATATCGATTGAAAAATAACCGTTATTTAACAGTTTGCTATTACACTAGGCTTAACGATTACGAATCACAAATTAGAAGGAAAAAAGCAAATTTACTAAAAAAAATTAATAAAAACATATGAAACATATGTACATACACATATGCATGTATGTATGTATGTATGTATCTGAATTCGCTTTGAAAATTGTACTTTTCCGATGTCGAAATCAAATATTACGTCAAATTCAAAAACGTGTAATTTTACATTTAAGAAGTAATGTTTGCTTACATATTTTCGTTTCGACATCGGAAAAGATGTACTCAGCTGATCTGTCGAGATCACCGGTTATGAATTCCCTTTGGAGAGAGCGCCAAAAGAGAGTAAAAAATTGAGACACAAAAAATTCTTGCAAATTCTTCAGCAAAAAAAAAAGTTTTATGCAACAAATTTGGGAAACGAGGCAAAGCGCAAAATCCAAATTCATCATAATAAATATAAAAAATTTTTATATAATTTAAAAGTCAATCCACAGTTTAAGCCAAATTTCAATATTTTATATAAAATTTATAATATTTATGTAATAAAAAGAAAAAAAAAAAGAATTAAAGACTCGATGCAGTTAAAGAAGAAAAATAAAATTAGCATATAGTGATACAGATATCTTTTATAAATTGTATCTATAAATAAATAAGTTTTATATATAAATTTTATATATAAATCTGTATACGTATGTAGTTTTAAGTTTGATAATAAATAATAATAAATAATATCGCCAGCAACATACAATATCTATCTATACAATGATTACATTGTAATCTCATGCATTATATATTAATAGAGAGTAAGTACCTACGAATACACATTTCCTTTTTCTCTCTTCATATCCCAGGCCGGCAGGGACCCAGCAACTGATTTTCATTTCCAATATCCTCTCATCCCACATGTTTAAAGAAGCTGTGGTTCCGCTGGTAAGTTGGGATAGCGATTCCTTAATTAAAAAAATATCAAATTTCACCTTTTGCTTTTGAGTGAAAACTTGTCAGATTATAGCTGACAAGTTTTCTTATTTACTCAACTCTTGAAAGCAGAATAAAACTTTCTTTTTCCATTAATTTGTGTGTAAATTGAAAATTTTTAACTTTTTTTTGGCAAACTAGTTTTTTGAGTTATGACGTTGTTTAAGTAAATGACCGATATGTATATCACGCAGGAACCATAACGGTTATAAGTTTTATTTTAAAAATTACTTTTTAATCATTATTTTTTGATTTTTATTTATTCCTCGCAAAATAACTTTTATTTTGTGAGTTTTATACATACTATATCGCCGGCTTAGAGTGTAAACCTGCTAAATCCACTTTTTATAACATTTGACATTTTAATGCCGATCGAATAAGAAAATGTATATGAAATGTTAACAATATATTGTCTCTCCTTTAAAATTTGTTTGAACTGATTTAGCAGTTTTACACTCTAAGCCGACGATATTCCTTACGAAATAACAGTTCCATTTTGATTTTTATTTGTTTGTTTAATTTTTAAGCTGTAGAAAGCCTATTTTTTTAGTTAAAATTAATATTAACTGAATTAAAATTGAATTTATCGGCAGAGTCTGTAAATACACTCTTATATGTTAAATTAAATTTACTTTTTATATTTTATTCAGTTTAAAAAAATTAAAAATTTTTTGAGCCAAAAATAAAAATCAAAAAGTAACAGTTATTTCGTGAGGAATAAATAAAACTCACAAAATTACTTTTATTTTACTATAATGGAATAAATAAAAATCAAGAAAAAACTTTTATTTCCTGAGGAATAAATAAAAATCAAGAAATAACTTTTATTTTCTGAGGAATAAATAAAAATAAAAAAATAATTGGTAAAATTTTGTTTTTTTTTAATAAAAATTAAACAAATAAAAATCAATGTATTTCTTGTGCACGTAGCACATCTCTATTAGTGTGATTTATTCAGTTTAAATTTGAAAAATAATCGTTATTTGCGATCCCTGATATTACGCCCTATCCCAGCACACCACACATGAATTTTACATTGACGTGTCATTGGAAGGAAGAGGTTTGCTTTTGACATTTTTTTAAATCAATAAAAATCATGTTTTTGGTGCTTTAAAAATCTGAAATTTGGGTGTGAAAATACATAATTCACTTCACAAAAGTATTAAAAAGTGATTTTAATTCAGTGATTAAAATCCCTTTTATAGGGTTTGGAAAGAAAAAAGATTAAATAATTTAATTTGTTGTTATTTTATTCCATTTTTATTTTTAATAAAGGTATTCATTTCAGTTTTTTTTTGGTTGGAAAAATGGAAAAATTAAATTTTTTTACAATAAACACAGGTAAAAAAAATTAAATTTTTCCATTTTTCCAACAGAAAAAAACTGAAATTAATACCTTTAATAATAACAATTTTTGACTTCAAAAGCATTAAATGTAATAAAAAAAAAAACATTTGTATTTGGCTTGAGCCAAAAAGTAATGAATTTGTTGAAAACAAAGTAGTGATTTAAAATTCCTTTTGATATGTGGTTAAAAATAACTTCTTTACCATCTAATAATATGCATTAGATACTTTCGAAGTAATTTAAAAGTGGTTCGTAAGGAAGTACTCCCTTAATTTTTTGCTGGGATGTTATAATCGAACGGTTGAAAATTGTAACGAAACTGCTATCGACCATTTTGTTGACAAATGTTAACTTTTATTTATTTTTATTTGTTTACTTTTATTTACATACATACATTATTTACATACATACATACATACATATGTGTGCATCTATGTATGTATATAACCTCTTACAGCCGGCCCTACGATGTCTACAGAAAGCGTACGATCGATTACTTATTTACATACATATCGTTCATTTACTCAAGGAACGTCATAACTCAAAAATTAAATTTTTTGAGTTTGATGCAGAATTATAAGCAGATTTTGTAAAAAATTTCGTTTCTAAACGTTTCAAATTTGTATGAAAAATAACTAAAATTCGTTTCAAAAGATATTTTTTCCATACAAATTCCAAAACGAAAAAAACGTTTCTATTTACAAAATTTGCCTTTTAATCTTCATATCGTTCTTCATATTGTTTAAAAATTTCATACAAATATTATTGTTTACTCAACTCTTGAAAGCAAAATAAAATTTTATTTTTCCATTAAGTTAATTGAAAACTTTAAACTCGTTTTCTGGCAAACTAGTTATTTTGAGTTATGACATTCTTTGAGTAAATGAGCGATATGTATTTATATTGATAACAAAAACAAAATTTCTATGTTATTGTTGTTTCCAATACAAAAATAAAAACACTATTATATTGGTTTCGTAAATCGTTTTTATTAATATACTATTTAATATTCTCGTTTTATAGAGCCCTTATAAATCGAGCTAATTACATATTATTTATAAATTTCATTTCGAATTACATATTTACATGAATATATGTATATCGTATATATGTATATGTACGGGTACTTAAAATGATAACAATTCGCTCGACCTTATAAATGTTCAGATACATTCATACATATGTACATATGTATGTATGTACGTATATATAACTACAATATGTTATTTCATAAATATAACTTAATTCGAATTAATATTATTAGGGGAGTACGATTCATCGGTTAATAAGCCCTTTTGATTAATATATTTTCTACCGACTAGTGAATAAAAATCGATAGCGATCGAAATTTCCATACAAACACCATTCAAATTGTATGAACATTTTTTACACATCGACTGCCGTAATTTGTTCCCTAATAAATCAAAATTGTACTGATTTATCAATTATCTTGAACTTGCATTATTCAGTTATAAATAAATTATTTAAAATTAAAAATCGAAAAAATAATTATAGGTTGCGTTTACACCGAAGTCGTTAAATGCTTACTTGTGAAATTATTCAAATTTTTTTTTGGTTTTATAATATATTTTTGAAAAAATATAAAATATCCATAAATATATTCATATGTATAACATTTATCATGTTAAGTTCATATAAAGGGTGTATCAATAGGGATTTCCGATTTTGTTGAAGCTAACCCCCTGTTTGTGTAAGACGTTTGAGTTAGAAATCTTGGCGTTTTTGTAATAGATTAAAGGAAACTTGTACAACTTTTCTTTAATCTATTACAGAAACACCAAGATTTTTAACTCAAACGTCTTACACAAACAGGGGGTAAATCTGTCGACTTTGGCTGTCATTTATTTAATGTATTTTGCCAAACCACCCTGGATAAAATGGTTTTAAAAAACGTGCAACGTTCCACGCGCTTTGCATATTTTACGGTAGCCACATCTATCGAGAGGATAAATTTGAGCTCAGTGGTCCAATAAACACTCAACGAACGAATTCCAAGATCTGCCTAAGACATCGCCGCTGTCCGTGAGAGTGTAAGAATCTGAGGTAGTCGGTTTCGCTTTGCTTACAACAACTCTGCTTATGGCAGAGTACACAATTCAACTGACCAGGAACAGGATTGAAGGTAAACGAGCATAGACAACGACGTTTGTTCACTGTATTGACCCTGGAGCAGTTGAAAACTGAAATCTTCAGCGATGAGGTCCATTTCTGTACGAATGGGTGCATCAACAAACATAATTGTCAAATTTTGGACGGTACCAATCCACATGAGATCCAAGAGCGTCAAATGCATCCCGAAAAAGTCACTACTGTTTGGTGTAAATTTTGGTCTGGCGGCGTTATCTGTCCTTATTTCTCTGCGAACGACGTTGGCCAGGGGGGGGGGGTTATTATGTAATTCGATTCGAAACGAAAACTGTTCGAATTTGTATATTATTAACATTGCGATTCGAACACATTTCCGTTCGATTCGGATTACATAATAACCCCTCAGCTCATAAACGTAAATCAAATAAGTTTTGGACGGTACCAATCCACATGATATCCAAGAGTGTCAAATGCATTCCGAAAAATTCACTGTTTGGTGTAAATTTTGGTCTGGCGGCGTCATCTGTCCTTATTTCTCAGCGAACGACGTTGGCCAGGTCATAAACGTTAACGGCAAGCGCTGTAGGTCGATGACTACATTGTGTTCTTTTGGCAAGAACTGGATGATATGGGCACCAACGACATGTGGTTTCAAAAGGACGGCACAGTGTGCCACACAGCTCATACCACATTGGAAATTTTTTACGAGCGATTTGAGCGTCTGTTCATTTCATCGTGCGATTTGAAATGCTTAGTTTTGCTCTTAACGAGTTTTACTAAGTTGCAGGATTATGCGAATAAGCATAAATCCACATTTATGATATGAAATGACCCAGAGCTATGGAAAATTGCACATTTCGGACTCTGTCTACTCAGCGGTAGATAATTGCATGAAAAATGTCGACGCTATCTCACGCACACTTTGTTTTATTTAAATTAAAAAAAACAGGAATCGCTTAATGAAACACCCTTTACATAAGTACAAAATTAATTACATACATATGTACATACATACTCGTATATCGAAACATAACCGCTAAAAAGGCTAAAGCGACACATTTTTTGTACTCCGTTTTTTTGGATTATTTTCGATCGCAAATAATCGATTATTTTAAAAAAATTAAGTTCGAAAATTATGTCGCTTAAGATTTTTTTGGCGGTTATGTGCATATTAAAAATTAACGCTAAAAACTTCATTTAAAAGTAGATTATTCGGTTAACCATGAGATTGAGTAACGCTATTCAGCAAAGAAATTCCCCTTTAGTTAATAATTGGATTGATATGAAGAATTTCAAGTTCTCCATAGAAATCTATTTAAAAGTTTTGTACAGACTTCAGAAGCAAGCCCTATAATTTATTAGAAATCGCCAATGCGATTGACAGCTTGCAGCGCTACTCGTTACGTTGTACTACAGCTACTATTCTGTTCTAGCATTCAAGCTTATTAATAAATTTATTATTAATAAACGATCCATCCGCACAGCACAAAAATAACGTAAATACTGACGCGATAAATATTGAACATGTAGCATACGCTCGTGATCCATCAATCCATTAGAATGGATCACGATCCAAATATCACAATATATATTGAACGTGTAGCAGTGCCCAAAGAGCTTAACCGATACATTTTTTGGAACCAGGTTTTTTTACGATCGCAAATAATCGATTTTGGTCAAAAAATTAAGTTCAAAAAGTATGTCGCTTAAGCTTTTTTTTTGTGGTTATAGCACGATTCATGATTATTTTATTAACTATTACATATTTAATTAATGATAAAAATTTAAAACTTTTGCCGTTTAATTTTTTATGAATTTTCGAAGAAAAATAAATAGTTTTGCCTTAAAAAAAAATAAAAAGAATGATATTCATATGACATACTTATTTTTAACCCCCGACCAAAAAAAGGGGTTTTAAAAGTTTGTAGTGTGTGTCTGTTTATCTGTGTATCTGTGTGTCTATCCGTGTCCACGTACAGCCCAAACGGCTGGACCAATTTTGATTTAGTTTTCTCTGTTTGAAAGGTGACTTGATCGAGATGGTTCTTAACAATGTTTGAAGAAAATCGGTCCAGCCGTTTAGAAGATGTCACATCTTTTCTAGATACATATATCGGGGGTTTTTAAAATTTTTAATTTTTGTTATTAATGTTTTAATTATCTAAATCAGAAAAAGTGCTCTCGAGTTATGGTGATATACTTACATACATACATACATCCATACATATGTATGTAGATACTTATGCATGTACATATGTATGTAGTATGTATATGAAGAAGAAAATCGTGATGGACAAAATTTTAAAACGGAGTAAAAATCCATTTTTTAAAAGTCGATCAATCGTACATACTTAATAATAATAATACACTTATACATACTTGCTTTAGTTAAACGCACAAGGATAAAATATAGAAATAACGTTCTTGACCAATATTATTAATTCTTGGCACTTGACACATTTTTGAATTTGCCATCTTTAACAAAAAAATTTGCATTTTCTTCGACCATACGTTTCCACTTCAAAGACAATTCGGCGTATGATGGACCATTTCCGCCCAAGTCTGTAGGTAAATTATCACACTTAATACTGCAGCCCTTTTTCTGTACCACGACACGAGATCTCATTTTGGGTGTCATAAAGAGACGGAATGTATTTAGTACGAAGTTAACGTGTACTGGTGTATTAATAAATTCCAGCAGTTTGGGTTGGCAGGGATAAGCTTGCCAACTTTCTACAGAGCGCTTAACAAGCTTTGGATTCAACTGTAAAGCATGACCCAATTGTACACCTTTCATATCGAAAATAGCAACAATGCCATGGGCACAATTCTGCGGTTCAATTTTAAGCAATAAATCCAATATCATTTTACTGACTTTAAAAACGTTGTTCTGCGAATGCAGCTTGGGACTGTGAACGGCTGTACGAACGATTACAACTTTTCTTTGTTCAGCATCGACGCCATCTATGGGCAGAAATACGCCAAGTTCCAGCAGTTCTTGCACTTCTTTCATGAACGGATCACGATTGGAAAACCATTCGGGACGTTCGGCGCGCATTTGATAGAAACTGTAATAAATGAATATTGCAAACATATAAATACATATGTACATATCTAAATACATGCATACATACATACGTATGATACCAATATATACATATCGTCACATAAAACTCAAAGTACGCCTAAACAACAAATGTTTCAAATTCGATTTAGGTATATTTTGTCAAAAAATCAGGATTTTTTAATAAAGTTAATGTGACACATTTTTAGCCCTAAACCAAAAAAGGGCCCCATGCTCCTTGTAGGAGTTAAAAGGAACAAATGTATATCGATGGATTAATATAAGAAAGGCGGAACTCGAATTTTCGATATTTTATAGGAGAAGCAAAAAACTGAAGAAAAACTAAAGCATTTACATGCAGAAATAATTTTTTAATTTGCCGTAAGTCCATGATTTTTAATTGTAACGTACTAAGATCTTCAAGGAGGATGCAATTATACATTGTCTCCCAAAAAACGTTAAAAAGGCGATTTCGAAAAAAATTGAGATACGCCCTTTTTATATTGAGCCATCGATATATACAAATGTATATATATATATATATATATATATACATGTCGAGTCGAATATTCGTCTACGAGAATTTTGTCATAGAAAACTTGTATAAAGTTTGTTTAATCAAATACAAAATTCTCGTAGTCGAATATTCGACTCGACATACGCAATACGGGTGATTATAATAAATTTTAATGGGCGTAACTCCGCACATTTTTTTAACTTTCAAATTATGTATGTTACAAGAACCAAGGGTGTTTTCTAGGTTTCGCAGTAATCAAATAAGTATAACATTATAAAAATATTACAAAAATTGTGGGTGTATCCCCGCCATTTTTTTTTCAATGGGAGCAATGGGAAGCTATACACTCTTTTACAAAAAAAAATTACAATCGGTCTAAAATGTATCGAGTTATGATAAAAAAAAATAGAGACGAATTGTTAACCCCCTCCTTTTTTTAAAGCCGGTTAAAAAATAGGGCTTATTCTTAGTCAAAATAAAGTATTCTTTAAAAAATTTAAAACCAGTACTACCATAAAAAATACGGACTCATACTCATAGTAATAAACAAAGTATACTTTAAGAGTATAGAACCACCATTACCATACAAAGTACTGGTTTTAAATTCTTAAAATATACTTTATTTTGACTATGAGTATGCGCCACTCGTTTTAAAGTCTTAAAGTATACTTTGCTTTGACTATGAATATGCGCCAATATATTTTATTTTAACATGTGTTTTAGTTCTATTGACAAATTAGTAAAATTTTAGCTAGGCGGTTTGTGTTTTAGGTGACAATATATGTATGTACATACATACTTGCTTTTTTATAAAAAAAATCTAAATTTTAAATAGAAAGTAGTTTATCAATCATTTTATATATACATATGTATGTGGCAACAAGTGCTTAAGTCGACTTAAGCTTAAGTTATTTTAATATGCCATCTAATTGGATTGTGATCTCAGCTTTTTTAAAAAAATCTGTGGCAAAAAGAAAAAAGTGCTTAAGTCGAGATAAGTGCTCTCCTGCAAAACAGTAAAATATGACTTAAGCACTTTTTCCTTATTGTCACAGAAATATTCAATACTGATCGGCAATGAAGAAGAACATTTTACTGCAAGAATAAATAAGTAAAATATGCATTCAAGTTTAAAATTAGAAAGTGAGATTATAGGACTCTCTCCTTATGTAAACAGATTTTTTAAAATCGCCCTATTTTTTTTTCTTCTAAATCCCGCCAAATCATGATCGATGATAATTGTAAGTACTTACTATTGAGGATTATATAAATTTTCTTACATTCTAGTAAGTAAAATGTTTTGCTGGGATGTAGTCCGTTACGGGTAAAATAGAAACGATTGGAATGGCAAATAATGAATTTACTTACATACATTTTTTGTTAACTTTGTCACTAATCTTTGTTATTATTGCCTAATTTATACTCGTAGCAAATAAAATAAATATGATCACAAAATTTTGTATACAATGTAAGAGATAAGTTAAATCGACTTAAGACATGTACTGCTTATTCATTAGGGGAATTCAAACGTTAGTCTTAAGTGTCATAGTGACATAATGTTTTAAAACACAAGAAAACAAAGTAAAAACAATTATATTAATCTGACACTATGACACTTAAGACTAAAGTTTGAATCCCCCAATTACATTTTTTTGCATTTCATACATAGACAAAAATTTTTGAAATGATTGATAAACTCAAAAACAAAAATATTTCTTACAATTTTAGCTTCTTCTTAGTGCGATCGATATCATATTTACAGCTGTGCAAGAAAAACGATAAACTGTCATAATCAGTACAGGCATTGTTTATATTCGTATTATCGGTCAACCATTGGTGAAGAATTTGAACTTTATGATAAACTTTGTTGGGATCATTGCTGGTAGCGTAATCGCAAGGCGATATTTTATATGAATTTTGCAGTAACATTTTGCCTTAAATTTTGCAAATTAATGAACACTCTTTTCGTAAAAGCTTATCGCACAGATTTCAATTCGAAATAGGTATGTATGTATGTATTAATTTTCTGCAATTTGCTATTAATTTATTATTTAATTCGATATGAAAATATGTAATATAATTACGTCTTAGTTGTCACTTAACACTTGTTTATGCATACCCGATTTGTTGCAAAATTATTTCTTTAATAAATATTAAATTATAAATTGAAATCGAATTGAGAACAACAAAGCCGATGAATAATGAATAAGAACCTTTGCGAGCGAGTTGCTTTAGATTAATAAATAATTGTTGTTTGCGAAAACAATATAAGTAAATGATTGTGTTTGAATTAAATATAATATACTTACATACACTCCCGATCAGATGATTAGAACCACTTAAATTTCTGTTTTAGTGCTCCATATTTTTTAAATGTTTTTCCACCGCTAAATGCTTACTATCAAGATTACGGAAAGATTAAGATTAAAAAAATAACACCAATAACATATAAGTTAAATGCAACAGTATTTTAAAGATTCTTTTGCAAAAAGAGGAAAAAAAAACGCCAGTTATTAAATTGACAGCTCCCGGTAAAAAATACTTGTATGGCAACACTCTCTTCTATCGAAAGCAATGAATAGCTGTTGTTGTTTTTTTAAATTTTTTTCTTTACATACTTCTTACAACTACAATTCGAGCTGAAAAAAGTCAGAAAATGTAGCAATAATTAATTTTTGGGTAAAGGTTCCCTTATGATCTGCATTACCAACAGTCAAATGTGCATAGGATCCATCTAACCACTCTATAATCAATTTTAATGTATTTTTAATAAAAAAAATATTTTAATGAATAAGTAAAATAATAATTTGGGGCAGGGAAGGAAAATGAATTCTTGGATTTTGTACCAACTGTGAAAACAAAATGTACTTTTTGGACCATGACGGTACTATTTTTTTAATATTTATTAATAAGAACGGAAACGTAAAAAATGTGTAAAAATTCAGAAGTAAACAATAAAAAGCAGAAACTTAACAAAAATTTGAATAAAAATTCAGTAAAAAAATTAGACTTGTTAGAGATCGGTTATTGTACAAATTTTGCTTATTAACAGGCCTGTTATTTTCATGCACTATAAAATCTAAGCACACTATTGAAGTAAAGGAGCGATATATAGTCAAGGCGTGTTCAGGTACGAGGTGCTGTCAAGTTAACAGGTACAGTTAAAGTACTAGACAGATTTTTTTGTTGCAGAATTCACAACAGCATTGCAACGAAAACATAGAAGCTGACCGTCTAAAATAAAACATACACAAACAAATTAAGACAACATAGGCAAAATTAATGTTACCATATAGTGAAACATTGGCATTTTTAAATTGTACCAAGTAACTCGCGGTAGTACCACAGTACCAACGAGGTCAAAAATGTACCATAAAAAGTACAAGTGTACCATGATTTCCATCCGTGATTTGGGGTTATTATAGTGTGTTAACATAATATAAATATAGCGAAAAAAAAGGCAAAATCAATATTGAATTCTTAAAAATATAAAAAACTATGGAAAGAATTCCAAAGGAAGTACATACTTCAACCGAAACGAGAAAAATCTTGAGAATTGTGTCAAACTTTGCTCTTTCAGCACAAAAAATAAGTTCTCAAGCTGGTATCCAGGCAAGTAGGTTAGGATGGGTGGTGCTATACCGCACCTCCACTTGGAGACCCAATTGGGTCCATTGTGATATACAGGCAAGTATCTCAACGGTAAAAAAAGGCGCGCTGCGAAAAAAGAGCGCCTATTCTTAAATCGTCATCACAGCAGAGAGTTTGGAATCATGGTCTGGGGTGCAATAATGTTTTATGGCACAATCGATTTACAAGGCTCTATTACAACTAGCTTTTCGTAAAGCAAATGACATTTTTGGAGCAAAATATAATTGAAAATGTTTGGGGTTAGTTTTCCCAAAAGGCTTTTGCAGGATGAAGATAATTCGACGAAAAGAATCACTAATTCAAGTCTCCAGGAATGAGATTTCCATGTGTTATTGAAGTCACTTTCATAAATAACCTGTTTATTTGAAGTAATTTTAAACATATGAGATGTCGGTTGGTTTACGTGGCTGAAAATGAGATGTCAACTTTTTGTTTTTTTTTTTTTTTTGCTGTAAAAGGGACTTTAAAATACTGTTGAAACAAACCTTGTATTAACAAACTTTATGTTAAAAAGTGTTAAACTTAATTGTAACAATTCCAAAAAAAAAATCACCAATTTATATTTTGCTGTTGATATTTTGTGATGTCTATAGGGTTTGGGATTTCCCGGACTTTTGCACTTCCCGGGAAACGGGAATTAAAAAATCAAGTTCCCGGGAAAAGCTAATTTTCTAAATTAAATACATTTATTAAATGAAAGTTGGTGAAATTTCGATTGTTTTATTAATGTAAGCATTCTTTTGAAATAAAAGTTAATAAAAAAGCAGTTATAAGACAAATTTTTAAGAATTTTTAATTGAATTTAAGCAAATGGAATAAAGTTATTACACAGCAAAAGATCATATAAAAACCAATTGACGACTGTTAACACAATTAGTAGACAATTTTCTAATAAGACCTACCTTCATTTTAATAAGAATTTGCTTTGCTTGTTTCTCATTCTTTTTGAAAAAGTTCCAAGCGGTTTCTTATCGTTAATGCTATAAACACAATCAAAGGCTACCGACCATCGACTACCGACTACAAAAGTAGCTGGCTACAAAAATAGCCAAGTCGCCAGCTACTTAATTCTTTTAACGACTACCGACCACTAACTACAAAAAAAGCATCTGTTTTGACATACATATGTATTAAAGTTAACCAAAACAAAACAAACTAGATTTTTTTAAGTGAATTTGTGTGAAAAAAAAAATTCAAATGTCTCAAGAAAATTTAAATAACTTTATAAGTACTATTGCTAAAATAGTGGAAACAACGACTTCAGTGTATGAAGTGTGTATGTGGCGTACTTCTTCTATTAGCTGCTCGTCCACGTCCATATTTGCAGTAAATTGAACTAAACATTTACATTAAACAATATAATAAATACATATAAACAGTAAAAATTACTATTATAAACTTACCAATTTCAATAAAAAAACCAAAAAAATAAATATAAATGAAACAAATGAACAGATGATTATTATTTTTCAATGATGCCACCGTAATAGTTTTTCGCGTTTTTAATAGCGATATTTAATGTATTGAGTTTTTAAAACGACCATTTCATGCATTTATTTTATTGGCAGCACTAAACTGTTTTTTTGTAGCCAAGAAAAATAGAAATTATGCATTAAACACATTCGACACAGCAGGCTACGGGCTACAATCTGTCAAAAATAGAATACGCACATTCTTATGGTAACAATTATTTTAACGACAACAGGCTACACGACTGCACGACCACCGTTGTAGCTGTCGCCAATTTTAAACTAATTTCTATTTCTCTGGCTACAATGAGCAAATGCAGTGTTACCACTATAATACAAAATGGTGAATGAATGATATCGTACAATTATTTCATACTATTTACTAGAAACAATATCCAAAAATTGATGTAAAGAATAAATTGATTCATTATTGTACTTTTATGTGAAATAAGTACATTTTAAAAGAAAAATTAATTTTTATAAATGCAAAATATATGAAAGTGGCAATACTGAACTATGTATTTGTACTTGAATATCAGCTGCAGATGGTGCTGCTGCCGTCTCCAAAATAATTAAGTAGCTGGCTACGAGGCGACAAATGCTGCTAGCGGCATTTGAAGTCGTGTGTTCGTGTAGCCTGCTGTGGTGAATGTGTTTAATACTTTAGCCTAAGTTGGCTACGGGCTACAAAAGTAGCCGTGTAGTCGGTAGTCGTGTAGCGGCTAAAAGAATTATTCTCATAAGCACGCATGTATTCTATTTTTGACATCTTGTACTCGATGGTCGTATGTTTATAGCATAAGTACAAGCAGGTTACTGCGGTTACTGCGCTGCGCCGAATTTTGAATACCCTGGGCCACAGTATGTCTAAGTGCCTTTAATTTTTCATTTTATTTCTCCTAAAATATTTTCTTCAGGGTTTCCATAATAGCGTCTACTTGTAATAAATTTAAGTTTTGTCAACTCAGAGTTCTTACAGCTTAAAATTTTTACTACACTTTTCAAAATTTGTTCACTAATTCGGCGAAAAATCACTTCAAGTTCGCTTAGCATCGAATTATTTACTTTAGGAAATAATTATATCATTGCAATCATTGATACTTATACAATTTATTCCACTTTTTATAGGAGATATGGTATGACCTCAATTTAATGGAATTTTTATGAAATTTCAGACTAGATTTGAGTAGCTCACATTTTTATTTTATATTAAAAATATATGGACATTTTAATGATCAAACAGAATTGCGGCATAAACACATTTTCCATACAAATTGACACAAAAAAGTACATCCAGAAAGCAGTCGAGAGATAGAATCTATTTTATTTTGACAGCGTTTTTTCTTATGTTCTCACATATAAATTAATATTCTCTCAACAATGCTACCATACTTTCAATAAATTTCATACATTTTGTAAACAAAATTAAAAAGAAATATAAGCACAAAAGAAAATGAAACAAAAATTAGAGAGCATTTGAAGTTACTGTCGTAGTTTTTATTATGGGCTTTGTTAATTTGACAGCGATTTTTCCTGAAGTTGCGGACTTATTCTGTTTAATCATTTACTGCTTGTTTATCGGCGTCGAAAGAATTCTTTCTTTCTTACATTTACATTTAAAACTAAAACTCAATTTAAATTTTAAGATTAAAAAATTTCCTTCGAACAAGGTATATGTATGTAAGTGTTTAAACAGACGATGAAAAACGTGTCAACGTTCGTGTAAATTTAGTCATACAATCACTCAAACGAACTTTTGTAATATATACAAAAATAATAAGTTTTTATATTAAAGTAAAATTGGATTATAAATTCTATATATTTATGAAATAACATGCACTTTAAATTTCCCGTTTTTCCGGGAAAATCTCAAAAATTTCCCGGGAATATTAGACAGACATTTCCCGGGATTTCCCGCCCGGGAATTCCCGTTTCCCAAACCCTAGATGTCTACCATATACATAAATGCGCTTTCATATTAGTAAAAAAAAATTAAAAATATATCGTACTAAAAACAAAAATTCAAGTGATTCTAATAATCTGAACGGGAGTGTACATACATGTATGTATACATATATACATACATACATATGTAACAATATATAACAGGGAAATAAAGATTTCGAAATAATACTGAGCTCTGGAAATCAAAAAGTACTTTTTGGCATTAAAAGTATAAAAGTTAGTTTACGTAGGTTGATTTATTTATGTATGTGTGTTGATTATTCTAGAGATACGATTTTTATCTCTCCACAAAATAATTTATGCATTCGAATTTCACTCCATAGAAAAAGTGCAAACACAAAATATTTTAATTATCTCTCATATTTGATCGAAGTCCAAAAATTCCAAAAATCAATCTAAATCGTGAGCGAATTTCGAATTTATCTGTACAATCTACTTATGTATCCGGGAAGTGGCTTTATTAATTAATGTCATTGTGTTATAATTTTGGGACAGTTTGAATTTTTGCGCTGTATAAAAGTACTTATGTATGGCGTAGTGGTACTCTGACATCTTATAAAATAAAAAGTACTGAAATAAGCACAATATTAGTAGTATCGAATTTTCCATGTCATAAGCACTTGTGGCATGCAATATATTTAAAGAAAAAACTTTTATTTACATGCTTTTACATTTTATTGCAGTACGTAATTAAATGTAATCATTTCTTTTTAATCAGTCGTGGGCTTTCGAAAACTAGAATTGCTTAAGCCTGAATCCCACTATCGGCACAATGTACCGATTTTCGTCGGCTCACTGAAATAAAGTCAGAAGTAATAAGCTAAATTTGCTTTATTTAGGAACTAATTGAAATATAAGGACATAAGTTCCCCACAATCCATTGGTAATAAAGCCACATACACTTATTCCAGAATTAATTGAGTAATACTGCCATTTTGGCTTACTACTTATGACTTTATTGCAGTGGGCCGACGAAAATCGGTACATTGTGCCGATACTGCGATCCAGGCTTTATACTCAATAAAAAGTGTAGAAAGAAACTTTTATGTACAAAATATATCCTCAAGCAGAAATATTTACAGAAAATGTGGCTAAAGTTTTCAATTTAGAATATAAAAAGGAAAATATCTGGTCAAAAGACCAGCACTGTGTCACCTAATGGATCTTTTGTGCCATAGATCTATGAAGTTTTAAATTTACACACAAAGCAAAATATTATTCTCTCAAATACGATAAGACGAGTTATTATACATTAGTAAGTCCATACATACATATTGTTACGTTTAAGATTTTTAAAAGTATGAGTTCTTTTAATTGCCCAAAAATAAAAATAAATGATGAACAAATATTTGTTTATTTATCTACTTCCGTTTATTCATCACTAACGAACAATTACAACTGTCTTTACTTATTTATTAATAACCTCTACTCCTTATTATCGACTATACGTTGTCTTTACTTTCAACGAATTGTACTTCACGATTAGCTGATTCACATTGACTTGTTCTCATACACGGCACCTCTTTTTATACTACAGGAAATGCTTTTTAGAAAGTTCACACTTCATCCTGGCGTAGTTAAATGTGCGAAAACTGGAAAATTCATGTTACTGTTTCTAGAAGTTTGTAGATAATTCTATTGACCGTTATTTTGAATTTCAGTGTTGCTGTGTAAAGACTTTTATGCTGGTAATACTGTGTGTAGACTTGTTTGTACCATATGTGTTGATTATATCGTATGTGTGTGTGTGTGTGGGTTAATGTGTATCTGTTAACAAACAGAATCCCTGCAGATAAAAGGAGTAGTATGTGGTCAGAAACATACTAGTTGCTTTTGAATTCAGACTGGTTGCACATCTGTTTTTTTTCATACAACGAACTATCGACTTTTACATTGGGTTGTCATAGGAGCACAACTAGTTGTTTTGTGTAGAGTTGCATACTAGTTGAATGACTAGTTGCTGTTATACTAGTTTATATCAATGCCTGTGATGGATAGTTTTGTACTATTATTTTATAAAATAGTTTTATACCAGTATAAAATAGTTTAATACTAGTTACGCCCAATGCGGTTGTATACTACTCCAATATATACCGAATTCGGGAAATTATTTTCTACTAATAAAACAATATAATTTTTAAATTAATTTTAAAATTTAATTAAAAATCTCAACTAAAAAGAGAACAATTCATTCAAAACATAAAACATTTGTAATGACGCAGAAGACATTCAAATTCCTTTACAAAAAATTTTACCACATGCATACACACACACTTGCTGCGTTCCATTTTACAATGGAAATATTGCACAGGCAAAAATTCTTTTTTTCCATGTTGTTTACATGACAAAAAAAAAAGGAGAGAAAGAGACAGCGCGTCGCTTGTAGAGAAGTTCAGCCGATATTTCATCAAGCTTCTTAGTTCTGTCTCTTTATAACTAGTATAGGACTGTTCCAAAACGTAACTACTCCAAAAATTAGCAACAGGGAAGCTATACAATTATTGTTGTTGTAATAGTTCTTATGTTTACTTCATCATCGATCTACTTGTAGATTTGGGGTCTAATCGTCGCTTTTGATAACGAGCTGATTCAATCACGTTTTTCCAGTTTGAGATTATGGCATTCGAAATCGAACAATATTATTACATTGTTCGATAGCGAATGCCATAATCTCAAACTGAAAAAAGTTGATCGAATCAGCTAGTTATCGAAAGCGACGATTAGACACCTGGTTAATTATTTTTGTTTGCCAAATGTTTTTATAAAATTATTTCACACTACTTTTGTTCGGATATTTCCGTAACAATATGTATGTATATATGTACATATATGTGACCTTCTCCAAGAAAAGGGGCCTAGTGTGTCAAAAAATGGGTGTATGTCAAAATCGATAAAAATGAGAAAAACATTAAAATTTTATTTTTTAAATGGGTTTTTCTCAAAACTTCATTTTCACACACTAGGTCCCTTTTCTCGGAGAAGGATCACATATATATTTTTGTATGCAGTTTAGAATGCTTAATATTTGTAACGGCCGTTTAACTGGAACAGGGCAAGAAATTCGATAAGTTTGTCAAAAGCCAATTAAAGTATACTTTGTTTTGGCTATGAATAAAAAGTACTAATATTAAAAGCTTTTAAACTTTTTAGGAAATATTTAAATAATATTGCCCTTTTCATTAATAAATACATTCTTTTACATACACATATACCTTTCATTGTAAGTAAAAATCGTTGCAATAGCATTGCAACACATTCGCTTAAAATGCTGAGGTTTGCATGCAGTTCTTTTACGTTTTGTTTGCATGTGAAATTCAAATCCAAGTTTAGATAATTTTCATTGTTTCAGTAGATGTTTTTTAGTCTATTAAATTCAACATTATAAATCACGCAAAGCTTTGCTTTGTTTTAATTTTAAACTAATTTAAGAACAAAATATTATTATTATTGTTATTGAACTTATGTATAATGAATAAAATTTCACAATTGCTCAATGAATTTCTAAAATCCTTAGTGGAGGTGGAATATTTTAAAATGGTATCGAAAAAAATAGTTTTTGGATTATAGTTTGGTTATAAAAATTAATTTCAGGCTCAAATAAATTTTATATGAAATAACATAAAGGAAATTTAGCAATAATTTCAGAATAGTTGTTTTCATCGATGGTCGATTAAATTTCGGAATATTTTTTTTTGAATTTTAAAGGTTTTTTTTTGCTATTATGTACATACATATGTACATACTACTAATTATATATAATTACATATTTACATTGCTAACTTTTACAAATTGAACGTGACCTTGCTGCCTTTGATTATTGGTTTACGTTGTTTATCTGCATTTATGTATGTAAATGCAAATGTTTTATACAATTTGTACACAATTAATCAATACACCTTGCTATTGAGAATAGCTATAACTACAGGGTGTTTTTTTAGAGGTATAGAACTTCGAATTGAAATAAAACACAAGAAAATCGTTTTAATATCCATCAATTTGGCTTTATTGGAAGGATAATTTTATGCCATTAATGTTTAAATATGATTTCGGGCATGTGGCCGCCGCGGCTGGCTCGAATAAAGCCAATTCTACAGGTCCAATTTTCAACCACTTTTTCGAGCATATGGGGCCGTATGTTGGCAATAACGCCACGAATGTTGGCTTCCAAGTCCCCTAACGTTTCTGGTTTGTTGGCGTAGACGAGCGACTTCACATATCCCCAAAGAAAATAATCCAATGGTGTCAAATCACACGATCTTGGTGGCCAATTGACAGGTCCATTCCGCGAAATTATGCGCTCATCGAATGTTTCCTTCAATAAATCGATTGTGACGTGCGCTGTGTGGCATGTAGCGCCGTCTTGTTGGAACCACAACTCATCCACATTCAAAATCTTCAAAATCTTCCATAAAGTTGATGGACAAAGCTCCAATTGCTGTGCACGGTGGCGAATCGATTCATTCGGGTCCTCTTCAACACTTTGCTCTACAGCGGCAATTGTTTCTTCGGTGCGCACTGTTCGACGTCTCTGCGGATGCGTATTATCACATAGAGTAAACGTAGTGCGAAAACGATCCATGGTTAACCGAATTAATTGCTCTGATGGACGATTATGTCGACCATAAAATGGACGGAGCTTGCGGTAAACTTCGCGAACTGAACCATTATTTTCGAAATAAATTTGCACGATTTGCAAGCGTTGTTCTTTTGTCAACCTGTTCATGATGAAATGGCAAACCAAACTAAATATTAATCACTTGACAGCTGACAAAATGGCCGCCAGTTAAAAAAGTGATGCCAACTTAAAGTTCTATACCTCAATAAAAAACACCCATTGCTATACATACATACATACATATGTATATTTGAAATAATGTCACTGTATTTGTTTAATATGCATGTCTGTATGTAAATATGCCAAGTTAAAAATTTATAGACATTGGACCTTACATTATGGCCTACAGACTTGGGCAATTTGGATTACATTCATTTCAATTACAATTGCATGTTATTGTATTTAAGATTTTTTTAATTAAAATTAAAAAAATGTAATTTTAATTGAATTTTTTTAATTACAATTACAAAATTCACTTCAATTAAAATTATTTGTAATTGTAATTGGATATGTTTCAATTATAAATTAGATCTGATTGTAACCGTTTTTTCAATTACAATTACATGTGATTGCAATTAAGCAAATAATGCTTGCTCATAGTTCAAACAATTTAATTACATTTTTGTGAAAATAAAATTTTTTTAGTACATATACAAAAATTTTTTATATAAATATGTATGTATGCCGTTCACGTGATTTCGATAAATCATGCATGGCAGCAGTAAATAATATTTTATAAAGAAATTTTGCGTGAGCTAGTGTGAAATTGTTGCATTGGGAGTTGTTATTTTAACACACAGGAGACAGCGTTTAACAGATACCAATTCTAGTAAATTTTTATTTATTTTTTATTTTTTGCTTTTTATTTAACGATAATTTTTTTCAATTACAGTCACATGTAATTGTAATTGAGATATTTTTCACCACAATTATTTTTAAATGTAATTGTTTTTTTAATTTTCAATTACAACAAAATGTAATTGTAATTGAAAACTTCTATGCAACAAAAATTGCAAGTGTGGACCGGGGCTTAGCATCTAAATTGCCTGCTTTTAAATTTTCAGTTTGTGGGCAATTTTTTAAAAAATGGTCATCAATACACCAACATAGAGATAATATTGTTTTTCAAGTATTTACTTGTACTCAAACTGTCGGTAAGGCATACATAATGTACGCATAATGCTTTTAATTTCCTGTTCTTCAAATTAAATAATTTGATTATTACCATCTAAAAAAAATATTAGAACTTTATAAACTGTCAGAAAGCATATTTCCTTATATTAAAGGAAATTTTTAAATTTAACGGTACCAGCTCAGTTATTTACAGAACAAGCGCAAAAAGAGATTATACCGCACTACCGATAACAACAGTCAACGCCGAGGCGAATGCATAAGCAGGTGGCGGCCATATTTTGACAGCAGAAATTTCTGCCACCGCCGCCGAAAATTCCGCACAGACTTTGTTTTTATGTTTTTATAAACAATTCAATTTATTGAAATTATTTATTGAATTTTTTTTTTAAATAAAAATAGTAAATTTCTCATGAACAATGGATTGTACAGTTGATGAGACACAAGTGAATCACAATCTAAAATGTAGCGTGTGTGGGGAAAATCAGTTTGAAGTACGTGAAGGTTTCTACTATTGTCGGGAATGCGGCACAAAACAGGAGCAAGTGCGTCTAGTTGAAATTGATGATGATTTTGATCCAGACAAGGCGAAAACAAGGAAGCAAAAAATACATGCACCGAAAGTTGAAAAACGTAAGTAAATATAGTTCCGCACTTTTAAATTTGTATATATGAATGAAGAATACCTTTGAATATTTTCAATATCAGCTCAGCTCACATCTTGGGAATGTTATAATTATATTTTACGTGGTTTTGTTGAGGAATTGCTGTCATTTGGCGCCAAAGAAGAACTTAAATTGATGACCTTACAAGTTTGGGCTGCATACCTACGACGCATGGAAGTGGCGTTTTTTAATCGCAAACAACCCGATTTACCCAAGTTGGGTATAAAATATTTTCAGAAGTAAGTAGAAAATGTGAAATAATGTGTATGTACATAAGTAGGATTAATGTAAAAACTTCTTTAATATTTGGTTTCAGTGACGCCCAAGCTATTTATAATCACTCAAAGCAAGCCCGAAAAAAACGCAAACAAAGACGTAGCGAAGATACAAGTTGTACCAGTGGTACTGAGAGTAGAAGTAGTAAATATTGGAAAAGAAGCAAGGTAATTCATACCAGCTTTAAATTAGATTGAAAAATTTTATTTAATCGAAAAACTTTAGAAATAAAGGCTTTTTTTAAAATAAGGTACAAACAAAATGCTTCATAGTAATAACATCAACTTTTAACAGTATGGATGGCTTCCTAAGCGCATGTTGCTTTGCATAGATAAATGTCATATATACATATGTAGATAAATGCCACCTAGCATTGCACTGTTTTGATATTTACATACAAAGCAACATGCGCTTAGGAATACAGTCTATATGTATATATACTGGAGTGGGTCGATTTGTTCATGTGAGAAAAAAGCAACAGGTGTCTAGCAAAAATGAAATCTACAGATAAGAATATTGCCCTAAGAAGCTAGGGGTATAAAATGAAAACCTAGCTCCGGCCGAGAGACATCAAAATGCCTTAGGCATCATTCCTACAAAATTTCATCAACATCGGACGCGAAAATTTTTAAAATGTTACCAGAAATGTTTTTACCCAACGAATAGGTTGAATTTTGATGTCTCTCGGCGGGAACTAGGTTTTTAATTTTAGACCCCTAGTTTCTTAGGGTAATATTCTTAGAATATTGTGTAGATTTAATTTTTGCTAGACGCTTATTGACAAAAAAATTTAAACACTAGTATATACCCAGCAAAAAATTTCAAAAAAGGTAATCGAGTTTGGAATTAAGCATTTCTGTTGGAAGCTGTTCCTTACTGGATTACCAACTTAAGGTTTTTAACAAGGCGTGAGACTAAAATAATCGATATCTGAGAAGTAGTTATGTTGTTTACTGTAGGAAATAATATTTTTTTTTTTGTTGTAAGAAATAGTTATTTTTTCTTGATGAAACCAAAAAAAGTTACTTTTTTTAAATATGCTGTTGTTTGAGTAAATGGAAGATCTTAATTGAAAACTCAGTTTGATTAAATAAATAAATAATAACAGCCTTATTTAAAAAAAAGTATTAAATTATGTATTATTAAAAATGTTGTATAAAAGTTTGTTTTAAAAACACTATAAATGCGAACGATGGGTTCGATCGAATATTTATATTGAAAACAAAAACAAATTTCTGTTTTTTGTTTTTGTTTCTAATGTAAATTTTCGATCGAATCTATCGTTCGCATTTAGATGAACAGGCCCTAAAGCCTTAATCATTTTTATAAATAAGGCCGTAACTTTTTAAGAAAAATATAAATAAATTTAAAAAAAGTATTGTTTTTCTACGAAATATGCCATTTTTTAATTTTTTTTTTATATCGTATCCGTGCCTGTATTTTTACTATTAAATACTATATTTAGAAAAATTTCAATTGTCTTGTTATCAATTAAACAGGTGTAGCATGTGTTTTAACATCCGATCGCACAAGAAAGCATGTGAAAACGATATTTCATATTTCATTTCTTCAATTAATTTTAAACTACAAAAGCATGAAGCTAGTTTTTCTAACGTTAAAGAAATCAAGACGCATCTCTTGCTGACAAATTATGTATTAGACGTAATTTCATGATAAAGTAATAATTATTGTATACACAGTTTAAAAAAAATTTTGTAAGCTTATTGATTATATTTTTATTTTCTTACAATTGAATATGATTCAAAACTTATTCAAATAATCAAATTATGAAGTGAAGTTAAAAATAGAACTGATTAGGGAATAATAGTGGTAATAACAAGTAAAGTGTTCTGGATTGAGCAGCTTCTGCGGTATTGTTATCTTCTTCATTATCGAATTCCGATGGATCTAAAGGAAAATAATATGTTTGCAAAAATTAAAAAAAAAATTAAAACAGCATATGTACCTTCATTGGTGTCGGTAAATTCTATTGATGCATTATCGGGAGTTTGAGAAGGATTTTCCGGCAAAGCTGCAGCATTGGTGTAGAAAACAATGCAACAGATTGTTAAAAATAAAGCAAAAATAATAGAACGCATTTTGGAAAGCAGACAAAGAATACTATTGCACAAAACTGAATGGAATTATTACTTTTAAAATTTTTAAATCTTTTTATAGAAAAATTTTGTAGTGGCTGTAATACGCCGAATTTCTAAATTGATTGTTGTTGCTTATACAATTTAAGATAACAGATGTGTCATTATATTCATCAATCATAGTTAAAGTTTATTTTGAACACTTTTTAAGATATTATTCAAATGTATAATGCTACAGGTAATTAATAATATTAAAGTTAAAAATTTGAGGTCACCTCAAAATTAAAACTATTCAGTATAACTTCAGTGAAGGTTAGACTGCCATTATTTTATTTTCTTACTATTTTCTGTATCTTTTAGCGAAAATTGGATGAGTCAAATTATTCTCAAACATCCGCCACTTCTGGCTTTTCTGGATTAACTTCATCGACTTCGGCAAATTCAAACAGGGCTATTAAGATTGAATTTAGTTCGAAAGCAAGGGGATTCTTTAAGAGAAAAATGCCTAAAAAACATCTTGGAAAGCATCAAGCTGATTCTGAAGGTTTGCTAACATGTCACAAGCAACCGAGAGCACGTGAAATAAAGCGTAGCGATTATACCTTGATGTTACTAAATATTAAGCAAATCTATTCCATACTTGCGATTGCATTAAATTTAATTGGCGATGATATTCAACTTTGCGATTTGGTGCGTTTTATAAATGAGGGGCACATTGGTACATCCAATGTTTTGCAATATTTTCCTGAAAATATTGCCAGCAATGGCAAAGAAATGTTATCGAAAATTCATTTTTATAAATGTCCGGAGAAGTATAACGATAAGGTGAGTAACGAGAAAATTTAAATAAATATTTGATTGTTTTATGAATGCTTTTTTGGTTCAGTGTATAAACAGTTGGGGGCAAAATACGGCATTCGATACGACTCGTAATTTAAAAATATTTAAATATAAACTCTATTGAAATATTTTTAAATTACGAGTCGTATCGAACGCCGTGATTTGCCCCCTGGATTTTCAAAACGAAAAGCTATGTTCGAATGACTTATATACCGTCACCTTAAATGCAAACGGACGTAATTACACAAAATTTCGAAATGGAGTTTTTGATTGATTATCAAACTACATGCTCACGCAAATATTTAGACCTCTGCTTGCTTCCATTTTTTGTTGCAAAGAATGTAACTAACATAAAATCTTAAATATATATAAAAAGGAAATAAATGGTTAAAAACATATCGGTAGTATCCATAATTCAAGTAAATTTCGAAGAAAATTTTTAAGAACACTTTATTATTATTGATTTTGAAACGTTTTTTGTTTCTCCTGTAAAAATATAAAAGTGTAGTTACGTCCGTTAGCATTTAAGGTGACGATACATACATACATTGATATATACATACGTATGTTTATATTCAAAATAATTTTACATTCGAAATTATAACGCGTTAGACGGCTTTTCCACACCCAAAGTTTATTTTGCCGGAGAGAAATTAAGGAGAGCTAATATTATCTTTGCAAAGTATACTTTGCGTGTGAAAAAGCTGTCTGAGAGTCTTATCAAAATTGGCTATATGATAATTTGACTCTGCAACTATGTATAAGAAATCGGTATGTGTGAGAAAATGACTAAGGAAATGGTTCTATGCCCGTTTTTATTTTATAACATACGTGAAGATAACATTTGCATGACGCACAGTGCAAAAATAATAATAGGCAAAAATAACAAAAAATATTTCTTATAGTAACTCAAAGATATCGCACACTAAATCATAAAGAGCCACAACTCAAAATTATAAAAGTGCTTTTGCTTTTTTATAAACCAGTTAATTGGAGAAATCTATAACGACCTCAACAATTTCTTTTGCAATACAGTCTTCTTGAAGGATATAAAATACCGTTATTCTTGTTTTTATGTCACATACTTGCGTCATTTGTACAGTATAAACAGTTGTTTGCAACTACTCAGCATCTGAAATTTTTTGAGTTGTGACTCTTTATGACTTAGTGTGCGATATGTTTATGGAAATTCTTATGCTTAACCCTTCGTGATACATATTTCAGCTTAATATAAAATTTTTTTACTTCAAAACTTTGTTTCATCGTATAACAATTTGTTGAAGGATATTTCGTAATTAAAGCTAAAATTTACCATCACTAACTGCCTGTCCCACGATGTCGACAGAAAATGTTCGATCGCTTTAGATTTTTTAATATTCCATTTGATCGTTTTTGTCTAAACATATTTGTATAACTATCTTTTTTTACATCATAGTGTTTAAGAGATCACATTGGCGTATTGTGTAAAAATATTGGTATACATGAACCGAAGACGCCCGATTTAATTAAATTAGTTAAAAGATATATCACAGAATTGTGTTTGCCTACGGGATTATCCGATTATATTGAGAGATTAATAAATTTACTACCACCAAATTTCAAAACTCGCACGATAGGATATTATCCAGGATACGAAGCCAGAGCCATGGCTTATATTATATTCACTATAAAGCTTATATTTGGCTTAGATGATAGTAAAGAGTATCGTATATCAAGTGCCTCAAAAAATCTGAATTCCAAAATTGACGGTATGAATCGCAGCAGTGATGAAATTCAACCATTGCTTTTTGTTTGGACCGAGTGGACGGAATATATTGAAATGCGCAAAGTAATTGTTTCTCAGTTCAATTCATCATTTTGTGAACAATTTATGCAAAACCAAAGCACTGCTCAAGTACTCGAAGAATTGGCAGAAGAAATGCGCGGAACTGAAGAAAAAAATAATTTATTTAACGATACAGCTGAAAATTTGGATTTCAAACAAAAACTTAAAACTCTCAAGTCGCTTTTCGAACGTTTTCTGGAAACTTCCGATCAAACTAATAAAAACCCTACAAGGATTAAGTTCCAACCATCATTTACGCCTGCTGTTTCATATCTGAAAACTATTTTTCTACTCTGTGAAAAGGGTAATGATAATGATAAAAGTTCTTCTATTAACATCAATATTCCTGACTTTATGCGTACCGATCATTCTGAGCGTGATATTAACTCGTATTTACAAGTCAAACCTTTAATAGAATATTTTAAAAAACATCAACTAAATTTAAAAGTACATGTCTTGGCTACAAAAGAGAATAAGCGATATGTGGGTGTTTTTCGAACTCCTCGTAAATCTAAAATGCAGAGTACACTGTTTAAGGCTTGCTTCGAAGTAACTGAAGAGGAATGGAGTGAAACAGTTATATCTCGGTGTAATGAAAATACAGATGATTTGGAATTTTGTACCAATTTGGATGAATACTGCACTAATTCCTATTACGAACAAAAGAAGCTGGGACAAAAAAGTAAACCATATTTTAATGCATATATAAGTTATGATTTAACTATGATACAAGATAGTGAGCAGGAGGAAGGAAATGATGATGAAAACGTAAGTTAAATTAGTCAATCCGACAATTTTAATACGTATACATTTATTTACATGCGCTAATTTTTAGCTTATCAAGTTAAAACAAATTATGTTAATAGAATTACAATTACAAAAGCTTACTAGCGGAAGGTCTTCTCCTACCCATCTAATGTCTCCTTATTTTGACAGATGATTTCAAAAAGGAAACGAGAGTTGCCTTGGAAATTTCGGACTTAAATTACCTCCGGTTTTCGATTATATATACTTCTGACTGCAGTTCAGTGGCCTTCCATTCATATAGCAAACAAATTTTAAATTTTTCAGAAGTGCAAATAAAAGACATAATGGCTCACTTCACGTTTGAAATGCATACTTAATGACTTATGTTCGAGTTGTAATAAGTGGGAAGAAGAAACAGTGGCTCCTCTTTAATGGCGGTTTTCCCAGCTTGAGGATCTCCCAAATCATGTGCTAGACAGAAAATACTAAGGGTATTCCAGCACTCGTTATAACCTTATTTCTTGCTCTATTTTACACAATTTTCCTCAAGAAAGCAAAAAGTGTCCCTCATTGTCAAAAAAAAATTGTAATAATATCATTAATCAATTTAACAATTTTAATTCTACTTATTATACAAGCGATATTTAGAACAATATTAATATGTATTTTCTACTCAGCCCAATTCTGAAAACGCCTCTCCGGGAGTTATTTCCCTTTTCCTTCTTCTCTATTTTAAAAAATCATTTGCAGACTTCCAGTGTAATATGTTCCAATAAATAAAGGCGTATTCATTAATGTATCAATGATTTATTAGTTTTATACCAAACGTTAAAATACAATAAATGTGTCATTAAAGTAAAATCACGCTTCCGTACAATTTACACAAAAAGCGAAGTATATGAAAACAAGTTACCAGACAGAGAATAATAATCCAAAGTTACCATACTGATACATAACATTTCTTCCCTCACCCACTCTTCATTCCGGAGAAAATCTTATTCGTTGCCTGCGTAGCCTAGACGACCTACGTAAGGGAACTTGGTCTCCTTCGTCCGCATCATTGGGTTCCGCTCCTAGTGTATCTGAATATATACTTCCATCGTCGTCTCTCGAATCATCAAAGCCACAAAAACTTGTTTGTGGTGTGGAAAATGATATATCATTATCATTAGTCAAGTTAGGTTGCGGTGTTGAGGTGTTATTTATTGGGTTCCCTTCTGAAGTGCTTTCACCGTCCTGTTGAAAGTGAGTATGCCGTCTATACTCTATTTTACTGCCGTCAGCAGGTCCCATCTTTGCTCCCATTGTGCATTCAAAATTATTGGCATTGTTTCTACCTCTGACCTGGTCTATGTGACGCTTGATATGCTTACCATTGTACAAAATTTCGTAGTGTAAGTCTCCAAGACGATTTAAAATTACTCCGGGCAACCATTTGCTCATTCGTTTGTTGTTTGAAAGAAAGTAAATATCCTGCATTGGTTCTAAAGAGCGAAAAGTAGGGTTAAACTGCATGTACTGCTTATCAGTCATTTTTGTTGTCAAGTCCTGTGGAAGAAGCAAGTCCAGTCGAGTACGCAATGTTCGTCCCAGAAATAAGACAGCTGGAGCCTTGCCAGTTGTACAGTGTGGAGCGATTCTATATTGACGTAAAAATATATTCAAGTGTCTCTGCAGATTATTCTTATTTGATCCCAACGATTTAAGCGCACTCTTCACTGTTTGTACGGATCGCTCAGTCTGACCATTGGTGAATGGGTGGTATGGTGCTGTGAATTTATGGTATTTGACTCCAACATTGGTGAGAAACTCTTTAAATTCTGCTGAGGCAAAACAGGTACCATTATCCGAGACTACAGTGGTCGGCACCCCATAGCTAGAAAATAATTCATCGAGTATATTGATTGTAACAGCCGAAGTACATAACGGAGTTATTTTGACCTCTATCCACTTGCTGTAGGCGTCAGTGACCACAAGAAACATTGACCCTATAAATGGTCCCGCATAATCTATATGGATACGGTCCCACGGCCCCCTTGGATATTGCCAATGATGTTCATTAAACTTTAGTGGATTATTAGCACATTTAGCACAGTCGTCGCAGTTATTTGCAATAGCCTCGATATCTCTATCAATCCCTGGCCAATATACGAAAGATCTTGCGATCCCCTTCATTTTTACAATACCCAAGTGGGCTGAGTGCAAGTCCCGCAATACATTGTGACGCAGTTTATCAGGTATAACTACACGGTGTTCGAACGTTAAGCAATTTCCAGCTATTTTGTAGTTGATTTCAGGGGACTTGTAACCGTAGGCATGGAGGGACTTACCACTTTCTAGGATTTTTATGATCGCACCCAATTTATCATCTTTCCGTGTTTCTGCAGCAATTTTTTCAGCACTTGTTGGTAGTTGATTAATTTGTTGTACTATGAATGAATCAAAATCATCATATTCTGCATCTCGTGTTACATGATTAACCACAGCACTAGTAACAGCTCTTGAGCAATAATCCGCATTTGCATTATCTTTAGTCCTTTTAAACATCACCTCAAAATCAAAATTTCCTAAAAAGTGCGCATAATTAGCCATACGGCTAATACATAATACGGGGAGAGACTTGCAGGGATCCAAAATCTGGCTGAGAGGTTTGTGATCAGTAATAAGGGTAAAATGGCGGGCGTAGAAGTACAAAAAGAATTTTTGCACTGCCCATACGATGGCGAGAGCCTCCTTATCCATTTGTGGGTATTTACGCTCTGTGACACTCAGAGTCCGACTAGCGTATGCTATGGGTCGTTCCCTTCCATCCGGCATGCGGTGGGATAAAACGGCACCCAAACCTATTCCACTGGCATCCGTGGCCAGAAGGAGTGGTAATGTAGGATTATATGGTATAAGGACCTTTGGAGATATCAATGCATGCCTGATGTCAATGTAAGATCGTTCCGCTGCTGTTGTCCATTGAAAATTATTGTCCGAGATCATATCACGAAGTGGTCTAATACGAGTGGACAGATTGGGAATGAACGACCCATAGTATGTGGCTTTTCCTAAAAAGAGCTGTAGCTCATCAGCATTTGTAGGCTTTGGAGCATTCATTATTGCCTCTACGTGCCTATCAGCCTTATGAATTCCTTCGCAATCAATTCTGTGGCCCAAAAATTCTACGGCCGGTGCTGCGAATACACACTTGGACCGGTTCAGTGTTAACCCTTTTTGACGAAAGCGTTCGAGTGTAGTTTTTAGTGTAGCCATTAAATTTTCAAAACTATCGGCATAAATCAAAATGTCGTCAAAAAAATTGCATACGTTCGGAATGTCCCGCAAAACTGCTTCCATCGTGCGCTGCCAAATTGCAGGTATGTTAGCAGCTCCATATACTGCACGGGTAGGACGAATCAGCCCATGGGTGGGCGTGTTTAAAGTTAGCGCATGTGCCAAATCATCATCGATCTGCAAGTGCGAATAAGCATCTGTTATGTCGAGGTGACAGAAAAGTTTAGCCCCATTCATTTTACTAAATATATGTTCGGTTTTAGGGATAGGATGTTCATCCACAATAATTCTTGGATTCACTGTCGGCTTATAATTGCCAGTTATTCGAATTCTCCCGTCTTTCTTAGAGACGACGTGCGTTGTTGAGGCCCATTCTGAAAAGTCCACCCTCCTATAAAAACCCGCACTAATCTTTTTGTCAATTTCAGCCGCATATGCCTCCCTCAATGCAAACGGTATTTCCCTGGCTTTGGCAAATACTGGCCTCGCATCCTGTTGTAAATGTAGTTTAATAGGTGGAAAATTTAACTTACCAGCAGTATCACTGAAAATATCATCGAACTGATTTAATACCAGCTGCAACATCTGAGATTCATTTGGGGATAAATGTGGTGTAGCCATTTTAATTGCATTCACGGTTTCTGCTGTGGATAATAACTGGATGAAATCAATCTGATGGACGAACTGTGAAATCCACTCTCTGCCAAATAAAGAATCGAAGTTGCCGTCAACGATGTATAAATTAAGTCTGCGGACAGTAGAAGTAACTCGAACATTCACCACCACCCTCCCAATACAATTGATTTTATGACCAGTGTAGCTCGTGAATATTCGATCAGTTTTTAATAAGTGATGACTACCACTGACTGATTTTAACGTTGTCTTACTTATTATGCCGCAGGGGGCGCCCGTGTCTAATGCCATACTCACTCTACTACCATTTATAAAAACATCAATCATATGTCTGCCTAAGCCTTTGCCTTTGACGCCACCCAATTTATTCAAGCGCTGAATAACATTATCATCACTGTGTGTTTCTTCATCTGCAATCTGAGCCGTTTTCGATTTGCACACTCGCGCAATGTGCCCGGTTCTGTTGCAAACATAACATGTCGCGTTACGAAACTTACACTGATCTCTCAGGTGATTGCCTCCACAGCCATAACAATTGGTTTGATTTGCATTCACTTCATGTGGTTTCTGCTTCTTCGGCGATCGTGTTACATTATATTTAGTTCTATTCTTATATTGTGTAGGCCCATACGCTGCTACTTTAAATGTAGAATCTACTGTGGGAGTACAACCACCTGCACTCTTTTTCATTTCCATTGCCGATTTATGCGATGCCTCTAAACGCTGAGCTATTTCATACGCCTCTTTGAAATTTTTTGGCTCTTTTGAAATTATTTCATCGCACGTGCCGCTTGACTCTAGCTAAAATAGCAGTTGCTCGATAAGCATTCTGTCCAAAAAATCACCGTAGTTGCAGTGTGTGGCAGCCTGTCTCAGGCGTAATGTAAAATCAGACAATGGTTCTTCTTTCTCTTGTACAATTTTCCGAAACCTGATACTCTCAGCGTACTGATTCCTCCTCTTATCAAAATGGTTTATAAGGATTGTTTTGATCTCGTCGTATGTTAGGTCTTTTGGCGACTTGGGATTAATGAGGGTCCTAAGGGCGTTGTGCAATTCCGTACCCATGTGTACAAGAATGTAGTCCCTGTATTCATCCTGTGCGACTTTGCTTAAGTGAAACGCCCACTCACAACGTATAAAGTAGTCCTGGACCGATGTAGCATCATCGTTTTTATATCCTGAGATTGACACTGGCGGTAATGATGTCCGTTGCCCCGCAGTTTGCTGTGAAGTATTTGCTGCTGTCTGATTGGCACACTGTTGTAAAGCACTTGCAAATATCTCTGAAATGGTGCGTAAGTCATCTGCATCCAACGGCATCTTGTAGATCCCACTTCTGACACCACTAATATGTTCCAATAAATAAAGGCGTATTCATTAATGTATCAATGATTTATTAGTTTTATACCAAACGTTAAAATACAATAAATGTGTCATTAAAGTAAAACCACGCTTGCGTACAATTTACACAAAAAGCGAAGTATATGAAAACAAGTTGCCAGACAGAGAATAATAATCCAAAGTTACCATACTGATACATAACACAGTGAAAATAAAATAACTGGGAACAGAACAGAACAGAACAGAACCTTCGAAAATTCGAACTTTTCGCTCAATTTTTATTCACCTCGAAATATCTTTAGAATGGAATGATTTAATTCTCGAAAAAAGTGAATTCGCTGGGAATTATTTCCCGGGAAATATTTAGAATTTGGCAGAAAATATTTCATTTTATTTGTTTCCCTATAGTCCTATTTAAGTCCTCGTCCACACTAGAAAACATTTTCTGCAAAACTTTTTAAATTCTCTTTTGAGACTACATTCGTGTTCACACTGTGAAGTTCTCGTTTTGCAGCTTAATATATTTTTATATAATAGTAATATATTTCTCATGTCAGTCGTTAAGCAGCTCTGGGCTGAAGAATAGCTCTCGCATCATCGTAGTTATTTCTTAAGTGTGGTCAAGCTTGTGTGTGTTGTTTGGCTTTCGAGAGTTTTTCGTCTCGTTCACGGTGGTTGATTATTCTGCCATGGATAACCGTATAGTATTGTGAAGGCATAGGTCGTGTATAGTCAGTTACAAAAACCTTTTTGAAATTCTGTTATTAACATCTTGGGCATGATCTAATAAATAGATATATCATGAGAATGAGATATTAATTCTTCTCTTTCCTCTCTTGGAAAAACTCAAAAGCTTTGCAGCAAATGTTTTCTAGTGTGGCGAGTACAAGAAAGTATATTTAGGGAATTCCCTTACAAAACCAACATTTTAATATAAAGACAGAGTGTAGTTTATAGTTTTTCCTTAATAATAATGGCAAAACGTTCACAGTTTCGTTAAAAAGTTTTCAAATATGCCTGTCATTTGTATAAGGTGTGTCATTTCTATATTCACTAAAGATAGATTTGTTTTCCAACATCAGATGTGCAGTCTTCATTAGAACATAATTTGTAAATGTATTGTACATAATTTGTAATTTGTAATTCTATAAGAAACGCATTAATTTACATTATTGATTACACTTTACAGATGCGGAAAAGCAAACGTAATTCTAGTCCACGCAAAAATAAAACAGTTTTAAATGGTGAAGCTCTAGAAGAACTACAATCAATGCATTCATTTCAGTTGTTTAGTGAAAATAACATGGAACCTATCAATAATAAAAATTTCATAACAGAACCCAGAAGAAATCTAGATAAGATCGATTTATTTGCAGGAATAAGTGATGAGGAATCGGTATTAAATAATGATGATGATGATACCAGTATATCTAATGACTCCAGCCACACAGTGTTAAATGGCAATAATGATGCTCGATTATCACCACCTAGATGCGAGGAATTTATTAAAATAGAACCGGTATCTCCAGGAAGGCCAGGATCTAAGACACCGAAAGAAAAGCGCAATAAAGCTACAAAAAATAATGATGATGTACTAAAAATGTACATTTCTAATATGGACTGTTGGATGATATTGGGCTATTTTTTAAAGACGAACAAAGCTCAGAAAAGCCAACTACAAGAACAATTTCCTCATTCCTTTAACTGGCTATTGGAAACATGTGCCCAAACAATAAACGTCGAGTGGTCAGCCATTTTCGAACAATTACTTTGTATCGAGACAATGTTTTGTTTAGGCATAAATGATGCCGAAACAATTAAAAACTGTGTTTATTTGAATTCCTTTAATTCTAGCAAGGAAATTCAAATGCTTGTAAGTTCATATCGAGATATATGGTAAATTCGCATTTTACCAGACTGTAAATTACTCTTGTATGTCCTTCAAGAACACAAAGAGAATACAAGAATCAACACAATTCGTTATTCAGTCCAAAATTGGTTTGTGCTAAATAAAACACTAGCTGGAGCCTGTTGCTTTTGTACATGTATGTATTTGTATGTACATTGTACATACGAGTATAAATATAAACTACACGAATAAAAGACATGAGGATAGTTCCATATTATTGATAAAAATCTTGTTTTCATGTTTATATTTTTGTAATACTGGTATAACATGTAATGAGATAATAATATATTAATAAGATAAGCATATGAAAATAAAAATATTTTTCGAAATACCAGATCTTGTACCAACCAATTTATAGATTTTATATTATTAAAAATTATAAATTCGAGTAGTATGATGTGACCGAATATGGCCCACAGGCTAGGTATACATAATGAATAAATAAATGAAATGAAATGAAATGAAAAAATGAGTTGAAAGTATAATTAAAAATAATATTAAAAACAAAATTATAAGAAACAATAAATTAGCAAATGTATCGGTCATGCCACAGAGTGCAATTCCGTTCGGAAATGGAATTGAATCCACCTCAAGATCTCAAGCCCTAGGCGGAGCATACCCCAGCATACCAGCGCCCATAACAGTCTGGACACACCTGACAAATTTCCGTATTTTAGTTTTCTTGTTTAGACACTATCTGCTACAGAAATGAGAACTCTGTGTGACATGGTCGTATATATTGAAAAAAAAGGATAATAATTCAGTGTTAAAAGTTTTGATAGAGGTTAAATGACAAAAACATTAAAAACAAGCCAGACTAGGATTAATGTGAAAATTTGTAAATACAAATGCACGAACATTTTAAAAATATCTTTAACATATAAAAAACAAAGACTAGAAAATACGTTTGGCTTTAATGGTGAGAAAATTAAGAAAAATTTAAGAAATCCTGAAAATTTCAAGGGCATTAAAAATATAAATAAGAAAAATAAAAAAATTTAAAAACCCCCGAATATATATAGACAAAAGATGTGATATCTTCTAAACGGCTGCACAGTTTTTCTTAAAACATAGCTAAGAACCTTCTCGATCAACCTTCTCTTTCAAACAGAAAAAACTAAATTAAAATCGGTCCAGCCGTACGTGGACTCGTACAGATACACAGACACACAGACACACACTACAAACTTATAACACCCCTTTTTTTGGTCGGGGGTTAAAAACAGCCAAAACGTTATTTACGAATGCTTGATGAGAGTAAGGACTTTCACTGTGGGAACTAATGCATCCTAATGATTCAGGGTTTCTAAGCATACATTGCTTTTCTAGTATCCTGAAGGCCACGTAATTAGTGACGGCGAATATGACTAAAGACAGATACCTGAAGGTTTTGGAGCGCTACAATGTGTAATCGAAATTTGCTAGCGCCTCCAAAAGGGCAGTAGTCGGGCTAATGAACAGATGACAGGAATTGTTTCTCGGAGAACAGGGAGGATTGCCTAGACTTGATTTAGCGAGATCCAAGAGTCATTACAACTACAAATGCATACGTCATCATGGAAATCAGGTGAGTTAATGTGAAATAATACATATCGCTCCTTTATTGCAAAATAGTCATATCTCAAAACATTCGTTTTTGGAGTTAACAATACAGAAAAGATCGTTATATTATATGTAACCTCGGCTGACTTCCAAAATGTCATTTGCTTTGTCTTCGAACAAAGTGCAATGTTTCATAATGCCACAGTACAAAACATTGAACCTTATTACGAGTGTCGTATTACGACTGCGACTACGATTATTTTGTAATAGCCTAAAGAACAATGCAGCATGTTTTGTTTAATCTGGTACAAAATTGTCGTAGTCGTAATCGAAATACGACACTCGTAATAAGGCCCATTTACAAATGCACACAACGCGGCAAACAAGCAATCAGCGCAACTTTTTCAAAGTTGATGATCATGGTTACAATGTTTCGCAAATTTGTGTATCTCTATAACATAAACACCGCATCGCAAGTGTATATAAACTTTGAATTGATATGTTTTGGAAGTCAGCCCTTGTGTAAAAATCTCATAGAAAAGTCTCTACAACACTCACGTGTTGAGAAAATAAAATATTTTTAGGGGGGCAATTATGAGCAAAATTCCACGAGACATTTTTCCGGGGAACAATTTCAAACAATAGCAAGTAATAGGGAAAACAAAAAAATCTAATTGGAAAAGGGAGAAATTTCTCGCGAAATTTTATTCATAACTGCTCTATATATCTTCATTGTATGTCGTATATTGTTGTAAATTGAAAACTTATACCCCTTTTAGACACGGAAAGTTTACTTTGCAATGCAAGGTAGGGAAAAATTCGGCTCGCGAAAACAATTTTTATTAACTCGCTCGTTTTAAAATTTGTGCTCGACTCCTAAGCATTAAATGACTCGCCTTGAAATTTGTACTCGCGATTTTTATTTTAAAACTCGTAAGCACAACTTTTAAAAGAGTGCAAAACGAGCATAAAAGAATTCAAAACGAGTAGTTATTACAAAAAAATTTTTTTGTTTATTCGAAAAAGTATATGTATTTATATGCGAATTTTAAAAGTATAGTACTTACAAATGCATATATGTACATACATACATATATAAAAATACATGTTCTTACTTTCATGTCATGAGGTATTTTTTAAATGTTTTAAGGCTTCTACTTCATGAGAAGTTATGCAAATGCTTACCTGTCAGTAATAAAATATAATTTCAACATTGCGACCTATAGAAAACAGAATTTGAGCAAACAAAATTATTAACTCGCGAATAATTCTTTTTAGCTCGATTCGCTAGTCGAGTTTTATTTTTGACTCTTAAAATTTTAATTCTTCTCGCGGGTCCTATTTTCGATTCTCAAAAATTAAATGCGCTCGCGAGTTTTATTTTTTTAACTCGCGAGCAGACAAGAGCAGCTCTTTTCAATACAAAAAATAAAACTCGCTCGAATTGAATTCCTTTGCGAGCGCGTTTAATTCGAGCACTCTCCGCACTCTGTTGCAAAGTCTTAATTCAGCTGGGTGAAAGACAGAAGGATATAGTATTGCTCTCTCTGTCTTGCACACAGCTGAATTAAGACTTTGCAAAGTAAACTTTCCGTTTCCAAAAAGGGTTATTATTTTCTGCAGAAGCAGTTTCTTTGAGTTATTACTATGTTGCAATAATATCTACTTAAGTTTTAGCTATAGGGGTATTTATATTTGAGAATAGACCCTACACTGAAAACAGAATTAACCCATCTTAATCAAAAAGTTGATGGAAACTTTAAAAAAATAATAAATATTGGAAGCAAGCTTAAAAATTTACCAAAATTGCTGAAACTTGCGAAAATTCGCAAAAATTTGCTGAAATTGATAAATCTTCAAAGCTGCAGCAAAAACTAATAAACCGAAATTGGACATGGACAAAATTAAGAACTTTTCGTAACTTTCCATGCAACTAATTTCATGGAAAATTTCGTACTGTAAATTTAGTCTAATTAATGAAGTATTGGTGTAAAGAAGCTTTAAAAACGTCGTACGTACTCTCAAATACAGCAGTTTTTCGCTTTAACGAACCTCATTGTTGTCAGGCTTGTTCGTTAAAGAGAATTGTTATTGTTATATCCATCTCTTACCCCCTTGTGCTTGTGAGTACATGTGATTTTTTTTGCATTTGGGAGTTAGAATACGGCAGTAAAAATTCAAAATATATGTATGTATGTATGTTTCATTAACACTGTACTACAAAAATAATTTATTTAAAAAACTGGGTAAGCGCAGTCTGTTTTTGGAATAGATATTTTTTTTCTAAATGTCATCTTTACACAACATACTCTCAAATAACATCAAACGGAAACATCAGAAGAAGAAAACTAACGCTATACATATTTGTATTAACAGTCCTTTTTAATAAATTTTGTTTTTTATTTTAACTTTTTATTTTAGATGTATTCGTTAAACCGATTAAAAATAAAATTATTTTTGGTTATATAAAGTACTCAGTAGACAAAATTTTAGTGTTCGTTAATACGGCCTTTCCACACGCAAACTTTACTTTGTAAAGTCTTAATTAAGTTTGTAGGAGAGAAGAGAAAGAGTATGTCAGCTCTTCTTCCTTCTCTCCTACAAACTCAAGGCTTTGCAAAGTAAACTTTGCGCGTGGAAAAGGCCGTCTAAGTGATTTCTTCATTCAATCGAATGTTTGTTAAATCGGAAAACTTCTGTACTAGAAAGGAATAATCTCTTTATGAAATAACCCCAAAATGTGAAATACTCTTATGTATGGATGTAATAGCATATTGAATTCATTGTACATTTGTAAACTTTAAGGCGTCCCTATGTCTATATCTAAACACATGTACATACATATTTTCGTCTTTTTAATTTCTTATCCATATACAAGTACTCTGTGGCTTGCATTATTGGCATTAATTTTTTTTTTTATAGAAATTTTATATTGATTTTTTCTTGTGTTTTTCATGACGAATTATTTTGGTTCATATTTTCTTTCTTCAAATAAAATAAAATCAATTTCTATTTTTTAAATTGCACATGCATGAATCGCACATCATGTAGGCAATCGGAAATATTTTTGTCAGTTTCAAAGGAACAGCAACACCAGATAAGTAGCAATTGGTATAAGATAATGATATCTTTTCGTAAGGTTTAATGACCTTGAGTGGTTACAAAAAATATAAGGAAATTATAATAATTAGGGAATTTTACAGACTTACCATAATTTTATTGTATGTATGTACATATGTATACCTGAAATGAAACAAAATTTAGTTTTAGAAGAAAGATTTAAAAATTTCATTAAAATAAATATGTATTTGCAAATACCGAAGTATAAAGTAAAGCTGTGGTAAACCAAAGCTACAATTTTTTGTTTGTCGTTTGTCAGGCTCTATGTTTGCTGCCCGTGCGTGATTGTGGGTTCGATTCCCACCAAAGCATTATTCACTATTACGGGTGAAGAAGGTGTTTGTTACTATGCTTGTCAAAATAATATACATACTACATATACAGTAGAGTTCGACCGATTAATCGGCTTCGGCCTCGGCCTTCGGCCAAAAATTGGTAATCGGCCAACATTCGGCCTATGGCAAAAATCGGCCGATTAGCCGAAGCCGAATATTTTTCATTAAAAGCTTGAAAAATAAAATTATGTTTGGTCGTTGCTCGCCCATTGTTTCTATTGTGTTTAAAACGTTTTGAAAGGGTTGCTTTGAAATACAACCCTGTTGCTTTCTATTTTCTTTTACTTGGACGTTCTTGTGAGTGATCATATGAAAAAGCAATCTAGAAATTGCAAAATAGTTTTATTTTTCTTGTTATGTATCCAATAGATATTACAGCTATTTCAGTGATCTCAAAAAAGCAAAATCTTTTCTTAATTCATCATCATTTTTAAAATTTAAAACGTTCGGCTTCGGCTTCGGTTTTGGCCAAAGTTTAGGATTTTAGCCGAAGTTCGGCTTCGGCTTCGGCCAAAAAAACCGCCTTCGGTCGATCTCTAATATACAGTTTGTAATTGCATGTGTAAGTAACAGCTAATAAATAAATAAATATTTATGAAAATTAACAGGAACAGTGTTTTTCACACTTAAAGTGGCTTAGTTTGATCTAATGTGAGACCACCTGTGTTTAACCACACGGACAACGTACACGTACATATTAATGTCCTGCACAAGACCATTTATAAGACCTTTCAAGACATGCGACATTTTTCAAACGCTTTACTACAGCGAAATATTCTAAAACAAACGCTAAACAACACTGTTGGTAAGATTTGTTTTCAGTTGTTTGTCTTGCCAACAGTGTTGTTTAGCGTTTGTTTTATAATATTGCGCTGTAGTAAAGCAGTTGAAAAATCTCTCATGAAAGGTTATAAAGGTCTTATAAATCGTCTTGTGCAGGACTTTAATATGCACATGTGTACATACATACATATGTAGTTACAAGTTAATTATGGCTAAATATTTAGTTATAATAAGCTGTTGCTTATACTGCTATATATTGATGTGCATACAAATGTATATAATGTACATACATATATGTACATATGCTATATATACGTACATATGTTATACATTAGACTGGTTCTTATTCAAATTTAATGCGGGAACCTTTAGTGTATAAGAACCCCTTAGGGAATGTATGTACATACATACATATATAGTATAGATATTCTGAAAAAATTTTGGAGGGAAATAATTAGTGGAGGTTGGTCTTACATTTTACCCTTCTAGGAGGGGGTCAGGGGCAGTTATGAGATTTTTTCGATTTTTAATCCTTTCTCCCGAACTTTGATGTCGGTGCTACACGTGTGAATATTAAAAAAACAACTTGAAATTTTTACACAACAATTTTTTTTTTGCTAAAAGCAACAATTTAAGAGGTTCCAGCATTAAATATTGTGACTTTTCGAAAATAAGAACCAGCCACATTCAGGCGAATACGAATACGAATATTTTCCCAAACAAATTAAATAAATAAATGCATAAATCCTAAATGAAATTTAAATAAATGGTTTAAAATATTAGTTTGTACAAATCCATTAATTTTTTTTAAAGAAATTTGTGCTTTGTATCATTTTCAAATATGACGATCATTAAAATTTTGGGTAGTTTTTGTTATGTTAACTTTAAAGTACGCCAACAGGAGTATGAAGTCCTTTTTCATATTGCAGACATAAATAGAACCCCAATTTAATGTCTATAAATTTTATATATTATATTCGTATTCGCATTCATACTCGCGAATATCGTTTCAAATATTCGTATTCGTATTCGCGAATATCAAAAATTAACATTCGTTACATCACTAGTATGTTCATTAGAGTGGCCGTTAGTTGTATGGGGAATTTTTTTTTATTTCTTCTACTCTCACCCCCTAAATCGGTTCAGTTTTATGTAAAAAAAAATATAAAAAAATGTCATACCGATAAGTTGCGTTTTATTCGGTGCGTCCGGCCCTCTAAGTTGGCCTTCAAGCCCATTTTTCAATGACTTGCGATTTTCATGAGTAATAATTAAATAAATAATTAAATGCAATTTTTTATAATTGTTTTGGGGGGGGGGCAACAGCAATTCTTGGGAGGAAATGCACACCCAGAATGTCCTTTCTATCCCTATGCTTGCTTGTACCCTTTATTTACCACGAAGTAAATATATGCAACAGCAAAGTACTACACAGTTTGGGGCCGAATTACCCTATTCGTGTAGGCTTTCGTATCGAACAAAATTTCGTTACGCATCGAATGGATGGATTACTGCATTCGACAGCTTCTTTTTGAATCGACTAGATAATTTACATTAGTTTTACCCCTTTTAGACACGCAAAGCTTACTTTGCAAAGTCTTAATTCAGCTGTGTGAAAGACAGAGGGAGGAATGTGAGCAATGTGACTGTCTTTCTCCTTTCGTTTTTTAAGCTAGTACAACGACCGAACCCGATTCGACAACCGTAATAAGCTTTATTGATAATGTTATAGCACTCGTTATCGTATCCCTTAATTTAAAAATTTTTATAGTACTGCTGACGAATCCTAAATTTTGTTAGAATTTTACTCGATCTCGAATGCGGTAATTCTCACCTCTGTACTCACCCTAATTCTTTTCTCTCCTCTCAAAACTTTGAAAAGTAAACTTTGCGTGTGCGAAAGGGGTCTTGGTTAAATACCTAACACTATAATTTCCTATAAATGTTGTCTTGTAGCCATTAGGCTACACAATCTGTTTACTGGAAAATATTTTTTATATTATTTCTACATGAGATCTTAAATGATCTGAGCACGCATAACAAAAATGCATTTAAAAAATATATACATACATACTAGCTTAACCCGGTGTGCTTTGCTACCCCACTTCCAATTAAAAAAAAACAATTTTAGTGATCGTTTTTCATATGCCATTAAAATTTTTAAAATTGTTTCAGAAGTGACAAAGTTATTTGATTATAAATTTTTGGGGACATTGTTTTCTCCACACCCACAATTTGAAAAAAGTTGACCTTTTCCATATGCAAAAAGAATTTTGAAAATTGGTGCATAAACGACAAAGCAATTTTATAATAAATTTTTTCGGCGGGCACATTCAGCCCTCTTTTCCCTCTCCCAACATTTAAAAAGAATTATTGGGCTTCTTCCATATTCAAAAAACATTTTGAAAATTGGTCGACAGATGACGACGTTATTTGATAATCAATTATTGGGGCGGGCAATTTGCAACCCCCCCTCCTTTAAAATTAAAAAAATTAGTGTAGCTTTTCAATATGCAAAATGAATTTTGGAAATTGATCCACAAAGGACAAAAATATTTGATAATTAATTTTTGAGGCGGGTGCTTTCCACTCCCCCAATTTCCAAAAAAAAAATAAACAATCGTAGTGACCTTTTTTCATATTCCATTAAAATTTTTAAAATTGGTGTAGAAACGACAAAGTTATTTGATAATAAATTTTTGGGACGGGCACTTTGTAACATAATTTAAAAAAGTGGGCATGGTTGAAAAAAAGTAGCCCATAATTTATTCCAGAGTCCCAGTTAAATGTTTTGAAAATTTCAGAAAGATCGGTCCAGAGGTTTGGTCTCCTATAAGGTATAAGCAAACAAACAAACAAACAATAAACAAACACACATTCCGTTTTATGTAACTACTAGCTTAACCCGGTGTGCTTCGCTACCCCTCCCCTCCACGCAAAAAATATTGGTGGTGCAATATGAAAATTGGATTTTTCCACGCCCCGAAAATCAAAACTCAGATTTCACAGTGTCACCCGCCTGAATATTCTGAAGATTCCCTGAAAATATCATCAAAATCGGCCCAGCCGTTTTGGAGTCCATACGTTACAAAAATACACACACATCCTGTTTTATATATACATATAGACTAGCTTAACCCGGTGTGCTACGCTACCCCTCCCCACACCGCAAAAAAAAATAAAATATATATACATATATATATGGCATTGGTGGTGCAATATGAAAATTGTATTTTGCCACGCCCTTCCGCCCGCAGACCGAAAATCAAAAATCAGACTTCACAGTGTCACCCGCCTGAATATTCTGAAGATTCCCTGACAATGTCATCAAAATCGGCCCAGCTGTTTTGGAGTCAATACGTTACATACATACACACATCCTGTTTTATATATGTATATAGATATAGATGCACATATTTTCATATTTTCCTATAGGGGCTACGTGTCGCATGCTTCTTTTTCTCGATAGTATAGTAAGGGTATGTATTAAAGACCTGCGTAAATAGTCTTGAAATGTAAATACGTCTTGTTTTTTAAATGTATCTTCGTGGCTTATTATACTAAACCAATAATAAATGCTGTCGTATTATAAGCAAAGCACGATGGATGCATTTGTGTGCGTGTATATGAGTGCTAACAAGCAATGTCGTGAAGACTTCTTGTTATGAACAAACAGTCAACAAAGTAGTGTTGCTTGTTATTTTCCATATTGTACGTTTGAGTGTGTGTGTTGTAAGATGTAGATGGTAAGCTATTTTGTGTTTAAGGGAGGTTTTTTTTTAAGCAAGCGCACACAACTAATGTAAATGCAGGTGAACGTTTGTTTGTGTGCAGAAAAATAAAAGAGCATACACACAACGTGTGTGTGTATGTACATGCATGACGCTTGTATACGCGCCCATGCGTAGAAAGAAGCAAACATCACAAATTTTTCAGTCACGAAGTATTTTCTTCTTTACTCCTATACTTGCAATAACTGAAACAAATTCTTGCAAACAGTGTTGCTTAGCGTTTGTTTTAGAAGACTTCGCTGTAGTAAAGCATTTGAAAAATCCCTCATGTCTTGAAAGTTCTTATAAATAGTCTTGTGCAAGACTTTAAGCTTAAATTAGACGTGACATAGCCATAACGCCATAGCCATAACCAAACCAAAATTCAATTGATTTGTATGGTGAGAGTGAGAGTGAGAGAGACTCGCCATAACTCTCAACATAGAAACCAATTGAATTTTGGTTTGGTTATGGCTATGGCGTTATGGTTATGTCACGTCTAATTTAAGCTTTAGTATGTATGCACATAAAAATTACAATAAAATAGACAACAGAAAATATACGCAACACGTACTGTTGTTTTACTCAAATTTCTATAATTTAGTTTTCTACTATACGCGAAACGAATAACATCGTGACTAATAATAACAATAAAATAAAAAGATATACTAAAATAAAAATACGAAGTAAAAATATATAAATATTTACATACATATACACATAAATATACTACACAACGTGTAAACACTTACATATACATACATACATATTTATTTTGTCAAATGTGATGCTCCAAAATGATATTGATAAAATAGTGACGAATTATTAAAATAATAAATAATAAATTAATTATAAGAAGAATAAAAAAAAAACAAATGAAAAGTAAACTAATGGATAATCGTATGAAAGAAAAATTTATTTAATTGTATCTTACATATGGTTCGATACGTTACAACATAATGCTGTTACATATGTATACATTTGCAACAACAACCATTTAAAAATGCAAACAAAAAGAGAATATGCAAAAATACAAGAAGAAGATTTTTGCACTTGTAAATGAAGGACAATAAAAATATGTATTGAGAGTACCAAAAAAAATAATTTTTGGCGGTCAAAATAAAAAAAAGAAATGTTCCGAAATAAAAAAAAATAAGTTTTTGAAATTATTTTTAGTAACGCATAGATGTTTTTAATTATCAGAAGTTTAATGGAAAATAAATCAATGTTAGTTGTTGTTGTTGTTGTTGTTATTAAAGTGAAAACACATAAAAATATTGTACATTTTCCGTTGCGTATTTTTCATATTTCAATTTTATAACCTAAACGCAATTAACCATAAATTTTGTTGTTAAACAACAACAACAAAATTTATTAATGACCTATTGGTTCAGATATACATATCGTTACCTTAATTTAGAAAGGCCCTAACACATTATTTTTTGAAGACGAGTTTTTTGTATATTTCGATAAAAGAACATCTAATGTATCGAAAAATTCAAAAATCTAAATTTCCAAAAAAAATAATGAGTTAGGGCCTTTCTATATTAAGGTAACGATGTGTACATACATAATACATACATACATATATTGGGATTCTATTTATATGAACTGATTTAATGCTTCTTTTAAGACACTGTCACAACCAGGGAGAGGAATTTAATGTAAATGAATATTTTTTCCCCATTCAATTTTAATGCATGTCCAGACGGATCAAAAAATCTGATCCAAAAACATCAGTGAAACATAATTGCCCGCATAACCTGTAGCATGCTTTCATACACCTTGGATGTTACAATTATTTTAAGGTTATGTCAATTGGCTTAAATATTTCCACCGCTTGAATGCGTCTTTAGCACAGAATTTTCGATTACAGTGTACAAAAAACAAAAAAAAAAATTACCTAGCGGCTAATTATGGCGGAGGGGACCTGTTGGAGGATTGAATTTTCTTCACTTTACTCATTGTGGTGGCATGGCATGGCATGGTATAGGAAACCATGAAACCCTTTCATTTCGGCTAATAGATGAGCATTTGTATAATCTAACGAAAAATATGTTGGGGAATATCTTAAGAATCTAAATAAACTCTTCTCCAAATGGGTATTTTTGTCTCTCTCGAAAAATAGGTCAAATAAGTATCCTCGAGGATATAATGGGTTAAAAATTTTGCTATACCTCTTTGAATACAACGTAACTCAAAATTTAACTTATAGTACGTTTCCGTAAGACTTGTCTTGGAGCAATATGCTTGTTTTGCTATGTACAGTGAATCACAGTGAAATTGGCCGATACACTGGCCAAAAGGGGAATCCAATGTAGCGTATTTATACCAGTGGAAGAAACGGTATACATATGTCCGGAAACCAATTCAACACCTGAAATGGATCATAGACTCTAAGATGAAGGAAGCAGCAGAGGAAACTTGGCGTGTGACGAAAATTTGCAAAACTTCTAAAATCATGTGGAGCTCCTATGATCCTAAATCGACTAAATTCCTTTTATCACTAACCAGAAGCAACTGTAGACTTATAGTGGTGGTATTAACTGGACACTGCTAGACGGCTTCGGTTGTACTACTTCCGGAAGGTATACGTTTTCGCAGGAGTTAGTGGATGAGCAAGAATACTCTGGTGGTTAGAAACATATCTAAGTTGTTACTTCCTTCATTAGGTGGACTGTTACTATGCGTCCCACTGTGGAAAGTAGAGCGTACTTACTATAAGCATGCTGCTCGGCTAATCTAACCTCCCATGTACATATCGTCACCTTAAATGCAAACGGACGTAACTACACATTTATATATTTTACAGGAGAAACAAAAAACGTTAGACAATCAATAATAATAAAGTATTCCTGAAAATTTTCTTCTAAATTTAGTTGTAGTATGGATACTTATACATATGTTTTTAACCAAATATTTCCTTTTTATATATATTTAAGCTTTTATGTTAGTTATGTTCCTTGCAATAAAAAATAGATGCATTCGTAATTACGTCCATTTGAATTCCTTTAATAAAGTCGTCATTTTTGATCGCAGAGGTCTAAATATTTGTGTGAACATGTAGTTTGATAAAATGAACCATAATCAATCAAAAACTCGATTAGAATTTTTGTGTAGTTACGTCCGTTTGCATTTAAGGTGACGATATATATGTATGTATTTATATATGTTCAATTCGTACTATTTCCCTGGAAATTAAACGGTATACATTTGATTTGAATTGAAAGATATTAAACATTTTCAATTTAACGTTTTGAAATTTAGGTCACTTGCTCGTAATGAAATTTAATATGTATCTCTAAATTCAAATAAAATTGCTAGATCTGTGTATAATCAAATACGATGTACATACTATGTATCTTCATTTTTGTTTAGTATAAACGTTAAAGAAAAAATCACAAAATATGTATGTATGTACGAGTTCATAAAAAAGAAATAATTGGGCATGTGTTTGAGATTATAGAAGTGTAAAAAATTAGTTTCACACATGCAGGCATACATACATCCCTACTTAAAATCTATGAAATACATACATATCTACATACATGTAAGTCTGTACATACTCACACGTTATAGGGCATTTACATTGTCTCAAAATCTAGTGCTTACGAGATTTAAGGGTAGATCTAGTTGCTTTTTACTAGATTCGCCATACAAAACGAAATCAACTCTGTCAGTAGATGTGTAAGAAATCTTCTCAAAATCTAATATTTTTCTTAAATTTTTACTACCCTGTACAACATAGTTTATATATAATTCTGCAAAAAAAACCGACTTCAATGCAAAGATCTGCTGATAGAACATTTTTAAAAAAATGTATGGGACCAAAGGGGAAGTAAACTTTTTAAAACCAAAAAATTTTTTAAAGTCTGATGGTTAAGAAGAATTACATGAAATATAAAATTAACGGCCTGGCCCACGATGTCACCAGAAATCGTTCGATCGACAACTTGTATTGCAAACAACAACAAATTTTCTAAAGTTATTGTTGTTTACAATACAAGTTGTCGATCGAACGATTTCTGGTGACATCGTGGGCCAGGCCGTTAATTTTAATGGGCCTCCGCCTACTTTTTGAAATGCAAGACTGTGTTTTTCAGCGCTCAGGGTGTGTGTTAAGTTTTGTCAAAAACGGTAAAGTAGAACCACTTAAAATAAAATATTAAATTTTAATAGGCGTGACTCCGCCCACTTTTCTAAATGGAATTTTGTGTCTATTTGAGAGCTAAAGGTGTGTGGTAAGTTTCGTAAAAATCGGTTAAGTAGAACCACGTAAAATATAACAATAAATTTTAATGGGCGTAGCCCCGTCCATTTTGTCAACCTTAAAATTGTGTAATTAGAAGAACCAGAGGTGTTTGCTAGGTTTTGCAGAAATACATAGAATATCATAAAATCAAATTAAAAAAATTTGTGCGCATGTCCCCGCCTAGTTTTTTATAATTGGAAGCTTTATCCTTTCGGGAAAAAACATAATTTTTACAATCGTTCTAAAATGTTCCGAGTTATGAAATAACAATGTAAAAAAATACAGACGAATTGATAACCTCCTCCTTTTTTTTTGAAGTTGGTGAAAAAGGTTAGTTAGTGAATTAGCTACGCTCTACAAACTTTTCTATTGAGGGTGTGTGAATGAACTAGGTAGAAATTTTTTAGGTTACAAACTTTAGACAGGATTTTGTGTAAACGATATAGATTTGGATAAAGATTTCAAATGAAGTCTACTAGATTTCGAGACAATATAAATGCAGTACAGTATAACCTCTCTAATCCGGACAGATATAGTTTCAGCTACTGTCCGGATTATTGGATCGTCCGGACTACAGTTAAAATAAAAATTTAATCGTAATACGTTTATGTACATCTATATAATTTACTTTTATTACCGAAAAGAAGAAAAACTACACATAAGAATTCATTTGTGTTTAATTAATTTACAGAAGACATAAAGAAAAATACTTAAAGTGGTCAAAAATATTCATTTTGCAAAATTAGAATTTATTTTTCCTTGAATACACATATCATTATGTAATTTATGTGCTCTATTTTTAAATTTTTTTAAAAATAGAATTTATTTTTCCGTCGCTTTGGTTTGCTCAGCCCATAAAATAGCTTTTGAAAATAGTTCGTTTGCTTCTTTATTTGAGATTGTGTTTTGAGCATTCTCAGGCTCCTCCAAAGAACTATCAAGCTCTCCAATATTTTGGTTTGTAATTACTGATTGGATAACGAACAAATTTTACTGTGAAAAAAAAACACTTCCCCGGACTATAGAGGAAAAATGACTAAACTGTCCGAAAAATTCAAATGTCCGGATTACGGGATATTCCGAATTAGTGAGTGTCCGGATTAGAGAGGTTGTACTGTATAAAGTTTTTAATTTATCGTATCGATGTAATAAAAAGCCATCCTCTGTACTTAAAAAGGTGTATAATAGTATGTTTCCACCGGCATGATTTAGACAAATCATGATGATTTGAGCAAATCATGTTAATTTATACATGATTTACCATACATTTTGCATATGAATAAATCACCTCAAAGTAGTTGATTTATTTTCAATCATTTTGAAAATAATACTTTTCAAACTGGATTTATCAATGCAAACCTGCATTGCTTTTAAAATAACAAGCTCCATCCCTGGGTCATCCATCAATATACTCCTACGTACGTTAGTGAAGGGTTTATAATATTCGGCACAGCCGAATGTACATATGTATGTATGTATGTACCACTCTTATTTTTATTTATTGATGATTTTACTTGAAAGTTTCACGTAAAAAGATTTACATTCATATGTACAGGGTGTTTTTTTAGAGGTATAGAACTTCGAATTGAAATAAAACACAAGAAAATCGTTTTAATGTCCATCAATTTGGCTTTATTGGAAGGATAATTTTATGCCATTAATGTTTAAATATGATTTCGGGCATGTGGCCGCCGCGGCTGGCTCGAATAAAGCCAATTCTACAGGTCCAATTTTCAACCACTTTTTCGAGCATATGGGGCCGTATGTTGGCAATAACGCCACGAATGTTGGCTTCCAAGTGCCCTAACGTTTCTGGTTTGTTGGCGTAGACGAGCGACTTCACATATCCCCAAAGAAAATAATCCAATGGTGTCAAATCACACGATCTTGGTGGCCAATTGACAGGTCCATTTCGCGAAATTATGCGCTCATCGAATGTTTCCTTCAAGAAATCGATTGTGACGTGCGCTGTGTGGCATGTAGCGCCGTCTTGTTGGAACCACAACTCATCCACATTCAAAATCTTCAAAATCTTCCATAAAGTTGATGGACAAAGCTCCAATTGCTGTGCACGGTGGCGAATCGATTCATTCGGGTCCTCTTCAACACTTTGCTCTACAGCGGCAATTGTTTCTTCGGTGCGCACTGTTCGACGTCTCTGCGGATGCGTATTATCACATAGAGTAAACGTAGTGCGAAAACGATCCATGGTTAACCGAATTAATTGCTCTGATGGACGATTATGTCGACCATAAAATGGACGGAGCTTGCGGTAAACTTCGCGAACTGAACCATTATTTTCGAAATAAATTTGCACGATTTGCAAGCGTTGTTCTTTTGTCAACCTGTTCATGATGAAATGGCAAACCAAACTAAATATTAATCACTTGACAGCTGACAAAATGGCCGCCAGTTAAAAAAGTGATGCCAACTTAAAGTTCTATACCTCAATAAAAAACACCCATTACAATCTACATACATATGTATGTATGTATGTATGTATGTAGTATATGCATAATCTTGTAATCAAAAAACTCAACTATAAAAAAATTTATGTGTGAGCAGAGGAAAGTTTAAAAAAATTTTCTACGATTCATTTTCAATTCAATGTATGTATGTTTGTACATAAAAATAAATATGAACAAGGTGCATAATATCCAATATCAAAAAGTCAAAGCATTATACATAATTAATGTAAACAAATAGTAAAACCACAAAATTTATACCAAAATCAAGCAAATATACATATTATTGCATATTGCAAAAATCCAAATACAATAAATAATATTAAACAACATCATATATTTTGTGCAAATCTCTATTGGATGTTGTTCATTTTTATTAATTATACTATTTATTATCGTTTCATATAAAAATTGCTTAATTAATAAAGTGAGTATTATTTATGTTATTTATTATTATTTAATAAAGTATTTAAGATTTATTAATTTCTATTAATTAATTAATTAATTTTTTTATAGAAAAATAGTAAATTAATGAAAAGAGATTTTATTAAAATTGTACTTGAAAGAAATTGATGTATTAAAGTCGGCTGAGTTTCAATTTTGGCTTAAAAAATATTTATTATATTAAAATTTTATAAAATTTTAGTTTTTTAAATCTTTTCTATAACACAAGAACCAATTGAAATCGAAACTTGCCGCTAATTTCAGGCTCAAAGCGGTGGAAAATCCATACATTTTTGGAGCAATAAAAAACGGTATCTTTCGAAACATTTAACCGATTTAAGGCTACATATAGAACAATACACCAAAGACTGGCAGAACTGTTGGAAAAGTGACCGAAATTCTCTGGGGAAATCCAAATAGTGAAAAGACAAAAGAGATTCTAAGTCCAACCCTAATAACAGACATACAGAATTAAAAAATCACATGGCTCGAATAGGTGTTGTTGACGATATAAGATGTAGAGCTTGCCAGGAAGATGGTGAAACTCTCAAACACTACTTCCGTCACTGTCCTGCATTTAGTCAAATTAGAAGACAAAAAAAAAATCTTCCATATGGCATATATACCACTTATGGAATATCTTAGGGATTCAGAACGAAAAAACCTAAGAACTTGTATATCGCTACCTTAATATATAAAGGCCCTAACTCATTATTTTTTTTTGATTCGGGTTTTTTACATATTTCGAAACACTTAATGTACCAGAAAATGCAAAACTCTCGATTTCAAAAAAATAATGAGTTAGGTCCTTTCTGTATTAAGGTAAAGATATGTACATATATTTCATCCAAATATCTCTCTTAACAGCGAGCGTAATCCGAAACGGGTTGGGTCAACATTGATTTCCCATCTTTTAAATCTAACCTATGGAAATTTTGCGGTAGTCGCCGCATATTGGCAAGACCAAAAAAAGTAAATTAATGAATAAAAAGCTGCAAAATTTGTTAATGATAAATATTAATAAATTCAGTTAAGTGCGACTTTGACTCGCGCACGAATGTGGCTTTTTTCATTTTGGTGATTTTTTTCTGTTTTTGGGTTTTCTTTTCATTTTGGCAATTTTTTTGTTTTGGGGTTTTTTCATTTTGGCGATTTTTTTCATTTTGGCAATTTTTTTCTGTTTTTAGGTTTTTTCGTTCTGGCGATTTTTCCGGTTTTTCGCGATTTATTTTAGTCCTAGAATTTTTTTTAATTTGGTGCTTTTTTCCGTTTTGGGGATTTTTTGTTTGTTTTTGGCGATTTTTTTCGGTTTGGCGATCTTATAATTTTTTTAAGTTTTACCGTTTTTGAAAATTTCAAGAGTTTTGCTCTTACGGTTTCCAAGATACAACAAGTTGTCAAAATTACATAGTCAAAGTTGCATTAACTGATGGAACACCCTTTAATTTAAATTTTTTTAAATTTACTATTAATTATTGTAGTCTGTATAAAAATACACTAACTTTACAAATTTCAAGTGTATATACCCCCCAAACAAAATGTTTCGACTTTTTCTGAAGTCAGACTTGTCGTACCGAATTCTTTAAGACATTTCGGTAGTTTGTCTGAACTCAGACTTTTCGTACCGAACTCGTTAAGAAATTTCGGTAGTTTTTCTGAACAATTTTTTTTAAACATTAATGCCCTTATGCAAAAACGATTGTTAAAGTTAAAGCATGCTTTAAAACCGGTTTTGCCATACAAAATTCGTTTGTTAAACCAACTTTACATTTAACAATCGTTTTTGCATAAGGGGGTAAAACTTTGATTTTTGAGTACATAAGTAAAAGTCTGTGAAATTTTTTTTTAAATATATGTACATATACATACATATGTTGATGTTAATTCTTTTTATTCAAATAAGCAAGTTGCATTATCAGAAAATGTTATTAAAATAATACATAATAGTTTTAAGTTTCCTATAAAATTATGTTAGCTAATCTTGTTATGTAGAAAAAATGAAGTCTCTCTAAATAAATAATAATAATAATGAAAAATAAGGATTCGACAATTTGCAGCAACATAACGGTGAAGCCGGTACTCTGCTATAAAAGCAAAAAGAAATCGTACCTACATGTCGTTACGAATTCGTACCGACTTATCGTAACGAATTCGTACCGACATATCATTACGAAGTCGTGGCAAGCATTTCATACAAAAATTGTTACGATTCGGTAATATTTCGGTTCCGAAATCGGAGGATTTTGTCGACCAGTCGTTACGAATTCGGAGCATTTTGTTTGATGGGTACATACAATTGTATGTATATTACATGGGATTTTAAAATTTTTCGTTGCTCGTTTTGGAGCACCCTTTAATTTTTATCTCTCATGTATTTGTTGTTGTAGCGGCCAAAGGTCTACACACTCTGTCCAAATTTCAGGTCCGTAGCTCTTACGGTTCTCGAGAAAACGAGAACTAAGCTCTCCACCACGCTAGTGACTTTTGAAAAAATTGTTATTTCCGGGAAATCCGAAAAAAAACTCCTGTGTGTATTCATAATGGTAAACATTTAAAAAAAGTTATCTCCCTAATATACACACGTACATATGTATATCGAGCAATAATCGCCAAAAAAAAGCCATAATTTCGAACTTAATTTTTTGAAAAATGTGTCTATTAAGCTGTTTTTGGCGGTTATGCCTCGATATACTACATACATACATATATGTATGTACACTAGAGTTTTTCTTTTCCCGGACTTTTTCATTTCCCGGGAAATCCCGGGAATTCCCGGGAATTCCCGCCCAGCACAAAACAATACAATATATTTTTAAATTTAGTTTATTTCAACAAAAACAAATTGTAATTCACGAGATCGATTAAATAATAACGTTTTATACACACATTATTCAAAAAATAATACCGTTTCCGTTCTTTATATAATAGTAATACATATATACCAATATTATAAAAAAGAAATTATAAGAGTATTATTAAAAAAATATTACAAAATATCCCCCTTATGAAAAAATCATTGTTAAACTTAAAGTTGGTTTAACAAACGAATTTTGTATGGCAAAACCAGTTTTAACGCATGCTTTAACTTTAACAATCGTTTTTGCATAAGGGCATATTTCCTTGGAAATAGGACTTTAGCACAGAATAAGCTGTTAATGCTGTTAACCGTACTATTTACCAAATAGAATCTGTAATTATTTGTATTTTTTTTATTTCCTTGCTCATTTCTGTTTTTTACTTTTATGAATTGTTGTAGAATTAAATTTTGGACGTCGAGTTCTGATTTTTTCAAATAAAGGCATCTAAATCTCAGAACGCATGAGTGCCAGATGTAATCTCGCCCTTAGTTGTTGTAAAGCTTTAGCTATTGTGATATTATTGCACCATCGCATAAATAAAGTGAATAACGACACTCTTCAAGGAATGTGTAAATACAAATTAAGTTGCCATAACAAAATAAAAAATTCCGGGAATTCCCGCACAAATTTCCCGGGATTTCTTTCCCGAAAAATGTGCGGGATCCCGGGAAATCCCCTATGAAAAACACTAATGTACACATACATACATACATATAGTACATACATCATATTTTACATTGCCAAACTATGTATTAGTTCTATTATTATTGTTATTTTATTTGCCATATTTATTATTTTTTATTGCTGGCTATTTTGTATTTGATCTATCACCATATGTATTCTTATGCGGTTTTTGAGGTTAACAACATATTGTCGGCATTGCTAAATACTTATATTTTGCTAATTTTTTTATTATTATTTACTGTTTGTTCATAAACAACAAATTATTTTATTTATTTTATTTATACAAGAAGAAGGCAAACTAATTTGTTAAGCAATATTTAAATATTTGCTGTTGAGTGAATATTGATTATTTGTACATACATACATACATACATACAAACATACTCGTATGTACGTACACACATACATACATATGCAGAAGCAACAGCTTTGTTGTGACAGATTTAATGTTTATGACAATTTTTATAATTTTCAAAATTGTGTTAATGCACCGAAAATGTAACAAAAACAACTATAAAAATGTAACGACATTTGGCAGAAGAAAATATGTACAGGGTGTCTGGCAGCAGATTTATAATTTTCAAACTGAAATAAAAAACGGAATAATGGACACAAAGTTTTAGAATGGAAATACGGATTTTATTTTTTTTAAGTATGTCATCCAGATGTCATCCAGATGTCTTCCGTCGAGTTCAACACACTGTTCAAAGCGGAGCCTTGTGTTCTGCGACACGCGCTTTAACTTTTAACTTGGTTCAATTGAGCAATTCAATAAACAGTTACCCTGGGGCAATGCAATGGTTTTGATGTTTCAATCGGGAGTTGGGGGTTCTTGGAGACCAGTAACGGCAGTTTTGCTTGTTGACGTGGCCGTTTAAGTGAAAATGAGCCTCGTCGTTCCAAAAAATGGGATTTACAGTGCGGGATTTACGCTTCAACATCGTTTCACAAAAATTTTTGCGTAAATCAAAGTCACTTTCTTTCAGTTCTTGAACGATTTGAATTTTAAAAGGATGGAACTTCAGATCCTTTTTTAAAATTTCATGAATAATCGCTCTTGGAAGTACCAGTCAGGCTGCACTTTTCCGTATTGAAAGTCGCGGATTTTCACATAAACCACTTCCAACCAGTTCAATCTTTTCGGGAGTCCTTGAAGATTAACTGGGCTCTGGCAGTGGGACATTCATAGCCGAAGCAGTTGTGCGGAATATCTGGGGGGCTACCGCGTATTTCGTTTCGAAAGAAATAACTTACGAATTCGAACGAATTGTACTATGTATTACGATTTTCGTACTACTTGTTTCGAATTTACGAACGGTTTTTGTACTCTATCGAAAACTAAAAATCCCCTTCGAGGCAGCAACTCTGTATTACGAACAATAAAAATCCCTTTCGAAAGGGCTACTCTGTAATACGAAAACGAATGTCACTTATGCAAAAAGCGTTCGGAAATGGTTCGAAAGACATTTTGTTAGTGACAACTTGAGAGAAAAATAGAAAATATAATTATTTCAATATAAATAAAAGGTGTTATAAACAAATTATACTTAATGTTTGATTTGCTAAAACATAGTGCTTATTTATGTTGTTATAAATGTTTTAATATTTGTGATTTTGAAACATTCAAGGAATGCTAAAAAAAATTACACAAATAAAAGTAATATGAAGAAGTGGTAAACTATATGTCTCTACATCCATACCTCGCAAGAGGGCATCTAAATGTTTCAGGTGCTAAAAACAAATCGTATAATAATCATCCTCGTCCAACCACAGCAAACACAATCCATTATAAAAATTACAACAAGCACTTAATTTTTCTCACAAAATACGTATAACATAAAATTTTTTTGCAAGGCAAAGATTTTTTTGTTATGGGATATTTTTTGCCATTTTGGTACTTTAGCAGCAATGCTACCAACTTTTCATATAATATCCCATTCGTTTCAAAATACAACTCTGTAATCGTTTCGAACGAGTTACGCAGTACGGTTTAGCATTCGATTCGAAAATTTCTTTCGAAAAATTTTACTTTTCGAATCGAAATACACGGTAGCCCCCCTGCACTCACGAAAGAATTAAATTTACACTCGGTCCATCACGTATTCCCCTAGTACCGAACTTTGAACAAAATTGTCGACGAGCAATTACGTAAGAATCATTACTCTTAAAAAATGTCTGCACAGCGAACGCTCGATGCTACTTGACCACTGTGAGATAGTGACTAACAAATCCGCACAATCGATAATTCCAACGGCGCCATCCTCCCTCGGCTCCGTTTATACGTTTACATAATCGTATTTAAAAATATGAATTTGCAACCAGACACCCTGTATATAGCAAAAAGCATAGCATAGTGGGGAAAACGAGAAATGTTTGTTGGAAAGAAGAGTGCCACATAAATAAATATCCACAAAATTTTAATTTTTGGATTAAGAACAGAGAAATACGACTTCACAAAGTTAAAATTTGAAGGTTACAGTAATAAAGCATCACTTGACAAAATAGTGATATATCGATCGATCGCAGAAATGTAATACCACTAGCGATGCCAAACGTGACTGATTTTTACGATCCCAGGATTTGGGATTTCAAAAAATTAAATCCCGGGATTTTTAAGGAACGATCGAAATTTTTTGAGATTCAGGGATTTTTCGGGACTGCGTCTTTTGAACATTACAATACATAATATGTCTTGTTACGTTTTTTTATAGGTATTTATTACAAAAAACGTCTTTCACAAACAAAAGTTTTATAATTCGTTTTATATTACATAGTTAAATATAATTATCTTATATATTCTAATATAACAAAAATATTTATTGTTATTGCAATAAAAATATTTATTATTCATGAAAAAGCGAAGTTACAAAACAAAAGTATTTACAAAAATATTAAAAGTACTCAGGGGAAAAGAAAATTTGCAAATTTAAAAACAAATTATCACAACAACCAAATAAAATATTATTTTGTACAAATGATGTAAAATTATCTAAGTGAGTGCAAGATTATCACCGTAAATTTTGCAAAGTTGTGGAACTTTTAATGGCAAATAGACAAAAAGTACTTATAAAAACAGCAATACACAAAATTATAACGCATATGTATATATATATATATATATATATATATATATATATATATATATATATATATATTTTAGATATATGTTTCTCTTCCAAATGAAAAAAATAAGTGGTTTGAACATGCGTTCTATAGAAATAAATAAATTAAAAATTTAATAAAATTGAAATTATCGGCCATGTCACAGAGTTCAATTCCGTTCGGAATCGGAATTGAATAAACCTCAAAATGTCAAGTCCTAACCGGAGCATACCCCAGCATACCACCGCCTCCCACAGTCTGGACCCACATGACAAATTTCCGTATTTTAGTTTTCTTTTTTAGACACCATCTCCTACAAAAATGGTGTGGATTGAATTCCGATTCCGAACGGAATTTAACTCTGTGACATGGCCTCTGAAGTAATTTTCAAATTCGATTTTAGGATAACATATGGCTCAAATATGTTTTGTTCGATTACAGAATTATTCAGCGAAGTTCTGACACTTTGTTTAAGCATTTTAATAAAATCATTTAATAATCAAGAAACATACGAGTATAGTATATGTATGTATGTATGTACATATTTTGTTTGACTTTACCGAGAACTTAACGAAATGGGTTGTTCACGTCAGAAAGTGCATTTGCATACATTTTGCACAGTTGCAAGAGTTGACGTGAATACCTTTATTATATAATATGTATATTATTATTGAAACTGTTAATACTCCTTTTAAATACGCAAAGTCTTAATTCAGCTGTGTGAAAGATAGAGGGAGGAATACTATCTCTTTCTGTCTTTCTCCCAGCTGAATTAAAACTTTGCAAAGTAAACTTTCCGTGTCTAAAAGGGGTATATTATCATCAAATATATTGTAATTAATAAAGAAAAAGACAATATTAACAGGATGAAACCAAAAAATATAAAAGATCAATATTGTATTGCCACGGTTACTATCAGGGGAGTTCTGTAAATCTCGTGATTTGAAATCGCATAATTTCCAGGAAAGAGCTCAATTAAAAAGGTGACTTATTGCAGCTTTTTAATTGGTTTTAATGTTTTAGATGGTTAAGAAATTTTAAACGAACTTAACTTTGAATGCACTAAATCGTCCGATCTTTTTTCGATTTTGGAAATCGTACGATTTCAAAACGTGCGGTTGGTTTACAAAACACCCCTGTATATTCATATGGGGAAAAGTCATGATGAATTTATTTTTATAATAATAAATAAATTTTTATAGTTTAATAAATTCACCCTTCCTAACCTAACCTAAGATCAAAATGGACCCTTCCTAACCTATTTTTATAAAACAAACAAAACTTAGTAAACAATTTCGGGATTCACTGAATCCCAAAAATCCCGGGCTTAAAAATTTAAATCCCTGGATTCTGGATTAGCTGAATCGGCTGTTCTGTAAATCGAGTCGATTTAAAAACGCTCGATTTTTAGAGTTTGAAATGTATCTGAAATTAAGTTAATATGTAAAAACGAGAAATTTACTCGTATTCGGTTTACAGAACATGGCCGATGGTTACTTGGTTTTACGTTTATGCTAACGAAATATTTATGTTATTTTCACATTTTTATACTCGTATCACACTACCTGAGCCCGGCAAACGTTGTCTTACCCTCAATTATTTTATTTACCCGGATCTATCTATAATTCAAATTTCATCAAAAATGCTTAGATATTTCGGTGAGGTAGTTATTCTCCCTTTGTCTCCTCTTGGTTATGGTTTAAAAAAATAGCCTTTTATTCCAATTTCATCAAAATTTTGCATAGCAAACGCAAAAGTTACTGTCTCATACGGTCAGGGGACGGTTGAGCGGACAGATAGACTTTAAGCGGAATGAAGGGAGAACAGCGTACTCACGTTAAAATGGTTTTGTTTTTCGTTCGAGTACGGAAACTATTGCTTAAATAGAACACTTCTAAAACGATAATTAATATTTTTTAGTATAGGGGATTTGGCACCCCTGGATCCTATCCTAAACCCTTAGTGGAACTTTATATAGCCTATGTCCGTTAGAGGGCTGCGTTTTCATTTTCATTTCATTTATTCATCCAAAAGAGAAAACCTAGCCTCATGGCCACAATCGGTTTCACTTATACTACTACATTTTTCATTTTTCTGAAACAAATTCCTAATTCGGACTGGCAATTCCGGAGATTACCTCTTACAAACATATAAGCACACAAACATAGAAACATGTATGAACTTTTCAGCTTTATAATATTAGTATAGAATCTATACTATAGATATATGAATGTATCTGTTACTAGAGAGCTCGAATATGGGACAGAGTATACTTATACATACTTAAGATACAAGAACTGTTTGTTTATTTAAAGTGTTACAATATATATACATACATATATTCTGAATAAATAAACACAAAAAAAAAATAAATGTATCTGTGTAGATATAATAATAAAAAAAATAAATAAAAACATATAACCATATGTTTTATGAAGTACATTTAATAAACTTTGACAATAATTACTAAAGATATAATAATGACAATTAGAAAGAAAGATTAATAATTGTGGCGTTAGATAATAGGCAATTACAAATAAATAATATCTGACACTTGTAGTGTTGTTGTATGTGTTAAGTACAGGGTGTTTTTTTAGAGGTATAGAACTTCGAATTGAAATAAAACACAAGAAAATCGTTTTAATGTCCATCAATTTGGCTTTATTGGAAGGATAATTTTATGCCATTAATGTTTAAATATGATTTCGGGCATGTGGCCGCCGCGGCTGGCTCGAATAAAGCCAATTCTACAGGTCCAATTTTCAACCACTTTTTCGAGCATATGGGGCCGTATGTTGGCAATAACGCCACGAATGTTGGCTTCCAAGTCCCCTAACGTTTCTGGTTTGTTGGCGTAGACGAGCGACTTCACATATCCCCAAAGAAAATAATCCAATGGTGTCAAATCACACGATCTTGGTGGCCAATTGACAGGTCCATTCCGCGAAATTATGCGCTCATCGAATGTTTCCTTCAATAAATCGATTGTGACGTGCGCTGTGTGGCATGTAGCGCCGTCTTGTTGGAACCACAACTCATCCACATTCAAAATCTTCAAAATCTTCCATAAAGTTGATGGACAAAGCTCCAATTGCTGTGCACGGTGGCGAATCGATTCATTCGGGTCCTCTTCAACACTTTGCTCTACAGCGGCAATTGTTTCTTCGGTGCGCACTGTTCGACGTCTCTGCGGATGCGTATTATCACATAGAGTAAACGTAGTGCGAAAACGATCCATGGTTAACCGAATTAATTGCTCTGATGGACGATTATGTCGACCATAAAATGGACGGAGCTTGCGGTAAACTTCGCGAACTGAACCATTATTTTCGAAATAAATTTGCACGATTTGCAAGCGTTGTTCTTTTGTCAACCTGTTCATGATGAAATGGCAAACCAAACTAAATATTAATCACTTGACAGCTGACAAAATGGCCGCCAGTTAAAAAAGTGATGCCAACTTAAAGTCCTATACCCCAATAAAAAACACCCATTACTTGTCTAATTACAAATAGCTTTTAATAGGACTCTTAAAGTTATTTATTTTTTTATTTTTGTTCAAATAGTTCAGCGATTACGATATAATAAGATTTCATATTACAATATGATTAATAACGGATTCATAAAAATGTTTTTAAAATTAATTTTAACAAAATTAGACACAGGATTAAGCAAACTCATGATAAACAAATATTACTCATACTGGTCCATGCGCGACTGTGATTTTCATACACAAATTTACCATAAATTGAGAGTAGATTCATACATACATACATATTTGGGGGAGTCAAACGACAGTCATAAAAGTCATATTGTCGTAATATTTTAAATTATTTAAGTTGTAATTGATTTGGCTTTCAAAAAAAAAAAAAAAAAAAATTAGAACACTTTGACTATATGACCTTTATGACAGTTTTTCATTTAAAATTATTCTCATCGAAATCAAAAATTAGAGTGCCATCGTGGCTAGTAGGCACTGTAGTGGCTAGAAGTCAGAGGGTCAGGTGTTCAATTTCAGCCGATATCTTTAGGAGTTTCTGCGGACTAGCCAAAATTAGAAGAAAGGCTTCTTTCTATTCGTTGTCTAGGTGAGGTTAGGTTAGGAAGGGTGGTGCTATAAGACACCTCCACTCGGAGACCCAGTTGGGTCGAATGTGATTCTCTTCCATTGCCCGTTAATAGTAATATTTACCCCCATTTGTACCCAGAAGTCTCCTTATTATCCATCATTAAGCCACTGAATTCCCATGATAAAGCTCCTGATATCATCCAGCTTACACTTCCCAATATCTGCTCAGCCATCAATTTATTTATTTATTTATTTCGGTCTATAGATTATAAATCCTTACAGACTAAAGATATAATACCAGTTGAATAACATTATCTATTCAAGTACAAAATAACATTTCTTTTTATAATATCATTGCTCTCAGAAATATCTATAATATGATACAATTTATTAAAGTGTTCACAAATGCGACGAAAGGAGTCATTATTAGCATAAACAGATCTGTAGTAATTCAGACGAATTAGATGAAAGTTTCGAGTTGGCCTAATTGGAGCACAAAAGCTAATTTTACCAAGCAGGAACGCAGAATCAACTTCACCACGAATCAATCCAAGTAGAAAAGAGACACTCAGCATTATATGACGGCTTTTTAAAGTTGGCAGCTTAATAAGGGCAAGTCTATTAACATACGGCGGTAGAACATATGAATTCCATCTGATGCCACGTAAACAGAAAATTAAAAATTGCTTTTGCACCGATTCAATGCTGTTTATATGAATGGAGTAGTAAGAATCCCATACAATGCATCCATATTCAAGAATAGGATGAACTAAAGAAGTATAAAGTTGTTTCGTGACGTTGGGGTCAGAAAATTCTTTTGACCATCGTTTCATAAAACCAAGAACACCATTAGCTTTATTAACAGTTAACGTAATTTGATCACGGAAATCAAGCCTGTGATCTAACAAAAAACCCAGATCAGTAATACTGTCCACTTTTACAAGAGTTGTTCCATTAACGTAATACTGAGAATGTAATTTGTTTATTCTGTAAAATGTCATATGTTTATATATGTCTAAGCTTATGACGTTGCAGCTTTGGGCGGTGGCAGATAATATGTTCAATGGTTTCTGGTTCGTCTTCATCCCTCCACATCCTACAGAAATCTGTAGTGCCAGTTTCCCAAATGCTGATTCTTGCTCTGACCGAGCAGTGACCAGTCAATAATCCTATCACAATTTGCACCACCTTTTTATTTACATATGTTCACTAGTTCCAGTTTGGATCTTCGTAAGTAAAATTTTGACTCTACAATCCTCCCTACTTCGCCATGAACTGTTGGTCCTGTTCTCTACCAAATTACTGAGTTCTCCTGTAGTAATGACCTATCGGTAACTTCACCGATCTGTCACACATTCCCTGATCTAACGCCGACCCTATTCTGGCTAGTTCATCGGCAATAGTCTGACACTATAATTTTCCATAAGGAAGTTGAGGGCTCTCCTACAGTCAGCAACAAGTTTCGATTTGACATTGTGTCCCTTCAAAGCTTTTAGCACTGCCTGGCTGTCGACGTAGGAGGTTACCTTCTCACCTTCAGCTACATTCCTGGCCACCAGTTCTGTGGCCTTGCGGATCGCCATGATCTCCGCTTGGAAAACGCTGCATTCATTCGGCAGTCTGAAAGAACTGCGAATGTTCGTTCCCAAGATATAGACAACAGCCCATGTGCCTTCCCCCATTTTTGAACCGTCTGTAAAGACCGCACTACCCTCATATAGCTTATCAGATTTTACCGAATAGTCCCTATCCGGAGTGAGGGTGTTCTACTAAAATCAATTTCAACGACCTTATAGTCCGTGAACCCAAGGGTTACGGATCTCTGATCACTAAAACTTATCTCATTTAAGATTGATGTGTAACTTGTTATTCCTGTCCTTACCAAACCTGCTGATACGAGTCTAAGGAGACTTCTAGTCGCCGTTCTCACCACAAACTTCTCTATAGGAATTAGGTGAAGAATGACGTCCAAGGCAGCCTAAGGTGTGCTCCTCTGAGCACCTGTGATGCCCAGTGAGGCACACCTCTGAAACTTAGCAAGTAATCTCCTGTGACTTTCCTTCCTCAATGCCTCCCACCACCGTTATCTCAGCATTAAACCATTTGTATAGCAGGTGGTACTTGTATTAAAGTAAATTATGTTATTTTTTAAGTATTATTTGATTTGAGTCATTGTTAAGTTATTTCTGTTGTTGTTAGTTCGCACGCGAATATATAAGGGATATCAAGCCCGAAATGCCGGGATTTAGCTAACGTGATTCTGGGATTTTTCGGGATTAAAAATTCCTAATTTCGTACTTTTTTCGATAAATATTTCTATTTGTAATAATTATTTCTTCAATTCTAAACTTTACTTTAACGGCCTGGCCCACGATTCCGACAGAAAACGTTGCATCGGCAATTTGCATTGAAAACAATAATAAAATAAGAAAATTTGTTTCTGTTTTCAATAAAAGTAATCGATCGAAAGATTATAAAATAGTTTCATAACTGAGTTTATCTAACTAGTCCAAAACCTTTCAACCTCTAAGAATATGAGAATAAAATAGTTATGGTCATTTGTGCGCAATAGGACTTGTTATTAGGCCCACAGTTTCATAAAATTAAAATTCTTAGCCCTAAAATATTATGTTAATCAAACAATTTTATTCAAAAGAATTTTCCATTGAGGTAATAATATAATAATATAAAAACTTCTTGTTGTAACTGAGATGGGAAAACTCATATCCCATCACTGACTGCACTATAAGCGCAACCTCAATATGTGGCACGAATATTCGTATTCGTAATCGAATTGTCGAATATTCGGCCATTCTTAGATATTCGTATTGGTATTCGCCAAATTCAGCCCAACATTAGTATGAAGTCCCTTTTCATAAATTTTTTTTAATATTTCATATTGCAGGCGTAAATAGAACCCCAATTGAATGTCTATGTATTTCACATATAATATTCGTATTCGTATTCTCGAATATCGTTTCAAATATTCGTATTCGCGAATACCAAAAATTGACATTTGTTACATCACTAGTGACTACTGATTGAAACGAAATGAAAAGTACTCGTATACAAGAAACAATGCGTGAAAAATAGAAATTAATTGGCTTATACCTATTTCATTACATTATTACAATCGATGAATAAGAAAAAGTTAGCAAATCATTTTTTTTTTTTTGCAATGCATTCACAATATCACTGACGCTTTTGATGCTTGTGGGGCAGGAAGGAGGGATATTTTATAGAAAACAATATTATATTTAGTTTCTTCATTTCCATGCCCAACCCTTTTTTAAATCCAGATTGGCTACTAAGCTATTCAAATGTAACTTTTATTTATCTTGAACATTTATGTTTCAAGCAACCTCGACAACTTTTAAACACTTGTAGCAGACACTATCAGCCTTATGCATAAGAAAAAACTAGCATGATGTTAGCATAAGCGGCATAATTAAACATGATCTTAACAAGCTTTTCCTCACAACTTCGCATTAAAAATCACTCTAGGATTTAATAGTATTTTGAAACTACATTATGCAACAATTTTTTTTAAGTCGAATTGTGTGGAAGAACTCGTTAACACCGAGTTCAATTTCGTCACTTAGGTTAACTTCATACCACGGGGCAAATTACGGCATTCCATACGATTCGAAATTTAAAAATATTTCCATATAAACTATTGAAATATTTCGTAATTTCGTTCGATAACAATGGCCGTAATTTGCCCCCCAGTTTTTAGGGTTTCGTACACTAAAGGTGAAAAGGAACCCTATTGTTTTCGCTACGCAGTCCGTCTGTCCGTCTGTCTGTCTGTCCGTCCGTCACAGGCTATTTTCTCGAGAACCGTAGGAGCTACGGACCTGAAATTTGGAGAGAGTATGTATAACTTTGGCCACTACAACAGCAAATACATTAGAGTTTAAAAATTAAAGGGTGTTCCAAAACGAGCAAGGAAAAATTTTAAAATCCCACGTAATATACATATTTATATAGATGCTTGAAATTTGTAAAGTATGTGTATTGTTCTTACAGACTGCAACAATTAACACAAAAATTAAAAAAAATCTAAATTAAAGGGTGTTCTATCAGTTAATGTAATTTTGACAGCTTGCTGTATCTCGCAAACCGTAAAAACGATGCGAACATTAGCCTGTTCAATTCAAATGCAGTTCGAAAAATAATAATTAAATTAACTAAAATTAATAGTCATTGGCTTGTGGCAAAAAATTAAATAAAAATATACTTAATAGTAACAAACTAAAAAAGTTTGTCTTAAGTAGCAAATTAACTAACATGTGCATAATTAGTAAAGAACAAACGACAATGGTAAGACTGTTGTAAATTTAGAGATGGTCGATTTGAGCTTTCATTACAAAACACCTTTCAGCAAATTGAAATACGATCAATCAAAACAATTCACGTATTCCATTTGCAAAAAAGTTTCGCATATAAAGCAGAAATCTACATCAACTGACACCACACACAGTGGACAAAACACAAAAGAACGCTGATGATGCAGGTTTAGTGGCCTTCGAAAACGGCTGGCTGTTCCATTCAACTATGTGTTGTCAGAATATTTACAACTAACTTTGATGTTATTTGTTCATTAATAATTATCACATGTAATTTGGCTTAAAAGGCGATACGAACATTAGCCTGTCCAATTCATAAGAATATAAAAACTCTTGGAGTTTTCAAAATCGGTAAAACTAAGAAATCCAAAAATTATAAAATCTCCAAACCGAAAAAAAATCAAATTAAAAAATAATTTTTAAAACTAAAATAAATCGCCAAAAACCGGACAATGGCCAAAATGAAAAAAAATCGCCAAAAAAAACGCCTAAAACCGAAAAAATAGCAAAAAAGAAAAAAACGCCAAAGATAAAAAAACGCCAAAACCGAAAAAATGCCAAAAACGCATAAAAGCGCAAAAACTAAAAGAACGCCATATTAACAAAACGCTCAAAACGAAAAAAATTCCAAAAAAAAAAAAAAACTATAGGCTAAAGTTCGTATAGTATTACATATGGACACTTCTACGAGAAATTCCATTTTTTTGTCGCGTGCGACAGCAAGCAATTAACCTTGTATTTCTGAACAATGTGACTCGATTTTTCTTAAAATTTTACCTAACATAGAGCTGCTGACGTCCTACACAAATCTATAAAGAAGTAAAAATAGTTTCGTTTTCTTTAACAAAAAACAAGCATATTGATATCGCACGCTAGAAAAAGTTGACATTCCATATCTAGTGTCCGTACGCAACCTTTCGTACGCGAGCCAAAGTCGCACTTTACTAAATATATTTTTATTTCTTATAAGTACATATGGCTGTATGAAATTAATTTTTCTTATAAAATAACTTGTTTGTTAATGAAATAAGCAATTATCCAGCAATTGTTTATACATACTTAATTTTAACAAATTTGCTGCATTTTTTAAGGCGATGTCAGCTAAAACTTCGCGTTGCGTTGAAGATTCGCTTTGACATCTAAGATGAAATGAAACATGTCACATAAAGTACTTTTAACGCAAAGCGATGCGAAAAGTTAGGCAACTCTCAACTTTTTGTTAGCCTTGACAATCAGTTGGTATACTTTTCTTAATTTGTTTGACCAAAATCGCATGCAAATATGAAATTTTTATTAAAATTTCGGTAAATTTACATTAAAAAACGAGTTAGTGGCATCAGAGTAATCGAATTGTGCATAAAACAAAACAGTGAAACAAATACCACTTCTTTTCCACATGCAAAGTTTACTTTGAAAGTCTTAATTCAGCTGGGAGAAAGACAGAAATACCCTTTTTAGACACGGAATGTTTACTTTGCAAAGTCTTAATTCAGCTGTGTGAAAGACAGATGGAGAAATACTATCTCTTTCTGTCTTTCACACAGCTGAATTAAGACTTTGCAAAGTAAACTTTCCGTGTGGAAAAGGGGTAAAACAGTGAGTGTTGTCAAAGTGTCATATTGTGTCATACACATTTTGCTTCACGCTTTTTTCTCAAAGTTATACCCCTTTTAGACACGGAAAGTTTACTTTGCTAAGTCTTAATTCAGCTGTGTGAAAGACACAGAGAGGACTACTATCTCTTTCTGTCAATCTCCCAGCTGAATTAAGACTTTGCAAAGTAACTGTCCGTGTCTAAAAGGGGTATTAGAAACGTCACGCAAAGCGTTGAAGTTGTATTACCCCTTTTAGATACGGAAAGCTTACTTTGCAAACTCTTAATTCAACTGTGTGAAAGACAGAGGGAGGAGAAATACTATCTCTTTCTGTCTGTCTCCCAGCTTAATTAAGACCTTGCAAAGTAAACTTCCCGTGTCTAAAAATGGTATATCTGACACCGCTTTTATAAAGTCATGCATGCTCTGTCTCTCTCTCTCTCTCTCCCTCTCAATATTTTTTGTTTTACATATTAGCATTGAATATCAATTGCAAACGTCGCCATGTTAAATCAACGAAATTAAATAAATCATCAAGTCAATAGAATATCATTAAAATAATAAATAACACAAATCGGCCATATTTTCTAATAAATCTAGTTGTTGTGAAATATTATTAAAGTTTATCTTAACTATTAATTTAAATAAATAATATATAGATATACTCAGTTTATTTGCAGAAAAAATTAACAGCTTTGACTAATAACAAACAAATGATATCTAGACAAATCAAAATAAGTTCATACTCATATTAGTTTTATACATATCGCTCATTTACTCAAAGAACGTCATAACTCAAAAAATGGAATTTTTTCATATAAATATCTTGAATATATAACTCTTGAAAGCGAAATAAAATATTATTTTGCTATTAAGGTAAATTTGTTTTTTTGAGTTACGACGTTCTTTGAGTAAATGAGCGATATGTATGCTGAATGTGTGTTCATATAATAATGTTTGGCAAAATTAGTATTAAAAACAATCTTAGACACACCTAAAAAAAAATTAACTACATACAAACATAAGTATAAAATCATAATTTTTATGTTTTGTTTTAGAAATATTCATCATTGCGTCCTCCAATAACTCAAATTTCTTAAATAACAATAGGTCAAGTATTGATAACAGTAACAATAATAACGCCCATACCACCCACAAAACAAACGGTACCTCAAAAACGTTCAAAATGGGTCGCTGGGGTAGACAAAGTCCTGTGCCAGAACCGGAACCACCACCACCAGCATCGCCACCACCGTTGCCACCTCGTCACAATACATTTATGCGCCAGTCTAGTTTTACAAAAATAGGAAACATGTTGAACACCGCCATAAACATGAATGCCGCAAAAAAGCCACAGAGTGAGTTTTAGCTTTTTCGTTTTAACATTTTTGTCATACTTGTACATACATACATACATAGATACATTTTGTTTGTTATTTGTATTCATCGTATTTTTTTATTTATGTGTGTATTTGCAATTAATGTTGTTTATTTAATCGGTTTTATTTTCCAACAATTAACACTTGTTGATTTCAATATTTTTTTACCATTCTAATTAGATTATACAGATTTCATGAAGCACGTGAGTTTTAATTAAAATCTCTTTATTTTAAAAATCGGTCATACATATAAGCTTATAGCGCCTCAGTCAGCGATGCCAACTTGCAACTTTTGGCACAATTTTTAGTGCTTTTTGAATACTCAAAACGCCAAATTTTTAGCGTTAGTGCCAAAGTAAGAAAACGTACTAACTAGTGCTCTTAAGAAATTTCTTTATTTCTTAAAATTACTTCAATAAAAACTTGGTATATTTATTTTTTCAGTGTAAAGCATACATTTTTCGTCTGATATATTTCATTAAATAGAAAACAGATTAGAAAATGTTAAACTTTATTAAACTTCATTCGTTTTCAGGTTAGCGTAAAAAGCTTTTTATATCTCAAAACTAGCTTTTTAGTGCCTTTACAATTTTGATATGCTTTTAGAGCCAAAAAAAAAAAGTTGGCATAACTGGCCTCAGTGTAATAAAATGGAAATATGTATCAAATACCCCTTCTAGACACGCAAAGTTTACTTTGCAAAATCTTAATTCAGCTGTGTGAAAAAAAAGAGAGGAATACTATCTCTTTCTTTCATTCTCCCAGCTGAATCAAGACTTTGCAAAGTAAACTTTCCGTGTCTAAAAGGGCTATAAGGCCGGGTTTACATCTGTGTGTCATGTGACACACAAGCATGAAAAACGCGTAACCAGTAATTACTAATGAAAAACTGTTTGATTTAGATACGTATTGTTAAACAGTTTCATACATAAATAATAGACAATTGTATAGAATCCAACATGATTGGAAACAATTTAAATCAATAAATACATGTTTTGCATTTGTAATTAGTGGTTACGCTTTCTTTGTCACATGGCACACAAAAAATGCCAGATGTAAACTCAGCCTAAGGAATAGTATTTTCTTTGCCTTATACATATATAGTTATCTATATTGTATCAATGGGTGCATTTTTTTTCGTTCTTAAAAAGCTCATATTAACTATTTCCGCAAAAACTACATTCACTTTCAGATTTAATTGCCTGGTTGGAAAAATATCACAAAAAACTATAAAAATTCAAGATAAAAATTATTGAATAATATATTTTCTTTCCGACGGGGGTTTCTTTAATTTGAAACGATACAAGTACAGTAGTTTTCCGATTTAACGAACAATCAATTTAATTAACATCGCATTTAACGAACACCCAAATTTTTCCTACTGAATATGAGGGTAATCATGAATAAAATTCCGTGAGAAATTTTTCCTGAAGAACAATTTCAAACAATAGCAAGTAATAGGGTAAAGGCAGGGGCACAATGAATCCGTCATGCGTTAAGCTATGCCTTTTTCAACTGACAGTTGAAATACATGGTTTCTTACATTCAGTATGTATCCGTCAACGCAAAGTACAAAATTTGGTAAACTTTTAACTTTTTGCGCACGTTGAGTAGTTTGACAGATATTGCTTGGTTTTTTGGTATGGTCTGATTTAGATTTTTGTGTTTTGTGGCAGCAAAAATAAAATTAAACAAACGAAATAAATACAAAAAGGCGAATTCAGTATCAGGTGAACTCTTCCCTACAACAATTTTACAACACAAAAAACAACACGTAGTTTGCTATGCTACAAAACCAATCTGTCAGAAGATTTCTAAGCAAATTTTGACATTTTGGTTCAAAATGCTCAATTTGGCATCAACAGCTGATAATCAGCCGGGCTGATAAGGTCACCTGATACTGAATTCGCCTTGATAAAATGGAGAAACGACCTATAAAAGCTGTTCAAATGCTTTCGTTAATAAAGTACTCATTGTGCCAACCTTCTCCGTCGTTGCGTTAATGTCAATTGAAAAATTCGAAGTTTAACGTATGACGGATTCATTGTGCCCCGGCCTTAAACAAACAAATTCTAATTGGAAAAGGGAGAAATTTCTCGCGATATTTATTCATAATTGGCCTGAATAAAAAAATCCTATACGCAAACATTTTCAGTTTTTAATAAAATAGACGACGCTTATCTATTTTAATTTAGTACTGGATATAGCAAACAACTCACTTTAACGAACAAGCCTGATAATAATTAGGTTAGTTAAATCTGAAAACTACTGTATTCAAATTGAACACTTATAAACCAAAATTTACGTGGGCTAATGGAAAAATAGTTCCAAATGAAAATTACATATTATTTAAATTCAAACATCTGTCTGATTGATTAAAAAAAATAACTGGATAAACAAGGGGCCTTATCGTGGTTGTTGCATTTTGAGTTAGAGACAAATATTGTTGCGTTATTTCATCTAGTACAAAAAAGTCGCATTCGAATTACAAAAACAACATTAAGTGAATGTGTTTTGCTTTTTTACCTACCGACTTTCATAAGAATCGATAGTCGTTCCAATAACTTGTTGTAAAACTATCGATAAGCATACATCCATAAAAAACACTTGTAAAAGATTTGTTATAAACCAAACATAAGTGAGAAATTCTTATGTTTTCCAAAACCCTGCTGTTATTATGTAGTAAATTTTACTGAACTTTTAAAGCTATTAAAAATGACTGTAAAAATACAATGGCTACAATCACTTTAGTTTCGGTTAAATAAAACGCAAATTTTTACATGTGTCACATACAAATTCTCTCGTATATAATCTTTAATAATGGTTATTAAATTTGATTTTTAAATAATCTCAAACAGCAACCTTTATAAACCTGCACAGTACTATCGACTTATAGTTTCACATAAAGATGGCACTGCAAGCGACACGGTCAAAATGATTTTATAGAATGCACAAAATTAGGATAAGGAAAAAATTTATTGTTTCTTTAATTAGTGGCCAAAAATAAGGTATAAGGGCGAATTTTTGGTTTCGATATTAAGATTAGTTTATTTCTCTAATTAGCTAATCCGAAAATGAACTTAATCTCACCATTAGTTGAATGGGAAAGCAAAACGCATTTCCCCTCGTCTCTCCCTCTATCACCCCTACAAACTAATCAGCTTAGCAATAACACTTGCATTGTGTAAACTAGGACTTAAAAAAGCAACATGTATACACAAAACTATGCCCCAGGCGAATTCAGTATCAGGTGAACTCTTCCCTACAACAATTTTACAACACAAAAAACAACACGTGTTTGCTATGCTACCAAACCAATCTGTCAGAAGATTTCTAAGCAAATTTTGACATTTTGGTTCAAAATGCTCAATTTGGCATCAACAGCTGATAATCAGCCGGGCTGATAAGGTCACCTGATACTAAATTCGCCTTGACTATGCCTAAAAGAAAATATCAGCTGAAAAATAAGACTTGAATTGTGTGGACGCCGATGAAACTTCAAACAAGAAAAAGTGATAAGCTTAGCAATAAGACTTTACTAGACTAGTCTAAGTGTGAACTGGGACTTTACACTGTTCCTTTTCTGCTTGAACTTACAGACAGCCTTTTTACTTTGTTAGTGAGAGATTGCGGTGTTGAACAAAATTTACGAAATGAAAACTCGAGAGAATTTTGAACATTTTTCTTTGCTTATTTTCGCTTCAGTCTTTTCATATTCTGACGTACTTGCACACTCGTACATACATACATAACGTCGGTTGGTTATTGGTTTGCGGCACAGTATATTCAATATACATTATATCTGCAGATTGAAAATTATTGTTAAAATGTTAAATGAATCGCTTAAAGAATGATAAATCGTCAAACAGTACTGCCAAATGTCTACTTTCGAGCGCTTTCCTATATTTTAATTTAAACCCAGAAAAAATATATTTACAAATGAAAGCTGGCAGTGCTGATGCGATGTACAACAACAAGAGCAAATGGTTTTCTTATGACACGAAGAACTCGCCGTGAAGAGAAAGAGCAAAAAATAAAAAAGCACGAAGCGGTTGTTAAAGCATTTTTAGTTCATTTTTCTTTAACGAAGACGCGAATTCATGGATTTTGTTTTTTGCAAAACTTGAGAACAAAACTCTTCAGTTAAACATTTTAAAATTAATAAAAATCTGTGCAGATAACGCCTAAAAATAAAGTTAATAATGAAGTGCTAATAATATATAAAAACAAGGGAAATTAAAACGTAATAAAGTGTAATTGCATAAGAAAGAAAGCGGCATTAACTTGATGGAAAAAAAGTAGAAAATCCACTTGTGAAAAATACCCTAAAATTAATTTTTTTACTTATTGAAAAAGCCACAAATCATAGTTTTTTGTAGTTAGAATTTATAAATAATTGAAGAAAAACCATAATGTGTTTAGGAATGTTAAAAAATTGTTAATTTTTTTCTTTTGAGCAAAAATAGTCGGGTTTTTTTTATCTAAATTCGCTGCAAAATACTTTTTGTCATTATATTTTTTTCTTTTGTTTTTTCTTTTGTGCGAGAGATGTCGCCGCAACATTTTGTGTCGATTTTTTGATTTTGCTTAAGCAGTGGTTGTATTAGATGTTTTTTATATTTTCTAGTGCAAACTTAACGTAGGCAATATATATCCATACAAATATAAAGTAAAATTCTAAATGAATGAGTAAAAAGTACATATTTACTATTAAAATAATTAAGAAAACCAAATTCGTGCTAAACTTAGGAATAAGCTTGAGTCACGTGCAAATTAGTTTTTGTTTACTAAGTTTAAAAGCAAAATTACAATAAATTTCTATGAATTTTTATAATATACACCGAAGGTTAGGCGCCGCTCTGAAATCGAAGTTCTAAAAACGACGTTGCCAGAAATAAGAAAATAATATAAAAAAATAAAGCGGTTTTAGCCTGCTTATATTTTAAAATGCAAATGGAAATTCAAATGTCTTAAACTGCTTCACTGAAGTCGTTAACGCACAAATAAATATCAAATATGGGCTTCTAACATGGTTACTACTAAAAAAAGATCAGCAAAATTGTATTGCATTTTAAATTAAAGTTTGCTCGTATGATGCAAATCATCGATGCATTTACGAACATGCCCAAAGAAAAAGAACACAAACTCTTTCCTAAGACTTTGCAAAGCAAACTTTGCGTGTGAACCGAGCCGTCAAAAATTAGGACAGCGAATAAATAATGATTTTTGAATATGAATACAAATTGCTCCTTATTGCAACAGATACAACCCGAAAAAGCTAGTTTTGCTGAAAATAAGTTTGATATAACGTTTTTATCTGCACTATTATTTCCAAAAACGCATTTTTAAAGATATATCTGTTGCAATAACATTGCGGAGATAAGAATTTTTAAACAAACAACATAGAATATCTTTAAAACAACGAATATACTATTAAAGAGATTTTCTAAAATGTCTTAAAGAGGTTAATTATATATAAAAATGTATGTACACAACCGAAAAAGGAATATGACTAAAAAGTAATGTGGTGTAACGGAAACTAAGAAATGTTCTTGTCTTGGGTCTTATTATTGTACTGAATCGATTTATCTACTAAAGGTCCAAGCAACCTATACAAAAAGCTTTTTGTACGAAAAAGAAAAGTTTACGCTTGTACAAAAGATTTGAGAGATATTTAAAACAAGTCCCTTATATATTGTTTGTACGAAAATCGATATTATTTCAGTTTTTTCACTTACAAATTAGAGTATTAACTGATTGGTTTATACAATCGAAATGATTTTCTATCGTTTGCCAAGCCGACTGTGTAGTGTATTTGTGCGTCTTACACACATTATGCTTTTACGTTTGTTAAGTCACTTTAACCGTTTGTTTCGCTATGGTTGAGTTTGACAAGCAGCTTGGGAAAAAATAAAAAATAAATTTGTCTGATTTACTGAATTTGTTACAAGCCGCTTTTGTAGTATCTTGTAAAATGATGGAGAAAAAGTTAGCCAATTTTATCCATCTTATGAATAACTTTAGTATCTGGCAACGCTGTTTTTGATCTTAGAAGCGAAGAGTAAACTAAGTTTTAAATGAAAAAAACACATCTATAGTGCAAATTAAAGTGTTATGCATTTTTTTAGTTTTAATAAAAATTATAAATTGATTTTATCTATATTTCTGTGTTCAAAACATTAACAATTTTATAGCCCATTAGTGCACTATATTCTTTCTCTCTATAAACTACTCTATAAAAAACAAACTGTTGGCAACAGTGCTGCTTACATTAATGTTAACAATATAAAGTGTTGAAAAGAGAAAAAGAAGAACCATAATTACCTAGAGAAATAAACAAACAGCAAAAGTGTTTAAAAAAAATTAATAATTTAAAAAACTCCAGCATTTTTCCCCCTTTTCCCAATATCTTCGAAGTTTTTGTGGAACGTTTTCCCTCATCGTTTATAACAACGTTCGCATTGTTTTTTGGATTTAGCTGAACAAAATTTTTATTTAACTTATTTGGTGTCCAGCAAACTGTTAAACTGTCATGGCCGGTAAGTTTTTTTTTCATGTGTGTGAATGCGATTTTAATTCGAATTGTTTGAATGGTTATGTTTTCATGTATATAGATATTTTTGTGCTGTTGCCTTTTATTGAATTTCGTTCCACGTTTTGGGGCTCAAACAATATACATACCTAATAAAACATTAAACTGAGCTTAATTTGCAATATTGACTAGGTATCTCTACTTTTTGATTTTTTTGCTTTTACAAATGTACTAGGTATTATTATTAAACCCACTTATACTTATGGACATGTCTTATCAAATAGGTTTATTTATGTGATTATGGTTAGAAAAAATTCCAATTAACAATTTAACAGAGAATAAAAAGATGTTTATTTTATTGATCCCGGTCCGGTAAGTCCAAATACATACATACTGCTCATTTACTTGAACAAGGTCATAACTCAAAAATACTAGTTTATCCAAAAAATAGTATATTGCAGAACAAAAGCAACAAAATTCCTATTTATTTGACTATTTCACACTTTTGTAGGCAATCATACTAGAAAACGACTTCGCATTTTAATTTTTCAATATTGATATTTTCTGAAAAATAAAATAACTAATATTCTCAATTCCACGAAATATTAAAATGAGCTTTAAGCATAAGAGCGGTTAGGTAGGTGATGGTGTTGGATTGTTTTCCGACGTATAAAGTTGCCCCATTCCACAAAACTTTAAAAGATAACAATATTTGAAATAAAAATTATTTGGCATTTTGAGTGGAATATGACACTTGTATGGGAGTTTCAATACGGTAGTAATCCATTAAATACTTGGAGGCTTTGCAAAAAAAGCAGGAAAATCAATTTAATTCCAATCCTTGCTTGGCCGACACACACAGCTTTCTTTAACTCGATTGCAAACCTTTGTGCGAAATGGCAGGAGTGTTTTCGCAAAATGGTTCCAAAATTGTAACGAACAACTTCGAAACTCAATTTACTTTGCGGAAATGTATTCCTTAATATATAATAAGCAATAATAATTGATATGCACGTATTGTGAAAAAACTAGTTTCTAGAAAAAATTAGTTTCTTTTAAAAAGATTTTATTTAATGTGCTACATAGGGCAAAGGGATCATCGTATTGGACCCAAGTGAGATGGACACCTAAAAAAAATTTCATAGGGCATATAAATACAAATATATGCATATGATGTTTATTTATTTATTTATTTAGTTTTTGTAATAATAAGCCTACAAGGCCAATAAAGTATTACAAATCGTAAAGTTAAGTTAAGTTAAGTTTATTTGAGACTTTAAAACAGACATACATAAAAAAAGAATTAAAAGGTCAAATTACAAGAAAACTTAAAACTATAATGTTTTGTATTAATGAATATTATTGTTTTACAGTAACAAACTTGTCTGTTTTTGTGAAAGATTTCAAACATTAAAGATTATGATGCTTGCTCCCGGCACAACATTTTTGAATAGTAGTAGAAAAGTATGTACTTAAAAACTAAACTTAAAGCTAAAAAATTATAAAAGAAAAAAAGAAAGAAAGAAAAGAAAAGAAAAAAAAATTACCCTCTGTGGGCACCTTGAATTTTTGAAACATAAAATTTAGGTAATAAGTTATTTACGCATGTAGTTTCATGTTCCAAAAAACCTAAGGGTGAGTAGTAGTTGGTATTAAGCCAATTGAAACCAACTTGATCATTCAGTACATTTTGGATTAAAACATTATCGACATTATGTAAAGAGTCAATAAAGCGTTTCATTAAATCAAAAGCATATGAGGCTAAAGGTTTAATTTTTGTTAGATCATATATATATTTATTGGAAAATTTCTTGTGAATTCTTTCAAAGTGTTTGTTAACGCAAATTCTGAGAATTTTACGTTCGAAAATTTCAAATTCTTTCATTACCGTTGGTGAAACTGAGAACCATATCGAAAATGCATACATAAGAACCGGCCTCATAAGTTTTGTACTGAAATAACTTAACAACTAAGAAGGATAGAATGGTGAAAAGTAATAATTAATTGGAAATAGGTATAGAAAAAACAAACAATTAAACAATCTCAATGAAATTCCAAACATGAAAATAATAAATTTTTAAAAACAAATAAGTGTGATTTAATAGAATAAAAGAAACTTAAAGTTCGAAGGTCCAATTAGGGCAGGTTCATAAACTAAATAACAAGTTGAACAAGAAGTTCTCGTTGTACCTTCATAGTGAACAGACGTATTAGCCGAATTTTTTTTTACATACATGCTAAACAAAAAAAACCATACAAAAAATATTTGTAGTACATAATATTCGTTGTACATCAACTTTGATAAACAAGCTTTTTTTTGCTTTGTTAATATTTTTTACATAGAAAGTAATAACTAAAACAAAAAAAAAAACAAAAACAACCGTAAACAAAATAACTCAAAGTGCCCTTGAGGAATACACTTACAAAGTGCCCTTGAGGAATACTCTATATGAGTACTTCAAAAACAAATAATTGTGAAGGGAGTTATAACGGTAGAAATGCCTATCTTACTGTGAGCTCTGATGATCTTAATGATAGCAATAAAAATAAAAAATCTGGTGATAGACTTACTGTGAGTTCTGATGATCTCAATTTAAACAAAATAATAAAAAACCTAATGATAGACTTTTTTTAAAGGCTAAGCCAATTTTTCGTCAGCGATCAACTTCGCTTTGTCCAATGCCAACTAGCGATTCGTTAACATTACAGTTGCCTACTACTTCGTCATTTAAATCAGCGATATCATCCGATTCATCACTTACCCAATTAGTCACTTTAAATAAGAGTAGCCCAAAACCCAAGGTCCAAGTCGGAATGGACCGATATATTATTGTGGGAAAGCGCGGGCGAAGCCCAAAGTCTACTAAAATTGCATCTGCTTCAAAGGTATCTAGGGATAACAGCGCATCCTCAACTAATCGTTTTCAAATATTGCAAGATGACAACGACACACCTGATATATCCGCGAACAAAACCTCCAAGCCGCCACCAATCTATTTGAGAGAAAAAAATTCAAACGCTCTTATTAAGAAATTAATTTCGGTCATTGGTGAGAAAAAATTTCACATTGTTCCAATAAGACGTGGCAATATCGATGAAACGAAAATTCAAATTTATGACGAAACAGATTTCCGCAAAATGGTTTCTGAATTTGAAAAAAATAAAACAAGTTTCTACACATACCAGCTAAAAGTGCTAAAGGCCTGCAGATCGTATTGAAGGGCATAGATTCTTATGTTGTTCCCGAAGAAATAAAAGATGCACTCGTCCTCCAGGGATTCAAGGTAAAAAAATGTTTCCAATATAATAAATAGGGAGAAGATTCCCCAGCCTCTATTTCGAGTTGAACTTGAGCCGAATGATATAAAATTGAGAAAAAATGAGACGCACCCAATTTATAATTTAAAATATCTTTTATACCGAAAAATAACAGTTGAAGAACCACACAAGCGTTCTGGACCCGTACAGTGCCATAATTGTCAAGAATATGGCCACACAAAAACTTACTGCAAATTACCTACAGTTTGTTTTATTTGCGGTGAATTGCACGGTACTGCTAGTTGTACTAAACCAAAAGATCAATCAGAAAAAAAATGCAGTAATTGTGGAGGTAATCACACCGCTAATTATAGAGGATGTCCTGTATATTCTTTCGTTAAAAAGACTATGGGGCAAAAACCTAAAGTAGCTCCAGCACAAACGGCAAACACTTGCTCCGCCACTCTTGCGCAAGTGAGCCAACCAGTTAATTCACGTGTATCGTATGCCGATGCTGCTAAGGCAAGCTCTATTCCCACACAAAATGTTCCACGGCCAAATACTTCAACAAATACTAACTCAGGCTTTAATTTTAATCGCCTTGAAGCTACTATTGAAAATCTGGTGCAAACTATAAACAATTTTACAACAAGTATGACTAGCATGATGCAAGAAATGCTGAGAATGCAAAATACTCTGCTTCAAGCATTAGTTAACAAGCCATGAACACGTTAAAAATATGTTTGTGGAACGCAAACGGCATTCGCCAACACAAAAACGAACTTGAGCACTTCCTCACGGAAAAAAATATTGATATAATGTTGGTCTCTGAGACTCATTTGACTTCGAGAAGCCTGTTTAAAATTTATGGCTATATATGATTCAAAGGACCCGAGAGGAAGAGCATGCGGTGGATTAGCAATTCTGATAAAGTCAAGGCTCAAGCACTATATTCTGGACAACATTTGTGAAGAACATTTACAAGCAACGAATATTTGTGTCGAAAATTTTTGCACTAATTTTGTCATATCATCAATTTACTCTCCTCCTAGATTCGCAATTACTGAGGATCAATACGAGGATTTTTACAAATCTCTGGGCCCTTGTTTCGTAGCAGCTGGCGACTATAATGCTAAACACACGTTCTGGGGTTCGCGTCTTATTACACCCAGAGGTCGAGCATTGTTCAATACAATTTCCAAAATGGGCTTGGACGTCATTTCGAGTGGGGAGCCCACTTATTGGCCTACTGACATGCACAAAATTCCGAATGTAATAGATTTTGGCGTTATGAAAAATATCTCTAGGGATTTAATTCAAATTGAAGCTTCTCTAGATCTCTCGTCCGATCACTCTCCCACGATCGTTACAATTTGTAGCCCATTAAGAAGTGACTTGCCCCAATCGTGTTAATTGGCTGCGATTTAAAAAATATCTTAGTAGTCATTGCACGGAAAATATTACGCTAAGAACACATGATGATATTGAATCTAACATTGCCAACCTTAATGAAAATATTAAACAGGCTGCTAAACATGCCACTACCACCCATCCTCAGACTAGGGTAAATAGAATTTATTCTACGGATATTGAACGTCTCGTAAGTGAAAAAAGAAGAGCTAGAACTTAAAATCAGATTTAAAGAGTGTACTAAACGACTCCAAGAGTTGCTTGCATTTGAAAAAACTGCATCTCTTAAAAATTATTTAGAAGGTCTTGATGTCACACCAGCATCTAATTACTCTTTGTGGCGCGCTGCTAGAAAGCTTAAAACACCAGTTGAGTTTAAACCACCTCTGCGCACATCTACAGGAGGTTGGGCAAGAAGCGATCCTGAAAAAGGTAAAATATTTGGCGAGCATTTAAAATCCGTATTTACCCCAAACACATGTTCTGGTGCTGTTGATTTGCCAAATGTAGTTGCGCTACCCCCTCGACCAATAAAATTTAAGACGCGTGATGTACAAAAACTAATTGCAGAACTCAACCCGAAAAAAGCTCCGGGTATTGATGAAATTAGTAACCAGATGCTGATAATGTTGCCTCGTATAGCTATTAGAATCCTGCTATTAATTTTTAATGCCATTTTACTATTGGAGTATTATCCAAACAGCTGGAAGCTTGCCAAGGTTAAAATGATTCCAAAGCCGGGCAAAGATCTTACCAAAGCTGAGTCATATAGGCCAATAAGTTTACTGTCAACAATGTCAAAGCCTTTCGAAAAACTGCTCATGACAAAATTGTCCCCAATTCTAGTTAGTAGTGGGTGCATACCGGACCACCAATTTGGTTTTAGAAGTCAGCATAGCACCATTGAACAAACTCATAGATTGGTTCAATTTATAAGAAAAACTTTTGAAGAAAAAAAGTATTTCTCTGCGCTGTTCATTGACGTTTCTCAGGCATTTGATAAAGTGTGGCATGAAGGCCTAATTTTAAAATTAAAGACTTACCTACCAATAAACATTCTAAATCTGCTGGAAAGTTACATTATTGCCCGGAAGTTCACTGTTGTGGAAGGAAACTTTATGAGTACGCCTGAAATAATCTCATCCGGTGTGCCACAGAGGAGTATACTGGGGCCAGTTTTGTATATGATGTGCCCTTGAGCAGTAACATTCACACATCTACATTTGCCGATGATGATCGAAGGCTCACATGGAAATACCACATTGACTCTAAGCTAACACAAATGAAACTTAAACTAACTCAGATACATTGGCTGGTTGGTAGAAATTCAACCCTCACCCTAGACTGTAAACTTTTAATATACAAGTCGCTCTTAAAACATATATGGTGCTACGGAATTCAGCTTTGGGGTACTGCTTCAGCTTCTAATGTCGAGAGAATCCAACGAAGGCAAAACAAAATTTTACGGTTAATAACATCGGCTCCATGGTATATAAAAAATTCAAATATACATCGTGATTTAAATATGCCACTAGTGACTGAAGAAATTGCAAAATACGCAGGCAAATATTTAACAAAACTCGAGTCACATCCTAATCCGCTTGCCCGTAATATTTTGAACTTTACTGGACACATCCGCCTAAAAAAGAGGGATACAATGGCTCTTATTCACAGCACTCCAGATGGGACTTCTTGAAAATACTTTTATTTTTTTCCTTTTGATTATCACTACTTACATATGTATTATATATGTATAACTATTACTAAGCTTATGTCCGACACTGGTCGGGCCTAATTATATTTTTAGATTTAAGATTTGAATACTTATTGTTAGTTCATATATGAAGATACAATAAATAAAAATCATGCATTAAAAAAAAAAAAAAAGTTGAACAAGCAAAGAGAGAGAAAAAAAAAGAGAGAAAAAAGAGGGAAGAAAAGTAAATATTAATCAATGAGAGGATAAATGCTTAAGCAATTTAAGCTTAAAAGCGTTATTAGAATGCGAAAAAGTACGCAGTACTAAGGGCAGAAAGTTCCAAACACTAATAACCCTAACAAGGAAGGACCTAGAAAAAGAAGACTTAGAGATTCGTGGAAAAATAAGGTGAGGATTTCTGTTCCGTGCCGAAAATTGAAAAGCATTACATAAGTTCAAAGGTTTACCGCTCTTAATAATCTTGTGAAAGGTAAACAGATTACGAAGAGAAACGTAGTTGACAAACGAACAGCCCAGAAACTTTATTACAAATTCAGAAATATGGTCCCTGAGGCGAATATTATAAACGAATCTAACAATGGCATTAGCCAGGCGTTTAAGTCTAGCCATGAGATTACCCTACAGTACCAGAGATTACCTCTAGGCCATATATAAGTTGAGATAACAAAATCGAATGCGCAAGCCTTTTTCTCACATGAAGGGGTAAGAATATATTAGATGAATAAAATTTTCTTAGCGAACACCAAATTCTACCAGATAATAAGTCAATATGATTATTAAATGACAGCCTGTTATCTAGGACTAATCCAAGACATTTGTGACAATCTACAAATTGAATTCTATCATCACCGAATGAGACCGTCAGGTCCATGAAAAAACGAGAAGTCGGACCGAACATCATAGCCTTTGTCTTAGATGTATTAATAGTTAAGGAATTCACAAGAGTCCAATGCAAAACATTATCTAAGCATGAATTAATATTACGCTCAAGAGTTACATGAGAGCTCATAGGACCACTGAACAAAAGAAAAACATCGTCCGCATAAAGAAAAGGTGTGCAAATGGTAGATCCGATGGTACTATGCAGGATCTGAAGCAATCGTCTCCATTTATTTTTAGAGATTTTGTTGCTTTTGTTTTGCACAGAACTGTATGTACATATACATATTACATTCAAATGTATTCATGTACATACATATGTACATATTTAATAAGAACGTATTTACTGAACTAGAAAGATAAACTTAAAAATTATATACATATGTTATGTAAGTAGATACAGGGGTGGATCCAGCCTTCAGTTCGGGGGTCACATAGTGGAACTTCAGTCAAGACAGCCACGAAACACCTTTAGAAAAATTAGATAAGAAGTAGTGCTCGTCTAGGCCAGGCGAATGGGGTTCATGAATATCCCCTTGGATCGACGCTTATAAATATATGTGTGTACATACATACATATATTGCAATATTGTTATTTATTAGTAACTTAAAAACTTATAAACGTGTTATATTTTTTATTTGCATTTAACTAATATCTCTCACGTCTAATGCCATACAAAAATAAAGGTGGAAATACATAACACGCGTTTGTTCGTCGACGAATATCGCGCGCTTGAAAACTTTACCGCATGAAAAATGGCAAGTTACACAACACGCGTTACAAACGCCTTTTCTTTCAGCTTTTTTATTTTATTTATTTTTTCTTTCCTTTTTTGTGCAATGCTGTATAGTTTTCAAACTCTTTATTAAGATTTTCCCTCATGATTCTAATTTTTTAAAATTTTTTCTTTTTCATTGTCGGCTGATTAGTTGTCAAAACAACACAACGCGTTAAAAAGTTGAAAGTTAACCAACTTTCTGCGGCAAACGCGTCAAAGAGTTGGTATGTAACTTGTCGTATGCAAAAACACTATTTCAACTTTTTTTGACAGATGCCTACAGTTCACACGCGCACTAACGCGAGCTATGTAACTTCACCTTAAAGAACACTGTGACAATATTAACTTTTTAAAGTTAAATTTAATTTTATTTTTGCTGACGTACTTTCAAAATTTAACATTTAGGAATAAGAGTGGATAGGTATCTCCAATACTCCCGATTAGTAATTCCCATAGTAATCATACTTTACATTGTTAAGTAATTCGATGCTAAGGCATTTTTCTTTAAGTTCCCAAGTAAACGAGTTATTTAATTATGTACATGCTAAAAAACTTGCAAAGTAAAATTATTTAAATCATAAATTTACCTCTGCAATTTTTATTAACTTAACTTTGAACACTTATGTACGTACAAACGACTTGAGATCAGTTACACAAAAAAGTCGCGTAGAAGTATTAATTATGTATTTTCATATTTGATTGTTAATCAAATTATTTCAAACATGTTCAGCAAGCACACAAATAGTACATTCAACAGAAATATACATATGCAAACCGTATGTACCCAACAAACCAAATGCTCCGAGTTCGTAGAGAATTCGTAACGACTGGTCGACAAAATCGTTCCATTTTGGAACCGGAATTGTAACTACTTTTGTATGAAACGGTTAACACCACTTCGCACCGATATTTATCTAGTTACGAAATCATGACGACATGTCGGTGAGAAATAGCAACGATATGTCGGTACGAAATCGAGGCGTTATTTTAATTTGTAAAGCAGAGTACCGCTGCTTTATCGAAATAATTTATATTACATACATATTTATTACATAATTATATTTTTTTAAATTTATTACATTTCTTTTTTTAACCCCGAACAAAAAAAAAAAGGGTTTTATAAGTGTGTGTCTGTACCAGTCCACGTACTGACCAAAGGGCTGGAACGATTTTGATTTATTTTTTTCTGTTTGAAAGGTGACTTGATCGACAGTGTTCTTAGCTATGTTTGAAGAAATCTGTCCAGCCGCTTAGAAGATATCACATCTTTTCTAGATGTATTCTGGCGACTATGTAAATATCGTCACCTAAACTCCAAAAAGCCGTAACAACCAAAAAATTCAAAATAGTCTTTTTGATTGATTATAATGTGATTAACCAAAATACATCTATCCTTAAAATTTTACGCACATATGTTAGAAAAAAAGGTGTTTTGACCGGGTGCAGTCAAGTTAATAATTATTAACTTGACTGCACCCGGTCAAAAATACTTGTGTGGCAACACTCTATTCTTTAATATCTGTTGTTGTTATTTACATTTATTTTCTTTTACATACTCTTACAACTACAATTTGAAGCTGAAAAAAAGTCAGCCAATGTAGCAATGGTAAAGTAAGAAAATAAAAAAACATGTTGATTATTGAGTTCTTGTTTCAACTTTGTTATTTGTTGTTAGGCTTCTCATTTGTTTAAATGAAAGTTTATAACATAATAACTCTAGTTGTTCTAAGAAATTTGGGTAAAGGTTCCCTGATGATCTGCATTAGCAACAGTGAAATGCGCATAGGATCCAGCTAAACCCCTCAATAA